>CM061232.1:12659551-14054551 GCA_030844895.1 Ambrosia x helenae
TCAATTTACCAACAAAAATCGTAAATTTTCTTTGATCAAAACTCTTTACCCAAATTATTCGAACAGTTTATTCTGTTACCTATAAATATATGTCATGCCTTAACTCTGAAACTGTCCAAACCACCCTTGTCCTAATATCTACCCAATCACCTTCAACCCTGTGTTTTCAATAAACTTCGGACGAAGTTTCCAAAAGTAGGGGAGACTGTAACATCGCAAAAATTTCCCCAAAATTTTAATACATAAAAAGCCCTTATATATATATATAATTTTTTTATTACACCTTTATCATTAATATTATACAAATGTGCCTAAGTCTTTATTTATCCTAACTCACAACTTATATACATACATAAATGTATATAAATAATAATAATAATATGATTCTAAATTCTTTTTTTTTTCACATACAAGATTTTTTTTTTTAAATAAAGCCTTGAGTCAAATGGTCAAAGTCCTAGTCAAAGTCTTAGTCAAACAGTCAAAGTCTTAGTCAAATAGTCAATTCATCATAAAACCTTACTTTATGGTGTTGACCAATTTAATGGCTAATTGACTCCAAAACTAGTATAAAAACCCACCTATGACCCATTATACTTTGCACCTCTAAATCGATTGTTTCAATCCGATTAAACTTTCCCTCATACCTTTCTTCTATAGTCTATTACTTCTACAATTGAAGCTTTGATTATAAGCTCTTGTAATTGGCGAATTGGAAGCTTGATATTCTTTCTTTTTCGTTTTCTTCAATTTGGACTAGCTACGTTGTTGAGTCTTTGGGATTCGCCTCGCATACATTCACAACACATTATTCTATTTTTTTCACGAGACATAACATTTTGCTAAGGTGAGTTTTACATAGCCCCTTTTTTCTATTTATCACCATTTTTGGGTGAAACATGTTACAACAATATTTATGCAATTCAATCATCAATGTGTCTATGTGTATTTCTATGTTGCATTATGTCTTGAGCATGACTGGGGTAAGCACAATTCTAGCATAAACATTCATCAGCCAAACGGTATACATTGATAGATCTATTGGACTGACAATCCCACCCGGATACGTGCCTCCTACAAAGGTTACGTGGGTGTTTGTTACTGCAATATAAACGAGTGAACCATGAGCGTATGGGATGTACCACAATACAACAGTCACAAGGTTGATTATGCACTCGATTTACTTCTAGTATGTTTTTCGCATATGGACTAGATTGCCATGACACATGAATTGCACAACAATTTTATTCGATTATCAAAACCTATGTAATTCTCACCAACTTTTGTTGACCCAAAATATTTTCAACTTAACATGTTTCAGGTTCTACTTGCTTGAAGATTTGAATTAATGCTTGAAGATGTGTGCATAGTTTTATTCAATTTGATGTACGAATTCTTGTAGAACAATTGTATGTAATTTATTTAAATCATATAATGAAATTTATTATTTACCATGAGCTACTGAACAATCATCAATACGTGACATCCTGATGTTTCCGCCATCGGTTGGGGGTGTTACAGATTGGTATCAGAGCCATGGTTATAGGGAATTAGTTATTAGAAAAATAATCTAGTCTATAACCATAGGATTTAACCAGTACTTGCTTCTTTTACTTGCTATACTCTACCTCCCTCCTACTTCTTATCCCTACCTTCATCCCTACAAGAAAGTTGCTCTCCATCACTGGATCCACTCTTAGACTAATGAGGCCAAATCCTCAGGTTTAACCTAAACCACCTTGAGATCTCGTCGAAGTTCTAGATTTTAATAACGAACACGTGCAATCTGGAAGGGTGAACGCCTGTATTCTGAGTCTTCTGTCTAGGCTGGCATTGCGCATATATCCCAATCAGACGAGGGACCCGATGCCTACCTGGGAATTCTCAGGATGAGTGTTCACTTATAGGCTAAAGCATGTCTTCATATGTTATTAGAATTTTGAATCTTTGATAAGTCAACGTTTTCGTTTATTCGTTTTAATTAATGAATAAATGATTACATTCCTTATATTACCTCATTGTCCTTCATTCAACCCATATCTTATTGAACATTCATTACCCAAATCACTTACGTAACCGATGCCCTAAACTAAACAGAGATCAAGATCCTCCGGCTACCTAACCGCAAGTCTCACCATTTGACTATTGGTTGCTTTTATTCTATGTATTGACGCTATTTGATTCAAGTAATAAAATATTTGTCTGAGAGTTATTACATGGTGCATGATTGTTTGAATGTGAACTAATTATATAAATCTATACAACTACAACTCATATACTGTGCTTGTTATACTTGCTTGCATAAACATGTTATCAATTTGCAACCTATGTGTATAATAAATGCTGCACTTAATAGAGGTCATCATGCCTTTTCAACAGTCGGGAGAGGCCCTACAACCTGCTCCACGACTGGTGGAGGCTATCGAACCTACTCAACGATGGTAAGAGGTCATTATGCCTTTTCAACAGTCGGGAGAGGCCCTACAACCTACTCCACGACTGGTGGAGGCTATCGGACCTGCTCAACAATCGTGGAGATATAGAAGGACGCAAAACTCTAATGTAAGGTAAATTGGTAATTACGGTCCGGAACGTAATCATGAATTTACAGGTACGTTAAGGTAGTGTGAAATTCTATCAAGGTTTTCAGTAAATAACCAATTATAAACTCTAGTTACCTGGTAGTTCATTTAGTCTTTCTATAGTCAATCAACTCATGCATTTCTTTTAGGAGTCCTAAAACTTAAGATTCTTATTCTCCTTGCTATTTCAGATGAACCTAATCCAACCCTTAAAACTCACACATATCAAAACTCTTACCCAAATTATTCGAAACAGTTTATTCTGTTACCTATAAATTTATGTCATGCCTTAACTCGAAACTTCCCAAACCACCCTTGTCCTAATATCTACCCAATCACCTTCAACCCTGTGTTTTCAATAAACTTCGGGACGAAGTTTCCAAAAGTAGGGGAGACTGTAACATCGCAAAATTTTCCCCAAAATTTTAATACATAAAAAGCCCTTATATATATATATATTTTTTTTATTACACCTTTATCATTAATATTATACAAATGTGCCTAAGTCTTTATTTATCCTAACTCACAACTTATATACATACATAAATGTATATAAATAATAATAATAATATGATTCTAAATTCTTTTTTTTTTCACATACAAGATTTTTTTTTTTTTAAATAAAGCCTTGAGTCAAATGGTCAAAGTCCTAGTCAAAGTCTTAGTCAAACAGTCAAAGTCTTAGTCAAATAGTCAATTCATCATAAAACCTTACTTTATGGTGTTGACCAATTTTAATGGCTAATTGACTCCAAAACTAGTATAAAAACCCACCTATGACCCATTATACTTTGCACCTCTAAATCGATTGTTTCAATCCGATAAACTTTCCCTCATACCTTTCTTCTATAGTCTATTACTTCTACAATTGAAGCTTTGATTATAAGCTCTTGTAATTGGCGAATTGGAAGCTTGATATTCTTTCTTTTTCGTTTTCTTCAATTTGGACTAGCTACGTTGTTGAGTCTTTGGGATTCGCCTCGCATACATTCACAACACATTATTCTATTTTTTTCACGAGACATAACATTTTGCTAAGGTGAGTTTTTTACATAGCCCCTTTTTCTATTTATCACCATTTTTGGGGTGAAACATGTTACAACAATATTTATGCAATTCAATCATCAATGTGTCTATGTGTATTTCTATGTTGCATTATGTCTTGAGCATGACTGGGGTAAGCACAATTCTAGCATAAACATTCATCAGCCAAACGGTATACATTGATAGATCTATTGGACTGACAATCCCACCCGGATACGTGCCTCCTACAAAGGTTACGTGGGTGTTTGTTACTGCAATATAAACGAGTGAACCATGAGCGTATGGGATGTACCACAATACAACAGTCACAAGGTTGATTATGCACTCGATTTACTTCTAGTATGTTTTCGCATATGGACTAGATTGCCATGACACATGAATTGCACAACAATTTTATTCGATTATCAAAACCTATGTAATTCTCACCAACTTTTGTTGACCCAAAATATTTTCAACTTAACATGTTTCAGGTTCTACTTGCTTGAAGATTTGAATTAATGCTTGAAGATGTGTGCATAGTTTTATTCAATTTGATGTACGAATTCTTGTAGAACAATTGTATGTAATTTATTTAAATCATATAATGAAATTTATTATTTACCATGAGCTACTGAACAATCATCAATACGTGACATCCTGATGTTTCCGCCATCGGTTGGGGTGTTACAATTAGTCTAATTTCAAAAGATTCCAAGCTAATCAATATGCATAGGAGTTGGAAATTTCAACCCGTTTCCTTACGTACAGGTCGATTTAAGTTAAATTGTATCCCTAACAGATCAAGAATCACCAAAGTGTACTTTTAATCTAGAAAACTTCCTAAATATTTTTTCAACATAAATCAGATTAATATTAAATAATAAACAATCAATAACCATACTCAATACAATAATGATTTCTAAATTGTGGTGGACAGTGTGTTTAAATCAACCCAACCCTACCCGTTTCGACCCATTCCAAAAATGTGGGCCACTTGACATGTTAACCAACCTGTCAATTTTTTCACCGCTAAGTGTTATCGTTTTTAATAGAGTCCATGTTAGTATCAATATAAAATAGAAAAATAATCAGAAAATTCTGAGCAACACCGACCAAGACCTCCTCTAATCTAGCAACATTTTTAACTTACTAACCACTCCAATGTTTCCAAGAATTTAGTTTTAATCAACCCATGACCTCTTGGTCTAGTGGTATGTGAGGTTGTGGGTTCAATTCCTTGCAAATGCAAGGTTAGGTGGAAATAAGGTGGTATAAAAATTTACCGTTCAAAAAAAAAATAGAGCAAATCACTCTCCAATCATTGACTGCACATTTGACCGATCATTAACTATACATTTAACCACTATACATTTGACTTGACCATAATAGAGAAAATCACTCTCCAATCATTGACTACGCATTTGACCGATCATTGACTATACATTTGACCACTATACATTTGACTTGACCATGCATTGATTATTACTTATTATATCATTTGACTGTACATGTATATATACCAATTGTAATGGAATGTAATGGTAAGGGTTTTGACAATTATTCTAGTATGGTATCATCCTAATAGATCCACCTTCTGTCTCTTCATCACCGATCAAAACTTTGCTTCTGTCCTCACATTCTGTTCGTTTCTTTGTTTCTTTTCACCTTAATATCCTCACATGGATTCGAAGCTCCACCCGGCTATGACTGTATCAAACATACGGAACTTTATCCCCATCGCCCTCGAAGACGAAACTTCACACTACATCACATGGTCTGGATTATTTCAGATCCATTATCGTTCGCATGACGTTTTCGACCATCTTCAACCAAGACAACCCGCTTTCGCTACTTCTCTTCCTCCATAGCCGAAGGACAACAAACCGCTCCTTCCTTTGCAGAAGCTCTGTGGTCTCGCCTTGATGCCATAGTGCTTCAATGGATCTACGAGACCATCTCACAGGGCCTCGTACACACCATCATGACACCCGGTCAAACCGCGTTCGATGCGTGGACCTCTCTTAACCACCACATCAATGACAATAAACACACTCACTCCATTTTTTCTCACCCAAGAATTTTCCAATCTTAACCTCGCCAACTTCTCCTCCATGGTTGCCTACTGTCAACACGCCAAACTTCTGTCGGACCAATTGACTGGAATTGGATCCCCCGTTGACAACGACCGCTTAGTCTTACAATGCTTAGCCGGTCTTACCGAACAGTACAATGGCATATCCATTGTTCTCGGTAATAAAGATCCACTACCGGATTTTCAGAGGTTCGCTCACGCCTCAATATGGAAGAACAAAAGAAGCAACGCCATGCCACCTCGGCTGCCTAGATCTCCGCTACTGCCCTGTCGGCTTCTGTCTCTTCATCATCGTCTAATGATGAACGACCTCGTGGCCGCGTCGTAGTCGCGGGAGAGGCCGCGGCAAAAGCTCCAACAACTGGAACAGACCACCTCAAAACAATAATACTCTAGCAAATGGGTTCCGCGGTCACCCCTACATTATTTTTTCCATCTAATTGGGCCGCTAGCCAATGGGCTACTCTCCTTCAGGGACAAAATCAGCAAAGGCCCACCAATTCTAATAATAATACTATTCCGCCTTGTCCATATCCCTCAAGGCCCACAAACAATTCTGCGGGTCAAGGTGTCTTAGGCCCGCGACCGGACCAAGCATACAATATGGGGTATACACCTACTGATATTGAGTAAGCTCTTTACACCATGGCTTGAACCCACCAGATCACGGAGTTATGGACACCGGTGCATCAGCCCACTCGGCCAACGAACAAGGTATGTATTCCCCGTCTAATTTTAATATTTGCACTAATAAAAATATTATTGTTGGTAATGGCATGTCTATTCCGGTTTTGGCTCAAGGTAACCAAGTCCTCCCCCCCCCCCCCCGCCCTTCCCACCTTTAAAATTAAACAATGTGCTTTTTGCACCAAACATTATCAAAAACCTAATTTTTGTGAGATGCCTTACAACTGACAATTTGGTGTCTATTGAATTTGATCCTTTTGGCTTTCTTGTGAAGGATCTCAAAACCAAGGCTCCTATCCTCAGATGTAATAACACATGCGACCTCTATCCACTCACACAACAATTCTCAACCAACTTCACCAACCCTACTGCTCTCGCTGCTGTGTCTCAAGAACGTTGGCATCAACGCCTAGGACACCCTGGCAACAATCTTTTGCATTCATTAAAACAATCGTCTTTTATTGATTATGGAAAAATAAATGACAAACTTTGTCAATCATGTGTTTTTGGGAAGAGTGTTAAATTACCATTTTCTGATTCTGTTAATGCTACTTGTTTGCATTTTGATATAATTCATAATGATCTTTGGACGTCCCCCGTGCTTAGCACGGCTGGACATCGCTACTATGTGCTTTTCCTTGATGACTTTACCAATTTTTTGTGGACATTTCCCATTAGTCACAAGTTACAGTCTTTGCTATTTTTACTGTTTTTCACAATTTAATTCGTACCCAATTTGAACGTAAAATTAAGCAATTCCAATGTGACAATGGTAAAGAATACGCAAATAACCAATTCTATGAATTTTGCAAACAATCGGGCATGCAATTTCGTTTTTCTTGTCCACACACCTCCTCCTAAAATGGTAAGACGGAACGCAAAATCCGCACCATTAACAACATGCTTCGCACCCTCCTTGCTCAAGCCTCCCTTCCACCCAACCTATGGCACCATGCCCTTGAGACCGCCACATACATCCTTAACATCCTTCCCAGCAAACAACATGACTTCCTCTCACCCACATATCTATTATACCATTGCCTCCCCGAATACACGCACCTTCGTGTTTTCGGTTGCCTATGTTTTCCCTTACTCCATCAACCACCATACATAAATTACATAATCCTTCACAACCATGTATCTTCCTTGGTTATCCCCCAAACCATCGCGGTACAAATGCCTTGACCTAAAAACCAACCGCATCATCATCTCTCGTCATGTCCACTTTGAGGAGTCCATATTTCCATACCAAATTCAAACCACCACCTCACCACATAATTATGACTTCCTTACTCCTCCTTTAAACCCTCTTCTGTGGCAACATGTCTCACCCGGTCCAATTCCATCCCATAAAGCCCACGGCCCAAATCCTCCATCTCCACCCCATGACCCAACTACCGTTCCTACCATACCACCGCACCAAACTCACGGCCCACACTCTACCATACCCCCACCCAGCCCAAACACATCACCTACCCCTCCCACAACTATCACTCCCGGCCCACCATCTCAAACTCACACCACGGCCCATACACAACCTCCAACCTCACAGAACCCACCTATATCTACCCAACCCGTACCAACCTCCCAAACTGCCCAATCCGTGGCCCAAAATCAAACGTCTACCACATCCCCATTACACCAACCGGACCAGACAAACGTCCAACATCGTACCATTTACACACGCTCTATGAGCTGCATCGTCAAACCCAAACAATTGTTCAACCTCCACACCACCACCATCTCACCTATACCCAAAAACCCACAGGTTGCCCTATCCATACCGGAATGGTACAATGCCATGCACAACGAATTTAGTGCACTTCTTAAAAATAAGACTTGGGATTTAGTACCTCGTACACCAGATATGAATATTATACGTAGCATGTGGCTTTTTAAACATAAATACAGGTCGGATGGCACGTTAGAACGGTACAAAGCAAGACTTGTTTGTGATGGTAGACGACAACAACCGGGTATTGATTGGGAGAAACATTTAGCCCAGTGGTCAAACCGGCAACCATTCGCATGGTTTTATCTCTTGCCTTAGCACAGTCATGGCAAATTCACCAACTTGATGTCACAAACGCTTTTCTACATGGCAATCTCGAAGAAACTGTCTACATGTATCAATCCTTTGGGTTTCGACACAGGAATTTCCCAGATCATGTATGTCGCCTCAAGCGTTCTCTCTACGGCCTCAAGCAGGCCCCGCGGGCATGGTACCAACGTTTCATAGATTTTGTCACCTCCCATGGGTTTCGCCAAAGTAAGTCGGATAATTCACTGTTTGTTTATCGTCATGGCCACGACATCGCATATCTACTCATTTATGTCGATGATATTATCCTTACACCTCAACTGAAGACTTACGACATCGGCTCATGGACATGTTAGCTGGGGAATTTGCAATGAATGATTTGAGACCATTATCTTATTTCCTCGGTATTCAGGTGCAGCGACATACATGGGTTTAGAGTTTGTGAAATGATGAAAAATTGCAAAGTATGGTATTTATAGTTACTGCAGGTTTGACCCTTACAGGGGTCGAATGAGAGTTTAGTGTGGCTCAGGAACTTGGTTCAACCCCCCTTAAGGTCGAACCAGTTTCTGGGTTTTCCAGATTTTCCAGTTTTGTCATTTTAACACATCCTAACACATGAACATGCAATCCTAACATATGTTAAGCATATAGAATCATGTATAATCATGTAAACAACGTTAAAACACGTATTTGCACATTATATAACATATATGGATCAATCTATGCGTAACACTTAATTCAATTCATGTAATTCACCAACAACGGGACTCAAGACTCACGTGTACACAAAATAACACCAATGATCCTCCAGATCATTGAACCCTGGACAATACGTAAAGTAACCCGACTCAACTGACCCAGTTAAGTACGTTAATAAAATGTTTTTCGCTAAGGTAGACTTATAAGTTTGTAAAATGTTAAGTTGAATATGCCGGGTGTCATAACAACTGATAACTTAAATATTTATTGATCAATTAAATATTAGTTTGGTTTAGCGATTATTAAATGACTTAACAATTGCAACTCTTAACCCCCAAGCCTTATGAATGAAGACCTTAACAAAGGCAGAAACAATCCTAAAGGTGTGTAGCCCGAAGATTACTGGTGCACTAGTAGGGAATCCAACCTTTGCCATGAAAACCACTCACACATCTGGTGCGATACCAGAAACTTGTCACCCGGATCTGGTTCTATTCATAAGCCATTGTTTGGAATCCGGTTTAGATATCGGAAGCCCAAGGGACCTGTCTCACTACCAGAATCCTCACCTTGGATCTAGCTTGGGACTACCAGAAGCCATACAAACCCCATGATAGTTTTTAGATAAGTTAAGCTTTATTGATTTTAGGATTGTTAAGTTAACCACTAATTGAACCTGTTACAAAAGATAAACTAACAAGAGTTAGTTAAGAAGATAAACACATGTAACTAATAATAATATAAAAGTTTAACAAATCGAAGAGTTTAGAGAATACTGGATGAATACAACTATCTAAAGATAACAACATAGGAAAATGAAAACCTTCTACTCATAGACAAGCTTCAAATCATCATGATCCTATGTGTATGACGTGATTCTCGCGACCCTCTACTTTATTGCATGTAAACTACTTCTACCTTTAGAGAGGGTTTGGTCGACCCTAAGGCCTCCCTATAGGTCCCAAGAAGGTGAAAAATGGCTCAAGAAAGGCACAAGTTTGGCTAGATTGAAGTTGCTACTTATATGCAAATTTTCAGGGGACCATCTTCCATAGTTAAGTTTAATAAATCAATGGTATGAAACGGTCGTAGTCCAAGGCAACAAAGAGAACCAATGGCGAACAAAAACTTTAATGTCTAATTTCCTAATAATTTCTAAGTAGAGCAATTAGTGGGGAGCAGACAAACAAGGTAGGTTTCGAAGAAGATGGGGAAACGACTTTTTTAGTGGGTCTTATTTATGCAGAAAAAAACACAATATGTTCAGGTAATTCATTAATCATGTCTAAGCAAGTTACTAATCATGTTAAAATAGTGCATATACTTTTGAACTTAGTATTACATATAAGAACCCACTAAAAAGAATCTATTTTTTTTTATTTTGATTGGTGTTGCTAGAAACATTGATTACAAAGGTTGTTATGCCACTTAAAGGTAGACAGTAGGTAAATTTATAGCTGATAAGCGATAATTAATCACCCCACCGTGCATACCTCTTAAGCCAATCATCATCATGACATACCATTTTATTACAATTTGGTTGTTTTTTTCCCGGTTCACATCACAGTTTTATAATGTCTTGAGAAAATGATAAAGTTGTATAGAGACTTTACTTGAGGAAGATGTGTACACGTAGAATTAGAAGTATGTTTTATGAGTTATCGAGTGTTAATCATTTAAAAAAAAATTCCTTAAATAATGGCCTATTTTTTTAGGGTACACACATTTTATCAATTCATATTAGAGTTGTCTATCACGAAAAACACTATATGAATAAACTAAACTAGTTGTATATATTTGCATGATGAATGAAATTGCCGTTGAAAAAAATAAAAATATATTTAGTTAAATATAAAAAACAATAGATATATGTGTATCGTTTTCCTTCCTTATTCATGAACCCAAATTAGTCAATTGGTCGATGGAAATTTGCAATTAAGTTATCTGTTTTTTAGCGATAAAATATTGTTTGATTCGAACACGTCAGAAATACGTGTAACACATTATCCAATCCCCAACTACACAAAATCCCAGACGCCTACCCCTTTAAATATCATCCATCATCCACTACTAGTTTCTTCATTCATCTCGACCCATCATCACAACATACAACCGATCAATCAAACAAGCAAACATGTTGGCAGTGTTCGACAAGACCGTAGCCACGATCCCAGATGGTCTACAAACCCCACAACAAGACCCTTCCATCAATGCCCTCAAAGATGCTGCTTTGTCTCGCCACTTCTCCTCCATCCATCCCTCTGCTGTCACCATCAATCTTGGTGGCTCTGGTCTCATCTCTTACTCTGTTGATAAACAAAACCCTCTCTTACCCAGGTACCTACCCTACCATTTGGATAGCAGATCTGATTTTATTATTTTAAAGATTTGTTTGTGGATTGGTTTGAATTTGTTTCTTTTTGGAGAATATGATTCGAATCTGATCTTGTTTGTTAATTAGTCATGCTTCCTGATCCGTCTTACTTTGATCTAGTCTTGAAATACTTTGACTTTTTTTCTTTTTTTTTAAATATATGTGTTGCTAACATTTTATTTTAATTAACAAATAAAGAATATTTGTGGTTGAATTCAACTTAACACTTATTTTGATCGACCACCCATCCAAATTTGTTTTGATATGTCATCTATTTTGTCAAAGAGTCTAAAGACTATAATATACTATAATAGTACACTACACTGTAATTTTAAGTTACACATTTGTCAAGATTTAAACCTTAAGAGGCATATGCCTCTACCGAGTTGGCTAGCCCCACATTGGCAAGTTTAATGGGCCGGATTGAATACAGGGGTATCCTTTACAAGGGGCAAGACTGTCTTAGACTCTAGTCCAGACACATTCATAATATTCATTTAATTTTTTGTTATGCTAATATGAATCTATAATCGTATGAATAATAAATATTTATTACATTTGGATGGTGGACTAAAGTGTGGCCTTTTGGTAGATTGTTTGCTGTGGTGGACGACATATTCTGCTTATTCCAAGGTCATGTAGAAAACGTCGCACCCTTAAAACAACAATACGGGCTAACCAAGACTGCAAATGAAGTGACTATTGTTATTGAGGCGTACAGAACTTTAAGGGACAGAGGCCCTTACCCTGCAGACCAAGTCATGAGAGACCTCCAAGGAAAATTTGCTTTTATTCTCTATGACAGCAGCACAAAGTCCACTTTCATAGCTGCTGTGAGTAATTTAATGCCTACATTGTTACTCTTTTTTTTTTCTATGTAGTTTGGCTTACAATTAGCATATTTTAAACACAGGATGCTGATGGCAGTGTGCCTTTCTTCTGGGGAGCTGATTCGGAAGGGCATTTGGTGCTCTCTGATGATGTGGATACCGTAAAGAAGGGCTGTGGCAAATCCTTTGCACCATTTCCCAAAGGTTTGGCTTTTGTATTCCTAAGATTTCATTTGATCTCATCAGCTTTCTTTAGTTTAAATTGGTAACGGACTATAATTGTTTGGATCAATATGGGTACTTTTAAGTGTATGTCAAACGGGTCGGTTGGAACATCTAACAGTTTTTTGATAGATAATGAGATGACTTTTAAGTTTTAACCCGCTCAACACTGGACATGTTGGAACTACACATAACTTGCATTGACCCGTTTGTATATAAACGGGTCAAATTTGCCACCTGATCAAATATATGATGTGAAGTGTGTGTTAAATCAATCGTTAACATAGTAATAATAATACAGGATGTTTCTTCACTACATCTGGAGGATTAAGGAGCTTTGAGCATCCGTTGAATGAACTGAAGGCAGTGCCTAGAGTGGACAGTTCAGGAGAGATGTGCGGTGCAAACTTTAAAGTGGATTCCGGTTCAAGGAAAGAGTCTGGCATGCCAAGAGTCGGGAGTGCTGCTAACTGGTCCCAACACTACTAACAATGGGTCATGGGTTTTTTTTTTCTTTTATTACTATGCCGATAAAGAAGAGATATTAAACCTTTCTTCTTCTTCTTCTGTTTATTTGCTTAAGGTGTGTTAAAATAGTTATGAGAAGGGTGTGTTAGCAAACACCATGCAATAAAACAACTTTCACGAATCCCTTTGACACGTGTTCATTCAATGGTTTTGTAGGATTATCAATCTCGTATCACAAGGCATAATGCGATGCCACCAAACATTTGATGCCTTAAAAGCCTAATGTTCATTCAATGCTAAAAATCTCTCCTGATCTATGTTAAAAGATCATATCACTCTCTTAAGTATGAAATAACCACAAAATCATTTCCCAACCACATCCTCATATATGTGTATGTACTTATTTTATAAGCCACCCATGTATGTAATGTAACAATTAACCAGTCTCGTTTATACCAACAAAAAAACTTTATGGATGGTCAAATTTGATGACCAAAGTCCAAAGTAGTTTTGTTTTTTAAAAAAATATGAGGATGTGTTTGTCATCCACTTTTTTTTCTTTTTTTTTAATAAAAAAAAAATGGTATACATAGAATGTCATACGAATTTCTAACGGGGAAAGCTCCATGATTTTAGGCTTTAAGTTATGGTTTATGGATTTAAATAAAAAGCAACATATATTATTAATTTTTGTATTCGTTTAAAATTCTACATGACTCAACAATCTATCTATTATAAGTTACTAGCTGATTACCCCGGGAGCGTCCCGGAGTTGAAAAATCTAATTTTACGTGATAACCTATTACAAATGGCTCAAGTTAACTAACCACAAAATCTCTCAATCATTGCATGTTCATAGTATTCTAATTAGTAATAACTCATATTCCCTAATCTTAAACCTAATCAATAATCATCTAAAGAATCACTTATGTAAGCTGTAACTATTCAAAAACTCATCACATCTCTTTAAATCTCACATTCTAATGGCTCTTATAATTCCTAACATAATCAACTAAACAAACACTTAAGTTGGAAGTTGTAACAATTGCATCTCATTATGCCACGTGGCATAATCAAGAGATGGTTGAGGCCACCATTGATTGCCACGTCAGCAACTATCAATTCTTTCAGGGAGCGTCCCGGGGTTGAAAAATATAAGCATTCTAATAATACTAATACTAATAGTAATAATTATTACTCTTGTAATTAAATAAATTAAAAATAACCTTGCTATAAGGTGACATCATGTGTTGCGGTGTTGCGCGATTCTTTCTTCTAACTTCTCTTGATGAAGTATACCTAGTAAAATTCCAATGATAACATGGCAATTGTGCTGATTTTCAACATCGTAGATAAGAACCTGGTTTAAAAGAAAAAACATGATTAATGAATAGCATGAACATTTTATGTGTTTTTTTCATGTATGAATGAAGCCCCACAAAAAATAGTCGTTTTTTTCTCCGTTTTTTATATAACACTTTGGTACTCGTTGGAAAGATAATAAAACGCTCGTTAATTTGGTGTAATTTTTTTATTTAAAAAATCTCGTATATAAAAGATATAAACGTTTAAAAATTATGGGAGGAAACATGAGAGAAAATTTAAAATTATTTTTAAATTCTTTTTTCTTAAAATAACTCAATTTAATTTTAGTAATGGAGAATTGAGAGATAGACGCGGGATAAATTTAGGGTTTTATGTTTATCTTTTTTTAATTAAAAAAAGAAATAATTTCAAAAACACTAAAATCTTTCAATTATGATGCCACGTGACAGTTTCATGAAGAGGTTGAAGGCACCATTGCACGCCACGTCAGCAATGTTCAATTCTTTTATATATATTAAATAGATATTTAGGGGTCGTTTGGTTGATTAAGTGCTGAATCATTAAGAGATCTGAATGGTTAAGAGGCTCTGAATGATTAAGTGTTTAATGGTTCAACTATGCACCAAATCTGAATGGTTCACCTCTTAATCATTCGATTCAGAGCCTATTTAAGTTGAAACAAACAGTCTGAATGCTGAATCATTCAGAGCTGAATGGTTCAGAGCCTCATTAAAAGGCTACCAAACAGGCCCTTAGTAGGGTATATGCGCGATTTCACGGGGAACACAACACATTCTAGAAATCTGAATGGTTCAGTTCAATTCAGTTTATTAGCTTCAACCAAAACCAAAGTCACCCGTTAAAAAATCTTATTAACCAATTGGTTAAATGGTTCGATTTATTTGATTAGATTATTGGTTTTCAGTCTGGTTAAGTTAATTTTATTAATACCAAAACCAAACACTAGCTAAAGTATAAGTCTACCAGAGCATAGGCATAGGGCCACATCTTTTTGTGGCCCCATTATAAGATGTTATTTTATATTTGTATTGAGTCTGTTTGTGTAACACCCCAAAGTCTCGAAGTGATTACGTCACCTGACGTGTCTCTTAAACGGGTCGGGTCGGACCTGACCACCCGGTTATCCAAATTAAGTATTCAAGTTCGAATCTCGCGCTCAACCGTTTCAACCGAATATATAAATAATAATTAGTGAATTATTATTATCGCGGTTAAACGCTCCTTATCTGTTAATAACCCGCTACCAAACGCCCGTTATTCTTTTGTTATACTCGTTACCAAACACCGCGAGTCTCAGTAATTATCCTCGTAGCCAAACACCCTCTATTTAATTTACCCTATATAAACCACCCTCTTTCTTACCTCTGCTCTCTCATCCTCGCAGCTCTCTCTCTCTCTATACATTTTATATATACACACACGCATATGTGTGAAGACAGACAACCACAGCAGCAACCGGCCACCACCCCGGCGCCGCCGTCGCCGGCTACCACCTCTTCTTCTCCTTTTCGAAAAGCTCACAACCCACACGAACGCAGCAAGGGCTGGATAGCCATGGCAGCGCTGCTGCCTCCGTGCTTCCATCACCCTTGCCGCTGTCTTCTGTCTCCGACCAATCTCTCCGGCCGCCGCCTATCTTCTTCTCCGGTAAAGACCTTTTCCCTTCTCCTTATTTCTGATAACAACCAGCAAACCTTCCTGTCCCTTCTTCTCTCTGTTTCAGTTAAAAAGAACCGGTACCTTGTTGTGGCTCTTTATTCCGGAGTAACTAACCGGACAGTCACCAATATGGTGACTGTCACCACTAATAATCCCGAACCCTCTTTCAGTTCAGATCTGTCATCGCTGAACCGGATAAATAGTTCTCATCTTATAACCGGACAGTCACCAAAGCTATGGTGACTGTCAACGCTTCCGAACGACCATGGAACCTATTACTCTGTTATGGTGGTCCGACGAGGTAAGTCCTCGGAATAGTCACCAGATTCCGGTGACTGTTAGATGAAATTAACCCTTGGGTCGAGTCTTGTAAACTGACGGGTCCTAATAATTATCCGATAAGTAATCCGGAACTCACCTAAATATATTATTAAGTGAGGTATTATAACCGGTGACTGTCATCAACTCCTCTCCGCTTTATGAACCGTTTATGGTTGTTCATTGGGAATGATTATTGACATATCGTTATGTTGATTATTATAGGTGCCAATACGGAGAACGGGTCCAATACCCGGTTAAATCCCGGTCAACTTCCGACTATATTCCGATAATTATTCGGTAAGATTCGGTCACTATTTCATATTGATTGATTGGTTACACAATCTAATAATCGGATATTAATATAATGGTTATGATTGTGCGAGGTACCGATAATCAAGTTGGTGAATACGAGTCGTCGCCGAGTCGACTCAGTGACTCGGTCAACAACCGGAATAGAACCCGGTTCCAATAAGCTAGACGAGGAATATTATTAGAATTATACGAGTATATATATATAATACGAGTAACGTACGGACTTGATAATAATAATAAGAGACTAATAATTATATATAAAATATATACGTTTATATATAAGATTCGATATATAAAACGATATACTAAGCTCGGGTAAGAATGTCTAGAGTTCTTATTAGGTTCGCGTGCCAAGCTGTAAAGGCCAGCTTTGTTTCTTTTTGCCTAGATTGCCCAAACCCCGAGTTTAGGACTATCTAATATATACTGAATTCTATATATATAAATTGTATATATGATATATATCCTAAGTATTACAATCTAACAAGTCCCACGCGTTAAACGTATCAATATATATATGAAATATAATTGTAATAGGAAGATTAGCAGAAGATATAACGCAAACAAGTGAGTATCGTGAACTCCCCTCTTTTACCGTTTTATTAAGTGTTTTAGGGAAATACATGTCAGTTAGAAAACATAATGCTTTACATAAAAGAATAACGATTTATAGAAGTTATAGAAAGGGGCAATAGAAACAACGAGGACAGTACTGGACGGTATCGCCATCTCCTTTCTTGTCTAACTAGAGGACAAGAACCAGTTTACCCGAGTAGAGGGTAAAATAAACATATATTATCACAAGCAGAGTGATACAATAGAAAGGAATGGCAACTTATAGAATCTAATCGAAATAATAGAAATATAATCGAATTGATAGAATATCTAGTTCCCCTCCAGAATATAGAATCGTAAAGCATGTTTATAAAAGTTATTTATAAAAGAATTATAAATAAACGAACTGGCCATTCACTTTATAAAATACGAGACCTCACACAACTTTATGTTGACAGAAACTATTTTTGACATGTGTTCAGGTAACCCAACAGAAATGATGACGTGGATCCTGGAAGACTACAAGACTGTTATAACCCTGGATTCCGCTGTGTAACTCCGATAACCCGACCCGACAACCCGGCCACATCAGCCAGGGTCGTTACAGTTGGTATCAGAGCGGCACTTATAACAGTTTTGAAGTCTGTAGTCATCCGGGATCTACCAGAATACTTTTCTAAAAAGAAATATTGCATAGAAAAATAAATTAGAAATATTTAGGATATCAGGATTAGAAAAGAAAATATCAGTCGAGTAAAATTCTTGGGTACCTAAATGTCAAATCAGTATAAAGTTGGTGAGAACCATAACCGTATATTAGAATTTAAAACAAATCCACCACAGGAAATTACTAGAATGATTATGTGGGATAAATTGACAATTCTGTACACAGTTGTGAATTTATACGCACATTTAATTTCTGGGAAATCTTACAGGATATTAAGGCCATATGAAATAAGAACGAATATAGAACAGAAACCAGATATACTAAAAGAAATCAGAAAATAAATTCAGATATAAATAAGAAATGACAGAAATTTTAGAAGTATATATATATAAATAGATATAAAAATTACAAAAGTATTCTTCGATATTTTAATCGACTTGTACGAGAGTTTGAAATCGTATTTCATTCTCTAGAAAAACTCGTTGATTATAATTACTCGTTGCATCTCTCCGAAATTTCCGTCTTAATAATTATTTAGATCGTTAATCTCACGGTCATCCCGATATATATAAAGAAAATACAAATATACGCTCCAACTTGAACATTCCTATGCTCGAGTTCCAGAAATATTATTTTTACACCGTAATTTCCGAAATTTTTATAAATTTAATATATAAATATTGTGTTTCCTAAGAATTTTCCTCGATTATTTAATTAAAAGATCCTATATATACCGCGATTATTTAAAATGTTTTAAATCTTTTAAGTACAATTTCGGAAGTTTATTAATTTGGTACTTAGTTATTATTATTTTTACTAAACCAGTATTTCGAATTTAGTAAAAATATATATATATCCCGATTTTTCAATAACGATCTATCAAATTTATAAGACTACGAAAAATCCGTCGATACTATAATTTACGTTTTATTAAATCTATTATTGATACTCCGTATAACTATTAAAACGTCCCCCGAATCTATTTTAATCGTACGTTTTCAGATAAATCAGTATAATTTATTTAACAGTAAAAGTTCGACGTCAAAATTTTTAGAAAATCTACCTTATCTTATTTTCTGTTATATAATAAAGAATTTTGTTTGTTAAAAATATAAGAATTCAGATATTAAGAAATTTTTACCACGACTCTTTTGAATCGCAAATTTTATTTTTGAAAACGAATATTATTATAGACTCGAATTCGTATTGTTCCTATAAATTATTTCCAAGAATTTTTATACAAAAGAACTACGACCGTATTATTTTACCGAAACATATTTTTTTTACCGTATTTAATGTTATTTTCGTAAAGATTTATTAATCAAATCCATATTCGTATATAAATATCAAGATCCTTTTCAGTATAATTTTATAATTTTATATCTATGTTCGATCATATAATTTCTCGATATTGTTTTAATATAAACGATAAGCATATATTCTGTTTTATAAACTCATACTCGTAAATTATATAAAAATCTCGGTTAGAGGTCCTCCTCGATCCCTTCCAGAATCAAATAATATTTGGACAAAATATTATTCTCGAAATTCCGTAATCAACATACGCTGGTATCTGTCGGACGAAGCCGAATTCGCACTCGCTCGATTACACGAAAATATAACTATCATCTTAATTCTACGACTTGAACAAGTCAGGGATATTAAAAAGATTGGATTGTTATATTGAATATCTTCTGACACGAACAAATTCTTGAACGATTAATAGTCTATTTCGTTAGACTTAGATCAACAAGTTTTATCTCGAATAATATAATCTCAAATCTAAGAGAAAATAAAGAACAGAATATCGAAATAATATGCAAGGGACACATACCTATTGTGATTAAAATAAACAAATACTGGAATGTTAGGTGAGGTGGAATAGTAATTATGATCGCGACATAATTATGAACACCACAGGCACAGGAACATTCGAGTAGGAGTTTATCGAGATCACAGTATGTTTGAGTCACGAACATATTAAAAGAAATAATAAGAAAGAAATATAAATCCGAATTATCAGCATATCGTATGTGGAGAATACGACCACGAAACTGGCAATATAGTTGAAATTCCTTCGTGAATACAACTAAGAATATATTCGCAAGATAAGAACCATCGAATGGTTAAATTCTACGAATCAAAGAAATCAGTTTATTGATTTTAATTGCCAACCAAAGCTAGTTATATGTCCTCTGTGTAATCCCTGTGGCAAAGGAAATTCGGACCCTTACAGAAGGTATATCCGGACATTTGCCACTAAGTCACAGGATTCTTTATGAGGATATATGATACTATGAACAAATCTTCACAGTCACTTCGTATAAAAACTCACGTGAGTTATAGTACAATCAAATTGGTAAAACGGTCAAGTGTTACCAAGTTTGAAATTAAGAAGTGATAAAAGAATTGTTAAAATTCCAAGAATATAATAGATAAAAATCTATATGGATTCGGAAACCAGAGATGGTAGAATCCAACGAATATATCGAAATATAAGAAATACCAAGCGGAATCACGTAGAAATTCGCAAGGTATAATCGAAGTTAAAACGAAAAATGAATAGAGTTATGCTCATTTTTCCAGTGAAACTCTCTGGCCAAAGAAGGATGGAGTTCCTATTCCGAATAAAGGCTTATGAGAGTATTATAAGAAATCACTGTTCTGGCAAGAACTATCTATACGAATATCTCAACGAAATAAGCCTTGCTTATAATAAGTTGGATTAAGAAGATATGATATATTGCCTATACATAAGTCTATCGGAATGTGTTTTCAGACACCAATAGTATAGACTTTGATCGAATATATATATAAAAAGGAATTATTCCAAGCAAACATATATTATAGAAATACTGAATTTATAGTGTGTGCTATAGATATTATCAGTATTTGCTTGGATATAAAAGAATATAAATGAATAAATAAAAGAATATAAATCGAAAAATAAAAAGAATTATCAATCGAAAAGACATCCGATATGTCTGAAAAATAAAAAGGCATCCGATATGCCAAGAAATATAATTATCAGAATAAGAATAGAAATATATATAAAAAGAAATTATCAGATAAGAATATAAGTCGTACGAAAACGACTAGAAAATTATAAAGAAATATTTTACCGAGAGTGTATCGAATCCCGAACTAGAAATAAGAAAGAATTTTACAGAAATAGTTAATGCGATAAGTATAGTAATCCGGAATGATAATCATGATTTTGAGAAAGACTGAATGATGCATTGTTCTTAGAATTTTAAAGTCAAAAGAATCGTAACAACGACTGTTACCAGTAGATTCTGAGACTATAAAGAGAAAGTACATATATTGACTGTAGAATTGTGAAAGACCTTGTTCACGATAATACAATGAGAAAAGTCAATTAATATGTATTAGATACAATGCAGTTAATCATCAATGAAATAGTCAGAAAGATTATTATAGATGATTTAAGAGAAATCTCAATTATCCATGAATTAGTCTTTTCCGGTACCTTTAAGAATTCAGAGAAGATACGTCTAATGATATGAGAAACCTCCTAAGTATACCCACGAATGGAAGTAACCTAGAAATCAACCATATAAATGGAATTGAAGGATAGAATTTGTAAGAATTAACCGATAGTTACCAAAGGATATTCCTACTCTTTAAGAATCGGAATTACAATGATGGTAAATTCTAAAGTTCGAATAAAAGAGATAGTAGCTCGGATCCCGTTCAAATCAAATTAACGAAGGGACTTCCGTATCTATCTCTTGAGAACTATCTAGAATCCATCATTGTAAACGAATCCGAATATCAAACGATGGAAGTATAGTATCAATACGAGAACCTTTAATAGCCATAATACAGATAATCCATGTATCTGAAATAATACGACTATAGCAAGAAAGGTTAAAACGTAATTAGAAATATGATCAAAATGTAGTCGTACAGATTGACATTTCTAATATTGGATTGATACAAAATCGATTTTCTCGCAAACCATGAGAACCAATCATGTCTCGACGACAAGTATTGTTGTTCTAAATATAACGTCCTTATAGATTAAGGATGTAAAGGACAAGATCATTCAAATTTCGGGGACGAAATTTCCTAAGGGGGGGAGATTGTAACACCCCAAAGTCTCGAAGTGATTACGTCACCTGACGTGTCTCTTAAACGGGTCGGGTCGGACCTGACCACCCGGTTATCCAAATTAAGTATTCAAGTTCGAATCTCGCGCTCAACCGTTTCAACCGAATATATAAATAATAATTAGTGAATTATTATTATCGCGGTTAAACGCTCCTTATCTGTTAATAACCCGCTACCAAACGCCCGTTATTCTTTTGTTATACTCGTTACCAAACACCGCGAGTCTCAGTAATTATCCTCGTAGCCAAACACCCTCTATTTAATTTACCCTATATAAACCACCCTCTTTCTTACCTCTGCTCTCTCATCCTCGCAGCTCTCTCTCTCTCTATACATTTTATATATACACACACGCATATGTGTGAAGACAGACAACCACAGCAGCAACCGGCCACCACCCCGGCGCCGCCGTCGCCGGCTACCACCTCTTCTTCTCCTTTCCGAAAAGCTCACAACCCACACGAACGCAGCAAGGGCTGGATAGCCATGGCAGCGCTGCTGCCTCCGTGCTTCCATCACCCTTGCCGCTGTCTTCTGTCTCCGACCAATCTCTCCGGCCGCCGCCTATCTTCTTCTCCGGTAAAGACCTTTTCCCTTCTCCTTATTTCTGATAACAACCAGCAAACCTTCCTGTCCCTTCTTCTCTCTGTTTCAGTTAAAAAGAACCGGTACCTTGTTGTGGCTCTTTATTCCGGAGTAACTAACCGGACAGTCACCAATATGGTGACTGTCACCACTAATAATCCCGAACCCTCTTTCAGTTCAGATCTGTCATCGCTGAACCGGATAAATAGTTCTCATCTTATAACCGGACAGTCACCAAAGCTATGGTGACTGTCAACGCTTCCGAACGACCATGGAACCTATTACTCTGTTATGGTGGTCCGACGAGGTAAGTCCTCGGAATAGTCACCAGATTCCGGTGACTGTTAGATGAAATTAACCCTTGGGTCGAGTCTTGTAAACTGACGGGTCCTAATAATTATCCGATAAGTAATCCGGAACTCACCTAAATATATTATTAAGTGAGGTATTATAACCGGTGACTGTCATCAACTCCTCTCCGCTTTATGAACCGTTTATGGTTGTTCATTGGGAATGATTATTGACATATCGTTATGTTGATTATTATAGGTGCCAATACGGAGAACGGGTCCAATACCCGGTTAAATCCCGGTCAACTTCCGACTATATTCCGATAATTATTCGGTAAGATTCGGTCACTATTTCATATTGATTGATTGGTTACACAATCTAATAATCGGATATTAATATAATGGTTATGATTGTGCGAGGTACCGATAATCAAGTTGGTGAATACGAGTCGTCGCCGAGTCGACTCAGTGACTCGGTCAACAACCGGAATAGAACCCGGTTCCAATAAGCTAGACGAGGAATATTATTAGAATTATACGAGTATATATATATAATACGAGTAACGTACGGACTTGATAATAATAATAAGAGACTAATAATTATATATAAAATATATACGTTTATATATAAGATTCGATATATAAAACGATATACTAAGCTCGGGTAAGAATGTCTAGAGTTCTTATTAGGTTCGCGTGCCAAGCTGTAAAGGCCAGCTTTGTTTCTTTTTGCCTAGATTGCCCAAACCCCGAGTTTAGGACTATCTAATATATACTGAATTCTATATATATAAATTGTATATATGATATATATCCTAAGTATTACAATCTAACAAGTCCCACGCGTTAAACGTATCAATATATATATGAAATATAATTGTAATAGGAAGATTAGCAGAAGATATAACGCAAACAAGTGAGTATCGTGAACTCCCCTCTTTTACCGTTTTATTAAGTGTTTTAGGGGAAATACATGTCAGTTAGAAAACATAATGCTTTACATAAAAGAATAACGATTTATAGAAGTTATAGAAAGGGGCAATAGAAACAACGAGGACAGTACTGGACGGTATCGCCATCTCCTTTCTTGTCTAACTAGAGGACAAGAACCAGTTTACCCGAGTAGAGGGTAAAATAAACATATATTATCACAAGCAGAGTGATACAATAGAAAGGAATGGCAACTTATAGAATCTAATCGAAATAATAGAAATATAATCGAATTGATAGAATATCTAGTTCCCCTCCAGAATATAGAATCGTAAAGCATGTTTATAAAAGTTATTTATAAAAGAATTATAAATAAACGAACTGGCCATTCACTTTATAAAATACGAGACCTCACACAACTTTATGTTGACAGAAACTATTTTTGACATGTGTTCAGGTAACCCAACAGAAATGATGACGTGGATCCTGGAAGACTACAAGACTGTTATAACCCTGGATTCCGCTGTGTAACTCCGATAACCCGACCCGACAACCCGGCCACATCAGCCAGGGTCGTTACAGTTTGTTACTGGATTATAGCTCGTTCCCAAACAAAGGCAAAGCGGTTAGGTTAAAAAATGAAAGCAGGAAAGTGAGGATTGGAATTTGAATCATGTAGTGACAGTTAAAGGTTGTACATCAGAATAGTAAAATCACGATCTTTGAAGTCCAACTAACTATCTTCTATTGCGTTCTTGCTTGGATTCTTTTTACAATCAAAATTGAGATCAAAATCAAAACATAAGGGTCTGTTTGGTATGATGGGGTAACGGAATTGAAAAGGGAATGGAATGGACAAGGTAATGGAATGAATCATTACCTTTCCATGTCTTATTTGGTTGCCATGTGAGAATGAAACAAAAATATTACTTTATGTTGTTTGGCAGGCAAGAAAAGACGAAAGATTAAAACCTGTTGTAACACCCCGAAGATCAGTTTCGCTTAATTATGCCATTTGGCATGGTTAACAAATAATAAATGAATTAACTAAAAGAGCAAACCTTCTATCAGTAAATAAAACAGGGTTTTGTCTTGATAGGAATGTAACCCCGTAATCTTTATTATCTTAATGAAACTAAAACCCAATACACGAGACTAACCTAATAGTCATTTACTCTAATAAACTTGGAATTTGACTTGAGGGACTAAATGTGTCAATTGGCTAAAGTTGAGATGGGGTATATTGTGTAAATAAGTGGTGGATCGACATTCATCAGAAGAAGTTGATCTTTACACCCAAAAACACACACATCACACCTACAACTCACAAATCTTATGCAATCCAAGCCAAACCAAAGGGCTTTTCAGTGCATTAGCAAGAAACGGGTGATCTAAGGCCTAATGAACATCAAGGTACCTTTTTTTTTTGTAGAAGTTGATGTTATATTTGTTTTATTTTTATTTTTATGCAAATCTGGGGTTTTGATAAAAATGTGGAATTGATGGTTAATATAGGTTGCCCTAGTCTTGGGGAGCCTTAAATATGTATAATTTGGTTACAAGTCACACTTAGTATGTGTGTTGATTATAGTCATATGATTATGTGAATGTGTAAAAATTGGGGTTTAACCTCTAGGTTGAAACCATCTATGTTTAGAGATCTAGTTGACTCTTATGAGTTGTTATAATGAGGAATTTAGGCTAAAGAGTCTAAACAACATGATATGATGATGATTAGATAATTGGGTATGTTTTGGCTAAACTTAAACTCATGAAAATCATTGAATTTGGTGGGGGTCGGGTATGTTTTTTTTTGGTGTCCTTGGCTGAAGGGAAAAAGAAGGAATGCGGTTGCTTTGTGGGTGCCGAACCAAAGGAAGAAGAAAGGAAAAGTTTGAGTTTGGATATGTTAGTATGGAGGGTTGAAGTGAAACCTTGAGGCCTATATATACACGATCGGCCATGGTGTAAGGAAGAGGAGTCATGTGAGTGTAATTTATGTCAAGTAAGTCAAAGACGTAGAAACTAGTTAATGGAAAAGGTGTTAGTTAAATTGGTGTAAGTTTTGTGATAGTGATGGCTCATCCATGCTTCCATTTGGCCGATTAGGGTGTAAAGGTTATGTGGGGATGTTCTAGTTTCATGGGAAGGTGTTTAAAATAGTTGTCATGTGACATTTTGGTATAAAAGTATGACAAGTCTCTTGAACGTGACACATTGTTTTTGTTGTGTTGTGCTTGGGATTCGGCCTAAGCCTAAGGACAAGGAAAGATCCATCATCTTTGGATATAATCATTCTTTGGGAAATGGTTTTTCATCATTAAGGTTCTAAAATGGTATAAGTGTGGTTGTCATGGAGATCTCTTGTAGTGTAGCTTTCGGCCAATGTTATGTGGGATCAAAAAGAGGATAAAGATCAATTATGGGGGTGTGTTCATGTGTATTTATTTTGGTATAAGAATGTTTGTCATGCATTCCCCTTGTAGATGCATTTTGTGCTTGTCGCATTCGGATTCACAAGATAATATCGAAGTTTACAAGTTTTGGATAATTCAAAGTTTGGTTCGTGTAATCATGGGTTCGAAGGAAGTTTTCAGAAGGTCGAAGGAGTTTTATCTAGGTCGAATGAAGTTTTTGTGTGTTTATTTTAATTGTTCGTGATCTCGACAGGTCGAACCAACTGGTTCGAACCTCTGCATGATAATTAGGGTTTCCGCATGATAATTACGGTTTATATCATTTTGCATGATAATTATGGTTTCCGCACCTAATTCATCTTTACTCGTGTGATATCTTGTGTTCTTTGTGAAAATCTGATCCTACACCCCTTGTGTTCCCAATTTTCAGCTCAAACAAAACAAAACAAGACAAGACACATATGGCAAGCCTCCTTTTCTTGGATTTGGAACATGGCAAATCAAAAGGCCTATTTTGGTGAGGATTAGAGACAAGACAAGGATTTCCTTAGTTCCCATGTGCTAGCTGATTTTTGGAAGAAGCAAAACAAAAAGAGAGTAGTTGACTTGTGTTGGAGCTTGTGAAAGGTTAGTTTCATTTCCATTTTGGTGAATGGTGAGTGTAATCCATGTGTTTTGAAAGTTGTCATGTTTCTATACACATATATCTATATACGCGTGCATACATACATAGCTATACATGTCCATTGTTTAATCCTAGTTATAGATATGATCACATGGTTGTTTAGAGTTATAGATTTCTTAGCTTGTCATCATGTGTAGGTGTATATGGAATCGTGAATGGTGTGGGTGTGGCCGATTATATATGCATATACATATGGTTTCATGAGTTAGTTATCTTGATTAGATTGTCGTGTATATATGTGTGTATATATAGCCGAATGTCCGTACGTATGTATACGTACATGAGGTGTTATTGATATCCATTAGTTATCTATAGAAGTATATATGTATGTGTGTGATCCAACGTGTCGATAACATGTGTAGTTGTAATATTATTATTGACCATGTTATAAATACATATGTTAATTGCGGTTAAGCATGTGTTGTTGGATAATGTTAACTCATGTTAACACATGTTTGTATCTCGATTATGTTTCATGATTTTATGTGTGTTAATTTTCACAAAAGACATTGTGAATTTTTCGGATTTGAGTGGAATTGTGTAATTTCCCACTTTGGTATTGTCACGTGTATTATTGTTTGTCCGTACGTAGTAATCGGATGCCCAGTTGCTCTTTGTTGAGCGTGTGATTGGCTTGATTGTTTAACGCCAATTGTCTTGGGTAACTCGGGTGTTGTATGCGTAAACGGATAATGTATTGAATTTCTGACACAGTTAGGGCTTTGCTAGACTTAGGATGACATAGTTACTATAATAATGTCCAACACACAAATGGTGAATCTAGTTAAGTGTATGGATATTGTTATGGAAAATTGTCGGGTGTCACATTCCCAACCATAAACATGCTTGACAGTAGTACAATGATAAAAAATGATTTTGTATTCATGTGCTATAAGTTTGTAGGTGTCTTGTTTTCACCAACACCGAATTTAGATACCACCACCACATCATCTTCTTCAAGTTCAGTGTCAAAAAGTTGTATCAAATGTTCCTTAATAGAACCTTGAATCTTATCATCCTGCAAATAACCATAAAGAAAACATCATACAGTTTTATAAACTAACAAAATACAAAGCACAAAGTATCAAGAAAAGAACACGTGTTACAGACTAAAAAAACAAAAATATATACGTTACCTGCTTATCGATGAATATCACCTCCATCTTAAAAATTTGATTCCACTTTCGTATGATTCGAGCCTTCATGTGCCACATATCTTTAGCTGGATTCAGATCACGGATAAAATTAAGATTGTTGTTAACATTGTCCATTGACATGGTTTTAAAGATATGTTTTAAGAGGGAAATTTGAAAAACTTTGTATAGGAAATTCAAAGTTGATATTACGAATGACTGAATTTGTTATGTGCTTATAAGGAATATGATTATATACATGTAGCATAATTAAAGAACCACGTTTCCCTATGTTAATTTAAAACTTCTCTCTTAAAAGTTCAAACTTAGGGGCTTACCAACTGCCAATAGATGTTCATAACATCTACTTTAAGAGGTGAGTTCAATTATTACTGTGAACAATTTTTTGTTAATCGAGATTAGCAAATAGATTCTGTTGAACCCAACCGTACTAAATACAAGTGACCTACATATTTTTCTTAAATATTTTAATCTTTATATGACTCTCCTGTTACAATAAATATAAATAGATAGATATTGATGTTGTATACCTATGTCCACACTAAAAAAAAGTAAAAGAAATGTGATTTTATTTTTGTTGAAAATAAAGGCTTGTGTTGTGTGGGTGGGGGATGAAAGCCCAAGCCGACTATGAAGCCCAATGGAAAACCAATAAGCAAACAAGTAGAGTACAACTGTAGAAGTAGAAAAGACCCTCCGTCGCCCTACGTCCACTCCCCTTCCTCACAGCCCCTTCTCCCTTTGTTAATAATAAGTGCCAAGTGAAGGAAGCTTCGTTGCTGCTTTCTATTGTTTCAGTGATTTTGACTTATATATATGGTAAAAGTTGTTGGAATATGTTCCGGCAGCCAGTAGTATAGCTGTAATGCAATAGTATGTAAGTATCATTAACTAACTTATTTTGATGTGATGTCGACTTGAGTAAGGGCTTTCTGTACTGTTCATGGAATTAACTGTGTTGATATTGTTTACTTGGTTCATGAGTTTGGGTTGGGTTGGGTGGCTTCAATTTATATTTTGTTATTTGTAGGCAGAACCTTAAGTAAGTTTTTGTTATTATGTTTGTGTATTCAATTATCATAAGTATTCGCAGAGACCAATTTAGACAGGAAAGCTTCAAGGTTTTATGTTATTTTGTTTCTATTGCTGAAGCTCAAAATTGTTGTAATATCTTCTGCCCTGCCACCACTAAAGTGCTAATATTTTTGTCTTCTCGTTTTTCTAGTTTCAGTAGCTGTAATAATATATGATCATGCAACATCCCAAACAAAATATGTATTAAATTACTTTAATCTCTTCTGTTCATGGAACTTAAATCAATGTTGTCATTTTTTTATTTTTCATATTGCTCTTTGTAAATTTTTATATATTGTTATCAGAGTTTGAAGCTGCAAATTAACCACATCTGTTTGGTGGTTTCTGTTTACTTATTATATTTTAGAAAACCTAAATTATAGCTTATGGTTTGTTATTTGTAGGCAGAACCTGATGGTTTTGTCATTATCTTATTTAAATATTCTGAGTATTAACCAAGATTATATGGAAGCAGCCTCTCTATCCCTATGGATAGAGGTAAGGTTTGCTTACAGCCCACCCTCCCCAGACCCTAACAATAACTTGCTATCTGTGGGATTTACTACTGGGTACGGTTGTTGTTGTTGTTTGTTGTAGTATTAACCAAGATTATAAAGCCTTTCTGTTATCAAATCTGTACCTATTATCTTGATTTCATGTTATTTTGCTGTTTTCTTAACAGATCAGTTTTGGTCCAATGCGTTTTTTCCGAATGACTGTTTGAGAAAAAGTGTAGAAAGTTAATCATGAATCCTCCTCAGAATTCCAATCAAAACGCAGCATCTACTTCCGCAGTTCAACAGGTGTGCTGTTTCCCTTTCTATTTTTCCTCTTTTGTTAATCACTTGCTCTGTTATGTTTTAAACTTCTGGAATGAGTAGTCAATGCGGGCTATTACATGTCAGTGAAACTGTTAACCATTGGAACACATAATTACATCCTTTTAGCGAGCTAGTTTGACGTATTTAATGATGGACAGGTTAATCCAGTCATGAATCAGCAGCAGATGTTTAATGGTAATGTTGCCGGATTAGCTCCCAATAATATGCCAATTATGGCTTCACCTGCTTTTCCGAATTTCCCTAATCAACCCTTCCCTATGCAAATTACTACCGCTCAGTTCCCAAACGGTGGTGTTCGTGGATTCACTCCGCAGCAGAATTTTATTCCATTTCCTGTAAACCCTATGCAGCCACAGCAGGTCCAGTTCTTTGCCCCCAATCCCATGAATCCTACTGTATACCGTCCAAATGTTGGTATGTCCGGCGAGCAAGTTCTTGTGCAGAACACAATCCAAAATATCTACCAGCTTCTGCAATTACAAAACTCCAATTACGCACAATGTCCTCCTGGTAGTTTTCCCATGTTCCAGAACCCGATGGTGAATGTTATGAACCCTCAGAATCCCGGGTTTCCTGTGAATCAGCAGTTTGTCATGCCTGGTGCTGTGCAACATGCTAATAACGGGCTGCAGAATATGGGCCAACAGTTGCAAGGGAACCCATTTTTACCTGGTGGTTCTGGGTCGGTTCAAATGCAGCAACCGCAGAACCTTCGTGCTCCTCTCACAAATTTCCAGGTATCAATTTTTTATTTATCTAAGCGGGCAATTATCTATGAGTTAATAGTTTTTTTGTTACAAATGAACAGATTATTATTGGTTGTACAAGTAAAGGGAATGTTCAAGTGAGAATTAACAGAAAGTAAAAAAAAAAACATTACGAGCATGGGGACAAGAGTTTGCATGTTGTCGTTGACAACGTTAGAAGTTTAAGTTTGTAGATTGATGCATAGTCTAGTGGTGCTCACAGTTTGAGTCGTGATTTTGACAAAAATATTGGGGCTGAACTACTAACTACTATTCTGGGATATGACAAGCCAGATGGCCACATTGGGTGGGTCGGTTGGTGTCGGTTTAACATTTTGGTTTTGGCAATTGACAGCTGAGCTTATTTTTTTGTTATTTATATATATATCTGATATCATTAGTTCATATTAGAAGTAAGAAAGATAAAGATGGTTCATGAATATCTGTAACACGCATATAACTACGTACTCTGAAACTGAGAAAAATTATAAATAATAAATAAAAAGGTTAAAATGTTACTGTATAAATATGAAAATGGGCTCATTTTGGGATGAACAGAGTAGTCATATAAGTTGTTCACTGAAAATCAATGAGTTGGCAATTACATTTTAAAGATGAAAATGGACTTGCAGGTTCTTCACATTCTGATTTTGTTTACGCTTTAGCCAGATATATCTGTTTTTTTTTAAATAACAGAACAAATCTTCCCTTATTCTTTACCTGCAGAAGTGCAGATCATGTTAAATGAAATAGTAAGGCCATGAAATTCTTATAACATCCATTTTGTTTCTGCTAATATTCACATGATCCGTAACCAGATTCCTCAAGGTGTGGGCCCTCAAAATCAGAACCTTTTTACAAATCAGATGTCGGGAATGGTTAATTTGAATGGTACTATGCAAAATGTTAGCCAAGGTCCACCAGGATTTGTTTCACCAATGATAGTCAATACGGGTCAAGCACACAACCCATCTCCGAGTCTCACAAATTCTGAGGTATCTTTCCTGTCTGTATTGTTTTTTGGTATATAGAAAACCTATGTAAATTCTTAAGGCGTCAGTTAGATTACAAAGAAATATCACTACGACAATAATCTGTATCTTTGAATAAATACTTTATGAGGCTTATTGAATTAAAATATACTTTGGACAACTCTTAACCCATTTGACCAATTCCCTTTTTGGCTAAGTTTCTTGATTTGACTCGTTAAAGGTAACACGCCACTCAAATCGAAGCATTCGTAAGTTAACAAGTCAAAATTTCCAGCTTAAATCTTTTGGGGACTTCTTGATGAAAGCGTTAGGGGTGTAAACTTTTGGCTCGTGAGTGGTTTTTTGAGCTTGGGCTGGTCTCGTTTATTATTTATTGATTGTTTACTTAGCTTATTATATACATTTTAATTATATGTATATTTATAATTATAGTTTTTATATACAATATAGTAATGTAATATATATAGTATGAAGTTATTTATATAAAAATTATATATATGATAATGATTATGCAAATACTGTATATAGTTAAGTTAACAGATTAAATAAAGTTTATATTAATAAAAGGCTTATTTAGGCTCACGAGCCTACTTGAGCTCGATAAGGAAAGCTCGGGCTAGGGCTCGTTTGTTAAACAAGCTATTTTCTAGGCTCGAGCTCATTTAAGCTTGGCTTGATTCAAGCATTTAGTCAGCCGATTTCGATTAGCTCACGGCCGGCTCGGCTCGGCTCGGCTTGGGTCGGCTCGTGTATCCCTCTATAAGTTTGTCTTGCTAAGTTGCTATTATTTTGGGTGGTACAATAAATTAGTATCTTTCTTTACAAATTCATAAAACAATTTACAGGATAATCACAAAAACGGGCCTACCAATGTTAATGGCGGGTGGGCAGAATCTCAACACAAAAACTTCACAGGACATAAAACATATGATCCCTCACACAAGGGGTATGCTAAATATCCAATAAACTTCATATCTTTTCATGACTTATTCATTACTTAATTTGCTAATTGACATAGAGTTTGTGTATGTGCAGATCCAAGTTCCATAAACATGCAAAACAGAAGTTTGGGAACAACAATGGAAATATGAATAAAGGTCAATAGTTTACTTTATATTTTATATGATACTATTGATTTACATATATAGCATCATTAACTTTATAAGTGATATAAATGAACAATAGATTGATGTTGAATTAGCTCACCAAGATTGTGATACGAGGCCACAAATTTTCAAATGTTGCATGCACTATTTTATTAATACTATTTCTTTGTGATTGCCATATAAACATAAAATAGTTGATTTGTTGTCACACCAATACTATACCTTTTAAAATGGGCGGGTTGGGTCAGGCAGGATAACATGTCACAACGTGTTTTTGCCAAAAACGGGATCATGTTGGGACGCTTTATATATAAAAATTGCCTTTTTGGTCGGGTTAAAAGTCCGTCCGAAAGTTGCTCAGTTTGTTAACAAGTTGATCGATACCAAGTAAACACCGCTCAACCCGTTGACAAACTGAGCAAATCTTGAATGAGCTTTTGAATTGACCAAAATGACCATTTTTAATATGACCTGTTTCGACCATTTTTGACAAAAGACGTTCTGACCCGTTTCCTGCCTGCCCCCTTTATCAGGGATACTTCCCATCTCAACCCAAATACAAAAAAAGCTACCTAATTACAGAGTTACAGTAATTGCCAGTCATAACAAATACAATTTAATATGGTCATAATAGTTAGAAATGAAAATAAAATGAAAAACAAATAACAAAGCAATGACATCATAAAACAAATTAAAAACAAAATAGATAACGCCTAAATGTTTTCAATAGGGAACTTAAAGGCATTTAGCTCAACTAACCCTACCTAATGTCTGTATTCATCGTCTCTGTTGCACTGTAGGCCGAATGTTAGTATTGTTGTTATCTTTCAGCAAATAGGATAAAACTATAGTCATATATATTTCACTAATCGTTGTTTTTTATGATTGTTGAATAGAGGGTGGCGGCAATTTGGACGTAGATTCGTTTTCTCGAAATTCCACCAACTTTGAAAAGAAGTAATTTCTGTACTGATCAATATTATAACTTTCAGTTCCAATATTCAATGTGGTATTGTTTCATGCATTTTCATCTCAATATCAATCAGTTCGTAGTACTTGTCGTAAGTCTAGGCTATCACCCTACCCAAAAAGATAAAGTTGAATAATTGTTATCTTTTAACCATCCCTCCACCAGTAATATTTAAGCATTGTTGAGCGATAGTCATTGGGCCCTGTGTGTGGGATGCCTTATTGATTATACATGGCAAGATGGACGGGTTGGGTAATGGGTTTGGGTCAAAATGGGTCGTTAATTTATAGTACGGGTCAAAACATGTTGGGTCAAGTTGCCCAAGAACACTTATTCATTCCCCATTTTTTAATTCTTATAGATTGTTAATAGATCAAGTATGGTTGCAAAAATAATGATTCACAACTAGAATCTTAATATGAAAAAAATACCCATGGTTGCTTGCCTCGTTGTTATGTTATGAGGGACTTTCAACCTGTATGACCAACTTGAGATAAATCGACCCATTTATAAGTAAATGAGTCAAGAACGTTGCCTATTGTGTGACATAAATTTGACCCATCTTTTTTTATTGCAATATGTTTGCTACAAATGTAAACTTTTGATTTATTGTATTGAAGAGTACCCTCTCTAACTTACACGGATCAAGAAATAAAGCAGTGGCGTGAGGCTCGTAAGAAGAACTACCCCACAAATGGGATCGTATTAGAGGTGAGATTTTGAGTGCTTGGTTTGATCTTTCATTGTTTTTCCTTTGGGGTTTGATCTTCATTGTCTTTCTGTTCTGACACTTTCCCTTTATTTCATGCAGAAGCATAAGAAAGAGCAGGCATTGTCTGATGTCACCAACCAAGATGCCATGTTACGCCGCCAGGTACACTGCTTGACTTGCCTGGAAAACTAGCCGCATAAGGTGGGCTGGGTAAAGGGTCTAAATCACGGGTCGGATTGGGTTGACCGGCAAAAACTTGTCCCTTTTTTGAATAGTTACTTCGTTATATATGATTAAAGACACCTTGTTATTGCAGTAATTATGTATATTTTTATATAAATGAATTTGACATCTTATTTTATTCAAGGATTTAGATTAATACGTAAATCTTTATAGAACTTTTTTCCTTCTAAAAGTCGACCTAACCTGAACTGATTAATTTTGACCCGTTACCCACCCCTACATAGCCAACCCCCATATAGGGGTGTACATCTTTGGTTACAAACCAATTAAACCGAAAATCAAGTTTAAGTGAATCACATATACGGTTTTTGGTTTTAAGAAAAATACATAAACATTGGGCTATGGGTATTTTCATTTGTACACCCATGAACATTTAGTCATCTTGTTAATCAGTATATTAAATTGATTAATTTCTGGCTGCAAACCGAAACCAACCGCGAACCGAAATCAAATTCGGTTTTTGGTTAGGTTTTAACCATTTTGAATTCAGTACAGTTTGGTTTTTGGTTTGGCCAATACCAGAAAAGATGAACACCGTGAGCTCCCAAAAATGAGGAATGAGAAACTAGATGAATGCAATAAAAAGCCGACACGCATATGGTTTTGTTTTGCAGCAATTAAAGGAAATATTAGCGAAACAAGCTGAGTTGGGTTGTGAAGTTGCAGAAGTTCCAGCGTCTTACTTATCTAGTCCTGATAAACAAAATCCTAGAGAGAGAAAAAACGAAAGACAACAACGGTACAAAAAGGGGAAGTTCAATAACAAAAGAAAAACATCGTTTCAAGATGCTGACCGGATGGCGAAAAAGGCAAGGCCAAGAGACCAAGATTCCTTCAAGGGCAATAATCATCAAACCAAGCCAAACAAGCGCGAGCCATCACTTCTACAAAAGCTTTTGACACGCGACATTAAGCGAGACAAAACCCATCTTCTGCAGGTTTTTAGGTTCATGACGGCAAACTCGTTTTTTACAGCGGAATCGTTGAAATTCCCGTCTGTAAGTGTGAGAGAAACAAATGTTGATGTGCCCTCCAAAGAGCCAACATGCTCTGTTGTAAAGGTAGAGGAGGAAGAAGGAGAAATCATAGATTAATATGCTTTAACCTCATAAAATGTAATGCGGATTTATAATGTATTAGGGAGGGCTCTTTTGCTTAGGAAAATGCACTTGCCTTGATGATATGGACCATGTAATTGTTAGCTATGTGTTTGGTTGTTTGAATTTTGCTTGTAATATATAATGCAGGTCCTTAGCTCTTTGTTTTTTTTTCTTATTATTTTTGTAAATTAAGTAAAGATTTTGACCAATTTAGTTATTAAGGAGTTATTATGTGTTTTATTCAACCAGCAAAATACGAAATGAAAATGCTGCGGTAGGTTTACCATGTAACCTTACAAATTATTTTTTGCTCTAAAATCTATATAACTTATAATTGAATATTGATGAGGTGGTATTTAATGGAGGCCTAAAAAAGCTATTTTAATAACATGACATTCAAGGAGTCATTCTTCTCTTTGAGTGTGTCATGTGTCATGCCATGTGGCAAATTAAAAATAAATAAATAATAATATAAAACATAATCTACTAAATTTAAATTGAGTTATTTTAGGAAAAAAGAATTTAAAAACAAATTAAAATTTTTCTCTCTTATTTTCTTCCCATAATTTTTAAACGTTAATATCTTTTATATACGATATTTTTTAAAGAAAAAAGTTACACCAAATTAACGAGCGTTTTATTATCTTTCGAATGAGTACCATAGTTCTATATAAAAATCGGAGAAAAAAACAACTATTTTTTTTGTGGGGTTTCGTTCATACAAGAAAAAAAAACACAAAGTGTTCAGGTTATTCATTAATAATGTTTTTTCTTTTAAACCAGGTTCCTATCTACGATGTTGAAATTCAGCTCAATCGCCATGCTTTCATTGGAATTTTACTCTTTTAAAGATGCATAGGTATACTTCATCAAGAGAAGCTAAGAGAAAGAATCGCGCAACACTGCAACACATGGTGTCACCTTATAGCAAGGTTATTTTTTTATTTATTTAATTACAAGGGTAATAATTATTACTATTAGTATTAGTATTAGTATTAGTATTATTAGAATTGTTATATTTTTCAATCTCGGGACGCTCCCAGGATAAAAGCTACTAATAAATAATATAATATATTTTGTACTCGTTTAACAATGACCTGGTAACATCAACACAAATCAATCAAAATTGGCTTTAGACTTGTTGGAGTATATGACAGGGGAAGTGGGAAATATATATGAACGGCGAGATTACAAAAGTCGGTGAGATTACAAAATTTATTAGATATGAACGGCGATGCTTTCTGATCACCTCTCTCTTAGTGTGAGAGAGGTGCATAAGAGTAATGGAGTGTATTTAGCTTACCCGCTAAGCAGTTAATGCGGAAATATATCGGTTATCGGTCGAGTACCGATATTTAATATATCGGTTTTCGCGGTGAGATATCGGTGAGATATCGGCCATTGCAAAATCTATATACATATATTTTTATACATAAATATAAATATTCAAGTTTAGAAACTATATGTAAACAAGTGAAATATGGAGGGGGTTAAATTGGAAAATACCCAAACTTAACAAACCTAATCCCTAACCATATTTAACATAGCATATCATTCTCCTCCTCCATTTACATAGCAGCCACAACAACAAAACATAAACCCTAGCCCCAAATTGGCTTCATCTATTGATGGATTCTTCATATGGGGTTCGATTTTGACCTAAAGAGACGCGTGCAGGTCTGATGTTGGTTAGAATCGAGGTAATAACTAGTTTCCCTAAACTGATTTTGACCTAATTTGTTTTTATTTGGGCAAAACCGGTTTTATCGGTGAGATTACCGATATAAAAACTCAGATATCGGTCGATATATCAGTTGTCTCGGCCGATATTATCGGGACCGAGATAACAGCCGAGATTTGATACCGAGATTAGTCCCTGTGGCCGAAAACCGATATATCGGCCGAGATATCAGTTGTCTCGGCCGAGATTAACTACCCGTTTCACTAATTTTGCACGATTACATCACTATCACTGTTATCATCAACTATCCTAAACACCTTATTAGGTGATAGCAATACTCTAAAACCTTTATGTCATTTTTAAATAAAAATAGAGTAAATTACTATTTGAGTCCCTGTGTTTTGGTGGTTTTAACTAGTTGAATCCAAATTCAAAATGTTTAACCATCTGAGCACCTGGTTTTGCAATTTATAACTATATGAGTCCATTTAACTAACCCCATCCATTAAAGTCTGTTAGTTTTTGTGAAAAGACGAAAATGCCCTTTTTATTTAACAATAAATAAAAACAGAATAAATATCAAAACCCTCCCCCCATCTCTCTCTCTCTCTTACTTATCAACAAGAACCCTAATCCTACCAACCCATCACCACCACCATAACCATTCACCACCACCATATAATCACTTTCAGTAAATTCCCAGCCATAACCATACACCCAACCAACCCATCACCACCACCGTAACCATACACCCAACCACCACCAAATTCCCAGCCATCACCACAGTACCACACCCAGTCCACTTCGTTTAAAAGTCCTCGATATAAAACCCCAAACTTGTCGAAAGCACCTGTGTTTAGTTAGGGTTCAAGGAAACATATAAAACCCCAAACTTGTCTCTGATCTACATCTTCTAATCAACATGAGAATAATTAAAAATTAGAAATCGAATGAACCGCCTTTAGACATTTAATTGCTAAGTGGGCATAACGAATCAGATTACTTTTGTTGTCGATGATGTGAAGTTGACTATCCAGATTTGACCCACATCCCAAACACAGTTAAAACTGAAAGCGTTCATCCTTCCAATTTACAGAGGTGGGGTTATGGTGAGACTTAGAGGTGGTGGTCAAACAATGAGGCCGCAGGGAGGTGGTGGTCAGATGAGGGGGCAAGAAAGCGGCGGCGGTGGCGGGAGAGGTGGCAGGGGCAGGGGAAGAGGTAGAGGGGGAAAACGTGCTGTGAAAGTGTCTGCTGAAGATCTGAATGCAGATCTAGAGAAGTACCATATCTAACAAACTGGGTCGTGAACTGGTAGGGCGTCGTGGTCATGATGGATGTGGATGATAAGAGGGGTTTGGTGTAATGGGGGTGGTCGGAGGTGCAGTGGCGGCGGTTAGGGCTGCAAACGAACCGAACTTTCAGCGAACAGTTCATGAACCGTTCGGCGGGAAGCTCGTTTGTGTTCGTTCGTTTAATAAATGAACGAACACGAACAAAAAAATTTGTTCGTTTAGTTAAACGAACGAACATGAACAGAGGCCGCGTTCGTTCGTTTATGTTCGTGAACGTTTGGTAATGTGTTCGTTAATGTTCGATAGTTTAATAGGGTTTATAATTTTTATAATTTTTTTTCTTTTATTTACCCAAATAAATAATATATGTGAGGTAAATATGTTTGGATAATTTAGTTATATTTTGGGTGAATCTAGATGATATCCTAAGAATTATATCTTATTTCAAAGTCAATATATGTTTGTTTGTGTTCATGAACACTTGTTTGTGTTCATTAATGTTTGTTAGTGTTCGTGTGCGTTCATGAACAAAATTAACAAACGAACACAAACGAACACGAACACAAGTGTTTTCTTAACGAATGAACACGAACAAAAAATCTCGTTCGGCAAGTGTTCATGAACTGTTCATGAACACATGATTTCCTTAACAAACGAACACGAACAAGGCATTGTTCGTGTTCGTTTGGTTCGTTTGCAGCCCTAGCGGCGGTTGCAATGGGGATTGGTGGTGGAGGGGAGGTGGTTGTGTAATGGTTTAGAGGAGGAAGAGAGATACAGATGGTGTGTGTATAATGTACATATATATAATAAAATAGGTAAAATATTATTTAAGTACTTATGCATCAAATGCTTGTACATCATCATCATCATCATACCCAGTTAATCTCACATATAGCAAAAACTAAGGTAAGGTCTGAGGAGGGTAAGATATAGACAACCTTACCTCTACCCCGTGGGAATAGAGAGGATGCTTCCAGTGAGACCCCCGGCTCAATAGTGGTTTTGTATCAAGCCTTAGATATAAGGCACATAACGCTTAGCAATCAAGACAAACCCGACTAGTGCATGTACCCCTTGTCTTTTGGTTATCAATGCCACCACCTGATGCATGATTAACCGTTCGTCATTTTAACGTTATTTTCACCAAATTAGTAAAATAACGCTAAAATTAGTGCAACTTTACTTTTGCCCCCCAAGGGCCACACATATATACATTACAACGCCACCATCAAATGCTTGTACCTTATGTGTAAATGACTCTTTGCCCTTGTACTTAACTGATATACTGGATGGCGTTAGTTAATTGGACTCAGATCGTTGCAGTTTGAAAAACCAGGTGCTCAGATAGTTAAACATTTAGAATTTGGATTCAACTAGTTAAAACCACCAAAACACAGGTACGCAAATAGTAATTTACTTATAAAAATAAGTTATGCATTTAAAAACAGAAATATATAAAAACAAGAGAAAATTGCTCGAATAGTCCCTAATGTTTGTCCCAATATCACCTATAGTCCCCACCTTTTCAAAATTACAGTCCTAGTCCCATCTTTTGACATCGTTTAATTCGGATTGTCCTTAGAATGGATAACTGTTAGTTTATCCAGTTAAATGAGTGTGAAATAATCAAACTATCCTTGTTATAAAATAACGTAATAATAAAAAAATAATTAAGAATTTATATGACACCCACCCACTTCATCTTCCCACCCATCACCTCCACCTTTCACTACCGACATCCACCAAACCGCCACCCAAACTAACCCTATGCAAGAGCATATTTAGAAACTCTATATCACAGTCCATAACAAACAATCCCGATTGCGAATCTAGTTTACAAAATCACATTACCTGAAACTATCGTCTGTACAAGGTCATTGCCTTGAACTAGATCACTTACTAGTTCCTTATCAAATTTTCTCATTTCACTTTTTTCCATCCTTGTAAAAGTTTGAGCTATTAAGGATTTAATGGTAAGGACTTGACTCCTTTTAAAAACTTCACCAGGCAAGATTTGTTGTAAATTTGCCATGATGAATCTGGGGCATCAAAGATTTTGTTATCAACGCTTCACAAGACTTGTTTTTTTCTATGTTTTGATGTGAATTTTCGTAATGTTGTTTTGAAACCGACCGATTATTTTAAACGCTTTTTAAATCGTTATGTTTTTAAATTGTTCGGATCTCATCTCTAAATACACAATTGCGACATGTTCAATATCTACATTTAAACTGACCCGTTGTAATATGCAACCATTATGTTTTTCTTTATATGAGTTTTGGTGTAAATTTTTTTCGTATCCAACTTAAATTTACCATGATTTTCAAATATACCAACGTGACATAGTTTTCTATTGTCACTTACATTCACAATTTGCTTATTTTTATATGCGTTTCGAATAGAGACTGACATAATTTTCTACATGTAAACTCATGAAACATTGGTTTCACGAATTAAAGTAAGCTGTAAACTACAGGGGGTTAAAGTGTATATCTGCGAAAACAGTGGATTATATTATATTATATAGGTGTGCAACTGCAAACCATCCATAATCCATTGAAGTAGTGAGCGGAAACCCTAGATTTTGTTTACTCGCCGTAGCAGCAGCAGCAGCAGCTTCAAGGGATCCATACAACGTGTGAAAATGAAGGTTTGCATAACTTATACTAAATTAAGAATAAAAATCTATCTACTTGTATTAGTTAAAATGTTTAAAAATCTGTAATAATATTATTAATATTATCGTTTTTTGTAGTTCAATATTGCCAATCCCACCACTGGATGCCAGAAGAAGCTCGAAATTGACGACGATCAGAAACTGTAAGCTCAATCGTTGTTTTAATGCTAACCTTAGGATAAACACTTTTAAGTAATATTTTTAATGCCAATATTAATTCCAACAGTTTTTGCTCTCAAATTTAAACACTTTATTGATATGAATTGTTCTATAAATAGATATCTGCTAGTGTTTGATTTGCTTGCTTCTTTTAGGGTTAATGATTATTTTAATGTATATATGACAAATGGTTTGAATTTCATAGTAGTTGTCAACTTAACAGGCCTTATTGGTTAGATTTTAAGTAGTAAGTTGGATAAATCTGTTTTTGGTTGCGGTATTGCGTGTTGTTTTGGATTGCAGTTTTCTTTGTTGAAAGGTGGTCTAAGAACTTATATAATTTAGGGATGAATAACTAGTGTCATTAAAACAAAAGAAAAACAAGACGTCCGTGTAATGTATCTACTCGTTGCATAGCTATGGGAGAATGGATGAGGGCAAACCTTTTCTTTATACCATAAGATACAGAGGCTGCTCTGCTGATATTGGTTTTAAAATATGCGCATAGCGTGATGCGCTGCGATTCCATGATGCGAGGATGATGCGCTCTGATGCATTTTTTTTCTTCTAAAATTGACCACTATAGATAAATTGTACAGTGGGCTTAATAAGCTTGTACAATGAGCTAAAGAAGTTGCTAAGTGAGTACCTGCATAAATTACTTGTATCTTTCATTCTTTTGCATAGACTACTTGTATACATATGAGTTAAAGGCTTATTTTATAAAGAACTTCTTTGGTGGTACTAGAGCTTGATTTTAGTATTTATTTATTTATATTAATCACTAAATTTTTAGTGTTTATTTATAAGTTAACAAGTTAAAATATCATCTGTAAATAATTTTTAAAATAACAAACGCCTCGACTGTGTGATGCTTGCGCATCGTGCACCGGCTTTTGGGATCAAAGCGTATCGGAGCACATTGTGCATTTTAAAACCTAGCTGCTAATACCCACGGCATGATTTCTTTTGTTTTTTTAATATACAAGTATAGCATATAACATATACGGCAATTAAGTAACTAAGCAAAACTACCAAGTTTTTTAATAAACTACCGATAACAAAAATTAGTACAAGTAGCACTACTACTACAAGTGATAAGTGTCAATGCTATGCTAAAATGCATATGGTGTGTGAAAGTTGTCTTAGAATATAGATGCTTTGATAGGTTAGAATCAAAACATGTGGACTACATGGGATTTGGGTTAAAAAGAAGTACCTTAATATGAAAATATGACTATAAATGATTAACTTATGTTTGAAGTTACATTAATGTGCAATTCATTTTCAAATTGGATGTAATATATTGAAAATTTGAAATAATGATAAAGATCAAGTCCTATCTTGTATTTACACACTTTGAGCCCCTTTAGTTAGTATATGATCAATTATAACTTCAGACAACAAGTTTCATGGCAATTTGCAAGTATTGTGTATAACTTTTTACTCTATTTATTTTCTCTTTAACTGTTTTTTCAAATATGTTAAAAACTCCTTGTAATGTCTAGTCGAGCATTCTATGACAAGCGGATCTCACAAGAAGTTAGCGGAGATGCCTTGGGAGAGGTAGTGCAAAACTCCTAATTATCCGTCATATATGATCTTAAATTTCTTATGTTCATAACTCTGTATAACAATAAGTATTGCATTTTAATAAATTACAGGAATTTAAAGGGTATGTTTTCAAAATCATGGGCGGTTGTGATAAACAAGGGTTCCCCATGAAACAAGGAGTTTTGACTCCAGGGCGTGTTCGCCTTCTGCTAGTAAGAGGTAAGTAAACTTACCGGTATTTTGACTATTTTTAAGCGAATTTTAAACATTTGTTGACTTTTTTTTTTTATTTTTTTTATTTTATTTATTATGGTTTGAACAGGAACTCCTTGTTTTCGTGGGTATGGAAGGAGGAATGGGGAGAGAAGGAGAAAGTCTGTTCGTGGGTGCATTGTTAGCCAAGACCTCTCGGTTTTAAATCTGGTTATTGTGAAAAAAGGTGAAAATGATCTTCCGGGCTTGACTGATGTAGAGAAACCAAGGATGAGAGGACCAAAAAGAGCGTCAAAAATCCGCAAACTTTTTAACCTTTCTAAAGAAGATGATGTTAGAAAGTATGTCAACACATACCGCAGAACCTTCACCAACAAAGCTGGTAAGTATTTTATTGATTTTAAAATAATCATATAGTCTGATTGATGATAATAAAATCATTTTAATGATAATAACAGGGAAAGAGGTGAGTAAAGCTCCAAAAATACAGAGATTGGTTACACCGTTGACATTGCAAAGGAAAAGGGCAAGAATTGCAGACAAGAAGAAGAGAATTGCCAAGGCTAAATCTGAGGCTGCTGAGTATCAGAAGCTTCTAGCAACAAGATTGAAGGAGCAGCGAGAGAGGCGGAGCGAGAGCTTGGCAAAGAAGAGATCCCGGCTTTCTGCTGCATCTAAACCGTCTGTTATAGCATAATAGTTTTACTAGTAATTTTCAACTCAGGATTATTATTTCTTATTTTCGAAAGATCCCTGCATGTTATCATTTGAGTGTTGATGGTTTTCGGGATTTGTTGTTGAAATGCTAGTAGTTTGATGTAGGATTGTTGATTAAACTTTGTGGTTAAGTTTGTTATGTGATGGTTGATGCCAATTTCAAAAATATTGGTTAGTTTTGAACGATTATCTCCTCCGGCGTGCTGCAAAAGGTGAGGGGTGAGGTGGATGGTTGTTGGATTATGATGATTTTGATTGGTTATTCAATTACGTGCTGCAAAAGGTGAGGGGTTAGGTGGATGGTGGTTGGATTATGGATGACTTTGATTGGTTATTAGATTAAGATAGGACCGTCAAAAAGAAAGTCAAGTACAATCCCACGTGAATGCTAGTCGAATCCGTATGCCCGAACAACACAAGAGATTAGTAGCTGGTGCAGAAAAAAGAACTTCTATGATGACATCTGCAGCAGATTCAATGGCCTCGGTATACACTTGAAAAATTTCGAATCCATACTAAAATCCCAAACAACTTAAAGTTAGTCCCAACCCACAAGCTGGACTTTCAATAGTCATTTTTCTCACAATATTTCTTGAATTTAATGATGAACCCTGATATGGGAGGGGACATTGTTTTAGAAAAACAAATTCCAAAAGAATCAGAGAAAAGGCTCAATCCGTAGGCGACAATTCAAAGAACGTGGCAATACCAATGGTTTTTAAAGCTTTTCATGGAAGACGGGTTCGCAATTTTGTTCGTTTGAGAAAAGTTTTTGACATGATGCAAATGAATATGAAGAAGCTCTTGACATGTCAGGAAATGGTGATACAATATTGTTGACAGATAATATTATATATTGTTGATTACCAGCACTGCAGTGCTGATTATCTGAATTGGCCTACACAAAAGTATAAAATATTTTGAACAAACAAAAAAAGTATAAATATAGCAAACTATTGGCATCTTGGTAGAATGTTGTAAATGTCATCTTTTATTCTTCCATTAAAATGAAGTGCTCCTAAACGCTAAAAGTATTTATTGAGATCGCCCCACACGGCTTCCTCAACCTCCTCCCATGAGTTTGCGGTCCTCAATTCTTTCGACATACCAAAAATGGCTCCCAGTATGTTCTCTTCATGTATGATACAGTAGCACCTATGCAACCACAAGTCAATCGTAAATTATATATTTATAGCTACAACAAAACAAATTCGGCATCAGTAACTCACATTGCTAGATACGATATTCGCCTAACTTTGCAGCCATCGTCTGATGAACATCTTTTCCCAAAAGGCAGTTTGTAGCTTTCTAGAAGCTTCTTCAGAAGCTGAACGTCTCCCCGAAATATGTCTAGATGGATCGGAATTATATCCAATATCGGATCCCCTAAAATGTTAAAAAGATAAATAAACTCTAGTTAGCTTATTTTCACCAAGTGTAGTGCTTGTTTTCATCTTTTTGTATGTTCCCACGGATGAATGACGGCCGTCAGGAGCTACTAGTAGAAGCTGGATTTGACGCTAAGACTCGTGCCGGAGGATATCAAACACATACCACTGAGCCACATAGGGGCAGTTTACAGAGCAATTCATGATTTAAAACTTGGCACCGGCCGTGTAAGACTTATTATTATATTTCTTTTTCATTTTAGGAATATGATTGTTGAGCTTTGTATTGAAAAAATGATCAAAACTGTCAAGACCACAGAAACCAAACCAGCAAAACAGGCTGGTGCAACACACCCAAACAACCCGAACGGTTTGGTTTCTTTTTTACAAAACCGTAGATAGCAGGCTCAGCCTAATACTTTTGTCAAAACCAGTAGAACCGGACTGTGAACACTCCTAGACTGCCACTTCAAGAATGTGTCCACTTTCCATTGATTTTGGGACGCAGAGAACAAATTTAAAACTATTTTTCTTGGTTTTCATAAGTGTCAATTTCATTTTCTTACCGAGAGACATGTTGCTGAAATCATAAATATAGCTAGGGCGCCATGATCCCTCCCTCCCATTGCCGGATTCTTTCATTTGCTCCAAGTGAATATTGTCATCCATTATATCTGTGTGTACCCATGAGCAACAATTGTGCTCGATAAACTTCCCATCCTCATTCTAAACCACAAAGCAGAAGAATTCATAAATTTTGCAATAAGGTATCTTTTTATAAAAATGAACATTTATTTTGTATTACTATCATTTCGTGTTTACAATATTAACTAACCTTGAACAAGTCATGCAACTCTACAAAGTCCTTCGGGAGATACTCGTTTACTTTTTCAATTAGTGTGCTTGGAATCGGAGAGCCCCTTAAAAAATGAAGCCGAAGTTCAAATTTTTATTAATTCATTACCTTAAAAGAAAATATCAAAAGATTTATAGAGAAACTGATGATTACAGACTATTATTTATATAATATATTTTGTGCATGCAATTAACTTACCATTTAGTCAAGCGAATAGATACATCCTTCTTTTTCCTATTTAGTATTGTGAAGAAAACTTTTGATGCTGCTGTGAGATTGATATTTTGGATTGAATTATCCATAGTACCGTTGTCATTGGCATCACGGCCCATCTCCAGTTTCTTCTCCAGGTGCAGACATGACAAATCGTTCAAAGGAGTAACCGATAAAACATGGAGGTCATGTAACTGCTTCCCTAAAAAGGAAGCTAAATTGGAAACTTCCTCCTCTGGTAGCTTATCTCTTCTGCAATTTCAGTAACTTAATAATTAATTCTGAAGTTTAGATGTAGCTTTTTCGGCCAATTTACTTATTTATGGGCGGTTCATTAGTTTACCTCAAAAAAAAAAAAAAAAAAAAAAAATCAAAAGAACAAACTACACACCAAATGCGTCAAACCGCCTAATTTATGTATACACATTTGACAAAACTACTGTACATAAAAAAAACTAATTTTTTGGAGCAAAAGTGTTTCGGGTCAACAGTACAAAAAACCGAACCATTTTGCCACATCTATTGAATTTCGTGGTTCAAATAGGAAAAAAGGATCAAGGTAACTTACAGTTCAGCATATATTTTTCCTTTGCATCTTTTTGTGATAATGTAAGGCCAAATATTTGAGTGTCCACCCAAACTAACCAGTTCTTCTAGTGGCATACCAGTTTTTTTATACTCAAATAGCTTTTTACTCCAGATGCCAAAGGGGTACTCGGTGCCAGGAAAAATATCATCAATTGTACTATGTTTTGTAATTACTTCAGGTACACCTTTACCATCCCATGGCATTATTTTATATGATCCGTTTTCAAGGAAAACAATCCCACTTGCTAAAATATTAGGAACATGGTTTTTCAAACCAGATTCTGACGTCTGCATTATACCGTAGAACTCAAGCTGTAGGGACGCAAAACATACTCCATAAGAATTTGTTCACTCCATTATAAGAATTTATTCACGTTATTAAACATACCTCTGTTCCTAGTGCATGGAGACAAGCTTGCAAACCATCCTCCACAAAGATTTTGACCACATTGTCACCAACAAGATAAACCTGTTGGAAGCGTGAATTTTATTAGGTTAAAAGACCCTTTCTCGAGAAAATTTTCATATTGGAGTTGCCAGTATTAATGTATTTCACCAATAACTGGTACAGGAACACATGGTTAACTCTATTAAAATTGTGAAGGTAACTGACCTTAGTCCAATTTCTATTTTGGGTAACACACCTTGATATTAGTCACTATTGAGCCGCTTACGGCTGTGCGCATATAATGTATATATGTGTGGCCATCGGGGGGCAAAAGTAAAGTTGCACTAATTTTAACATTATTCTACTAATTTCGTGAAAATAACGTTAAAAATGACGGACGGTTAATCATGTATCAGGTGGTGGCTTTGATAGCCAAAAGACAAGGGGGTACATGCACCAGTCGGGTTTTGTCCTGATTGCTAAGTGTTATGTGCCTTATGTCTAAGGCTTGATACAAAACCACTATTGAGCCGGAGGTCTCACTGGAAGCAGCCTCTCTATTCCCACGGGGTAGAGGTAAGGCTGTCTACATCTTACCCTCCTCAGACCCTACCTTAGCTTTTGCTATCTATGGGATTAACTGAGTATGATGATGACCTTGATATTAGTCACAATATGGTTTCATGAACTTCCAAAATCATGACAAAAAGCTTCAAACTTTTTGAATTACTCAGATTTGAAAACGTGTTTACCAAGTCAAAATGATGATGTGTCAGTAATGCTGACCGTGTTTACTATTTCTACATGGCCCAGATGTGGCCAATACCCAAAATAACAACTTTTCTAAAAAAATTAGAATTTTTGTGAGTGCAAACAGAGTGTGTTAGCCCGAAATCGAAGTTGGATCAAAACTAGTAACATGTTTACACAATTAGCTAAAGAACAGAAACCATATCACGTGTCATGTGACATCAAAGTTAAAATACTTACAGGATTGCTACCCGTACCGACTGGAAACTTTTCCTCATCTGCAGGCATAGAGATATTATGGAAGGAACATAATTCTTCCATGCACTTGGACCATTTATTGGTATTTAATGCAATACAAGCTCCCTGAAATTCCACCACAACATGTAATACACAGAACAAAATAATTAAAAAAAAAAAAAAGAACTACAAACCTTCCAAATTAGGTCTCTTAATCCAGGTTTCCCAATCCAAAGCTTCCATAACCAATCTCTCAATTCTCTCTGTCCAATGCAATTACTTGTGCTCCATAACGCGTTGTAATGGTCTCTATTTTTGTCCAAAAACATTTTTAGGAAATTTATGTCATAAGAAAACTCTAAATCAGACACATTTTTATCAAAGCTTAAATCATCCATGTGTTCATCAATTTTGACTTTCTTCTTCTTTCTAGTCAATTCTGAGGAGCTCAGATTGTCTTCTTCCATAGATAATTTCGCGTTATCTTCAAGAGCAAGCAATCCAGCACGACAAACTCCTTTATGCTGATAACCAGGAGCCATATCCAAACATACAAACTCAAAATTCTTTGAGTTTACATAATTCTGAGTTACCGCAATAGTCGTCTCCAGGTTTAGAACACAATGCCACCATCCCGTTGGAACATAAATAGTCTCACCAGGTAGCTGTGTACATTCTATTGGCTTATCTTCATCAGCAAGAAGTGGATAGAAATCCAACCACCACTAAAAAAACATCATATAAATAAATAAATAAGTAAACAACTTATAACTTTATTGATATAAGCATTTGTACACAATGTTTATTACCTGCAATGAGGTTGGAGTTTCAATGTCAACGTCACCATCTTCATCGTTTACATGTACCGTCACACCCAAAGGGACTCTTCCAGGAGGATACAGTGCCCACCTATGCATATAACAGTAAAATAAATATTACTCAAAATATTTCATGAGTCAAATTTTGTTACAAAATTACAAAATCATTTACCGTTTACGGCCACATAAAAGAGTATTCCAAGCACTAGTAAGAGCTGGATCAACATGCCAAGATGCACCTGATCTCTCAGGCCCAATAATGAGCCATCTAAAAGGAGGTCTTTGATCACTATTTAATACATCAAAATAGTCATCCGGGAATAGTTGAGGTACACTGTAATCTTTTAATAAATCTGGCGAAACTTCCCCAAACTGCAATTGTTATTAAATATTAGTTTTCTTGCTTATAAACTATTTATAGAAAGTGGGAAAATGAATATGAATGAACCTTATCATCAAAAATGTAGAGAGGATCCTCATCATGTTGTTCTTGCATGTAAGAGACGTAATCTTTAAGTTTCATTGCTATTTTATTTGAACTTCTTTGAGAGATCCTGAAAGATGTATCTCCATATTTGGTCAACATTTGTTCAGGAGTCCATGTCTTCCTTGCTTCCCAAGTATCAGCTAATCCCGGAACTAAAACCTGCATAAACCATTCAGCATCACAAGTTATAAAAATAAACTATTAACATATAAAAAGATTAAGCTAAACATTTGTATAAAATTAATTACATACGGGTTTCTGTGCATCATACTGCTGAAGAAACTCTTCTAGTGAAAGGTCTGTTTTTCTTTCCACGTTTCCTTGATCAAAAGCAAATCCATCCAACCGTGTATAGCAGCGATAAAATCGTTTGTACAGGAACAACGAATCGAATCCTGTAAATGAACAAAACATATCGTTTAGCGCAAGTCGGGTAACTAAAGTTTAATGGAAAAGTATGATTATTATTACCATCAAAGTGTAGTGGTTTCTTGCAGGGATCGTCACATTTATCCAGAACTTGCAGTCTGTAGCCAAATGAGAAAAAAATTACACTTGTAAATCAAAAGCAGGCACAACAAGATAAAAAGAAAAATAAATGTCCAAAATGTACCCATGCAATGTTGTCCTCTTCCAGGATCCTTTGTATTGAAGCTCGCGGTTTTCTTTACTCAGGCATAAGTTCATCCACAAAGGTTCTTCATTGCATAGGATATACATCACACTGCACACCGTAAACGAAATTTACTTAGGGGACACCCAAACCAGGACCGACTCAAACCTCTTTTGGCGTATTCTAATATCGCACCCTTTCCATAACAAAAAAAACATCATTTCCTTCTTAGGATCCTAACACGAATTATTATATATGATTTCCAAAAGTGACCCAATCATTACCAAACTCAGGAAAAATATCTATTCAGTAATTTTAGGAGAGAAAAAAACAGGGAATAGCCGAAGGGAAGGACTTATCGAAATCTTTTAAATTTAAATCGGCCATGTATTCTAACTATCAAAGAATTCCTAAAATTTAAATTGATCAGATACAACCCATCTATAATACTTTGCAATGGTAATATAAAACAAAAAAATAAAAAATCCCCAAATTACTAAAGAGACATAGAAAATGAAAAAGAAAAAGAAAAAGAAAAAGAAGAGAAAACCTGCTAGCGCAAGCAAGACGAGCAACATCAGGAGGTGAGAGCAAATTAAGAATGGAACAAAGGATTTCATCGGGAAGAACATTAAAGCCTCCAAGACCATCAGGTCTACGATCTTTCGAGACAATTTGCGATTCAGATATCGAGTCTACCTCCATTGATGATGATCTTCAAAGTTATTTAATTAATTTGTGTGTTCAATTAGTGGTATGTATGTATGTATATTGATTAATGAAAGGTGCGTAATGTTAAGGCAATTGCGTAGAAGGTGGATTCGCCGCGTGCGCCTCAGGATCGGATTCTCGTTGACGTCACGATGCTGAAGAAGATGTGATTTTTAAGGGGCTGCTTGGTAGTCTCTTAACCATTCAGTGCTGAATGATTAAGTATTCAGCGCGTTTGTTTCAGCTTCTGAATGGAATGGTTAAGTCTGAATCATTAAGATTTGAGATGTTGCTGAACCATTAAGCATTGAACTATTAAGCACTGAACTATGCTGAACCTTAATGAGGCTCCCCTACTAACGTGGGACAAGAAAACTAACCATTAAGAGGTCCAACTTAATGATTCAGCGCTTAACCATTCAGACCTCTTAATGATTCAGCACTTAATCAACCAAACAGCCCCTAAGTTTGGAAATGTTATGATTTGTGTGTCTGCATTCACAACCAACCCACCAAATTTTGTGAGGAGTTCCCTCAAATTATATGGGGTGAGTGTAAGTGATTGTGAGTGGAGGAGAGAGAAAATATTTGGTGAAAGCACTGTTCACCCCTATATTTGAAAAGCTACTGTTTACCCATATATATATTTTAATATTTTTGTAAGTGGTTGTGAGTGAGTAGAGAGAAAATATAATGATAAAAGTATGAAAAAGTATTATTATTTTAATTAGGAGAGAGAAGATTTAAGGGTGAAGTAGTGATTTTTAGTGTAATTTGATGGATGGGTTGTGAATGCTCTAACTTTGGTGTGTGTGTTGAATCAAAGTGTGTATTTTTTTAACCGAATGAATCAAAGTCTCCTTACCTAGGTAATCCAATGGTAAAAACTGATCTCATACATACGGCTGCAAACGAACTGAACTTTCAACAAACAGTTCATAAACCGTTCTGTAGGAAGTTCGTTTGTTTAATAAATAATCGAACACGAACAAAAAGTTTTGTTCGTTTAGTTAAATGAACGGACATGAACAGAGGCCACGTTCGTTCGTATTCGTGAATGTTCAGTAACGTGTCCGTTTGTGTTTGATAGTTTAATAGGGTTTTTAATTTTTATAATTTTTTATATTCTTTTATTTTTATGTATTTTACTCAAATAAATAAATAAACAAATAATTTATGTAGGTAAATATATGACTATATGAGATCAAAAAACTTACTTTTAGTCTCCATGCTCACTGCTAAGTATATGTTTCGTTCTCATTCGAAAGTTAATATAGATATGTCTGTGTTTGTGTTTGTTTTTGTTCATGAACACTTCTTTGTGTTCATAAACACTTTTTTGTGTTCATTAACGTTCGCGAACAAAATTAACAAACGAACTTAGATGATTTTGAAGGTTCACCAGTAACAGGTGCAAAGACAGTTCGAGGCAGAAAGAAGACTATGTCAAAGAAGGAAAACCCAAGAAAAAAAAAGGAATAGAGAGATTGATTTATTAGTTCTTGGAAAGAAAATTCCTGAAGCAACTAGTTCAAAGGCAACAACACCAGCAGCATCACTAAGCTTGATGAAGAAGAAAACTACTCAAGCTATTACAACTGATCCAGCATCAGCATTAAGTCCTGATAACATTTATGTAACTTTGATGATTTATGTAACTTTGATGAATGTTATAGCAGAGATGGAAAAGAAATCAAAGAAACCCAGAGCTGAATCAAGTTCTACACCTAAAGTCACTGTGTCTGATGAGTGATGGAATTGGTGAATAGACAAATTGGGAATGTTATGAAAGCTTTTAATCAACAACAAGAAGAGTTCAAGCAGATGAAAGAGAAAGAAGCTAACTTGTTGAAGATTGTTTTGTCATCACAGAAGCAACAAAAAGAGTTAGAAGAGACTATTGAGAAACTTAGAGCTTCTGATAAGAAGAACAAAAGAAAGGTCAAGATGATTGAAAGCAAGAACAAAGAAATGAAGAAATTGATCGACAAGCTATATTCTGAAGCACCACAACTAAAAGCTGGTAAAGAAGAGGAAGAAGAAGAAGAAGAAGAATAGGTCGATTTTGAGGATTCGGATGAAGAGGGTTCAGATGATGATGATAGTGATGAATCAGGTGACGATGATGATAATGCTGGAGGTAAAAATTCAAAGAAAGACAAAGAGTCTAGTGATAAAGATTCAGATGATAATGATGATGATACTAGCAAATACAGATTCAAGAAGAGAGAATCAGAGAAGAGTAAAGACGAATCTAGCTCCAGACAGAAGAAGAGTGGAGAAACTGTGGATGAAGATCAGTCTATCTTTTGGACTGAAAAGATTCATGCTTTGATAGGGGAAGACAAGAATATGTACAGACAGATGATTGAGAAACAAGTCTGGACAATTGACTTGACCGGTAGATTTCCTGAGATCTTTGAAAGTGAAGATATGAGATATGAGGTAGATTATCAAGATCCTGATTTAGAGGATGGTGAGTTATGTGCTGCTATGTCTATTGAAGTACTTGAAGGACTAGCTAAGCAGATTGGGGAATCTCTGGAGGATATTATGAATGATCAGAAACACATTCCGATGATCAAGATGTACCGGTGTTTGAGGATATTGATGGAGGATATTTCTCATGAAGAATATCCAGAATATTATCCTTTGAAGACAAAGAATGTGGCGATTCCTGAAATTAATGAGGAAAGCTTGAAAGAAGCTGAAAAGTTGGCTAAGAAGAAAGGAAAGAAAGTTTTGGAAGAAGTGTTTGGAAAGGATGCTGATAAAAAACAACCATTCAAACAATCTGAAGAGTTAAAAGAGTTACTAAGAAAACTGAAGGACAAAGAAGCTAATAGACCAATTGCAGGAGTTCAAGGTGCGTTCTACAAAGTACATAATCAAGTGTTCAAAGGAAGAGCTTTAGGCTGGAAATACTTTCCACAGCTAAGGTGTATTGGAGTGAAATGGGAAAATGGAATTCTGTACTTCTACAGATTTCATGATATTAAAACACTTCCTTACTGGCTGTGAGGGACATTTGCAGACATACTATGGGTGGAGCGTTTGTGAACAATGATGCAGTGGGTTATTTTGCTGACAAGATGAGTTGGGAGAGCAGAACAAGATGGAATTTGTTTAGGCCTCAATATCCTAAACGAATTGTCCATAAGAATGAAGTTGATCCCATCATAGGTTTGAATAAAGTGACTTTGAAGTATAAACCTCCAGTTGTGATGAAACGAATTCCTTTGATGCCGATTCAACAACATTTCAACAAAGATTTTCATTTGTGGTATTATGATTGGAAAACAGCTGAAGCAGTGATCTTGCTGAGAGATAAAGATCCAACTGTGATGTTCAAGAAGATCAGAGTTTTTGACCCGATGTGGTTGATTAACAGTTCAGCTGATGATGATATCAAGATGTTATATTTCAATCCAATTTATTGTGAAGCTCAGGACGTAGAACAAGCGATGAAGTTCTACAGAGTAGTTTGTTTTTGTTTTACATATGATGTCAATGTTAGGTGTGAATACAATAAGTTGCTAGGGAAGTATGTGAAGCTCAGAGACATGCCGAAAGAAGGTTCGCGCAAAAGACAACTTGAGCCTGAAATGAGCAAAGAGAAGAAGAAGGCATTGAGAATCAAGCTGATGAATAAGGCACTTGATCATGAAATACAACAATCCAAGCAATAGCCAAGGGGGAGTTTGTTGATACACGTTTTGTGGCTATCGCTTTTTATTAATAATAATAGGCGATTTTGTATAAAAGAATGAAGATCAGAAGACACATTCGACCATACGGTGGGTCGAATGTAGGTTGAAGAAGGTCGAACGAAGATATTGTTTATGTACTAGTTTGGTTCGAGCCTGGTAGAGGTCGAACGTACACATTCGACCAATGCAAAGGTCGAATGTGCAGGTCTATATAAGGTTTATGTTTGTTTTGAATATTAAGAAGTTGTGTCATTTGCATGAGAGTTTGTGTGTGTTTCTAGTGTGTGTCTAGAAGGTTCTGAAAGTCAATTTAATCATTGTAATTGAGTCTTTGAAGCTAAAATTAATTGATTATAAATGATTAAGATGTTTATCATGGATTTTTCTGTGTCTGATTGATCTATTATCATATTGCATACGATTCAGGGATTTCGCACCTGAATTGTTTCACTCGTGTGATATATTGTTAGTTTTATATAAAAACGATCCTTTACACTTTCACAACAGGACTGAAAGTATGTAAGAAATCAATACCGAGAACCTGAGTGAAACCTTGAGCAACTAGAAGAGCCTTGTATCGATCGATAGAGCCATTTGCCTTGTATTTAGTGTGATAAATCCATTTGGAGCCGAAAATTTGTACATCTTGTGGATGAGGAACAAGTACCCCAAGTATTATTTTGTTATAGATAATGAAGTTCTTCTTGCATAGCTTTGACCCACTTAGAATGTTTTGCAGCAGATTTATAGCCACGAGGATCCTATGCTACAAGCAAAGCATAATATAAGGGACCTGAAAACAAACACATGTTAGCATAATGTTTGGGTTTGTAGATTCCACTTTATGATCGATTCCGCATAGGATGTGTAGGTATCGGCTTAGAAGATGATCCGTCCTTAGGAGTTGGGTTGATGGGTGGAGGTGGGACAAGGATGCTGTTGGATGCTGGTGGGTTAGGGATAGCAGGCTAGGCCGGTGTCAGTTGGGAATTGGGCTGAGCAGGTGATTGGGCCGGTGTAGGGTGAACAGTGGTAGGGGAATGGGCTGGTGTAGGGTGGGTAGTGGTGGATAATTGGGCCGGTGTAGATGGAACAGTGTGGGCCGAAGATGATGTTGAGTGAGGATTGGGAGACGCAGAAGTGGGATGGGCCAAGTTGTGATAAGGGATGGACTGGGTTTGTGGTTGGTGGATCGAACACATGGTGCAAGGAGGGGAGTTGGATGTGTGAGTGTGAGGCGGGTCAGGAGGGGTGACCGAAGGAACAGTGGGTTGGGTATAGGTTTAATATGAAAGGATTCATCAAAGTTGGAAAAAATTAATTTGGCCTCGTCAACAGGTGAAGTATTTGCACTAAATGGAAAATTATCCTCATCAAATTGGGCATGACGAGTCGCATAAACTCGTTGAGTAGAAGGGTCCAAGCACCGATAAGCTTTGTACTTAGCATCATAGCCAATAAAGATGCACTCGGCACTGCGAGGAGAGTGTTTATGCTTGAAAAAAATCCTGTAAATAGGGAAAGATACGGCAACCAAAAACTCGAAGATTGGAGTATGTAGGACAGCGGTCATATAAAAGCTCATAGGGAGATTTAAAATCGAGTATCGAGGAAGGTAGATGATTAATGAGGAAGGTGGCGGATGCAAAGGCATCAGTCCACATGGTAGCGTGGGCATGAGAGTTAAAATGCATAGCAAGTCCTGTTTCGGTTATGTGTCTGTGTTTACGTTCAGCATGGCTGTAACATCCGGCCCCTCTCACCACCAATATTGTCCGCTTTGCCCGATGGGTTGCCCATCCAGAGCTCACGGATTTGTTTTTGGTTGCCCAGTGGAGACTTCCCAGGAGGTCACCCATCCTGAAATTTCTCCCACCTGAGCACGCTTAACTGTGGAGTTCTCCTCTCATCCACTAACATTAAGCCCCAAAACGCGTTGGTGATTTAAGAGGCAAGACATTACTTATGAACCAAGGATCTCTCCTGGCTACGGCCAATGTGGGATTTTCCTGGGGTATCACATTCACCCCCTGTTGGAGTCTCATCATCCCTGATGAGGTATGTACCCACCATCCCGAACGGCACATAAGTGGCTCTGATACCATCTGTAACATCCGACCCCTCTCACCACCAATATTGTCCGCTTTGCCCGATTGGTTGCCCATCCAGAGCTCACGGATTTGTTTTTGGTTGCCCAGTGGAGACTTCCCAGGAGGTCACCCATCCTGAAATTTCTCCCACCTGAGCACGCTTAACTGTGGAGTTCTCCTCTCATTCACTAACATTAAGCCCCAAAACGCGTTGGTGATTTAAGAGGCAAGACATTACTTATGAACCAAGGATCTCTCCTGGCCACGGCCGATGTGGGATTTTCCTGGGGTATCACAATGGCCACTTTGTTCAGGAGTGTAACACCCCAACCGATGGCGGAAACATCGAGGTGTCACGTAGTGACGATTGTTCAATAGCACATGGACTAAATTGTAAATATTAATAGCAAATAACTTCCATCATTCAAACGAAATACAAAGAGTCTTAATAGAAATCTCAAACATAAATATTAAATGTTCAACTTTTTATTTAAGCACTAGGTCCAGCCTAAGCGTGAAAGCATGAAACATCAAACGTCACCTGAAACATGTACAAAACAATTTTTGTCAACACATATAATGTATTGGTGAGTACATCCGTTTGATATATATAGTAAGGTAAACTTTAGCAATTCGTGTGTTATTTTGCAAGATGTAATAAGTGGAATCCGGGTCAAATCAACCCTAAGAGAAGAAAGCAGATATATATAGTATGCGCTAGTAGTAATGTAATACATAGCAATGACGAGGACTCTCAACAGAGTCACAAGGGTATAAACCATAGTACTATTCATTGAAATGCCAGGCCGCCCAGTGGTTAATGATTTGACAGGTCATAGATACACAAAATAACACAAGCAAACACACATAAGAATTGCTATTTTAGTAAAAGGAAATATAAACTTGATAGTAAGTACATGAGTCACCCCGAAATGTAAAATAGTAAAAAGGGGAAAGATATACTCACAGTTTGCGAAAGCGATCAAAATCCACTTAAGCGGTTGTGAGCTAAGTAGTGAGAATTCCGAGGAATTCAACCTATAACGTATATAAATACTAGTAAGGTAAAGTCTACAAAGTCTAAGGTATCTAGGGTCTAAGGCATTAGGGTTTGCTAAGTCGATTTGGGGAATTAGAGATTTTATGATTTAGTCGAATTAATGTAAAAGGTGTATATTAAAATAATATACTAAAGTTTGTAAATATGTTTTAGGTAATATAATTATTACCGATTAAATATTTAGACAACAATATGTTTAAATAATTAAAACAAAATAATTTAGTTAGTTATTTTAACGAAATTAAAATAATACGATAGTCATAAATAAATAAATAAATAATTTACACAACGATTCACCAAAAAAATAATTAAGACATTAAACCATACGAGTATTTCTATTTTATAAGAAAAACATTTATAAAATAGATGTTTAAATTGTATAAATAAATAAATGTTTTATTATGTCTAACTAAACGTAAATAAGACTAATAATACTATACGTGATCCAAAAATATTTATTTTATAGAAAATAGATGATTTCTGATGTAAACATATTAGAATAATTTTCCCATAATTTATATAAACTTATTTATATTTAAAACTGATTTAATGAGATTAAATCATGTTTAAATGATTAAAAATGTGAAAATTAATAAAAATAAATGTTTTCTTGACCAATAATTTTTATTTCAGTTGAGAATGGTTAGAAATAATTACTCAAAAAATTTGAGATTAAAATCATTGAAAATGAATTTTTTATCAATTATTTATGATTAAATCAATTTAATTCAATAAAAATATAAAAATAAAACATTTTTCAGAAAATAAAAATTTAGAAATGTTCTTTATGATATCAAGAAGCTATACCTAAATTTTCATAATTTTTGGGCAAAAGATGAATTTATTATGAATATTATAGATTTATATGGGTTATAATTGATTATTAAACAATTAAATAATAAACCACATAAGACAAAAAGAACCAAACTAAAATAAAAAAAAAAAAGAAAAGGTTGTTGGTCATGGGGTTCGAACCCCTGACCTTCCATGTACATTTCTAGAGCTTCAACCACTAAACCAAGTCTTGTTTTGTTTATTTACTTGAAACTGATTTATATTTAACCAACATTACAAACTCCATCTTCTTCCCCAATCTCTTCCTAAGAACCCTAACCCTAGACTAAAAATTAATAAACCCAATTCATACACAATTAACCATCTGTTATAAAGGGGTTTTGACCGGAACAACATGAATAACGAAACGGCAAGAAAAAATAAGACTTACAACGTGTTTTAGATGGTTAGACGCTCGATACACAGGCGCGAACTTCGTGGTCGTTTATTACTCTTCTGGACGCGATTGGAATGGGTTTGTTAGAGGGTTATTGCAGGTTATGGTTCAGACACTGATTAGAAGTGGGTAATTTATACGATTAATGGCGTTTCAGGTATGCCAAAGCTTGATGTCGACGGTTACATATTGGCCGAATCATTACACACTTTAAAACGCGTTTATGATGCCTAACCATAGCCGAAACTGAAACATAATGATGGAGAAACGCATTGCAATAATTATTAGGGGTAATTGTTCATTAAAAAGGGGTATTTGGTCTCGCCGGAAAACTTCGCCGGAATTGTTTGCCGGCCGGAAAAACGAATCAGCAGAAAGTGGGGGAAGGAACATTTTAAAACTTTTGAAACTTGGCAGAATTGGCCCCTCATTTTTAACCTAAGTTAATTTCAAGGTTTTCTTGTTAGTTTTCCCCTTTATAATAACTAACTAAGTTAACTATTTAACTCAAAACTTGTATAACTTGAAATTTTCATAATATATATATATATATATATATATATATATTTTTTTTTGAATAACGTTGCAACATACGCGTTAGATTAAAACTTATACCCGATCCACAATAACTATAAACGATAAAATTTCAGTTCGCTTTAAAAATTAAATTTGAAAACGACGAAAACTTACAGGGACTATAATGGAAATATTTCAAGGGTTATTTTTGTAAATCTGACGAAATACGAGGGTGACGGATGTCACAGGCTCCCCTACTTTAGAAAATTTCGTCTCGAAATTTTTTTTTCAAGTGTATGTGTGCATGTTATCGATGAAAATCAGTTACGACTTGATCCAGGAAAGGTTTATAAGCTCGGTTCGTAGGGTTCCTAAAAGCAGGTATAAGATTAGCAGGAAATTTATAATCGTTTAGGTTCTACGTGCATTTACGGAGCATATAAGAATAAGATTTGCCATTAGCAACCTCCACAGCAAAAGGATGGGTAAGACGAGAACGATCACGAGCAAGTAAAGGTTCAAATTCTAACGAGACAAAACTCCTAACGATGCTGGTATCAAACAAAATCGAAGCATATAAGTATGTAATAAGAAATGTACCATTGGCAACGTCGTTGGCAGCTTGATCTTGGTTAGCATTAATGTTGAAAGCACGACCACGGGCTGGAGCTGCTTGGATTGCTGGAACTGCTGGAGCTGCTGGAAGTGCTGGGGTTTGCTGACGGGACTGAATGAAAGCAGCTAAATGAGGACACCTATCTTGCCTGTGGTTAGGATCACCACAAGCATAGCAAGCTCTGGGTTGACCAGTCCTCTGGTTTTGAGCATTCCCAGGTTCAGTTTCCCGACAGTGAGAAGCAGTGTGGCCTGCTTTGCCGCATGTGTCACATTTATAGCAGGGGCGAGTAGTTGGATGGTGAAAGTTGCATGAAATGCATTTAGGGTGTGAACCGGAATAGTTTCCCTGAACCTTTTGAGTTTGGGGTGCAGTAGATGTGTTTGCAACAGGAACCTGGTTAAGGGGTGTAACAACAGCATAGTTCTGGTTTCCACCTTTTCGTTTCTTATTGGAACTAGAGGTAGAGACAGAGTTCGCTTGAGACGGTTCAGTAGTAGCAGGGGTTTCAGTAGATCTTTTAGTACCCTTTCGAGTTAGAGTACCATCCTTGACATGCTTGTCAGTAAGAGATGCTGCGAGACGGATGGCATCCTCTACAGTAGCAGGTTTACTTCCCATAACCGAATCATGGATTTGAGGTGGCAGTCCCTCAATATACTTTTCAATAGCCAAAGATATTGGGGTAACCATACGAGGAATCAGTAAGCTCAACTCGTGGTAACGGTTGTTGTAGGGAACATTGTTTCCACTGTCTTGCTTAAGGTGATAGAACTCATCCTCCAATTTCTTCATCTCACTACGAGGACAGAACTCAGTGGTCATGGCGATTTTGAAATCATCCCAAGCCATAGCTAAAGCAGCTTCTGTCCCTCGAGCATGTTTTTCACCATTCCACCAAGTGAGCGCTCTCTTTTGAAGAACACCCGTGGCATGACGAACACGCAGGTTGTCTGGACAGTCGCTATTAATGAACGTATTCTCCATACTTTCGAACCATTCAAGTAACCCAGTGGCTCCCTCAGTACCATTAAACTTGTTGGGATGGCAGGAGTTGAAGTGCTTGAAAGTGCACTTATTCTCACTAGCCCCACCATTTCCATTTGTATTCCCGTTAGAGTTCCCATTCGAGCTACCGTTCAGGTTAAGGTTTGGAATAATAGCATTAATGATGTTAGGAACAAGTGTTTCCAACTTGTCATTGAGCATAGTCGCGATACGCTGATCAGATTTCAGTTTAGCCTGACGCTTCGAGGCTCTCTTACGAGATTCGCGATCAGACATCTACAAAAGTGAACAATAATTATGAGATTTGATTCCAAAAAATCTTGGAAATGCCATAGTTTATATCAAGACAAGTAACACATAACATGAGATATAGTAATTATAAATTGATTTAAGAAAAAAAATTATGAACATCATAAAGAAAACCATCTCAAATGAAAAACAAAACCAAGTATAAAACGAGATATAAGAGTGTTTCCAAAGAAACTGTTGACTGACTAAAGTAATTGAAATATTATTAGTGACTTGTGGGGGCGTACTTTAGCCTATAAGTGAATGCTCATTCCGAGAATTCCCAGGTAGGTAAACGGGTCCCTCGTCTGATTGGGATTTATGCGAATTACCAACCTAGACAGAAAACTCAGAATACAGGCGCTCACCCTTCCAGATTGCACGTGCCCCGTCACAGATAATTTCCAAAACTTTAGCAGATTTTGAAATGTGGAAAATACATATATCCTCGAGATGTGGATTTCACTCCTAACTCAAAGATATACTTCCAAATAGTAAAAATATGATGGAGTGAAACTGGTCACTAAGATAAGGATGTCACTCCTAGCTTAGTGAGTAAGTTTCTTTTGGAGGGATAGATTCCTTGAGATTTGGACGTCTCCTATCTCGAAAGGAAAATATTCCAAGATAAAATAAATAAATAAAGCATATAGAGAGTGAAACTATTCACCAAGGTATGGATATCACTCCTAACTTAGTGTTTTCGTTCCATTTGTAGAATAAAAATCTCCTCCGAGTATAATGAAAAGTAAAAGGAGAAAAATGTATCTAAAGGAATATGAGGATAAAAGAAAGCATATAATGGGTAGCTTAGTTATAGTCTAGGTCAAAAGCATTTACTAATAACCTAATTCCCTATAACCATGGCTCTGATACCAATCTGTAACACCCCAACCGATGGCGGAAACATCGAGGTGTCACGTAGTGACGATTGTTCAATAGCACATGGACTAAATTGTAAATATTAATAGCAAATAACTTCCATCATTCAAACGAAATACAAAGAGTCTTAATAGAAATCTCAAACATAAATATTAAATGTTCAACTTTTTATTTAAGCACTAGGTCCAGCCTAAGCGTGAAAGCATGAAACATCAAACGTCACCTGAAACATGTACAAAACAATTTTTGTCAACACATATAATGTATTGGTGAGTACATCCGTTTGATATATATAGTAAGGTAAACTTTAGCAATTCGTGTGTTATTTTGCAAGATGTAATAAGTGGAATCCGGGTCAAATCAACCCTAAGAGAAGAAAGCAGATATATATAGTATGCGCTAGTAGTAATGTAATACATAGCAATGACGAGGACTCTCAACAGAGTCACAAGGGTATAAACCATAGTACTATTCATTGAAATGCCAGGCCGCCCAGCGGTTAATGATTTGACAGGTCATAGATACACAAAATAACACAAGCAAACACACATAAGAATTGCTATTTTAGTAAAAGGAAATATAAACTTGATAGTAAGTACATGAGTCACCCCGAAATGTAAAATAGTAAAAAGGGGAAAGATATACTCACAGTTTGCGAAAGCGATCAAAATCCACTTAAGCGGTTGTGAGCTAAGTAGTGAGAATTCCGAGGAATTCAACCTATAACGTATATAAATACTAGTAAGGTAAAGTCTACAAAGTCTAAGGTATCTAGGGTCTAAGGCATTAGGGTTTGCTAAGTCGATTTGGGGAATTAGAGATTTTATGATTTAGTCGAATTAATGTAAAAGGTGTATATTAAAATAATATACTAAAGTTTGTAAATATGTTTTAGGTAATATAATTATTACCGATTAAATATTTAGACAACAATATGTTTAAATAATTAAAACAAAATAATTTAGTTAGTTATTTTAACGAAATTAAAATAATACGATAGTCATAAATAAATAAATAAATAATTTACACAACGATTCACCAAAAAAATAATTAAGACATTAAACCATACGAGTATTTCTATTTTATAAGAAAAACATTTATAAAATAGATGTTTAAATTGTATAAATAAATAAATGTTTTATTATGTCTAACTAAACGTAAATAAGACTAATAATACTATACGTGATCCAAAAATATTTATTTTATAGAAAATAGATGATTTCTGATGTAAACATATTAGAATAATTTTCCCATAATTTATATAAACTTATTTATATTTAAAACTGATTTAATGAGATTAAATCATGTTTAAATGATTAAAAATGTGAAAATTAATAAAAATAAATGTTTTCTTGACCAATAATTTTTATTTCAGTTGAGAATGGTTAGAAATAATTACTCAAAAAATTTGAGATTAAAATCATTGAAAATGAATTTTTTATCAATTATTTATGATTAAATCAATTTAATTCAATAAAAATATAAAAATAAAACATTTTTCAGAAAATAAAAATTTAGAAATGTTCTTTATGATATCAAGAAGCTATACCTAAATTTTCATAATTTTTGGGCAAAAGATGAATTTATTATGAATATTATAGATTTATATGGGTTATAATTGATTATTAAACAATTAAATAATAAACCACATAAGACAAAAAGAACCAAACTAAAATAAAAAAAAAAAGAAAAGGTTGTTGGTCATGGGGTTCGAACCCCTGACCTTCCATGTACATTTCTAGAGCTTCAACCACTAAACCAAGTCTTGTTTTGTTTATTTACTTGAAACTGATTTATATTTAACCAACATTACAAACTCCATCTTCTTCCCCAATCTCTTCCTAAGAACCCTAACCCTAGACTAAAAATTAATAAACCCAATTCATACACAATTAACCATCTGTTATAAAGGGGTTTTGACCGGAACAACATGAATAACGAAACGGCAAGAAAAAATAAGACTTACAACGTGTTTTAGATGGTTAGACGCTCGATACACAGGCGCGAACTTCGTGGTCGTTTATTACTCTTCTGGACGCGATTGGAATGGGTTTGTTAGAGGGTTATTGCAGGTTATGGTTCAGACACTGATTAGAAGTGGGTAATTTATACGATTAATGGCGTTTCAGGTATGCCAAAGCTTGATGTCGACGGTTACATATTGGCCGAATCATTACACACTTTAAAACGCGTTTATGATGCCTAACCATAGCCGAAACTGAAACATAATGATGGAGAAACGCATTGCAATAATTATTAGGGGTAATTGTTCATTAAAAAGGGGTATTTGGTCTCGCCGGAAAACTTCGCCGGAATTGTTTGCCGGCCGGAAAAACGAATCAGCAGAAAGTGGGGGAAGGAACATTTTAAAACTTTTGAAACTTGGCAGAATTGGCCCCTCATTTTTAACCTAAGTTAATTTCAAGGTTTTCTTGTTAGTTTTCCCTTTATAATAACTAACTAAGTTAACTATTTAACTCAAAACTTGTATAACTTGAAATTTTCATAATATATATATATATATATATATATATTTTTTTTTGAATAACGTTGCAACATACGCGTTAGATTAAAACTTATACCCGATCCACAATAACTATAAACGATAAAATTTCAGTTCGCTTTAAAAATTAAATTTGAAAACGACGAAAACTTACAGGGACTATAATGGAAATATTTCAAGGGTTATTTTTGTAAATCTGACGAAATACGAGGGTGACGGATGTCACAGGCTCCCCTACTTTAGAAAATTTCGTCTCGAAATTTTTTTTTTCAAGTGTATGTGTGCATGTTATCGATGAAAATCAGTTACGACTTGATCCAGGAAAGGTTTATAAGCTCGGTTCGTAGGGTTCCTAAAAGCAGGTATAAGATTAGCAGGAAATTTATAATCGTTTAGGTTCTACGTGCATTTACGGAGCATATAAGAATAAGATTTGCCATTAGCAACCTCCACAGCAAAAGGATGGGTAAGACGAGAACGATCACGAGCAAGTAAAGGTTCAAATTCTAACGAGACAAAACTCCTAACGATGCTGGTATCAAACAAAATCGAAGCATATAAGTATGTAATAAGAAATGTACCATTGGCAACGTCGTTGGCAGCTTGATCTTGGTTAGCATTAATGTTGAAAGCACGACCACGGGCTGGAGCTGCTTGGATTGCTGGAACTGCTGGAGCTGCTGGAAGTGCTGGGGTTTGCTGACGGGACTGAATGAAAGCAGCTAAATGAGGACACCTATCTTGCCTGTGGTTAGGATCACCACAAGCATAGCAAGCTCTGGGTTGACCAGTCCTCTGGTTTTGAGCATTCCCAGGTTCAGTTTCCCGACAGTGAGAAGCAGTGTGGCCTGCTTTGCCGCATGTGTCACATTTATAGCAGGGGCGAGTAGTTGGATGGTGAAAGTTGCATGAAATGCATTTAGGGTGTGAACCGGAATAGTTTCCCTGAACCTTTTGAGTTTGGGGTGCAGTAGATGTGTTTGCAACAGGAACCTGGTTAAGGGGTGTAACAACAGCATAGTTCTGGTTTCCACCTTTTCGTTTCTTATTGGAACTAGAGGTAGAGACAGAGTTCGCTTGAGACGGTTCAGTAGTAGCAGGGGTTTCAGTAGATCTTTTAGTACCCTTTCGAGTTAGAGTACCATCCTTGACATGCTTGTCAGTAAGAGATGCTGCGAGACGGATGGCATCCTCTACAGTAGCAGGTTTACTTCCCATAACCGAATCATGGATTTGAGGTGGCAGTCCCTCAATATACTTTTCAATAGCCAAAGATATTGGGGTAACCATACGAGGAATCAGTAAGCTCAACTCGTGGTAACGGTTGTTGTAGGGAACATTGTTTCCACTGTCTTGCTTAAGGTGATAGAACTCATCCTCCAATTTCTTCATCTCACTACGAGGACAGAACTCAGTGGTCATGGCGATTTTGAAATCATCCCAAGCCATAGCTAAAGCAGCTTCTGTCCCTCGAGCATGTTTTTCACCATTCCACCAAGTGAGCGCTCTCTTTTGAAGAACACCCGTGGCATGACGAACACGCAGGTTGTCTGGACAGTCGCTATTAATGAACGTATTCTCCATACTTTCGAACCATTCAAGTAACCCAGTGGCTCCCTCAGTACCATTAAACTTGTTGGGATGGCAGGAGTTGAAGTGCTTGAAAGTGCACTTATTCTCACTAGCCCCACCATTTCCATTTGTATTCCCGTTAGAGTTCCCATTCGAGCTACCGTTCAGGTTAAGGTTTGGAATAATAGCATTAATGATGTTAGGAACAAGTGTTTCCAACTTGTCATTGAGCATAGTCGCGATACGCTGATCAGATTTCAGTTTAGCCTGACGCTTCGAGGCTCTCTTACGAGATTCGCGATCAGACATCTACAAAAGTGAACAATAATTATGAGATTTGATTCCAAAAAATCTTGGAAATGCCATAGTTTATATCAAGACAAGTAACACATAACATGAGATATAGTAATTATAAATTGATTTAAGAAAAAAAATTATGAACATCATAAAGAAAACCATCTCAAATGAAAAACAAAACCAAGTATAAAACGAGATATAAGAGTGTTTCCAAAGAAACTGTTGACTGACTAAAGTAATTGAAATATTATTAGTGACTTGTGGGGGCGTACTTTAGCCTATAAGTGAATGCTCATTCCGAGAATTCCCAGGTAGGTAAACGGGTCCCTCGTCTGATTGGGATTTATGCGAATTACCAACCTAGACAGAAAACTCAGAATACAGGCGCTCACCCTTCCAGATTGCACGTGCCCCGTCACAGATAATTTCCAAAACTTTAGCGGATTTTGAAATGTGGAAAATACATATATCCTCGAGATGTGGATTTCACTCCTAACTCAAAGATATACTTCCAAATAGTAAAAATATGATGGAGTGAAACTGGTCACTAAGATAAGGATGTCACTCCTAGCTTAGTGAGTAAGTTTCTTTTGGAGGGATAGATTCCTTGAGATTTGGACGTCTCCTATCTCGAAAGGAAAATATTCCAAGATAAAATAAATAAATAAAGCATATAGAGAGTGAAACTATTCACCAAGGTATGGATATCACTCCTAACTTAGTGTTTTCGTTCCATTTGTAGAATAAAAATCTCCTCCGAGTATAATGAAAAGTAAAAGGAGAAAAATGTATCTAAAGGAATATGAGGATAAAAGAAAGCATATAATGGGTAGCTTAGTTATAGTCTAGGTCAAAAGCATTTACTAATAACCTAATTCCCTATAACCATGGCTCTGATACCAATCTGTAACACCCCAACCGATGGCGGAAACATCGAGGTGTCACGTAGTGACGATTGTTCAATAGCACATGGACTAAATTGTAAATATTAATAGCAAATAACTTCCATCATTCAAACGAAATACAAAGAGTCTTAATAGAAATCTCAAACATAAATATTAAATGTTCAACTTTTTATTTAAGCACTAGGTCCAGCCTAAGCGTGAAAGCATGAAACATCAAACGTCACCTGAAACATGTACAAAACAATTTTTGTCAACACATATAATGTATTGGTGAGTACATCCGTTTGATATATATAGTAAGGTAAACTTTAGCAATTCGTGTGTTATTTTGCAAGATGTAATAAGTGGAATCCGGGTCAAATCAACCCTAAGAGAAGAAAGCAGATATATATAGTATGCGCTAGTAGTAATGTAATACATAGCAATGACGAGGACTCTCAACAGAGTCACAAGGGTATAAACCATAGTACTATTCATTGAAATGCCAGGCCGCCCAGCGGTTAATGATTTGACAGGTCATAGATACACAAAATAACACAAGCAAACACACATAAGAATTGCTATTTTAGTAAAAGGAAATATAAACTTGATAGTAAGTACATGAGTCACCCCGAAATGTAAAATAGTAAAAAGGGGAAAGATATACTCACAGTTTGCGAAAGCGATCAAAATCCACTTAAGCGGTTGTGAGCTAAGTAGTGAGAATTCCGAGGAATTCAACCTATAACGTATATAAATACTAGTAAGGTAAAGTCTACAAAGTCTAAGGTATCTAGGGTCTAAGGCATTAGGGTTTGCTAAGTCGATTTGGGGAATTAGAGATTTTATGATTTAGTCGAATTAATGTAAAAGGTGTATATTAAAATAATATACTAAAGTTTGTAAATATGTTTTAGGTAATATAATTATTACCGATTAAATATTTAGACAACAATATGTTTAAATAATTAAAACAAAATAATTTAGTTAGTTATTTTAACGAAATTAAAATAATACGATAGTCATAAATAAATAAATAAATAATTTACACAACGATTCACCAAAAAAATAATTAAGACATTAAACCATACGAGTATTTCTATTTTATAAGAAAAACATTTATAAAATAGATGTTTAAATTGTATAAATAAATAAATGTTTTATTATGTCTAACTAAACGTAAATAAGACTAATAATACTATACGTGATCCAAAAATATTTATTTTATAGAAAATAGATGATTTCTGATGTAAACATATTAGAATAATTTTCCCATAATTTATATAAACTTATTTATATTTAAAACTGATTTAATGAGATTAAATCATGTTTAAATGATTAAAAATGTGAAAATTAATAAAAATAAATGTTTTCTTGACCAATAATTTTTATTTCAGTTGAGAATGGTTAGAAATAATTACTCAAAAAATTTGAGATTAAAATCATTGAAAATGAATTTTTTATCAATTATTTATGATTAAATCAATTTAATTCAATAAAAATATAAAAATAAAACATTTTTCAGAAAATAAAAATTTAGAAATGTTCTTTATGATATCAAGAAGCTATACCTAAATTTTCATAATTTTTGGGCAAAAGATGAATTTATTATGAATATTATAGATTTATATGGGTTATAATTGATTATTAAACAATTAAATAATAAACCACATAAGACAAAAAGAACCAAACTAAAATAAAAAAAAAAAGAAAAGGTTGTTGGTCATGGGGTTCGAACCCCTGACCTTCCATGTACATTTCTAGAGCTTCAACCACTAAACCAAGTCTTGTTTTGTTTATTTACTTGAAACTGATTTATATTTAACCAACATTACAAACTCCATCTTCTTCCCCAATCTCTTCCTAAGAACCCTAACCCTAGACTAAAAATTAATAAACCCAATTCATACACAATTAACCATCTGTTATAAAGGGGTTTTGACCGGAACAACATGAATAACGAAACGGCAAGAAAAAATAAGACTTACAACGTGTTTTAGATGGTTAGACGCTCGATACACAGGCGCGAACTTCGTGGTCGTTTATTACTCTTCTGGACGCGATTGGAATGGGTTTGTTAGAGGGTTATTGCAGGTTATGGTTCAGACACTGATTAGAAGTGGGTAATTTATACGATTAATGGCGTTTCAGGTATGCCAAAGCTTGATGTCGACGGTTACATATTGGCCGAATCATTACACACTTTAAAACGCGTTTATGATGCCTAACCATAGCCGAAACTGAAACATAATGATGGAGAAACGCATTGCAATAATTATTAGGGGTAATTGTTCATTAAAAAGGGGTATTTGGTCTCGCCGGAAAACTTCGCCGGAATTGTTTGCCGGCCGGAAAAACGAATCAGCAGAAAGTGGGGGAAGGAACATTTTAAAACTTTTGAAACTTGGCAGAATTGGCCCCTCATTTTTAACCTAAGTTAATTTCAAGGTTTTCTTGTTAGTTTTCCCCTTTATAATAACTAACTAAGTTAACTATTTAACTCAAAACTTGTATAACTTGAAATTTTCATAATATATATATATATATATATATTTTTTTTTTTTGAATAACGTTGCAACATACGCGTTAGATTAAAACTTATACCCGATCCACAATAACTATAAACGATAAAATTTCAGTTCGCTTTAAAAATTAAATTTGAAAACGACGAAAACTTACAGGGACTATAATGGAAATATTTCAAGGGTTATTTTTGTAAATCTGACGAAATACGAGGGTGACGGATGTCACAAGGAGTGTGAGGACAAGACATTTGATGATGAATGCCTTGTTCATGGAAGTTTTTTGCACATGATTGTTAGTAAATTCAGATCCAACGTTGTAACAACCCGGTACCGACCCCCAAATTTTTTTGCGTATTAATATTATTTTCGTATAATAAAAGTGAACCAAAACCAAAATAAATATTAGTTGAGTCGGTTACGTGCGAAACTAAAAACCAAACCATTTTATATATATAATATTATTAGTATACACATTACGGGACTGAGCTGATATGCGAAACGAACCTGAACCCGCTCCCGATGAGGTGATTAGTGTGACGACCGGGAAAATTTTTCTTTTTATCGCTTCGTTCTCTTTGACTTCGGGAAATTTTCGGGACGAAAATTCTTTCAACAGGGGGATGATGTGACACCCGGCATGTTTGAGTCAACACTTTATGAACACATAAGTCTACCTTAGCGAGAAACGTTTATAAACAAGCTTAACTGGGTTAGTTGAGTCGGGTCAGATTAGGATTGTCCAGGGTTCAATGATCCGGAGGATCATTGGGAGTCATTTTGGGAATACACTAGTACCGGGTTCCGTTGTTGGTGACATTACATGAACTAATTAAGTATATGTGTAGATTATGGGTCGTGTGGTGGATTGTATACTTATACTTGCTTAAACGATGTACAAATGATTATACGTGCCTAAATATGCTAAACATAGACTATGGGTGCATGCTTATGTGTTAAGATGTGTTAGAATGCGTTAAACACGACAAACTGGGAAAAGGTTAACATGTGTTAAAAAGTGCTGTTGACATGTGTTAACAAGGTGCTGATGACCTGAATGTGGAAAAAGTGGGCGAACGTGGAAATGGAACTTGAAAAATGGGCGAACGTAGAAACAAAGTGGGCGAATGTGGAAAAGTTCCACATTCGACCACATAAAAGGGGCGAACCTGGACTGGGTATAAATACCATCCTTAGCCATTTTTCACCATTTCACAAACCCTAAACGCCTCCAAACACTCTCTATCAGCTATTATCATTGGGGAAGGAGTTTTTGAGCTTGTTTTTCATAACCTAACTCTCTAAATCATTACAAGTGAAAATCTAAGGTGTGTTCTTCATTTCAAATCCTTTTTAAACAATTTTAACTTGTTTTCATCTAAACCCCAAGGGTCCAGATCTGATATCAACATGTTTTATGGGTAAAAACCTTCCTAATATCTTTCTAAATAAAACCTATTCATAAACAATGAGTTTTCATACAATTTAACATGTATTTATGTGGTATTAAGCATTGTTTGATGATTACTTGCTATGTAGATGACATGACTACAACCTAGGGCTGTTATTAATAGAGAGTTATGATTGAAACATGTTACAATTGATTGTTGATGGTGTTTTGTCGATTAAAGGGGTTTTTAGTTAGATTTAGGGCTTGTTTTGGATGGTAATGATAGAGTTATGATAGGGGTTTCTTGTTCATAATGATTTAAGTATGATGAGCTAATGATTGATTAAATTCAGAAAGTTTCCTAATTGGGTAATAATTTCATGCATGATGATGTGACATCTCCATAATTTACTATTTTAGGAAACTTGTAAAAACGGATAGATTTTGGGGTAAAATCGGTAGGGTTTCGTAGGAATATGTTAATGATGCTTGACTGCTGTAGTTCATGATGTTTCGTGATGTTTTCGGACGTTTTCGACGCGTTTTTGGGAAAATCTAACAGCAGGGGCGAACCTGGAATACCTTCGACCAGTCTAACGGTCGAAGGTGGACTTCCAAGGGTCGAACCTGGAACTGAGGGGGCGAAGGTGGAAGAAAAGGGGCGAAGGTGGAAGAAAAGGGGCGAAGGTGGGAGTTTAAAGCCACCTTCGGCCACTCAAAGCCACGTTCGGCCCTACGTTAACAGAAATGAGATTTTTGATACGAACTAAGTGTTTTATGCTTGAAACTTATGTGTTAAACTTATGTGCATGACTAATTGATGTAATGGGTCACCAACGGGATGTCGGGTCGGTCTGGGATGTCCGGTTAACGTTTAAACACACTTTTTAACATACGTAGTCAAGATCTGGACAATCGGGGACTAGTTAGCCTTCGGGTTAATAGTCATTACACTTATGTAAACTCATTGATAGGTTGTCAGTAGTTGGGATTATCATTCACGTGTTGGAATTCTAGTTACCAGAGGACGCACTTTAAGGTGAGTTTCACGGCCCCACTCTTTTACTGGTTTTACAATTTCGGGGGAGAAAACATGCTGTGTTCTTTAAACGTGTGTCAAATGTGTTTTTCCTAAAAGGCGTGACAACTATGTTTTTGGGTACTCATGTATTCACTACGTTTTGGAAATGTTCATTTGGGTTCAAGGTATTCATTTATGTTCCGTGTTATATGGCCTATGTTGTGGCAGTTCGTTAGCCGTGGTGCGGTAGTTCGTTAGCCTCTATGTGGTAGTTCGTTAGCTATGTTATAGTAGTTCGTTGGCCATGGGATGGTAGTTCGTTAGCTATGGTAAAGCAGTTCGTTGACCATGGGATGGTAGTTCGTTATCTTCGGTGGGCGATAGTTCGTTTGGGAGGTTCGTTATGAAGTTCAAACATTTAACGAGTGTTTTCATCGGTCGGTAGTATCATGATGGTCTTTCAAAAGTTCGTGAAACGTTTTATTTAAAAACCTGTGAACTCACCGGCATTATTTGCTGACGTTTTTAGCATGTTTGTCTCAGGTCGCTAAGGTAGCAGCTGACGATAGGCGCACGGAGTCTCACGGCGTCTAGGATTCATGTGCATCTCATTTAGTATTTTCAGATTTTCGTACTTTTGATTTCACGTTGTAATAAAGTTTTATGCTTCCGCAGCGTTGGGTCATTTATGAAAACTTAATGGTTTGATTATGTCATTTTTACGTATCATATAGTGTTGTTTATTGTGACCGTTGACTTGGATCCTGGTGTGTCACGCGCCTCGCGGTAGAACCCCGCACGTGGAAATTTGAGGGTGTGACAATTAGTCACCATGGGGACACATGGCATGAGCACCATGTGCCCCATGGCACTCTTATAATATAACAATACACACATCACAAATCTGTATATAAAACCCCAATCCCAAATACCCTTTTCATTTAAAAACTCACAAACCTATACTAATGAGAGAGAGAGAGAGAGAGAGAGAGAGAGAGAGAGAGAGAGAGAGAGAGAGAGAGAGAGAGAGAGAGAGAGAGAGAGAGAGAGAGAGGGAGCCAATAGAGAGAGGGAGCCAATAGAGAGAAGGGGGCTGCAGAGAGAAAAAGAGGAAGAGTTGAGTGGCGGTTCCAGCGGCGGCCTAAGCAGTTAATGCGGTAAAATATCGGATATCAGTGAAGGACCGATATTTGAGATATAGGTTATCGCGGTGAGATATCGGTGGGATATCGGCAATTTTTATATCATGCAAAATCCGTACATGTAGCAATTTAACACTAACAATTCAATATACTCTTTCAATCTTCCTTCTTCATCTTGCATCATTAAATTCGAATTTATGTAAATATGAATATTCATACAAATCAATATTTTATTTTGAACATTTTATGTCTACAATTGAATAAGGACTTGCATTAATAATGTTTGAATCGACTAAATTAGTATTGTTTTCAGATGTGGTTGAATATTCATCCGTTCCGATGTGTATGAATAGCCATATTTTCATAATGTCAATTTTCGATTGTTTATGTTTTATTTTGATGGTTTATCTTTTATTTAGTCTATACGAAGGATTCCTGAAAATCGTTCTATATTTTTTTAAATGGATTTATTTAGTTATTGAAATGGATTTATGTAATCGATCATATGATCAATTTTATTCATCTAAATGAAACGGATTTATTGAGTTGTATTCATTTGAATGTTTCGATGATTTGATATTTTTTTAAAAGAGATATTCATTCATTTGTCTAAATCGGGACTGTTTAGAATAATGGATTGGAAAACAAAATTTTCGTTTTTGTAAATTTGTTAAGTTACAATAAATTATGGTCCACGAGATTTGTGATAAAGGGATAATAAAGATCTATCATTTTGTTTTGTTATTTAACAGTCAACAGTCGACAATTTTTTTTTTCAACTGAAGAGTATTTCGTAGATGATGAATATTAGGATTCAATTTTGTTATTGTCATCAAGGTTTTTTTAGATATATATTGAATCGGATTTACTATTCGATCGGATTTAGTCATTCTATGTTTTAACATTTGAAAAACAGGATTTGATCCGAAGACACAAACGCTATTATGTCTTATCATAATGGTTCTCAATTCTTCAAGGTTTTGCATGACCGTTCGTCAACAGTTTTGGTATGTTTAATATTATTGACCGAATTTATTTTTAATACGAAATTATGTTTATCTATTTTTACGAAATTATGTTTAATATTATTTATTGTCATTAATAATAATTGACCGAATTTAATGTTATTTATTACGATTTTTTAATCTCATTAATTTATATTACTATTAATACGAAATTCGGTTTACCATAATAACTCTCATTTATTTTTTTGTATGAATGATTGATTATGAATCAATTTAACCCGTAATTTAGACTTACCATATTTTATGCCGAGTTAGAAAAGTCATCGACTCAAGTTTTAGGAATTCAAATTTCAAATATTAAACTATATCCCATATAGAAATATATTTTATATACTCATATATTATTAAGTATACGGTATCAATATTCATATATATACACAAAGCCATCCGCTTTATATTATCAGTGTATTTAAAGTTCATAGATGCTACATACACGTATGTTAATTTATAAAAATCACTCTTGAGTAATAATATATATACATATATTTAACATACTCACATTTAAGAAAAAACAAAATCATAACTAATGTATAGGTTGATTTTTTTATAATTTAAACTAAAAACCTCCGTATATTACCATCTAAATGATTGATTATGACTTTAATATAATTTTAATTTAATATTATGTATTTCTTTTTTTTTTGTATGATTTCCTTATTCAATATATTAAAAGGTTGTTTCGTGTAATGATTTCAATTCTACTAATTTATTCCGTAATTTAGGCTTACCATAATTTATGCTGAGTTAGAAAAGTCACCGACTCAAGTAAGATGTTTAATATTATTTATTGACATTAATAATAATTGACCGAATTTAATGTTATTTATTAGAATTTTTAGTCTCATTTATTTATATTACTGTTTTTTTCGAATTTATGTTTAATATTATTGGCCGAATTTAATTTTCTATATTATGACTTTCTTTTAATAAATTCTCATTAAATGATAATCATCAAAATCATTTCAATAGTAATGTGCTAATTCTAAGATGTCAATAATAACCAAACAATCATTGGTAAGTCAATTTCAAACACGGATGTTTTTAATGTAATTGATTTGAATTTTTTATTACGATTTTTAATTTCATTTATTTATATTACTATTTTTACGAAATATGATTAGTCTTAATTGCAATCAATAAGATTTATTTATTTTTATGTGTTTTTTATTGGGTGTTGCTATTTACACCCACCCTAGAGATGGACAAACCGTTTTTTTTTGACAAATCGGTTCGGTTTTTTTTAAGAGGGTAAAACCAGTTTTTGGCAAAAACCGGTCCGGTTTTGAAACCGGTTTTTAGCACTGACCCCAACCATCGACCGGCATCGATTCAGACCGGGTTTAAAACCGGGTTTTCCTCCAAACCAGTCATCAAATATTTAAAATACACTATGTAAACCGGTTTTTTACTAAAAAAAAACCAGTTTTTACCCCAAACCGGTCCGGTTTTCAAACCGGTTTCCAACCCTATTCGACCAACGAAACTACCAACCGATGCCAATTCAACGAACCAGGTCGGTTTCAAACTGATTTGACCAAAAACCGGTTTTCCTCAAACTGGTTTAGCGTTTTTTTTTCCGGGTCGGGTTCTAAAACCGATTTTTTTTGTCCATCTCTAACCCACCCTAGTACACCATACTCTATAAATTATCTCTCAATAAATGCACTAATTACTACTTAAGCATTAATTGCATATAGTTTTTAATCTATTCATTAATTATTACCCAATATTTTTTTTCCGATAAAAAAATTATTTCATTTTAACACTTTTTTATTTTGTTTTACTATATACTAGATATTTGCCCGCGTTGACACGCAGTTCAACAACGTACGATTATTTGGAGTAGTATAACGTATAAGAAAAATAAAGTAGAAACATTTTATTAAAATTTAAAAGCAACGAATACACATCTATTCAAATATCGCTGAAAATTTCCTTATAAACCACATTTTTTGTTTTAGTCATCACTTTCCCACCAGCATCAAGTATAAGTAACTTCACGCCTGCCCTGCTTTTAACTCTTGACAATGCGATAGAAAGCTGGCCATGTGAGAATACAGGGTTTCTTAAATACAATCCAACCTGAATAAGGCGACTTAAATGGTATGTGTTAAAAATAGACTTATGGCATATTCAACAATAAGAAAGTAATAAAAATGAAAATAAGAAACTAACTAACACCTAAATTTCACAATTTAATTTGACACGTCTGAGAAGATGAGCATTACCCATATCGACCCGCTAAAAAAGCTTCGAGCATATTTTATTCTATTTGACACATTTGAATAGGCAAACATTACCCAAATCGACCCGTTAAGAAAAGGGAAGATTGCCCCAATTCACCTATGGCCTATGTATAACTAAAAGGAACATCAATCTAATCAAAACACCATAAACACACTGTTGGCGACTTTTACCCTATTTGACCCATTGGAAAAGTTGAACATTACCCAAATCGACCGATTTATAAGTAAACAAACATGAACCTACACCACTAAAACAACATTTTAACCGACTATTACCTTATTTGACCCGTTTATAGGAAGGAACATTATCTAAAGTGACCCATGTATCATATCAAGGAGCATTACTCAATAATTTTAACCGACTATTACCTTATAGATGCTATTTATACGCTAAAAATAGTAATGTGACAAATCAAATAATTCAGCATTTATTTTGTGTTTAAATGTCATTAATTTTAAAAACTGGATTTTTTTTTTAAATTTTGAGTTTGAATGTTTAAAAATAAATTTATAAATGTATTTATATATGATTAATAATTTTATGTTTAAAGATTATTAATTAAATGGTAATCATAATTATTAACATTAGATGATTCCAATATTGTGTAACTAACGATAAATGCTAATTATACGCTCCATATTTGTGAAATCGTTGCTAACCCCACATTGTGTAAATCTTCTTCCACATTTTGCTTCCCGGACTACTCACAGCCGGGTGTTTAATAACTTTCCTAAACACTATAATCCATAATTTTTAATTTTTTTAAAATAAAAAACATTTAATAACTATTCTATTTTTAAAATTAAAAAAAAAAGTCATTATTGTTTTTATAAATGTTTTTTATTTTTTAAAAATCGAAATCATTCATTAATGTTTGGGTCAACGTGTTTAATAACTTTCCTAAACACTGTAATCTAGATTTTTAATTTTCTTAAAATAAAAAAAATTTAATGACTATTCTATTTTTAAAATTCAATAGGTTGGTAAAAAAATAAAAATTTAAGGGTTTGACCTGTTCAGGAGAAATGTCAACAGCAAAACCATTGATAAGATGCTTGTAACTGTAGAGCTTCGTGTAAGTTCCTTAATCAAACAACGTTTCAAGAAGAGTATCGTGTTTGAGTTCAAGGTGGTCGGAATATGAAGAAACTGAGTCGCTGTGTAAATATAACAGATTAAACACGGGTACAAATAATCATAAATTTACTTGTATGATTTGCTAGCATAAGAACAACTTTTGTTTACTATCATAAAAAAAAAACAGTTCCAAGAACACGAACCTCGTGACATCAAGCTTCTCATCGGATTCAACAGCAGTGGCTTCAAAACCACTAACACCGCCTCTATAGCTTGTTACCGGTTCTCCTTCAATTGTTACAATGTAAATCTCTGATTTCCCAACAACATAAAAACCGAAAATAATAATAACCGTAAACATTCTCTCCGCCATCATCATCTTCATAAATCCTCCTGCAGCCATAAACAACATCATGAACCTATTAGTAGGATATAATGATATATTCACAACAATATATTGCATAGATTGTGTATATCTTTGTAATTATTGTGTCATTGTATTTCCTTGTTTAGTGCTTGGTTAATTAGGCAACCTATCCTATTACTTCTAATAACTTTCAGAACCCATGTTAGAGCTCAAAACCGAAGCCAAACCGAATCGAACCACAAGAATGACATACATACAAATAATTCAAGTAAAAATCAAAATCAAGTAAAAAAACATCATGAACAAACAAACAAACAAAAATAAAACAGAGAGATAAATAAAAATATAGAGTGTGTACCAATTTGATTCAATCTGAAACAGTCTCTTTCATTTGCATCTGATAATAACCCATGTGATCAACCTGCATATAATATTCACAAATTATAACATACATACACACATGTATCTATATAAATAATATGCAAACACATATTGATGACCAAGCTAGGAATCAAATAAAGAACATTGTAAACTTCACTTTTTCACTAAATAATAAATACCCATTAAAGATTAAATCATTTAAACAAATCCCAGATCATAAAGCTAAGAACTTTACTCACATTGATCCAAGAAAAGAGTCAAATCAAATAAAATTAAATTAAAATAAACCCTGAAACCATCTTTACTAAATTCTAACCTTACTGAACACACAGCATATACAAAAGTTGATTGTCAATGACAATAACATTAAAAAATAGAGCTACATTAATGGTCAAAAAAAACCAACACCAGGTGCATCTGTCAAAAAAAAAAAAAAACCAAGTTTAATTGAACATGCACAGAGAATGTTACGGTAGAGTTCATAATTGGAGCAGACCATACCTGCACTAATTTTACCCATTAGTCATAAGCAAAAAAGAAATAACATTAATAATTATAATAAAGCAAACATATTTGAAGGTTGTTAACATACAATACTTGTAGCCTTTGATGGGATGCTGCAACCATTCAGGACGATTGAGGGGATTATTGTTGCTCTTGTAATGGAGAAGATTGCTGCAGAGAAGGGTTTAGAGAGAGAAAGTTATTAGAAAGATTGGTTTTAATTAACAAATAGGAAACTTATTAATGGGAAAATTAATATTAATGACCGATTTTGACCAACTTATTAATGGTAAAATTAATATTATGACATACACGTACTGTTACGAACTCTATTTGTCCGTAATATCTTATGCCTTGTTACTTTAAATAAAATCTTTTGATCCCTGGAAACTTATTTTGTGTTATTCTTAAAGAATTCAACCAAGTCTTTAGGCAATGACGAACACCTTATAATTAAAGTGAATCATTGAATTAATATTTATAAAACAAATTTATTTATCAGCATTACTAATATAGCTTTTCTCATTAGTAAACACATATATATTCAACCGTTTATATACATATAAAAGTTCAGCCAATGTTATTTCAATATGAGTTATCACTTTAATAGATGGCAAAATGGGTTGCAAAATTTGATGGATTGGGTAATGAGACAATGGATTCATACAAGGATTTGGGTGCGTGCAATTCCCAAAATAAGGTCAAATATCAATTATCTAACAACCTTGTTCAACTTACTAAACAAATACACATTTGTACAGTTGTACATCACAAATCATTCATAGATCGATTGTTAACAAACAAACTCCTGATGTATTGGTTCGTATATTTCTTTGCACTGTAAACAAAAAGAATTACTTATTTAAGATCCAAGTGCAGCTTTTTTATCTACTATACATGAGCGTGCACTCTAACGATTCAGTAGTTCAACGTTCAGCATTAAGAATTAAGAAGATGATTAGTAATCTAAATGTAACTTGTTTTTGACTATTAAATTAAAAAAAAATCAAATAAAAAAACAATAATAATATGAAGGTTACAACAAAAGCATATGATTCAAGAGAGGACATACCAAGGGGGTCTAAACTATAACCGGTGCAACCCTAACTTAATAAATTAACCGAAGACATGAAATATCTATGGAATCGATGTAACCCTCAAAAAAATTAAACACGATTACATAGCAACAAACATATGAAAACATAGGAAGAAGATGAAGTTATACGATTGTTACCTAATAATCGACGGAGAAGAATGAAGGAGACGAATGATTCAATGATTTGTATAGGATTAGGGTTTTAAGATTTGGGAAAGATGGATTAATCTGGAGGTATATGATATTTTAAAGAAAACGTATTTGATTTAATCTAGAAAGGTAAATTATAATTTATTGACCTCATTTAATTTGATTGACCTAATTTAATTAATGATTTTTGATTTTTAGAAAAAAGAAAAATTTTATAAATTCTCACAATGAGACACTTGGCATTAGTTGATTGGTTATGTAATTGGAGGATGAATGTGGGAGTGCCAAGTGTCCTCATGGACTTTAGTTTATTAGATGTATAGATTAAAAAATTCGTGGATAGTATTAAGTATTGTGAATAGAGTGAACAATAAAATGGAACCAAAAAGATAATTTTAAAAAAACTCTGTAATAGATATTTACTAACATTATTATATATAACAATTTTAAACGTTCGCTACAGTAATCAAAAATTAAAAACCCTTTACTTTTGCGGTAATTACGGATATGCCATTGCAAGTTTTAATAAAAAACCCTTTACTTTTGCGGTATTTACGGATATGAAATTGAAAATTTATTATGCTAAACGTTCGCTACAGTAATCGAAAATTAAAAACCCTTTACTTTTGCGGTAATTACGGATATGTCATTGCAAGTTTTAATAAAAAACCCTTTACTTTTGCGGTAATTACGGATATGTCATTGAAAATTTATTATGCTACAGTAATCGCAAATATATATTTGGTTCGTTGCAATCGCGATGACCACGACGCCGTCGGCTGCTGGCCAGGATCGTAGATGTTTTCTTTGATCAATTATTTTCTGACGGTTTTAGCGTTTTGTTCGCTGCAGCGCGCACCGTCGTACCAACGGAACAATACGACTATCTACGTTGCGTTATCCGATTAGTAGACCCTCGCAATACCACCGGTGTAACTTCGCTGTTCGGCGTAAAAATTTACAGTTTTTCACAAATCGGCGTCGGTTATGTTTCCACGCCGCGCTTAGCGCGGCGGGCATAATTTACTAGTTGTATATAAGCCCTTTTTATTCTTTTTAGAAACTCAAAAACAAAATTCCAAAAACTAACACGTCTGTCCTCAGTTGTGCTATTGTATTTTTTTTTTATTTTTTTTGTTTGGGCTAAGATCAATGTACAATTACAAATTTGTTCTGAAGGCTTATACGTTGGTTTAGATTTGAATGAAAGAAAAGAAGGCTTAATGTTGTTTCATCAAGTTTAGGGAATCCCGGGTTTGATTATTGAGCCAGGCGGGTTTTACCGGTATTTTTACTGTCATGCCTAAGGGTGGGTGGGTTATCGGGTTTTCCCCGGAATTGGTGTTTGACAACTCGAGTTACTCTCTGAGTACTCGATTTGTCTGGTGGGTGCCTCAAGATTGCTCGGGTTTGATTTGTTAGACGTTTAAAAGAAATATATAAAAATAATTCTACTAGCATATAGTGTAAATGTCAACTCAAACTAATTAATGTTGTTTCCTCAAGTTTTATTTGTGAAACATAATTAATGGTAGAAAGAGAATTAATTTTATTGGCCTAAACTAATCAACTATAATTAATGATATAGAGTATGATGTAATTAGAAAATAGGTAGGGTGCAAATAGAATAACCCATTTTTATTATGTTACAATTATTGTTATTTATTGCATTAATAATAATTGACCGAATTTAATATTATTTGTTACGATTTTTTAATCTCATTTATTTATATTACTATTAATACGAAATTACGTTTAATCTATTTTTATGAAATTATGTTTAATATTATTTATTGACATTAATAATAATTGAGCGAATTTAATTTTATTTATTAAAATTTTTAATCTCATTTATTTATATTACTGTTTTTACGAATTTATGTTTAATATTATTAACCGAATTAAATTTTTTATATTATGACTTTCCTTTTATCAATTCTCCTTAAATGATAATCATCAAAATCATTTTAATAGTAATGTGCTAATTTTAATATGTCAATAATCATTTGTCGATAATTGGTAAGTTAATTTCAAACGACGATGTTTTTAGTGTAATTGATTTGAATTTTTTATTAGGTTTTGAGGTTATTTATTAAGATTTTTAATCTCATTTATTTATATTACTATTTTTATGAATTATGATTGGCATTGATTGCAATTAATAAGATTTATTCATTTTTAATGTTATTTATTATGAGTTTTAATTTTATTTATTGACATTAATAATAATTGACCAAATTTAATGTTATTTATTATGATTTTTAATTTCATTTATTTGTATTACTATTTTTACGAAATTATGTTTAATCTATTTTTACGAAATTATTTTTAATATTATTGCCCGAATTTAATTTTTTATATTATAACTTTCCTTTAATCAATTCTCATTAAAAGATAATTATCAAAATCATTTCAATATTAATGTGCAAATTTTAAGATGTCAATAATAATTTGTCGATAATTGGTAAGTCAATTTGAAACGTCGATGTTTTAATGTAATTGATTTAATTATTGATTACAATATTTAGGTTACTATTGAAAAATTTTTAATCTCATTTATTTATATTACTATTTTTTTCGAATTATTATTGGTCTTGCCTGCAATTAATAAGATTTATTCATTTTTAATGTTATTTTTTATGTGTTTTAATGTTATTTACTAACATTAATACTAATTGACCGAATTTAATGTTATTTATTACGATTTTTAATCTCATTTATTTATTATTGACCGAATTAAACGAATTAAATTACGAATATATTACTAATACAAATACAGAAATACTACAATTTTTAATCTCATTTATTTATTATTGACTGAATTAAATTACGAATATATTACTAATACTAAAACTAATATTACGATTTTTAATTTTAATCTCATTTATTTCTTATTGACCGAATTAAAATTTTCTATTACATTTTTTCCGAATATATTACTAATACTAATACTAATATTACGATTTTAGTTTTACTATTTGTAAAAATAGTATTGTTGACCGAATATATTACTAATACTAATACTAATTTTACGATTTTAGTTTTACTATTCGTAAAAATAATAAAAATAATATTGTTGATCGACTTTTATTTTGATATTATGACTTTATTTTTATCAATTGTCATTTACACGATTAATATCAAAATGGTGATACATTTGTGTGCTAATTTTAAGCGTCTATAATGAATTCACGTCAATTACCAATTGATTATCGATATTACTATTTTAAGATGTCAATAATAATTTGTATATAACTGGCAAGGCAATTTGAAACGCGGATGTTTTTATGTCATTTATTTGAATGATGGGTTATGATTTTGTTGTTATTTATTACTATTTTTTAATCTTATTTATCGATATTACTATTTTTACTAATTTGGTTTAATATTGTTGAACGAATTTAATTGTTATATTATGACTTTCCTTTTGTCAATTCTCATTAAACGATAATCTTCAAAATCATTTCAATAAGTGTGCTAATTTTAAGATGTCAATAATAATTTGTATATATTTGGTAAGGCAAATTGAAACGCGGATGTTTTTAATGTCATTGATTTAAATGATTGATTACGATTTTGTTGTTATTTATTAATATTTTTAATCTTATTTATCGATATTACTAATACTAATATTACAAATTTAGTTTTAATGTTGTTGACCGACTTTCATTTTGATATTACGACTTTTCCTTTTAATCATTTTTCAATTGCACAATTAAACTCATCATGGTCTTAAATTTGTATGCTAATTTTTAGTTTCCTAATAATTTTAATATGACAATAATAATTTGTAGATAATGGTTAAGTCAATTTGAGAGGCGGATGATTTTAAAGTCATTGATTTGAATGATTGTTTGATTATGATTTTGATATTATTTATTAAGATTTTTAATCTTATTTATTGATATTACTACTTTTACAAATTTTGGTTTAATATTGTTGACCGAATTTAATTTTATATTATGACTTTCCTTTAATCAGTTGTCATTAAACGATAATCATCAAAACCATTTCAATAAGTGTGATAATTTTAAGTGTGCTAATTTTAAGATGTCGATAATAATTTGTAGATAATTGGTAAGGCAATTTGAAACGCGGATGTTTTTAATGTCATTGATTTAGATGATTGATTATGATTTTGTTGTTATTTATTAATATTTTTAATCTTATTTATCGATATTACTAATACTAATATTACGAATTTACTTTTAATGTTGTTGACCGACTTTCATTTTGATATTACGACTTTCCTTTAATCAATTGTCAATTACACGATTCAAGTCATCATGGTCTCAAATTCGTATGCTAATTTTTAGTTTCCTAATTTTAATATGACAGTAATAATTTGTAGATAATGGGTAAGGCAATTTGAGAGGTGGATGATTTTAATGTCATTGATTTGAATGATTGATTATGATTTTGATGTTATTTATTAAGACTTTTAATCGTATTTATTGATATTATTAATATTACAAATTTAGTTTTAATATTGTTGACCGAATTTAATTTTTGATATTACGACTTTCCTTGTCATGAAACGACAATTGATACTTAATCAAACGACAATTTTGAACCTATTTTAGCAAAGAAATTAAATGATAATATAAATTTTCAAAATGTTACTTTTTGTAAAATAATTATATTACTTCAATCACAATTAATAATGATTACTAAAGATGTGTAAGGCAATTTGAAACGCAGATGTTTTTAATGTCATTGATTTGAATGATTCATTATTGAGATTGTAGCAGTTTTAATATTATTTATTAAGAGTTTTAATGTTATTTGTTGACATTAATAAGAATTTTTAAATTCTGATCAGACTTTATTGCAATTAATAAGTTTTATTGAGATTGTAGCAGTTTTAATGTTATTTATTAAGAGTTTTAATGTTATTTATTGACATTAATAAGAATTTTTAAATTCTGATTGGACTTTATTGGCAGAGATGAATGTATATCATATAATTATTACGAAAATTATAATTTATTAATTACCATTTACTTGAAATTCATTTGTAAATAAATGATAAATTTTTCAATCATTCAATTGTATATTAATAAAATAAATTTTTGTCAGTAATTAACAATTTACTATATTTAAAATAATTTTCAATCATATTATTAATATTACGTCTTTATTATTTGTTTTCAAATCACGTCAAATCAAACATTTGTTGATTCATATATCTATTATTGGGTAATATTAATTTTTTTATGATAATTTACAATCAACCAAAATTTATACGATTTGTATTACGTAACTTTCAACAAATAAAATTTGCATATTCCTGATTAAATAAATAAAATTTCAATAAATAAAATTTGCATACTATAATTTTTATAGATTTTTTTTTTCATTTGACATAGACATGTACCGCGTGTATACGCGGATCTCTAATCCAATATAAGATATAAAGAAAAAAGCCATTTTTCTTTCTTTTTAGTTGTACAATTTTGACTCTTTTTTTTCCAATGAATTATCTTCAAGTATACAACACAATCATCTACGTACAAGTAAAATCAAAGAATAATATTTAACCTAAAAGGGTTTCTTTCTATCCCACTAAAAACAATATATAGAAAGTCAAATCAAATTCTTGTAGTCAACATTTTTCTCATAGTTCTTGAGTGCATGAGTCTTGAAGAACCCTCCTCTTCCATTGATCTCTTATGTATATTACTTCTCTTCAACCCCATTAGTTTTGACCAAAATCCATCTCCTTTCTTCTTCTTCTTGATCTTCCCATCATTCTCCACAATCTTTTCACTAACAAAAACCATTGATCTACTCTTTCTCAAAAAAGATAGATACCCTTTTCTTTCAACATCATGCATTCGATTTTGATAACTACGCGTAGGAGATGCTGTGTAAGATGGGGCGTTAGACAAGCATCGAGACGAACAAACAGAAGATACCGAAGAGATAGAAGACGATGAAGATGACGAACAAACATTCGAGACACTCTGCGATGAAGAACTCGATATCTTTGATAATCTTTCTCGTAAGCACAACGAGCAAACACCCGGAGATTGCTCATGTTTCAGGTGCTTCGTGCAGCTATTCGGCTTCATTGATAGTCTTTTCTTGTTTTCCATTGTTTATGTGTGTGTATTTTTTGGTTGAAAATTTTGTGTTTCCTGTCAACGTTTAAGTGTTGTATTTATAATGGTGTTAGGGTTGTGTTTCTACGAGGGTTCATGGGAGTTTCTATGAGAGTTTCATAAAAAAGACTTCTTTGACAACATGTTGGATATTATTGAAAAGTTGGGACAAAGAGATTGAGATGAATCCAAATTGACGGTCAGGATTGTGGATCGGGCATGCCAGTTGGAATACGAAAGTGAGAGTTTTCTATTTTGACCCTTTATAGTGTGGCCCTTGTGTGTGTGTGACTGTGTCTTGACTATATGTGACATCGGTTACAACATATCAAATTGCTAACAATTTGATTTTGAACCACGAAACTTCGTTATATTAACTTATGGGTGGCACTTAATTTAAAAAAAATATCTTATAATTTGTTAAATCTATATCTATATCTATATCTATGCTTTTATATATATATATATATATACTATATTAAAATGTATCTCTTTAGAATAAAAGTGTCATTTCCATACGAGATTAAGACGCGATATGCATCAATTTCTTCTTAAATGATATTATGATGCATCACCTTCTCCTAAATGATATTATGACCTCTTCTCCTAGACTCTTGATGAAATCATAACTGACAAAATTTATGAACACAATTGAACTATCAATTAATGTGATTAAATTTCAACTTTCCATTGCATAACATGATAATTTCAAGATCTCAATTCCTTTTTTTTAAAAGTAAATTTCAATAAAAAACGCCACCACACACGGTCCTCAAAGCAAGGGCTGGCGAGGGCAAACGAAAACGTCATTACATAGAGTTCAACGGATTATTACACCAACCAAACCAATGAACACCTTTCAATCTAGATCTATGTCTAATAAAAAAAAACGATAACGACTTTATGTTCTCTACCACCTCGACAGGTCTTCGGACCTTATTGTTGAAGATGCGCGCGTTCCTTTCTATCCAAATAGACCACATGGTCGTATAAATTATTCCTTTTAAAATTTGCTTCTCTTGACTTGAATTCGTATAAGTATCTGGCAGAATCAAAAGATCCTTCACCTCAAGAGCATATACTGGAGTAATCTTGCACCAACTTCCGATTCGAAACCAAACCTCGGCTGAAAATGAGCAGCCTGTAAACAAGTGCAACGATGTTTCTGTAGCTTCTTCACACAATGGACAATCACGATCAGCTAAATGAATCCCACGTTTAAACAATTCTTCCTTTGTCGGGAGTCTATTTAGGTAAGCACGCCACACCATTATTTTACACTTCAACGGGGGCCATCCTTTCCATTTTATCATAGTATTTCCAACCGTGTCTGACCTTTGCGCTAACTGTGACAACCACACCCAGATAAGGATGCACCATACACTATTGATACCAACTTACAAGGGGAATGCTTACTTTATTAACATAAAGTGGATACAAAGGTCGGAAACTTAAAAAGGACAAAGCTTGATCAACTATTCTTAGCTGGAGATATACTTTTCCATTGAATCACACGAACTAGCATATCCTATTCCACTGGTCACATAGCTTCAAGCTAAATAGCATGCACAAGAATTAGTCATCACTACCTGTGACACATGCTTAAAATGACGTCAGACAATGCTGGTGAGTTCATGAATATACACAATTTACAAAACACATTCATTTATCATTCATGACTTGTACCCGCCCATGTCATAACCCAATGTCACTCCACACCCTCACTGGGTGTCTCCCTTACCGGGCCTGTGACAGTCACTCCACACCCTCACTGAGTGCCTCCCTCACCGGGCCTGTGACAGTCACTCTACACCCTCACTGGGTGCCTCCCTCACCGGGCCTGTGACAGTCACTCCACACTCTTACTGGATGCCTCACTCACCGTGCCTGTGACTAGCCTCTCATACAAGTAAATGCCCATTACACACAGGTGTAATACCGACAAATCCCACCGTAGTGGCATGTATAAGGGTTCCACAAATATCATGTGTATGAATGCTCAAATTCAGATTATATACATGCGTACTAACAGTCACGAGTGCAATATTAACAATTACCAGTTTGGACAAGCATGCTCACATTTGAAAACATAATAGAACTCACCTGTTCAACAGTTGTTTAACACTTGCTATTCCGATCAGGTACTATCTCAGGGTTCTGATACAATTACATAAATCCTAGGTTAGACAACGGGACACCTAACTAGTTATTATTATTATGGTTGGATATTGGTTAACGCTGCCTTGTTTAAGCATAGGTGATTAGTCCATGCCTAACTAAGGCTAGGCTTACCCAATACCCACCCCTAATAATAATCCTAATACCTAAAAATAATAATAATACTAATACTAACACTAAACTACTACTAAAAACACCAATAAAATAATTAATTGACAAAGCTTAACTTTGAGAACATACCTCTAATTATCTACAACACGTTGACGAAGAGTCTTCCTACTCTTGCTCCTACTCGTACTACAAAACAACTAATAACAACACCCAACGAGATATCGTATACTAGGGATTCTCTTATACTAGAGCGTTCCCAAAATTTTGGTGTAGTAAATAAGACCACATAAATTTCTATTTATAGAAGTAAATGGACGGTGATATTTCCTTACTGGGTAGACGTGGGACTAAAGTGTCCAGCCTGCTTGCTTGCCTTCTATTTATAATTCATAGACACCTTCTAATTTATCCTTACTTTCGATGTAGGACTGAAGTCAACTAGCATACAGCCACCTAAATGTTTCTTCCTTTTCTTAGGGATCAATTATCATTCTTGCCTTCTGGCTTCTTTACTCAGGTATACCACATATTCACAATTGTGAGTTGTTTTTATACTATTATAATTATTTCAGCTGCTTCTCTTGTTTTTCTCGTATAACTTTCAAAGTATGATGGTTTACGAATTTTCAAATATACTCTTAAAACGAGCTAATTTTTATCTATGATTCAACCTAAGTTTCGTGAGAAACGGAGTAGGGTTCAAATATAATATATTTTATTAGTATAACTAAACGGTCTCTTATAATACTAACGGCTCGACTAGAACTTTATATCTCAAATAGGCGTGCTATTCATTATTCCACAATATAAATTCCATAAACATTTCTATTTTACTTGATCATAAAACGGGGTGTTACAACTCTCCTCACCTTATAGAAATTTCGTCCGTGAAATTTTGGTGAAGAGGTATGGGTATTTCTATACCAACTTACACATATAACTTCTTATTCCCTCTCATCCTCGTTTTCCATGTTTCTTCAGGTTCTTTCCTTGCATCACACTTAACTCGTACTAGCGGAAACCCTCTATTTCTTAACTTCTTTACTCGCCAATCTACAATTTAGATAGGATGTTCCGTGAAATTCAACTTATCGCTAATCTGGACCTCGTGCCATGGTATCTTAAGTGAGTCGTCCGCCAGACATTTTCCTAAGTTGGACACATGAAACACGTCATGTATTCCTTGTAACTTCTCTAGTAGTTTTAACTTATATGCTACTGGACCAATTCTTTTAATTATCTAAAATGGTCCAATATACCGTGGACTCAATTTTTCCTTTCTTCTTAAATCGAATGATGCCCTTTCAAGGTGAGATCTTAATTAGTACCGTATTACTTACATGGAATTCTAATCGTACATTCTTTTGTCGCCATAATGTTTTTCTCTATCTCTCGCAACTTTTATCTATTCTCATATTTGTATGATCTTATTTGTAGTTACCTTAATAATCTCGGGACTTGCTAAAGGGTTGCTACCGATCTCTGACCAACAAGCGGATAATTGAAATCATCCACCATATAATGCCATAATATGGGTGGCCTTCATACTTAAATGATAACTGGTGTTATAAACAGATTCTATCAAGGGCAATTGTTCATTCCAACTGCCACCGGAGTCTATAGCACATAGCCTAAGCATCTTTTCTAGTGCTGGTATGGTCCTTTTTACTTTGGCTATATGTTTGTGGGCGATGAACCATGCATAAATTTTCCTTGGTTCCTAACGACTACATCAAACTTTTTCAGAATCCAGATATAAACAACCACCACACTCTAAAATGATAGGGATGGGTACCCCATGATGACTAATGATTTCCTTAAGATAATGTTGCTAAATTATCCATCTTAAAATGTTTTCATATTGTCTGGAAATACGCAGACATAGTTAATCCATCTACAATTACCCAAATAGTTCATGCCAATTCTTAGTTAACGGGAGTTTAGGGTGAAGTCCATAGTAATCATCTCCCACTCTCACACAGGGATCTCAAGTCATTGTAGATTCCCAATTGCTTCTGGTACTATGCCTTGGCTTTTAGGCAGGTAAGACATTTATCCATATGTTTTGCTATAGATCTTTTCATCATCGACCATCAATAATCATTTCTTAAATTCGTATACATTATATTGCTACTATGGTGTAATATGTACTTAGTATTTTGGCTTCGTCTAGTATCCTATCTTATAATCCGTAATAACTAGAAATCCACATTCGATTGTTGAATCTTAATATCTCATCATTCCAAGGCCTTAATAGTATTTTGTCTTCCTACCATCCTTTCCTTCGTAAGGTTGCTTGCTATCAAGGCTTCTCATTCCGCATTCTACAATAGGTTTAAGAGGTGTATCTTAATGCCAATTCTAACTGTGCGGATTCTTATTCGCTGGGTTCTTTATTTTCTATTGAGTGCATCCGCAACTACATGTTCTTTTCAAAACCCAGTTCACGAGATCCATGTATGTTATAGGTGTGTTGGCTTATCCAAATGGCAGTACTAAGAACTCTTAGTGATGATACCTTATTCTCAAAGTTGTTTCAAGTACGTCTTTTGATGCCATTCTTACTTAGTGATAATCAGATAGTAAGTCCATCTTAGCAACATAACTCGATCCCTGGTAGCTAATCAAAGAGCTCATTGATCCTTGGTGACAGGTACTTATTCCTTAAAGTGACTATCTTCAAGTCTCTATAATCGATGCATATGCGTAATATCATGCCCTTATCATTAACAAGCTGAATAGGTGCATAACAAGGTGAAATGTTAGGATATATTAATCTCCCTGCATTGAGAAGAAGTGAGCAGTCTTCCTATTTCACCTTCAACTAATTAAGTCTATCTCCGACTTATAGAAGTAACTTGCACCTTGTGACTGATCAAACATATCATCAATCCTTAGGAGTGGGTATCGATTCTTAATTAGGATCTTGTTTAGATCTCTATAATTAATCCACATTCTCACCTATCCATCTTTCTTTTAACAGAGAATAGGTGCTCCCCATTGCGACGTGCTAGGACGTATAAACCCTTTATCCAATAATTCTTGTAATTGGTTTCTCAACTCTTTCATCTCAGTCGGGGCGAGGCGATATGGGGCTTTAGCGATAGGGTTGCTCCAGAAATCAATTTAGTTCTAGATTCAATTTTCCTAGCAGATGGGAGTCCAGGAAAATCTTTAGTGAATGTTTCAGGAAATTCAGATACTACAAGTATCTCTTCGAGTTTCATTTCTTCCTTAGTTTCCAAGGCATACACTAGATAGGCCAGATGGCCCTTCTAAATACACTCAAATGCTTTTAGACTAGTGACAAAACTTATGGGTTTACGATGATTTTCCCCATGAATTAGCAAAGATTTCCCCTGGGGTCTTCAATGAGCATCTGCTTCTTATCACGCAATATCCGAGCTTGGAACTTAGATAACCAATCCATTCCTATTACTACATCGAATTCTCTAAGTTTCATTGTTAACAAGTCTATGGGTACCGAGGTATTACTAACCAGTATAATGCCATCGTTAATAACATTTCCAATTTCTTCTTCCATTCCTTTGCTAGCTCTACTATAACGGGTTTATCTAACATATAGAGAATCTGGTTAATCAAAACTCTAAATTGCTCAGATACAAAACTTCTATCTGCACTAGTATTAGCATATAAGATTTTAGGAGGAATGTACCCATTATCATGTCGGGGTTCCTAAGACCTCTTTAGTTGATATGGAAAAAGCTTTCCGTCTTACTCTATTAAGTCATTCCTTCCATTGTTTCTTAGGGTAGTCATCCTTAAAAAGTCATGTCTTTCTCCACATTCAAAACACTTGCGAGGCTTTCTGTAGTCATTATGAGAGTGTCCAGGGTCTTATAATTTGTACTTACTAACTCGGTACATGGATCGAAATGTTCTTTTCTACATATCAGACATTGAGGTGGGGTCCACATTGCCTCTTAAAATCACTATAAGTAGTTCTCCTATTCTTCTGATAATTGTCCCAACTTTAAATGCATGAATAACAAACATAACTCTGTACAATTCAAGGCAACTTACTTATTTCCAAAATAGTTTCCACTTTACTTAACTATACATGGGAGTTGATGGCACCTTTCTTCCTATCAAAAGTATGAGGGTTACAAGATGAAGGTCTTGTGATTATAGTCGGAAGATTTTCATTTCCTAGATTTAATTGGATTAGAATATTTCTCTGCATTCTCTTCTTATTATGATTCTTCATGTGATGACATGTAAATTAGGTTTTCCCATCGAATACAACTGATCATCTTGTATTCTAAAGTTTTTGCCTCTATATGTTGGAAAGGATTTCACGACTCGGATGACTATTCGATTGATCAAGTTATCACCTAATTTTACTAGTTTGGCATGACAAGCGGGGTCAACAGGTAGACAAAGATAACAATTACTATTAACAGATGGTTTAGTCAATATTTCTAGGTTTTCAAGAAAATACTACTTCAGTATTTTACTCATATACAAGCAACTACAATAACTACTTCATGTAACATACATAGTGTAACACGTTTTCAATTATAGCAAGCACATAGACTAACAAGTTTATTGCCCTCACCGGGTCCATGACACCTTATGTCAATCTGGCACCCTCACCGGGTCCATGACTTATATTACGTCAATCTGGCACCCTTCCGGTATACTTGCTAAGGGATCTTATTTATGACTTCTACATTTAACAATGTCTAATTTTCAGCTTTTACCTCAGTTAACCTTGATGGTTCTTGTCCTCTAAGTCTCAACCAGTAAACCTACTATCTCACGAGGAGTACTACACTTATGGAATCCCTGTGGTTTATATACTACAGTTGTCACCATCTTTATTTCCAAACAACTCTACATCCTCAATAGGTTCCTATTCAAACTCAATGATCACTCATATATCAAAAGGTTCTTTATATCATGCTTACATATAAAATCAGGTCCTTTATATATCAGGTATCCTTATCTGCAGTAACTTACTTCAGTGTATATCCTACTTAAGGCAGGCCTAATATTAAAGGTTGAAGCCTAGATATTCCTACCGAATACCTAATTCGCTAAAACCTTTGGCTCTGATACCAATTGTGACAACCACACCCAGATAAGGATGCACCATACACTATTGATACCAACTTACAAGGGGAATGCTTACTTTATTAACATAAAGTGGATACAAAGGTTGGAAACTTAAAAAGGACAAAGCTTGATCAACTATTCTTAGCTGGAGATATGCTTTTCCATTGAATCACACGAACTAGCATATCCTATTCCACTGGTCACATAGCTTCAAGCTAAATAGCATGCACAAGAACTAGTCATCACTACCTGTGACACATGCTTAAAATGACGTCAGACAATGCTGGTGAGTTCATGAATATACACAATTTACAAAACACATTCATTTATCATTTTATGACTTGTACCCGCCCATGTCATAACCCAATGTCACTCCACACCCTCACTTGGTGTCTCCCTCACCGGGCCTGTGACAGTCACTCCACACCCTCACTGAGTGCCTCCCTCACCAGGCCTGTGACAATCACTCTACACCCTCACTGGGTGCCTCCCTCACCGGGCCTGTGACAGTCACTCCACACTCTTACTGGATGCCTCCCTCACCGGGCCTGTGACTAGCATCTCATACAAGTAAATGCCTATTACACACAGGTGTAATACCGACAAATCCCACCGTAGTGGCACGTATAAGGGTTCCACAAATATCATGTGTATGAATGCTCAAATTCAGATTATATACATGCGTACTAACAGTCACGAGTGCAATATTAACAATTACCAGTTTGGACAAGCATGCTCACATTTGAAAACATTAATAGAACTCACCTGTTCAACAGTTGTTTAACACTTGCTATTCCGATCAGGTACTATCTCAGGGTTCAGATACAATTACATAAATCCTAGGTTAGGCAACGAGACACCTAACTAGTTATTATTATTATGGTTGGATATTGGTTAACGCTGCCTTGTTTAAGCATGGGTGATCAATCCATACCTAACTAAGGCTAGGCTTACCCAATACCCACCCCTAATAATAATAATCCTAATACCTAAAAATAATAATACTAATACTAATACTAAACTACTACTAAAAACACCAATAAAATAATTTATTGACAAAGCTTAACTTTGAGAACATACCTCTAACTCTCTACAACACATTGACGAAGAGTCTCCCTACTCTTGCTCCTACTCGTACTACAAAACAACTGATAACAACACCTAACGGGGTATCGTATACTAGAGATTCTCTTATACTAGAGCGTTCCCAAAATTTTTGGTGTAGTAATTAAGACCACATAAATTTCTATTTATAGAAGTAAATGGACGGTGATATTTCCTTACTGGGTCGATGTGGGACTAAAGTGTCCAGCCTGCTTGCTTGCCTTCTATTTATAATTCATAGACACCTTCTAATTTTTCCTTACTTTCGATGTGGGACTGAAGTCAACTAGCATACAGCCCCCTAAATGTTTCTTCCTTTTCTTAAGGATCAATTATCATTCTTGCCTTCTGGCTTCTTTACTCACGTATACCACATATTCACAATTGTGAGTTGTTAAGTTTTTATACTATTATAATTATTTCAGCTGCTTCACTTGTTTTTCTCGTATAACTTTCAAAGTATGATGGTTTAAGAACTTTCAAATATACTCTTAAGACGAGCTAATTTTTATCTATGATTCAACCTAAGTTTTGCTAGAAACGGAGTAGGGTTCAAATATAATATATTTTATTAGTATAACTAAACGGTCTCTTATAATACTAACGGCTCGACTAGAACTTTATATCTCAAATTAGCGTGCTATTCATTATTCCACAATATAAATTCCATAAACATTTCTATATTACTTGATCATAAAACGGGGTGTTACACTAACAATCTTCTAGCCTTACGAACAGAGTAAATACCATCGTTATCGGCGTCTCATTTCCAGCAGTCTTCGGCTTGGTTTATTTTTAACGCCGTGCAGCTCGAAAAGCAAAGTAAACAGCTCCTGAACCTCTTCGATTGTAGCTGGATTCCTTCGCCAATCCCAGCTTAAAACTTTGACTCCATTACTCATCCGCATTCTCGAATCAATCGTTACCCATTTGGATTTTTCTAACGGAAATAAGTGTGGAAATCTTATTCGAAGCGCACCATTACCAAGCCAATTATCCATCCAGAAGTTGATAATAGACCCATTGCCCACCACTGCCACAAAGTAACTATTTAAGTCTCTACCATTAAACAATTTCTTCTCGCCAACTTTAACAATCCGTTTCCAACAACTACTCGCCGATGTACTACATGGTAACATCGTCCATAACCTTAACACCCAACCACCACCCTTTTCCATAAGCTATTGCCTTCTTTTTTGAAACGTCAAGTCCATTTGAGAAGGAGCGCTTCATTTGTATCTTGCAAACGGTTCAATCCTAATCCCCCCTCCTTCTTAGATTTTGTTATAGTCTCCCAAGCAACCTAAGGGATTTTTTTCTCCTCCGAAGAACCCGCCCACAAAAAACGTCTCATAATGGCTTCAATAACATTAATAACCGCCATAGGAGCCCTATAGAGCGAGAAGTAATAGATAGGTAGATTTTCGAGCACCGCTTTGATAAGAATTAATCTACCTCCTATCGATAATGTCTTTGCTTTCCAAGAAGCCAATCTAGCCTTAACCACATCAATAACCGAATTCCAATTGTTAATCCGAGACATGTTAGCTCCCACCTTGATACCTAAATAAACAAAAGAAAATGCTTCTTTCTTGCAATCCAAAATTTCCATCATATTGTCCACTTCCGCATCTTCACTACCAACCCCAATTAAATTAGATTTATGGATATTAATCCGTAAACCCGACCATAAGTAAAACACCCGCAATATCCTTGTCGTGTTCTCAAGATTTTCACGGGACCAATCACCCAAAATGATCGCATCGTCCGCGTAAAAAAGATGAGAAATATCGACCCCATTATCTTTGAAACTTATGCCTTTGAATTCTCCAATCTCTTTCGCCTTATCTAAAATACACGACAAGGCCTCCATAACAATCAAGAATAGGAATGGGGAAAGAGGATCACCTTGACGTAGACCCTTCTCGCAATTAAATTCAAAAGTTGGGAAGCCATTCACTAAGACCGCCGCACGAGCTGACACAAGAATCCCTCTAATCCAATCACACCATATCTGTGGAAAACCCATCTGCAACATAATAGAGATTAAAAAAATTCCAGTTGACATTATCGTAGGCTTTTTCAAAATCTATTTTTAACAAAACGCCTTTTTTTTTCTTTTAAGCCATTCCGTCAATTCATTAACCACAAGGGGCCGTCCAGAATAAAACAGTCGGACAAGAACGCCGATTGGGATTCAGAAATCACACTACCTAAAACCTTCTTAAGACGATTAGCAAGTACTTTCGAGATAACTTTACTAATCATCCCAATTAGAGTTATAGGCGTGTAATCTCTAAGCCCCAGGGGAACTTTTAACCTTCGGAATCAAAGTGATAAAAGAGGAGCCGCAACCCGGACTTAAGCGACCCGTAACATAAAATTCAGCCAAGATCCGATAAAAATTCTCCTCCAAAAATTCCCAAAAACGCTTCACAAAACGGAAGTTAAAACCGTCAGGCCCCGGAGCCTTATCAGAACCACATTCGAAAACTGCGTCTTTAATTTCTTTTTTAGAAAAATGATCAGCCAAGAATCCTCTATCCTCTTCATTAATTTTCTTGATGCCTAAACATTCTAAAGCTGGCCGATTATAACACTGTTCTTTAAAGTGATTTCGAAAAAACCTCAACACCTCTTTTTTTACTAAGGTCGGTTTGGAAACCCATGCTCCATTAACTTCGAGGCCATGAATAGCGTTCCTAGCCTTTCTACCGTTTACCACACTATGAAAAAAGGGCGTGTTTTCATCACCAAGAGCCGCCCATTTAATACGGGATTTTTGTCTGATATCACGAGCTTTATGAAATTCAAACTCCTCCAAATTTTTCTTGCATTCAGACCAAACCCATAATTACGATTCCTCCAACTCTTTCTCTTCCATCAAACATTCTAAATCTTCTTTTTCGGTTCTCATTCTTTCCTCTGTTTCATCTTCTAGTTTTTTACATTGTTTATACCAATTTATCAAAGTGTTGCGAAGGATTTTTTTAATTTCCTAAGCAAAGCTAGATCTGAATGCTCATCAAAAACCATAACTCCCAAACCCGCTTTGACAATCTCTTCACACCTAACTCTATCTAACCAAGAGTCGAACCATCGAAAAGGTTGCGGACCAAAATTTGTGTCTATCATAGATAACACCAAAGGCGAGTGATCCGAATACTCCCTATTTAAAGCCCTAACACACGCATTCGGCCATTTATTAAGCACGTTCAGACAAAGGAGCACCCTGTCTATTCTACTCATCTTTCACTCCCCCCTCTATTTGTCAAAAACGTATATTTCAACCCTTTTAAATTGTACTCAAGACGGCCCGCTTCATCAATGAAATCATTAAAATCATTAGCACATACCCTGTCAAAGTTAGAATTTTTTCTTTCCTCCGGGTATCTAACCGCATTAAAATCCCCAAACACAATCCACCACCCCTGCCCTTGTTGCATAACATGACAAATACGAAACCACAAGTTTCTTTTTTCCACATTATTTTGAGGAGCGTACACGTTAATGAAATTTAGTCTAAAAGACCCGTCGGTCACCATCCCAGATATGTGTAAAAAATTTTCATCTTTCACAACTTTGTCTTTACTGAAAATTTTCGGCTCCCACATACAAACCAAACCTCCCGAGTGACCATTCGCCTTAACGACCTCATAATCAAAACCCAACCCACCCCAATAATTAGACACAACACCTTCTTTACATCATTCAACATAGTCTCTTGCATACCAATAAACGAAATACCAAATTCATTTGTTCCCATGTATCTCAATTCCTAACCGGGTGCTATTTTAAAATTTGTTTGGTGCTTACATTTGTATTTAATTTTATGGAATACCTTGTTAATCTCTTTAGAATAAAAGTGTCATTTCCATGCGAGATTAAGACGCGATATGAAGGCGAGATTAAGACGCGATATGCATCAATTTCTCCTTAAATGATATTATGATGCATCACCTTCTCTCTAAATGATATTATGGCCTCTTCTCCTAGACTCTTGGTGAAACCAAAACTGACGAATTTATGAACACAATTGAACTATCAATTAATGTGATTAAATTTCAACTTTCCATATTAACATGATAATTTCAAGAGATTTAAGGTTTTAGTTTATTTAATCAAGCGTTTCTACAAAAACTAACAGTCACATTACGCGACTTACTAGCACGGATAATTTTGTAACTTTTATTATAAACCTACTAATTATTAGTTGTAATTTAGATTAAATTTACGTGCACCACGACAGCACGAGTATGAGGAGGATGGAGTAGATATGCGTATTTGTGATTTTTCTGAACAGGTACATGCTTGTGCATTAAGGGTTGAAGAGGAGAAACAAGATGCTATGGCATTGAAGGAAGGTCGACCACCATGGACCCACCAATTTGAAAGTTTTCCGGTGGAAATAAGCTCGGGTACTAAACCATCATTAGAAGAACCACCAAAGTTGGAGCTCAAAGACTTGCCAAGCCATTTGAAGTATGCTTTTCTAGGGGATAATGATACATTACCGGTCATTATTGCCTCTAATTTAGAGATGGCACAAGAACAAGCTTTATTGGAAATCTTGAAAGAGAACAAGGGAGCTATTGGATGGACGATCGCCGATCTCAAAGGAATTAGTCCATCAATCGTCATGCACAAGATCATCACCACCGAAGATGCAAAGCCAACAAGAGAAGCTCAAAGACGGTTGAATCCGAACCTAAGGGAGGTAGTAAAGAAAGAGGTAATTAAATGGTTGGATGCGGGAATTATCTATCCAATTTCGGATAGTGCTTGGGTAAGTCCTACCCAAGTTGTACCTAAGAAGGACGACATTCAAGTAGTCAAAGATGAAAGTGGTGAACAAATAGCCACCTGACCGGTCACCGGGTAGCGTGTGTGTATTGACTACCGCAAATTGAATGCCGCCACTTCTAAGGACCATTTCCAGCGACCCTTCATTGACCAAATCATTGAAAAATTGTCGGGTCAAAAATACTAATGTTTCCTAGATGGGTATTCGGGTTATAATCAAATAGCAATACACCCGGATGACCAACACAAGACCACCTTCACTTGTCCATATGGTACCTTTGCCTTTAGGCGAATGCCATTTGGCTTGTGTAATGCACCGGAAAATTTCCAACGATGTATGGTGAGTATCTTCTCTGATATGGTTGGAGAGTCGCTTGAAGTGTTTATGGATGATTTTTTTGATTTTTGGCACTAGTTTTGAATCATGTCTCAACGAATTACAAAAAGTTTTAAAAAGATGTGTTGAGAAAAATTTAGTGCTTAGTTGGGAGAAAAGCCATTTCATGGTGCAAGAGGGAATTGTGTTAGGCCATGTGATTTTCGAAAGAGGTATGGAGGTGGATAAAGCAAAAATACAGGTAATATCAACTTTGCCATGACCGAAAAATGTTAAGGGTGTAAGGTCATTTTTGGGCCATGCGGGGTATTATAGACGTTTCATTAAAGGTTTTAGTGTTATCACCAAACCTTTATGTAATCTATTATTAAAAGATGTTCCATTTGATTTTACTAATGAATGTTTGCAAGCATTTAATGTTTTGAAGGAACACTTGGTCAAAGCTCCCATCTTGCAACCTCCGGATTGGTCAAAACCGTTCGAAATCATGTGTGATGCAAGCGACACTACAATTGGTGCAGTTTTGGGTCAATGAGTTGATAAAAAGCCGGTGGTGATTTACTATGCAAGCAAAACTTTATCCGAAGCTCAACTGAATTATACCACAACCGAAAAGGAGCTATTAGCGGTGGTGTATGCTTTGGATAAGTTTCGTTCGTACATTTGGGGGAGCAAAGTGGTTGTATATTCGGATCGTAGTGCGGTTCGGTATTTGATGGAGAAAAAGTATGCAAAGCCACGTTTAATCCGGTGGGTGTTGTTGTTCATTTGATCTAGAGATTCAAGACAAAAAAGGAAAGTAAGCACGTAGTGGCAGATCACTTGTCTCGAATTCCGGTGGGAGAGATTGATGATTTGGGTGAGATAAATGAACAGTTTCCCGATGAGCAATTATTGGCCGTGTCCACTTTTGTTACACCGTTGTATGCTCATTATGTCAACTACTTAGCCACGGGTGCCATCCCGGATCATTGGACCAAGAAGCGAAAACAACAATTTATGGTCCAAGAAAGCAATATATTTGGGATGAACCAGACCTTTTCAAGATTTTGCCCGATCAAGTCATTAAGAGGTGTGTGCCCGAAACAGAGGTGTTAGAGATCTTAACTCATGCCCACTCATCCTCTTGTGGAGGGCATTTTAGCGGGCATAAAACGGGTTACCGGGTCCTTTCGTGTGGGTTTTATTGGCCTACAATTTTCAAAGATGCATGCGAGTTTGCAAGGAATTGTGTGAATTGTGAACAGATGGGAAACATATCAAAGATGGATGATATGGCAATGCAACCAATTTTGGTTGTAGAAATATTTGATGTATGGGGCATTGACTTTATGGGTCCCTTTCCAAATTCTAATGGTTTCTTATACATTTTGGTGGTAGTTGACTGCGTCTCGAAGTGGATTGAAGCTATTGCAACAAGAACAAATGATCATTCGGTTGTTTGTAAGTTTGTCCAATCTAACATATTTGCCCGGTTTGGTATTCCAAGAGTTATCATAAGTGATGGTGGCTCGTATTTCAAGAACTTTAATTTTGGGAAATTGTTGAAGCGGTATAGCGTGAATCACTGGATTGCTACACCTTACCATCCTCAAACGAGTGGACAAGTCAAAGTGTCCAACCGTCAAATTAAAGAAATTCTCATGAAGACGGTTCAAACGGATAGGAAGGATTGGTCAAGAAAATTAGATGATGCATTGTGGGCATATCGGACGGCCTACAAAACTCCAATTGGCACAACACCTTACCGAATGGTGTATGGAAAGGGTTGTCACTTGCCAATGGAGTTAGCACATCGGGCACATTGGGCAATTACAACGGTGAATGCGGACTATGATGAGGCGGGAAAGATGAGAAAGTTGCAATTGAGAGAAATAGAAGAGATTAGAGACGAAGCGTATGAGTGTGCATCGGCTTACAAAGACAAGCTAAAAAAGGTTCATGATGCAAAGTTGAGAAAGAAGACCTTTGAAGTGGGTCAAAACGTATGGTTGTACAACTCGCGGTTGAAATTGTTTGCGGGCAAATTGAAGAGCAAATGGATGGGCCCATATGTTATTCGGTGAGTCGGAAGATTTGGTGATGTGGATATCCAAGATGAGCAAACCAACAAGCAACAAACAGTGAATGGACATCGATTAAAGCCATACTTGGAAGGAAACGACATCAACAACTTGGAGATTGACAAAGCGGGCTACATATTACGTCTGGTGGATGACGAACAACTATGAGAGGCCCAGGTTTGGTAGTGTACATTGTTAGTTTTTGTTTATTTGGTTTTCTTTTGGTTGCACAATTTTCGTTTTCGTTCGAAATCTGTGTTTGAAACAAGTGTAGGGACATTCGGGTTACAAATAGTTATAGCATTGTGTTGAGGACAACACAAGATTTTTCGAGGGGGTAGGGTAATTTCCATGTTTTTGAAATTTCATGTTTTTGTTAAAAAAAAACTGATGAACAGGACCCACCGTAAGTTACAGTGGGTACCGTAGCTTACGGTGGCTTCGAGAAAAGTTGGGCTTTACGCTCGAAACCCACTGCCTTACGGTGGGATTTTGGTGCCAGGTTCCACTGTAACTTACGGTGGCCACCGTCTCTGGGTCTGCAATCTGGTCAGTTATTGGCATTTATAAAAAAAAAATATTCCAAATCTCACGTGACCTCTCCCTGCCCTTTTCCTTTTCTTTCACACTTCCACATATCATCACCCATCTCCTTCATCAAACCCCACAAGATCTCTCATAAACACCTTAACCCTTCAACCTTAAATCTTTCATAATTTCTTCAATACTTGGCCAAATCGAGTGATTTTTGGGTCTATATTGACTAGAATTTCACATACTTTCTGATTTTAAGGAAAATTTGCAAGGAAAAATCGTTTTGTTGGTCGATTGCCAAACCCTAGGTCCGATATTTTTGGGGGTTTTTGAAGTTTTTGTTTTTCTTGGGTTCTAGCATATTCAATCAAAGGTATTTAATGTTATTTTGTTACTTTGGATGATGCATTGTGAAGATTAAGGTTATTGTTATTATTTGTTCATACACACTTGCTTTTTGTTAGTTTTTATCATGAAAAATGGTTACTTGAATATGATTATAGTAGTAGATGTAAGGTTGATTTTAAGTTATGAACTTTTGGAAATCTATACATTAAAGAGACACCATGTCCGATTTTTGTAAAAATATAAGGATAAAACTGTTGTTCATTAACATCTACTACTATAGTAACATGCAAGTGTGGGGATTTATGGAGAAAAAGGGACTAATTTTTGTCGTGTGTTTGGTTGTGTTTCTTGTTTTGTGATGTGTGTAGGAAAATGGTAAGGACTAGTGAACCATTGGGAGCTAGTTCTTCTTCAAAAAGCAAAGGCAAGCAGCTGGAACAACAACCAAAGAAGAGGAAATATTTGGGAAGAGCTGATGATAGCGAAAGCAATGATGAAGATATGGTGCCATTGAACCCGGCTAACAAACCAAAGTAGGAAGCAGGTACATTGTACGAGCAACCGGAAGAGAGGCAACCCACATTATTCCATGATCAAATGAGACATTTAAAAGGCAGAGGTGCTGCATTTCTTTGTGAGAGGGAGGTTCGAGAAGTTGAGTTTGAGCCATTCAATGTGTTTGCCCGGTTTCGTGCGCTAGGATGGGAGGCGGCGCTTAGTTGCTATGATAAAGACAACAAAAATTTGTTTATGGATGAGATTCAAGAATGGATGGCTACAGTGAAATGAAATAGGTATGACAAGCCATCACAGATGAAGTTGACGGGTGAAGTTAATGGGATCAAGGTGGAAATGTCATTTGAAACATTGAGGAAGTTAGCGAAATATGGCAGTCTACCTGCTCGTGATTATATGATCCCTAGTTTAGATGATTTGTTGATTAGACCGGAGAGGCATCCGAGGTGGAATGATATGCTAGAGGCCTTGTTCTTATCGGGTACTTACCATGGTACATTACTTCGAAGAAATTTAAAGATTGAGGCAAAGTTGTTGTTAGCTATTTGCATATTGAATGTTCTCCCAAGAAGAGCCGACAAGCAAGAGGTGAGATATCCGGAGATACCCATTCTTTAAAGATTAGTACATTACTCCTCATTTTCCGATACGGTACTTGATTATGAATCATGTTTGGATGTGCCATAACAAAGTGGGAAGGAGAATCATCCCGTATTGCCGAATCATTACGGGTTTGTTGAAGTAATTTAAAGCAATCACCTCGGAGGATGTAGGAGCATTGAAAAGGCACAAGCCTTTTAAATTACAAAATATGGGTATGGGATGGACTTATAGTCAATCGGAATGATATCATAAGCTAAAGTAGGAAGGTCAAAGATGGAGAGCTTTGAAGGTGGATGCAAGAGTACTCTTACCGGGGGAAGAAGATGAACCGGGGAGTGAGAATGAACCCCAAAGTGAGGAAGAGGATTATGTGGAGGAGCCTCATGGCGAGAATGTAGATGTGGGCCAAGGGGGCTCAAGTAGGGCATGTGGTAGTTCGTTTTTTGATTATACGGAGCGTTCCTTCAAGCCGAATTTGGCATATGAGGGTACTATGCAACAAGTTATTGAGAACCAACGTCCTCCATCCTCAGTTTTTGACACATGGTCGGGTTTAGATCGCACCATCTTTGATCATCAAACTATGATGAATGCAAGTATAGAGACAACTTTAAAGCAAAACTTTGATCGAACTGAAGCTTGGAACCGTGCACATGCCTACTCTCATGAATTGGAGATAAACAACCGCTAAAATGTTGGCCAAGGTCGGATGATGCATGCCGATTGGAATGCGGGGCGGCCCGTGGTTGTGGATCCACCTCCGGTGGATTATGTGTCTCTACCACCTTATGATGGTAGTATATCACACCCAACCCCGCCGCTCCATCATTCACAATGGATAGACCCACGTCAACATCAACAACAAGAAGCTCCACAACAAAGCGGAAGTGGCGGCGGTGCATATGACTTTGGAGAATGGAACGATATGATGATTTCTATTTTCGGTCCTTCTCAACCACGCCATTATTAGTCAGGTTGTACTTTTTCTTGTATAGTTGTAAATAGGCATTTCTTTGTTATGTTTTTGGATGGGTGGTGTTTAGTATGTTATGTTATGTTTTGGGTTGTGCTAGTGGTGGTGTGGTAATCTAAAACTATAAAATCTATTTAAAATGTAAAATGAAAAATACCAAAAACAAATTTGTGATTTGAGATGATGAACTTTGGATTGATGTTCAAGAATTTGAGCGATCAAATCCTCCCAAAATCATACATTGGGGTCAATGTTTCCCAAATGTGGGGATGGGGGAATTTGGAAGTTCTTAAAAAATTTTAAGTCAAGCTAAACTTTTTGAGAATTTGAACACTTTGGACTAACCCCATGTGACACTTCGGCAACCCTTAATACCCTTTTGTTCTTGGTGAGAGTTGAAGCCACACTTGTAGATAAATAATACCTTTCTTTGTTGAGAGTGGCAATGGGTGGGGGTGCATTAGAACTTGTGCTTGAATGCGGTTTGAGTCTTTAGTTGAACATGAGTGTAGAAAGGATAAGGGCATTTAGGTAGCTTCGTCTTGATGAATGTGAGTGTGGGATTTAGGGTGTCGGACCTCATAAATTACATATATGAGCTTGGTAGTGAGAGGGGCGGGGGTTTGGACATTCAGTTGCCCATTTTGTGCCTAAAGCCTATCGTTTGTTAACCCCTTAACTAGTTTCCCAAATATACACCCGACTTGAACCGGTCTTTTAGTGTTTTTAGTGTTTATAGTGTTTTAGTAATTTTGTTTTGATGTTGCATTATGATGTTTTGTTGAATATGTATTTGGTACATTTATGAGGTACGTTTACTTTATTTGAAAAAAAAAACAGAGAGAGAAAAATGAAGAGAAAAAGAAAAAAAATTGATTGATAAAAAGAAAGAAAAAGAAAATAAAAAGAAAGAAGAGGAAGAAGTGTGATTGTGGTGTATATAGTAGTTATGTTTTGTGTGTGTGTTTGTGCTCATTGTGTAATAAAAGACCGGGTAAAGTCATTCGCTACTACATATATATTCCATTTCCTACCTATTCACCTAGCCAAGTTACAACCTTTAAGTCCCTTTGATTTGCATTCATTTTTGGCACTTGTAAGAGGAGGGCCAATTTAAGTACAAGCCTATAGTTGTGCAACTGCCCGTTTGCCTTATGTGTGACTAGCTCATAATTGCTAGTGCTTACTTGTTACCTAGAGGAGAGATATAGTGAGCGGTGTGTTGTTTTGGCTGTTAAGAAAGGGTTAGTAAAAGGATAACATGTTAATGCTTGATTTAAAAGGATCGCTTGTGAATTGAAAATGGTTTTGATGCATTGCTTGGGACAAGAAACGGTTAAGTGTTGGGATGTGACGGGTGGTCCATAGAACAACCCTTTATGATGATAAAAGATGTATCAATCCCGCATTTGATTGTGTAATTATGTTGAATTAGATGACTACAGTTGTTTATGTCTCAGATACGTGTTGGTGTTAGAAGTGGATGAAACGCTGCTTGGAACGGACTGGAGTGAGATGGATCACGCGCGGACGGAAAGAAGAAACAAAGGAAGAATTTCAGGGGTCCACCGTAACCTACGGTGGCACCATAATTTACAGTGGCCCCTGGTCCCAAATCTCCACCGTAGGCCAGTGTATTCTCACCAGACTACTTTGAAGGCCACCGTAACTTACAGTGGCTACCGTAAGTTACGGTGGAGGCTGCGAAAATTGTGTACCTGCACCATTTAAACCGTTTTCATGGGTCTTTTCACATTATTCTTGATTGGAGACGTTTATTTGCACCTTAGGGGCGACTTTTAGCTTGGGAAATCCTTTGTGAACAATTTCTAACACATTAATTTGGTTTTTGATTCGTATGAACTTTAACTTTGATGTTATGATGATTCATCGAACGATGTCCGGCTAAACTTGTGGTGATCATCTTAGGTGAAGGTTTTCCTACAACTCTTGTGTGTTTTTCCTTTAATTTCTAGAATGATGACTTGGTATGTTTACTTTGTTATTATGATGTTTGAATATTTGATTGTAGCATGTCAATTAATCTTTCAATTCTAATTCTAATCGTACGTTCTTGATGTTGTTGACAATTGAGATATCACGGGAAAGATTGGGGTTGGATATTGATTGATTGATCATCGGGAAATAACCTCGCATTGATATAATCCGAGTGCTTTGTTCCCTTTTATCACAACAAATGTTTATGCATGAGTTATGTCCATGTAATTCTTTCTAGTTGGAATTTTGCACAAGTGTTGAAGAAACCGAAACCTAGGATGGCCATTGTTCTCATAATCTGAATTAAAAATCCAATCTTGATTAGTAATTAGTTGATAGTTTAATTTTAATCAAACAACTCAAACTTTTGTTCTTGAATTTCTGCACATTAAATTAATTGTAGTTAATTTGCAAAACTATGGATTCAACACATTTTCCACAAACTCCCTGTGTTCGATACCTGTTTACTACTAATTTGGATTAAATTTGCGTGTACCACGACAGCACGTCAGTCTCCTACAGGCGCAGAAACAAAAAAAGGACTCCCTTTTGTTCCTAAAGTTAAAGGAACCTATGGAAATAATGGGTTTCCCTCTTCCTAATAGCTAAAGGAACCTAGGGAACGCACATAAATGGAAAAATGCTTCCTTTTTTCCATCATTTACATCACTGCCACGCGCAAACATGCCAGACGCCTTCTTAGGTGTCTCGCATGCACAGTAATGATGAAAATTTCTTCATATGCTATACAGATTGATCCATGTACGCGCAGCAGTTGACAACGTCATTTAACTATATGTACACCATGATAAACACATGAAAATCTAGTGACGACTGGATGTGACTCAAGGTACAAATGAAGTTCGCATACTTCGTAAATCAACAAAGTCCATCACTCCCTCATTCCTTTAATGCCAAGAAACACGAGGCACTGGACTGGGGACTTGAAGGGATATGGTGCCAAAACAACAATACCATATCAATAAACGCAACTCATTCTCTCCTACTGCAAGAAGTCAAGACATAAGGAGAAAGAAGAAAGATCAATTAAACATCAACAAAAGGTTGTGTCCATAAAAGCATGATGCAACTTCTCCCGCCCGTTCTATGTTGATGATGAGGACCAACATTAGAGATGCTGACGCTGGACCTTCCGCCTGTTTTACGTCAGTGGAGCAACCTGCGTCTGCAACAATGACGCCAGTCAACCCGCCCGTTCTATGTCAGCGCCAAGCCTGACACAAATGAAGCTTCCTTGACACGACACGTAGAAGGTTCATCGACACAACTGAAAGATACCTTTCAGGGCAGCATCGAGACACACACCCCAAGGCAGACATGCCCTAGGCAACTGTTCCTGACGTAAAAGGCTGCCCGTCAGAGTTTGCGACCAACCAAAGGCTGCGCCTGGTCTGGCTACCAGAAAGGACGACGACGTGGCAGCTCCCAGCCAAGACATCTCTGACAGAAGACTTTATCAACCCCACTTGTCTCCAGATTCTAGAAGAAGAGATGATTACTCACCGCCCCAAAAAGCCAACAGGTGGACGCAACGTGTCCACCGACCCTCTGTGTCCGCTCAATGGACGCCACGTGGACTTTTGACAGGACGGTAACATCTCCTTTTCCCACTTTTCACACAAACCACTTGCACCAAATTGGGCTTATGAATTTGGGCCGGAGACTAAGAGACTCCTCTACCTGGGCCGGGCCCTATCAAGAGTAGAGGACGGGTTGAGAGAGTTGGAAGTCAAGGTGCTATAAAAGGAGAAGCCTCTTCTCCTTTTATTGGCATCTTTTCTCCCACGATAACCCCCACTGAAAAGCCTATGAGCACATCGTACTTTCAAACCCTCGTTTTTATTCACAACGTTTAGAGGTTCGGCTCTTCTAACCGGTTGTCTCTTTACTTCCTTGGTCTTATTCATAGACCTACATTTTCAAATACACACTTACTAAAAACTAATAGTTGTTAATAAATTCAACATAACAAATTTTTCTTTAATACAAAATAGTAGACAACAATTAACTAAGATTAACTTCATACATGTAATAGCACTAAGGCTGCTCTGTATGGACACAAGAAGAGCTATGTCCCTCACTTTTTTCCCCGTCCCCTGTCTCAGCACAGCCTCCTGGTTGTGTCTCCATCTCCCATGTTTCCAAAAGGACGCACGGGACGAGCCAATGAGGAGAAGACATTAAATTTTTGGATGGTTGCATACCCTCTTGACCGTTTGAAACGGTCAGATTTAAAAAAAAAAGTTTTTTTTCCAATATAAAATCATACCATTTAACTCATTTTTTATACCAAATACACTCTCTTCATCCATTTTCTCTCTAATATTTTTTTATAAATACTCCTATTTTTATAAAAAAAAATATCATGGATTCATTCAACCCATTCAACCAAATCAACCCAAATAGCCCGGATCCACGTATGTGTTACACCCCGGTAATGGATCCACCACTCTCGCAACAAGTACCTCATTTAACGGTGATCCAACAAATGCAACAAAACCCGACAGCTTTCTCTCAATTCAACCCAATGCAATACATGCAAATGCAACACTTTAACTAAATGCAACAATTGTTTCAAACTAGCCAACAAATTTCTCCACAACCCGTAGACATGGAGGATGACGATGAAGAAATAATTCCCGAAACTCAAGCATCGCCACCCACCGAAAAAGCTAAAGGCAAATGCAAAGGTAAAGCTAGAGAAAAAGGTACAGGACGTGCTAATCCGAAAGATGGAGTAGCCAAGCCATGGTCCGATATTGAAGAGGAGGCGTTAGCTAAGGCGTGGGTTGCTACGTCAAAACGCGCCGCAGTTGGTAATAATTTTTTCCTTTCTTTCATACCTTTCGCAATATATGTGTATATATATATATTGTTGTTTAAATATTTTAATTAATTTTTTTTAATCGTAGGTACCAACCAAACACAAGAAGTGTTATGGCTCAAAGTTGTCGAAAACTTTCATATGTTTATGCAAGTCGAGCCGTGCCGTATCGACTACAAGATGCTTGTAGCTCGAAGTGGAGAAAGATCAACACGGAATGTGGTCGATTTAATGGTATTGATAACCAAATTAAATCAAACCCGCCTAGTGGTTGGAATGAGCAAAATATTTTGGAGGAGGCTTTTCGCAAGTATAAAAATGAATATCATAAAGCTTTCTCGATGATTAGGTCTTGGTCGGTTTTGAAAAATGAACAAGAATGGACGACGGTGCCAAACGAGGCTCAACGGGCAAAACGAGGAAAAAAAGTTCAAAAAGGTGGTCCATCCGTTCCAATTGATATTGATTTTATGAACGAGGAGGCCGAGTTCGACCTACCGCCCTTTGAGGAGGAGCCACGCCAATTTATAGAATTTTTTTTTACATAATTGTTTACGTTTTGTTTCTAACATATAAATATTACAAGTACTAAATCTAGGTCGGGATAAAGCTCGAAAGGAAGCAGCGGCGGAAATGAAAATGACATCGGGTAGCATGAGCAGGAGCGCTTCAAGGTTTGACACTTTATCGGCACAAATGGACGCTTTCAACCAAGATAATGCAGAAAAAATAAAAATCAAGAAGGAAAAACTTAGGTTGATAGAGGAAGCGAAAGCGGTGGAAGAGTGGAAAATTATGTCTACTGACATCTCTACTTATCCTAAAAAACAATGCGCCGTGTTGAAGAAAATGCAAGACAAAATTCATCAAAAGTGAAAGTAGTTTTTAAAAATTTTAGGAAATCTTATCTTTTTTTTTTTTCGGTTTGTCATTTGTTTTTTAATTTTAGGATGGTTTGTAATTTTTTTTTATAAAATCTAGTATTTATTTTAACATTATTTTGTTTATTTGTTACTTTTATATGCAAAAAATTGTTGAGTGACTTAAATGAGAAAAAAATGAAAGTTTAATGTTTTTTATGATATTTTTTTTGTACTTAAAAAACATTATACTTTCTGTCTTTTCTCATAAAAGTCACCCAACATTATTATTTTTTTTGTCATGTGGCTTTTTTTTTTGTAGTTTTTAAGATATTTTGTAATTATATATTTAGTTTTGTAACAAATTATATGACAAAAAAAATCTCTTGTTGCAATCAAAGTAATATTAGTTCTGCTAATTTAAATAGCCATACAATTCTTAAGTACAAAGAAAAAAATTATATAACAAATAAACATTGTTTTTTAATTGATATAAGATGCGTGAAATACTTTACTTTCTTAATCAACTTCATCAGTTTGAGATTTTTTAAGGATAGAAAATATATAGACCACCTATGCAACACGTAATCAAACACAACTAAGAGTTCTGGTTCCGGGTTATTTAAAACAAAAACATCAAAATTTTGTTCGAAATTGACATTTTAAGAGGTTTTGTGCGAAAAAGAAATGTTCGGTGACTTTTATGAGAAAAAACAGAAAGTATAGTGTTTTTAGGTGCAAAGAAATGTTGAGTGACTTTTGTAAGAACAAACTGAAAGTGTATTGCTTTTTATGTGCAAAAAATTGTTGAGTGACTTTAGTAAGAAAAAACAGAAAGTTTAGTGTTTTTTATGGTATTTCCCCATCTAATTAAAATTAATAATAAGAAAATAAATTATCTAATAAATGCAAGAGACATTGAGTTTTGGTGTCTCCACACCCCACTCATGTCCCAACCAAGAAAAAAATGAAGGTGGCAATCTAGGTGGCATGAAGACATGAACTTTTTATCTATTCATACCTTAGACTATCCATTGTGGTGCGCGACCGGATCTGCGCGAACGAGCTCGCCAGCCACATGGATCGCCGGTACCACAACACCCCACTCAAAAGGTCCCGCGAGCGAGCCCAAGCTACCACACTCGCGTGTGGTAGTGGGGATTATGTGTGTCTTTGTAATTTTTCTATTTTTTCCGGTGATCCAAGTGTGGTTGTTGCACTTGCAGGTTTCTGTTTTTCTTTGTTGACTTGCATGTTAAGTGAAGAAGACAACAAGGACATACTATGTTTTTTTTTTTAATTCATAAATAAAAACTTTTAGTCAAAGTTAGGTGAGTAAAATATAATTTATTATAATACAACCTATTATTTTTTTACTGAGTATATTCTGTCATTTTATATAATATAATACTTTTTTATATTTTTTATTAATGTTAAAGAAATGGATAAAGTTATCGCTCTCCTTGAGCTACAACGGGATTAAGTGAGCAGTTTGCAGTCGCGAGCCAGTGACACGTGGGCACTTACTTGGCTCAATATTATAGGATCAAGTTGTGACTCACCTTTAGCCAAAACGGATACTCTTATAGCCTAACCCTATATACTCGATTGTGTCACTTAAAAACTAGCCAATCATAAAGAATCAAACAGTGTCACCGTAAAATTCCATATTAAAAAATAAATTACTTACTTTTCTCGTCCCGTCTTGTGTGAACCCCCAAAACAGCCACCCAGTTAGATTTTAATTCTTGTCTTTGGTTCCTTGTGCATCCATGTAATAAGACCTGAGTCCACTAATTCAACTAGGCTTTGCTAATTCTCATGTGGGCAGCCCAATCGCTAGCCCACTTGTTTTTTAATTAATTTCCTAGTATCAACATTTTAGTACTGCTGGCCCATTCATCATATTTATATGATTATATCTTCAATTCGTGGGACAATTTTGCTACTCCAAAAACAAGTTTAAAACAAATTACTACTTATTTTATCCATCATTGAGGTTTAGTAAAGTTAGTCATAACGGATTTATTCCAGTGATCACTGTAAATCTCTTGGTTTGGTTCTATCTCCACAAGAGTAGTGATGATGATATAAATCATGTCCTTAGCACTTAAATTTTTCCATCACGCTAAGACAAGAGTTTATCAAACCCGGAGTCCTAACCATAACCTATAACCCTCTTTCAAGATATTAACATGCTATTACCACATAGGTATAGAAAGCATGAATGTTTAACTCAACAAACACAAGGGTGATGATGTGTTCTAAAGGATTTGGAAAACTCACTTTCAGTATGTTCAATAGTACTTAAAGTCATTCTCACACACGCACCCCTCATTTATCCATAAGCCGTTTAGTCAAGTCTCCATCAAGGGGTTGTTTCCCCCAAGTGATCAAAAGAACTGTAGCCACTCATCAACAAACTTGAATGGATTATATTAATCCTCATAAGATTGAAAATTTATTAAATTTGTTCTTACAATCTTCGAATTACGAAACCGAAGTATAAAAGAGGTAGAATTAGAGTGTAATGTAAGGGAAAGGAAAGAATTAAGCAATGGAAATGGTTGAAAGATCTGGGTATTCATAGGTTGAGGCTAGTGATCGGGCACGACCCATGCATGGTACAAGATCTAGCAGGATCTTCATACGATGACCGGCACGGGGTGTTTTATTAAGGCACAGGGCCTAGTTTAGGGATAAGCTCGGGACGGTATCGGTACCAACTGTTGGTGGTGAAATCTTCAGGATAGAACTAACTTGTTTTTTTTCTATATGACATGCTTAGGATACTTAAAGACTGAACAAGATTCAGGATGTAACAGTGTTCTGTTTTATGTGCATCTTGAGGATAAACTAACGAATTATATTATTGTTATGTAATTCCAGGTACAATTAAATAATACTAAGACTTTTAACTCTTCCCCAATGGCTATATGGTCTTATTCAAGTAAAAAATACCTGAGGATGGAAGAGCTATACGTTTGAAAGAAGTCTGTTGCTAAAGAATAGATCAAAGGTGTTACTGCCCAACATAAATGAGGGGCGAAAATCATGGAAACAGTTAACCAACGTCTATATTGGTTAACCACTCTACAAAGCTGACTTGAAACAGTCAGGAGGCTCATAAAAGAAGGCGGATGTCATGGGATTTTTATTATTCACTTGTAACTATATAAGGGGGTGACAAACGAGTAGAGGACACTTTACACTTACTTGATACCTGCTTGCTTATTATAGAACACCTGATACTCTCTCTACACAGACACAAACACAACATTGTAATCTTAGTAGCTCGTTCATCACTCATGCAAAGTTGTACTCATTTTTACCTTATTAATATTAACAAACAAGGCAGGGGCCTAGACTCCTCCCGAGGTTTTGTGCCGGCAATCATCAAGTGATCAAGGGCTTTCCTCATATATCAAGTGTTGTTCTGTTGTTGCATTACATTTACATTCATTTATCTTTGCTTGATATTTCATTTTGTCAGACAGTTACATCCTTAAGATATAACTGTCCATCCAGACCAATTCCTTTGCCATCCTGAGCATAGTTGTCTAAAACATTTTCTTCGATATCCTGAAATTGACATCCTAAAGATACAACTGATTTTTTCTTACATTGCAAACACATTTAGCACTCTACCTCACTTTTACTAATTTGGAATACAAAGTTATTTTTATCAAGTAATTTTTAACCAAAACAATTTGGTGCCCACCGTGGGGCAAGTGATGCTATTTTTAACAAAAAAAAAAAAAAACTTTGTTAAAATTCATTCTTAATCAACTTATTTCAAAATTCTTGACAACTATGGCTTCAAACCCAAAATATGTGTCTTCATCCATGCCATCATCAACATCTGCCAAAAATGTGTCATTACCCCCCCCCCCCCTGCACTTTCCAAGGGTTCTGATCATGTTACCCAAAATATTCTGTAACACCCCAAAAATTTTCTTTGTCATAATACTCGGTTAGTCGAATTTAAATTATGTATTTTATTCAGGTTAAATCCTGATGGACTAAATGTTTTGCTAAAATGCCTAGAGTAGACATTAATAACTTGTTAGATTAACACATCCAAATTTGAGGGACCAAATCTGGCCTAAGGCCAAACTGTAGCTTGATGAGTTATAAAAAAAAAGATCAACATATGCAGAGCATATGTCGATCAACACACACACAAACCTAAAACCTCCAATTCTACTCAAATCAAGCCAAAATCAAAGGTGAAATCCGTGCATTAAGCAAAAAGGGATCATCTAAGGTCCAACACATCCACAGGTATCAATTATTTGGTTTAATTAGATGAATGTTTCCTGTATGATCATGGTGAGATTTCTTGGGTGTTTTGTAAATGTCAATTTGGTGATTATTAGAGGCTGCTCTTGCATTAGGGAACCTTAATCATGTTTAATCTAGTCAAAAGAAGGCTAATGCCTACACGATTAGTGAGATTCATGTGAAATTATTGATTATGTGAAAGGTGGGTTTTTGTCATAAGACGAGGACCACACCTAAAGTGTAATGGTAGCATCTTTTATGTATGAAATTGTGAAATTGTGAACTAAAACATAATATTAAGTTGTTTGAGATAATAATCTTGACCATGGTGGATCCACTAGGTCCCCAAGTCCTAAGGATAACTCTAGGAAAATAACGCCTACTATGTGTTCGATGAAATGTCTAAGTGAGATTCTAGATATCTAATCATATAGCTAATGGTTAATCTCGTAAATAAGCGGGCCTAGAAACTTGATTAAAGAAAGAAACATGACCAAGGATTGTGTGATCATGTTAAGAAAAGGTACCTAACGACTTAAGTGTTATTCACCAATAGGTGTAAATAAATGAGGCTTCGGGGGGACTTGGAGCCGCGGTTTTGAGGATAATTGGAGCACGCTCAAGGAAAGTCACTCGATGACTTTAAGTTCGTTTATATATCCAAGTTATATGTTGTTAGACGTAGTTATCCGTGTTGGAACAACATTGTGAGAGCTTTTAAGACGAAGCTCAAATTGGAATGCGACACAATGGAAAACGACTTTAGTTGAAGGTTAAGAATAGGCCAGGTAAGTCTATCTACGACTCAATCATCATGGCTTGATGTTAATCTGTATCTTTGCGATGCTTGTAGCAATATATTAGATGTTGGGAATCATGAGTAGTCGTGAAACCAGGTTGTTTAAGGGTTGGACGTAGTGTTGACAAAGTATTATTGATGACAAAATATGCGTTGTTTTGTATTAAGGATAGACATAAAGTTGGACTTAAGGATTATTGAGGATTTGATGTAGTTAGACATGATGGGAATGATTATTGTTGTAGTCTAGAAACTATCGAGGTATAGTTAAGGTCCGAGACATGATGCTTTAGCGAATGGCTAAGGTAAACTAGACAAGACGTAACCATAATATGGCGGACACCATCTTGGCCTTTAAATGGGTCAAATGGACAAAGTCATGAATATCATGTGTTTGACGTATAAGACCGAGACGTAGACAATCGCCGAAGCGGATTGTAGAGCCCAAGGCATAGATCATCGTAAAATCGCCTTAGAACGAGTCTACGAGGGTCGAGTCACTCATCCGAGCAAAAGAGAATGACTTAAAATGACCCAAAACCAGATCAGGCAATCCGAACGGCCGTTCGGAGGGGTGAGCGGACGTTTAGAGTGTTCATAAATTAGATCAGAAGCTACTGGAAAGGGCGAGCGCCCCGCTCACTCATGGTGAGCGGCCGCTCACTCAAGGTGAGCGGCCCGTTCACCTAGTCTGTGTTTCTTAGGGACTTCCATAGTCGATCTAAATCGTATTCCAAGGCTAACTAACCTTGTGTGTTATGTGTTTGACAGGTTGTAGGTATGATGGGACGCCCGGACAAGGATCAAGAAAAGCAAACCAAACGAAACATGTCTTTTTTGAAGTGTTTGGGTAGTGCCGATGTAGAACATGTCATGTCCAACTAATTATGTTTCCGCTATGTTAAACTTTGTAATTAAGTTTGAAGTTTGTTAAACAGTAGATCCTGTCCGTCATTTTGAAACTTGTGTTGTTCTAATGGAAAGGTTTGACTTTTAAATTATCCTTAGAAATGTACATTTTACGATTTCCCACTAAATCATGATAAAGATTAGATTTGGGGGTAAGGGTCTTACAAGGGGTATAAGAGCCAAAGGTTGTTGTTCGGTTTGAAGCTTGGTCAATAAATCCGGGAAGAAATACCTCAACTTAGTAAGCAATAGCATAGTGAGATACTTGATCATCAATCCAGTAAGAAATTTATCTCTAACGTTTTCTTAGTCTAGTCAAAATGCTATGTATCATGTATGACCATTAAACCAATCAGGAATAGATCATGTGAAAGGTGCTTTAAACAATCCAAAACTTGGAAACACACCAATTACACGGTCATGGTGGGCCAAGGCTCAGCCGAACCGGAAATTGGAAAACATGATTGCATTTGCAACATAATGCAATCCGATAAAAACAAAATCAACATAATAAAGAGATTAACAAAGAAATTTCATTAAATCAAAAAGGCGACTAGGAATTGTCTATTTGGGAAGTATCATGACGAACTTGACGAGATCACCAGTGTCATGTGTGAATTGCTTACCCTGGCCAGGTAAGTGTTAAACACATGATATGGTGGGCTTTTTGTGATCTTTATGCATACATCCCATGTAGCAAGGACTAGGTCGGGAGAAAAGGGTATGTGAAACTTCCGACTATATGACTCGTAGGGTCATAGAATGCGGGAGTAATGCCGAACCACTAAAGGTCCGGTAGACCGGGTATGTAAAACTGATGCATAAACGACCCGCGGGGCCATAGAGCCAAAGGTATTACCACAACGGTTACGGATTAGGAATTAGACTTGAACCTTAATCAAGGTTGAGTCGTAAACAGATTCAGTTCGGAAATTAGACTTGAACCTTAATCAAGGTTGAGTCGTAAACGGATTCAGTTTGGAATTAGACTTGAACTTTAATCAAGATTGAGTCGTAAACGGATTCAGTTCGGAATTAGACTTGGACCTTAATCAAGGTTGAGTCATAAACAGATTCGGTTCGTAAATTGACCTGGACCTTAATCGAGGTTTAAGTCGTAAACACACCCAAACTTAATCAAGAATTAAACCACAACTAGACTTGAACCTTAATTCAAGGTTAAGTCACAAGTGCATCAGAATCATAACCGAAGGTAAATCCCTAAATGGATTTGAATCACAATCGAGGGTTGAATCGTAATCACCTATGACAAATAATCGAGAATCTACTCGTAAGCGGAATTGAACCTTAATCAAAGGATTTAATCATAAATGCATTTGAACCTAGAGCAGAGGACAAACTGTAAACGAACTTAGACCTCAATTAAGGGTAAGGTCGTTATCAACACAAACCTTAAGCGAATATTAAACCGTGATATGAATCAAACTTTAATCAGAAGTTAAGTCATAACCAAAACACCTTAACCAAAGGTGGATTCTTAACCAAACACAAGCCCCGGTTGGGGGTTAATTGTCAGAAATCAACCAAACCTTAAGTAGGGGTTAAACCCTAACACATCTAAGTCTTAACCGATGGTTAAGTTGTAAATCAAATTAGAATAGCTAGGCAGATAAAAGTCAAACCTTGAGGGTAAACCCTAAGCAAATCTGAATCATGCTCGAGGGGTAACTCGTATACCAAACATGAACTTCCTAAAGAGGTGCAACAAAGGTAAGATTCGAACCTCGTTTAAAGGTTGAACTATAAGTAAACTTGAAGCTTATTCAAAGGTTTCATTTTACTTAGACTCGAATTCTAATCGGAAGTTGGATCAGACACCAACTAGAACCTCAGTTCAAGGGAACGAGTAAAGATTATGAAAAACAATATTGGCTTATCATGGGATAGCCATGCCATGACAAGTCCAAAAACGAAAATCATAACAGAATCCGTGAAATCCTTCGGGTGAATGGGAACTACACGACACACTAAATAAAATAGCAACTGAAAATAGATGTCCACGAGGTAAGCGTGAACTATGATTCACACCTGACTAAACTTGGAGTGTTCTTGTAAACCGACAAGTAAAAGGCTAATATATAGATGACTGCGAATCGCTACAGGGGAGTCAATGCTTCCATAAGAAACCAAACAAGGTCTGTAGGACCGCTATGCACATTAAAGCTAAGTAAAAAAAACATAAGTAAGTGAACTTACTTGAACAAACACAAGAATAAAAAAAAGGTTAAGAAACAATTGTGTAAGAACCCTCTTGGTGAAACATGAAGGTGATATGAGAATCAATAAGCTCCATGTGATGCAAATATAGAGGGACTGATCATAGTACCCGAATTAAACACCGAACAGGTCAGTACTTGACGAAGAAGTCATTAAGAGCAAGGTGTTTTGAACAAATAAATATGATAACCAATCGGGGAAGTGAAAATGGATGTTGCAGTCAAAGTAATGTCTAAGTAAATATAAGAGTTGGGAGACACGAATCAAGACACAAAGGAAAGACTTAAAGAGAAACAAATGTAAACTAGAAAGGCTTGATAAGAAAGAGTCGCGAACCCTAGGTTTAAAACCGTCCACGCGAAAGTAGTCGAGTTGAAACTCACACTTTAAAATCGCCTTAGAACGAGTCTACGAGGGTCGAGTCACTCATCCTAGCTAAGCAGAATGACTTAAAATGACCCAAAACCATATCAGGCAATCCGAACGGCCGTTCGGAGGGGTGAGCGGCCGTTTAGAGTGTCCAGAAATCAGATCAGAAGCTACTGGAAAGGGCGAGCGCCCCGCTCACTCAAGGTGAGCAGCCCGTTCACCTAGTATGTGTTGCTTAGGGACTTCCGTAGTCGATCTAAATCGTAATCCAAGGCTAACTAACCTTGTGTGTTATGTGTTTGATAGGTTGTAGGTATGATGGGACTCCCGGACAAGGATCAAGCAAAGCAAACCAAACGAAACATGTCTTTTTGGAAGTGTTTGGGTAGTGTCGATGTAGAACATGTCGTGTCCAACTAATTATGTTTCCACTATGTTAAACTCTGTAATTAAGTTTGATGTTTGTTAAACAGTAGATCCTATCCGTCATTTTGAAACTTGTGTTGTTCTAATGGAAAGGTTTGACTTTTAAATTATCCTTAGAAATGTACATTTTACGATTTTCCACTAACTCATGATAAAGATTATATTTGGGGGTAAGGGTCTTACATATTCCTCAAAATACTCCTAGATCTGGAATGGGAACATTTGGATCTGCTTCTCCTATTTTAGTATCAAATGATGAACTCCATTCCATGTTTGCAATGGTAAAGGACCAAATGAAGAAGCATCAAGACACCAACCAAATTCTGATGAGAGAAATTCAGTCTCTCAAAACATCTTCAAAGAGATCGGTTGAAGATGAAGTGACACCAATACAACCCAGAGTTTTGGATTTCAATTCCACCATCTCTGGGGGCATTCATCATGGAGATTTCATTCCTATGAACACTGGATTCTCTGCTCCTGAGACTACAGCACCCAGGATGACTACAACCAGGGATCCAGGGTATACCACTGAACCATCTTGAGGATATAACAATGGGAAAAATTTAAGTTCTAGTACTTTTGCTAGTAACGATGTTGGTTCTTTGCAGGATACAGGTATAAGCCTACAATTGGCAAGAGAGCTTCAAAAGATTAAGGATATGGTATCTAGTGTACCAGGGATAGTACAACCCATCCCTGAAGTATCCTCAACATGTCACAGGGTGTCTCGTTTTGCACCTCCAATATGTGATGCAGAGATTCCGAAGAGATTACAGACTCCAAGCATGAAGCTTTATGATGGATCCACATATCCTGAAGAGCATGTAGCACAATACAGCGAAATGATGGAAATAAATCCTATTCCAGCCAACCTTAAGGAAGCATGCTTATGCAAAGGATTCAGTTCCACCCTCACTGGTCCAACCTTAAAATGGCTGCTAAGTGTTTCACCTTACTCTATTACTTCCTTTGCTCATTTGATTAATATGTTTAATAATCAATTTTCATGTAGTCGAACATTTGAACATTTGACAAGTGATTTGTACAGGGTAACACAGCCGCAGGGAGAATCATTAAGGGGGTTTATTAAAAGGTTTGGGAAGGAAGCACTTGACATCCCAAACTTAGATGTCACACCAGCAATGCAAGCCTTCAAGATGGGGCTACAAAAGGAATCACCTTTCTATCAAGAATTGGTGATGAATCCCTGTACGAATCTTGATGAAGTTCGAAACAGAGCATTAAGATTCATCCGTCTTAAGGTTGACAAGAAGATACAGGAGAGGATAAAAGCATCCTCAAGATATAACAATCCTAATCGAAAATCCACTCCCACATATGAACCTTATAAGCACAAACCATATGCTAAAACTGACAACAAAAAGGTCAATGTGGTTGAGGATGACGATGATGAGGATTGTCCTAAACTTTCAGATTATTGTTTTTCTGTGGATGTAACAGGTCTCATGTATGCTAGGAAGGATCTTGGAGAAAAAGCAAGATGGTCAAGGAAAGATGGCAAATTAGGATGGAAAGACAAGTCCAAATGGCGTGCCTTCTAGGAAGATTTTGGCCACATTACTGAGGATTGCATTTCCTTGAGAAAGGAAATAGCATATCTTCTAAGTAAGGGCCATCTCAAGGATATCTTAGGTATAAAGAAGCCTAAGGTTTAGGATAGCACTGGCATCCCATAAATAGCAGCATCCCCACCTAAGGATGCTGGTATTATCAATTTCATTTCAGGTGGTTCGGACATATGTGGTACATCCTACTCAGCAGCGAAATGGCATGCAAGGGAAACTAAGTCCGAGAAAGGAGAAAGACCTAAAAAGACAACCATGCTGACGACTGCAAAAGTGATCAGCTTTCAAGATGATGATCGAGAAAATATCTTAGATCCTCACCATGATGGTTTGGTGATTACATTATATATTGCTAACCATTTTGTTCGCAGGATACTAGTAGACGAAGGAAGCTCAGTCAACATAATACAAATGGAAGCTCTCAAGAGGATGAATATCCCAGAAACTGAGATAGTTTCTAGGTCATCCGTCTTAGTTGGTTTCAGTGGGGAAACCAAAAGAAAGAAGCAAAAGAAGTCTCAAAGATATCCATGAAGGAGATTGTGGAAACCACACAGGAGGGAGAGCTTTATACTCAAATACTCTAAGAACAGGATACTATTTGCCAACCCTGAAGAAGGATGCCATGTTACATTCTCAGAAATGTGATGCATGTCAAAGACATAGCAACATCCTACACCAGCCTGCTAAACCATTGCACCCCATTATCTCACCATGGCCTTTCATGAAATGGGGGATGGACATAGTGGGAAAGTTACATAAAGCTCCTGGTGGAAAGGTGTTCATGCTAGTCATGACTAACTATTTCTCGAAATGGATAGAAGCTGAAGCATTTGTACAAGTTAGAGACAAGGAAGTAGTAACCTTCATCAAGAGAAATATCCTAACAAGATTTGGTATACCAGCTGAGATTATATTTGACAATGGACCTCAATTCATTAGCAAAAGGACAACCAGTTTTTGTGAATGCTGGGGAATCAAGATGATAGCATCAACACTTGTCCATCCTCAAGCTAATGGACAAGCAGAATATTCCAACAAGATCATCGTCAACAATCTAAAGAAGAAGCTAGGAGAAAAGAAAGGAAATTGTGCAGAAAAACTTCCAAGAATGCAACTGGCCAAACACCTTTCTCTTTGGTCTTTGGAACAGAAGCTATGCTCCCAACAGAAATGGTAATGCCTACAGCCAGAAGACATCTTCAGGATGCAACTACCAACTCGGAAGCATAGTTATCGATAGCGAATAGCGGTAAATAGCGACGGGCTACCGATATGCTACGTAGCGATAGCGATGAAATAGCGCCCGCTATTTCGTAAATAGCGATAAGGTATTAAAATATTCAAAAATATTTTTATGTACAAATTTACAAGTATAAGGACCTAATGTTTATATATACAAACTAATTTTATACTTTTTCTAGTAAAATTTAAAAGTTTTAAGACCAAATGTAGACAAATGAAAGATAAACTAGTTAAATGTGATAATAATAATAATAATAATAATAATAATAATAGTTAAAACTTTTTGCTACTTTCCAGCTTACTTTTCAGAACTTACACTATGTTCAATGTTCAATAATAATAATAATAATAAATATTTATGTTCCCGAGAACTTACTTTTATAATAAATAATAATACTCCTTAATAATTATATCTCTTTCACTCATCTTCAACCATACCTTTTCGACAACTTACTTTTCATCTTCTCCGGCAGAAATCACAGCAAAATCGCCGGAATTCTTCGCCGGACGTCGCTATATACACGCTATTGTCCCGCTAAACACAACATAGCGATGGTTAGCCGATACGCGACGCTATTCGCGATCGCGGTCGCTACCATCGCTATTGACAACTATGCTCGGAAGTATTGCTAAAAGATCTTGAAACAGTAGATGAACTTAGAGATGCTGCTAAATTGAGGATGGCAGCCTATCAACAAAGGATAGCCATAACATATAACAAAATTATAAGGATACGAAGGTTCCAAGTAGGAGACTTGGTTCTAAGAAAATCTTTTCAGAATACTACCGAACCAAGTGATGGTAAATTAACTCCTAAATGGGAAGGACCATACCTGATTGATTCTGAGGCTGACAAAGGAGCATATTGGCTTTCAACCATGGATGGTGAAATTCTTCCCAGGTCTTGGAATGCAATCCATCTGAAATACTATCACATGTGAGGTATGAAAAATATTTATCTTTATTTACATTTCATTTTCCAAAATGATATCACAACTAAATATGGTCTAGTATATAGTCCATCCTCGGAATTTTACAGGTCCATCCTGAAGCTGGAACTTTGAAGACTAGGGGTTGGCCACCCTCTTCTACGTTAAGGTATCTTATACCTTCCTAAGGTTTAAAGGTTTTCACCTTTCACATTGGATTAGCAACCCTAACTGGAGCGCATGTTATTCGTGTATATCTTCGGGATGGTGGGACCAGTTCATGTAAAAGTGGCTGACAATCTCATCATTTTTTTGGAGTATACATTGAATCCCTAAGGTTTAGACATTTTTCAATGTCTCTTTCTCGTATTTGGCCTAGATGCCAGTTGGCCTTGTTTCCAGTCATCCTTAGGCTGTAATGCCAGTTTATCTTTGGCCATGTCGCCAGTCATCCTTAGGCTGTAACACCAGTTTATCTTTGGCCTTGTCACCGGTCATCCTTAGGCTGTAATGCTAGTTTACCTTTGGCCATATCGCTAGTTATCCTCAAGATGTTACATCAGAATGGGCTTGACCCCAGTTTCTTTAAGGCATTGTCGCCAGAATGTTAACTTTATTTACCTTTCCACAGGTTATCGTCATAAATTTATTGATAAACCTTTATTGAAAAGGAAAACAGATCTTTAAGTCTATCTTGGAGATATAACATATTAAACACTAGGGACATCTTGAAGATGACGAAGACCATTCTAAGGGTGAAAAAGAAGAAATCCTAGGAAATATCCTAAGGATAAACAAACGAAGAACTTAGGAAATATCCTAAGGATAAACAGAAGAAGGATTAAGGAAATATCCTAAGGATGATTGATGGAAACCTAGGGAAAAATCCTTAGGATATAACAGGAACTGGGGATATCCTCAGGATGTTACTATCATTGAAGCTGTTCTAAAACACTTATCAGAATACTTTGAAGACCAGTTGCTGAATTGGGAATAAAGGTATAACTCTATAACTTGTTTCATTCTATTCTACGTTTGTTACTTAATAACATTGCAGGATATCAAAAGAGTAAAGAAAGAACACAAGGATAAAGCGTCAAAAAGTTACCATCTTATTCATTTATTAGTCAAAATGGATGTCAACCCTGGCTTCATCCTAAGCCAGGATCCATCCACCAGGGGTCAACATCTAAAGGTCCAGGTCAAGAAAGATTTGAGGCTTCGTCTTGAAACTCAAGATCCCTCTACGACAAACCTTTGATTGTTCATACATGCATAAAAGTAAATTTTTTGAAATTGTTCAACCAACAGACTGCCACAAAAACAAGCACAAAGATCTAAAAAGGTGGGCTCCGGCCTAGTCATCACATCCATCATCGCCCACTGTTGGCTCCACCACATACTCCTTAGCCACCTTAGCCACCATCACCTCAGCCTCCTTCCCAGTATCCTTGGGCTCCTCTGGTGCATTCTCAGGATTTGCAGGAGGAACATGCTCATGCACCACTTCTTTCCCATCCAGGCTCTTGATCTTCTCCTGCCAGGCCTTGATATCCCATTTTTCCTAATTGAAGTTGGGATCCTTAGCTTGCAAGGCTATCTTCACCCTAGCCTGTAAGACAGAAATAGTGGCAGACTTCATGAGGCCCTGCCTGTATTCCTCCATCTCCTTCACATGCTCCTGCACCATCTTAGCCTGCTTAGATTTTGCCAGCTTCAGCTCAGCATCTATCTTGGCCAACCTCTTCTCAAGATGTTTACCCTTATCCTGGGCAATCTTCTTCACATCCTCATGTGTGGCCTTGGTGTCATTAAGTTCCTTGGCAACATCATCCAGGGACTTCAGCAGATATTCACGTCCCTATAAAAAAGGGAAACAGGTAAGTGTGGCATCCTTAACATTTATTTAAAGATTATTGTTGCCATCCTCAAGATAACACTGTATCTGGAGAGTAAACTGGGAAATCTTGCCCAAGACATCCTCAAAACTGAGACCCTCAAAGGGAGTAGTCTATTGGGCTGGGACATCAGCAGTTTTCCTCTTCTTAGAGGATGCTGGAGCCCTAGACTTAGGAGCAGGAGGAGGGCTGGCCATCTTGGAGCTGGATGGAGAAGTGGTCTTAGCAGCCTTGACATTCTGGCTGTCAATCTCATCCAAGTCAAGAAAAGCAGATTTCTTTGCTGAGAATATTAAAATACAGGTTTAGATAAAATATAACATGAGAAAGCATCATCAGGAAGTAAAAGGTAATACTTACCAGACATCTCGGTGGCTTGGCTAGTGGTATAGCTTTCTTCTACTTCAAATGTTCTTGCTGACTGAGGTAAGTCAATAACTTCCTTATATCTTATAAAGGAATCAGTCAGAGGAGGAGCAAGTTTGGCAAAAGAAGTACCTGTAACATAAATTTTTTTTCAGAATGTTAGTAATATCCTCAGGATATAACTAAAAAAATTTTCATTCTTAAAATAAACTTTATTATCCTAAAAAAATGTTTACCACTTTTTAACCATGCCATAGGGATATCATGCCCATAAGGAATGGAATCCCTCTTCACAAAGAAGAACTTTAACTTCCATGACCTATCAGACTTAATAACATTGAACAGGAAAGGAGGTTCTTTATTTATAAGCTGAAGAACATAATGGTTTGACCCATGTGTTTTCAACTTATATATATATATATAAGATAGGTCTCCAATCTGAAGATGGATACCATGAATCTCGATGATCTTGTTACAGACCATCAAGATCCTCCAAACCTCAGGCATAGCCTGAGCATATGTCATCCCAGTAATATCAAAGAAATCTTTGATAAACTTGGGAAATGAATATCTAAAGCCAAGGTGGAAAGGCAGGTACAGGAAGCAGACTCAAACAGAGGATGCAATATCAGATTTTGCACTATGATCATAGGGATGAATCTTAGCAAAACTAGGGAAGGCCCCTGAGTTCTTTAGGGCCTAGATGTCCTTATTAGTAAAAGAGAAAACCTCTTTGTCAGGCTCCTTTAGCAGGTTTTGGGAGATGAATTCTTTGGGGACTCCAACGCTCCCAGATGCTCTTGTTACTTTTTTTCCCATCCTTAGAATTTTTTGAAAAAAAGTTTGAAGGATTAAAGAAAACCAGGGATGAAAGAAGAAATTACCTTTCTGACAATCTTGTTGTGATTATAAAGAAAGGATCGAGGTCTAGATATAGACTGTGGAAGGTGATGATGTGTAACCGTCATCACAAAATTAAAGCCTAAAAATAGTCGTTGTCATCCTAACAGACGTCTAATCAGCTTCAAAAGATAAGTATCAGAATTAAAAATATTATTATCGTTGAGATATTAACGGTAACATATTTTTGGGGACAATTGTTGGTGGTGAAATCTTCAGGATAGAACTAACTTGTATTTTCTATGTGACATCCTCAGGATACTGAAGAACTGAACAGGATTCACGATGTAACAGTGTTCTGTTTTATGTGCATCCTGAGGAAAGACTAACGAATTATCTCATTGTTATGTAATTGCAGGTACAATTAAATAATACTAAGGCTTGTAACTCTTCCCCAACGGCTATATGGTCTTATTCAAGTCAAAATACTTGAGGATGGAAGAGCTATACGTGTGAAAAAAGTCTGTTGCTAAAGAATAGGTCAAAGGTGTAACCGCCCAACATAAATGAGGGGCGAAAATCATGGAAACAGTTAACCATCGTCTATATTGGTTAACCACTCTTCAAAGCTGACTTGAAACAGTCGGGAGGCTCATAAAAGAAGGTGGATTTCATGGGATTTTTTATTATTCACTTGTAACTATATAAAGGGGGTGATAAACGAGTATAGGACACTTTACACTTACTTGATACATGCTTGCTTATTATAGAACAGCCGATACTCTCTCTACACACACACAAACACAACATTGTAATCTTAGTAGCTCATTCATCACCCATCCAAAGTTGTACTCATTTTTACCTTATTAATATTAACAAACAAGACAGGGGCCTAGACTCCTCCTGAGGTTTTGTGCCGGCGATCATCAAGTGATCAAGGGCTTTACTCGTATATCAACTATTGTTCTGTTGTTGCATTACATTTACATTCATTTATCTTTGCTTGTTATTTCATTTTGTCAGACAGTTACATCCTCAGGATATAACTGTCCATCCTGACCAATTCCTTTGTCATCCTGAGCATAGTTGTCTAAAACATTTTCTTCGATATCCTTAAATTGACATCCTAAAGATACAACTGATTTTTTTACATTGCAAACACATTTAGCACTCTACCTCACTTTTACTAATTTGGAATACAAAGTTATTTTTATCAGGTAATTTTTGACCAAAAGACCAACCGATACCGATCTCGAAAACACCGATCCCGAAATCTCTCAAAACCCAATACCGATACCGAAAACATACAGTACGGTATCGGTATTTTACCTTAAAATACCGATACCATTCCAATCCCATACCAATACCGAAAATACCGAAATCGAAAACCTCTAAATGTGAGTACCGATACCGATACCGAACACCCTTGGTTCTGTACGAGATCAGTATCGGTTCGGTATTCGGTGCTTTATGCTCATCCCTAGCCTAGTAAACTCTTGTGGGCTCGAGAAGATCTACAATTGTCAAACATGATATTTTTTGTCGTTTCTGGGACGAGGCAGGGAGCGTGCTTGGTTGGCACGACCAGTGCCTGGCCAATTACGTGACTAGACTTTGATTTTCTTCCTCGTTTTGTTTTATATGTTCAATTTTTTTGCCCGATTTGTCTTGAAAATAAAAAATATACTAAATTATGCCTATTTTATTTGTATTTCCAATAAAACCAATAAAAATTGAGATTTAAATTAATTAAAACATGTATAATTTAAGCATATCAGCGTTGGTGAATGGAACATTGCGTGTGATCATACCATCATGGCAGAAATGTTTTATTGGCTTGATACAAACGTAAAACCCTACATGGTGAAATGGTCAACTTGCCCACACAGTTCGTTTCATAAAAGCTTGGGACCGGGTCTAGAAAATAGGGTTTGGACCAAACATGTTAGGCAACTTAGTTCTAGTCCATTTAATTCGTTTGGTAGATGAAAGTGATGTTCGTTCTTTAAACATAAAAAGACATTTATATATTTTTTTTCTAATATATGTTATGTTGATGTATATGGTATGAATATAAAATTAATGCTAAAAGATAACACATTTATAAGTTAAATAGAAGGAAGTAGACCCCCAAAAGATCTTTGTTTCCTAACCTTCGATCACACTAAAATACACCTATGGCTATAGAAAACAATATACTGAAACGGAAAGAACATAATATATATATTTTACACATTCTAGAGGAGTTGGAGAGTATGCTTGAAGTTAAATTTTCCCGACTCAAAAGTCATTAAGGAAGACAGCACGGAGGATAAAAAGGAACAAGAGACGAGATGGATTTATTTGGGACACTTGTTAAGTTAAAAATGAAGACATTGTTTTATTTTATTTTTATATATTTTTTTTAATATAAACCAATTGTTTATTTCATACCAAGAGAAAACAAGTTACATTTAGATGGTGGATAAGCGGACAACAAGCTGCGCCGCTATCCCCTTTAAATTGCAAATAGTTCACTGATTTTTTCTGGATCGGAAAATAGATGAAGAATGCATAAGCGAAGTGAATTTAACATTTCATGAAGGAAAATTCACATTAGGACAACAGGCAGACGGGCAACAAGGAACATGCCAATGACATCTAAAACATAAGCGTAATTGAGAGAAGAGGCAACTTATTCTCAACATTATGTTATGGATTTAATTAGCTTGAAGGTTGCCTAATGAATCCATCAGTGTAACGTGTAGTTGCTTTTATGTAAGCACTCCATGCCTATATTTTTAGATATATGGTGGTTGAAGTTCGGGCTATACTCAAGTTACCAAAATATATTTTTTCTCAATGTTTTTGACCACATAATGGGATTGACTAAACATACTCACATGGTGGTGGATTGGTAGGCGGACAAGGGTTCTCTTCGAGAGACCCGGATTTGATTCTCATAACACACACTTTGGAGGGGCATGGCAATGATAGAGAGAGCTTGGTCTTTTCGATGGAGGGAATTCGAACCTAAGCTGACCCGGTTTTCATCCAACTATTACTCCAGCGTACGAAAGTAAAACTAAGCTCGTGTGGGGACAGTACGGTTTCCGGTTAGAAGCCGTTAACAGCCCACACTACCACCAGCGTGGACCTGGTTCAGACAACATAGACTGAGGAGTGAAGGGTCAGGGCCTACTTAAGCGTGTATGGCAACTCCGTTAAAAAGAATGTTATCTTTAAAAAAAAAAAAAAAAAAAAAAAAAAAAACGAAACCACTCTCAAATCATAATTATTTACCCTAATCTTACTCGTAAACATTTTCTTTTACTTTTTATTTGTCCTTGTGTATGATAGTTATAGTTATTTTTCTCAATGTTGGAGAGTAGTCACTAAGGTATTGTGTGACAAGAGGTTTCTAGCTAATTTAAGATTGAAATTTTACAAGTGTCACATAGACTTGCTATCTTATATGGAACAGATTATTGGGCCACCATCAAAAAACAGATGCGTAAGCTGGAGGTAGCAGAGATGAGGATGTTAAGGTACATGTCTTGACACATTAGGTTGGATAGGATTAGAAATGCGGTTTTTTAGGAAAAGAGTAAAAGTGACTAGAATATCAGATAAGATAAGATAAGAGAGTGGAGATTAAGATGGTTTGAGCATGTCAGTAGAAGGTGTAAGTCCCTAACCCGTAAACATGTGATTAGCAATTAAACTTACGAGATTAGGCCTTAATTAAAATTCACCCCAGGTTAAAATTTTGATATTTATGAAAAACCCAACCCAATGTATTCCATACATTATTGGTCTCAACAAATTTTACATTTTTAAACTACAAAAAACATTTACTAAGTTTTTTCGTTTTAAACGAGAGTTCTTGTTGCGGAAGCTTTTGAGTGTTCGACTTTTCTCGCGGCTCGATCCTTGCTCCGGAACTCCCATCGAATGTTTACCTAGCACCATTACACAAGAAATGGTTAGTTGTGTTGTTAATAACACATTTAAAATAGTTGAAGTATCGATACACATCGAAAACGGAACGATCAAGCTTAAATAGCAAAGTGAGGTTTTTGGGGAACATCCCCGCCGTAAGCTACGGCCAGAGGGCCATAGCTTACGGTCTGCAGTTGTTGTCCTCCCTTTAGATTTTCAGACTTAGCCCCTTTGCCTTGATTGTTTTTCCCCAACCTTTGGATGTTCTTTTACTTATATTGAAGGCCATTCCTAAGGGAACTTAAGAACTTGTTTAGTACCATTTATTGAGTTTGTAAGATTCCCGTTTACCATGGTTAAAAAAACCCTTTCGGCTTAACTAAATTCTATGCGATTTTCATCCAAATCGACCCGTTAAGGCCATAGGTTATACAAGCATTCACTTGATCATTCAATAATCATATAAACCATTTTAATAACCCATTTGACACTTGTTAAAGTAAAAACATCGTTTGATTTACCTGTTATGACCCGGTATTTGGATTTAACCTTGGGATCTTTAGAATTCCTAAAACGCCCTTATAGACAAATATTTCAATTTTAGCCACCCGTGGCGACACTACTCGATCCAAATCCATTTCCTTAACCATTTGATTTGTTAGAAACCTTCTAAGCCCTTAAGGACTTAGTTTTTCTCAATTTCACAGTTTCACTAATGTTTATTCTTTTTATGCGTTATGGCGCGCATTAGACGTAGTTAGCATAAGACTTACCAATTTGGCACCCCCACTTCATGTGTATGGTTTCTATACTCATACTACTTTGTCCAAGGGCTTTCATTTAACTACGGACTTACCGGGTAGCGTTGACCCATTTCCATACCTTGCACCCGTTATTATGGCTCTAGGCATCAAGTTGTAACACCCCAACCGATGGTGGGATCATCGAGGTGTCACATAGTGACGATTGTTCAATAGCCCATGGACTAAAAGTGTAAATTTGAATACATTTAATTGAATAATTTATTACATTGAAAGGAAATTTGAAGATACCAAAGTTCTAAAGTGACAAGTCTAGCTAAAATACAACGAAGTCAAAACATAAATATAAATCCAAAAACTTAAAAGAAGCGTCTCAAAACAACCTGAAACATGTACGCAAATGGTATATGTCAATATAAAAATGTATTGGTGAGCATACCCTGTTTTGAATACTTATAGTAGAAAAAGTGTTTAGCAATTCATGTGCGGCACCATTTGCAATTATGTAATAAGCAGTATCCCGGCCAAAACCATCCCTAAGACAGTGTGACATGAAATTTATATATGCGCTATTGACAATAATTATAATGGCATACATAACAATGACCAAGGTCTCTCAACAGAGTCAACAAGGGGTATATAACATAGCACTGTTCATTGATATGACAGGCCCAAATGGTTAATGATTTTGACATGTCATAGATACACGCAACTAACATAAAGCAAGCATACATGAGAATTGCATTTAGTGAAAGAATTTCATTTTAGACATAGTATACATGAGTAGCCCCAAAAGAGTAAAACATGAAAAAAGGGAAATATATACTCACATTCGCTAAGCTAATTATTCTCTAAGCATTGTGAATTATGTGAGGCAAATCCCAAAGACTCAAACTAAAGAATCAAGTTTTCAACATAAGTGTTTAAGCTTAAAAGAGTCTAGGGTTCCTAATCTAAGGCATCTAGGATGTCTAGTGTAAATTTGGGGGTTTTAAGTTTAATATAAGGATGAGACGCCAAAACAATTAAATAGTTTATTAGAATCTCAATACACGAATTCATGAGGTAAATCGAGAGTATAACTTAGGTTCATATTACAAATATAACTAAGTTAAATAATAAGGGTCATGATGAAAGAAATAAATTTAATAATCTTAAACTATAATTATTCGTATTTATTAAATTAAATATAAATAATTATATTGATTATTAATAAGATGTGAAATATAATGAATACTTGAGTTTACAAACTAGATATTTTTCGAGCCTAAAAAAATAACGAATTTAACTCAGAAAATATCTTATAATTTATATAAAAGTCTTTGATGAAATTATTTGCTTAAAAGTTAATTTATTCCATAAAAAGAGATATCATATAAAGACATTATAAAACAAAGAAAAACTGATGTGAATATGATTCTAACATGATGAAATATTTTTGCACATTTTTTCATGTTAAAATAATTAAATTTTGATTTTATATGATTTAAATATGATTAAAACCACATAAATTCAAAATAAAATACAAAATGCTCTTAAAGATAAGAGTTTATATGAAAACTCAATTTATTGACTTAACAAGGCTCACAATAAATTTTATATAGTTTTTATGATAAAATTCTAGTTTATATGAATATTATTTGTTTAAAAGTAATTAAACAAATAAAAATGAGATAACATATAAAACCAAATCAAAATAGAGGGAAAATGGCATAAAAATTATTCTAACGTAATGAAACATGTTCCTACCAATTTTTATGTCAAAATACATTTTATATGATTTTATATGAATTAAACATGATTAAAGCATTATAAAATAATTAAAAAAATACTAATCGGCTTCAATAAAAACTTAGTAGAATTCTCATTTGACAATTTCAAATGCTCATTGGGATATCAACCAATCCATCGATTTGATTTTCTACAACCTTTATAACTATTGTCCTTTACAATATAAAATCATGCATTCATATACAACTACATGCACACTCAGTTACTCCCATGACATTTTTGTAAGCAATTGCTTGTGTATTCATTTATCTAACAAATAGCTCAATAACACCTATGTACTTCACAGACTTTTTCAGATTTGACATGCTAAGGAATTATTTACCTAATTTCTAAGCACATGAACTCTTTCTTGATTTGTCAAATTCGCAATCCAAAATTTTCATACCCTTTGATACTGGTTTGTTTCATTCATTCTTCGTCAAGAAACAATGAAACTATAATATGACTATACACAACCCTTTGTGAATATTGGTTGTGAGCATCTATGATGTATGACTATGTCATCTTAGATGAAGTCAATGAGAACCCTTTTTCATAATTTACTTATGTCAACCAAACATTTTTTAGCCATGGTTTCTAGATTACATGTCCCATTTTTGCATCGCTTAAGCCTTCCAAATAAATCTCATCAGATACATTATCTTGTGGAGATTTCTATGACCTAATGTTTTCAAGAGATTCATGTCTCACATGTCTCTTGATCTATATGTTCTGTAGACCTAAGCATAGTTTCACTGCACACTATATATTACCAAATACCTTCCTTGTATCTCACATATAATCGAAAGACAATTGTACTCCCACTAGCCTAAACATGTCCAATTGTAATTTGATCTCATCCAACTCAATGTCGATAAAATGCATTTTAAATCCAAAATGGACTTGAATAGTTACATACTATATCTCGATATTTCTCTTTTGTTAAGTGACCATCACTTAATTATGATTTCCACTAAGTATTTTATAATGGCAGTTTCAAACAAAACTGCTTTGATTCAAAGACTTTCTATGATTATGAATCAACATATTAGTGCATGATTATATCAAAGACTTTCTATGATATGTAACCTTTTCAACGGATGTCTCATACCTGAAACTCAGTCCTCTTTGGTCATTATCTGTATTGATGAAGTAATCATACATGAGCGTGCTTTGTTTGAGTAGTAAGATAACCATAATAAATTAATTATTACACAAACCTTGAAAAAAAATGGAATAATTCCAATAATATTATTCCAATCTATAGTTAGATTGAAGTTAATTTCCTTCAATGATAATTCCAATTTTAATGTGAATAACATCTTTAACACAATCAGGACATTCGAAAGATTTTCTTATTCTCTTTGAACAAACCAAATAATCTCATGCCACTATTCATCAGTTTAACTTGTGTTTGCTAGTAGGATATGATGTTCGTCAAGGCACTTGGTGATAATAGCAACAAACTAATTATTGGATAACTATCCATGAATTTAGTAAAAGTTGTTTTACTAACTATAGTAGTTAACTTGAGTTCAATACTTTTATTATCTCTTATTCAATGTATGTATTCTATCATGTTAACAATATATTCATTAGAACCAACTTGTTAGTAATGTTTAATACTGAATTTAACTATTTAAAGGCATTGATATTTGCCGACAATTGAGTCCTCAACTAAAAATAAACAATTAAATCATACACAAATCACACATAACAATAAGTACCAAATATTATCCAAACAAATATTTGTTCACGCAAAATAAGAAACCTAAAAATAACCGTTTCGCAAACAATATATAATCATTTAATGACAAAACAAAATAACTGGAATCTACGAATTTCATGATAAAATTATCTTTAAGTCTTTTTCTTTCAAGTTTCATCTATAAATTTCCTCATCCCTGCAAAAATCCATTTGTATGAAAAGATCAGAACCTTAAAGGATGGAGTAAAAAATATTATCTATTGCATAATACCTTAAGCGAATGTCATTGTTGCTTTCTTTTGCTTTTGCTATTATGGGCAATCTTCCTGTCTGAGCTCCCGGTTTGGTAATTTGCCCATTGTCATTGTTTTTTACAATCTTGTCTTTCTTTTCCCTTTCCAACCTCATTTTGGTAAACTCATCCAATATTCTCTCTAGAGAAATGTCAGCAACAACCTTTTTGACAATTTTCTTAGCGAGACAAATTTCAGTACAGTCTTACAACATCTGATCTCCTAAGCAGGTGCAAGATATTTCTCATGGAATTTTGAGATAAACTCCCACCATGCTTCATGATAATTCATATCCTTGGGTCGAGGGAACATTTCTTCCAACTCCTTGACCATGTCATAAGCAGTCTAACCTTTCAAACAATTTTAAATTTTTGGTTCTATCGACATTTTAATGTATCTTGCAATGTTGTTTGCAGTGTCGACGAATATAATCCAATAAGCTTGTATAATTTTGTGCTCGAAAGATTTGTTAGGCAAAGAAATTTGTAGGACATTAAACTATTCGGTAGCTTTTAGGATGTTATTTAAGTTATAGTACTAAACCAAGAAGTTCAATTCACCAAGTTTAACATCTAAAATGGATTTCAGAGCAACTTTGGAATTTTGTGAAGATATATACAAAATCGAAAGAAAGATATTTAGTGTTTTCATGCTTCATATCCTAATTGATTTATGACCTAATAATAAAAATAAATCAATTCGAAATTTTGATCTTGTTTCATTAAACATTTTTCACTAGTACCACTACATGAGTGGGCAACGATTACCGATTATTTTGACTACGTAACTCTCAGGTTTGGGGTAGCATGACGAGCTAGTCCAGACATTGGTACGTTTAACTCCAACTACGCTCACTTGACATGACTTCAAGTGATATTGGCCCTCAACTTTAAATGTGCGTAACCAGCCTAACTGTGTTAGGAATTGCGGGTCAGCCTCTCACCAAAACTGTAGGCCCAATGCATGGTAATCACTAACAAATGGGTTTCGGATATATTGGTTTGAGTGTTCCCTAATTGGGGTGGCGTAGCAATATCGATTTAATTGGGATTTACTTTAATATTCTAATTACTGAACAGTGTCAAAATACTTTGGACAACTTATAGCATGAGGCAAGCCGTGCAATTTTAGTAAAAAAAACCATTTCTAATTTCTGTTCGTAATAAGTTTGAAACACATTTCTACTCTAGACACGGTCTAATTTTAAATACCCATATTTAAAACTATATTGGTCGTTTATTACGAAATTTATATTAAAGTTTAGAGTAAATTACTATTTGCGTCCCTATGTTTTATTGGTTTTAACTAGTTGAATCCAAAATGAAAATGTTTAACCACCTGACTAAAATACCCTTATTTTTATATTTTATTGTTATTATTATTTTATTAACCATCTAAAATGACTAAATAGGTATACCAGTCATCATCCAACAAATCACTCTACCACCACACCCAAAATCACATCTGAACCACCACTACTCCACCACCTCACCACTACCATTCCACCACCGTAGTAGCCCCACCTCAACACCACCATTCCTCGACCACCGCAGCAGCCCCGCCCCACCTCACCACCACTACTCCACCACTGCAGCAGCCCTACCTCACCCTCAAAATCAATTATGAACCCTAATCCCCAAACCTATAACCCACAAACCCTAGTCGCCATCCTCCACCAGATTCACCCTCGTTTCCTGCAACCCCCAACCTCTGCATCTCAACAGTGCAATCCTGGTAGGCTGAACTTACATGGAAAAAAAAACTTATAATGCAACCGAAGGAACTTGCTGTCGATCGCTTCCAACGTTTGATTCTTCACAAACAGCAAACAAAATCGTATCCAGATTCCCAGATCTGCTTCTTACCTGATCGATTTCGTTTTAGTGGCCGCAAAAATCGTTCAAAGCCGGAAATGAATATCTGTTATCAGTGGTCCGAATTTGACAGGTTCGATCCCAATTTGACAGGTCTGTGTTCTAATTGACCGACTTCGATCCAGTGGTGGTGGTTTTAGTGCGGTCGTATGTCTTCGGGTCTTAGTGACAAAGATCCATTGGTTCCGATGTTGGAAGATTCAGGCGTTCGTAGTTGGAAGATTCCTTCGGGTGTAGCCGGAGGTCGACGACAAGGGGCATAAGAAAAAGAAAAAGAAAAAGGCAAAGGAAAAAAAGGAGAAAGGAGGGAGGGAGGGTGTGAGTGGAGAGTTACCTGGGGGTGTGAGAGAGTGAGGAGGACTTACCTGTGGTCTGTGTCCGTTGGTCGAAGCAGTTGGCCGGGAAAGAGACGTTGAAGAAGAAGGAACGTTGAACAGAGAAGAGAGAGTCTAAAGCAAACATTCAGTGATGATGATGATGATAATAATAATAATAATAATAACAATAAAATATAAAAATAAGAGTATTTTAGTCATTTCATGAAAACTAACTGAGAAAATCTAACCAAGTTAGTAAATTGGACTCAGATGGTTACAAATCGAAAAATTAGGTGCTCAGAAAGTTAAACATTTTCGTTTTGGATTCAAGTAGTTAAAACCAACAAAACACAGGGACTCAAATAGTAATTTACTCTAAAGTTTATTAAGCCATTTATAAATTGATGGTGAAAAATCAAACAATTTAATTTAAGATTAAATAGTTTTATTATTTTAATAAAACTTCTTTTACTGATTTTATCTTTTCATATTAACTTATAACACCTTTAGCTTAACGCATTCTTTGATTGTGAAAATGTTTATTTAGGTGATGTTTGTTTTTTCTGCAGGAAAAGGTATGCAGTCTATGGACCACATCTGTAGATATCTGTAGGAGAAAAGGTGGACCAAAGGTCTGCATTCTGCAAGAAGAAGACTATTTGTTTGTTAACGTTTGCAGGCTGCTGAAATAAGCTGATTGTTTATAGCAGTCTGGTGGTGGACATTGGTGGTGGTGGTGGACAGTGGTGGTGGTGGACCGTGGTGATGGTGGACGGTGGTGGTGGGTGGTGGTGATGGACCGTGGTGGTGGTGGACGGTGGTGGTGGTGGACGGTGGTGGGTGGTGGACCGTGGCGGTGGGTGGTGGTGGTGGTGGACCGTGGTAGTGGTGGATGGTGGTGGTGGACCGTGGTGGTAGTGGTGGTGGGTGAGGAGAAGAGAATAGAAGAAGATCTTTGAAAACCTTGGAACAAGTGTGTACCAAGAAGAGGTCAGGAAGACCTTTTTGAGTGAAAGGTCTTCCAAAAAATAAACAATCTGCAGACCCTAACGTCTGTGCGCGTCTGCACGGCGGAAACAAAAGAGGTCGGAAGTGCATCTGAGCAAAAAACAAACAACCCCTTAGTCATTACTATTTGCTCTTAGTAATTTGCTTTACCCTAAACTTTTTCTTACATGGACGTCAAACTTATAACCGTAAAGAGCAAAATGAAAGTTTATGTGTAGTAGAGATGTTAACCTTATTATTTTTTATCGGGGAAATGGAATTAAATAATTCTAACTTTAGGATATTGGAAGGCAATAATCTCAACTTGAAAGTTGTAATCTAACAGTCTCAATTTGTCTTGTATTTTATTCCATTGGACCGAAACTAACTGAGGTTAACTCACTTAGTTAGTTGCTGACTTGGCAGTCCACGTGTCGTCTAACGTGGCAATATCTGTACAGTTGGCAAAAAAATGTGGGCCCACAATGAAGATGTGTCTTTTTTTAAATCTTTATACTAAACAAAATTTAAATATATATATTATACACACATATACACAATATTTCATCTCTCTCTCTCTCTCTCTCTCTCTCCCACCACCACCACAACTAACACCATCACCACCAACCACCTGCCCCCACCACCAACTACCCGTCCGATGATCACCATTCATCCCCACCATTCACCCCGCCAACCTTTCACCCGCACCATCAAACACCACCACTCTACACCATCGTTCCATCTCACTCAAAACCCTAAACCAGAAGCAAACAATTAGGGTTTCTTCCCCAAAAATAATTAGGGCTTCAACAATTAGGGGTCCGACTCCTCTAATTTCCCTGTCTTTTTCCCCAATCAAATTAGGACTTGGTTCGAATTTATAATCGGCATTTACAGTGGCATGTGGTCGTGATGGTGTGGCAACAGTGGGTGGTGGTGTGTTGACAGGTGGTGGTTATGGTGGGTTGTTGGCTGTGGGTGGCAAGTGGAGAAGAAGGAAATAAGAGATAGGGTTTTTAGTTATTTGTGTGTGTAAACCTCAGCATCTCCAATGGTGACCGGCCGGAGAAGATAACCAGACCGGAGAAGAAAGTGGAGATGATGGTTTGTTGTTGTCGAAGAAATGACGGGAACAGGCCAACGGAATCGGAGACAAAGGGTTATGGGTTCCAGTTATAAGTTTGGTGACAGAGAAGGGGAAATGATCTGGCTGACATGATGACGTTGCCGGAGATGATCGAAACCGGTCACCGGTGATGGAGGGTGACTTGAGAAGATGACCGGCGATGGTGTTCCACTCTCTCCACACTCAATTTTTTTTTTTTTTTGGTATAAAGATTAAAAAAGACATATTTTCATTGTGGGCCAGCCTTTTTTTTTCAAGTAGGATAGATATTGCCACGTTAGCAACTAACTAGCTGAGTTAACTTCAGTTAGTTTCGGTTCAATGGAATAAAATACAAGACAAGTTGAGATTGTTTGATTACGACTTTTAAGTTGAGATTATTATCATTCAATTTTTTAAAATTAGGATTATTTAATTCCATTTTCCTTTTTATTAAAGGTAAGGGGTTTAATACTTACCTTTAGCGTTTTTTTTTTCTATTTTTTAATTTTTGTTTACTTAAAAGTTTTTAGCTAATTCATATCTACATAAACTTGATTCTATCCGGTAATAAAACCTAAATTAGTTTTTTACCCAATTAAATCCTTGAAGAAAATTTTGGCAACTGAGTCGGTAAATAGTTAGATTGAAAAATTTGACCGCTGAAAAAATCGAACATGTAATAATTATAAACATTGGTTTTGAAACTAGAAAATTCAAAACTCTTAGTTTTTTTATTTTTTATTATTTTTTTAAAGCAACTTTCATTAAACGGAAAACCGGCTAACTATCTCTAAGGCGGAGATAAATCCGAACCAAACCAACAATTACATAAAGTCAAATTTACACCATTTCTCCCAAACAACCTGACCTGTTTTTAAATCTATTTTTATACCATAAGAAGCCAATCGCTTTAAATCTCCGTTGTAACTTACACCACCGTCTTCTTTATGTTCGAGAATTGTCTTTCGTTTCTCGCCTTCCAAATACACCAAACCGTTACAGTAACACTTCCTTTAAAAACCTTCTTCATAACTGCCGACCCATTTATGTATTTATTCATCTCCGCCAAATCTTTTACCGAGAAAGTGTACACCAAAGGCACGCCACACCACTTCGAAATGAATTGCCAAACCCCGGAAACGAAACCATAAGCTATTAAAAGATGATCAATATACTCTTCCCCATCCTCGCATGGCACACATGTGTCGTCCACCAAATGGATATTCCTCCTTCTGAGCGCTTTCTTAGTAGGAAGTCTATCTTGTTCAGCTCGTCAAAAGAATATATTGCATTTACTTGGCGTCCACTTACACCATTTATAAACATAACGCTCCTCATTAGCTACGTTAGTTGTTAACCATTGTTTTACTGCAACAACAGAGAAATCTGCAGCCGCCTTCGCATTCCAACTCCAACCGTTTGCAGCATCACGTAATCGGACATGCTTTAGCAACTGCAAACAGGGATTCAATTCCTGCACTTCTGTCTCCGTATGCGGCGCCACTAACCAGTCCCATCCCACCGTATTATTCTCCCTCACATTGGAACGCCTTTCTGCCACATTACAACGTTTGTTCTTCACGATCCTAAACAGATGCAGGAACATAGTCTTTAGCAGATCATCCGAAATCCATGCGTCTAACCAAAAACGCACATCCCTCCCATTTCCAATCATTCCTTTAATCTTAGTCTCAATACCCAAGCCTCGTATCTTCAATTTTACAGCCACAATTCACAAGGTTGTTCCATGGTCCTGAACTCTTTTATTCGCCGTCCCAACCTCTACTTGACCCATGTATAGCATCAATAATAGTCTTCCATGAAGCTTTTTGTTCCATTTTATAACGCCATAACCATTTTATAATAAGAGCTTTATTAGAGATATCCAACTTGGTAAGAGCCAACCCTCCTTCCTTCTTAGGAGTCGCAACGCGATCCTAAGCAACCCAATGAATTTTCTTCACATTTTCGCTTTCGCCCCATAAAAATTTCTTTATAAGCGATTCACCTTAACCGGAACTTTATAAAGGGAAAAGTAATAGGTATGTAAAATATACATAATTTTATTGTAATTTGTAATAGATAAAAAAACATTATTAAAGATTTCACAACGTTCGTTATTTTGAACATTTGAGATAAAAATCATAATATTTTATTGACATCTCATAATATTTTGAACATAGTCTCCATTTCTCATTGTTCATTGTTCAAATTGTGACCATCAAACTTGTTGGTTTCCATCATTATACTTCAGTTAACAAGATATAAAATAAAATACAAACATATTATATATAGCTTGTATCACTTCTTACATCAATATTTTTATTTTTTATATGACTTTATATGAAAATAAGAAAGATAAAATAAAAAATAATAAGAATAGGATGTGACTTAGATTCTTTTAATTTTCTTGTGGTCCCCATTATTGCTATGACAACGATTGAAAACCCCTTCTTTTTTGGAGAGGTTCACAAAAGTCGGTGTGGGGCCTACCTTCTTACTACACTTCTGTCTATTTCCCACAGAAATTCACAAAGTCGTGACTCAACCAAACTAAACTCATCTTTTACATTTTACACCCTTTTATAATTATTTAAGTCAATAAAAGTCCGTATTTAATTGCATAATGTCATTTCCTTACTAATTATACAAACTTTATATGTTACTTTCCAAACTCTTCCTTAAGTCGAAAATTGGAACATAAGATCATCACTACAAAAGATTTACAAATCTGTCCTATGTATCACTATTTTTTAAGATAACAACGCTAATCAACTCCTACATTTCTTCTGTATTTTATGATCTCTTATATATATTACCTTTATAATACTCATATGATACACGAACATAAATTTTATGAATCTAATATACTACATATATTATTATATTAAGCATTTCGACAATGATTGATTTTGAATGAAAAACCTGATAAGGCCCGACTCAAGTCATATAAAATTTTTCAGTTATTTTCGGTAAAATTTACACTACAAAACTAAAACATTAGGCGTCTCGTCTGACTCGCCGGAAGATCCACAAGTGCATGTTGGATGATAATTTAAATGCATGTCTTTGTGCAATTTCATAGATTCAGAAAAATGATGTCTAAAGTTGATTATCACCGTAACCAAAACATATAGTAATTAGTAAGTTGTAGTACTTCCACACATGGAAAACAAAAGCCCACAAGTTATATTGACACATCTCTTGTCAAAAGTGTACACCGTTTCACACCTGAAGAGATGTCTACATATGCATCATATACAAAACAAAACCATGTGGCATAAACCAAAATGCATTAACGTAATCCATTGATTAGAGTAACATGTAGCAAAATACCATCTGACCCTCAATACATCCCTTTGGTAGTCTATGCAGTAGGCTATCTGTCACAACCATATATTACCTATTATCAGTATTGTGAAAATCGAGATTAATCGTTAGTCAACTGGTTACTGATTAATTTTCGTTAATCGATAGTCGGACCCAGTTGGACCTAATTGGCCCTAGTCGGCTGGCCAAAAATCGACGATTCCAACAAGATTTCGATGAAAATATGTAATTCCGACAACTTCTAACCAAAACCTGTAAAATCCGACCGGTTTCCAACGAAACGATGTAGAATATAGCAATTAATCATGCATACTTAAAAAAGGTCAATGAGGGGTTAAAACCTGTTTATTTAAACTATTTACATATAAAAATGTGTGTATGAATATAAAAAACTCGAAATTATATATAAAAATCTCAATCTGATTAATCCTAATTAATCCTGATCTACTAGTCCTCAGCTCCATCGGCCCACTAGCATATATCAAGTTCTACAACAGTGCCTATTACCCTTATTAAAAACATGTGTAAGTTTGAATCTGAGCTGACACGGTTTTCATCCGGCTGTTACTCCAGCGAGGAAACTCGTGTGGAGGCAGTACGATTTCCGGGCAAACGCCGTAGTCCCCACCGTACCAACATGGACCTAGTTCAGACAACATAGTTTGAACGCGTAGGTAATTAGTGCTTGCCAAAAAGCGGGTGTAATGATCTCTGTCACACACTTAAAAATGTCACCGTTCAAAAAAAATTGACTTTAATGTAAACTGCATACAAGGGCCAAAAGATCAACTACCATAGCCACGTACACACTTTCAGCAATACAAAGTAAATAAGGAGGGGCTAAATGCAATTTATGAAACTACAGTGAAAAGACAGCCTATAGGTTCCCTATAAAGTTTTAATATAATGGAGCAGGAATAGACCTTTTCTTTGAACTTTGGTGCCTCTTTTTTGAAACATATATTTACATGCAATATATATACCATTTTCTAGTTTTTATTATTTTGTGAGTTTTCATCAATATATAATAAAATTAACACTGCTTTTGTGTCATTTTAGTTATGCTCAGTTCATATATAAAAACTTCATTTGAATTTGATTTGAGTTATTTTAGGCCGAGCAAATGTTATTTTATATATTTTATAATAATAATGAGTATGCCAAATTATATGCTTTGTTTCTATTATCCAAAACACTAGCCTTTGAGGTGGTACATCAAATATTACTTTTAAACTGCAGTATATAAACAGACAAATTATAAACCCATTCAGCATGCAGGAATAGCCGAATAGGTACAATGTTTGTATCACATAATGAAAATAAAATTTGAAACCATTAGGGGAACTAGGCTATACATAAAGCCACTAACGTCTTTCTTTTTCACCCACCACATGGGTTGATTAGGAAAAGCAACCCCACATATCGAATTAGACTAAAAAAATATATTGTTTTGTGGTGACCCTACGCAAGGTCTTGATTTTATCCTTTATATATATAAACACATATCTATATAGGAATTATAAACAGAAAATCCACCTAAGTTAAAGATAATCATGAGAATGTTTAACAAAGAAAAACTTAAAAAAAAATATATGATGTAATATACATGTGTTTTTTAGAAAATAAAATTAAAAAGTGCAGAGTACTTCTAAAAATAACATAAATAACGTTGTTGCTAAAATGTAAACAACATACTATTTGTGTAATAGATGTTGTTACATTTGTATCATACGCATTTAGCTTTTTTTAACTGCTTAGCTATTTTTTTTTTCTTCTTAAAACGATTAAAAACATGCATATCTCATGTTTTAATTGTTTCATTAAAATAGTTTTTTTTTTCAACGAGTTTCCATGTTTTCCTCAACTAAAAATGGTTTTCAATTTATCATCCGCTACATATACATAACAACTTAAAAAAATTACGCCATGTAGTAAACATATGTTTTAACGTTTTGAGCAATAAACAAAACTTAATCATATCACGTGTCACTAGATTATCCCTACTTTATTTTTTTTTGCCTCCTCTCATTATGACACATGACACACTTATATATATATATATATATATATATATATATATATATATATATATATATTCCTTTTTTTTCAAATAAAACACATTTAATGGGATTTACTAGTAAAAATCTAATTTTTAAAAATCAATCCATTCCTAATTTTGGGATGTGATTCTTAGAATCTTTCTTCTTTTCTAATAAAATCGTCATCTTCCCCTAATTTTAACACAACCCTAATACAATCTTAGTCTTTATATTCCCCAATTAACATTGACCGATCATTCATCATCTATAACCCTACTATTTCATCCAAGGTAATCATCGATCCCCTTTACTAAACCTATATTGTTTTCTTGCTCTGTATTCGATTATATAAATATAATCTTTGCTTCGTTTATTTCTTTGTTTGTACTAACATTGATGTCTGATTCATCCTTGATACACTGATCTTTCATCATTTTTTCACTGAATCAGAAATAATAATCAACGAAACCCCTTCACCGCATCTATGTTTTGTTATTGCTCAGTTGTTTTGTTTATGAAAGTCTAATCTTTGATACGATTATTAATTCGATTGCTACTTATTCATTAGTCTTCTATTTCTGATTATAAACTCACGGATTTGTGTTCGATTTTATAAAGTGTTTTTTTATCATTATGATTTTGTTATGCATCAGACTTATGGTACTTTTGCTCTATTTCTTTGTATTCTTTTTATGGCTATGATTTTTTGATTATGCATCAGAATGTTTCTGATTCTTCATATGAGTTTGTTAAGTTAAAAAACGATTTTACTAATTTTAAAAGTGAAGTTTTTGATGATTATTTCTCATAGAATAAGGAATTGTCCACTTAGATTTAGTTATTTGAAGTTGTAGAGATTTGTTGTATATGTCGTTGTAGTTGTGTTCTTTACAGTTTTTGTTTGGACTTGATTTGAGATTTACTGGCATGAACTTGTATATTGTATATTGTATATGGATTTATGCATACAATTGGATCGGGTTATTGGAGTTTTTTATGATCAGTTAATTATATTCATATTTAGATATAGATTGACCAATTTTTATTCTTTGTTAGAAAATTCGAATTTAAAATTGATTTATTTGATTTAGTTTGACCATTTTTTTTACATTTCAGATTTTGGTTAACCTTTAAAAATATTCGAATACTAAATGTTCTGTTTAATTATTTAATTTCAAATTTTAATATCTACAATTTTAAATTTTAATTTTTGGTTAGTATTATAAAAATTAAATATTAATATACTAATGTTAACAATTATAGTTAATTAATACATTTATTACATTTAATTTGAATTTTTTTGAATTTAAGTTATTAATGGTAACAATTATATATATACTTATTACCCTTAAATTATAAATTTTTTAATATATTTAAAATTTAATATGCAGATTTTAAATATTGTAATTTAAATTTATAGATTTCCGTTAAACTATAAAAGTATTCGAATACTAAATGTTCTTTTTAACTACTTAATTTCAAGTTTAAACACATGTAATTTTAATTTTTAAATTTTGGTTAATATTAAAAAAAATAAAAATTTGAATTTACGATGATAATAGTAAAAATTAGACTTAATTAAAACAGTTAATAAATTTAATTTAAAATTTTTAATGAACTAAATATTTAAAAAAAATTGAATTTCAATTAATAATGGTAACCATTACACCTACGTATTATCTTTAATGATAAGTACTTAGAGAATGATGTTATCAATTACAAGCAAGTTTTCCAAGTGCTCACACAGTACTCAGCCAAGTACTCATACTGAGCACTTAGTCAAGTACTCAGCCAAGTACTCACACAATTTAGTAGTTTTTCAAGCAAGTGGCGGCTTGCTTGGAGGACAAGGCTCAGGATCTATAAATAGGACACTAGACACCATAGAAGTGTGTGCATTTGGAGCCACCACCCCGGGGGAGCTGACCCGGGGTGGTTGATTATCTTGTCATTTGTTTATTACATTCAATGAAAGTTCTATTTGTTCAATCCAATATCTATCTATCTTTCTTATATTAGTTGTTTGTTCTTGGCTCAAATTCATCCGTCTCTATATTTATATCAATTCAAGGCTTAAACAAGATCATTTAGGAATATCAATTTCCTAATATATTTAAAATCTAATAATTTATAATTTCGGTTAGAAAATTTTCAAATCTATATCTATATATATATATATATTAATATTCCAAAGGCTTATATCCTACATGGCATTTAAAGAAGCCATTCTCTCCCTTGAGAGTCCCTTGAAAGTGCCATGTAGGATCCGTTAAGACCTTAGGAAAATAAAAGGATTTAAAATAAAATTATTTTTTTCTCTCAAGTTTCCTCCCATAACTTTTAGACGTTAATATCTTTTATATACGAGATTTTTTAAAGAAAAAAATTACACCAAATTAATGAGCGTTTTATTATCTTTCCAACGAGTACCATAGTGCTATATAAAAAACTGAGAAAAAAACGACTATTTTTTGTAGGGTTTTGTTTTCAAATATATTTTACTCTACTAATAAATCACTAGTTAGGGTTTTTTATATTTGAATAAGATACGATAAACATAACTTCATAGGCAGAGATTTGTTCTTTCTATATTTGAATATGATGACTTATGCAGAGATTTGTTAAAAATAAATATTATTATTATTATTATTATTATTCATTAATCATGTATTGGCACGTCATTAATTATGTTGTCATAATAGATATTTTATTATGTCATATTAGATATTTCAACCCCGGGACGCTCCCAGGATAAAAGCTAGTTAGTTATAAGTCAAAATTAAAATTTTAAATACTATAATTTGAGATTATAGATTTTTGTTAAACTTAAAAGTATTCGAATAGTAAATGTTCTATTTAAGTATTTAACTTCAAATTTTAATATCTATACTTTTAAATTTTAAATTTTGGTTAATATTATAAATATTCAAACTTAATTTAAAATAATTACGGTACCATTTAGAATTAACTAATATAATTAATTCAAAATGTTGAACTATTTGAATAATTTAAAAAAAAAATCAAATTTGTTATTTTAAGTTAATAATGGAAACAATTAAACCTACTTATTACCTTTAAATTACAGATTTTCTAATATATTTAAAATTTAACAAATAATAACTTTGGTTATAAATGTCTTAAATTAGTTACAAGTTTAAATTCAAATTCAAATTTTGAATACTAGAATTTCAAATGATAGATTTCGGTTTAACTTTAAAAATATTTGAATATTAAATAATATATTTAAGTATATAATTTTAAACTTTAATATCTATAATTTTAATTTTTAAAATTCAGTTAATACTATAAATATTCTAAATTTTGAATTTAAAATAATAAAGGTAACAATTAAACTTAATTAATGTTAATTTGCAATTTTGAATGACATGAATCTTTTAAAAAAATTTAAACTTTTGAATTAAAGTTAATAATTGTAACAATTAAATCTACTTATTACCTTTAAATTAGATATATCCTAATATATTTAAAATTTAACAATTAATATTTTTGGTTATAAATTTATCAAATTAGTTACAATTGTAATTAACAAATTAATTTTTTATTAGGTTTATTGTGTTTGTACTCGAGTATAATACACCTACATATGTATAACTTTACAACTTTGAATGTATGCATATATATATATATATATATATTATATATATATATATATATAGGGGATGGTTTAATAGAAAACTCATTTTATTGAGAGAACTCGAGAACTTTATATTACATATGTGCAATATATCATATATTGCATATGTGTAGTATATATTGCACACGTGTAATATATCATATATTACACATGTGTAATATATATTGCACATGTGTAACATATGATATGTTACACATGTGCAATATATGCTACACATATGCAATATATGATATATTGCACATATGTAATATATATTGCACATGTGTAACACATGATATATTACGTATGTGCAATATATGATATATTGAGTGTATTACATATGTGTAATATATATTGCACATGTGTAATATATAATATATTGCACATGTGCAACATATGCAATAATAATATATTACACAAGAGTAATATAAAATATATGATATATTACATATGTGTAATATAGAGTTCTAACGTTCTCTCCCTAACTATAAGTTCACAATTGAACATTCCCCTATATATATATATATATATATATATGTTTAAAAAACAAAAATGCTTTTAAAATACAATAAGAACTTAAGAACTTTCAATTGAAGCCGGTTACTTTTTTTTATAATACTTGGATTTGTAAGTTTTATATAATATACAACTAATAACTTATCATCTTAGTGCACCATCAAAATGATGTATAACATATTAGCATAAAACTTGCATATATAAAGCTGATTTGAAACTCACTTCTTCCTACAAGAAACCTTCTTTTTGACGCCATATGTAGTAAAATGAGCTCACTTGCATTTTGTTTAATAACTCAAAATGTCATTTTAGTTTCTTCGGCAAGTTTTTTTTTGTTGTGGTTGACTTAGACTCGGATTAGTTTATTTCGTTGAATTATATTATTTTAATACATTCATCGTTCATACATTTTTTTATTTTTCAATTAGATTATTTACTTTTTTTTTCCTAAAATATAAACAGGAAACGTTTAAATGATCTAAGCATCCATAAAAAAGGTGACACTTTAATTGGTAAGTTGTCACAACTTTAATCAATCAATGTAAAAATAATTTAAACTTTAACCCATATTTAATTTAATAATTCAACTTATATTGAATTTGTTTCTTTTTTTAGGTGACTTGGAACGAACACCATTATCTAACATTTCAAATGGTATTTCAATTATATATGGTTTTTTCTGACTTATGAATTTTATTTTAATTATTGATTATGCTCATGTTTTATATTCTTATATGAATATTTATTTTTTTTGTTGACGCATGTTTAAATTTATTTTCATTCAATAAAGTTTAAAATTCAAAGTATTAGTATTTATTGAACCGTGTGTCCACACGAACAATAATCTAATATGTAATATACACATTCTATTTTTGGCAAAACAAAACCTTACATATGTAACATATAAAAGTATATTGATTTATTTGTATTTTTAAAAACCCTCAAGGTTTTTTGGTGCTTTTGTTTGTCTCAAAACTCTTGCAAATATATATTACATGTCCTGGTTGTTTTATATAAAAAATGATTTTCGATAGAGTGTTCACGGTTTTCTCAACCCAAGAGCCCCCCCACCTCCACACAAAAACATATATATATATATATAGGGAAAGTATAAATTGAAAACCCACTCGAGTTAAGAAAACTCTGAAAACCCGTCAAAAAACCATCTAAAAAAGTTTTTTTTTTTTTTTGAAAAAAATACACAAGGTAACATACATGTTTTTAAGCGTTTTGGGCCAAAAAATAAAAAAAGCGCCGAACGAATATTTAAAAAAAAAATAAACAACGCAAACTTTGTAACAGCGTTGTTAACATATGTCAAAAAGCAGAAACATATGTTAACAGCGTTGTAACATATGTTAAAAAGCAGAAAACATATGTTAACAGCGCTGTTACAAAGTTTGGTTGTTTATTTTTTTTAAAAATATTCGTTCGGCGCTTTTTTTATTTTTTTGGCCCAAAACGCTTAAAAACATGTATGTTACCTTGTGTATTTTTTTCAAAAAATAAAAAAAACTTTTTTAGATGGTTTTTTGACGGGTTTTCAGAGTTTTCTTAACTCGAGTGGGTTTTCAAAATATCCATCCCCTATATATATATATATATATATATATATATATATATATAGGGTAGGGTTCAATTGAGAACCAACCCTTAGTTAGGAACTTTAGGAACCAATCTCATCCATCCATCTTCAATGGCATGATGGTAAATATGTTAAACATTAATTAACTTTTTAATTAAATCAAGGGGTAATATTGTCTTTTGGTATGTGAGTATTAATAGGTTATTTAGTATACATTGTAACTGACAAAAACCACAACTAATATCATTTGTGCGTACAAAAAAATTATACTGTACGATAAACATTAAACAACTATACGTCAGTGTATATTCATATTCCAACAATTATACATCAGTGTATATTCCAATCATTGCTACAAAAACATTATACTGTATGATAACATTAAAACAACTATACGTCAGTGTATATTCATATTCCAACAATTATACATCAGTGTATATTCCAATCATTGCTACAAAAAACATTATACTGTACGATAAACATTAAACAACTATACGTCAGTGTATATTCATATTCCAACAATTATACATCAGTGTATATTCCAATCATTGCTACAAAAAACATTATACTGTACGATAAACATTAAACAAGTATACGTCAGTGTATATTCATATTCCAACAATTATACATCAGTGTATATTCCAATCATTGCTACAAAAACATTATACTGTACGATAACATTAAAACAACTATACGTCAGTGTATATTCATATTCCATGCACTCACACGAACTGATAGGTTGGTCTTATCAAGAGTAACCTGAAACAAAGAAAAAGGTTGTTTAGCATATACATCAGTGTATACATACAATATACATCAGACCCAATAAAATTGATGCTATAGAACAGTGTTTAGTATCGTCATATTCAAACAATTATACATCGGTGTATAGTCCAATCATTGCTACAAAAAACATTTTACTGTACGATAACACTAAACAACTATACGTCAGTGTATATTCATATTCCAACAATTATACATCAGTGTATAGTCCAATTAGTACTACAAAAACATTGTACTGTACCATAATATTCAACAAATATACGTCAGTGTATATTCATATTCCAACAATTATACATCAGTGTATAGATGAATGTTAGTGTATCTGTACGCTTCAACATGATCTGAATTATACATCGGTGTATACTTCCAAAAACTAAACTAATATACGATAGTGAATAATTGTATAACTCTTTGTACGTATGAAAACTGCTATAACGCAACATGATCTGAATTATACATCGGTGTATAATTCCAAAACTTTGTACGTACGAAAAATTTTTGCACGTAAAAAAAAAACTGCTCTGCAAACTGAAACCCTAATTGCGAACAAAAAAAAATTAAAAAACTAAAAAAACATTACACAAATACCTTGATTCTCTGCAAACTGAAACCCTAATTGCGATCAATCTATAACACCTCGTATGAGAAGGGTCTCGAAGGAAGGAGACGGTGGTTAGGGTTTGGAATTGGGGTCTCGCAGATAAGGATGGTGGTTCACGGTGGTGGTTTTGGTGGATCATTGTAGCGATGGTGGTGGAGATTGATGAAGATTTGGGATTGATGAAGTTGTGTTTGATTGAGATTGATGAAGATTTGGGATATAGTTTTGATAACTGATTATCGGAATTGAGGAATATATAGGGGAGCATTTTTTTTTAAATTAAAATATAAAACATAATTGTTCAATTACCATCCTACCCTTAGATCAAGATTAAAAGATGAATGGCTCAGATTGGTTCCTAAGTTCCTAACTAGTACCTTGGTTCCTAAATGATCTTTTTCCTATATATATATATATATATATATATATATATATATATATATATATATATATATATATATATATATATATATATATATAGGGTTGGGATCCTAAGATAACATTTGGCAAATTGAGAGCTAAGAGAACCATTTTGGACCACATATTTCTCTAAGACAATTTTTTTTTCTAAATGCAGCTTTTCTTGCAAGAATAATTTGATTTTTCATTTATACATATGTGTATATTGCATTTATACATATGTGCATATTGGTAAAGTATATGGAGGAAACCCTCCTTATTTGGTAAACTCTGGAAACTCTGACTTCCCAACATTTTTTTTTTTTTTGAAAAAAAATAGGGTATGTAATATACATTTTTTAAAGCATTTCGGGCCAAAAAAATCGAAAAAGCGCCGAACGGTTTTTTTTTTAAAAAATAAAAAACGTTCTACTGTTTACATATAGTTAACACATTGTTAACACCTGTTATTAGCGCTTAACATGTGTTAGTCAAAATTTTATTTTTTAAAAAAAAAAAGTACTCGGCGCTTTTTTAATTTTTTTGGCCCAAAATGCTTAAAATCATGTATATTACTTGCCCTATTTTTTTCAAAAAAAAAAAAAATATTTGGAAGTCAGAGTTTCCAGAGTTTACCAAATAAGGAGGGTTTTCTCTATAACCATTCCCTATGTGCATATTATCATTTTTCAGTTATACATATGTGTATATTGTCAAACATATATGTATGATACTTATTTTTAAAATTCTAACACGTATATACATTAAAATAACATGTTTTTACTCATAATATTCATTTTTTTTTACAAGTATGTGAAATCATTTCTACACATTTGCACATATATGTACAATACTATTTTTTTGTAGTTTTAGCCACGTATATACATATATGCATAGATGCAAACAAAAAAAAATCTTGCATAAAAATGAGTGAATTAGCAACAAAAAAATTGCCTTAGGAAAATGTGTGGTACCAAATGATTCTTTCAGTTCTCAATTAGGCCAAAGATTTTCAAATAATCCGAATCATATATATATATATAGGTTTAGGATCCTGTACAAAGGACAAGTTTTGTGAGAAGTGTAAGAAGAGTTTTGGGCCATTAGATTGGTTATTTGGATGGTTAAAATTTAGTAGTGGCAAAACTGTAAATATTGTTTTTAAAAACATGAAGGGGAAGGGTAAATGAGTAATTGGTCATTTTTAGATAAAGAAACTAATCTCTCTCTCTCTCACTCATTTACTCCTGCAATTAATACTCTCTCCCCTCTCTCTCTCTCTCTCTCTCTCTTATCAAAAACTAAATCATCAAAACAATTTATCATCAAACTTCTAAATCAGATGAGGAAAATCGAAAAAAGTATGAGGTTTAAACTTCTATGTAATCACGATTTTCACAGAAACAAGAATGGAGTCAAGGTGTTTTAACGTCTGGAATCTTTGAGTTACCATTCGCATCATGGTGTTTTAACATCTGCAACGATTGCGTTATGATTCATGACTGGAATGGTGTTTTAAATATGTTTTTGATAGATGTTTTTTCACATGATGTAAGCCATTCATACCTGTATATTCTTTTTTTATGATGTTCTTTGGAGTTTTGGTTTTTTATTCATATCAATGTGTTTTATCTTCATCTTGGTTATTTGGTGTTCTAATGTTTGGAATAATTGTGTTACATTCACATTTGAATGGTGTTTTAAGTATGTTATTGGAATTTGTTTTTTCACACAATGTAAGTTATTCATATCATTATGTTCTTTTTTATGGTGTTCTTTAGGGGGTTTTGTTTTTATTCATATCATTGTGTTTTATCTTCATGGTGATTGTATCAGTTAGTTAAATGTTGTGATTGATAAAACACCATGTATGACCAACATCCTTTACATAAATATAATTAAAACACCAAACGTTATGTAAAAAAAAAAAAAAATAAACGTTTGCCTTGAATATAAAACACCACAGGTTGATTATAAAACAATGCGTATCCGTATGGTATTTTATAACTACATATGAGAATTATATGTTGATAAAACATGTTTGAATTCTGAATTATGGTTAATGAAAAATCCCTAAAAAAACTCCATTAGATTAATTACATGATAACTTCATTATTTCATGCTTGATTATATTACCTTAATACCCTCATTCTATAAAAAAAAAAAAATAATGCCACATGTCATCACCATAGTCCTTCTTACACTTCTCACAAAAAACACCATTTGTACAGGATCTTGACCGTATATATATATATATATATATATATATATATATATATATATATATATATATATATATATATATATATATATGAAAAAGATCAAATAGGAACCAAGAGCCTAGTTAGGAACTTAGGAACCAATCTGAGCCATTAATCTTTGATCTTGATCTAGGGGGTAGTTATGTAATTAGACAATTAAATATTATATTTTAATTTAATTAAAAGTTTTATATATGGCAATTAATTATCTTCCTGCAATTAATATGCAAGTTTTTTTTGACTTTCCTTAAATCTCTTAACCTATTATCATCTCTAATCCCAAAAAAAAAAACACGTTCGATTGAATTCGATTGAATCGAAATAACTTCCAGTCGAATTCAGAAGATTTAAATTGATTGAATTGAAAAAACTTTCGATTTAAAGAATCTAAAATCGGCCAGCGATTCAGATTTCCAAGTTATGGATAATAATTCTATACATGAAAACATTGAATCACAATCTCATGTGATAGAAGATCATGAAACACAATCACAAGCTTTGTTTCTAAATAGTGTTGAAAATCAAGGTATTTATGTATTGTTTTTATTTTTTTAATTGTTTTTCGTGCGAGAATCACGTTTTTTTTGTGATTTCTATTTGGATTAGCCTTATAGTGTGGTTTATTATTGATTTGCAAAATAGTTGTTTTGTTATGAGTTTCTTATCATAATGTATATCTGTGTTGATCATGTTGAATGAAGAAAAAAAATGATATACATCAATATATAACTGATGTACACCGTTATATATATGTGTTTGATGATGATGATGAATGAAAAAAAAACTGATATACACCAATGTACACTTCAAAAACAAATATACACCAATGTATATCTGTGTTGATGATGATATTTTAAAAACCAATATACACCATTGTATATCTGTGTTGATGATGTTGAATGATGATGAATGAAAAAACAAATATACACCAATGTATATCTTGTGTTGGTGATGATAATGAATGAAAAAACGAATATACACCAATATACACTGTTGTATATATACCTAGATATAATTTTAATAGTATATACAATAAATACGTTTGGGTATACCATAAACACTAATTTGCTGTTTCCAAATATACATGAGTTTCTTATTAATTACCTAATAAATGATATTGAACAAAAGACATTAATACCCCTTTATTAAAATAACAATTAATTAAAGTTTTACTTATTTACAATCATGCCATTGAAGATGGATGACTCAGATTGGTGCCTATAGTTCCTACTTAAGGGCTGGTTCCTATTTGAACCCTACCATATATATATATATATATATATATATATATATATATATATATATATATATATATTTGATTATTTAAGAACTACAAAGTTTTTAAGAACCGATACAACCATTATCAACCAAACAAAATATATATTATATATAGTATTGATTTGCGAATGTTTTCTGCTACATCGTGTTGTACATCATGCTTAACAAGTATTTTGTGTATGAAAGGGTTGTACCCTAGTTTGCTTTTTTTTTTTTATTTTTTACTTTTAACCTTAAAAAATTTCATCTTTTACATTTAACCCATACACCTTTTACTTTGAACATTATCCCATGTATCTTAAAAAGATTTTTAGCTTTACATTTCAATCCAATTTTTTCGAGTTGATATGCCACAACGTGCATATGTTTTCACACCCTCAAATTCCACATACGGGGTTTTATCGCGAGGCACGTGACACATCAGGATCCAAGTCAACAGTCATAGGAAACTATAACTATATGACTAAAACCAACGTATTAAAACCAACCAACATGTACATATTTAGCGGAAGCCGTTATAAGTTTTACAATTCAGAACATCAAATGATAAAAGTTGAAAACATAGTTCATGATAGACAAGACGCAGTAGGATGCTGTGTGACCTCGTACACCTATTCCAATTCCTGCTACCTTAGCGACCTGAGAAAACATGCTAAAATTGGTCAACATACATAATGTTGGTGAGTTCACAGATTTTTATTGTTTAGAAAGCCTTTTTGTTAAACCGGATTCACATACAATACTCATTATAATTGTAGATGCATATGTGTGGCTATCACTATTGGATTGTACGAGATTGCGAATGTTTAAAAGATTACAAGTATTGGAAAGACTCATTCGACCTATCGTGAGGTCGAATGGAGATTTAGTGGGTCGAATGGATTCTGTGATAATTAGTTTGTTTATATCTTTGTTGGTTCGATTCTTGAATAGGTCGAATAGACTCATTCGACCTCTGTAGAAGTCAAATGGAGAAGTCTATATATATGTTTGATGAGTCTGTAAGTTAGAACTTTGGTCATTTTCATGTGTGTTTACTGTGTATTTTCTTGAGAGAGTCTAGAAGGTTCTAAAGTTAGTTTTCATAGTAATCTAAGGTCTTTGTAAGATAAATCCCTACTTGATTATTAATGAAAACTTGTTTATCATGGATATTATTGTGTTATGATCTGGATATTATCATTTTGCATGTGATCTTGGGTTTCCGCACCTAGATTGCTTATACTTGTGTGATAAACTAGTTGATTTTACAAATACGATCCTTTACAAAGTGGTATCAGAGCTTTGCTCAATCACACAACTGCAAATTGATAGTTTTCAATCAGATTTTTCATCAAAAACATGAAAAGTTTTTCTATTTTGCATGAACATGGAGATTGATTGATTTTGACTTGTTTTTACTAATAAAATCAAAATTTCTTTCACAAAACTTGATCTCCATATGATCTGATCCAAAACCTGATTATTTTCATCAAAATCCATCAACTTTTGCATAATTCAAATCAAATTGGTTGATTTTGAAGAAAAAATGATTTTCAAATGGGTCAGGTCGAATCAGATTGAGTTAGGTCGAACGAGATTGATTTTTGGGTCGAATCAAGCATTTTTAGGTCGAACCAAGTGTGTTTTAGGTCGAATCAGGTGTTTGTTCTTCATTCAGAGTGTGTTGGTGTCCATTCGAACCTACTTTTGTTCATTCGAACCATCGAGAGGTCGAACCAGTTACTTTGATAGGTTGAACGAAGTTCTTTCATATCTGTTACACATTCGAACTCATTCAAAGTGTTGAACAGTGTTCCATTGTTCATTCGACCTCACGATCACTCAGTTTAGGTCGAACCATATTTCATATTTTCTGATTTTCTAGGTGTTTTTATTCCGAACATCATGGACAACATTTGGGGAACACCGATGACACCGAGACCACCAATGACACAACCACAACAAGTACCTACTAACCCTTGGGCAGTTGCAGCTCAGAAAGTGAACACACAACCACCACAGATGCCGAATTACTATGCCACATCAAGTTCATTACAACCGATTGTTACTCATCCTCAACAACAAATGCCAAACTATTGGCGAGTCGCAGCAGCAGCGGTAACTCAAAGTCAGACAACAAATGTGATTACTACCTTGATTAATGACTTATCAACTGGAAGTGGAAATCGTCCGCTGAAGTTGTTAGACATGTCTGAGTATCATCAATGGAAAAGAACATTCAAGATTCATCTTGAGGGCATGGGATTGGAAGGTGGAAAAGCATGGCAGATGATCATGAAGGGTTATAGTGCACCAATGGTTGAGAACACTAATATGGCTATTGCACTTGAAGACATAAAAGACGATAAGAAAAAGAAGTTTGCATTAGAGAAGAAGGCGTATTCTCAGTTGTCTCAGGAACTACATATTTACTACATTAGTTTGGATCTTGTGTGACTTCAAAGCAATTATGGGGCGTTTTGAAGAGTCGGCATGATGGTAATGTGAAGACTAGGAGAATTCGTATGGAAGAGATCAAAAAGGAGTTTGAGAACTTTAGTTACAGTGGGAGTGAAACATTGAAGGAGCTTATTCCAAGATTCTTTCATTTGTTGTCAGAGTTATCGAATTATGAGATTGTTATTCCCATGATTGAAGTTGTGGAGAAGTTTGCTGATTCGTTGCCTCCGTATTAGGGACAACATGTTGAGGTACTGAAGGAAAAAGATGCTTATCAGTATTTGTCCATTAATGAATTTATACAGAAGTTGGAAAACAAAGAGATGGAAGAAAGGAGAAAGGCAAAGAGAGCACAGTTTCCACAAAATCCGGAGCTGTATCATACTATATCATCCTCTTCTATTTCTAATACATCAGGAGGAGCGAGTGTTGCACCTCAAACAAATTTTGTATAAATGTTGAACCACAAATGAGTGCAGCCAGTTACTATACTTCAGGAACATCTTACACACCAACTTCTTACACAACAACTCAACCTCCTATGTCAACTGCTTGTTATTTCACATCATCGACAAGTAGTCCACAACAACAACAACCACATGTTGCACTGATCATGAATCAAGCATCCTCAAGCCAAAGTCCGATTGTGTTGGAAACTTTCAACATGAATAATGTGACTATAGAAGTGGCACAACAACATGTTGCTTTGGTTTCAGCAATGGTCGCTTCCTACAATGGACTGGTAGCAAGTCAGATAGGCAACAACAATATAACTAATGAGGATTATGCCCAAATTGATAAGGAAGAGATGGAACTGATTGTTATTCAACAAAGTCAAGGTTACATGCTTCAATTATGGAACAAGAGGACACTTTGCTCGTGAATGTACCCAACCTAAACAACAAGGTAACCGAAATCCTTTCAATTCTAACTACCAAAACCGTCAAAGCCAAAATCAAGTTACCTTCCAAATTCAAAACAAAAACAACTATCATAACCAAAACAATTACCGAAACCGACAAAACACCTCCCAAAATACCACTCAAACAACACCAAATCCAACAAGAACCATTGTTCCTATTACTACAACAAACACTTAACCACAAAATGAGAATCAAGCATTGGTGATACAAAAGGATGAAGGTTTTGACTGGAATACCATGCAACTTGGTATTAGTGAGACCACAAGTGGTAATGTTTCATGCTTTGCTCAAAAAGTGGAAAGAGAGGAGTTGTGATAGTTGATTTGGAAGAAAAGAAGGTTTCTGAGAAGGTGGTTATTGAAGAGATTATTGAGGAGGAGGTTCCAAAAATTGTTTCTTAGAAGGTTGAGGAACCGGTTACTGAAACGGTTTCAGGGACGATTATCGATTCTGTTGCTGATGTATCTGATGATCGAGAATCTGTCTATTCGGATTCGGATAGTGAATCTGATTCGGAGGCAAGTGTGAACTCACTTGATGATGATATTGATCAATTACTAGCCGAAGCAGACTTTCTGATGAGGAAGAAATCGTGCATGGTGGATGATGCTTTCACGAAGATGGATTATTCTAAGTTCTTTGCTGGAAAGGAAGCTCATTTCGATTTAATGGCCATGACAGATCCTCCTAAGCCGGTAAGTCCTAACTCTTCTTCTAGTGAGAAATATTGTGGTACTTGCGATAGACTTAATGATGAGGTTAAGAAACTTAAGCATCAGCTTGAGATTGCTAAAATTGTCATTCAGTCGTATCGTAGGGATGAGCACGATTTCAACAAAACACTTGAGAGCTATAAAAAAGATGTTTCTGAACTGACTAAAACTCTTTCATTAAAAAAAATAGCCATTAATAATTACATTAATGAAATTGAGGAAACTAAAATAGTAATGGCTAAAATCAAGTGTTTTACCGAAAAGATTAACAAGAAGTTAGAAAGTTATAAGATTGTGGCGTATGTTTTAGAGCACATTGTTGAGGAACCATCTCAATCTGATAGTGCTAACTACAAATCTGTTCCTTCCCCAGTGTTATTTGAAAATCATAATCTTAATTCAGTAACACCGGAGAATTCAGTTAGATCGGATTCCTCATCGGAAAATGAATCAAACACTTCAAGTGTTGGTGATCCAAATTCCGACGTGAGACCGATTCTCGGGTTGAATGATGAGGGAGTGGTTGCGGTAACTGATGATTCAGATACTGAAGATGAGGAACCTAAGAAGAATGATGATATTCCATTGGAAAATCACATTCGAACGAATGAGAGTGTATCACCTTTTCATGTTCCACATCCTCAAAAGAATGAAACCAAAAAGAATCCATCAGTTAAGTATTGTGATAAGAATGAGTCCAGTGACTAACCCGTGAAGGTGTTTTATCGGATAGAAGGATCCGATAAGATAATTTCTGATGATGAGTATCCCATACAGTTTGTTAACTATTCTAAAATCGAGAAAAATTTGGCAAGAGAGTACCATTTGGTTTCCTAAACATGAAAGAACAAATGATATTCCACCTGAACTAATCAAGCGACTGTATGGTGGTGACTCTAAACAACCCAAGGTTCATGTCACTGAATTTGTCAAACCAAAGGACAAGATTAACGGATTTTATGAACCAGATTACTCAATGGAGTCCGCTCCTGAGAGTTTAAGGCGAAAGTGTGTTGATGATCAACACCTGGTTAAATCATTCGCTAATCCTTATGCCAAGAACTCATTTGAAGAGTATCGTGCTTGTTACAAGTGTGGGGAGAGGGGGCATTTACTTGCACACTGCCCATACGTGCGACACAAAAGGCACGAGGTTGAGAGCAGGCAGAATCAGAGGAATTCGGTTGATGGTTACCAAACCAGACAGTCTTTTCCACAAAGACAATTTTATCCTCAAAGACAACAATTTTACAACCAAAACCGTTTTTATCCAAATAAAGGAAACCATCGGATTGTTTATGACAATCGTAACCGAATTGCCTTTGAGAATAAACTGAAGAAACCAATGATGAACGCAACTCATGATAAACAAAAGGTTTATCCAAAACCTGTTGTTAAGTCATTAGTTGGACTTGTGTCTGTTAAATCAGATAAGGTAGTCAAGAAAGTTTCATTTAAGGACGATATAAAGAAACATGTTGAGGTTAAACAACATCAAATTAGGATTCTTCAACGTTTGGAACAGACTTGGACACCAAAGGGTTCTCCAGGTGCTTCTACTTCATCTGCTAAGGTTCAAGTTAAGTGTGAAGAAGTTTTGAACAATCAGAAAAGGATTGCTTCAAAACAAGTTGAAAAGAAAGTTTGTGAAAAAGAATCTTTGAATGTTAACACTCAAAGACCCAAGACCACAAAGGCTTGGGTCCCTCGTAAAAACTAATCTTGTTATGATTGGTGTAGGGAGCTTCAGTTGGCCCTGTTAGCAGTCTCTGGATTGTTGACAGTGGAGCTTCTGGGCACATGGCCAGTGACATCTCGCTACTCTTTGATATCAAGAATATTAATGGATGGTATGTAGCGTTCGCTGGGAACAAAGGAGGTTATATAACAATGGAAGGAAGTGTTAGCAATGGGATTGTGAGTTTTGAACGAATATCTTATGTGAAGAAAATCGATTATAATCTGCTGAGTGTCAGTCAAATTTGTGATAAGAAGTTTTTCGTACACTTTGATGACAAATCTTGCTACATCTTGAAGCCTAGTTTCGTTATTCCCAAAGAGTGGATAATGCTTAAAGCTCCAAGAGTGAACAATCTGTACTTTCTTGATATAAGCAAGGCAATCACAACTCAGGGTCAAGTAACGTGTTTTCTGTCCAAAGCTACAGAGAAAGAATCCATCATGTGGCACAGACGGATGGGGCATATTCACCTGAGAAAAATGAACAATCTGGTGAAAAACGGGCTTGTAGAAAGAGTTAATGTGAAGCATTTTCATTTGAATGATAAATTTGTGAGTTGTTAGAAGGGGAAACATCACAAATATTCCCACAAACCCAAGAAAGTGAACTCGGTTGAATTTCCACTTGAGCGTTTACACATGGACCTATTCGGACCTGTTAAGCGTAAAAGTATGAATGGAGATCTTTACTGTCTTGTGGTTACTGATGATTACTCAAGATTCTCGTAGGTGATGTGCATGCAACATAAGAGCAAAACGTTAAATAATTTGAAAGTTCTGTTTGCCCGATTGGAGAATATATATGGATTGAAGATCAAACGTATTCGAAGTGACAACGGGACGGAGTTCAAGAATTCTATGATGGATGCATTGTGTGAAGAAAAGGGTATTCATCATGAATAAAGTGCACCATACACTCCTCAATAGAACGGTGTTGCAGAAAGAAAGAATAGGATTCTAATCGAAGCGGCTCGAACTATGCTTGTGGATACTAATCTTCCAGTTATGTCTTGGAACGAGGCTATTCATGCAGCATGTTATACATTGAACCGTGTGTTGACAGTGAAGAAGTTTGCAAAGAGTTCTTATGAACTACTTATCAGACGAAAGCCAAATTTAGAGTTTCTAGAGCCATTCGGGGCGCTATGTACAATGCTGAATCCTAATGAGAAGTTTGGATCGAAAGCAGAAGAAGGTTATTTTGTTGGATACGCGACATCACTTAAACACGTGTTTAACAAAAGAACTAAACAAGTTGAAGAGTGGGTGAATGTTGATGTTCAACGCTACACTCAGAATGTTCAAGGAAATGAGCCCGATTGGATGTTTAACTACAAGGAACTATTTGAGTCATTCAATCTAGAAAGCTTGGTTGAAGAAGCTGTTTTAAGATTGTATTACGAGTGTGAGAATGCAGTAACTTCACCGTTAGTGCACCCAATCACCGTGACTCCTCCAGCAGCAACTTCTGATGATACCAATGCTCCTGTAGTTGAAGAAGAGGTTTTCCAAGAAGCTTCAACAACACTGGATTCTTCTAAGTCAGAAGACGAGGAAGAAGTTACTAGTGAAGCGGTGGTGGATAATGCTACAGTATCATCACCAGTGAACCCTAATCTAGATATTCCATCGTCATCAAATACAGGTAATGATCTGGAGATGGCAGAGAATTTAAATGTTCAAGAGGTGATTCCTTTTCCTGAACATCTGGAATTTTGGATTAATCAGATTCACCCGCTAGAACAGGTTATTGGTGATCCTGGAAGCAGTGTGATGACCCTTGGTCAACTAAGACGTGCAACCTCGCATGATAACATTGGAGCCCTTGCCCTGTATGCCAAAATACATAAATCAGGTTGTCAAAATGATTGGTATTTTTCTTGTTATGTTTCACAGGTTGAACCAAGAACATACAAGGATGCTTTACAAGACGAATCATGGGTAGATGTGATGTAGCAAGAACTACAGTAATTTCAGAAACTCGAAGTCTGGACGCTGACCGATTTACCACCAGACCAAAAGAAGATTGGCACAAAATGGGTGTTTAAGTGCAAGAAGGATGATCGAGGCGTTATTATCAGAAACAATGCTCGATTGGTGGTACAAGGGTTTCGTCAAACTGAACGAATTAATTACAATGAAGTCTATGCACCTGTTGCGCGTATTGAAGCAATCCGAATGTTTCTTACATATGCATCTTACATGAAATTCAAGGTGTATCAGATGGATGTAAAGAGTGCTTTTTTATATGGTGTGGTCAAGGAAGAAGTATGTGTGGGGCAACCACTAGGTTTTGAGGATCCTATCCACCCGGATAAGGTCTACAAGCTGAACAAAGCTTTGTATGGTTTACACCAAGCCCCAAGGCAGTGGTACGAGGAGCTCAGCACATATCTTCTCTCCAAAGGATTCAAACGAGGACTGGTAGACTGTACCTGTTCACAAAACGAACAGAGGGTGACTTGCTTCTTGTACTAATTTATGTTGATGAAATTATATTTGGTTCCACTAATGAACTTCTGTGCAGGGAATTTGAAAAGATTATGCAGGAAAAGTTTGAGATGAACTCAATGGGAGAGATGCAATTCTTTCTGGGATTGCAAGTTGATCAATTGCCGTCAGGGATCTTCATCCACCAGACGAAATATGTTTCTGAAGTCTTGAGCCGATTCCAGATGGATAATTCAAAGCCGATTGACATTCCTATACAACCCAATAACGGGATTGGAGTTGATGCTAAGGGGGAGCGTACTGATCCATTTACATATCGAGCCATCGTTAGATCTTTAATGTATTTGACTGCATCCCGCCCAGATATAATGTTTGCTACATGTCCTTGTGCTAGATTCCAATCGAAGCCGAAACAGAGTCACCATACAGCTGTCAAGAGAATCCTAAGATATCTGAAGGGATGTCCCTCGCGTGGACTATGGTACCCTCATGATGATAATTTTGACTTTATTGCTTTTAGTGATGCAAATTTTGGCGAATGTGATATTGACGCGAAATCCACAATGGCTAGATGTCAATTTCTGGGGAGCAGGCTCGTGACCTGGAAATGCAAAAAGCAGGCAGCAGTTGCACTATCTACTTGTGAAGCTGAATACGTGTCAGCCTCGAGTTGCTGTTCACAGGTTTTATGGATTCAACAGTAGATGCGCGACTACGGTTTGCAATTTCTAAAAACCCCTATTCATTGCGATAATGAAGCAGCCATAGCACTCACTAAAGACACTATAAATCATTCTAAAGCTAAGCATATCCGAATCAAGTATCACTTTATTCGTGATTGCTATGCTAAAGGATTGATTGACATGGTTAAAATCCACACTAACTATCAGAGAGCTGATCTTTTTACCAAAGCTTTTGACAAATCCAGATTTGAATTTTTACTAAAAGCTAATGGTAATAAAGAAAAACAAGACTAATGTTCACATCGGTTTATCAATTTTATTTTTGTTTTTGCTTTTGCTTTTATGCTTTCAAAATTAAAAATCCAAAAATATGTTTTTAATTTTAGGGGGAGCAATTTATTCAGAAAAATTAAAAACATTGAAAATTTTTGAAAAACCATAAAAATCAGAAAATAAAAAATGATTTTTCCTGGAGAAAAAGTGGAAATGACAGTACATCAGTGAGGATCTTTCGCATGCTAGAGATTTGTAAAGTTACAGATCTGATATGTGATTGACTTAGTGTGATGTGTTGATAGGCTTCGTAGGCTTATTAATGTGTGCCTTAGTGATACAAACATAACGAACTGCTTAGTATGTGGATGAACACCTCATGGGTATATGGTCTTGGTACCGTAATTTCGTTTGGTAGGGTTTGTACAAAATCGGAGGCTTCGGGTCGTTATGTTGAATGTTATCTGGGGATAGCCTATCTGATCTTTTGTCGTATTAATTTACGGACCTAGATCAGGCAGGGTATCTTAACAAAAGAGCTTTAAGGCCAAAACCTAAAGTTACCGAATTGAGGAACTTTAAATGTGTTATGATAATCAAAGATTATTTGATGCATCGTATCTAATCACTGATACAAATCATGATTGATATAAGACCTCAACCTGGTAGAGTGCACATGTTAGTCTGTAGCATTGATTTGCTTGTGACACCCCAGGAAAATCCCACATCGGCCGTGGCCAGGAGAGATCCTTGGTTCATAAGTAATGTCTTGCCTCTTAAATCACCAACGCGTTTTGGGGCTTAATGTTAGTGGATGAGAGGAGAACTCCACAGTTAAGCGTGCTCAGGTGGGAGCACTACCAGGATGGGTGACCTCCTGGGAAGTTTCCACTTGGGCAACCAAAAACAAATCCGTGAGCTCTGGATGGGCAAAGCGGACAATATTGGTGGTGAGAGGGGTCGGGTGTTACATTGCTGACCTGTACACCTTTGTGCATCATAACTTGTAAATACGGATAACAACATAATCACGCGTTACAATGAATCTTTGTGCAAAATTCCTTGATACGGGAGTATGTCGTGTGTGTGGGAACCACAGGTGAATTAGTTATTAATACACCTAAGAGCATCATTTTAAAGCACTGCATAACACTCTGCATGTGAGTTTATGTGGACAACAATATCAGCAATAGCCGAGTCACACAGTCAGTAAATGTTTAACTGAAACAGAACAACGGTATGAGTTGATCTCTCATAAACTGATATGATCCTCTTACCGGAAAATCACAAAATTTTTATTTCTTTATGTTGATTTAGTTCATATACAAAAACTTAAAAAGATTTTTGGCATGTTTTAGCATAAATTTCAGAAAATCCAAAAGATTTTACATTTCTGTGTTATTTTCGATAACCGATGTTGAATGATGATCATTTTCTGAAGTTTGACAAGCCAATTTGAGTTTTGTATCTTTGAAATGAGAAATTTTGAGAAATTAAAAGTTTAGATGTTTCAAAATATCAAAACGGGAATCGAATTGGACAAAATGGTAAAAATCAGTTTTTCCAGATTTCCATTCGACCTTTCGTTAGGTCGAATGAAATCCTGAAGCATTGATTCGAACCAATATTTAGGTCGAATGAGAGTGGTTCTTATAAAATTTTCCATTCGAACCCCTATAATTGTCCTTTGCTCTTTTATTAGGTCGAAAGAACATTATTGCGTCTCATTCGAACCCTGAAAGGGTCGAATGGACAGTGTCTACATATACCAGATCCCCCATTCGAACCCCATTCTCAACAGTTCTCAAATTCTTTCATTACACCCACTTATTGCATTTGATTTTTAGACTTGATAATATTGTTCCTCGAGAATCACTGATCGTTTCCATATACAAATCACAGGTAATGGACCATTAAACAGATCAGAATCGTTGATCAAAGTTTTCAAACCCTAGGCTTCAAATTAATGGATTTAAACTGTTTATTCATCATAATTAACCCCATGGATTCAATATTCGATGATTTTAGGGGGAGAATATCACGGATTCAATTGTTTAATATGATTAATCATGAATTTCGATTGTTTAAACCCTAGAATCAATTGATAACCATCTAAAATTGAATGTTTGTGACAATTGATGGTCATTCAGTGTTAGTCGGTCATATTAGGTTGTTTTGCAATCAAAATGAGTGAATAAAATGGATTAAACAGTGAGTTGATCATTTCAAATTTCAAAAATGCCCATTCAACCCCTCTGAAAGGCCGAATAAAGAATTGAGTGGTCGAATGAACAACTTTCATGTTCATTTGACATACTAAAAACCCATTCGAACCTTCGACAGGTCAAATGAAAAGATAATTTGACCATTTTTCAAGTTTTATCCGAATTGACGTGTTTTTGTATTGTTTGTTTGTGATTTTGCAGATAAAATGGCTGAACAACCAATACGACAGGCAGAAGCACCCAAAGAGCTAAACTTTGAACCCAAACATAACTGTTGTGCTTACATTGGACCGGTGGATTCAAAAAATGAAGAATTTACAGGCATTGTTGAATTTCTGAGAAGATCTAGAGTTGTACATGCTATTGCACAACCAGCTACATTCTATAAACACCACCAAGTGGAGTTCTGGGAGAAAGCAGCTATTACTTTCTGGGAAAACAAATCTGTAATCCAAAGCAGAATTTAGGGTCACATGGTGTTTGTTCCAGAACAAGATATCAGAGAAGTGTTGCAGTTACAAGATTCTCCTAAAGATCCGATAGAGTTTTCATGGTCTGTGCAGCGTGCTTGCTATCTCAGGATGAAATACAATGGTGCAATCACAGAAAGCCAACTGCATAAAGCCAAAGTGTGTCCTCATATAAGCATCTACTTCATGTGATACTACACGTATTTGGACCAGTCAGTGGAGGTTATGATGTGCTGAGGAAGTCTTTGTCGTCTTTATCTGTTGCATTGATACTTAACAAGCCATTCAACGTATCTAGGATGATCTTTCACCACATGAAAGAGATGTTACAAGGATTTAAGAGTGAGAAGTTCTTGAGGTACCCCAGATTCTTGCAGATGGTGTTTGACAGGAAGTACAGTGAAGTGTTGAATAAAGATCCATTGCTGATTCTCAATCAAACACATATGAACCTGACAACTTTGGGCGAAATGAAAGTGTATAAGGGGAAGACCGAAGAAGAAAAGCCACCGCATAAGCGTTTATTTGGACACTTAAGTACTGTTGCATACAAAGATCCAGGGATAGATAAAGTGAGGAATGCTGATAGCAATTCTGATTCTGATAGTCCTATTGTACCTGTTGATAGGAAAGCAAAGAGAAACAGACAAGTGATCAATAAGGGTGCTAAGTCTGGGAAAGGAAAGCAAAAGATTGATGAAGTTGAACCAAAGAAGAAGGCTGTGAATGGGAAAGGAAAGTTAAATACTATGTTAATTGATGAGGAATCAGGAGAGACTGAAGAAGATGCTGAGTGGGACTCAGAGACTGAAACAACAAAGGATACTAATCCCAAGGCCACTGAGATTAGTACTCCTAAAGCATTAGACAAGATTGCTAAAGAACAGAGACAGAGAGTGTTACTTGAAGAGGAATATGAGTTTGCTCTTGATGTTGATGCAAATATTGAAGGTTCTCCAGTTACAGGTGCTAAAGTGAAAAGGGACAGAGGTAAAAAGATGTCCAAGAGAGAACCTGCAAGGAAGATAAGAGAGAAGGAGTTAGACATATTGCTAAAAGGCAAGAAGACGTGTGCTGCTTTTCAAGCTCAAAAGCAGCATCCCCAGCAAGCAAGAAGCAGAAAGTTGTTATAACTAATCCTGCAGCACATATCACTAAAGTAGATTTTTCTGAATCATTCAAGAAGGCATTGGCAAGTATGAAGGAAAGAACTGCCAAACCAACTGCTGAATCAAGTTCAACTACTCAAGCAACTGTTTCTAGTGACGTGATGGAAGCTGTTAATAGACAGATTTCTAACATGATGAAGGCTTTCAATCAACAAGATTCTGAGATCAGACAGTTAAAGGAGAATGAGAAATATATTTTGGAGATTGTTTTGACTTCTCAGAAACGTCAAGATGAGTTGGAAGAGAAGGTAAAAACAGTTGATAGTTTGAAGGAGAAAGTACTGTTTCTTGAAGGTGAGAACAAACAGCTAACTACCATGAAGCAAAAAAAAAAAAAAAAAAAACGAAGAGATTGTTGGTGTTGCAAGATGAAAATGGCAAGATGAGGAAGATCATATATAAACTGTACGAACAAGCACCACAGCTCAAAGGTGTTGAAGAAGAAGAGGAAGAGGAAGAGGAAAAAGTTGATTACAGTGGTACAGATGAGGATGATGATGAAGAAAAAGATGATGATGAGTAAGATGATGAGAAAGATGGAAAAGATGACAATTCTGATAATGATGATGATGATAATGCATCAGGTGGGGGAAATGCTAATAAGGAGAAACCTACTAGTTCTAAATATTCTGAAGATGATGATCCTTCACAGTATTCATTTGAAGAACGCTAGAAAGATGAAGGTGATAAGAGTACTTCATAGAAGAAGCCTGGCAAAATGACTGATGCAGACAAAGAACTGTTGAAACAGATGATAAAGAGAGGGTGTTATACTTTGGAGATTACTGGTAGATTTCCTGAGATCTTCATAAACAATGACATGAGATATGAGATTGAGTATAATGATCCTAATCTGGAAGATGGTGAAGTTTGTAATGCTGTTGCAAGAGAGATTCTGGATGAGTTAGCTATACAGGTTGGAAAGTCACTAGATGATATTCTTAGTGAGAAGCAGATGCCGTATGTTCCAGTGACTGATCCAAGCCAAAGAGATGCTGAAGATATTGAAGCTGACAAGTACAACAATGTGGAAGTTGAAGATATTTCACACGAGGAATATCCTGAATACTACAACATTCACACAGATACCAGCATTCCAGTTGTCATAAATGAAGAAACTCTCAGACAAGCTGAAGACATTGCTAAAGAGAAAAGTAAGAAGATCATTGATGAAGTATTTGAGAACGAATCTAACAAAGAGAAAGTCTTCAAGCAATCTGATTCTTTAAAAGAGTTATTAACAAAGCTGAGAGAAGTTGATAAGAACCAACCTAAACCAGCAGTTCAAGGAGATGTCTACAAATACAGCAACAAGATATTCAAGGGACGTGCATTAGCTTAGAAATACTTTCCATAGCAAAGGTGCATTGGGATCAAGTGGGAGAAGGGTATTTAGTACTTTCGACACTTTCATGAAATAAAGACATTACCATACTGGGCTGTTAAAGACATTGTACGACATCAGATTTCAGGCTGTGACCACAATAATATTGTGCATTGGATGGCAGAAAGGGTGACAAGGGAGAGCCATACCAACTGGAATGCATGTAGACCACAATATCCAAAGCGTATTGTTCACAAGAATGATATTGATCCGATGAATGGTCTTCCCAAGGTTACTTTGAAGTATAAACCACCCAAAGTCATGAAGCTTATTCCCTTGATGCCGATTCAACAACACTTTGCTAAAGACATTGAGTTTTGGTATTATGATTGGGTGACTGGAGAAGCTGTGATTATGCTCAGAGATGCAAATCCGAAGCTAATGGTGAAGAAAATATGCGTGTTCGATCCTATGTGGTTGATTAATTGTGCGAAAAAAGATATTGACGCACTATATTACAATCAAATTCATTTTGATGTGTGACATAGAACGTGCCTGGTATTTTCAATAGGTTGCTATATTCTGCTTTGCTTGGGGAATTCATTCAGATTGTGATTATGAGAAGCTGCTTGGAAAGACTATTAAGAAAGCTGAACCACAAAAACGCACACTAAAACGACAAGCCAAACCAGAAATGAGCGTGCGTGTAAAGAACAAAATCAAGATCAAACTTCGGAACAGAGCATTGGAATATCAAGAACACTCCAAGAAATTGCCAAGGGGGAGTTTGTAGATTCATATGTGTGGCTATCGCTATTGGATTGTACGAGATTGTGAATGTTTAAAAGATTAAAATTTTTGGAAAGACTCATTCAACCTATCGTGAGGTCGAATGGAGATTTAGTGGGTTAAATAGATTCTGTGATTATTAGTTTGTTTATGTCTTTGTTGGTTCGAGTCTTGAATAGGTCGAATAGACTCATTCGACCTCCGCAGAGGTCGAATGGAGAAGTCTATATATATGTTTGATGAGTTTGTAAGTTAGAACTTTGGTCATTTTCGTGTGTGTTTACTATGTGTTTTCTAGAGAGAGTCTAGAAGGTCCCAAAGTTAGTTTTCATAGTAATCTAAAGTCTTCGTAAGATAAATCACTACTTGATTATTAATGAAAACTTGTTTATCATGTATATTATCGTGTTCTGATCTGGATATTATCATTTTACATGTGATCTAGGGTTTCCGCACCTAGATTGCTTATACTTGTGTGATAAACTAGTTGATTTTACAAATCCGATCCTTTACAATAAATGATGCTAGCTATACATCGTACATGTTGCTCAAGCGATTTGAACCACTGCTGAATGTAGTATGTGTACAACATATTTTTCCTTAATCCGCCACCGTTCATCACACTGTGACAATGATTTTGTGTTTCTGTGTTAAGGATAATATGCACTTGTCCAACCTCCAGTTGACCCAGGTGGGGTTTGTCGAGCCCAATAGATCTATCCACATTTCCCTGCTATATCCCCATATTTGTGGTTCATATGAAGTAAGGAAATAGATGAAAGTCGCTTAATACATATTAATATAATAGTATTTACATAATCCATGATGCTTAGTTTATAGTAGCATGTTTCTTCCCCAACAAGAAAACAGTAAAAGGGGCCGTGAAACTCACCTTAGGTTGCGTCTTCTAGCGTGATATAAGACATGCATGTTATGATAGTCCCAACAACTGAAAACCTACCATAGATAGCCTATAAGTTGTTTGACTAGAATCGTGTTTGTCTAGCGACCCGTTGTTGTCCGATCAATGACTTAATATATTTTTATAAAGCGTTTTGACTGTGATCGACTACACAAGACCCGACATTTCGTTGGTGACCATAATATCAGTTTATTAATCATATATAAGTTCTCAAGTAATCTTTCACGTAAAACACATAATTTCACAAAGTATTTAGAAGTTACAACATTTTTTAGCGAAGGGGTATCATATACACGAAGGGGTTGAATCGGCTGCTCACTTTGATCGTCAATTTGGGGATGGTACGCAATATTCATATCCAATCGAGTACCCAAAGATATCTGCAATGATTTCTAGAAATGAGAAGTGAAATGATAACCACGATCATAGTTGATGGATATCTGCACCCTGTGCCATGAGACAACTTCCTTAAGGTAGATGCGAGCCAACAACTCCACCTTGTTAGTTTCCTTGATAACTAGGAAGTGTGCACACTTGGTTAAATGATCGACAATTACCGAAATAGTGTCACAATCACTTGGTGATCTCGGGAGTTTGGTTATGAGATCCATAGATATTTGTTCCCATTTCCAGACAGGAATTTCAGGTTGATGGAGTAGACCGGATGATTTCTGGTATTCAACTTTGACTTTTTGCACAAGTCAAAACTCACAACACCTCATAAATGAACCAAACATCATAGAAAAATTATTATTATCATTTCATTCATAAATAACACAAAAGCCCCAATTTCTAGGTCACCATTAACCATCTAGGTCTTTATTTTTAGTAAAACTCACTTATAATGTTTAGATTCAATTTAGAAAGGTTTTAGAAAGGGTTTTTATTGATGAAAACACACTATAATCAGATCTGGACATTTTGGGTTCATAATAACAACATTAAAAATCTTTGAGATAGATTTAGATAGATTACCCACCTTAGATCGTCAATTGTTTATGATTCTAGGAGTTATTTTGGCTAAGAATTGATGACATGAGGGCAATAACTCATTTTAACAAGGTTAGGGAGCAGAAAGGGGTGTTTAGAGGTGAGTTAGGGTTGTAAAAATGATGAAAACAAGTTAAGGATGGTATTTATTGCTGCTGTCCTTCGCCGCTGGTTTTTTGGGACTCCCTTCTTCTAGATTTTGGGCGAAGGGCTTTTCCCTTATAAACTTATAACACATGGGTTTGCCCTTCTCTATAATAGAAGTTAACGCACCAAAACCCATGTTTTCATATCAACTCATGTAAACACGTATTTGCATGTTATCAATGATCACATATCATATAATTATTAATAAATCACCTATATTATATTATTGTTTCACCAACGAATGGGATACGAGACTCATGTATGTTAATCCTGGTGATTCCCGGAATCACCATACCATAACCATAGTGTGTGTAGACAATAGGAAATGGTGTCCAAATATCGATTAATAATGTGACTATCAAAGTACGTTCCAAAAAGTTACACTTTGGACTGCGAATATGGAACAAATATTTAATTGTTAAATATTATTAATCACAAATAACTTCAACTAAGAAATAAACTTTTAGAGAAATATTTATCAAATAGATTATTTCGAATAATCGGTGTTGATTGTTTAAAGAAACAATAGAATGGAAATGTATTGATTGAACGGATTAACCAATTGAATCGTTTAAAACGTTTAACAATGTAATAATTATTACAGAATAATTATTATGACGTTGTCACATAATTGTTATTGGATATTAATTAATAGTGATTGATAATTGTCGATGCACCATAAATATAGATTTGTTGATATCATGTGGTGATTATTATTTAAAATGTTAAATAATAATATTTTGTTTATTATGTGATAATAAAACATAAGAAACAAAGACTGGTGATTAAAGTGTTAATTATAAAACTTTAGTGGCTAATTAATTAATAGTTAATTAAAGATGATTACTATATAATCATCTTATTCTTCTAACCCTAAGGGGCTATTTAGCAAGTGCTGAACCAGTAAGTGCTGAACCAGTAAGAGGTCTGAATGGGTAAGAGACTCTGAACCAGTAAAGTGCTGAACCATTAAGAGCTGTTTGGTTGTATCTGTGAATGACTGTGCAGAATAACTATTTTACCCCTCTGAACATTTATGTGTTGAATGAAATGTATCTGTTTGGCCAGAGCTTTGAATAATGTACAGATTTATGGAAAATTGTAAAAAGAAGAAACCAAACGTCATAGAAAATCCAAATTACACATAAATCCTTTAAAATCCTAGGAAACATACCAAAATCTAAATACAAATAACACAACATACGAAATCCAAATAAAAAGAACACAACTCTGCATACAATTTTAATTCGAATCATTTGAAAGCATCTGATTAGCAATCTGGTCACGTAAAGAATTCATATAGTCAATACCCTATGAACCCCACTCTATGTCTTGAACTAACAGGCCATCATTTTCCCCACTTTGCATTTCGTGAAACATCGAGTTCTTATCATAGTCCATAAATAACTGACATAAATGTTGCATTTCCTTATAAAATTATGGATGGCAAAATAAGCAACCAATATGTCTCTTTGTATTGGAAAAGGAAAGGGAGCCATTTGCTTTAGGATTGGGAATCTCGCCTTCAGAACACCATATGCACATTCAATGACATTTCTGAGTTGTGCGTGAGCATTATTGAATCTTTCTTCCTTAGTTAACGCACGTTGTCGTCGAAAATCGGCTAACCAATACCTTGTACTACGGTAGGGAGTCATAAATCCACGAGTGTTGGTGTACGCAGCGTCACAAAGGTAATACTTCTTTGTATCAGCATCAAAACTATCATATAAAAACAAATAATGTATGAAATGAACATTGAAGAATGATTAAAAACTTGGTGGCGGGAAAGGAAAGCCAAAATTTGGGTTGGATTGCAACTTCTTTTAAAACTGGTAAATCATGTGCAATGCCCTCCCATCTGACCCATACCAATGTGAATATCATATCAAAGTCACAAATTGCTAATACATTTTGAAAGCATTCACCTTTTCCTCTTCCCCTGTAACGAGTTTGTTGATCAATATGCATGATCGCATGTATAAGAGTTCCATCTAAGGCACCTATTGCTGCAGGAAATATTTCTTTTCGCCTTCTATGTCGTTCGGAGTTATTTGCGCTTACATTAGAAGATGTGTCATTAATATTTAATTCATTTGTGTAACTTGTATTTATTTGTTCAATTATTTCTAATTATTGTAATTATTTACAATTATAGTTTTAAAGCAATTAATTAAATTACTTTGTCCCAATTATTTGGAACTACTTTTTAACTAGATTTTTCAATTGGTAATAAATATATTACCTAATCATATTTATAAAATTTATCATATTATTTTTTATATACGAATTTAGTATTAATTCATTTTGTTGCAAAAGAAACCCTAATTCCCCAAATCGACTTAACAAACCCTAATGCCTTAGAACCCTAGATACCTTAGACCTTTTAGACATTTCCTTATTAGTATTCTTAAATGTTATAGGTAGAATTCCTCGGGAATTCCTAGTTCTTTAACTCATGACAGCTTAAGTTGGTTTTGGATCGCTTTCGCAAACTGTGAGTATACTTATCCCCTTTTCATTTTTTACATTTTTGGGGTGAAACATGTACACATATACAAACTTACACATACTCTTACACATAAACTTTTATACATTTACAATTCATATACGTGTCTCGTTATCTTGGTGCTTTATGCTAGACTTAAACGTAGTTTACTTACATTGTTTGCTCGAAATTGTTATCTAGACTTAATTAAAGTTAGAGTGCTCAAATGTTCAAATGCTCAAATCGATGTAACACATGTTACGGTGCTCAAATCATTGTGAAACGTGATAAACTTATATCATGTTAAACTTTATGTGATACATCTTCGTTTGACTTTATCATGTTTGTTTACTACGTGTATACATAATGCCATGATAGATCTTGACACCTGAGTTGTAAAACATATTCTTTAAACTTATATTATACATATACGAACCAAGTATGCTCACCAACATTATTTATGTTGACAAAATATTTTCGTTCATGTTTCAGGTAGTTTGTTGAGATACTACATGTAGGACATTTGACTTAGTAAAGACTTAACCCGAACAACGTGTGGAAATTGTACTTGTATTTCATGAATGTTTGTAATTGTACTTGAAGCATTGAATAAAATATTTACACTTTAGTACCATGAGCTTTTGAACAATCGTCACTGCATGGCAGCTTGATGATTCCGCCATCGGTTGGGGTGTTACAAGATTCATTGATACAAAGATTCATTTGATTCATTTAATTTTGTCACATGGTTGGTATGCAAACTAGTTCCCAGTAGGTTTTGTTCTCACAAACTGTCGTAGATACTACCATGACTTGTTATTTGCTAAACAAACTATAATTTTTGTCACATCAAAACCTATGTATTTTCACATACTATTTATAGTTGACCCCCAGCCTTTCAAATTAACATGTTCTAGGATTCAATTGTCACAAGGAGGAATTGCAAGCCATTGGATACATAGGATACTTGAAGCTTTAATTATTAGCTGAACATTTTGAACTTTTGCTCACTTGAAATTTGTATATACAAACTTTTGGAATAAATAAATTATGTGAAATCTATAGTACCATGGGATATTACACAATCGTCCCTATGTGACACCCCGATGTTTCTGTCGTCAGTTGAGGTGTTTCAATATGGGTGACAAGTTTTTGGTACCACACCAGATGCGGGAGTGGTTTTCTTGGAAAAGGGCGGATTCCCTACAGGTGCACCAGTGATCTTCGGATTGCACACCTTTAGGAATATGTTCCACCTTTGTTAAGGTTACCGTTCTCAAGTCTTGGAGGTTAAGGGTTGAAATTGTTAAATCATTTAATCACTAAACCAAACTTATATTTACTTGATCCATAAATACTTAAGTTGTCACTTTTAAAGATAATCAAAACAAGGATAATCTATCTAACTCTCATTAGTACAAAGTCGTTTACTTAATAGAGGGTCCCCCGTCACACATGATGATGGTATGTGAGATCCTTCAGTATCAAAAGTGAGAGTTAAGAGAGGTGGAAGGGAATCCTAGTCGGAATTAAGCCTCTACAAGAATTTAAGGATATAAATCATAGAACCCAGTGCTTAAACGAGTGGTTTTGTGGTGGTTTGGGAAGTGCCTAAAAAGTAGGACTCGAACCTTCTAATAAGCTACATGACTTGTGTGCGTTAGGATCGACGACACTTGTCAATCGGGAGAAGACCGGCTTACGGGCCAGCAATCCGAAGACATCTTTATGGGGACTCGTACACTTCCCCTGTGCGTGATCCATTTAGTTGGCAGAACGTCATCCCTTATTTATTTCTTTTCCCATCTCCTAACTCTAAAGGGACCGTTCAAAACCCGTTTTCCACATCATTAATTAAAACTACTACTACTTTTAATATAATTAATCTACTTATTTGGAGGGTTCCCAAGACTAGCATATTTTCTAAACCTACCGTTTTTATCTTTTATTTTAAAACCAAAACCCTTTTCAAAAACTATTTTTTTTTCTTTTAGAACCCCTTCATTTTATTTTCTGTTTAAAATCCGATTAACGAAAGTGATAGAAGGTTGAGTAGGGGAAATTGTGTTCTCTGGAATACGATACTCGGTATATACCTTAGAAATCTATACTACGCACGTTAGGTTCTCTGCGCGTGTGTTAGTTTTAGTTTCTATGTTTGTAACTATCGTTTACTTATAAATTTAAAACTCAGTAATGGTTTAAATAACAATCCTCTTTTTTCCAAAACCAATGTTTTGAGGTTTAAAACACCATAAAAATGATATCTTTTATATTACTAAAACCGACACACCAGCCGACCAAAGACCATCAAGGCCTGTATACCCCTCCAAAATTAATCTTTGAATGAGTGTGCAAGGTGTTCTAGGAGGAACTATCAGCAATCATTTAATTATTGACAGTGGGGCATCTTAACACAAAATAAGTGACATATCGCTCCGATAAATTGATTAGAACATCTTTGGAGGATTGTAACCTTAGCTAATCAAAGAAGGGAGTTTATTGTGAAAGAAAAGTAAGAAAAATGTCTCGTGAATTTGAATTCATGACACAGTGTTTCGACTTAACAACAAGTGTCAATAATAAATAAGAATGGATTGGGTGGTTGCTATAGAACGGTTCCGTCATTTTCTAACAAAAGGTCTATGGTACCCTAATGGTGAAAAGTTAGATCGCATTGACCTTGGTGATTTTGTTAATGGTGGTTACAAAGTTGAAGCAGAATTAGCAACAGGTGGATATCAGTTCATGGGAGGTTGTCACATGCGTTTCCTGCAACCTAAGAAGCCGAATCAGGTAGTTGCATCAAGCTACTGTTTCCAGGTTCTTTGGATACGCCAATGATGTGCCAAGAATTACACATGTTTTACATATGCATTTTCACCCTTTTTCCACTCAAAAATCATGCTTTTATCTTGGGTTTATCGTGATTTATCTTTCTTTGTTGATAATTGTAAGTTTTGAAGTTAAGGAGTGAAAAGAGGAGAAAAACGACACAAAAGGCAAGGAATTGGACACTTAGAGAGCTGTTTCAGATGCAACATTGTTACGCTCCGGCCGTGCACCTGTTCCAGGTCAACAAGTCAACATTTCCAAGTCAGCAGGAAGCAAAAGTCAACGTGCACGAGCATGACCACCACATGGCATGGCCATGATCAGGTCAACGCGTATTGTGGAATGTTCCAGAACCGACCACACTGACAAGACGGTTATCCAAGTGGTAAGCACGAGCGTGCTCACACCTGAGCACGACCGTGCTAACCAATTGCCCCGACAACACCTGAACGCAAGGACTCTGCTGCAGTAGCATATGTCAAGAACGGGCGTGCACATGCATGAAGCACAAATGTGCTCATCCTGAAAGGCCTATAAATAGAGACATCCACTCCGCACTTTGGCATCCCTCAACCCCTCAAATTCTCTACCTTCTACATGAAGTTTCTGCTATCTTAGGGACTTGTAGGTGTCCTTTGGAGCTTGGGATCACTCCATAAACACCACATTCGAGAGAGAAACACCCCACAATCACTCAAAACCACCAAGAAATCTTCATGCAACCCTCACCATGTTTTACACTCAAACTAAGCCTTGTGAGCTTGTTGTATCAACCGTGTTATGCTAGATTTCTTTTGGTGTTGTTAGGGTGATGATGGAACTTGGTATTCATTAAATAGTTTATTTTTATTTTAAAGTGGTGTTTTGTGTTCTTAACAATTTCTTCTACTATTTATTTGTTTTATGAACTAGTTAATTAATCAACTTAGTATTTGGTCTTGTGATTGTTTTGGTAGGAAGTGGAGGGACTTATGAGTGTATCCGTGGCATGTAAAAACCCGCGCACTTGTAAGCTAACCTAACTCCATGTGTGTTACACCCCGCTAAGGCGGAAACATGGAGATGTGATCTGGGTACACAAGGCTAGACCGAATAAGAAATGAGATTGTTAGGGGAAGGTTAGGTTTGGCTAAGATTTCAGAAAAGATAAAGGAGTGGAGATTGAGATGGTTTGGGCATGTGAGGAGGAGGCAGATATCAGTGACAGTTAGAGTAGTGGAGGAGCTGACTGTTGACGGTAGGAGGAGTAGAGGTAGACCCAAGTTGACCTGGGATAAGCGTATTGAACAGGATTTGATATAGTTGCACCTCTCTGAGGACATGGTCCAAGATAGGAGTTCGTGGAGACGTAGAATTGTGGCTAAGGATTCTTAGGGACTGTTTCATATATTCCTTTTGGGTTATGTTGTTTGTATTGCATATATACCTTTGTTATAATACATGACACTTTCTATGTTTCTATATGGGTTATATTGTTTTGATGGCATATATACCTTTGTTTCTAATACATGACACTTTCATTGTTTATATAAATACAGTATCTCTTCATTAGTTTTTAGTGTTGTTTACTAATAGTTTTTGTTTGTCGAGCCGGGGGTCTCTCTGGAAACAGCCTCTCTATCCGCAAGGATAGGGGTAAGGTTTGCCTACATCCCACCCTCCCCATAGCCTACTCTTAGCTGTGCTAATTGTGGGATTTACTGGGTAAGGTTGTTGGTTGTTGTTGTTGTTTTTCCAATCAACATAATGTATTTAAAACATGGGTTTACTCATTTACTTGATTAAGTTACAAGAGTAATCATACTTAGTGAACAACTAGATATTTGCAAGACTTTGTAAGAATAAAAAATAAGTTTAAGAAAACAAGGTCATACCTCCTAGTGTCTTAGAACAAATAGGGAGTTAGGGGCCTTGTAGAACCTTAGTTATGCTCCTTGTACCCCTAATGATCCATTGGAAGTTAATATTTATGTGTGAGGGCTTGGGTGTGAGGGGTGGTTTGTAGTGGTGGTGGTGCCGTGGGGTGAGGGTGGTCCGGCGGTGGTGTGCGGCCGAGAGGGAGGGGAGAGGGAGAGGTGAGGGTGTGTTAGTTATCTTTGTGCACTTAACCTCCTAATCCCTTGTTCTATTTATAATAGTTTTGGATGGTAAGGCATGATGCTTAAGGAAAGGTGAAAGAGAGCATCTTCCATTTTGGGTGTGAGGTCATGTAAAGAAGATTTTGGCTAGATTGTGGGTGTACCATGGAGTTGATAGATGCATGTGTCTTGGAATGGGGGAGCCAATAATTAGAGGGTGTTTGGAAGGTTTAGGCTTAGTCATTTCACTTAGAGTTGACTTATGATAATCATGCTTCTAACTAGATATCAGGCATTATGGGATTGATGGGGCATGATCAATAATCTTTGGTGCATGGAAAGTGTAACTAACAAAGATGGTAAGTCAATGTTTCTTGATCCATGTAGTGATAAAGTTAATTACCATTCTAGTGTAAGGTCTTAGGAATGTGGGGATAGGACATGTGCATGCAAGATCCAAAGATCTCACTCACATATGTATGTGTGTCGTATGTATATGTATGTATGCATGGGTTGGTTATTTTTGGTAAGTCAATGGTTATGGAAGGAATAAGTAGAAAGGTGTATGGCTATTTGGGGTGGAATCTAGGAGACTTTGAAATGATGGTTCATACAAGGTGTAAAGGTTAGATCTTTGGAAATCACACAACACCTATGTATATGTGTGTGTGCCACCGTATATGTATGTATGTATATACATATATATATTTTTTTTGAACATTTAAAACTCATGTCTTGTACAAATGCTTATACATATGTTGTGATTAGATGTTAAGTGTGATCTTTGTACAAGTTTAGGTGCCTCAAATATATATATAATTGTGTTCCATATATATATATATATATATATATATATATATATATATATATATTGTTAACTAGTCGTATTACTAGTTGCATGTGGGCTTTGTGTGTCGGGTGATTTATGTATACGTACATTGTTTGATTTTGTCCTTGATGGAATCACCATTGAGATGTTATGTATCATTGTATGAGTTTCCCAAACTAGGGTTTTTGATATGATCTCTCTATAGCCATGATAACTATCTGTCTAGTCCTGAATTTGTTACTAACTAGTGGCCCTAATGTTAGTCTGTATGCATCGAAATTATCATGTCGGAACCCTGTATGGCCCAAATGTAATGAAACATGCAAAATGAAATATCATGCACAATGTTTACGTGTAGCTAATGTACGGATATGACCTGTGATTTTCGGCGGGTGTCACACACCATAACCACAATGAACCTCCAATTGACTCATGTTGGTCCCAAACAAATTATTTCCATAGTGATCTTTATTTTCCGACCCATGATACCGCAGTTGAGAATTATGGTTATCAAGCTGGTTGACCCTATTATAACAGGGTTCATTTCTCTCGAAAGACCCCATGCCCATACCCGAAACTCAGCAGTATCACGTCTACGTTTTAACCCAGTCTCACCACCTGACTCCGAATTGGCATTAACAGCATTACCATGATCATTAATCAACTTCAATATCCTCTCATTATCAGACGGAAACTGCGACACATCCCTAATTTCACCTTCCATGACCAGTCTTCTAGGACCCCTAATATTATTATCAACATATTCAATTCTCATCCACTTCATTCCACCACTATCTCCCGACGACAAAAGACCGTTCATCGCCACACATTCAAACTGTTATTAATTTCCTTTTAAGCTTAAGCAAAGAGGTGAATGTAACATGCTTGTGGATTTCCTTGTTACCTATTCAATGGAAACAAACATGATACGATATACATAGTTAGTTATCAAAACGATAAGAATCTTACAATAAAAATAAAATAATTCAAACATCTTAAAAATATGTTTTACAACATCCTCCTCGCGGGGGAACTTGAGAGCCTTTCTACCTGTTCATTAACACAATAAGATTAAGTTAATCCAAGAACCTTGACTAAAGACGATGATAAAACGTTAATAACCATCGCCATATTCAAAATAAAGATTATATAACAACTAACAAACAAACTTAAAAGATAAACGATAAATCAAATAATAACAACAAATGTGAGAAAACAGAAATAGAACTGCTCACCATGTACAGAAGACATCTGATCCCAGATTCATCAGACTGCCACAAAAGAAGTGAATATTCAAAGACTTCAATCGAAAAAAACCGCACATGTTAGATATCTTACCAAAGAAGCTCGGGCGTTATCTTCCATGTATAACCAAAATCCATACAACATTGTGACACTGTTTAATATGTGCGTGTACCTGTAACAAACGATAACAGTTTAACCCTAAATCAAAATCATTGCCAAACACCAAAACATATTCAAAAACATATTCAAAAAACAGTCAATATTCCAAAAAAGTCAAAACAGATTCAAAAACAGATTTTTCAACATAACTAAAAAATCTTAAAGATTATTAACATAACTAAAAAACAGGAAGTCATAGACACTGCTTAAATTATTAACAAAACTAAAATCAGATTTAAAAAACATGAAGTCATAAACACTGCTTCAATTGAACTATAAAAACCCCTAAATCGAAACCTAAACATTAACCCTAAAAACATCAATAAAAAAATTAATTACACTGAACAATAATAAACAAAAAACACAGAACAATCATTCAATCCTTAAAACATTGATTGAAACCTAAAAACCCCTAACTTGAAACCTAAAACATAAACCCTAAATCATCAATACAAAATCAAAACAATTAATAATACTGAACATAATAATCGAAAACTAAAGAACAATCAGTCAAACACAAGACAGAGAAAAAGAGAGATTAACATTAATCTAAACTTTAAAAACATACATGGTAAATCAGTGAAACAAAAGAAAGAATAAAAGATATATGAACATCGATTTAATGAAATAAGAATGAAATAGAGATTACCTTGGATTGGAGATGAAGGATTATGTGACATCCGTCACTTTTCTTTTATAATAATAATAATAATAATAATAATAATAATAATAATAATAATAATAATAAAAATAAAAAATATTAATAATAATAGTAAAATTTCAGATTATATATAAATATATATATATATATATATATTTATAAACACACTCACTTGAAACTTTAGCCCAACAACATACCCCAAACAAACCAAGCCAAACCCACCTTGCTTCTATTATTTTCGGAGCCCAACAGAGCAGCCCAACAGGCCCAAGCCCACTTCCCTTCTCCCTTCCCTCTTGATACAAAAAAAAAAAAAATATATAACATGCTGTTGCCCGGACTCGAACCCGGGTCAGCAGCACAACAACACACACGGATCACCACTAAGCCACGAAAGGACTTCTGATCTTATCCCAAGCTAATAGGCTTAAATACCCTCTTCAACTCCTTGATACTCTTCTTCTTTCCCCTGCCTGCTGATCGAACGCTGTATAAGGAAAAAAGAGAAGCAGTCAACAACTTTGACCACTAAATTGAACTAATTTTGGCAACCTTGTGAATAATTAATTCTGTACAATAACCGGGATTGTATTTGCCCGTAAATCCATTAACCATCGATCTAATTACAGCTGCAATCATGCCCAAATTAGCTCGATGTTGACCGAGTTTAGTCAAACATTCAAACCGAGTCAAAAGCTTACCAAGTCTTCAATCCAACCTTTATACTATAAATTGGACATACCTATACCATCTCAGATCGCCGAAAAACTCTTATCTATCTCCAATTTCTGTAAACAACTCGTTATTGAAAGCATTCTAATCGTTTCTTTGCGCCTTCTTATTCGAACTCGCAGACCCGATTACAAGCTGTTTGTAAGTCTTTTTTTTTTTGTGGGTTTTAACATTCGGGACATGGTGAACAATAGCCCCAAAGATTTAGGGGCTATTGAACACGAATTGTATAGTTTTGATAATTAGGGCTTGAATCTATGTAATGGGGAAGATGACTACTGATACACTGTTTAAAACTATTTCGCAATCAAGTCTGATAACAAAACGTGACATAGAGCAGTGGTTGTGAGTGTGATGTTTAAGGCTTTGGGCCGGATCAGATACCCGGTTCGATTCTCACAACCCACACTCCTTTTTTTAGCCTTTTTCCTTTTATATATTATTGCTAATTCTTTTAAAAAAGGATTTAAAATACCAAAACACTTTTAAAAATTCTACAAAAATTATATTATGTTAATTTAGTAAAAAGGTTTAACATACCATTTTTAGTTTTCAAAGATTTATTTATTTAATATATATAATAAATAAATCAAGTTTATTCTATTTTATTTATAAAATTCTATAAAAATATCAAAACAATCTTATTAATTTCTACAAAAATTATTCTAAGTATATATAACATTAAACATTTCTGAAATAATTTTTATTTCAGAAAAATCGTTTATTTAATATTTTTTAATCAATTTTTGTTAACTTTAATCATAAATAATTCATAATAAATTCATTTTACAATATTTTTGTACCAAAAATTTACATAAATTATTTCTATTCATTTGGAACAGAAATACAATTTTTAATTCAGAAATTCTTTAATTTTAATATTTTTAGATATTAAAGTCATATTTTGACAATTTGAAATAATTAGATTAAATATTCTATCTTCAAGAAAATAATTTTATAAAAATTATTTTCATATTTAAAACCTTATGTTGTGACTATATTCAACTTAAAATTTTACAAAGGGACTTTTATTTATTTATTTATTAAATTTCTCATAATTAATAAACAATTTGTTTAATAATCAAATAAACGTTTATCCCCAAATTCGAAGCCCTAGAAATACATATATCCTAGAGTTATTTCCCTTACACATTATCGAATACTTTAGGTTGATCATTTGGGAGTAATCTCAATTCATATCTCGTTGTCCAGTTAAATCTCAAACTACTACGTGAACTGTGAGTACTTCCTATCCCCTTTTTGCTTTTATTCATTTTTGGGGTGTTACATGTACACTATTACAAATTTCAAATACAAGTTTACATTTTCACAATACAATTCTAGTACTATGTGCATTGCTTACAACGTGCTTTATGCTTAAACAATACATGTGGAATACATTTGTACTTAGTGAAATCATTAACATGGTACAAGCCGACCTTAACATTGGATAGCGCTATTTGGATTGACAACCCGCCTAGATTGATTATCCCCCTTTTTCATCGGAGAATCCCTGGCCAGTGTTAAGCTTTTATCCATTTATTGGATAAGTACACCGCCGTTCATACAGTACATTATACAGTCACAGGGTTGATTTCGCTCATTTGTATGATACATAGTTTGCATATTTGCACTATAGCTTGCACTTGAATTGTATAACTTTTTAACCTACTATATATATCAAAACTAGGAATGCTCACCAACATTTCATATGTTGACCAAACCTATTTTGTACATGTTTCAGGTGCAGTTTGATCTAATGCTTTAACAAGAGACATTTAGTGCTTTATTTTAATTCAGTTATTTCAACGGTTACATTTCATTTAAGACTTTGTATTTCTATTTCAATGTAAGACAGTTATTGGTTTATTCAATAATATTTACATTTTAGTACCATGTGCTTTTGAACAATCGTCACTACGTGGCACCTCGATGATTCCGCCATCGGTTGGGGTGTTACAGATTGGTATCAGAGCCATGGTTATAGGGAACTAGGTTACTAGATGAAATAGGCCTAGACTATAACCGAACTTCAACTTTCATGCATTATACTTCCTAAATTACTTTACCCCTTATTTCCCTCTACTTTCCTTCCTCTATCTTTCTCTTCTTCTCCATTTCTCCTCATCTTTCATCCTGGTGCATAGAGATGGTGTCCTACAAGGAGTGGAAAGTCTACATCATCATGGGACGGAAGCAGTACCTTTCATGAAGACACTCTTAGGCATAATGCCTACTCTTATTTTTGCTCCTTCAAAGTTGTTGAACTTTAATGAGTGTGATAAGGACACGTGCAATCTGGAAGGGTGGATGCCTGTACACTGGGTTTTCTGGCATAGGCAAGCATAGCGCATAAATCCATTAACGGACCTGTTATGCTTACCTGGGGATTCCTGGAGTGAGTGTCCACTTATAGGCTAAAGCATGTCTTCTTTGATCACCATTGGGTTCAATTCCTTTGAAAAGTCAACGTTCTTGTTGGGCTTTACAGCTAGACAAGGGCACTCCAAGCATCTTATGCAAGTTTTACAATAATACTCTCTCGTTTCATATACAATATCCTATATATCATGATTTTCATATATTGATTACAAGTTCATACTTTCATAATCATTTGTACAGTTATACACTCATATTTTCTAATCTCATGATTATTCATTGACTACCTCATAGATGTCTGCTCGCCGCATGCTCCGTGATGCCAGCCAACGTCTGTTCGTGCTTCTGGACAACGTTCTGACCGTCGCCTCGCATCCTTAGTCGCTGAACAGATTGCTGCAGTGATCCCAAACCTTATCAGTGAGATAACCCAGAATAGTAACAGTGTCGCCACAGGGAGTACAACTCAATTTCGGTGCACTTTCAAACACTTTAACTCCTGCAACCCTACAAAATTCACTGGTGAGGAGGGTGCTACTGGCCTTCTCCAATGGTTTGAAAGCATGGAGAGTACTTTTGTGAACAATGAATGTCCTGATGAACTCCGCGTTCGATATGCTACTAGTGTCCTCCAAAAGGGAGCGCTAACCTGGTGGAATGGCGAAAAGCGCAATCGAGGAGCTGATATTGCATTATCTTTGTCTTGCCAAATTCTGCCCTAGGAACGAAATCAGGAAGCTGGAGGATGAGTTTCGTGAGCTCAAACAAGACAGTGGAGAGAATCTTGCGTATAATACTCGATATCATGAACTCAGCATATTGGTCCCACACATGGTCACCCCGGTTTCTCGAGCAATCGAGAAATATATCGAGGGATTACCTGACCTGATCTCGAGCAATCGATATCATGAACTCAGCATATTGGTCCCACACATGGTCACCCCGGTTTCTCGAGCAATCGAGAAATATATCGAGGGATTACCTGACCTGATCCAAGACGTAGTCACTGGGAGCAAAGCTGTTACGGTAGAAGAAGCCATCCAACTCGCAGCCACATTGGCAGACAAACATGTAAGGAAAGGAAACCTGGTTAGGAAGGGCACCAAGACGTCTGCTGAGAAAGCCACCCATGCTATTGAATCAACTAAGACCGTTTTAGCAAAGGCCGCCACTACCGCTTCGAAGAAACGAATGGGCGATAATCAGAACCAGGCTGATCCTGTGACTCAGCCTCCTAACAAGAAAGCCTATATGGGAATCCATCCTCAATGAAATACTTGCAAGTATCATCACCTTGCAAATCTTCCATGTCGACAATGCACTAGATGTGGAAGGTTTGGACACTTTGTCACTACTTGTCGTGTAACAGATTGGACGCAAGATAATCATCAAACAGTTGCCCAGAAACCACTACGGATTACTAACGGTCGGGCATGTTATCATTGTAGAGACCCTAACCACATGCTATCTCAATGTCCCAAATTGAACAATATAAACCTGGTGGCACATGGGCAAGCTTTCAATATCGATATCAACGAAACAGACGATCAGGATGACGTTAATCCCACTGGTTAAGCCATGGATGAAATCTTCACAAGACTCAAGAATCCAGTACTCGTGTTTTCATTTTCTTGATCCTATTATCATCTTGTACCCAATTTTGTCGCACTCATTAGCATACAACATCTAGAAATTTCCTTGCATACTATTGTGTACGAACACAGATTTGGGAACTTATCATATTGATTACGGTTAATCATACAAACTCTACCTTACATTTATTTGAAACATTTACTTGATCCTACATAATTTTTCTCAAAACATCATTGGTTATTACATGAAACTTGATTTTTCCCTTAGTTTGACTATCCATTGAACATTTAATTATTCATGATGCTCGTAAACTATTTCTATAGGCCACTAAGACAACACTTACACTTAATGGTTGTAGTACTTACAAACTTGCTTACATGTGTGTATTATCCACGCAACTCAGATAAACATTTCATTTAAAGGGCTCCTCGGACGAGTAGTAGCCCATACTTAAATACTATTATGCTTACAAGTCATTGCAAACCCATGCAATTGACCTCATTATTACATGGCCTCATTTCATTGATAACATCTCATTGTAACTCAACGTGTTTGTTGTGTCATCTTCTTGTGAAATTTATTTGCGCTAATGTGTTGTTAGAATAGGATCATAGAAGGACATAAAACCCTAATGTAAGGTAAATTGATGATTCCGGTCCGGAACGTAATCATGAATTTACAGGTGCGTTAGGGTAGTGTGAAATTCTATTAGAGTTTTTGGGTAGGCGTCCAGTACGTTTTCAAGGTATCAAAGGTGTGGTGGGTTAGCTGCGGTACACCCTATATACAAACACTAATGATGCATTGAAAGTGAGACTGGAAGACGGACCAGGAACAAAATCTGGTTATTTGGTAGTTCATTTAGTCTTTCTGTAGACAATCAACTCGTACATTTATCATAGGATTCCTAAAACTTGAAACTTAGTGAATTACTAGATTCTTATTCTCCTTATTATTCGAGACGAACCTAATCCAAATCCTTAACTCACACCTATCAAACCTCATATCCAAATCATTCAAATTTTCCAAACCACAGTTATCTTAATTTTTACCCAAGCATCCATAACCCTATGTTTCTAATAACTTCGGGACGAAGTTTCTAAAAGTAGGGGATGCTGTGACATCCGTCACTTTTCTTTTATAATAATAATAATAATAATAAAAATAAAAAATATTAATAATAATAGTAAAATTTCAGATTATATAAATATATATATATATATATATATATATATATATATATATATATATATTTATAAACACACTCACTTGAAACTTTAGCCCAACAACATACCCCAAACAAACCAAGCCAAACTCACCTTGCTTCTATTATTTTCGGAGCCCAACAGAGCAGCCCAACAGGCCCAAGCCCACTTCCCTTCTCCCTTCCCTCTTGTCACAAAAAAAAAAAAAATATATATATATATATAACATGCTGCTGCCCGGACTCGAACCCGGTCAGCAGCACAACAACACACACGCATCACCACTAAGCCACGAAAGGACTTCTGATCTTATCCCAAGCTAATAGGCTTAAATACCCTCTTCAACTCCTTGATACTCTTCTTCTTTCCCCTGCCTGCTGATCGAACGCTGTATAAGGAAAAAAGAGAAGCAGTCAACAACTTTGACCACTAAATTGAACTAATTTTGGCAACCTTGTGAATAATTAATTCTGTACAATAACCGGGATTGTATTTGCGCGTAAATCCATCAACCATCGATCTAATTACAGCTGCAATCATGCCCAAATTAGCTCGATGTTGACCGAGTTTAGTCAAACATTCAAACCGAGTTAAAAGCTTACCAAGTCTTCAATCCAACCTTTATACTATAAATTGGACATACCTATACCATCTCAGATCGCCGAAAAACTCTTATCTATCTCCAATTTCTGTAAACAACTCGTTATTGAAAGCATTCTAATCGTTTCTTTGCGCTTTCTTGGTCGAACTCGCAGACCCGATTACAAGCTGTTTGTAAGTCTTTTTTTTTTTGTGGGTTTTAACATTCGGACATGGTGAACAATAGCCCCAAAGATTTAGGGGCTATTGAACACGAATTGTATAGTTTTGATAATTAGGGCTCGAATCTATGTAATGGGGAAAATGACTACTGATACACTGTTTAAAACTATTTCGCAATCAAGTCTGATAACAAAACGTGACATAGAGCAGTGGTTGTGAGTGTGATGGTTAAGGCTTTGGGCCGGATCAGATACCCGGTTCGATTCTCACAACCCACACTCCTTTTTTTTAGCCTTTTTCCTTTTATATATTATTGCTAATTCTTTTTAAAAAAGGATTTAAAATACCAAAACACTTTTAAAAATTCTACAAAAATTATATTATGTTAATTTAGTAAAAAGGTTTAACATATCATTTTTAGTTTTCAAAGATTTATTTATTTAATATATATAATAAATAAATCAAATTTATTCTATTTTATTTATAAAATTCTATAAAAATATCAAAACAATCTTATTAATTTCTACAAAAATTATTCTAAGTATATATAACATTAAACATTTCTGAAATAATTTTTATTTCAGAAAAATCGTTTATTTAATATTTTTTAATCAATTTTTGTTAATTTTAATCATAAATAATTCATAATAAATTCATTTTACAATTTTTTGTACCAAAATTTTACATAAATTATTTCTATTCATTTGGAACAGAAATACAATTTTTAATTCAGAAATTCTTTAATTTTAATATTTTTAGATATTAAAGTCATATTTTGACAATTTGAAATAATTAGATTAAATATTCTATCTTCAAGAAAATAATTTTATAAAAATTATTTTCATATTTAAAACCTTATGTTGTGACTATATTCAACTTAAAATTTTACAAAGGGACTTTTATTTATTTATTTATTAAATTTCTCATAATTAATAAACAATTTGTTTAATAATCAAATAAACGTTTATCCCCAAATTCGAAGCCCTAGAAATACATATATCCTAGAGTTATTTCCCTTACACATTATCGAATACTTTAGGTTGATCATTTGGGAGTAATCTCAATTCATATCTCGTTGTCCAGTTAAATCTCAAACTACTACGTGAACTGTGAGTACTTCCTATCCCCTTTTTGCTTTTATTCATTTTTGGGGTGTTACATGTACACTATTACAAATTTCAAATACAAGTTTACATTTTCACAATACAATTCTAGTACTATGTGCATTGCTTACAACGTGCTTTATGCTTAAACAATACATGTGGAATACATTTGTACTTAGTGAAATCATTAACATGGTACAAGCCGACCTTAACATTGGATAGCGCTATTTGGATTGACAACCCGCCTAGATTGATTCTCCCCCTTTTTCATCGGAGAATCCGTGGCCAGTGTTAAGCTTTTATCCATTTATTGGATAAGTACACCGCCGTTCATACAGTACATTATACAGTCACAGGGTTGATTTCGCTCATTTGTATGATACATAGTTTGCATATTTGCACTATAGCTTGCACTTGAATTGTATAACTTTTTAACCTACTATATATATCAAAACTAGGAATGCTCACCAACATTTCATATGTTGACCAAACCTATTTTGTACATGTTTCAGGTGCAGTTTGATCTAATGCTTTAACAAGAGACATTTAGTGCTTTATTTTAATTCAGTTATTTCAACGGTTACATTTCATTTAAGACTTTGTATTTCTATTTCAATGTAAGACAGTTATTGGTTTATTCAATAATATTTACATTTTAGTACCATGTGCTTTTGAACAATCGTCACTACGTGGCACCTCAATGATTCCGCCATCGGTTGGGGTGTTACAGATTACTATGAATCGCCCTTGAATCGCCCTGATTAGGGTTTCGGCTTGGAAGGAGAATACGATGATCATTGTGATCTATTTTGTGTCCGCGTTTTTTAGAGGATTATATATTTTTTCGGATTTTGATTAAAATAAAAAACAAAATTCTTATTAAAACTCACAAATTGCCATGTGGCACATTGTGGGTGTAGATGACATGGAGGTGCAATGTGGGAGTGCCAAGTGTCCCACATTGCTTTCTTTTATTATATTTATAGATAACTTAAAATAATTAGGGTTAATATTGGGCATTGGGCTTTAAAATTTGTTATGGGTTATTGATTATTTGAGTTAGTTAACAACTTTAAAAGATATGAGTTTAATTAGGGCCAAGTTTAAGTGTTTTAAGCTATTATAAAAAATACATACATATATATTTGATATTTTTAGATGTTTCTGAGATTTTCAAATCTTGCCCGGACGTTCTTCCCAAGCCGCCCATGCTTGTCTACCTCATATCCACATATACAGACTATATTGTGACATAAATTTTAGAAATTTTCTAGGGGGGGGGGGAGGGATTGTGAGTTGGAGGCAACTTATTGGTTTGTATTTTTTATATCTAACAAAGACAATAATAATAATGAGATATATTTCACCCCTTCTACTCCCCATCATATTTTTGGGCTAGAAAAATAGACTCCACAGTGCCACATGACGCATCATTCCCCTCTTTCCCCTCCTCTACTCCCCGTAGTCTGAAAACAACTTTGTATATGACATTGACAGGTATTTTTTAATTAAAATTTTCAATATCAATAGTCTTGTTATTCTTTCATCTGGATACTTGCTTATAATATTGTGAGTGAGTTATGTTACTGAGACCTGCAACCTTCCTGATTGACGATTAACTATCTAAAAAACATTACAAAAGATACCACTGTCATGTTTGATGTTCCACACCCATTTGTGGGTACTGATAGACAATATTTTCAGAATCTGATTGAACGTTAAACTCGAGTCACCACCGGGTCAGCGGACCAACTGGTTCGACATGCCGGTTAAGAAACCCTATAAAACCCCCCAAAAACAAAAAAAAACAAAAAAAAAGGTCAAACCCTTAAAAACCGAGTCCGACCACCACGTTTTTCGGTCTGACCTCTGATCCGACGGTCCAACCTCCGGTCCGGGTTTTAAAACATTGCTCATAGCTAATCTCCTACTTAAAGTTAATGCATATGAACATCTCAATTCTTTTTCTTCATCATCATCATCATCATACTCAATTAAATATACCAATAGTAAAAGCTAAGATAGGGTCTAATGGTGGTAAGATGTAGACAGTCTTACCTCTACTCCGTGGGAATAGAGTGCCTGCTTCCAGTGAGACCCTCGATTCAATAGTGGCTTTGTATCAAGCCTTAGCATAACGCACATAACATTTAGCAATTGGGACAAACCCGATTGGTACATGTACCCCCTTGTCATTTGGCTATCAACGTCACCACATCATGCATGATTAACCATTAGTCATTTTAATGTTATTTTCACGAAATTAGTAAAATAATATTAAAATTAGTGCAACTTTACTTTTACCCCTCCAAGAATCTCATATATACACATTATATGTGCATAACCGTATGCGTAGAAGTATGAACATCTTAATTGTGAAACTCTATCTTTACTGATTTTGTGATCTTTCATTTGGAACCTATAAACATATTACAAGGCTTTTTTTTTTTTTTCTTTAAAATGTGTAAATATCGATTGAAAGTTTGAAACCATTGACACGATTTTTGAGAATAATATTCTAAAATTTGTTATCCTACCTCTAGATTTAAACACCCAATCATTCAACTAACCACTATTTTAGTAAAGTAATGTTTTATACTTTATTGGGGGAAAAGTTAAAAGAAAAAGTATACTCCATTTAAAAAAGTATAATTTCTTTTTTGTTTGCTAAAAAAAGTGTATAAAAGTTTAAAATAATAAATAGTGGCCACTCATATTCTTACTTCATTCGCTTAACTATTTTATTTTAGTTGCAAAAGTATATTTATTAAATCGAAATCTAGTACTAAGTGAAGATATTTTAAGAGCATCTTTTTTATTCATAAACATTTTCATCTTTTATAATCTTGATTTTATTGGATTCATTCTCTTATGACAAATGTATTAGATTCATTCTCTTATTAAGACAAATATATAATTAGTAATTTGTTAATGAATGAATGAATTAATGTGTCTCCTTATATGTGTTTGTTTCTGATTCAAGGGCATACATATGTGTATATTTATATACTAGCACAAGATAGTAACAAATAAAATTCATATAAAGCTTTAAAGTATTCGGGAGCGTCCTGATGTTGAAAAATCTACACCTTATCAGAAGAATAGAAATACACGCAATTAACAATAATCAATCTTAGTTAAATTAAAATTTCACTTTGTACCCTTCTCCATTCAAACGAATACAAGGCAGCCTAATCTGTTGATCATCCATTCTTCTCAATAAAAGTCTGTCACAAATTAACGTAACAAACAAAAAAATAACAAAATCAAATGCCGTAAAATCGTAAAAAAAATGACAGAATCATCAATAGGTAAGAAAGCATCTCCGTTAGGACCTAGAATTTCAATCAAATTAGCACAACCCAACACCTATGACAAAAATATTAACTAAAAGCATTAAGAAATCATTTATTAAGAAAGTATGGTCAATGCAACTATGAATATAATAAATAATCAAAGCAACATAATATATAAGAAATTGTTAATAAACTAAATAAGATTGCTCGCCACCGCCATCAAGCCATCCATATTCTTCAATTGTCACCGTTCTCACGCGATTCATGGAAATCAAGCACTTCCAATTGAAACCCAAATCGTCATAGCCTTCACCAAACCATGACCACAACCAACTTCAAGCAAGCACTATTCAAGTTTTTTCAAGCAAATCTCTTAAGTTATTTAAACAGCCCTAACTTACAGCTCACTCCAATTCTTCATATCCCATAACTATCCTCTTAAATATCAAATTTTTAAATGACCGATAATCATACTTTGATCAAGCAAACACAACAATCAGTACCCATAACTTAAAAAACCCTAAAAAACATAACAATTAACAAATAAAGACTTGACCCATAATCAATAAAAGAGCATCAAATACATAATTTTTTTTTTTAAAAAAACTAAACCTTTTTTCTCCGATCTTGCTGCATCATTAACATCTCAAACTCTATTTGTTAATTTTTTAAACCAAACCAAACACAAATAAAAAGAAGTCCAATACCTACAAAGAAAAAGTATTATTTTTAATTTATTTTTACGAATAAAAAATAAATTAACCACCTTTTCCCAATGTACCACAACTAAGAATCAGCAATTCAAAATCCCCATAAATTTTATCAGCTTCAACCACTGTACTCATCCAATGATAATTCAAAACCCTGAACCAAATAATCTTAACACTATACCTAATTTACGAATAACTTTGGATTAGGGATTGAGGAGTCACCTCACGTGTGTGTGGTTGCAGGATATAATACAAAGCCTTATTTCAACCATACCAGATCAACGATTCAGATTTAGATAAGATCTAGCAAAATAAGGACATACAAATCAAAACCCCCAAAAAATCATAGAAATATGAAGAAACATAAGCGGATAAAATAATACCTTAGGTGGTGTAAGATGAACAACACCCCAACTAATACGCTGTCGTTTTCTTAGCCCGATACAGATCTGATGATAATACGATATGGTAAAAATAATATGATAATATTGGTTGGGGATGATAATAAAGAAGGATGAAGGAAGAAACTTCGGATTTGGGTTTGAGATCACCTCACGTGTGTGTGGTTGCAGGAGCAGGAGAGAGAGAGAGAGAGAGAGAGAGAGAGAGAGAGAGAGAGAGAGAGAGAGAGAGTTTAGGGTTTGGAATGGGAAGAAAAAGGATTTTTTTTTTTTTTTTTTTTGTGTAGTGTCTATTTCCGCATGGCACACTCAATGGAGGAAGATGGCCTCTTTGAGTGCCATGTAGGATTTAGTGCTTTGGTTTATTAATATACTAGATTTATATCCCGGGAGTGTCCCGGGTTGAGAAATCTAATATTAAATATCAATTTTAACATTGTATCTCCAATGTTAACGACTAACCTTAAAATGTATAATTCTAATATTAAAACTTAACCTAAATGTGACACCCGGCATATTTGGCTTAAACATTTTAGTAACATCTAAGTCTACCTTAGCGAGAAACGTTTATAAACGGACTTAAATGGGTTAGTTGAGTCGGGTCAAGTTAGGATTGTCTAGGGTTCAATGATCTGGAGGATCATTGGGAGTCGTTTTAGTAATACACTAGTACCGGGTTCCGTTGTTGGTGACATTACATGAACTAATTAAGTATATGTGTAGATTATGGGTCATGTGGTGGATTACATACATAGATGTGTTTAAATGATGTGTAACTGATTATCCGTGCTTAAATATGTTAAACATAGACTAAGGTTGCATGCTCATGTGTTAAGATGTGTTAGAATGCGTTAAACACGACAAACTGGAAAACTAGGTAAACATGAGTTCTGGTTCGACCACTTCGAGTGGTCGAAAGAGGAAATTTTGTTTGGTTCGACCCTTTGTAAATGGGCGAACCTGGGATGTGGAATTGAAAGAATTCCCTTCGACCAGGACAGGGCTCATTCGACCCTGTGGAAGGGTCGAAGGAGGCCACCTTCGACCACTTACAGGGGGCGCAGGAGGATTAGTATAAATACCAAACTTTGTCATTTTTCATCATTTCACAAACCCTAACCGTCTCAAAACACTCTCAAACGATTTTAATCACTAAGGAAGGAGTTTTTGCTCTTCTTTTTCATAATCTAACCTATCTACAACATCTAAACAAGAATCCAAGGTGTGTTCTTGATCCTAAACCTTTTTAAAGCATTTTAATTCGTTTTCATCTAACCCCAATTGTCCGGATCTGTTCTAAGGGTGTTTTCATGATTAAAAACCTTTTAAACATCTTTCTAAATCAAAACCTTATCATTTAAACATAGGTCTTCATGATGGTAAACATATATGAATTGTGTATTATGTGGTGTTATGTGTTGTTCAATGATTTGCTGCTGTATCTATGATAGAAACATGATATAGGATTGTTATTAATGCTAGGCTATTGTTGTTTAGGGTTAGGATTGGATAAATGGTGATGTTATGGGTATTTTGGGGTTTTAATGAATCTAGACTTGATAAATGATATTTATGATCAATAGAACTAATAAGGAGAAATCGAACACTCGATAAACTGAGTATTTTAAGCTGAATATGGATTGATTTCAAAAGTTTCCAAATTGGGTAAAGAATCCATGCATGATTGTGACATTTTCATAATTCTTACCATTTTGGGAAAGGGCTGAAATGGACGTATTATCGGGAGAAATCGATGGGGTTTTGTAGGGATAAGTTATTCATGCTTGACTGCTGTATTTGATGATGTTTCGAGTTGTTTTGAATGTGTTTGAAGCGTTTTTAGGAAAATTTGCACAACATGGGCGAACCTGGACTCCTTCGACCGATCGAAGGTGCGAAGGAGAGAATCCAGGGTCGAACCTGGGTTATGTTTGGGCGAACGTGGTAAAACGGGCGAAGGAAACATCAAACGGTCGAACGAAATCCAAAACGGGCGAAGGAGACTTAAAACGGGCGAAGGAGACTTAATCTGACTGGTTCGACCGTTCTGATGCAGAAATGAGATTTTTGATACAAACTAAGTGTTTTATGCTTGAACCTTGTGTGTAATCTATGTGTACTTGATTAGTTAGGGTAATGGGTCACCAACGGGATGTCGGGTCGGTCTAGTGTGTCGGTTAAACATTTAAACACGTTTTAAAACATACTTGGTTACGATCTGGACAATCGGGGACTAGATAACCTTATGGTTATTAGTCGGAACACTTATGTGAACATTTTGATAGATCTCCGGTAGAGGGATTATCAAGGACTTAGCATTTTTACTTGTAATCGAAGAACGCTATCTAAGGTGAGTTCACTGCCCCACTTTTACTGCTTAAACTTTTGGGGGAGAAAACATGTGCTAAACTATTTTGGTAACATATGTCATACTATGGTTTAACTTGTGTACTATACGATCTTTTAAAATCCCGGGGAAACCATGAATGTGCGGGGATGCACAACGGGGGAAATGTGGATAGATCTATTGGGCTTGACAAACCCCACTCGACGGCTTGGAGGGCCGGGCGGGTGCATATTGTCTCGAACTGGTAACACTCGTAGCGTGGCTACAACACTTCGGGCTGAACACATGGTAACAGTCTAGTAATGGTTTTCCAATCGTAGTAGTAACAAAACACACGCCTAGCTAGCGTACTTGGTAACATTGATATAGTATGGACATGGTAACGTTTCGGTAACACTTGGTAACATATTGAACAAAACCTGTGAACTCACCGGCATCATATGTTGACGTCTTTTTGGCATGTTTTTCTCAGGTCGCTAAGGTAGCAACGAATGGAACTAGGCGCACGAGTCTGCATTGGCGTCTAGGCTTAGTTCATATTTTGTAATAACACTTGGTACTTTTGGTCTATGGTCTGTAACTTGATTAATGCTTCCGCTACTGGTTTTAAGTTTATAAAACCTAAGTCTTTGTGAATGTCATGAATCTTCATATAGAGTTGTTTATTGTGATCGTTGACTTGGATCCTGGTTTGTCATGCGCCTCGCGGTACAACCCCGCAAGTGGAAATTGAGGGTGTGACACTAAATCAATGTACAACTCCAATGCTAACACCTGTTGTAAATAGAATTCATATTTACTGGTTTAAACATAATTAATGTCTTGCCTATAATGATTATGAATAACCTGAACACTTTTTGTTTTTTTTCCTGTATGAACAAAACCCCACAAAAAATAGTCGTTTTTTTCTCCGTTTTTTATATAGCACTATGGTACTCGTTGGAAAGACAATAAAACGCTCGTTAATTTGGTGTAATTTTTTTCTATAAAAAATCTCGTATATGAAATATATTAACTTTTAAAATTTATAGGAGGAAACATGAGAGGGAAAAATCCAATTTTATTTTTAAATTCTTTTTTTCCTAAAATATCTCAATGCCACATGACATCCTTTTTCTTTTTATTAATAGATAAAAACGAAATAATTCAAAAATAATAAAATCTTCACCTCATTATGCCACGTGGCACATTCAAGGAGGGGGTTAAGGCCACTATTGAACGCCACATCACCGACTATCAATTCTTATATATATATATATACTAGCTTATACCCCAGGAGCGTCCCGTGTTGAGAAATTTAAGTAAAGTGAATAAAATTAGAAGTATCTAAACTATAAAAATGACATCTATATAGCAATTACCTGTTGGAGAGCGTCCCGAGTTGAAATATCTAATATGACATAATAAAATATCTAATATGACAACATAATTAATAACTTGCCAATATATGATTAATGATTATTATTATTATTATTATTATTATTATTATTTTATATCACCTAATCCCAGGCCCGACTCAAACCCATAGTTTTTTTAAACTAATTCCAAACCTGACACAATACCTGTCGGGTTACAAAATATAGTCGTTTTTTTTCTCCGTTTTTTATATAGCACTATGCTACTCGTTGGAAAGATAATAAAACGCTCATTAATTTCGTGTAATTTATTTCTATAAAAAATCTCGTGTATAAAATATATTAAAGTTTAAAAGTTATGAGAGGAAACATGAGAGAGAAAATAATAAAGTTTTAATATTTAAATTTAGTATATTAGGTATTTAATAGATTATGTTAAATCATATTTAAACCATATTTATTTTTTTTAATTGGTCTATAGTTGCCACATCATATCCTATGTGGCATCTCTAAAAAGAGAGATTGCATAATATTATGACATGTCATTAAAATGGCTTTAGTTTATTATATGTATAGATATTAATATTAATATATATATATATATATATATATTAAAATAAAATATTAGTGTAAATAACGGAAAATTTATATGTGTATGTGTATGTGTGAGAGAGAGAGAGAGAGAGAATGAGAGAGAGAGAGAGAGTTAAATAATTCAAGCGTACTTTCACAATATGTTTGTTATTTAAAGGTTCATAAGAATAAAAAGCATCTTCGTAATACATGTCTGAAAGGCGAAAAGAAATAAAAGAAACATAGAGGTATTTAACAAATAAATTAACCTATTTTTATGAATCATATGTCAAACAAAAATATAAACACCTAACACGGTATGAAGATTGAGTATAAATCCGACTTTTCGCACAATGCTAAACAACTTTAGCTAGAATAGGAAAGATGACTCAAAAAATTTTAATGAAAAAAAAACATAACACAGTTATGACATACTAACAACAAAGAAAACAGAACAGAACAGATGTACTAACAAATAGTCTTAATCATCAGTCTCAATAGTTACTTCAAAGTTAATCAGATCATCTATCTCATCTAGGAAAGATATGTATTATGTTCTGGATAGTTAGATATCACTCTAGTTACAAGGCATGTCTCATATAGAAAAGAGTAACAATAGTAAAAGTGAATATACCTTGATTTATTAACTATGATATATTTTAATTATTTTAATTTATCTTTTATAACAAAAAATGAAAAAAAAAATATTAGCATTTTACAATTTTAATTGTCAATAATCGTAGGAAGTTTACATGAGATAAAACTGACCATTTTTTTAACATAAATTTCATTCAAAACAAAGAGAAGCCCTTAAATTAAGGACCACCAACAACCAACATGCGTACTTATCTCTCCAAAAGGACATGCGTACTTGAACACTGAACCACTTATGACCAATAACTTGACTATCCATGACCATTGATCGGATTGCGTATTTAGACTTGTTTACCTGTGCACTTAAACCTGGACGTTAATGATCATAAACTGGAAAATCAAATGTACCTTGCACACTGATAAAACAAATCAATCAAACACAATCTTATGACTGACCAAAACGCAACACATGAAAAACTTAAAATAGTCTAAGTACGTTATCCGTCTAAGTCTAAGATCAGTCGTTGGTCGTCTACTTACAAACAAGAGTTCTAACTTGTTTTTCATGCATATGACCTGAAACAGATGGCACTTGAATGGGACCCAAGAGGCATGCACAATCAGCCCATTAATCTCGAGACCGACGGCATAAAGTTCAGAGACGTGGTTGCCTGGATCCGACGAAGCAGGATCGGATATGCGGTGGAACATAGTTTACATGTTTATTTATCATGTCTCTATGTCACAGGAAAGGGGGATATAATGCTCTTAGCACGGAGTGGTCGAGTGCTATGATCAAGATCTGCAAGAATGAGTCGTTTAATCTATCGAGGATGATTTTCGACTACCTGGTAAAAAACGCTCAGTCTGATTCCAGCAAGTGGGCTATGTATCCGAGATTTGTGCAGATGATGATAAACGCACAGCATGAGAATCTGCCTCCTAGTGACCAGTACAACTTTACCAGAGGAGCACGATTCTTTACTGAGTGCAGCACTACTGATTGGGAGCCTATGTTTGAGAACATGTACCCGGCCCAACGCTACCCTGCTGTCTTAGAACTATACAACAAAATTCAGAAAAGGAAGTCAGACAGGGAAGAAGCTCAACAGAGAACAATCACTGAACCAGCTCCATCTGGGCCTGTTCCCTCCTCAGCTTAACCATCCGCTGAAGAAAGATCTCGAGAGAAATCTAGAGGCAAAAGGGTAGTCACTGAAGCAGCTCCCTCAAAGGTGGTTAAAAGAAAGAGGCCGTCTGGTCTGTTGCAAGAAGGCAGAGAAGCACAAACAGAGGAACAGCTGGAAACCGCACAAGCCCTATGACAAGTAGCTGAATTTGAAAGGGCCCAAAGAAAAAGACGAAGGGAACAGTTACCAGCTTCTGAAGTTCCTCGTGTGATGACTGAGGATGATATTGAACAAGAAGTGATTCTTGAATCAATGTTTGGGGTGGAGGATCAACCTGGACCATCAACTGCTAGTGCTCTGGCCCCCAAAGCTCCTGCACAGAGGCGAACTGAACCATCCTCCTCTGCTCCTGCTGCACAACGCTGCAAACTGGTGCACCAGGATCTGTATGAGAAGTTGGCCAAAGAAGTGGGAAAGACTGCAGCAAAAGAGATCTGTACTCTCAAGAGCTGCGTGGACAGCAATCAGGAGCTAAAAAGAAAGATCAAGAAGCTGAAACACAAGAACAAGAATCTTGAGAAGGTTGTGAGGGATCAAAGGTATCTCATCAAGTTTCAGACTCAAGTACAGATGAAGATGTTCGACATGTTTCAAGAATGGCAGAAGCAGCACAACATTGAACCAAGCATAACATCCGATGAACTTTTTGATTTCGGGAAGTTCCTTGAAGAAGAGAAAGAGAAAGAAAGAATAGCCGAAGAGAGTGACGTGGATGAAATCAGTGAAGATGAGATGCCAGAGAAGTTTGTAGAAATGGGAAATGAAGAGGAAACGGTATATGAGACGTCGGATGGTCATAATGTGTGCCCAGAAAGATCAACATGGTTCCTTAGAAGGCCTATTACTATTCCAGCTCTGCATCAGAACATCCACTGTACAAGAGAAGCTCACCAAGAGAGGATCATCTCGTGGAAGTACGACGAGTTGAAGAGGTTGTTCGTGGTAAAGAGACGAGGGGGAGTTATCCAATACTTCAGAGGTCAAACTGATCTGAAGTCTCTCCCTCATTGGGACATCAGGGAACTTAGCAGAGCCCCCTTCATCAACCACACCAACGACTCCACCGGTACCATGCTTGCTAGATTCATTGAGAAGGAGTGTGAGAGTGACTTTCAGATCTTCAAGCCACAGAAGCTGAGAAGTCGGATCTCGAAGAAGTGAATCGATCCTGCCACTGGACAAGGAATGATCACCTATGTGATTGACCCTCCCTAGGTCGTCACAAGAGTTCCTATACGTCCTGAGCTTCCAGTCATGCTGAGAAACTTCAAGAAGTGGTTCTACGATAGTCAAACTGGTGAAGCTGTTATCAAGTTGAAGGATGATTCAGAGATCATGAGGATTCTTGATCCGGTAGATGTATTTGCCTTTAATCTATCAGACTTGAATATTATGTTTGCTAATCAGATCCACGTGGGTGCTGGAAACGTGCTGTTTGAGGAGGCTATCCTGTTCAGAAGAGCAGTGGATCGAGCAATGACGCTCAAGCAAGAGTTACTTGACATTGTGGACAGGATAAATGCAGCGGATATGGCAAAAGAACAGAAGGAGAAAGCTGCCAAAGCTGCTGCTGCAGGAGAAACACAAGCTGAAGCTGAAGCTGCTTCAGAGATGCGGATTCAAGACCCTGCAACAGCATCTGATCCAGAAAAACCAGCTCAACAAGATCCTGCAGCTGAGTCTACTCAAGTTCCACCTGTCGCTGAAGAAGATCTTGCTGCAGTTCTCATTCAAGACCCCCCGGTTCAGGCAGAGGGGGAGACAACCGACGTAGAGATTGACTGAGGAAGAAGAACTGGTAGCTGTGGTCTAGAGGGGGGGTATTGTTGAGTTTATTTGAGACCACGGTTACCAGAATGAAGACTTTTGTTAGTTTATTGTGTAGTGTGAAAGTTGAGGGACTTATTATGTAATTATGGATAGTTTATTGTGAAACCCTAGTGGGCTGCGTACTTATGCACGGGCCATGCGCACTTAGCTTAAGTGCGCAGGCCCATCAGGTCATCTATATATAGCATGACATGTTGCAGCACTAGGGTTAGGGTTTTTTTGGTTATCTTTGTAGCACAAGTTGAATAGGTGCGTACTTGTATTGAATCCATGGTATTTTAGTGATCAATCAGCAATGGAATCATCTTATTATTCATCTTGTGTGTCGGTTTTTATCATATTCATCTAGTTTCTTTGATTGTAGAAGATTAATCACTTAAAACACCTAATCCATAGGTGTTTCTAAGTGATAACAATCTCTTGCACTTAACAAGATCTAGTATTTGGGACTTACAAGTTTTTGGGTTTTTACAACTTTTCATGCATTATGATTCATCATATAATACATAAGACATATACCTTGCAATGCTAGGATCCTTAAAACCTCAAGATAGCACCCGAATTAACTTGGATTGGTGAAGAAAATTGATGAGAAATTGAAAGTGATGGTGATGGTGGTCTCTTGGTTGCTCACGACGCAAACAAGAGGATTAGGGTTTTTTTTCTTTAAACAATAACATAAAAGAAGTTGGACCATGGGCCAAGGTTTCGGGTTTATGGGCCTTTTCTTGATAAACGGACCCGTTAATAAGATTCTAGCCCCGAAAATAGTCCTGATAATATTATTCATACTAACTTACATAAAAACAATGACTTTAATCATCTCATAACATATTAGTCACATACTACTCACAGTGTGCACATAATTCGTAGAATTTACATACTAACTATTTAAGCAGTAATTCGCATAAACATGTAATTCACATAAACATGTTAATTCATATTCATCATCATTCAATTGCACATATGATCATGCGTGCTTGACAAATCACCAACGCTCGGGACACAGGACTCGTGTGGGTGTCATGACAAAGACTTTCCTAATTTATAACGTACGTTAATATCCTATAACATATGTTACTATCCTATAACATATTGAAAGACCTTCTTAACTAACCCTAGTTAAGTGTTTAGTCACGAATGTACATGCAAGTTAAGTAGAGTTCAGTAAAAGTAATATCCTGAAAATGTGGGGTGTCACAGCAGATTTCTCTACAGTATGCTTCAAGAAATACAAAGTCACTAGGTTTCAGCTTGATCCTATTTCTAGTGACTCCAGGTTCCACCTTCCATTGAGATGGGAAAGTTTCCATTATGGCATCAGAGACTACAGCCTTCATCTTCTTTTTGGCTTCCTCTGCAATATCAACCCTTAAGGATTCCATCATCATTTTTGTGAAAGTTCTCTTCTTTGTGGTATCATGTTTAGGTTGATAAAGTGCTAGTATGTTACCTTCATCAGGCTATGGTGAGACTTTTATTTGTGGTTCCAGAGTAGTCTTAGCACCCCTATCAGCTATTTGGACATCAGGTGTTATAAACTCTGTTGCTTGAGAATTGTCTTGTTGTTCAGCAGTAGGAGAGGGCCTTTTGGTTAGTTCAGTGAATCTCTTTACTACCCCTTGCACCATGTGTAAGGTATGCTTTACTTAGTCAATGGTTGCATCCCTCTTTTGTTTCACATGTTCTAGATTTTTCTTAATCTCTTCAGTTGCTCTTTCCCATTTTGTTGTCTGCTGATTCATCTGATTCTTGACCAGTTCATTCTCTGCTGTTGTGTTCTTTAGTTCCCCTGACAAGTTGTTGATGTTGTCTTGAATCTACTAATTATTATTATTGTTTTTTTGTTCCTTTGCTTGCTCTTGTACTAACTTGAGAATATCTTTGAGTTGAACATTGGTATTCTTCTCAAGCTCTGCTAGTCTGCTGGTGTTTTGATTCACAGACTCTGACCATTTTTTAATGTCAGAGTTTTGTGACTCCTGATTCTTCAATATGGATTCCAGCTTTTCCTTCAGTACTTTCATATTCTCTACTTCTCTTCTCTCTAAAGCTTCTCGCAAGATTTTAAGAGAAGCCTGAATAGATTATGTAAAAATCTGAATTTTAGATTTTGCTGTGGTAAGGACTTGTGGTAAATTCAGAACAACAAATGTTCCACCTAACTGACCAGAAGCAAACACATCTACTATTGTTTTAGATGAAGGGATCACATCATCAGTGGATGGTGTGGCAGTCCTTCCATCACCAGAGTTTTGCAACATATGCAAAGCTGGATTTTCCTCACATCCTTGGAAAGTCCAAGAGGCTTGTCCTCCATGAGTTGTTAAAGGAGGCAACGAATGCCTTCTTCCATAAACCAGGTTTATGGTACCACTTTCATGGTGCCTACCTGTTGTGATTTTAATTTCCTCCTTTGAAACAGATTCAGAACTAAAATTGATGGTGCCTTCTATTGCTGGTAACTCAAATGAAATGGTTGGTGGTGTGTTATGTGGGTCAGGGAGAGGGATAGTTACTGATGAAGAAGAGGATTCCTCATAATTCCTTACCCTGCTAGTGTGTCTGGAGTAATCTGCTGGAGGGGTATTTTGGAAATTATCTTGAGACTTAGAATTTGAGCCATTAAGGCTATTGCTATCTTGTTTGTTCATAAGTTTCAAGTGATTCTTTAAGATTGTGGAATCTTTGGGTATAAAATAAATCATACCTTTGGTTAGATTTGGTAGTTCATCTTCCTCATTTCATTTTTCAATCTTTGCTCTCCAGACTATCATGGTGGTGGAGTTGAACATGAGCTCATTCTCTTCAAAATGAATTTGTGTTTCTTCAATCTTTCTTGCAATGAGAATACTAAGAACTGGGATAACGAAGATGTTTTTTTGTTTCTTTTCCTCCCTTCTTAGGTGTTTTTGAGTCTTGGTTCCTCCTTTTGATCTGTCTTTGAAGTTAGGAATTTGTTTATAATCATAAACAACAGACTCCAAAAGGGATATAGATTCCCTATCTTGAAATCTCCTAACTTGTTGAAGATAGATTTGTATCGTATATCTGTCACACCCTCAAATTTCCACGTGCGAGGTTTTACCGCGAGGCGCGTGACACACCAGGATCCAAGTCAACGGTCACAATAAACGACATCTATATGATAAGAAAACAACGTAAACTACCATTGAGTTTCAAAACCGTTCTAACACAGCGGAAGCAAAATGTTATTATTACAACTTAAAAGTAAAACTCAAAGTCTGAAATGTTTAACAAAACATGCATATGATCCCTAGACGCCGTGAGACTCCGTGCGCCTATACTCAATGTTGCTACGTTAGCGACCTGAGAAAACATGCCAAAAAGACGTCAACATATAATGCTGGTGAGTTCACAGGTTTTAAGTTCGTAAACGTTTTCATGTGTAAAGCAATTCCTCATAAAGTGCCAAGTGTGCAAAAGTTCCAAGTAAATAACAAACGTTCCCTTACTACTACGACTGTGTTGCTAAAACCATTACTAACAAACGTTGCTCGAGTTGCTGCCCATGTGCCAAGTGTCAAGTGTCAAGTAGAGACAATATGCACCCGCCCGGCTCCCAGCCGTCAGGTGGGGTTCGTCACGCCCGATAGATCTATCCACATTTCCCCCGTTGTGCCCCGCACATTCATGGTTTCATTAGGGACTTAGGTTTCGTCGTATAGTAAATAAGTGCCAAGCGCCAAGTGCCAAATGCCAAGTGTCAATGTTTAAAAGTGTCAAGTGCCAATGTTTAAATATGCCAAATGCCAATGTTTAAAAGTGTCAAATGCCGATGTTAAATATGCCAAGTGCCAAGTGCCAAACGTGTCACGTTTCTTAAAAGAGTCACATTCCCAAAAGGCTTCATGTTTCTAAAAGCGTTGCGTTTCATAAGTGTTGTGTTTCAAAAGCGTTACGTTTCAAAACATAAACGTTGTATTTGTTAAAACGTGTGGCATGCTTCTCCCCCGAGAAAAAGTGTATAAAAGAGGGGCCGTGAAACTCACCTTAGAGTGCGTCTTCTGATAACTAGAATTCCAACTCGTGTATCATAATCCCAACTAGTGACAACCTTAGATCTTTGTGTAGAAGATGTTTGTAGGTTAGATTATAGGAAACAAGGGCAAAAACTCCTTCCCCAATGTTTAAAGTTGCTAGAGAGTGTTTTGAGACGGTTAGGGTTTGTGAAATGGTGAAAAATGACAAAGTGTGGTATTTATACTATGTCCACATTCGCCCCTTTTACCTGGGCGAATGTACCCTCCTTCGACCCTTTCACAGGGTCGAACGTACCCTGACTTGGTCTAATGAAATTCTTTAAATTCCATATCCCAGGTTCGCCCCTTTTACAAGGGTCGAACCAGGAGTATTGTCCAGGTTCGCCCATGTGGTCGAAACAGGATTCACGTTTTTCTAGTTTTCCAATTTGTCGTGTTTAATGCATTTTAATGCACCCTAACATACGAGCATGCAACATTAGTCTATGTTTAACATATTTAATCACGGATGATTATCTACACATCATTTAAACACATCTAAGCATATAGTCCACCATACAACAATTAGTCTACACATACACTTAATTAGTTTATGTAATTCACCAACAACGGGACTCGTATCGTGTGTGTGTGTGTGTGTGTGTGTGTGTGTGTGTGTGTGACTAACCCAATGATCTCCCGAATCATTGGACCCTGAACAATACGGACTGTGTTCTGACTCTACTGACCCCGTCAAGTATGTTTAATAAACGTTTTTCGCTAAGGTAGACTTATGTGTTTATAAAATGTTGACCCAAACATGCCCCTGTTGAAAGGAATCTCGCCCCGAGATTCACTCTTCGACAATAATGAGAACGAAGCGACAAAAATTTCCCGAAGTCAAAGAGAACGAAGCGACAAAAAGAAAAATTTTCCCGGTCGTCACATCATCCCCCTGTTGAAAGGAATCTCGCCCCGAGATTCACTCTTCGACAGTAATGAGTGTCGACCCAACCCAAGTAACGTTTTCCCAGAACACAAACGAAATGATAACCACGAACGAGAGATGATATCAACAGATACTCTATGCCGGGGAACCGCCCTCCCCAAAGTGAATACAAAACAATGAATCCTCCTGATCGAAGGCCTACTAGAGACTACTGTGATCTGTATAAATGACTGATGTATTGTAAAATACATCTATTTCCAGTGTAAAATTTGTATTGTTTTCGAGTCGTTTAAATAGTACTTTTATTAGTTTTAGGCTTGTACCGGTCTATTTTATTTAGTATAGGTTTTTATATATTTTTATTAGTTTTGTCTCATTTTTATTACTTATGTATTTATTTTATATTTTGTAGGTGTTCATGGACGTTGGAGCGTAAACGAACAACTTTTGACAAGTCAAGAACACCCGAGTCAAAAGCACGGAGCTAGAATAATAATAATAATAATAATAATAATAATAATAATAATAATAATAATAATAATAATAATAATAATAATAATAATAATAATAATAATAATATAATAAAACCATGACTAGAACGTGACTATTGGGACATAGCCCAAAGCCACCACAACAAAAGACAAAAAAAATAAAAGGATGAATGGGCCTATTCTTGGAGCAGAAGACACAGAAGCGAATATATTGAGTTGGAGCCGCAAATAAAGAGGAGGAAGAGGTGCACGAATTTTTAGAAGGGATTTGGAATTAATTATTTTGGAGAAGTCGGCGCACAAGACTTCTTGGAGAGGGCAGCGCACAACATATTAATTCAGGGAAGAAGCACAGCAGGCACGAGGGCAGAAAATATTATTAAGAGGGAGGCAGGCCAGGGATCAAAGGTTTTAAGCCAGCGATTATTCGGGTGTCAATCATTCGGTGTTTTCGTTCCTTTATTATCTTTGTTCTATATAATGATTGTTGAATTTTTATTTGGCTTTGTTTTTCTTTTCAAGATGATTTGTGGCTAAAACTTTTTATAGCTACATAGGCTAAGACAAATACTATGTTTTGATTTGCGTTTTCTATGGTTTGTGGAACTTGTTTGGATTTATGATTCAGTAAAGATTTTGATTTCTCTAGATCTGGTGTATGTGCGTATCTATTAATTTTTAATTGTCACTTATTCACTCCACTTGCACTTTTGTGAATGTCTTTCATGTATGAGTGCTAGTTAGGTTGCAGACTTTGTGTAGCAACTAGTTTATGGTCAATAGTCGCGAGTTTACCATAGGAGTGATATTTGGTGGTTAGAAGATTTTAGGTATTCTTCCAAGTTCAATAGCTGTGAGGTGAGGACTTGTTGGTATGTCTAGGTTGTTAGATTGCTAGGTTAGAGGCTTTGTGAGAAGATCTGCCTAGTTTCCCTTTCAACTCTTGCGTATCAAGTTAGATCTAGGCTTCAATAATTACCCCTTGCACCTAGTGTAGTGAGGCTTTCGCGCTGTGAGGTAGATTGTCTAGCGGGTACTCGATCATAAGAGTTAGATAACCTGTGAGGGTTTGTACTCCAACCGGTAGTTTAACAGCACAAAAATATTCTAGGGTTTCCCCTTGAGAAGGGTCGAGGGTGTCTAGTTTATTCTTGATGTTTAGTATTTTAAGATCCCGGTTCCAAATCAGTTCCATAACCATAGAAGCTTATCAGGCATAGTTAGGAGTCTGGTCTAGGTAGTGTCTTGTCATCATCTGAATTCGGCTCAGCTAAGTTCGTGTCTCTAGTTCACTTTAGTAAATTTTAGTTAACCTTTATTTTATTGCAATTTATTTTTCAATAAAACCCCCCTTTAAAATAATAAATTAATTTAATAGATATTTAGGATAAGTAATCGAGTCTAGTTTTCGTTTTCCATTAGAGTCTCGTGGGTTCGATATCCGGACTTACTTTAGCTATACTAGAGTCGATAGGTTCACTTGCCTGTCAGTAGTTTAGTTTTAGAGAGTCTAGAGTATTACTAGGTGTCTAGTTTTAGGTTTAATTTAGTTATTTTTATTAAACTACTTTTAGCACATCAATGACACACCGGTACCATCCAAGTAGCATCTCCAGAGGACCCACATCAGACCCATGAATGCAAAACGATGACCAAATACCAAACTGAATGCACACAATAAATACGAATCGCCAAACAATGTGAACGAGAATGAATACGAGCATAACGAGAATCAAGAAAAGAACACTCACCAGTAACAGTGTCAGGATCCTCCTGGTTCTCCCTAGCGCCAATGACGTAGACATGACCACGAGTAGTTCGACCGTCACCTTCGTTCCCAGCACCACCTGCAGTCCTTTGGTTCAGCTTAGGACAATCCCGCATGAAGTGCCCAGTCTCCCCACAGTTAAAACACCCATGGTTTCCCCGAGGAGCAGGAGCGGGGACAACCACTTGAGTTTGTTTCGGCTGTAGATTGACCCTACAATCCTTAGCCAAGTGACCGACTCGCTGACAACGATTAAAGCGAAATGCATCGCAACCCCCAACATGTTGATACCCACACGTGTTACACTTCAGACTCTTACCAACATAACCCCCAGTCTTCTGCTCAGATGACGCTCCCACAACGTCCTGCCTCTTAACCTGCTGTTGAGACGACCCAATGTTCTTCCCAGCACTCTCCCACTTCCTTTTGTTGTCCGCAGGAGCTTTCACAGCAGCACCCCTCGGAGGTAGAACACCCTCAGCAACCTTCATGTTGGTTAGCTTGTGAGCTGCCCGAACAGTGGCCAACATAGTAGTGTGGTCAGCAGTGGCAACAAGTCCAGCAATCTCCGGCACTAACCCAGCAACGTAGTGCTCAATCCTCCGGTACTCCGGTGTAGCCAAACCGGGGCACATCACAGCCAACTCGTTGTGCCTAGCAGTAAACTCCTCGATCTCCGACCCAACCATCTTCAGATTCCAGAACTCATGCTCCAACTTCATAATCTCGTTCCTCGGGCAATACTCCGCTCGCAACATCTGAACAAACTCGGACCACGGCATAGCATTGGCCTCACCCAGGCCAAGATTCGCAGTGGTGGAGTTCCACCAGGTCAAAGCGTGTCCCTCTAGAGTAGCAGAAGCATACTTGACACGATCAGCGTCAGGACAGTTACACATAGCAAACACCGACTCGATCTTCTCTAGCCACCGGAGCAGACCCACTGCCCCTTCAGTCCTATTGAAGAAATCGGGCTTACAGTCCATGAACTTCTTGTAGGTGCACCCAGACTGCACCTGATTAGTATTTCCCAGGGTCTGCTGAGCAGCCTGGAAAGCAGCCAACGCAACGTTCAACTGCTGCTGCAACATGTTCTCCAACTCTGCCTGAGTCATGGTGATGTTCCCACCACCTCGTCCACCGCCATTGTGACCCCCGCCGCCACCACGGCGTCCACCAACACGTCCACCAGCGCGACCAGACATGTTCTGCCAAACATGAAACAAGATACTCAAAACCACCAACAGATCGAGCTACAAGTGACCAAACGAATTCAGAACGTGGTTCCAGCATGACCATTAGTCCGAACACGAAGTCCACCAAGATTTTCATGCATTTCGATTTATGATTTCGTGTGCACCCGAAATAACAAATCGCTCTACATGGTCCTCTAGGCGTGCTCCTAGCTAGAAATTCAAATCACCCGATACACACATTCTTAAAAGAAACTGTTATCGCACGAAGATCCCAAAGTGAACAGTCACTCAGGAGTGTACTATGACAAGTACTAGTGCATGATAGTGTGTGTGCAGGCAAGTATGTACATTAGAGCATAGAGGGGAGATATCCAAAACCCGAAAAGATCTCAAGAATGTGCCGAAGCCACCCCCATGTACACTACTGCCAAGTATAAGCGATAAGCCCCTTCATCTTCGAACCCGAAGAAGAAGATAGAACCAAGGTAGGAATAACAAAAGATAGATAACGTGATACTGTGTGATGAGGACACCGACACCCCGACAAGGTTAGTATGTTTACCAAATGACACGACTTGTAAATATGTGTGACCATCTAATGTGTGTGATACTCGGCTATAGACTAGACTCTACATGCAGTCCTAGTTCACTATAACCATTGGCTCTGATACCAATCTGTCACAATCTCAAATTTCCACGTGTGGGTTTTTACCGCGAGGCGCGTGACACACCAGGATCCAAGTCAACGGTCACAATAAACGACATCTATATGATAAGAAAACAACGTAAACTACCATTGAGTTTCAAAACCGTTCTAACACAGCGGAAGCAAAATGTATTATTACAACTTAAAAGTAAAACTCAAAGCCTGAAATGTTTAACAAAACATGCATATGATCCCTAGACGCCGTGAGACTCCGTGCGCCTATACTCAATGCTGCTACGTTAGCGACCTGAGAAAACATGCCAAAAAGACGTCAACATATAATGCTGGTGAGTTCACAGGTTTTAAGTTCGTAAACGTTTTCATGTGTAAAGCAATTCCTCATAAAATGCCAAGTGTGCAAAAGTTCCAAGTAAATAACAAACGTTCCCTTACTACTACGACTGTGTTGCTAAAACCATTACTGACAAACGTTGCTCGAGTTGCTACCTATGTGCCAAGTGTCAAGTAGAGACAATATGCACCCGCCCGGCTCCCAGCCGTCAGGTGGTGTTCGTCACGCCCGATAGATCTATCCACATTTCCCCCCTTGTGCCCCGCACATTCATGGTTTCATTAGGGACTTAGGTTTCGTCGTATAGTAAATAAGTGCCAAGCGCCAAGTGCCAAATGCCAAGTGTCAATGTTTAAAAGTGTCAAGTGCCAATGTTTAAATATGCCAAATGCCAATGTTTAAAAGTGTAAATGCCGATGTTAAATATGCCAAGTGCCAAACGTGTCACGTTTCTTAAAAGAGTCACATTCCCAAAAGGCGTCATGTTTCTAAAAGCGTTGCGTTTCATAAGTGTTGTGTTTCAAAAGCGTTGCGTTTCAAAACATAAACGTTGTATTTGTTAAAACGTGTGGCATGCTTCTCCCCCCGAGAAAAAGTGTATAAAAGAGGGGCCGTGAAACTCACCTTAGAGTGCGTCTTCTGGTAACTAGAATTCCAACTCGTGTATGATAATCCCAACTAATGACAACCTTAGATCTTTGTGTAGAAGATATTTGTAGGTTAGATTATAGAAAACAAGGGCAAAAACTCCTTCCCCAATGTTTAAAGTTGCTAGAGAGTGTTTTGAGACGGTTAGGGTTTGTGAAATGGTGAAAAATGACAAAGTGTGGTATTTATACTATGTCCACATTCGCCCCTTTTACCTAGGCGAATGTACCCTCCTTCGACCCTTTCACAGGGTCGAACGTACCCTGACTTAGTCGAATGAAATTCTTTAAATTCCATATCCCAGGTTCGCCCCTTTTACAAGGGTCGAACCAGGAGTATTGTCCAGGTTCGCCCATTCGATTGGTCGAACCAGGACTCACGTTTTTCTAGTTTTCCAATTTGTCGTGTTTAACGCATTTTAACGCACCCTAACATACGAGCATGCAACCTTAGTCTATGTTTAACATATTTAAGCATGGATGATTATCTACACATCATTTAAACACATCTAAGCATATAGTCCATACGACAATTAGTCTACACATACACTTAATTAGTTTATGTAATTCACCAACAACGGGACTCGTATTGTGTGTGTGTGTGTGTGTGTGACTAACCCAATGATCTCCCGAATCATTGGACCCTGGACAATACGGACTATGTTCTGACTCTACTGACCCCGTCAAGTATGTTTAATAAACGTTTTTCGCTAAGGTAGACTTATGTGTTTATAAAATGTTGACCCAAACATGCCGGGTGTCACATCATCCCCCTGTTGAAAGAATTTTCGTCCTGAAAATTTCCCGAAGTCAAAGAGAACGAAGCGACAAAAAGAAAAATTTTCCCGGTCGTCACAGTATCCCTTAAAGCTTTACCCACTATTTCAACATCAGGTAACACATCATATTCTGTTTCCGTTAGTAATCCCAGAACATTTCTTATATCATGAAGATGAATCTTCATTGTCTGATTATCCCATATATGAGCAACTAGGACATCCTCAATGCCGTCCTCTGCTACTTCTACCTTGATAGTTTCCCATACTTGTTGCAACACCTTTACTGGTACTGACTTAGAGTTAGTCAGAGCTCTAGCAAGAGGGCAGTGCTTCAAGTATTCAATCATGATATGGTGCCTTTATCATACTTGGTGTGATCAAGGTCAGCAACTATGTTGTTTGCCTTCCCATCACTGTAGGCTATCCATCTGTTTCTTAGTAAATCTGGGGTGGAATAAAGGTTGATGTTTTAGGATTTGTGTTTGAGGTAGACATGTTCGAGAGTTGTAGGATTTTTGAGGAAGTTGAGAGATTTTTGGCTTAATTTGAATTCTAGTATTTGTTGCTGTTGTGGAAATATCAGATGGGTTGAGAGATTTTTGGCTTAATTTGGATACTTGAGTTTTAAATGGATTTAATGACACCTTCTATTGATATAGCCCACTTGATGGTGTAAGGGTTACTTTTAGATCTTTATTAATCATGTGATGACACGTGGACAAACTGGTCCCACCATTTATGCCACTACTCTTCTCAACTAGCAATAAAGTCAACTATAAGTCCAGATTTTCTAGGATTTTGGTTAGAAAATTCTAAGTGTTCAGCAGAATTCTAGGATTTTGTCCTCATCCATTATGTTAAATATATCACTATATATATTAATGGATGAGATTGAAACTCGAAGTGGCAATGAAAATTAACATGAAACCAAATGTTAAATGAGTGTGTCAAGGTTTGAATCCTGATCCAAAGATGGATCAAACCTTTTTACATTAATTATCATTTTTTTGTTTCATCCCAAATTTTTTTTTGTGAGTTTTAGAGAGCTTGTGTGAGGTTTGCTTTGCCAGTAAAATGTTGAAGAATCTAACAACTTTTTGAAGAACCTCTGGTGGTTATCATATGTTTGAGTAACCTATGTTAGATAATCATCTCGTAAAGAACCTCTGTTTTGTCAACAACTATTGTGGAGGCTCTGGTGACTTAACATCTGATGAGACAACATCTGTTTAAGATTCTCAGTTCTTTCAACATCTAGTGAACAACATATGCTAAAGCTTGACAGTTGTTGGCTTTACCAGTGCTTTTGTCAGATGTTTATATCAACAGATTTTTGACTTTTGATCTCATATCCTTTCCACAATCCAGTCCTTTTTGAATTTTTTTTTTTTTGGATTTGTTACATTTATACAAATTAAATGTTATAGATCCTTTGAATTATCTGCCTTTGATGGTGTATTTTAAGAGTTTTTGAGAATTAAATTTAAAAAGAAATTTGTTCTTGGTTTAATCTTTTGTTGTTTAGATTTTCATTTGTGAATTGTAATGTACATTTTGAAATTGTTATCGAAAATTTTCAATTAACCTTTAAACCTTTTTCTTTTTAAAAGAAAATGACCTTCCTTGATCATAATGTCATTTGGATAATGACATTGTTCTTTCCATTTTGACCTTTGAGTATTTTAGTTGACCTCAAAAGTCAAAGATTGTCTATGAACTTAGGCAGAAATTCATTTTGTTGCCTTTTTTAGTCCAGATTTTTTCATATGTTCCTAGATTTTGACTCTACTCAGTCAAATTTGTCCAGATTTAGTGAGATTTTAACTTTATTTTACATATTTTTGTGATTAGTTGTTTGTTCCCCCTCAAAGTTAGCTTTACTAACTTCAAGTATTTTTCTCTCATCCCCTATTTTTCCTTTTTTTGGAACATATATATATATATATATATATATATATATATCAAACAACCAAAACATAATAAACAACAAAGAAAAAAACTACAAACATCTACTACTCAATCAGGTCTTCCTCCTCCACAATGAGCATGTCATACATGAAGTTCTCCTTGCCTTTGTGAATCAGGCTCCCCGATTGGATGTTGGCTTGGTTTACCATTTGGACTCTGGTGAATCCTCTTGGTATACCTCCAAAGTTCAGTTGACTTGTGATGATCTTCATCACAAATCTGGGATACATCAGGAACTTGGTCCTGTTGTAGATATTTTCCTTCATGTCCTTCAAAAATAGTATGAGTAGTTGTACGGTTCTTCCCATACTAAAGAGTGAATGACTTCCTGAACTCTGAGAGAGATAAGGCCAAAGTTGGATGTCTTCCTAGGATTTTTCCAACAGTTCCCCAGAATGGTCAAAGTCTGAGATTTTAATTCCAGATTCTGGCTTGTCATTTAAGACAACTGTCTCAGTTTTCAGATGAACACAGTAGATTTGTTCTCCAGATTTTTCAATTTGTGTGTCATCTAAAATTAACTCATTGATAAGTCCAGATTCTGTTATTTTCATACCAGATTCTCAACTTAAATCCATGTTTAGCATACCAAACTTGCTTATGATATAGTTGTGATGCTTTTCATCCAAAGGTTTGGTGAAAATATGAACAAGTTGTTCAGCTGTTGGAACAAAATACATTTCCGCATCACTTTTCTCAACATGGTCTTTAATGAAACGATACCCGACATCTATGTGCTTGGTCTTTGAGTGTTGAACTGGATTTGATGTTATACAAAATTTGTGTTTTTACTAGTTTAATCCATAGTCCTTCAGATGAATTAGCATCCATATCACTTATGAACAACAGCTTCCTGCTGCTACATACTCTGCTTCTGATTTGGATGTTGATACATAATTCTATTTCTTTGAAGCCCAACATTAGTTTTTCTCCCAGCATTTGACAACTTCCAGAGGTACTCTTTCTGTCTATTTTACAGACTACATCAGTGTAAGCTATAAGATCTAAGTTTGTACATTTTGGATACCATAATCCAAGATCTGGAGTTCCTTTCAAATAATTGAACACTCTTTTTACAGCTGTTTGATGAGACTCCATTGAGTTACACTGATATCTTGCAAGAAAACATGTTGCAAACATAATATCTGGTCTGCTTGCAGTGAGATATAGAAGAGATCCAATCATCACTCTATATTTCTGAATATCCACTGAAATTCCATCTGGATCAGATCCCACTGTGGAACTAGTTGCCATTGGTGTTTTAGATAAGCTACATTTTAATAGAAGGTATTTCTTTAAAATAGTTTTGACATATTTAGATTGACATAGAGATATTCCTTATGGAGATTGTTTCACTTGTAAACGTAAGAATAAGGATAATTCACCCATCATGCTCATTTCAAAATGGTTGGTCATCAGTTTTTCAAATTTCTTGCAAAAATATGGATTAGTTGACCCAAAAACTATATCATCTACATAGAATTGTACCAAAATTATATGATCTTTATGTGTTTTTGTGAAAAGTGTTGTGTCAATTATTCCTTTGATGAAACCTGATTCCAACAGAAATTTAGACATAGTTTCATACCAAGCTCTAGGAGCTTGTTTTAAGCCATATATGGCTTTGTCCAGTTTGTAGAGATGTTTTGGGAAGATGAGATCTACAAACCCTTGTGGTTGTTGAACATACACTTGTTGTTCAATCTTGCCATTCAGAAATGATGACTTCGCATCTATTTGGTGAACTTTAAGTCTTTATGAGCAGCATAAACAAGAAAGATTCTTACAGCCTCTAATCTGGCCACAAGAGCAAAGGTTTCATCAAATTCAATTCCTTCTCTTTGACTGTATCCTTTGACCACCAATCTGGCTTTGTTTCTTGTTATAACACCTTGTTTATCTGATATGTTTCTGTAGACCCATTTGGTTCCAATGACTGATTTGTCATTTAGTTTTGGAACCAATGTCCACACTTTGCTTTTCTCAAACTGATCAAGTTCTTCATGCATAGCATATATCCAGTTTGGATCTTGCAAAGATTTAGATGTTGACTTTAGTTCGGTTAAACTTTAGAAACCTACACACAGACATTCATTAGCACTTGCAGCCCTTGTCTGCACCCCTTTTTATGGATTACCTATTAAATTTTCAGGCAAGTGATCTTTGGTCCACCTCATATTATGAAAAGGGTTGATATTAAGAATATATGTGACTTCATTCTGATGTTCCCCATGAGATTGTGCATTAAATAGGAATTATTGTTTCTTAATTTAGATTTTCATTATTAACTCCAGATGTTTCACCAATCTCATTGGAACTTAGAATGTTTTCTTTGTCTCTAAGTTTAACTCATTCAAAGTCTTGAGTTTACTTTCCCATTAACCTCCAAGAAACTCTTCACATAGTTCATTTAACATCTGTATTAAGTCTTAATGATGAATCATTCAAAGACACATAGATACTTTCTCTGGCTGTTTTAGAGTTTAGAATGTAAACTTTGTAAGCTTTTATAAACTATTTGATGAGATGTTTTATGAAGTCTTTTGTTGATTATAGTCTTTTTTTGTGTGAAGCAGGCAGTGGCAATTGCCTTTGCCCAGTAGTATGTTGGCAAATTTGAAAAAGCCAGCATAGTTCTTGCAGCTTCAACAAGTGTTTTGTTTCTCCTTTCTACAACTCCATTTTTTTGAGGAGTTATAGGGGCTGAGAAATTATGTGAAATTCCCTTTCTCATCAAAAAAGATTCCACTCTGGAATTTTTTAATTCAGTACCATTATCGCTTCTAATTCTTCTGACCTTTAGTTTCAAGCGATTTTGGATTTTTCTGATTAAATTGATTAATAATTCAGGAGTTTCACTTTTGTTTCTCAAAAAGTCAACCCATGTTTACCTTGCAAAATCATCAACAATGATAAGTATGTATTTCTTACCTGCCATGATTTCCCTGCTGATTGGTCCACATAGATCCAAATGAAGTAGTTCCAAAGGTTGTGTTTTGAGGAACCAGCTAATGATTTGTGTGAGTTTCTTTTTTACTTACCCAGTTGACATGCTTCACATATATTTTCCTTTTTGAATTTTATGATAGGGAGGCCTTTTACTAGCTTTTTGTTGCCAAGGATGTTTAAAGTTTTGAAATTTACATGTGCAAGTTTCGTATAACATATCCAGTTATCACTTGATGTTTGAGAAAATATACAAAATGGTTCTTTTCTCAGTTTGAGATTGAGATAAAAGTAATAAATGGATTTTCTAATTCTGTAAGAGACACAATGAAGGTTTCAATGAGACATAGCATGAATCAAGGTAAGGAGATATAATAAGGAGTGTAATCATTTATTCATTAATTAAAACGAATAAACGAAAATGTTAACTTATCAAAGCTTCTAGATTCTAATAACATAGTGAAGACATGCTTTAGCCTATAAGTGAACACTCATCCCGAGAATTCCCAGGTAGGCATCCGGGTCCCTTGTCTGATTGGGATATATGCGCAATGCCAGTCCTAGACAGGAAACTCATAATACAGGCGTTCACCCTTCCAGATTGCACGTGTTCGTTATTAGAATATAGAGCTTCAACGAGATAAACAAGGCAGTTCAGGTTAGGAACTGAGGATTTTGTCCTATTAGTCTAAGGGTAAATCCAGTGATGGAGAGCAATCATCTTGTAGGGGCTAAAGTAGGGATAAGAAGTAGGATGGAGTAGAGAATAGAAACAAGTAAAGTTGCGAGTAAGAGGAAGAAGTATTGGTTATAATCCTAAGGTTATAGACTAGCTTATTTTTCTAATAACCTAATTCCCTATAACCAAGGCTCTGATACCAATCTGCAACACCCAACCGATGGCAGAAACATCGGGATGTAACGTATTAATGATTTTTTCAATAGCACATGGTAATCAAGTTTTAAATAAGTATGTATTCCAAAAAAAATATCCAAATTGAAATACATAACAAAGTCTAGAATGAAATCTAGTACATCAAACAAACAAACGAAACATAAACTTCAAATAACTCCTCATGCTAGCTTTAGACTTCAAGCATCAGTATTTCCTAGTTGGTGAGAATACATAAGCCAAGTTTAGCAATAAGTTTTAAAAGTTTCAAAGTTTAGCAATTCATATGTCTAATGTAAATCTAAGTCTACATGCGAAAACACAAAGTATAGTATGCACATAATCAATCCTCCGACAAAGTTTAGGTCCATCCCGCATCCACGGTTCTCTTTAATATAAAGTTTGGAGCGATAACAATCACCCGCGCTCCCCATAGAAATAGTCAACGAATCTAGATGGGGTTGTCAATCCAATAGATCTATCATTGTATACCGTCGGCTTGATCAGGGTTAATGATTATGCAAGTTTAAGTTTAAGTCTAATAGTTTTTGTCTAAGTCATGTGGCATCAAAGATTACAACTAGACATGTATAAAGAATTGCTTAAGTATAAAGTTTCAAGCATAAAAGTTGCATAAACGAAGTTATGTAAACTCACCTTAGCAAACTATCAAATCCTTTGGAATAGAATAAATGTGGTCCAAACGTTGCCGAGTATTACCCTATGTTTAAGGCAATATATAAGTCTAAGTTTTCTAGTCTACAAGTATTTTACGGTTCCTAATTTGGGGATCGACAATTGTTTAATTGTTAATTTAGATTAATAGTTAATGAAATAATAAATAAAGAAAGTTAGAAAATAATTAAAGAAAAAGGGTTTTTTTTTTTGTAAATCTTGATTGAAAATAGTTGTATTAAAATGGTGTAATGTGAAAATAATTTTTATAAAATTGTTTTCTTATATAATACTTTAATATTTATTTGTCAAAATATAGTAATTATATTTAAAAATATTAAAATTCATAAATTTTAAATTATAAAATTTTATTTCTGATCTAAATGAACAAAAATAATTTATGTGAAATTCTGATGCAAAAATAATGAAAAATGGATTTATTATGAATTATTTATAATTAAAATAGTTAAAAATACTAAATAAATGTTTTTGTGAAATTAAAATTTAATTCTGGAAAGTTTATTGATTTATAAGTTTAAAATAATTTTTGTGAAATTTTATAAAATTGTTTAGATATTTTTATAGAATTTTTTATTTATAAATTAATAAAATTGTAATATATAGGGTTATTGATCGAACCCGGGTCCCTGGCCGATTCAGGTTTTTAAATCATAAGCCTAGACCATCTGGTCTAGACCCTGTGAACGTTTATGTTTTGTTTCAATTAATTATAAATGCTCCTTGATTCAGACCATAATAATTAGGAAAATTAAAATGGTTGTGACTGGATTCGATCCCAAGTCACTAACCGATTCAATGTTTAAACATAGAGGGTATCACCAACTGGTCTACTGATCAGTTGGTGATGGATTCTTATTTGTTTTAAACATAAATAGTTACAGCACTCTATCATCTTCCCCAAATCAAAACTACAAACCCTAGCTTTTTTAATTGATCAAATCATCAATCAATAACCCTTGTATTTATAGGGTTATTGATCGTGTGAATACGAAGGTTGAAAACACGTAAAGGATTGCAACTTACAGGGCCGAAACAAAGAAGAACGACGAGTCAACCCAAAAAGTCAAACGCGATGAATTCACAGATTATGATGGATTTTTTATAAGAAATTGAGAATGAGGGTTTTATTATCGGCGAGTATAGGCTGAGATGAATGGTTCAATTTATACTATAACACACTGATTCGTAGATTTAGAAAGTTTGACCAATGTTTAATTTTAAACGCGTAATTGCTCAATCTTGGTAAGTTTTGAATGAATTTTGGCGTGGGGAATACGCTGAAAGACCGGTCAAAAACATTCCATACTTAATCAAATATAAAAAACGCGGGATTTGAACTTAATTGGAATGGATTGATCCTAGTTGACTTTCTGGTTTGACTGGGATAATCAGGAAGGTGTTAAGTTTGTTTGTTTGTTTCTGGAATAAAACACAAGATAACAGTTTGGCTTAGTGGTTCATGGGTGTGTGTGTGTGTGTGCTGGTTTGGACGCGGGTTCGAGTCCCGGTCCAAAAATTTATTTATTTTAAGCATTTTATATATATAAACTATATTATTATATATATATTATAATTACACAAGTTTAAAAATGTTGCAAAAAAATTTTAAAACATACCAAAACGTCAAGATCCAAAGATTTTATTAAAACAATTATTAGTATAAGGTGGTTAAAACATATATTGTTTTTGAATTCATGTAAAAAGTGTCAAAAGAAAAATATACTAGGTAAAGTGGTGGTTTTATTAATTAAAAATTTGGGGAAAAATATGCGATGTTACAGTCTCCCCTACTTTTAGGAACTTCGTCCTGAAGTTGATTTAGGAAAAATATGGAGAAAATATGTATGTCCTTGTAACTTAATTCCCTTTAAGTTGTGTGTTAGGTTCAATAAAACTTCCCGTTTAGTGTATGTTTTGATGGACTCAAACGTGGCTTCGCAATATTTGGTGACGTCTAATGTAACCATCACTTAATATTGCCATGCATCACATATGTTCTTGTGTTATTCATTCCTAAAAAATGTCTTTATAGTGTTTGTTTCCAATGGTTATGCTCCAAAACTTTAGAATGTGTAAGAATAACTAGTGTGTGAGTGAGAATACATACACATGTGTTAGTGTGTATCTGGTAAACTCACATTGTTGTGTGTGTATTCTTGTAAGGTGTGTGTATACCTACACTTTATGAACTTTAGTTATAACACATTTTGTTAACAATTATAAAATCATCATGTATTATAATTAACCTTTCCATATATTTTTGTATAACCATATACCTTCCTAATGTTTATTACTAGGAAAATCATTTACACAAGTTACATATTTGTTATACCAATTGATTTTCAAGTGTCAACACATAACCATCTTGTAGAAAAAAGACTATTATTCCCATTTTCTTTTGTTATATTATCGGCCCTAGACCACCATATCCATATCCATTTTTGTTTGTAATTTTATATCAAGTTACAAGTTCTATCATAAGTGAGTGAACATTACTTGTGATTAAGAAAAACTATACCAAGTTTAGAGTTTTGTTTTCATACCACAAGTGAGCCGAATAGTAAGAGGTTTGGGGCCTTGGGAATCCTAGGTTAAGCTCCTTGTTACCCCTCTTTATCCTTGGAATGAGGGAGTTTGTGAGTGGAGATGGTGAGGGTGATGGTGATGGTTTCGGCTATTGATGGTGGTGGTGGCTGGTTCGCGGCCGAGAGAAAGGGGAGAGAGAGAGAGGGAGTTCGGCGAGGGGGAGAATGGTAGGAAGAGTATTGTGGTGTGTTTCAAGTGTTCATCCATCCTCCTTATATAGTGGGAGTTCATAGTCACTTATGGATGGTCAAACCACCTTGGATGGGTAAGTGAAAAAGGTGTCTATCTTTATTAGTATAAACTCAAGATTAGTGAGCTTTGAGAAGGACTTGAGAGAGTGTTAGGGGTCTAGGGAGTGGGCCGAAATTTGGAGGGTTGTGGGATGGATTTGAGAAGTCAATCCCATTAGATTTTTGTGTTAGAATGTTGCACTCCCAAATTAGTCTATGTCTTGCATGCATGGAAGTTGACCAACATGATTGGTTATGGAAATAGATGAATCCAAGGTTGGGAAAAGGTGTAGGTAGTTTAGGAAAGTCACCATGGTATGGGAATGTGTTGAAATGGAGCCACCTTCTTTGTTGGTGCAAGTTGTAGGTGTAGAGAAACTTGGAAGGTAGTGTATGTGTGTGCATGTGTGTCGAGATGTATGTATGTATGTTGTCGGTGAGATGTTCAAGCAAGATACTTGTGTATATGTGTGTGATCATAAATATATACATATATGTATAGGGATGGGCTTTTGTTGTTACAAGCATTCATACACACATATATACATATCGCATATATATATATATATACATACATAGATAAATAGTCTTGAAATTTGCTTAATATTTATTTGTCTATGTGTGTCCATATGTATGAATACATATGGCCGAAATTAGGATCATGTGTGGGCACATTATTTACGTTTTTACTAGTTAATCTACTAGTTTTTCATGGACAATGTATTTTGATAATTCATGTACATGGACATTGTTTGTTTTTGTTCTTGTTTGGATCACATTTGGAGACCTTATGTCCAATTGTCTCGATTTACAAAAGCTAGGGTGTTATATTGGTTTCCCTATAGTTCCTGGTAAACTAATCGACTAGCTACGAAATTGAATTGACTAGTGTGTCTAATGCAAAACTGTATGCATCGGAATTGGCTTGTTGGGACCTTGTATGGCCCAATTGTAGTGAAACATGCAAAATATAATATCATGCACAATGTATGCATGTAGTTAGGGTACGGATATGACCTGTGATTTCGACGGGTGTCACATTCTCCCCCTGTTAGAGGAATTTCGTCCGCGAAATTTTCGGTGTTGGTCATCTAAAGTGGTGGTCCCCTGGAAGAGATGTGGATACCTGCGTTTCATCTAATCTTCATGCTTCCATGTGAACTCGGGTCCGCGTTTGGAATCCCAATGCACCTTGACTAGTTTGACCTTACTGCGGACAAGTTTCTGAACCTTCCAGTCTGTTATCTCGAGTGACTTCTCTACGAAATGGAGTTGTTTGTCAATGTGGATTTCCTCTGGAGGGATATTCAATGAATCATCAGCAAGACACTTCTTGAGATTCGAAACATAAAATGTGTCGTGAACACCACTGAGTTCTTGGGGTAGCTTGAGTTTGTATGCAGTCGGTTCGACTCGTGCAAGAATTTCAAATGGACCTATATATCTGGGATTGAGCTTCCCATGTTTCCAAAACTGGCCACTCCTTTCCATGGAGATACTTTGAGCAAAACTCTGTCACCCACTTGGAACTCTAAGGGTTTACGCTTTTTATCAGCATAACTTTTCTGCCTGTCCCTGGCAGCTTTCAGCTTGTCCCTGATTTGGAAGATCTTGTCGGTTATTTCCTGAATGAGCTCAGGACCTGTCAGATGCTTCTCCCCTACTTTAGCCCAACATATGGGCGATCGACACTTGTGTCCATACAATGCTTCGAAAGCGGTATCTTTGATGCTAGTGTGGTAACTATTATTGTAGGAGAATTCGATCAACGGTAAATGTGTATCCCAATTTCCTCCAAAATCAATTACACATGCACAAAGCATGTCTTCCAGTGTCTGAATGGTTCTTTCACTTTGTCTATCTGTCTGGGATGGTAAGCGGTGCTCATATCTAATCGAGAACCAAGGGCTTCTTGCAACGACTGCCAAAATCTTGAAGTAAAGTGACTATCTTGATCAAAGATTATGGAGATAGGCACACCATGCCTTGATAAAATTTCATTGATGTAAAATCTGGATAATTTCTCCATCTTGTCTGTTTCCTTAATTGGCAATAAATGCGCAGACTTTGTTAGACGGTCGACAATAACCCAAATCGCATCATGACCACTGGATGTCTTTGGTAACTTGGTGATGAAGTCCATAGAGATTTGCTCCCATTTCCAAACGGGAATCTCTGGTTGGTGAAGCATACCTGACGGTTTCTGGTACTCTTCCTTGACCTTTGAACATGTTAAACAACGTCTGACATAGGCCACAATACAACCCTTGATGTTAGGCCACCAATAAAACTCTTTGAGGTCCTTATACATCTTATCTGCACCAGGGTGTATTTAGTACATGGACTTGTGCGCATCATCTAAAACCAAATCACACAATCCTCCATACAAGGGAACCCATATTCTATCCAAGAAATACTTTGTCCCGTCAGGCTTTGTTTCCAGCTAACCAACCTGACTGTATAGAGCTTCTTCCCCAATGTTACTGTCCTTAAGAGCTTCCTGCTGAGCTTCGCGAATATGAGCGGTGAGATCGGTATGAATGGTCATGCCTAATGCTCGAACACACAACGTCTTGACACATTCCTTTCGGCTTAATGCGTCTACTACAACATTTTCCTTCCCTGGGTGGTACTTAATCTCATAGTCGTAATCATTGAACAACTCAACCCATCGTCTCTGACGCATATTCAGATCCTTTTGGTCAAATATATGTTGCAAACTCTTGTGATCAATAAAGATAGTACACTTTGTCCCGTATAGGTAATGCCTCCAAATGTTGAGCGCGAACACTACTGCACCCAATTCCAAATCATGGGTTGTGTAGTTCCGCTCGTGCACCGTGAGTTGACGAGAGGCATAGGCAATGACCTTGTATCTCTGCATCAAGACACAATTGAGGCCTTGGTGAGATGCATCGCAATAGACTACAAAATCATCCGTTCCCTCCGGAAGTGAGAGAATCGGTGCGCTACATAGCTTGAGCTTCAAAAGCTGAAAAGCTGATTCTTGCTGATCTCCCCATTCGAATTGCTTGTCTTTCTGGGTCAAGACTGTTAGGGACTGGGCTATCTTTGAAAAAATCTCAATGAATCGTCAGTAATAGTCAGCTAACCCTAGGAATTGTTGAACTTCGGTTGGGGTACTAGGCCTAGCCCAATTTTTTATCGCCTCTACCTTGGCTGGATCAACATGTATACCTTTCTCGTTCACTACATGACCGAGAAATTAAACATCATGAATCCAGAATTCGCAGTTGGATAGCTTGGCATATAGTTTTTCACCTATAAGCAAATTTAGGATCACCCTCAAATGCTGCTCATGCTCCTATTGGGTTCTTGAATAGATCAGAATGTCGTCAATGAACACAATCACGAACTTGTCAAGGTAAGGTTTACACACCCTATTCATCAGATCCATGAACATTGCTGGTGCGTTTATTAAGCCAAATGGCATAACCATAAACTCATAATGACCATAACGCGTCCTGAAAGCGGTCTTGGGAATGTCCTCTTCATGAATACGTAATTGGTGATAGCCTGACCTCAGATCGATCTTTGAGTAGAAACCGGAACCTTGCAACTGGTCAAATAGGTCATAAATTCTGGGAAGAGGGTAACGGTTCTTCATAGTCAGCTTGTTCAACTCTCTATAGTCGATGCACATGCGAAACGATCCATCCTTCTTCTTGACGAACAAAACTGGAGCTCCCCAAGGTGAAGAGCTTTGTCGAATGAATCATTTGTCAAGCAATTCTTGCAGTTGGTTGGACAGTTCTTGCATCTCAGACGGAGCCAAGCGGTAAGGTGAACGGGCTATGAGAGCAGCTCCAGGAATGAGGTCGATACGAAACTCAACTTACCTTTGAGGGTGGCAATCCTGGCAGGTCTTTGGGAAAGACTTCTGGAAAATCTCTCACGACAGGGATGTCTTCAATTCTTCTATCTTCTGGCTTCTTCTCGATCACTTGCGCCAAGAATGCAAAATGACCTTTCCGTAAACACTTCTGGGCCTTCATGCAAGATATGAACCGCAACGGAGTCTTCCTGTACTCCCCCTATATGGACAGAACCTCTCCATCAGTCAATGGAATTTGAACCACTTTCGTGAAACAGATAACCTCGGCGCAGTTCCTTGATAACCAATCCATGCTAACCACAATGTCGAAACTTCCCAATTCGATCGGTAGGCGGTCAATACTGAACTCATGATCTCCCAACTTCAATGCACAATTCTCAATTAGTTCTTCGGACTTAATTGTCATACCATTGGCCAACTCTATCGAATAATGTGTGTGCAACTTATTTGGGCAGTCTTTCTTGATTTGATCGGTAGCTCCACACTCAAAACATCCCGGTTTCCTATCAAAGTTCCCAACCGCTTTAGCCTGGCACTTCACTATGGGATGTCCCATCCACTTGCACTTCTCGCATTTGATACTGTCACATGTCCCCACATGATGGTAGTTGCATTTACTTCAAAGTGGGTGGGGCTTGTTGTATAGCTTGCAAACGTCACTAGCGGTGGCAACAAAAGCTTTCACGGTTTCGGGCTCCTTGTTGGAATTACTCTCTGTGCTTCTCCCCTTTTTGAAGTTGCACCACTTACGCTTATATATAGTTAAATGCTTATCTGTAAAAGTTCAATTCCATTCTGTAAAAGTTCAATTGCCATTCTAATTACATGTAAAATTAGACCGGTGGGTGTGGAACCGGCATGAGGGCCGGCAAGGCCCGGCAAACACCCCCCTTGGGGCGGCAGCGGCATGGCCGGCAACCCTTCGCCAGGTATGCCGAGCCTTGTGATTGGTAGATGCAGAGGTGGCGGTCCGGCATGAGGTCAACCACCACACCCTTGGGGCGGCAACGGCATGGCCGGCAGCGTCGCCGGTGACGTGGATACAGAGGTGGCAGTCCGACGTCGATGCCGGACCTCAACCACACCGGACGGTCTTATCGAAATAGCTTTGTAACTAAAAAATTTATACTATTGGAGCAAAAACATTAAAACCGTCAAACTACGAAGAATAAAAAAAGTTGACTCTTATAAATAATTCAACTATCTTTAATTAATATAATGCATGAAATTTTGAAAATATTACATAATTATTGGATTTGATAATTAAACATCTTACATAATTCAACTAGGACCTATATGAGGAGGCATTAGTTTATATGATCCCGAAAATACCAACAAAGGTTAGGCGCTTGATCCACCAAAAAAATATTGCAAGATTCTTCCTCGGCATTACTAACATAGTAGGGATCTGCAGGTTGCGGTTGATACACCGTCGGATCTACAAGCTCTGTCGTAGCAGACGACGAACAAAGAGAAGACAGACCAAAGCTTGTCATATTTAGCGACGGACTTCCGTTGCTAATGTTGATGTTTTCGTCGTTTAGAACCCCACTTGAATCACTGTCGGAATGTCCATCTTTTAGTTCCATTAGTTTCTGAGTTTTTTCATAGTTTAAGCTTTTGTATACTGCGTGGTTTGTATTGGTTGGATCGGATCCCAAGACCATACCATTATCTCTGTTCTCAAATTCCTCATTGTTTTCTGTTGATTCCTCCTGAAGTTTTGATTTTAGCTCTGACAACTGCAATCATGACCTTGATTTCATCATAATCATATATCAATATAATATAAATTATTTATTTTTTTTTAATAATAATTTTGCATTATTAGGGTGATGGGTGTGATCTCAGGTAAGGTAGCCAATCGGCTTGACTGCGTCGGGTAGTGGTTCTCGGTTGGTAGTAACCGAAGGAGTGTGTGAAGGTGAGGGACATAGATAGTAGGGGTGTTCAAAATCGGATAATCCGAATTTCGGATATCCGAATTTCGGATAATCCGAAATTTCGGATAGTCAATATTGAGATCCGAATCCGAATCCGAAATTTCGGATATCCGAAATTCGGATATCCGAAATTTCGGATTCGGATTCGGATCATCCAACGGATAATCCGAAACTTAAAAAAAAATTAAAAAAATAATAAAAAATAATAAAAAACACTATAAAAAAACGTTCTCCTTTATGCCTAAAACATGAACCTATTAAAAAACAAAAATCGAAGTTAGATAAACGAAATTTGAACAACAAATATATAAAAAAAAAACTTATTATTTTGATGGAAGGGGGCTGTGGAGGTCGGATACGAGGTGGACGGGGGCTGTTATAGAAGAGAAAAGAGAGAGCAACAGCTATGGATTAGAGGAGTATGGACTTAGAGTTAGAAGGATTAAGGATTTAGGATTGTGTATTGTGTTATGTAGTGTATATAATATTATATATTTATATATATATTTTTAATATTCGGATTCGGATAATCCGATTATCCGAAAATTTTCAAAATCAGGATCCGAATCCGAATCCGAAATTTCGGATAATCCGATTTTCGGATATCCGAAAATCGGATTATCCAAAATTTCGGATAATTCGGATTCGGATTTTCGGATTTTTCGGATTCGAATTTTGGATTATCCGATTTTGAACAGCCCTAATAGATAGAGTGTAGTTGGAAGTATACGTAAAATGGTGTAAGAGAGTGTTTGGTTGATTAAGTGTTGAATTATTAAGAGGTCTGAATGATTAAGTGCTGAATGATTCAGCTATACACTAAGGGGCTGTTTGGTTGATTAAGTGCTGAATTATTAAAATGGTCTGAATGGTTAAGAGGCTCTGAATGGTTAAGAGCTGAATCATTCAGCATCTCTTATTAGCTTAATGATTCAGCACTTAATCATTCCATTCAGATGCTGAAACAAACAGTCTGAATGCTGAATGATTCAGACCTGAATGATTATGAGGCTGATTAAGAGGCTACCAAACAGCCCCTAAGTCTGAATGGTTCAGCTATTAATCATTTCATTCATCATTCCATTAAGAGTTTTTTTTTTAGGTTGAAACAAACAGTCTGAATGCTGAACCATTCAGAGCTGAATGATTCAGAGCCTTATTAAGAGGCTACCAAACAAGCCCTAACTCATGGTTTACGGCTCGGTGTTTTATGAAGTTTAGAACAAATATGATTTGGAGCTTGTGACTGAAAGGTATTATTAGGATACTTTCTAGCTCCACCCTTATTTACCAACACAAATTTTATTTTTAATTACTAACCTCTTTGGCTAAAGATTCTTTCTCTTGCTCAAGCTTATGGTAATTATGTTTAAGAAGATCATAATTAGACTTAAGAAGATTGTAATCCCTCTCCAATTGTTTGGTCTTCCACCGGGCGCGGCGATTTTGGAACCAAATCGCCACTTGCCTCGGCTGCAGCCCTAATTCATGGGCAACTTTCACTTTCCTATCCGGGTCCAGTTTGTTATCCACTTCGAATATTTTCTCAAGTGATTTCACTTGATGATTGCTTAATCTTCTCTTTTTGTCGCCGAATTGTCCGCTTTCTTCACCACCGTAGTCTTCTCCATCTCCACCGACACTGCCGTCCATCATTGACTGAATTTCTGTGTTGTTGTATATACAGTCTTCTTCTGTCTTGATCTCACCTGAGTCATCAAAAAATAATAATTGTTCATTTTCAGCTAAAATAACTAGTTTTGACTATCTTGGGGTCAAATTAGGCACCTATCTGCATTAAATCCCACAGAAAATTACTTGGTTTAATCTAAAGTTTAATATTTATATCAACTTAATAGCATATCATGATTAAAATAGTAAAGTTTCTTGTGACAATTTTTTATTTTGATATAGATCATAATGAATTTCCAAATTCAAAGTTGACTCTTTATGGTAAAATAGAGTGTCATGAGTTCTTCAATATAAAAAAAGAAACTAAAAAAAAAAACAAACTGTAAAGTTCATGACTTTTTTTGGAAAAAAAAAAAAACAATATGGGAATTGGAAAATGCTCAGAAATTGTGCAGGAAAGGCATGAAAACACTATTTTAGTAAGGCCTTTAACAGAGGTTAAGATTTTGGCATACTAAGTAGAAAGTAGATCTCTAAAAGCATGATGTGAAATCAACTCATGAATAAATGCTCTTGAGTCTTGACTGAACAATATTATTATTGCTCAGAAGAAAAAAAGAACAATCTAGCAATGTTGAATACCTTCAAGTGGGTGAGAGAGAAAATGAGTCAAAGAATCAGAGCAGTTGAAGTTCCTCTTCATTGTTTTGAACAACTTCAAGTAAAATTATGAGTTACAACACAGCCCAATCAAGCATCTTCTATGTTGGTTTTTTAACAATATTATTTATTTATCTTTTTTGCTAAATACACACCAATCAGGAATTTTGGCTTGTGGGTCTTTGATAAAAGTAAAAAGACTTGAAAGGGTACTAAGAAAATCAAGTGAGAAAAAAGGAGAGAAGGAGAGTTAATTTTGTTATGTTTTTTTCTCAAAATATGACAGAGTTTTATACAACCAAGAGAGGCAGTAGCAGAAGAAACACTGTATGAACAAGTTGTGGGGTGGTGTGGGGTGTCATTCACTGGCGTTTTCTTATAAGAAACTAAAAAGAATATTAAATTATTTTTTTATTTATTTTGATGATAAATGCTTTTAGAAAACTCAAGAAAATAACTTATCAGATGATATCTTTTTTTTTTTTTTTTACAAAAGTTTTTTTTTTTAATTTGTATTTTTGCTATACATCTATTTTATTTTATATAAGAAATATCTTTTATCCCGGGAGCGTTTCGGAGTTGAAATATTTAATATAACATAATAAAATATATAATATGACAACATAATTAATGACTTTTCAATACATGATTAATGAATATTATTATTATTTATTTGAACAAATTTCTGCCATAAGTTATCATATTCAAATATAAAAAAAAAACGAACCTCTGTCTATTAAGTTATGTTTATCCTTTCTTATTCGAATATAAAAAACCGTAAGTAGTGATTTATTAGTAGAGTAAAATATATTTGAAAACAAAACCCCACAAAAAAAAAGTCGTTTTTTTCTCTGTTTTTTATATAGCACTATGGTACTCGTTGTAAAGATAATAAAACGATCGTTAATTTGGTGTAATTTTTTTCTTTAAAAAATCTTGTATATAAAAGATATTAACGTTTAAAATTTATGTGAGGAAACATGAGATAGAAAATTTAATTTTGTTTTTAAATTCTTTTCTTTTCCTAAAATAACTCAATGACTTTTGTTTTTTAATTAGTCCACATAGGTGCCAAATAGGATCCTACATGGCACTCTCAATGGAGAGAATGACCCCTTTGAATGCCATATAAGATATAAACCTTTGAAATATTAATATGTATAGATGTATAGATATAGATTATTAGGGGATTTTTTTTTTTTTGACTGAAAGAGTAGGTCATATTAGTAATTCATAACTCATTACGGCTCTAAATAAGGTGGACAATAATGGACCCATGTCCCCCTATGCGTCGAAGAATTCGATCCCCTAGCTTGCGTATGGGCAGCAAAATTCGCAGACCTATAAACGAAGCACAACTTAACATTCGAAAACCAAGCCATAAGATCCCTACAATCGTCTAGAACTAAGCCAACTGGCGAAACAAGAGCTGCATTATTGTTAACAGCATTGACGACATTAATGCGATCTTGTCATATAATTAAGTTGAATGCAAGGATAGTTGTATGACGTTATATTATTCAGTAGTAGGTTATATCTCAGGAGATTTTCGGGATAAACAAACCTAATATAGAGTAATAAAATGTGTGTTATGATGTAGCATATAAATTAAGATGTCATATTAAAGAGAAAATGTACGTTTAGATGAGATGCAGAGACAGAAACAACCATTGCAGGGTGTGATTAAGGAGGCGGTCTTGAAGGTGTAAATTTTTAGAAACGACTAGTATTGACTTATTCTACTCTGGATTAAATAGAACTCTCATTTATAGTTTCATTTAGTGTAAAAATTCATTAGAAACCTGTGCATCACCCGGGTTTTAACAATTCTTTTTTTTTTATTTATTATTAGGTTAGAACATTTAATATTACACTATGTCGAATTTATAAAATATTAAATGGTTTGTAATATGCGGAAATATAAAAGAATTAATTAAGAAAATAATTATTAAATAAATAACAGATAAACGTGAAATTATGGTTTAATATTTTTTTATATGAAAGGGATTTGAGATAATCATAAGATTTTTATTTATTATCTACTAAATTAATAATAAAGATAAAAGATGAATATAGTAAAGATAAAGATAAAGATAAAGATAAAGATTACAAATTAATAATATTGAGTTAATTAGGTTATTTATAACCTAAAATTTTTGGTGGAAAGTCAAGAGTGTGATGGCCTCACAAACGAACACAAAGAAATGTTCATGAACAGAAACAAACAGAAACAAACACAAACCAACATATATTAACTTTGGAATAAGATATAACTCTAATTAACCCAAAATATAACTAAATTTTCCAAACATACTTAGTAGTCAACATAATATAGGTAAACATAATAAAGTGGTGTCTCAAAAAACTAAGTTCGCATCAGAGGTGAATGGAGGGCGTTGGAGGTGCATGGCGGTGGGCGTCAATGCTGAAAGGTAGAATCATATAATCAGCGTAGATACTAAAAGTATGTTTATTGATCTTATGTAGTCGTATATTTACCTCACATATATTATTTATTTGGGTAAAATAAAAGAAAATAAAAAAATATAAACCCTATTAAACTATCGAACATAAACAAACACATAACCGAACGTTCACGAACATTAACGAATGAACGTGGCCTCTGTTCATGTTCGTTCGTTTAACTAAACGAACAAAAAATTTTGTTCGTGTTCGTTCATTTATTAAACGAATGAACACAAACGAACTTCCCGCCGAACGGTTCTTGAACTCTTCGCTGAAAGTTCAGTTCGTTTGCAGCCTAAATATGAACATGTGATGTTTTACGTTTTTTATATTATAATTGTTTAACTTCTGTTTTATCTAAATGTGGACATGAAAAGGTTGTTTTTTTATATAAGTGAGTAAAGATAATAAATATAACTATATTATTTGTGTATATGAATTATTAATCTTAGTTTAATTGCAAAATATTAAATTCCTACACTTGAGTATATTTGCAATATATGAATTAAAAAAACATGTATTAGTACATTATTTGGTAAAAAGACTTTGTGATTAGCAATGGTTATCTAAAAACCGTTCCCTAATAACCGTCTATAGAAATTTATTAACCGTCAGGTAATTTGTATTTAAATTAATTTTGAATTTAAATTATTTTGTTATGATTTTAATTTATTACTCTTACGTCTAATTGCAAAATACACTAAGCTCAAAAATCGTAATCATTAACTTTGGAATTCGACCCTTTGAGGTGTGTTACAACAACGAAGAGAAAAATCAATAGACGCATGAAAAGCTCTGTTGGGATAACTGATATTAAAAACAAACACTTAATCTTAATCTTCAACTGAAGTTTCATTACTCTGTTTACCAAAATCTGTTGACTTGGCAACAAATTTCTCTAATAGTTGTTATATGATTCAACCTAATTATTACAATTCCATAATTTGAATGAAATACTTAACTTAACAAAACTACATACAAAATGGAAGACTTATAAAAGAACAAATCCAAATATCTCTGGACCAACAAAAGACAAAGCCAAGATTTCTTGAGTCTGTCTAAGATTTCAAAGCTTACTGCAGAGATAGACAAGAACCTCGACATAAACGTGAATGAAGATGGAAAGTTTTCAAATCGTTCAAGATGATGTATATCCCCAACTAGTGATCTAGTACTTAATGTCAAAGGTTCAGATAATCAGAAAACGACAAGGATTATGAAGATGTTGAGTATTATTAGACACATTCGAACCCACGGGGGTCGAATGTAGCTCAACACAGGTCGAATGTGATTGAAAGTATATAGAAGGTTTCATTCGAACCCACAAGGGGTCGAATGAACACTTTCGACCTCTTGAAAGGGACGAAGGTGAAAGGCTATAAATAGGGGAAAGTTAGTTATTTTGAGTAGAGAGTAGGGATGAGCATACGGTCCCGAAAACCGATCCCGAACCGAAAAAATACCGATCCCGTACCGAACCGATACCGAACCGAGGGTGTTCGGTATCGGTATCGGTACCCACATTTAGAGATTTTCGGTTTCGGTATTATCGGTATCGGTACGGGATCGGTATGGTATCGGTATTTTAAGGTAAAATACCGATACCACACCGGTACCGTACCGATACCGAACCGATACCGATACCGTACCGGTATAATCGGTATCGGTATCGGTATTGGTTTTTTGGACTTTTCGGTATCGGTATTGTCGGGATCGGTATCGGTTCGGTACCGATACCGTCCCGAGCTCATCCCTAGTAGAGAGTTATCACTTTGGAGCTTTTCCCTAGTTTGTGTGTGTGATATTCTCTGTATTAGATCTAGGTTTGATCTGTAATTGTTAATATTTTGATCTAATATACGAGTAAAGTTATGGAAATTGCTTGGTGATTCGTTATCTGTTTTCATCACGATCGATTACGTTTATTTCTGAATCATTTTGCACAACCGGAGGGGATTCCGCACCCTATGGTTGGTATTCGTGAGATCACGGTTCGTGAAAACTATCCTAAACCGAATTCTCAAAAAAGAAGTTGTTTTATCTTTACACCCCTACATTACAACCCGAATAAAAGTCCTCTTGATTTTTCTTAGTTATTTGATTTGGAGACGAGGACTTGATATGCATACAAGCCTATGACCCTAGTCGACTTCGGTGCAGACTTGAGTGTTCACCCCCCCTAACTCACCAAAATGATAAACCCGAGTGCTGAGTGAACATTGTGAGTAGGTATAGGTTCGAGCATTATCGTACGGGTTAAGTAGGTATGTCATGTAATTTTATTTTTCTAATAAATAATTGAATAATTGGATTAAGGGTTTGTTAATTACTGTCTGTTTTAGGTGCACTTGTGTTTGATTGCTTGAGGACAAGCAATGGTCTATGTGTGGGGTATTGTGATAACTCGGAAAGTTATCATATAAAACGGGCACAAACAGTCTCAAAGTAGGGTACAATTAAGGTAATATTGTATGTGGGATCAGTAATGCTCTTGATGTATTGCTTGCTAGTGAACACTTATGTGTTTAACAAGTTTAATCAGATTTGCACAGCGGAATGAGTAAGTAAAGTTACACTATCAACAGGAGTTATTACTCCCCTGGATGTTTGAAAACAAAAGATAAGTTTAATGAGAATCTATGTATTGAATGTGAATGATAATAAATACTCAAACAGATTCTCAATAAGTGAAATAGAAACAACAATAATAAGCTTTGAAGGATTTCAGTTTCTATTAAAATCAATGTCTAAAACAGAGGGATGAACCCATCTATTTATAGACTTTACATATACATGAACCTTGCCATAAAGCAAGTCAGAAACAAGTTGCAACAAGTTGCATTCTTGGAACTTGCACAAAAAGATAAAGTAATACTAAACTAATAAACTACTGAAACATAAGGCGGTGGAAAGATTCTTGTACAAGTGCTGATGAATGACAAACTACTGATGAGTAGTTTGTCTTCAGTAGTTCTTCAGTGAACTGTCTGGTTAGACTTCAGAACTTTTGATACTTCTTCTTCAGTACTTGTTGAATCCTTCTTCAGTACTTTAGTCTTCTTTCTTCAATAGTTCTATACTTAGAATATTTGCAGAAGTGAATTAGACTAAGGTTTACAAAAGTGGTTTCCTCAATCCTTTTTGTCCTAATAATCTCCCCCTGGATTGATAAAGCCAAAACATTTTCTAATTCCTTATTGTCTTCTTCTGTCATTCACAATCTTCCATATCTCCTTGAACATGGAATTCTTCAGTTGATTAAGCTGTTCATCAGTGAGAGATCCCCTTTGAGGTTCCAGATGTTGAATTGTAAGCAAGTCCTGAGTTGATAGGTTCTTCAGTTCATTCATGGACTTGTAGGCCTTGCTTGTAAGATCTCTTCTTGTCACTAATACTGAGTTGTCATCAGTAAAGGACCATCTGATGATCAGCACTTTAGACTTGTCAAAGTCTGAAGTATAGGGAACCATGCTGGATCCCTGGGATGTTCCTGAGTGTTGGATATTTTTTATTTCTGTGACTCTCAGGTGGGATTCACTTCTGTCTTCTTTTTGCACTACATCAGGTAATTTGAAAGTTGGTAAATGATGTTCAGTAACTACCTTTGTGTGCAGTCTGTCAGTGATAGTCTTTTGAATTTGGTAAGCAAATGTTGAAGGATCCCTAAATTGAGTTATCAGAGGCTTCTCTTCAATATCAAAGTCTCCTTGCACAACTGTGTTGCCTTCTAGCAACACCATCTTGATGTCAGTCTTTGTATTGTCCTCTGGTTTCTTCTTGGTAGCTGGTCTCTTAACACCAGAAGTTCTAACTACTAAAGTCAGTTTTTGTACTTCAGAAGTTTTGAACTTCTCTGGATTAGCAGCCTTGGCAGCCTTGTATTTCTTGTATGTGTCTAGTAGTTTGTCTTCCTTCCATCTTGAGACAGAGGCTTTTGAACCATAATCATTTGCTACCAGTTCTTCAATCATTTATGCTCTCTTGGCTTTTCCATCTTTGTTTGTTGCAAGTTTGTCAGCAACAAGTTGAGCTCTTCTGGTTAGCTCATCCATTGAGAGCCCTTTGAGTGAATAGGCTTTTGTTTTGCTGTTCTTTGTTATAAAAGACACTAGTTGTTGTCTTTTGTCTTCTTCAGCAACTCTTTCTGTTTCAGCTTGCCTATTCAACTCTACTTCATAAGCCTGAAGCTTTTCATTTAAGCTTAAATCTTCCCTTGCCTCCAAGTTGTTCTAGATCTCTTCTTCCTTAGCCTTTCTTTGGGCTGCAATCAAACTCTTCTCTAGTAGTTTTTTGGACATTGATAGTGGAGAAGGGTTCAGCACAATCATTGTTGTAGTTGTTGTAGGCCTTGGAATAGGAGTTGGTTGTTGTTGTTCAGTTGTTTGTAAGTTGGAAGTGTTAATTGCTAAAGTGTTGATAGAAGTATCAACTACTGAAGGATTGTCTTCAGTACTTTCTGAGTCATCAGAGGTTTCTTCAGCAGTTTCTTCATTATGGCCTTGGGAAGGTTCAGCTTCAACTTCAGTTCCAGAACTAAGCCTTTGTTGATCTTCCTTTTGTTTTTGGGCTTTTTCTAGAAGTTGTTGTTGTTTTAGAGCCACTATTGCCTTTATCCTGGCTTCCAGTGACTCCTTAGGTTCCTTAATCTTCTCCCCCTTTTTGGCTTCATCCACTACTGGAAGCCTGTTAGGTTTGGAAGTTCTACCAGTGAGTTCAGCAAGCTGTCTTGAGTTGTTGTCTATTTTTTTGGACAACTCACCAAGTTTCTTGTTGATCACCTCAAACTGAGTTTTGGTTGACAACTCCAAAGCAGTTGTGAATGTTTTGAGGCGATTGGCAATTAGGGTGTTCATCAACTGGTATAGGGGACCATCTGGGCTGCATAGTTGGTTCAAGTCTATGCTGGATGACCCAGGGAATTGGGTAGGCATTTTTAGTGAGGGGTGTATTTTTGAGTGATCTTCATGTTGTACAGAAGATGCCACTTTAGGGGAATCAGGGATCAAGTGGACTTTAACCTGATCTGGTGTGACCAGCTCTTTGAGCTTAGAGACACCAGGTGCAGGACCTTCACTAGCAGCCGTCAATTCAATTTTGGTGGAGTGTGAATCATCATCCAAATCAATGGAATCATCTGAATCCCTGCTTACTTCCTCAATGAGGACAGTATCAGTTATATCATGAGCTGGGCCCAACCCAATTGTCTCATGTACCTCTTGTTCTTGGTTCAGAGGATTTCCTACCTCAGGCATTAAGCCTTCATCAGTAGTTGCCACAAGTGAGGTCTTAGCAATGTTACTTCTTTCCTCAGATCCACCACTGGGTGGTATATGAGTAGTAGCAGCCTCAAATGTACCTAAAGTTTCTAAGTTTGGGCTTAGAACCCTGGTTCATCCTCATCTCTTGGGTTAGGGCTATGGACATCCACATCCATGTCATGTGCTGAAGGTATGTCCCCTGTTTGATGTGGTTGTTGGGGACTGACATGTTCTGATGGGATGGTCTCTTTTAGCCCAGAGAGAAGTTTGGCAATTTCAAGGGCTTCAGGTTCAGAAATTTGTGGTGCTGGTTCAGTAGTTTGGTCTAAGGGTTCAGCAGTTTCAAAAGAAGTGTCAATGGGGATTGTTTTCTTAAATTTCTTTCTTTTGAATAAAATTGTGATTGGTGCTCTAGTAGGGGTTTGAGATGGATGAGACTGAGAGGATGTTTCAGTCACATCTTTATCAAGTGCAAATTGCACATTAGCAAGTTAAGGCATCTCAACTTCCTGTACTGCCTTTCTTTTAAGGCTGGTGGGTTTTTGTTTTTGCTGTTTGGGTTTCTTGGCCTTTTTGGGTGAAGTTTTGGAAGATGAGGGTTCCTTGGGGACTGTTATGTGTTCCCCTTGGTCATCTTCTGGCCAGGTGGTCGGTTTATTGTGCCTAGAGTATGCTTGTGAGGTTAATGGGTTTAAAACAGTTGTTTTACCCACAGGCACCTCTTCTCCAAGTTCCTTTATTATGCATTGCATAATAAATCTTGGATACAACAAAAACTTCTTTTTAAAATTGAGATGATGTAACACCAACTCATTAAAGAAAAGTGTTGATGCCCTGAATTTTGTTTCATTCACAATGGAATAAAAAATAGGTTGAAAAGTAGAGTGCATCTGATCATAAGATCCAGTTTTTGGACTCAAACACATTATTATATAGTGAAACAAAAGTTTGTACTTAGGTTCAAAATATTTCTTAAAAATAGTAGCATGTGAGAGAGTACCTTGGTAACCACACTCTGTCATGGTTAGATGAATTTCAGAATTTGGAAATTGATCTGGGGCACCCACATCATCTAGACCCAGTCTAATTCCCAAAGTTTCGGGTGTGATTGCCATTCTTCTCCCTTGGATGGTTGAATTGAGGGAGATCACTTTATCATTCACTGTCACCGTCTCCGCATTTGCCCAGAACTCATTTAGAGTTTCAGTGTGGATTGGAGGATCAATGGTGAGGGCAGTGTAGTATTGGGATTTAACGACTAAATCAATGATTTCGTCGTATTGGGACCAGGCTTCATGTTTCACAAAGTAGCCTCTTTGATTGTGTCCCTGTTTCAGTATTAGAGCCATGTGGTTTGTGTGTGTGTGTGGATCAAACAGTATTTTTGCAGGTTAAGGGTTTGAGAGTGTTTTTGAGAGAGAAGGAGGGAATTTTGCTTTTTGAATGGATAAGTGTTGGAAAAGGTGTTTATCAGAAGTTTGTAACTACCCTAGGTCAAACTTCTGAAGTGGGAAATGTCTGATTTGCCCTTAATGACAAAACTGCTGATGAAGAACAATTGTCATCAGTAGTTCCCATTTTCTCTTCAGTAGTTTGTTAACAACTGATGAGAATGTTTATAAACACTTTATTCATAACTTCTGAAGATTATTTTATCAGAAGTTAATCATTTTTTTAGAAAATATTCCCATACTGATGTTTTTGTTCATCAGTAGTTTCTCTCCTTTTGTTTTTCAGAAGTTTTGGTCTTAAAAACAGATGTAAGTGAAAAATAAAATATGTGCAGAGAAGTAAAAGAAACACTTACAAATTTAGCATCCCAAGCATGGATACTCATCTTGCCTTTTTCATAGCAATCCCTGATAAAATGATACCTGATTTCAATATGTTTAGTTTTTGAGAACTGAACAGGATTTTGAATGATGCTAATGGCAGATTTGTGTCTACAAGCAATGGTGTCTTGGTCTCTTTGATTCCATAATCAAGAAGTTGATATTGGAGCCATTGTATCTGTGATGTAAAACTTGTAGCTGCAATGTATTCAGCTTCAGCAGTTGAAGTTGCAACAGATGTTTGTTTCTTTGATTGCCAGGACACAAGACAGTTTCCCAAGAATTGACAACCACCAGATGTTGATTTCCTTGACATTTTGCACCCTGCATAGTCACTATCTGAAAAAGCTGATAACTTGGTATTGCTTGAAGCAGGATACCAAATTCCAAGTGTAGGAGTTCCATTCAGATATCTTAAGATTCTTTTGACTACAATTAGGTGTGATTCCCTAGGAGCTGATTGATATCTAGCACAGACACATGTTGAAAACATAATATTTGGTCTAGAAGCAGTTAGATACAAAAGGGAACCTATCATACATCTATACATGGTTTGATCAACCTGTTTTCCTTGATCATCTGGTTCAACTTGTGTGGTAGGTGTCATGGGAGTGGAACATGATTTACAGTCTTGTAAAGAAAATTTGTTCAATAATTCTTTAATATATTTAGATTGATGTATAAAAGTTCCATTTGTTTGTTGTTTAATCTGCAGTCCTAAAAAGTATTGCAGTTCTCCCATTGTACTCATCTCAAATTTTGATTGCATGAGTTTCTTAAATTCATCACACAATTTTGTGTTTGTTGAACCAAATATGATATCATCAACATAAATTTGAACAAGTAAGACATGATTTCCAACATTTTTAATATAAAGAGTTTTATCAATGGAGCCTCTTGTAAAGTTATTTTTGAGCAAAAAGTTGGAAAGTGTTTCATACCAGGCTCTTAGAGCCTGTTTTAGCCCATAAAGAGCTTTGTCCAGCTTGTACACCCACTCAGGATGAGAAGGATCCTCAAACCCAGGTGTTTGACAAACATACACTTCCTCTTTGATCTTTCCATACAAAAATGCACTCTTAACATCCATTTGAAATTTTTTTATTTTGTTGGAAATGCCATAAGCCAGAAATAACCTGATGGCCTCAAGCCTTGCAACTGGAGCAAAGGTCTCATCATAATCAATTCCTTCTTCTTGAGAGTAACCTTGTACCACCAGTCTTGCCTTGTTCTTAATGATCATACCAGCTTCATCTTGTTTGTTCCTAAAAACCCATCTTGCGCCAATTGGTAGCTTGTTTGGTGGTAAGGGACAAATTTCCCAGACCTGTTGCTTCTTGAATTGAAGCAGCCCATCTTGCATAGCTTCCACCCAATTGTTGTCTTTGAGGGCTTCTTGGTACTTTTTAGGTTCCAACTGAGAAATAAATGCTGAGAAGAAGCAAAAGTTGGGAAGCTGGTTTCTTGTGAGAACACCTGAAGCAATATCACCCATGATTTGTTCCAATGGATGATCTTTGTGTTCAATCAGTTGTTGTAAACCACTGACAGGTGTAGGTGGCTCTTGTACTTCATCAAACAAACCACTGAGGTTTATAATGTCTGGTTCAGTTGTTTGAACATCTTCAGTAGTTGTAGGGGCTGAAGCAGATGTTTGAGTTTGTACATCAGCAGTTGTTGAATCAGAAGTTTGTAAAACTTCTAAAGGCTTGTAAGTTGACTTAATGACAGTTTAAGGAGTCCATGGTGCTGGATCCTCATCATCAAACCTTTGATCACCATAATAAGTAGGTTTAGATGAAGTAACAGTCTTTTTAGGTCCAAAGTGGAAGCTGTCAAGGTCAAAGAGTTCAGCAGGATGTGCTGGAATAAGAGTGTGTTTTGACTCATTGAACTTGACATTCAATGTTTCTTCTACTATCTTGGTTCTTGAATTAATAACCTTGTAGGCTTTTCTAGTGGAGGAATAACCAGGAAAGTAACCTGAATCAACTTTAACAGCAAACTTTGAAATAGAGTCTTTAATGTTCAGAATGAAACATTGACATCCAAAAGCCCTGAAAAAGGAGATAAGGGGCTTCAAGCCATGAAGAACTTCATAGGCAGTCTTGGAGTGTCTCTTGTTGACAAGGACTCTATTTTGAACCTAACATGCAGTGTTAACTACTTCAGCCCAAAAATACAATGGTAGGCCTGAATCAGCTAACATAGTTCTTACTGCTTCAATTAATGTCCTGTTCTTCCTTTCTACCACACCATTTTGTTCAGGAGTTCTGGGAACACTGAATTGTCTAATAATCCCTTTAGACAAACTAAATTCATCCAGAGTTTTGTTCCTGAACTCTGTCCCATTATCACTTCTAATGGCTTTGACAGATAGAGAATATTGTTTCTCTACTTGTAGAATGAAGAACTTGATGATTTCAGCTGCCTCATCCTTGGAAAATAAGAAGAATACCCATGTGAATCTTGAATAGTCATCAATGATGACCAAGCAGTACTTCTTCTTACCAAGGCTCATGATTTTCACAAGCCCAAATAAGTCCATATGGAGTAGTTGAAGACATGCAGTTGTTTTTGATTCTTCAATAGACTTATAGGAGAACTTATTCTGCTTTCCCTTCAAACAGGATACACAGTGTTCTTGACACTGGTATACTTTCAAAGGTAAACCTCTAACTAAGCCCATTTTTGTGACTTTATTTATGGTTTTAAAGTTCATATGGCCAAGTCTCCTGTGCCAGAGATCAGTCTCTGAAGTTGATGCCTTTGAGAAGAAACAGGCAGTGTTGTTCAGTACTTTGTCCTTTTCAATGTCCACTACATAGACATTGCCACATCTTTTGGCTATCAACAATGTATGATCTTTAATGATCTTCTCTATCAACTTCTGGCCTTCTGGTGATATGATCTTGCATGTTGTCTTTGTGAAAAAGGAAGAATATCCTTTTATCACAGATTTGTGACACACTTAACAAGTTGTACTCAAGGTTTTCAACCAGATTGACCTTGTCAAACTGTATTTTTCCAGAGGAGACATTGCCATGTCCTAGCACATATCCCTTAGCATTGTTCCCAAAGGATACAGATCCTTCTCTTTGACTGATAAAGTTGTTTATCAGGTATCTGCATCCTGTCATGTGCATTGATCCTCCACTGTCCACATACCAAATGCTATTTAAACCTCTGGAGACCCTCTGCACAAAGTATCAAATTAGTTAGATTTAGGAACCCAAGCCAGTTTGGCTTTGGGTTTGCTCTTGAGAACATTAGCAGTTTGTTCTTGACCAGGTTGAGGAATCCATGTCTTTTTGGCAATGGATTTTTCATTAAGAGCAATGGTGGTATCCTTTTGAGAACCACCATCAACCTTGGTCATCAGTCGTTATACCATGTTCATGAGAACTTTTATCTCAGCAGTTTGTGAAACTACTGATGATGTAGGTCTAACTACTGAAAGAGAATTTTGAGAAAAAGATTTCTGTTGAGATTTCATCTTTTTCTGAGAAAAGGTGTTTGCTGGTTGTTGTTTCCTGGGAGAAAAAGTTTCTTTGAAGAACTTTCTGTGTGAGTTTTTAGAAAGTTTTCATGGAAAGATGTGCATTCTTTCTCTTCAGAAGTTTCACCTGAAACAATTTTTCTCCCATCTTCAGTAGTTTTGGGGGAAAATCTGTTGGTGTTTCAGTGTGATTGTACCCTATGCCAAACCTAACATTTGAAGCACTTTGTTTGTTTAGCAGCAGTTGGTACCCTTTACAAGATTCTACCCATTTTTTTCACAAGTAACCTTGGTGTCAGCAAGCTCTTTTCTGACATTTCCTAGGTCATCTATCATGATTTTAAGTTGTGCTTGGGTTTCAATAGCATTGTTAGTTAATTTAGAATTTTCTTTTGCCTTTGCAGCAAGTTTTCTTTCTAAATCACATTTCATCTGAGTGAATTTTCTCTCAGAGTCATTTGCTTTGCCTTGTAAGTGCACATTAGTCTCTCTTATGAGAGCAAAAGATTCTTTACATGAAGTTGTACAAAGTTTTGTTAAAGATTCTTTTGATACCTGAGACAGGGCAGATTTTGAGGTGCAGCCTTTAAATGCCATCAAGGCAAAGTTCTTTCTGCCATTGTCAGGTTCTCCCCAGTTCATGTCAAACATTTTGTTGTTTGCATCAGGATTGCACTCAGTAGTGTCAAAAGGAAGACTGCTCCAGTAAACATACCCTGAGGTGAACAAGCTTTGTTGTGAGGGTTGCTGAGTCTGTGGAGGTTGTTGAGTAGCTGGAATGGGAGGGATTGATTGTTGGCTCTGCATCTGTTGAGCAGGTATCTGTACATATTGTACTTGTGGCACATATTAGATTTGTGGAGCTTTTGCCTGTACAAAATGTGCACTCCCTTGTGTTCCACTATTCCTATTATAACTAGGGTTAAACTGATTTCCAGACTGAGATTGGTTGTAGCTAGAGCTTTTACACTCTCTAGCAAAGTGTCCAACTTCTGACACTTGTGACATCTAAGTTTAGACTTGTCAAAACCAATTTTTGTAGAACTGTTTAGTCCTGGAAATTTACATCCTGACCTTTTATAAAATTTGTTTGTTTTAATACTTAACATGGCCAGTTGGTGTAAGATGTCCATTTCTTCTAAGTCATCATTGCTGAAATTTTTTAAATCATCCATGATAAAACACATGTTATCAGCAGTTTGACTATATTCATCATTGTCATAGCCTGGGAATGATCTTTCAGATGAGATCCCAGCAGTTATGTCAATGTGGTCAAAAGATCCAAAACTATTTGAACAAGTAGGTGAATCTTGTCCCAATAGTGCTGTACTACCTGGTAGATAGTCATCAGCAGTTTTACCAGAACTTTGCAACTTTTTCTTTTGATCAATTTCTCTTTCAAAAGTTAGTAATCTCCCATGTAATTTTGTAAGAGTGAGGGAGCTAAAGTCTGGTGAGGATCTTAGGACTATAGAGTATGTTTCCCATTTTTCAGGTAAAGACCTTAAAAATCTATGAAGCATAGATACAGTTGTGTAGGTCTGACCATTTAATTTTAGCTCAGATATTAATGAGAAGAATCTTTCAAATTGTTGAGTTAAAGCTTCCCCATTTATGTGAGCAAAAGTTTCATATTGTTGAGCCAGGATTTCTCTGGTGTTGGCAATCACCTCTTCAGTTCCTCCAAACTGTTCTTTTAGGTAGTCCCAAAGCTCTTTGGCACTATCACAATCTAATAGTCCAGAGTAGATTTCATTTGGGAGTGCCATTGCCAACATAGAGAAAGCTTTAGCATCAAGCTCAAGTTTTAGGAAATCATCATGTATATAGTCTTTTGGGTCTTTTGGTATTTCTTCTTTAGTTTCAAGATTGATATTTACTGGTTTGTGAGGACCATATATCACAGATTTCCAGCAATCAGTGTTGGTCTGTGATAATGTATGTGCCATTCTCCTTTGCCAAATATTGTATTCATTTCTAACTAGCATAGCGGGTTTATTGGCAGAACCAGTATTATGAAGATCCATTTTAAAGAGTATTGATTTGTAAAATTTCTCTTAAAGTGATGGATGTTGATAAAAGTGAACTTTTAATCCTTTATTGAATATCAATAAGAGCCTGTGTCTGATTATCAATGTGTTAGATTGATATGTGATCAGATAAACCAGTGCTCTGATACCAATTGTTGGATCAATAATGCTCTTGATGTATTGCTTGCTAGTGAACACTTATGTGTTTAGCAAGTTTAATCAGATTTGCACAGCGGAATGAGTAAGTAAAGTTACACTATCAACAGGAGTTATTACTCCCCCTGGATGTTTGAAAACAAAAGATAAGTTTAATGAGAATCTAAGTATTGAATGTGAATGATAATAAATACTCAAACAGATTCTCAATAAATGAAATAGAAACAACAATAATAAGCTTTGAAGGATTTCAGTTTCTATTAAAATCAATGTCTAAAACAGAGGGATGAACCCATCTATTTATAGACTTTACATATATATGAACCTTGCCAAAAACCAAGTCAGAAACAAGTTGCAACAAGTTGCATTCTTGGAACTTGCACAAAAAGATAAAGTAATACTAAACTAATAAACTACTGAAACATAAGGCGGTGGAAAGATTCTTGTACAAGTGCTGATCAATGACAAACTACTGATGAATAGTTTGTCTTTAGTAGTTCTTCAGTGAACTGTCTGGTTAGACTTCAGAACTTCTGATACTTCTTTTTCAGTACTTGTTGAATCCTTCTTCAGTACTTTAGTCTTCTTTCTTCAGTAGTTCTATACTTAGAATATTTGCAGAAATGAATTAGACTAAGGTTTACAAAAGTGGTTTCCCCAATCCTTTTTGTCCTAACAATGTAAGATTTAAGACTTAATTCGTTCCTATTTGTATTTTGCCGGAAAACGGATCTCCAAAGTAGAAATTGAGGATTTCCGGGCAAAAACAGACAAAAACAGGAGATTCCTGAAAATACGAGACTATCAGCCAGTTCACAATATGTTTTGAAGACAATCCCGGGACTTAAACAACACTAAAATCATCCCCGGAGTGACCAAGCACGCCCACGTACACCTGCACAAAGGTCCAGTACGCTAGAGAACAACGCGGCAAACTTGGAGAGCAAGAAATCAAGACAGACAGCTAATGTGTAACATTTCGTATTTTCAATTATGCTTGTTTTATTATTTATTCAATAAAAACGTTGTAATTCGACATTTTTGTACGTTTTAAAAATATTTTGTACCATTTTCGGACTTATATAATTATATTATGAATTTATAATAATCTAAATTTAGTGATATAATTGCCAAAAAAAAAAAATTTATTGCGTGGATCAGGACTTGAACCCGCGTCCACAGCCGGCCAGACACATTAACACACACGTCTAACCAACCGGGCTATAGCCCGTGTTGTGATGTTTATTCAACCCAAACGAATTTAACCCTTTTCCATATTTACACAGTTGACTTTAGAAATTCAACTGCGAGCCAATCCTTTCCAAATCAACATCAATCTGCGTTAAGTGTCCGTGATTAACGATGGAATGATTTGGCCGACCTACTCAGCTTTTTCCCCACGCCAAATTATGATTAAAACATTCCAATTTCATAATTAGACGCGTGTTATTAAAATCATGGGTCAAACTTTCCTAATCAACGAATCAGGGTGTATTAGTATAAATTGATACCTCTTCTACAAGCTAACATCGCCGAAAAACAAACCCTCATACCCAATTTCACTTAAAAACCCATAATAATCTGCCATCCGTTCGTAATTGACTTTCACGGTTGACCGGACGTTCATCATCAAAATCACCCTGTAAGTTTCAATTAAATCTATGGTTTTGTTAGTCATCTTTATACAAACAATAGCCCCAACGTGTCTATGGGAATTGTTTGCTAATTCGTTTGATTTGCCATCTAGGGTTCATATGAATTCATTTTGGGGATATTGACTCATGCAGTTATCAATTAAATTTAAAACAAATTAGAATCAATCACCAACTGATCCACATATTAGTTGGTATTATCCTTTTGTTTAAGATGTGGGAACCGGTCGTGAATCGGAGTTTGAACCCCGGCTCCACAACTTTTTTTTCTAAACAATTTATGAATTAAACCAAGAAACCCTTATAATTATTTGGAATCAAATATCATCGTTCTCAGGGTCCTGACCAGATGGTCTGGACTTATGATTTAAGCACTTGATTGGTCCAAGGACCCGGGTTTGAGTCCTAGCACATACAACCATTTTTTTTAGAGCTTTTCCTTTATAATTATACTCTTTATTCTTTTTAAAAGTGGTTTATAAAATCTATAAAAATTATTTTATGTTATTCTAATGATGAAGTTTATTATACAATTTTTATTTTTTCAAAAATCATTTATTTAATATATAAAAAATATATTACAAATTTATTCAATTATAAATTGAAAATTATATAAAAATATCTAAACAATTTTATAAAATTTCACAAAAATTACTTTAAACTTATAAACCAATAAATATTCCAGAAATAAATTTTTATTTCAGAAGAAACGTTTATTCAATATTTTTAATTGATTTTTACTATTTTAATAATAAATAATTCATAATAAATTCATATTTCACTATTTTTACATCAAAATTTTACATAAACTATTTTTGTTCATTTAGAACAGAAATATAAATTTTAGTTTGAAACTTTATTAATTTTAATATTTTTAGACATTAATACTATATTTTGACAAATAAAAATAAATATACTAAATATTCAATTATTAAGAAAATATTTTATTAAAATTATTTTCATATTTACAACCTTATAATATGACCATCCTTAATCAAAGTTTTTCAAAAAGTCTTTTATTTATTTATTTTTCTTATTTCTTTTTATTAACAATTTATCTAATTAACAAATAAACAATTACATATCCCCAAATTAGGGACCCTATAAATACTTGTAGACTAGAACAACTTAGACTTATTTATTGCCTTAAACATAAGGTAATACTTGGCAACGTTGGACCACACTTATTCTATTTCACAGGACTTAACACTTTGCTAAGGTGAGTTTACGTAACCTTGTTATTGCAATTCTTTATACTTGAAACTTTATACTTAACCAATTATACATACATGTCTAGTTGTAAGCTTTGATGCCACATGACTTAGACAAAGACTATTAGACTTAAACTTAAACTTGCATAATCATTAACCCTGATCAAGCCGGCGGTATACAATGATAGATCTATTGGATTGACAACCCCACCCAGATTCGTTGACCATTTCTATGGAGGAGCGCGGGTAATTGTTATCGTTGCAAACGTTATATTAAGCTGAACCGTGGATGCGGGATGGACCTAAACTTTGTCGGAGGATTGATTATGTGCATACTATACTTGTTGTTTAATCATGTAGACTTAGACTTGTAGATGCATATTTGCGACTAATGCTTTGGATTTACAATATTAAGTGTTTTGTCTGATTTCGAGAGCTCGAAGGTGGATATTTGTATGGTCGAAGGAAGAACTTTTTGGTCGAAGGTAGAGTTTCTGGACAGAAGACTGATTTGAGCTTTGCTGAAGGTCGATGGAACTCATTCGACCTCATCGTGAGGTCGAATGTAGATCACTATATAAGCTTGAATTTTTGATAACTTTATATCTTTTGCCATTTTGAGTCTTGTGTCTGGTCTAGAAACTCTCTTTAGGTTCTAAACTTTCTGAAACTCACAACTACACCCAAACAAACTCAAACTCAAACTCAAACTCCAAATAACCCAACCAGAACCATTATTCCTATTTCCACACCAAACAGCCAAACTGAAACTCAAAATCAGGCTTTGGTGATACAAAAGGATGAGGGTTATGACTGGACTAGGATGCAATTGGGAGTTGAGGATATCACAACTGGAAATGTAGCGTGTTTTGCTAATGAGATGGATATTGAGGAGTCGGTGATAGTTGAACAAGTTTTGGATTATGAGAAGGTATCTGAGGTAGTAATTGAGGAGATAGTTGAAGATTCACAGATTTCTGTTGCCGAGAAGATTAAAGAGCTTGTTGAAGAGAAGGTTTCAGGAACTGTTATTGATTCTGTCATTCAAGTTCCTAATGAACCTGAATCTGTGTATTCCGACTCTGAGAGTGAAGCTGATTCGGAAATAAGTGCTAATTCATTGGACGATGATATTGATCAGCTGCTAGCCGAAACCGATTTCTTGATTACCAGGAAATCTTGTATTGTTGATGATGCCTTCACTAAGATCGACTATTCAAAGTTCTTTGTAGGGAAGGAGGCTCATTTTGCGCTTATGGCTATGACTGATGCACCGAAACCGGTAAGTTCTGACTCCACTATGGACATGAATAGTGATAAGTGTTGTGGTACTTGCGATAGATTGACTGAATAGAACAAGCAACTCAGGGTTAACCTTGAGAATGCTATAATCAACATTCAATCTCATTGTAAGGATTCATTTGAGTTTAACAAAACACTTGAAGGGTATAAAAAGGACATTTCTGAACTAAAGAAAACTCTTGCTTTGAAACAACTTGCCATTAACAACTACATAAATGAACTTGAAAACACTAAATTGGAAATGGCAACTGTCAAGTGTTTTGCTGAGAAGGTCAATAAGAAGTTAGAAAGTTATAAGCACATTGCTGATGTCGTTGACCACATCATTGAAGAACCATCACAGTCCAGTAGTGCAAACTACAAATCTGTTCCATCTCCGGTGTTGTTTGAGAACCATAACTTCAACACAGTAACACCGAGAGTTCAGTTAAATCAGACTCCACATCAGACACTGAATCTAATACTTCAAGTATTGGAGATCCATATTCTGATGTGAGACCGATTCTCAGACTGAATGATGAGGGAGTGGTCGTAGTGACTAATGATTCAGACACTGAAAATGAGAAACCGACAGAAGGTAGTGATGTTCCTTTGGAAAATCACATCATCACTACTGAACCAGTGTCACCTTCACAGTTTTCTCATCCTCAGGCTAATTCACATAGAAAGAATCAATCGATTACTCAGAATGTGAAAAAGAGTGAGACAAATGATTAAGTTGACAAACCCGTCAAAGTTTTCTATCAGGTGGAAGGATCCGATAAGATCATCTCTGACGAGGAGTATCCAATAAAGTTTGCAATTATTCAAAAATTGACAAAATCTGGCATGAAAGTACGATTGGGTTTCCTAAACATGAGAGGACCAATGTCTTTCCTCCAGAACTTTTGAAGAAACTGCATTGTGATATTCCCAAAGAACCTAAGGTTCACGTCACTGAATTCATCAAGCCTAAAGAAAAGGCGAATGCATTTCTAGAGCCGGCTTACTCAATGGCTCCAGCTCCAATGAGTTTGAGACGTAGATGTGTTGATGATCAATTTCCGATCACTTCATATGCTAAGCCGGGAACTAAGAATGTATTTGAAGAATACCGTGTGTGTTACAAATGCGGGGAGAGAGGGCATTTACTTGCTCCATGTCCATATGTGCGACATAAAAGGCATGAAGTTGAGCATAGGCAACCGTATCAAAGTCCAGTCGATAATCATAGATATCCATAATGACACTTTATCCCTCAAAGACCACCTTTTTACAATCAAAGCCGATATTTTCAAAATAGGGAAAGTCGCCAGGCTGTCTATGATCATCGAAACAAGATTGCCATGGAGAAACACTTAAAGAAACCAGTGGTGAACTCAATGAATGACAGACAAAAGGTTGTTCCTAAACCTGTTGTTAAGTCACAAGTTGGACCTAAATCTGTTAAATCAAAGAAGGTAACCAAGAAAGTTTCGTTTGAGAACGACACTAAGAAACCTGCTGTGACTCAAAAGTCTCAGATTAGGATTCTGAAAAATAAAGCTCAAGTTTTAGGAAATCATCATATGTATAGTCTTTTGGGTCTTTTGGTATTTCTACTTTAGTTTCAAGATTTATATTTACTGGTTTGTGAGGACCATATATCACAGATTTCCAGCAACCAGTGTTGGTCTGTGATAATGTATGTGCCATTCTCCTTTGCCAAATATTGTATTCATTTCTAACTAGCATAGCAGGTTTATTGGCAGAACCAGTATTATGTGGATCCATTTTAAAGAGTATTGATTTGTCAAATATCTCTTAAAGTGATGGATGTTGATAAAAGTGAACTTTTAATCCTTTATTGAATATCAATAAGAGCCTGCGTCTGATTCTCAATGTGTTAGATTGATTTGTGATCAGATAAACCAGTGCTCTGATACCAATTGTTGGATCAGTAATGCTCTTGATGTATTGCTTGCTAGTGAACACTTATGTGTTTAGCAAGTTCAATCAGATTTGCACAGCGGAATGAGTAAGTGAAGTTACACTATCAACAGGAGTTATTACTCCCCCTAGATGTTTGAAAACTAAAGACAAGTTTAATGAGAATCTAAGTATTGAATGTGAATGATAATAAAGACTCAAACAGATTCTCAATAAATGAAATGGAAATAACAATAATAAGCTTTGAAGGATTTCAGTTTATATTAAAATCAATGTCTAAAACAGAGGGATGAATCCATCTATTTATAGACTTACAGAGTACATGAACCTTGCCAAAAAGCAAGTCTGAAACAAGTTGCAACAAGTTGCATTCTTGGAACTTACACAAAAAGATAAAGTAATACTAAACAAATAAACTTCTGAAACATAAGCCGGTGGAAAGATTCTTGTACAAGTGCTGATGAATGACAAATTACTGATGAGTAGTTTGTCTTCAGTAGTTCTTCAGTGAACTTGTCTGGTTAGACTTCAGAACTTCTGATACTTCTTCTTCAGTACTTGTTGAATCCTTCTTCAGTACTTTGGTCTTCTTTCTTCAGTAGTTCTATACTTAGAATATTTACAGAAGTATGAATTAGACTAAGGTTTACAAAAGTGGTTTCCTCAATCCTTTTTGTCCTAACAACAAGAATGGATTATGTTGAGAGCGCCAAGAGTAAACGACTTGTATATTCTTGATATTAGCAAGGCGATGACAACCCAGGGCCAAGTTACCTGTTTTCTCTCCAAGGCTATAGAGAAAGAATCGATTATGTGGCACAGGAAGATGGGACATATTCACCTTAGAAAAATGAATCATCTGGTGAAGCATGAGCTTGTAGAAGGGGTTAACGTAAAGCATTTTCATATAAATAATAAATGCGTGAGTTGCAAGAAGGGCAAGCAACACAAACAGTCCCACAAACCAAAGAAAGTAAATTATGTAGATATGCCACTTGAGCGTTTGCATATGGACCTTTTCGGACCTATCAAGCGTAAAAGTCATGCTGGAGAATTATACTGTCTTGTAGTTACTGATTATTACTCTAGATTTTTATGGGTGATGTGTTTGCAACACAAAAGTGACACGTTTAACAATTTGAAGGTTCTGTTCACTCGTTTGGAGAATATTTACGGATTGAAGATCAAAAGAATTCGTAGTGATAACGAGACGGAGTTCAAGAATTCCCAAATGGACGTACTTTGTGAAGACAAGGGAATTCATCATGAATACAGTGCTCCGTACACTCCACAACAGTGTTGCTGAAAGGAAAAATAGGACTCTAATCGAAATGGCAAGAACAATGCTTGCGGATTCGAATCTTCGAGTAATGTTCTGGAATGGAGCCATCTACGCAGCTTGTTATCCATTAAATCGTGTATTAACAGTGAAAAAGTTTGGCAAAACTTCTTATGAACTGTTGAATAGACAAAAGCCGAATTTGGAGTATCTAGAACCGTTTGGAGCGCCTTGTACGATGTTGAATCCGATTGAGAAGTTTGTCCCAAAAGCTGAAGAGGGATACTTTGTTGGATATGCAACCCCGCTCAAACGGGTATTCAACAAACGAACTCAATAGGTAGTGGAGTGGGCTAATGTTGATGTTCAACGATATACTCAGAACATACAGGGAAGCGGTCCAGATTGGATGTTTGATTACAAAGACTTCTTTGAATCATTTAATCTAGATAACTTGGTTGAAGAGGCTGTATTACGACTTTATTATGAGTGTGAAAACGCAGTGACATCACCGTTGGTGCGTCCGATCACCGTAACTCCTCAAACAGCTTCTAATGATACCAATGTTCCTGATAATAAAGAAGAAGTGTTCCAAAATGATCAAAAATCTGGTTGTCAGAATGACTGGTCCATTGCTTGTTATTTTTCGTAGGTGGAGCCGCGGACATACAAAGACTCTCTATTGGATGATTCTTGGGTTGAAGCGATACAAAAAGAATTGTTGTAGTTTCAAAAGCTGGGAGTCTGGACACTTACAGATTTACCTCTAGGTAGAAAGAAGATTGATCAAATTACTGGGCTGAACAAGGTTACGTTAAAGTATAAACCACCGACAGTGTTGAAGCATATTCCTTTGATGCCGATACAACAACACTTTAACAAAGATTTAATGTGGTGGTATTATGATTGGAGAACCGCAGAAGATGTCATCTTACTAAAAGACAAGAGGGAAGAGTTTAAGAAGATCCATATCTTTGACCCCATGTGGTTAATTGATTGTTCGCACGAGGATATAATCATGCTCTATTACAACCCAATATATTGTGAGGAGAAGGATCGTGAATAAGCGCTGAAATAACAACGTGTGGTATGCTTGTGTTTTGCGTGGGATGTCAATGCAGGGTGTGATTATGATAAAAATTTGGGAAAGTTGGTGAAGATTCAGAAAGTGAAGAAGAAAGCGAAACCAACTTTTGAGCCGGTAATGACGAAAGAGCAGAAGACGAACTTGCGTATCAAGCTGATGAACAAGACACTTGATTATGAACGTCAATTAAAATCCAAGCAATAGTTGAGGAGGAGTTTGTAGATGCATATTTGCGACTAATGCTTTGCATTTACAATATTAAGTGTTTTGTGTGATTTCGAGAGATCGAAGGTGGATATTTGTATGGTCGAAGGAAGAACTTTTTGGTCGAAGGTAGAGTTTCTGGACAGAAGACTGATTGGAGCTTTGCTGAAGGTCGAAGGAACTCATTCGACCTCATCGTGAGGTCGAATGTAGATCAGTATATATGCTTGACTTTTTGATAACTTTATAACTTTTGCCATTTTGAGTCTTGTGTCTGGTCTAGAAACTCTCTTTAGGTTCTAAACTTTCTGAAAGTGTCTTATTAACTTGTAAACTCAATTGTAAAGATCTTTATCAAGTTATTAATGAAAATGTTGACTGAAAAGTTACTTTTGTGTGTTTGATTCGATTCGTATCATATTGTAAACAAACTAGGGTTTCCGCACCTGGTTTTGTTAGACTTGTATGATCGCCTACATTAGACATATGAATTGCTAAACTTATATTCTTTTAAAAACTTATTGCTTAACTTGGCTTATGTATTCTCACCAACTTCTAGTTGACCCCCCCCCCCATTTTTCCAAACTCAACAAGAAATACTGATGCTTGAAGTCTAGAGCTAGCATGAGGAGATATTTGAAGTTTTAAGCTTTGTTTGATTATTTGTAACAGCTCACTCCCGTACCGCGATATTGTTCGGGCATGTCCCGATTTTGCATTGGTCGTAGGCAATTCTCACGCCAAAACGCGTCACGATAGGAAAGGTATCCCACCTCTTATAAAGAGGTGTTAGTTCTCCTTCCCAACCGATGTGGGATCGTTACAATCCACCCCCTTAAGGAGCCCAGCGTCCTCGCTGGCACAATGGCCCGGTCCTGGCTCTGATACCATTTGTAACAGCTCATTCCCGTACCGCGATATTGTCCGGGCATGTCCCGATTTTGCATTGGTCGTAGGCAATTCCCACACCAAAACGCGTCACGATAGGAAAGGTATCCCACCTCTTATAAAGAGGTGTTAGTTCTCCTTCCCAACCGATGTGGGATCGTTATAAAGAGCAGGCCTATCCCACTTCTAATGACACATATAACTCAAACCATATAATAACGCATTAGGCGCATTCCGCTCACTTACGTTTCATATCAAAAAAAATATGTATGAGCTAATATGTATTTCGATCGTACACAAAAATATTTATAACTTGATAAAAATATTCTGTGACTTTATAAAAATAATATTGCTAGATTAGCATGCACGTCAGCCCAAAATATTTAGAAAAATAATAAATATAAGAGTGGGCACAAAAACTCACTGGTTGCAAGGCTTTCAAAACTTGTAATCCAATCTCCTCGAATATAATCGCGCATTGCGAGTCCAAAAGTACCATGCGCATATGTTCAATCCATTAAGAACGCTCCACAACTGAACCCAAGTAAATCTCATCTCCATGAAAAATACTCCACCACTAGAACCTCATGCGCATGCCAAGTACTACCCAAGCATTGCCACGTAACTCTATCATGGTGCCCATGCAAACTTATTATCCCATCATGAAATCTACTCAACAACCTCCACGAGCTTCAATACAATATTATGAAGGTCTTTTTTTTTTTTTTTTTTTGAGTAATTCCCAAGAACACCAAGAACATGATGAACTATAGGATTAAACATAACTAATAAAAAAAAAACCTTAACAACCTTGGCTTAAACACAATCGGCCTAAATAATCAATCGATCAATTCATGAACCATACGATGCTAGTTAACCACAGACTTAGCCGGATACAAAACTAGTTGTGTAGTTCGATCTAATGCCGATGAACGGCTACGGATCTTCAACTAACATATCAACGGAACTCGAATACGATTAAACAGAAGACCATATCGTGAAACAAAGCAAACATCCCAACCTTGAACATCATCCATTACGAACTACTCTTGGTGACTTCCATGAACCGAAACCGTAATACACTATCACCACCAACGACGCCCCGTCTCTATCATCAATATAACCACGACCTTTTCCTGTTGCCTCCTCCCAAACCTCCGATCACCTCAGCCTTTGACACCACAACCCTAGCCGATCACAACCGCCACCGTACAAATCTCCATTGTCGTCGCATTCCATAACCACAACCGAACCCGATCATGATATGATCTCATGCGAAACAAATGACATATGTAACACATATGATGGCTAGCGATATGCGGCAGTGTAGCACAGCAATAGTGATGGGTAGCGTGAGGTGTGACCGATGTTGGCTGCAGTTTTCGATGGTATGTTAACAGCCGCATGCATTCCCTGGGTCCTTTACGACCTAGGGTTTGTCTCATATAGAAATTGTTTTTAATCCTCATAATTTACATATAGGTCCCTTGAACTTCATATGATGTTAACTTGCTTCCAAAGTTAACTTAAAAGATTTCCATCATTGACAACTAGACCCCTCTATTTACTATAGATCATGATATAAGCATCAAACTAGATAACGAACCGACTCGATTCCAGCCGATTAGTTGATTCCGTCTAAATAAACTTGTGGCTGATTTTCAGAATGTTACATAGATACCCTTATTTATTGTGTAGTCAAGTTTAGTTGAGTCGAGTTTTTATACTAGGTGTATAGGTTAGGTTATTGATGTGCCGTCATTTACAAATGTTTTACATATGTATTTATCCTCCTTTTTGCACAATTGTTATGCTTTTATCACTGGAAAACAGAGCTAAATTGTTCCCAAGAAATAAATGCATGTTTTAGGAAGCAACAAGCAAAAGGAGCAAAAACTGGCACACAAGGAAGGAAGTTGAAGACTTTGTAGACTGCAACTGAGGGTGCACGGTCGCGCCTCAGCCGTTCACGGCCGTGCTCATTCCTAAGTCAACCAGTCATCATTTACAAGTAAACCAGAGTGAAGAATTCAAAATGCACAGGTTTGCTTACCCTGTTCACGGTGGTGCTAACTTCAAACGTGCACCACAAGGCTCCAGCAGACCAATACTGACAAGTTGTTACCACACGTGTATAACGGTCGTGCTCAAGAAAAACTCTGAGAGAAAGGACTTCCAGTATAAACGGACAGTTCCTGCTACTAAACACGGGTGTGCCACACCCTGAGCACGGCCGTGCAGCTTCCGTCAGCTTGCCTATAAAAGGAGACCTCAGCTTTTCATTTTGGCATCACATTCCACTCGATTCTCTCCCACATTTCTGTTGTTTTGAATTCTTGCAAGTGACCTTTGGAGCTTGGGATCACTCCATAAACACTTTGATCAAGTGAGCCTAGAGAGAAACCACCCTCAATAACCCAAAACTCTCCAAATTCACTATCAACCCTCACCATGATTTCAACCAAAATCATCCTTAGTGAGCATGTTGTAATGCCATTGTTTGGCTAGGATTCTTAAAGTGTTGCTATGGTGAAGACTATCTTGGTATGGATTTACATAATTAAATCTTTAGTTTGAGTGATGTTTTATGTTCTTGGTAATCCCTACTACTCTATCTTTGTTGGATGAATTAATTAATTAATCAACTTAGTATTTGGTCTTGTGGGTGTTTTGGTAGGAAGTGGAGGGACTCATGAGTGTACCTGTGACGTGTAAAATCCACTCGCTTATAAGCTAACCTGACTCCACATGAAGTGATAAACCCATTTGTGTTTTGCAACATTCACACTTTGTTGTCGATCCTCAACTATCAAAACTTTACTTAGGGTTGGCACGATCTATATACTTGGCCTTGGTGATAAGCCAAGATTTGGTTGAGCGACCTAGCTTCAAGGTCTATGTGTTAGCTTTGGCGCAAACCAACGATTGGTGAACCCGTGTTATAAGTAAACTGTCTATATTTATTTCTATTATTATATTTCCGCACAATTAATAATAGATCAATCACTTTTTGAAAGATTATTTATTTCAAGTAAATGATGAGCGTGAGCGAGAGGTTGCATCGCCTTTACCAGGTCAAGTGGTAGCTTGTTAGCCGCTCCGGCCGTTGGAAAGTTAATCACAAAAGATTAAAGTGGTACGATGTCAATATCGCAACTATGAGAGGTATGCTTTTCAGGGTTTGGTATACACAATCTTGGGTAATAATTCCCTCACGGTTGAGAGGTAAGCTTATCGGGACAGAAGACCCTCACAATAACAATTGGGAACACAAATCGTTTCAAGGTTATAGTGGTTATGCATAACTTTGGAACACATCACCTAACTAGCATTCACTATTAGTTCATACCAAGACAAGTCGGATCCCAATGCAACACTTTCATTTGATTATTGGTTATTCTCATGTACTTTCCTCTCTTTTATTATTTTATACTTTTACTTTAAAAGCAACTTAAAACTTAGTAAAAGTCGTGTCTTTTGGTTCGATAATCGGTACTTGCTTGTGTCTATACTATACTCAATAGGTACACTTGCCTATTATGTAGGTTTTTAGAACATTACGTAACTATCGTTTTAATTATACATTTATAACTTCAAGCATTTTAAGAAACCACAAGCATCAACCGTTGTGTAGTGATTACACTTCATTACAAAATGAGGGGACAAAGATGGAATTGTCCTAATAGGTCTGTTAGTTGTTGATCCTACCATTGATGTTGGTAAGAAGAATGTTATTTTTGAGATTAAAAATGAAAACGTTGTTGAAACCGAAACAGTTGAAATAGTTGAGAAGGAAGTGAATGTTGAAGTTAAGAAGAATGTTTACATTCCTCCTCAAAAAATATTTTAGTTGAACCAAATGAGGGAATTATTTTGTATAGGCTAAAAGGGTCAAAAAAAATTGTATTATGATTTGGATTTTTCAGCTATGAATGTTAAAATTATTTGATCCACATAGTTTGCCGAGTAAAGGAAGAAATGATAGCAAACAAAATTTTCAGAAAGGTTGGATATGAGGAAAAAGTCGTAAATAGGTTTTGTAACGCCCCAAAAAAAACCAGTTTCGCTTAATTACGCCATTAGGCTTGATTAACAAAATATTAAAACGGAGCTTAGACAATGGGAATACGGGTTATGTTCTAATATGGGAATAACCAAGTTAATGTTATTATTTATATAAATGAAAAATAATATTAGAAACTAACTTGAGATTAGTTAGTTTTTATAAAAAATAACATTGGGGGTAAACTTGAAGGATCATTTATGTAACTTTTGGTCAAAATAATATGGTTAAGAACACCCCAAAAAGGGGAAATGAATTCAGCCCCAAATGGGAGATTCTTGCACCTAACCAAGCCCTAATCACACTAAATTGAAGAAAAGATGCAAGGGGTTTTGAGGGTAGACTTGATGGGTTGCAAATTAAGGGTTTTCTACAAGTTTTGGAGCCTTGGTAAGAACCCTAACCCTCAATTAGTGTAAGATTCGAAACCCACTTGTGCGTTTTGAGCAAAACATGTTAAATTAGTGTTATTATTGATTAAAAGTAATATTGATCATCCCTAATGGCTTAGGAATGAGTTAGATTGTTGGAAACTTGCTTGTGTGCAAAGATGATGATTTTAGATGTCATTAGTAGCTTTGATGTTACTAAAATAGTAAGGAAATCTATGTTTCTACCATGGGTTGTGTAAAAATTACATCCTATGTGTATTGCATGATACTTATATGCTAGGTTGATTGCAAGTTGAATTAGAGATATAGCTTATATGAGGGCTAGAATGATGTTTGATGATAAATTCATGATTTGGGTACCCACTATGTAACTAGTAAATGGAATAACAAAGGAAAGTAGAGTATGAATACTAGGTGTTTGTGAAAATGCCTAGTTAATATTATCGAATGAATATGATGTTGGAAACACACCATAAGATGCAATAGGATGCCTAATGGTGAATAGGAGGTTGAATGTGCACTAAATTTAATGAATTTGATGTGGTAAACAAAAGGCTAGTTCATGTTAGGACTATTTCCTTATGATTAGTGCATACTATGTATAAAAGGGTTAGTTTGACCTCTAAAAGTCAAACTGATTCAAACATGAGTTTTGAATGAATTGGTGTATGAAAACTCATGATATGAGTTAGTTATTGGTATGATGACTAACTTGAATTAATCTTGAGTATAGTGAAGTGATCTTGTCAAGCTAGGTGGAGGCTTGGAACAAACCGGATCAAATGAGCTAAGCGGGTCATGGAAGGCATACATGAGGACAAGGTAAGTGACTTATCTTAAATAAGCCTCTTAGAAACTAGAAGATCTTGTAAACATTCTTGAATCATGAATTCTTATATCGATTGTAAAGAATGGGTTACTAGCTTGTAATGGGCTAGAATCGCCTAAATAAATAAAATTGATAAGTCCGGTTGGGACGCCTAACTAGATAATGGAAAAATCTTTGTAAATGGGTCTAATGAGTTAAAATGTTATTTTCATTAAAACTCATGTATAAAACTTGAAGATTGAAGATTCTATGAATAAATAGTTAAACGGGTCAAATGATGTTGTGAGCATCAATTGAACTTGGTACATAATGCTCCTATGCTAAGCATTTATAGTTAAGAGAAAAAGCTAGATGGGCCAATTGGTGGTGTGACACCCTTTGGATCCCGAAATGTTAATAGGGTAATGAGTTTTTGCACAGATGGGTAAATTGGAATGGAATGGCACGCGATGCCATGTTTTCTTGAGGGAGATTCAAGAGGTATGGAAATGGGTCAACACTACCGGGTAAGTCCGTAGTATAAGAAATGGCCATATGCGAGTAGTCAAGTGGATGAAACCACCCACATGAAGTGTGGGTGTCAAATAGGTGAGTCTTGTTCATAAGAATGTCTAGTACGCGCTAATGCGCTTATAATTGATTAAATAAGTGAAAACTTTAGAAAAGGTGAAAATCTAAATCCGGAAGGACTTAGAGGTTTTTAAACATGTCAATGAGTCAACAGCAATGGGTTTGAACCAAGAAGTGTAGCCACGAATGGGTAAATCGAAAGATTTGGCTAGGAGGGGCATTTTGGGAATTTATAAAGATTTACTAAAGGATAAATCTAATAATCGGAATCATAATGAACAAATCGGACAAACACTTTAGTTGGTCAAGTTTCTAACGACCTGACAACGTAAACTAGATGCGTTGCGCGTGGTCAAATGGTGTTATGGTTAAGTTAAATGTCTAAATGGGTCAAATGGGGTAAAAATCAACATAAACACTTAAACTTTGAACCGGGTCATAGCATCATGAACCGGACTATAATTTCAGTCAAACAAAGGTGTATTTAGTCGGCAAGTCAATACTTAGGCTTCGGGAATCATCAAATGCGGTTGCGACATGATTCCCATGCTTAAAAATCATCAAAAAAATGATCAGAAGCTGTGCGCGGCGCGCACGGAGACCTGCATGTCAGCACGATCTTTAAAATTCCATATAAAATCGTAGAAAGTCGTTAGGAGGCGTTCTTTATATGCCTGGAAAGATCTCGGAGCGTAGAACAATTCTCATTTGAAAGTCGAAGTCGGATTTTGGGTTTTAGAAGGGGTAAAAGCGATCTGAACAGCTGCTGCGCATAAGTTGCAGCAGTTTGTTCTCCTGATAAAGGGCCGTTTGGCCTGGTTCATTCCGTTTCGACGTGTAATGACTATTGTACTAGTTTAAATGTTTCATTTGACCACTCACTAACCATTCTTTGTGTAATGGTGCTAGGTAAACATGTGATGGAAGTCCCGGAGCAAGGATCAAATCGCGATAAGAGCCGAACACACCCGATCACTCATTCAAGCTTCTGCACTAGAATCTAAGGAACTCCCGTTAAAACGCAACATCTTAAAATATGTTTTAACTATTAAAATGAAAAAAAATTGTGTGAATCAAACATGTATTTGATCTTAATGGGTTGACTTATAACAAATTTCAAAGTTTTAATCGGGAGTGGTTTAAGTAAGGTCCAAACCCGTATGATTTGGGCGTTGATCGCGTGATTACGGGTTAGGGTCTTACAAGTGGTATCAGAGCCATTGGTTTGAGGGATCCGAGTGTTGGGAAGGATACTTGGACTCAAACTGTGCGCTCAAAGTGTTGAAGGGTGATCGGTTCGGGGCTTGATCGAGGAATCCGGTAAGTAATATCAGTAATAACAATCTAGGTTTGATCGGAGATTGTTATAAGTAAGCAATGGTGATATCGTGTAGATGCACGCTATCTCAAAAGTTTGGTAAAGAAAAGGCTAGGTGGTATGGGACCTAGCCAAGGATTTATTCGGGCAACGAAATTCTTGCGTAACAAGAATAAATATTACTGTAATGATGCATACTAATACCGATATGTCGTGTTACTAATCAATTGGAATTGTAAATGTGACAGGTATGAGAACATTTTAATTCGATCAAGATGGGATCGAATGATTCACCCAACGAAGTGGTGGAGGGTTCGGGAGCATGGCCGATAGCATGCTCGCTAAGGACCAAGTCAAGTAACTACTCGAGCTAATGGATCGGTAACGAAAGGGAACACAGGAGCAAGTATCAATTAGGTACACGCTCGAAACCATGTCATGCTTATTAGTGTGCAACTTTCACTCGATGAATGATAGTTGCATACAGCAACATAAGACTTGGGAAAACTGGACAGGAATTCACATTCAGAGTACAAATTCCCAAGTGAAAGTAAGTTGGAATTGTGCATTATTCACAATAGTGAAGAACCAATGCACAAAGGCAAATCTAAACACGGAAACCAGGAATGAGGAAATCATCCTGTTTAATGTTTAAAACGTAAGGAATACCAGAGTCGTGTAGTGGTCACATAAGTGAATATGATCACATAAAGTTTTATGAAACGAAAACACAACTTTGGTTCAAAATGAGTAAAGGTAAAACCAAATATCCAATAAATATCAATAAAAAGGTTTTACCAAATAAAATAGGGGGCACAAGCATGAGCTGAAAATTTGCTTGCATAGGGTGTGATGCCTTAATTATAATAAGTCTGTGTGTACCATATGCGAATTACTTACTGATGTGTCGTAAAACACATCTATTCTCCTATGTATTTTGAGTTATAATTGAGTCTTTTGTATATAGTTTTTAGTAGTTTTAGGCGTGTATTCATTTGTTGGCCTATTTTTATCATTGTATAGTTTTTGAGTCATTTTTAGTACTTATTTATTTATTTTATATTTTGGTAGGTGTTCGTGTGGACGTTGGAGCGTAAACGATGAACTTTGGTCGAGCCAAGAACACCCGAGTCTAAAGCACGGAGTCATAATACTATATTTAAATAATAATAATAATAATAATAATAATAATAAAATTTTAGTGACATTTGTTGTCACATTTGAACGGCCCAAAGGCCCAAACAAAGAATTCATTGAAGAAAGGGGGCGATTGATATTTATTGACGTGAACATATATTATCATTCCGGGGGAAGCGCCGCATATATTATTGAGATTATAATTCATTCGAAGGCTTACAAGAAGAGAAGAGGGAAAGTAGTTCAACAGCAATCTTGGAGAATTCTTTAAGGGGAGAAGGTACCGGGTGCACTAAAGAATATTATTTGAAGACCCGGTGGTTTGTTTTATCGTTTTTATTTATTTAGAGACATGTTTATTATTGTTTTTCGAGACTCTATGACTATGTTTCTAATTATAATTATGAACTAGACTTTCATGGTTGCTTAGGTTTATGAACTAGACACGTTATTTGCAGTATTTAATGATTTTTGGTTTTTATTTTTGATGTGTAGAATTACATGATTTTAATTCTATTGTTGGATTTGATATATGTGTGTTGGTGTTAATTTTATTTGAAGTTTGTTTATTGGTTTTGTGGAGCTAGGCATGTAGAGATACCCCCTAGGTCTTGAAATCAATCTAGTTCGTCAACTTAGGTTAGCGTGCTAGTATTTGGAGTTGGAGTACGACACAAGTATGACAAACTAATATAATAAATTAACTAAAACATGCAGTCCATTCTTGAGGGTGAGAAATCTAACTCGAGATTGCTAGGTAACTAACTAGGCATTGTTCGGTAGTTGGCAAGCGCTAGGGCGGGAGTCGCTACTTGTCCGTGTTTAGAATTTTCCTAGGTTTTCTTCATTAGAGTTTAAGTCTGCTTCATAGTTTGAGGGTTTTAATCCAGGAGAGGTTTTAATCTAATTTCTATGGGATTTTGGTACGCTAGGGCGATCCAGATCCATCTTAGCATTTCTACACTTGTCCCGCCTTAAGTCTAGTGAGCCATCCTTGACAGGAGGTTTATTAGGTAAGAATAGGGTCTCAAGTTAATTACCAGATTCAGGATTTATTGCTAGTGTCTAGGGATTTTACCTAAGTAACTAGCCTTCTTCCTATCCGATTTCTCCAAAGTTCCTAGTTCCCATAAGCAGCTGAGGTTACTTTATTTATATTTAGTTTCTTTTAAGTTTTTAATCATTAGTTTAACCCCCCACATAAGTATATATTTATTTAGGCTAGTATTCGGTATAGGTTGTGATCTAGAGTTGCATTTGCGTCTTTGGGTTCGATACTCGGTCTTATCTATTTACTGCTTTGCGACCGGTACACTTGCCGTGCGTGTGTAGTTTTTAGGTGAGTCGTTTTAATTAGAACTTGTGTTATTTATATATATACATTTACATACATCAAGTTTTTGGCGCCGTTGCCGGGGACGCAATTCGCACTCTTGAGAATTATCCGATCCGTTTCTGGTCTACTATTTTGTGAATAATTTTTGCTTTTATTATTGTTATTTTTTTCTTATTATTAATATTTTTTTTTATTCGTAACATATAATTTTTTTTATCATGTGCGAGATCTGCGGAGGACCCCACTTTACCATAAGATGCCCTCATTCATATTCATCGGGGTATTCCACGGATCATTATTCTAACACGTATTTGCAGCCGCAGCCATATCAGTCATACCATCCTTCATACCCACAGGCTAACCAGTGGTTTAACCCTGCAACATCTGAGTCACTAGATAGAATAAAAAGTCGGACTGATCGTCTACAAGCTGAGATGTATGCGGAAAGGCATGGTGGTAGCTCGTCAGAGTATCCACCTAGCCAACATTTGTATCCACATCCCAATTATCGGGATGTCTCGTCTCACACTAGGCCCGACTTTGCCGCCCTTATTGCTAAGCAAGACGCCTTCCTTGCTAATTAAGAGCTCATGCTCGAGGATATGCGTTCTTTGCTATCCATGCGCACTAACTATTTGAGGGAACAAGATGCGGCACTTGAGAGGCTACAGGCTCATGTGGATGAACTGAAGACCATAATGGACGTTGAAGTCCCACCTTCAGTTCAACAGGTTAATTTCACATATGATGACCCAGACGAGATGGTAACACTTACATTACCTGATTGTATTAGGCCCGTTGCTGAAACTGTTTGTCCTTACTCATCTGATTTTGTGCATGATTTAACTGACCCATATGATTCTTTACACTTGTCTTGTGAGGATGATATTTTGCAAGATTGAGGGTTAGAGCCAGAGACCATAATGGACGCCTTAGTCCCACCTTTGGTTCAGCAGGATGAGCAGCCTTGCCAGATCTTTAGTTCAGCAGCATATCCTGGGGGGGCTAATGTCTGGATGGAGGCTGAGGAAGATATGGATTTTTCAGAATCCACATGTTGGCTGTTTGAGGAAGAAGTGGTGGAAGAGGAAGACACCGCTGACCTGCTTGAAGAAGCAGCTGATGGGGAAGTAGAGTTTGGTGACGAGTTATTTGATTTGTCAGCTCCAGAAGTGGACAAAGATTTTGACCAAGTGTCACCAAACAAGGAAGATGTGAAAGAAGCAGTGGTGGAAGAAGAAGAACACCACAGCCGGCCCGTGCAGGCATTGGATATTATATTGCTACTAGTGCCACCACCATGGCCACCACCACGGGAGAAGGCGAAGAGGCACCTGGACCGACACAGGGTGAGGGTCAGGAGTTGCAGAGACAACAATTCCCCTCATTGCATGCCAAGAATCAGGTTTGGTCCAGGTAAATTTAAATATTGGTGGCCCGACCCGTTTAAATTCGATAAAATATTTTTTGATTCCACTAATGTAATTTTGCTAAATAATATGGACCGGGTGGAATTAAACGGGTTGGATCGGATCCAGATAAAAGAGAAGCCCCCTGATTAAGTTTAAGTGTGGGGAGGCTCTGTAGAGTTTGTAAATTTATATTTATACCTATTTTTTTCTAGCTTTTCATTTTTTTTATTTGTGGTCCGTCCTTCGGTAGTGGTTCATAGGATTTTATCTTTCTATTATATCTTTGTTTTTTGTGTCTTTGAGTCAGTTAGCAGGTTTGCGTGTTTGCTTAAGTAGAGGAAATTTCACAATGAGCGGATCCCATGTATTATCTTTATATATATATTATGATGGGAGTTTTGGTAAAGGTTTGGGTAATAAAAGAGATTTTTTCTTAAAAAAATTAATTAACTTTCTGTGAAAAAGATTTTTCACGTAATGTGAGGAGTCTGGGCTGACCTGTTCGCCTTATGCGACCAGCTATTACCCCGGAAAGTTATATTTTTTTTCTCTTGCAATGCGTGTTGTGATCACCAGTGTCCTTCACGTTGAGCGAGAACCAGATTTTTTTTTCTACCCATTTGGTTCTACCACCATTCACCGCCATTTTGCCAAGCAGGTACGTCTTCTTGTTTGTTGTTATATTTTGAGTCTAAGTTAGTAGTTTGAGTCTTTTTATTTTTGTGTGGTTCGGTATTATGCTCGGGTTTTGTTTGTTTTGTTTTGCGCAGGTTTGGATTGCACCACCCGTACTCAATCTCCATTCGGGTGATTCTGGACCTGTACGTTATATTGAAGTAACCCGAGAGTTTACCATTGTGTCAGAGCCGATCGCGACCAAAATGCTATACGATCGAGCTGGATTGGACTAGAGCTTACGAAGAAAAATTAACCAGCTAAGTCCTTTTCAATTTGCCCTCGGTTTTTTTTATTTTGTATTCGGAATTTATTTTTTGTTTTGTGTCGTTTTCTATTCCTACATTGAGGGAAATGTAGAATTTAAGTGTGGGGATGGGAAACTGTCGTTTAGTCTGTATACAGAGTCGTTTAAATCAAAAAAAAAATAGAAAAAAAAAACGAAAAAATTGAAAAAAAAGTCCCTGATTTTGAAGTTTGCATTATATAAAATATGGAAAGTGATAGGTAAAGTTAGGTGTCCGGTTTTCAAATAGTATGTATAATAAGAGATTAAAATTGATTGAAAACGTGTCTGATTTGGGATATGTGGGTAGGCTCGGCCGGTAGAAAGGTTTCCTTTGAAAAGTAATAAATTAATTATGTTAGGCTATTTTGTGGGTTCTCATCTAGGAGAAACGGGGAGACCGAAACCGCCAAAAATAGTATAAGAAGCACCGTTATAAGTAGAAAACCGTTATAATTTCTAATCACTTAAAAAAAATTAGAAATCAAAGCAAAAATGCTGAAACTTAAGGTGTCTGGCCACTGGGATAGCGACTTGGATTGGTCACACCCTCTGAGTTAAGTATGCTAAGATGAAAAAAAATGCTGAAGCTTAAGGTGCCTGGACACTGGGATAGCGACTTGGATTGGTCACACCCTCTGAGTTAAGTATGCAAAAAAAAAAGTGATTTTAAATTCTCTTGGTTTCTACATAAGACGGTTGGGAAATGGTCAATTGGTCGTTCCTTTAGCTTCATAAGCTTGAGGCGGGATTAGGAGGAACTGTGGCTTCCTTCGAGTGAGACCCTAGATAGACTAATCAACATGAACTTAACATAAATAAAAAGGGGCTTGGAAACCGGTGTGGGTTTAAGAGGATCAATATACCTGCAATCGCAATCAATACGTTAGTAGATTATTAATTAAGTAACCTATGTTTTGAGACTGGATGTAAACCTAACTGTGATTCCATAGCATAATTCTTTTTCAGGGACGAAAAAGGTTTAAGTGTAGGGATGTTTGATGTGTCGTAAAACACATCTATTCTCCTATGTATTTTGAGTTATAATTGAGTCTTTTGTATATAGTTTTTAGTAGTTTTAGGCGTGTATTCATTTGTTGGCCAATTTTTATCATTGTATAGTTTTTGAGTCATTTTTAGTACTTATTTATTTATTTTATATTTTGGTAGGTGATCGTGTGGACGTTGGAGCGTAAACGATGAACTTTGGTCGAGCCAAGAACACCCGAGTCTAAAGCACGGAGTCATAATACTATATTTAAATAATAATAATAATAATAATAATAATAATAATAATAAAATTTTAGTGACATTTGTTGTCACATTTGAACGGCCCAAAGGCCCAAACAAAGAATTCATTGAAGAAAGGGGGCGATTGATATTTATTGACGTGAACATATATTATCATTCCGGGGGAAGCGCCGCATATATTATTGAGATTATAATTCATTCGAAGGCTTACAAGAAGAGAAGAGGGAAAGTAGTTCAACAGCAATCTTGGAGAATTCTTTAAGGGGAGAAGGTACTGGGTGCACTAAAGAATATTATTTGAAGACCCGGTGGTTTGTTTTATCGTTTTTATTTATTTAGAGACATGTTTATTATTGTTTTTCGAGACTCTATGACTATGTTTCTAATTATAATTATGAACTAGACTTTCATGGTTGCTTAGGTTTATGAACTAGACACGTTATTTGCAGTATTTAATGATTTTTGGTTTTTAGTTTTGATGTGTAGAATTACATGATTTTAATTCTATTGTTGGATTTGATATATGTGTGTTGGTGTTAATTTTATTTGAAGTTTGTTTATTGGTTTTGTGGAGCTAGGCATGTAGAGATACCCCCTAGGTCTTGAAATCAATCTAGTTCGTCAACTTAGGTTAGCGTGCTAGTATTTGGAGTTGGAGTACGACACAAGTATGACAAACTAATATAATAAATTAACTAAAACGTGCAGTCCATTCTTGAGGGTGAGAAATCTAACTCGAGATTTCTTGGTAACTAACTAGGCATTTTTCGGTAGTTGGCAAGCGCTAGGGCGGGAGTCGCTACTTGTCCGTGTTTAGAGTTTTCCTAGGTTTTCTTCATTAGAGTTTAAGTCTGCTTCATAGTTTGAGGGTTTTAATCCAGGAGAGGTTTTAATCTAATTTCTATGGGATTTTGGTACGCTAGGGCGATCCAGATCCATCTTAGCATTTCTACACTTGTCCCGCCTTAAGTCTAGTGAGCCATCCTTGACAGGAGGTTTATTAGGTAAGAATAGGGTCTCAAGTTAATTACCAGATTCAGGATTTATTGCTAGTGTCTAGGGATTTTACCTAAGTAACCAGCCTTCTTCCTATCCGATTTCTCCAAAGTTCCTAGTTCCCATAAGCAGCTAAGGTTACTTTATTTATATTTAGTTTCTTTTAAGTTTTTAATCATTAGTTTAACCCCCCACATAAGTATATATTTATTTAGGCTAGTATTCGGTATAGGTTGTGATCTAGAGTTGCATTTGCGTCTTTGGGTTCGATACTCGGTCTTATCTATTTACTGCTTTGCGACCGGTACACTTGCCGTGCGTGTGTAGTTTTTAGGTGAGTCGTTTTAATTAGAACTTGTGTTATTTATATATATACATTTACACACATCACTTACCCTGGCCAGGTAAGTGTTAAACATATGATACCATGGGTTTCTTATGATTAATACATATACAACCTATGTAACAAAGGCTTAGTAAGTGCGAGGTGTCGGGGGATTTTGGACGTAGTCCATTGTCTAACACGGTAGGGATGCGATCCATGCAAGACCTTGAGCGAGGCACCAGCTAGAATACGTTGGGCTAGCGAAGAGGACAACAAACTGGAGCGTTTGGACGTAGTGCACTGTCTAACACGGCAGGGATGCGAACCATGCAAGACCTTGAGCGAGGCACCAGCTTATACGTTGGGCTTGCAAAACGGGCAATATACGATACGAGATATCCTGGGTTGATACAAAGACTGACTTGAACCTTAATCAAGGTTTAGTCATAAATAGATTCAGTTTGGAAATAAACATGAACCTTAATCAAGGTTGAGTCATAAACAGATTTAGCTTGAAAACAGACTTGGACCTTAATCAAGGTTAAGTCATAATTAAACTCGGACTTTTATACAAGGTTAAATTCGTAAAGAGGGACTTGAACCTTAATCAAGGTTTGAGTCATAATCACATTCGGGTAAGTCATGAATCTTGGGGTTAATGACCTAAAACAGCGGATTGGGCCGTGATAGATCAGTAAATCATTCAACCCTCGGGTTAAGGATGAAAAAGTGTAAACCGCAATAACATTAGATTGTATTGTTGGTACAATCTAATACAAATCATAATAACGGTTAGATTGTATAATCTGATGCAAACCGTGATAACATGAGATTAGTCGATACAATACGTAGTAATAACCAATTTACACCGTGTTTTATGAAAAGAAAACCGATCTCAATTTATGTTGAGATCGGTAATCAGAAAAAGGACTTTTAGAAACCAAGCTTTTCAAATATATAAACGATTTGAAGTCTAAAACTCAAAAGTTTTTAAACGGGTCGGTTGGGGCAATGATCGCCAATCGAGTTAGCAAAACGGGAACTTGGGTAAACCAAATAAATAGCAAATTCTTAAAATAGGATTAGCCAAAGAAAGGAAAGTGTTAGTGTAAAGCAAGGTTTGTTTATAACATTTTAGCAAACCAAAAAGAAACAAGGGTTGGATTCGGAGATGTATCCAAGAAGCTAGAAAACGGCTATGTCAAAAAGTCGGGTTAGTCTTGGAAACCAAGACGAATTACTTGTTAGAAATAGACGCATAGACATGTATGCATATGCATGCTACAATCGAGTATTACAGTAGATGCCCTAAGGTGTATGACAGAATGGCCCCTTAAACCGTTACATCATTCGTGATAATAGTAGATGGGGATAGTCTACGGATCTAGGGAAGACCTAGGAGAACATAAGTAGCTAAAATGTCGGGTAGGGGGTAAGTACGTAGATATTGCCCCTAGTTAACCGAAATAATATAATGACTCAAGTCATACTATGAAAGCTAAGGCTTCCAAATAATAAAAGTTAGAAAGCCGAGTAAAGGAATACAAACAATAAGTATATAGTATTACTCGTTAGACTATAGAATGTCAAGGGATTGAGCGGTGCTCAAAATTGGTTAGAGACACTAAGGTTCTTTGGTGTAACCAAAGCAACAACACAAGAAAGGTTTGAAGGACGAAACCTCTTTAAGGGGGGTAGATTTGTAACGCCCAAAAAAAAAACCTGTTTCGCTTAATTACGCCATTAGGCTTGATTAACAAAATATTAAAACGGAGCTTAGACAATGTGAATACGGGTTATGTTCTAATATGGGAATAACCAAGTTAATGTTATTATTTATATAAATGAGAAAATAATATTAGAAACTAACTTGAGATTAGTTAGTTTTTATAAAAAATAACATTGGGGGTAAACTTGAAGGACCATTTGTGTAGCTTTTGGTCAAAATAATATGGTCAAAAACACCCCAAAAAGGGGAAACGAATTCAGCACCAAATGGGAGATTCTTGCACCTAAACAAGCCCTAATCACACTAAATTGAAGAAAAGATGCAAGGGGTTTTGAGGGTAGACTTGATGGGTTGCAAATTAAGGGTTTTCTACAAGTTTTGAAGCCTTGGTAAGAACCCTAACCCTCAATTAGTGTAAGATTCGAAACCCACTTGTGGGTTTTGAGCAAAACATGTTAAATTCGTGTTATTATTGATTATAAGTAATATTGATCATCCCTAATGGCTTAGGAATGAGTTAGATTGTTGGAAACTTGCTTGTGTGCAAAGATGATGATATTAGATTTCATTAGTAGCTTTGATGTTACTAAAATAGTAAGGAAATCTATGTTTCTACCATGGGTTGTGTAAAAATTACATCCTATGTGTATTGCATGATACTTATATGCTAGGTTGATTGCAAGTTAAATTAGAGATATAGCTTATATGAGGGCTAGAATGATGTTTGATGATAAATTCATGATTTGGGTACCCACTATGTAACTAGTAAATGGAATAACAAAGGAAAGTAGAGTATGAATACTAGGTGTTTGTGAAAATGCCTAGTTAATATTATCGAATGAATATGATGTTGGAAACACACCATAAGATGCAATAGGATGCCTAATGGTGAATAGGAGGTTGAATATGCACTAAATTTAATGAATTTGATGTGGTAAACAAAAGGCTAGTTCATGTTAGGACTATTGCCTTATGATTAGTGCATACTATGTATAAAAGGGTTAGTTTGACCTCTAAAAGTCAAACTGATTCAAACATGAGTTTTGAAAGAATTGGTGTATGAAAACTCATGATATGAGTTAGTTATTGGTATGATGACTAACTTGAATTAATCTTGAGTATAGTGAAGTGATCTTGTCAAGCTAGGTGGAGGCTTGGAACAAACCAGATCAAATGAGCTAAGCGGGTCATGGAAGGCATACATGAGGACAAGGTATTTGACTTATCTTAAATAAGCCTCTTAGAAACTAGAAGATCTTGTAAACATTCTTGAATCATGAATTCTTATATCGATTGTAAAGAATGGGTTACTAGCTTGTAATGGGCTAGAATCGCCTAAATAAATAAAATTGATAAGTCCGGTTGGGACGCCTAACTAGATAATGGAAAAATATTTGTAAATGGGTCTAATGAGTTAAAATGTTATTTTCATTAAAACTCATGTATAAAACTTGAAGATTGAAGATTGTATGAATAAATAGTTAAACGGGTCAAATGATGTTGTGAGCATCAATTGAACTTGGTACATAATGCTCCTATGCTAAGCATTTATAGTTAAGAGAAAAAGCTAGATGGGCCAATTGGTGGTGTGACACGCTTTGGATCCCAGAATGTTAATAGGGTAATGAGTTTTTGCACAGATGGATAAATTGGAATGGAATGGCACGCGATGCCATGTTTTCTTGAGGGAGATTCAAGAGGTATGGAAATGGGTCAACACTACCGGGTAAGTCCGTAGTATAAGAAATGGCCATATACGAGTAGTGAAGTGGATGAAACCACCCACATGAAGTGTGGGTGTCAAATGGGTAAGTCTTGTTCATAAGAATGTCTATGTGACATCCGTCACTTTTTTTTTTTTAAACATTCTATGTACGTTAAACTTCAATTAATACGACGTTGCGTTTTTATTATTTTCGTACATTCAAAAAAATATCCTATTACATATTCGGGTTTATATAATCATACTATAAGTTTATAACAACTCAAAATAAAGGGGAAAATTGTCTAAAAATAAAAGGCATGGGCCGGGATTCGAACCCGAGCCCATAGCCGGTTCACACACACATACGTATCAACCAACTTAGCTATAGCACATATCTGTTTAGAAACCCACGCGAAATAATTATATCACATGTTGATTTGGAACCAGTTTGACTAGGAAAGTCAACTGTACAGATCGAGCTCCACAATCAATCACCTCCTACGCGTTTTTGATCCAGATATGGAATGGGATTGATTGCTTTGACTGAATCGCATCATTTACACGTATAATTACAATCAAAACCTTCCAAAACGAGGCTAATTATCCGCGTTATCATCACCATCGAGTCAACACTTACCAAATCAACAATCCGAGTTTTTCACTATAAATTAGACCTCCCCATTGCTTCTACAATCGCCGAAAATCTCCTCTCCACCTTCAATTTCTGTTAACGAACCTGCAATCGAAGCCTTTTTTGATCGAGTTGACTTTTTCTTTGACCGAGCCTTCATACCCGATTTCGGTTATTTGTAAGTCCATTTTTGGTTGGGTTATGTTCATCGGCACCCTAAGATCAATAGCCCCAAAGATTCAGGGGTTATTGATCAGTAATTTTAGTGATTGGATTATTAGGGCTCGATTGGGTGAAATTGGGGAAGAACACATAATACAGACAACATATAACATTATTTTGAAACTGAAATACAACAACCAACTGACCTAGGTCAGTTGGTTTACACGCGTGATGATGGAACTTGAACCGGCCTTTGGCCAAGGTTCGAATCCCACAAACAGCTTTCATTTTTCTTCATTTAAAACCATTTATCCTTTAACACAATTAACCCTTATAATCAATTACAATCCAGTTTAATTCGTTCTCAGGGTGTGGCTCAGTTGGTGGCCACGCTTGTGATAAAACTCGAACCGGCCAGAGGCCCGAGTTCGACTCCCATAACCAACAAACATTTTTTTCCCCTTTTATATATATATATATATATATATATATATATATATATATATAGTTTACATAATAATCTTTTAAAATAGTTTTTAAATATTAAAAGTGGTTTATAATTTCTACAAAAATTACTGTATGATCTTCTAATGATAAGGTTCATTGTACAATTTTAGTTTTTCAAAAAATAATTTATTTAATATATATTATAAATATTACAAGTTTATTCATTTATAATTGTAAAATTCAATAAAAATATCTAAACGATTTTATTAAATCCCACAAAAATTATTCTAAACTTGTATAGCAATAAACATTTCAGAAATAATTTTTATTTCAGAAAGACCGTTCATTTTATATTTTTAATTAATTTTTGTTAGTTTTAATCATAAATAAATCATAATAAATTCATTTTTCAATATTTTTGCACCAAAATTTTATATAAATTATTTCTATTTACTTAGAACTGAAATACAATTTTTAATTCAAAAATTATTTAATATTAATATTTTTGAATATTAAAGTTATATTTTGACAAGTTGAAATAAATAGATTAAATATTTTATTTTCAAGAAAATAATTTTATAAAAATTATTTTCATACTCAAGACTTTATATTGTGACCATCTTTAACTTAAAAATTTACAAAAAAGACTTTTGTTATTTATTTATTAAATTTCTTACATTTAATAAACAAATTGATTATTAATCAAACAAATACTTATCCCCAATTCGAAACCCTAGAAATACATGTATCCTAGAATTATTTCTCTTACACATTATCAAATTCTTTAGGTTAATTCTTTGGAATAATTCCAACTCAAATTACGTTGTTCAGTTGAATTTCAAGCTATTACGAGAACATTGAGTATTTCCTATCCCCTTTTTGCTATTATTCATTTTTGGGGTGTTACATGTACACTATTACAATTTCAAATACAAGTTTACATTTTCACAATACAATTCTAGTACTATGTGCATTGCTTACAACGTGCTTTATGCTTAGACAATACATGTGGATTACATTTGTACTTAGTGAAATCATTAACATGGTACAAGCCGACCTTAACATTGGATAGCGCTATTTGGATTGACAACCCGCCTAGATTGATTCTCCCCCTTTTTCATCGGAAAATCCGTGGCCATTGTTAAGTTATTATCCATTTATTGGATGAGTACACCGCCGTTCATTTTGTACATTATACAGTCACAGGGTTGATTTCGCTCATTTGTATGATACATAGTTTACATATTTGCACTGTAGCTTGCACTTGAATTGTATACCTTTTCAACGTACTATATTTATTAAAACTGGGAATGCTCACCAACATTTCATATGTTGACCAAACCTATTTTTGTACATGTTTCAGGTGCAGTTTGATCTAGTGCTTTAGCAAGGGATTTTTAGTGCTTTATTTTAAATCAGTTACTTCAATATTTACGTTTCATTTAGACTTTGTATTTTCCATTTCCATGTAAGACAATTTTGGCTTATTCAATAATATTTACATTTTAGTACCATGTGCTTTTGAACAATCGTCACTACATGACACCTCGATGATTCCGCCATCGGTTGGGGTGTTACAGTCTAGTACGCGCTAATGCGCTTATAATTGATTAAACAAGTGAAAACTTTAGAAAAGGTGAAAATCTAAATCCGGAAGGACTTAGAGGTTTTTAAACATGTCAATGAGTCAACAGCAATGGGTTTGAACCAAGAAGTGTCGCCACGAATGGCTAAATCGAAAGATTTGGCTAGGAGGGGCATTTTGGGAATTTATAAAGATTTACTAAAGGATAAATCTAATAATCGGAATCATAATGAACGAATCGGACAAACACTTTAGTTGGTCAAGTTTCTAACGACCTGACAAGGTAAACTAGATGCGTTGTGCGTGGTCAAATGGTGTTATGGTTAAGTTAAATGTCTAAATGGGTCAAATGGGGTAAAAATCAACATAAACACTTAAAACTTTGAACCGGGTCATAGCATCATGAACCAGACTATAATTTAAGTCAAACAAAGGTGTATTTAGTCGGCAAGTCAATACTTAGGCTTCGGGAATCATCAAATGCGGTTGCGACATGATTCCCATGCTTAAAAATCATCAAAAAATGATCAAAAGCTGTGCGCGGCCGCGCACTTAGACCGACCGGCTGCGCACAGAGACCTGCATGTCAGCACGATCTTTAAAATTTCATATAAAATCATAGAAAAATCGTTAGGAGGTGTTCTTTATATGCCTGGAAAGATCTCGGAGGTTAGAACAATTCTCATTTAAAAGTCGAAGTCGGATTTTGGGTTTTAGAAGGGGTAAAAGCGATCCGAACAGCTGCTGCGCATAAGTTGCAGCAGTTTGTTCTCCTGATAAAGGCCCGTTTGGCCTGGTTCGTTCCGTTTCGACATGTAATGACTATTGTACTAGTTTAAATGTTTCATTTGACCACTCACTAACCATTCTTTGTGTAATGGTGCTAGGTAAACATGTGATGGAAGTCCCGGAGCAAGGATCAAGTCGCGATAAGTGCCGAACACACCCGATCACTCATTCAAGCTTCCGCACTAGAATCTAAGGAACTCCCGTTAAAACGCAACATCTTAAAATATGTTTTAACTATTAAAATAAAAAAAATTGTGTGAATCAAACATGTATTTGATCTTAATGGGTTGACTTATAACAAATTTCAAAGTTTTAATCGGGAGTGGTTTAAGTAAGGTCCAAACCCGTATGATTTGGGCGTTGATCACGTGATTACGGGTTAGGGTCTTACAGGTTTTCTTAAAGAAAAATAGAAATCCAATTTTCTGTTAGAAAACTTACATTGTAATCGCTGCAACGCGTCTCGTACATGAAGCTCGCATGTATCATGGTCGTTGCACTTCCTGCAGCAAATTGTATGTAACACCCCAACTGATGGCGGAAACATCGAGATGTCACGTATTGATTATTGTTCAGTAGCACATGGTAAATAATGAAATTTTAAGTACTTTATTGATAGCATTAAAATATCCCAAAATGAAACATTGTCTAAGAAATTCAAATACTAGTACATAATCATAGAAATAATCAAACTGTGATACCCTGCAATTTCAGGTTCTTACTTTAACTAGACTCTAGTCAACTTGTACTTACATTCCTTGCATTCTACCTAACTAGGGTTAGCTAGATAGGTCACACGTTACACAGTTATAGGTTAATAACTGCATGAAGTGGTAATTCGGGGAATTACCAAAGTATATACATGAGTAGTGAACCCCGGACGTTGGTGAATTATGAAGTTAAATGATTATGGATTAATTGATTGAGATTGATTGCAATTTTGTGTTTCTATGAAACTATGTGCAAACTGTATGTGATTACGGGAACTTAAACCGAACGCGTTATTAAAAAGCAAAATCGATGAACCATTAGGATGGTTGGGGTCTTAATACATGGGGTTACACTTCATAAGGTCCAAAATAGCGAAAACGTCAAAGAAAACACGCAATACACTGGACCAGAGCACCTGGAGCGAGCTGAGGCTCAGTGAGCGGCCGCTCACAGGGACCTGATGTGTTAAAACCGACTTAATACCCCTATTTATGCAATCTTAAGCCCCAAGAACCTCATGACCCTAACCCTAATCGCCCCCTAGTGCCTAATTACGAAAATATCAAACCCCAAACACCTACTAAGGCTCAAGAACACCATTTGGGAAGCTTAGAGAGCAATTGATTGGTAGCTTTGAAGTGCTTTCGGTAAAATACTCAACCCTATATGTTTTAATCATCCTTAATGTATTTTAAAACATCATAACCAAGTTTGTCCAGATCTGAAACACTTTTATAATGATTAAAGCTTGTTGTTCATAAAGATTAATGGGGATAAACATGATGTTATGCGATGATTATTGTATGTATTTCATGAGTTTCCATGTTCTTAATGTTTTAGACTTCTAGGGTTTATGATTGATGATGATTAACATGTATCTTACTAGATCCTGATCGGGTTATGTGTTATTAATGATATGGTTGTTGAGTATTGTTGACCGTTAATATGCCAAGATAGTGATTAAAACTAGGGTGTATGCATGATTTAAAATCTGGACAGAATGATTAGATCGACTTGCAGAGGCTGTAACGTGATGATAAATTGTTTGTTTTGATGATTTATTTGTATGAAAACATTGTACATGGTCTTAACTTTTCATAATGGGTAAAATCATCTGATTTTGACGCCGTTTGATAGGTTTTTGAAATTTTCTTTGATTAAAGGTCATGTCAGATTTTTGGATTAGTAAGTGGGTCAACTTTAAACGATCATAACTTGAGTTTTACAAGGAGTTAGATTATCAAATTTGGACAGTAGGTCGACATTGATGAAACTTGACTTTTCCAAGTGGATTCATCCCGTTTGGATGAATACACAATTCTTGGGAATTTTTCTACTAATCTGATCTGTTGCGAGTATTTTCTGGACATAGTTGTATTGTGTGATTTTTCATAATTTTGGTGTATGGTTTTTTCACGAACTAAAAATATGGACTTGTCCGATAGACTCACTGGAATATTCAGTAAATTTTAAGAGTCTAATTCATTGGATAAGTATTTTTAATAAATTTGTTTTCACAGCGTATAATATGTCCTAAAAACGCAGATTATGTAATGTACACTTATGTGGTTATTTGGAGTCTTGTATGACTTGTATTTAAATGAACTTGTATGAGCACTTATATGGGGTGTATATGAAGTGCATAACTGATGATAATCATTGTGTTCACTAGCGGGTCCGTAGGGTTTACTTGTGCATTTAGAATCATTAGGTGTCACTTACACGGTTTTGTATTTTAAAACATCTTGGACAAACGGGTTATATGGTGTATCGATTATACACATATACTCACTTAGTAACACATGTAATAGGGAGTCGGTAGCACATCCTATTTGTGAAGTTTGGATTATTTGCTTGCAACCTAAGGTGAGTTTCACTACTCTTTTCTCAAAAGCATGCGTCTTGGGTTGAGACAACGTACTAAACTTTTCTAGTCCGGTTTGGGACTACCTTTATATCTCGGGTTTTGAAATGCTTTGACTCTTTGTGTGGGACGGATTTTGACTCCTTGTGTGGGTCGGGTTTTACAATTCCTTGTGTGGATCGCGCTTTTATCAGTTTACAACTTTAACTGCCCTTTGTGAACTAAACACATTCTATCACTTAAAGTCCTTACATATTATTGGGTTAATCGCTGGAGGCATACGGGGTATTAGCTGATAGCGCTATTAGGTTGTATAGAAACCTCATGCTTGAGATGCTTGTGTCACGGGCATGAACTTCTGACCACATCTTTCCTACTTGTGTTGATAGACACTAGTACTAAGGCAGTTTAACGTATGTTAACACATTTCTGAAGGTTCCCAATAATCACCTGTTCAGTTACAATGAGTGGGCTAGCTACCCTTGACAAGCTTAAACTGATGACACTTTAACAATTGGATTTTTGACAACTTTACACCTGTTATCTAAACTGTGATCTCACCAACATTGTTTGTTGACCCACGATATACATGCTTTTGCATGAAGTTAGCTTCCGATGCCACGATTAGGAAGCACTGCACACTTCACTGCATTTGGGTCTAGGCATACATCTAAATTCCATTCTATGCTTTTACATTTTCTTTCATATGGTTTATATTGGGCGCGTTGTTTTGCGCAAGGTTTTAAACAATCTATGTTTGGTTTACGCTTCCGCAACTTAACTAAACTTTTTGGGTAAACGCTAAACTTAATTTTTGAAAACGAACTAAATGGTTTGGGATTTAGAGTTCGTTCATATGACTTATGGCTATGGGATCCTGGTATGTCATGTGCCTCGCGGTATAAAACCCGCAGTGGAAATTTGAGGGTGTGACACAAACAACTTCAAATAACTTCTTCAAGCACACTCTAACCTTCAGCTTCATTGTTTCCAGAAACATGTTAATTTTGAAAATGTTTTTGGTCAACAAAAGTTGGTGAGAATTACATAGGTTTGAATATTGAATAAAACTTGTACAATTCTAGTGTCATGGCAAGTCTAGTCCATATGTGAAAACAAAACTACTAGGTAAATCGTGTGCATAATCAAACCTTGTGACTAGAATATTGTGGTTCATCCCATACGCACATAGTTCACTCTTTTTTGTAATATGATCGATAACAATCACCCACGCTACCCATACTGGAGGTACACGTATCCGAGTGAGGTTGTCAATCCAATAGATCTATCATTGTGTATCGTTGGCTTGTACGGAGTTAATGATTATGCTAGTCTAATTGTGCTTACCAAAGTAATGTTTAAGACATAATGCAACATAGAATAACACATAGACACTTATGTTGAATTGCAATAGAAAATGTAACATGTTTCACCCCAAAAATTGTAAAATAGTAAAAAGAGGCTATGCAAACTCACCTTAATGATAATATCAGATCCCATGATATAGATTAAATGTGGCTCGAGTGTATCCAAGTATCACCCTATTTTTAAGGCAATAAATAAGTGTTGGGAAAACTTAAAAGTCTAAGTTTTCTAGTCTAAAAGTATTCTAGGGTTCCTAACTTGGGGATCAACAATTGATTAATAGTTAACTTAAAATAATAGTTAATGAAATAATAAATAAAGAAATTTAGAAAGTAAATATATAAAAAGAGTTTTTGTAAGATCTTAATTAAAGGTAGTTGTATTAAAATGTTGTAATGTGAAAATAATTTTTATAAAATTATTTTCTTAATTATTGAATATATAATACATTAATATTTATTTGTCAAAATATAGTATTAATATCTAAAAATATTAAAATTGATGAATTTCAGATCATAAAATTATATTTCTGATCTAAATGAATAAAAATAATTTATGTGAATTTTTGATGTAAATATATTGAAAAATGGATTTATTGTAAATTATTTATGATTAAAAGAGCATAAATTAATTAAAAATACTAAATAAATGTTTTTCTGAAATTAAAATTTAATTCTAAAAATTTTATTGATTTATAAGTTTAAAATAATTTTAATGAAATTTTATAAAACTGTTTAGATATTTTTATAGAATTTTTAATTTATTAATGAATAAACTTGTAATGTATTTTATATATATTAAATAAATGATTTTTGTAAAACTAAAAATTGTATAATAAAGTTTACTATTTGAATAACATAAAATATATTTTATAGATTTTATAAATCATATTTGGTATTTTAAAACTATTTTAAAAGGCAAATAGAATAAATATAAAGATAAAGGTTTAAAAAAATGATTGTGGCTGCTAAGAATCGAACCCGGGCCCTTGGCCGGTTCGTGTTTTAAATCACAAGTCTAGACCATCTGGTCTAGACCCTGAGAACGTTTTTATTCAGTTTCAAATAATTATAAAGGTTTCTTGATTTTGACCATAATAATAAAAAATTAAAATGATTGTGACTGGATTCGAACCCAAGTCACGAGTCGGTTCCAGGGGTTTAAATAAAAACGATGTTGGTGATTATTGTTGGTTTGTTTTAAATAAAAACGATGACAGCCATGTGTCATCTTCCCCAAATCGTAACACAAGAACCCTAATTTTCTAATAAATCAAATCAACAATCAATAACCTTTATATTCATAGGCTTATTGATCATGTGAATACGAAGATTGAAAACATGTAAAAGTTCGTGACTTACAGAACTGAATCGAAGAAGAATTGTGAGTCAACTAAAAAGTTTGTGACTTACAGAACTGGATGTGAGGGTTTTGTTTTTGGCACCTTTAGGTTGAAAAGGAGAGTCCAATTTATACTAACACTAATGAATTGCACGAAATGGAAAGTTTGACTCATACCTTATTTTGAATGCATAATTATCATAGATTTGGAAAGTTTTGAATGAAATTAGCGTGTATCATACGCCTATTGATCTGTCAATTCCATTTCCTTCCAAAATTAGATCGTAGGCGCCTTGATTTCGAATTCAAACGAATGGTTATTGGGTGTTTGACTATCAGAGTTGACTGACCACGATAATTAAGGAAGTGTTAAGTTTAACTGGTTTTGGATGATAGCACAAAATGGCAAAGTGTGTTATAAGTGGTGAACCGGCTCAGGCGCGGGTTCGAGTCCCGGCCTGAGCGGTTTTTCTTATTTTTTTGAATTTTCCAAATAAACCATCTATATATATATATATAATGATCATATTAAGATAAAAATGTGACGGAAAATTTTAAAACACACTAAAACATCGAGATCCAATGATTTTTATTAAATAATTATTAGTACAAGAAAAATCAAAAATACGAAACCTTACAGTCTCCCCTACTTTTAGGAACTTCTTCCTGAAGTTGTAGTTGGAGAGTCTGCTGGGAAGAGGTGTGGGTATTTAGACTTCATCTGGTCTTTGTGTTCCCAAGTGAATTCTGGACCTCGTTTAGATTCCCAACGAACTTTGACAATCGGGATGCGACTGCGCTTTAGTTTCTTGATTCCAGTGTCCATGATTTCAATAGGTTTCTCAATGATGTGCATAGTTTCATCGATTTTCACATCTTCGAGAGGGACATGGAGGTTCTCATCTGCTAATCATTTCTTCAAATTCGAAACATGAAAAGTTGGGTGGACATTGCTTAGCTTAGGTGGAAGATCAAGTTTGTAGGCCCTTTTTCCAATCCTGCCAAGAACTTTGAATGGACCCACATAACGAGGAGCTAGTTTTCCCTTTCTCACAAAGCGAATCACTCCCTTCCAAGGAGATACCTTAAGAAGTACAAAGTCCCCAACTTGAAATTCCAAGGGCCTTCAACATTTATCAGCATAACTCTTCTGTCGACTTCTAGCTTTAAGAAGATTATCATGGATCAGTTGGATCTTGTCTGTAGTTTCCTGGATCAGTTCAGGACTAGTGATCTGGGTTTCACCGATCTCATTCCAACAGACAGGTGAACGACACTTACGTCCATAAAGTGCCTTGAAAGGAGCCATGTCAATACTGGCATGGTAACTGTTATTGTATGAGAACTCGACCAAAGGAAGATGTGAATCCCATGCGCCACCAAAATCAATGACACAAGACCTGAGCATATCTTCAAGAGTTTGGATGGTCCGTTTAGTCTCACCATTTGTCTGAGGGTGATAAGTTGTGCTCAGATTTAACTCGGTACCCAAGGCGTCTTATAAAGAATCCCAAAAATGAGAGGTGAACCGACCATCGCGATCAGAAATAATGTCCAAAGGTATACCATGGCGACATACAATTTTGCTCACGTACATCCTTGCCAACCTTTCCAAAGAATATTTCTCACGAATTGGTAAGAAATGGGCTGACTTGGTCAAACGATCAATGATTACCCAAATACTGTCATAACCTTTGGGTGTACGAGGGAGTTTAGTGATAAAGTCCATCGCTATGCTCTCCCATTTCCATACAGGAATTTCTGGTTGTTCAAGCATACCAGAGGGTCGTTGATGTTCAGCCTTGACCTTGGAACAAGTGAGACATTTTGCTACAAAAAGAGCAATATCTTTCTTCATACCAGGCCACCAATAAGAATATCAAAGATCTTGGTTCATTTTATCAGCACCAGGATGAATAGAATAACGATACTTATGAGCCTCGTTCATAAGGAAGGTACGAAGATCATCACGGTCAGGAATCCAAAGTCGATTGAGAAAATAAAGTAGACCATCAGGTTTGGTTTCAAGTTGATTCTCAGCACCACAAGACATTTCCTCATACAGGTTACCTTGTGTGACTGGGGTATGTTGAGCCTAGAGAACACGATCCTGGAAATCAGTACGAACCCTTGCACAAGGAAGTTTGACGCGTTCTTTACGACTGAGTGTGTCTGCCACTACGTTCACTTTTCCAGGTTGGTAGCGAATTTCGTAATCATAGTCGTTAAGTAACTCAACCCAGCGTCGTTGCATCATGTTAAGATCCTTCTGGTTGAAGATATGTTGAAGACTTTTGTGGTCTTTGAAAACCACACATTTGGTACCATAAAGGTAATGTCTCCAAATCTTGAAAGCAAAAACGACTACACCCAATTCGAGATCGTGGGTGGAATAATTCTTTTCGTGGATCTTGAGTTGTCTGGACGCATAAGCAATAACCTTGCCTCGTTGCATCAGGACACAACCAATACCTTGATTTGATGCATCACAATAGACCACGAAATCATCATTACCATCAGGTAGGGTCAAGATAGGAGCTTCACATAGTTTCAGCTTAAGAGTCTCAAACACTTCCTCTTGTTTTGGTCCCCACTCATAAGGTTTACCCTTATGAGTTAAGGTAGTGAGAGGAACAGCGATCTTGGAGAAATTAGCAATGAATCGATGATAATAACCAGCCAGACCAAGAAAAGAACGAACTTCTGTTGGATTTTTAGGAACACTCCAATTTTTGACAGCTTCGATCTTTGCGGGATCAACATGAATTCCGTTCTCGTTGATGATGTGACCCAAGAATTGAACTTCCTTAAGCCAAAATTCGCATTTTGAGAATTTGACATACAGTTGTTCCTTCTTTAGGAGACCCAAGATTAAGTGAAGATGTTGTTCATGATCAGATTTTGATTTGGAATAAATCAAAATGTCGTCAATAAAGACAATCACGAACTTATCAAGGTAGGGTTTACAAACCCGATTCATTAGATCCATAAACACTACGGGAGCGTTGGTCAAACCGAATGGCATGACCATGAATTCGTAATGACCGTAACGAGTACGAAAGGCCGTTTTGGGAATGTCTTCCTCATGAACTCTAAGTTGATGATAACCAGAATGAAGATCAATCTTTGAGAAATGAGTTGCTCATTGATGTTGATCAAAAAGGTCGTCGATTCTAGGTAAGGAGTAACGAATCTTTATGGTGAGTTTATTAAGCTCATGATAATCTATACACATCCTGAGGGATCCATCCCTCTTCTTGACAAATAAAACAGGGGCTCCCCAAGGAGAAAAACTGGGACGGATGAATCCCTTATCTGAGAGTTCCTGGAGTTGACTGGCAAGCTCTTGCATCTCAGAGGGTGCAAGACGATAAGGAGATTTGGCGATTGGGTTAGCACTAGGTATAAGATCGATTCTAAATTCAACTTGACGAGAAGGAGGTAAACCAGGTAGATCTTTAGGAAAAACTTCAGGATAATCCCGAATGATTGGAATATCTTGTATACTCTTGCCCTTGTCTTTCTTTTCTTTCACACTAGCTAAGAAAGCCATATACCCCTTTCGTAAGTATTTTTGAGCAGTCATGCAAGACATGAGTTTAAGTTCACCACAAGGTTTCTCGCCATAAATCTTCAAAATGCGACCAGATACAAAAGGAATACGAATAACTTTCACAAAGCATAAGATTTCAGCATGATGGGTTGACAATCAATTCATGCCTACTATGACATCGAAACTTCCAAGATGCATAGGAATGAGATCAATAGAGAAAGTATGGTCATCAAGGTTCAACACACAGTTTCGTATAACATAATCGATCGAGATAGATTTCCCGTCAGCTACTTCTACCACTAGGGGTTCTTCTAGGTTAGTTTGAGGAATGTTAAGTAGGGGTTCAAATTTAAGTGACACAAACGACTTATCAGCACCCTAATCAAATAGTATGGAAGCATAGTGGTTATTAACAAGAAACGTACCATTAACCACTTCATTGTTGTTGCGGGCTTGATTAGCATTGATGTTGTACGTGCGACCACGAGCACATAGGTTTTGATTATGGTTACAGGTTTGGTTTTGGTTTTGGTTTTGGTTCCGGTCTCTTCGATTAGGGCACGTATCCCTATAGTGATCTGGGCTACCACACTCATAACACTGACCACGAGCAGGCCTACCATTTTGAAAATTGGGGGCTGGAGCATTCCTAGCAGGGTTATTCTGAGCAGCAGGGGCAGCAGGAATTCAACAAACATTCGCGAGATGCCCGTACTTTTGACAAATGGTACATTGACGACAAGGCACTTTGGTTGGGTGGTGATACTTGCAGGTGTTACAAAAAGGATGGTTTCCAGTATCTGGTTTCTTGTTGGGTGGAGCAGTGGCAACCATTGCAAAATTCCTTGCCTTGCGTCTTTTGTTGGTTGAGGGATCAGATTTAACCTCGATAGCAGGTTGAGAAGTATCCTTCGCAACAGCTTTCTTTGTATTCTTGTGAAAAGGGGTGCCATTTTTCAAATGATTATCAGTCAGAGTAGCTGCTAGGCGCTTGGCTTCCTTGTGAGTGGCAGGATTTCTCCCCACACAGTATCCTGAATCTGCATGGGTAAACCTCCAATATACTTTTCAATAGCAATAGGTAAGGGTGTGACCTTATGTGGTAGCAATAGGCTCAGTTCATGGAAACGAGTGTTATAGGCCAGATTCTCCCCACTGTCCTAGACCAGAATGTGAAACTCATCCTCTAACTTATTGACTTCGTTACGAGGGCAGAAATCTGCCTTCATAATGCCCTTAACTTGCTCCCAAGTCAAAGCCAGTGCGACTTTGGCTCCGCGAGTCCGTTTCTCTTCGTTCCACCATGTGAGTGCCCGCTTGTGGAGGACACTCATAGCATAGCAAACTTTGAGATTGTTAGGGCACTCGCTATTGATGAAGGTATTTTCGATAACTTCGAACCACTGAAGGAGGCCAGTGGCTCCTTCGTCCCCGCTAAACTTGGGAGGGTTACAAGTGTTGACGTGCTTGAGGGTGCAAACAGGGTGAGCATTCCCGTTCCCATTGCCATTCCCATTGTGATTACCATTCCCATTGCCATTGCCATTTCCATTCAATTGAGCGACTTGAGCCACCAAATTGGGAAGTAACGTCGCTATTTGTTGAGCCATCTGTTGGGTAATGATCGCAGCGAGTTGGACATTGTCATTGTCATGGTTGTTGTTGTTGTTGTTGATGTTGTTATCATTGTCATTGTCGTTGTTAATACGAGTGCTGCGACGAGGAGGCATTATCTATAAGAGACACAATGAAGGTTTCAATGAGACATAGGATGAATCAAGGTAAGGATATATAATAAGTAATGTACTCATTTATTCATTAATTAAAACGAATAAACGAAAACGTTGACTTATCAAAGCTTCTAGATTCTAATAACATAGTGAAGACATGCTTTAGCCTATAAGTAAACACTCATCCCGAGAATTCCCAGGTAGGCATCCAGGTCCCTCGTCTGATTGGGATTTATGCGCAATGCCAGTCCTAGACAGAAAATTCAGAATACAGGAGTTCACCCTTCCAGATTGCATATGTTCGTTATTAAAATATAGAAGTTCGACGAGATCATCAAGGTGGTTCTATACCTGAGGATTTTGTCCTATTAATCTAAAGGTGGATCAGGATTGCAGCAAACGAATAAGAGTAGACAACGTGTAGGTCTAGGGTAGCATAGGGTGTGGGATAGGGATAAGGATAAGGAAGCAAATAGGGTTGCAAGTAAGAGAAGCAAGTACTGGTTTAAAATCCCTAAGGTTATAGTCTAGATTATTTTTTCTAATAACCTAATTCCCTATAACCAAGGCTCTGATACCAATCTGTAACACCCCAACCGATCGCGAAAACATTGGAATGTCACGTATTGATGATTGTTCGGTAGCACAAGGTAAATAATGAAATTTTAAGTACTTTATTGATAGCATTAAAATATCCCAAAATGAAACATTTTCTAAGAAATTCAAATACTAGTACATAATCATAGAAAAAATCAAACAACTTCAAATAACTTCTGCAAGCACACTCTAACCTTCAGCTTCATTGTTTCCTGAAACATGTTAATTTTGAAAATGTTTTTGAGTCAACAAAAGTTGGTGAGAATTACATAGGTTTGAATATTGAATAAAACTTGTACAATTCTAGTGTCATGGCAAGTCTAGTCCATATGTGAAAACAAAACTACTAGGTAAATCGTGTACATTATCAAACCTTGTGACTAGAATATTGTTGTCCATCCAATACGCAAATGGTTCACTCGTTTTTGTTATATGATAGATACCAATCACCCACGCTACCCATACTGGAGGTACACGTATTCGGGTGGGGTTGCCAATCCAATAAATGTATCATTGTGTATCGTTGGCTTGTACGAAGTTAATGATTATGCTAGTCTAATTGTTCTTACCAAAGTAACGTTTAAGACATAATGCAACATAGAATAACACATAGACACTTATGTTGAATTCCAATTGAAAATGTAACATGTTTCACCCCAAAAATTGTAAAATAGTAAAAAGAGGCTATGTAAACTCACCTTAATGATAGTATCAAATCCCATGATATACATTAAATGTGGCTCGAGTGTATCCAAGTATCACCCTATTTTTAAGGCAATAAATAAGTGTTGGGAAAACTTAAAAGTCTAAGTTTTCTAGTCTAAAAGTATTCTAGGTTCCTAATTTGGGGATCGACAATTGATTAATAGTTAACTTAAAATAATAGTTAATGAAATAATAAATAAAGAAATTTAGAAAGTAAATAAATAAAAAGAATTTTTGTAAGATCTTAATTAAAGGTAGTTGTACTAAAATGTTGTAATGTGAAAATAATTTTTATTATATTATTTTCTTAATTATTGAATATATAATACATTAATATTTATTTGTCAAAATATAGTATTAATATCTAAAAATATTAAAATTGATGAATTTCAGATCATAAAATTATATTTCTAATCTAAATGAATAAAAATAATTTATGTAAAATTTTGATGTAAAAATAATAAAAGATGGATTTATTATTAATTATTTATGATTAAAATAGCATACATTAATTAAAAATACTAAATAAATGTTTTTTCTGAAATTAAAATTTAATTCTGAAAAGTTTATTGATTTGTAAGTTTAAAATAATTTTTATGAAATTTTATAAAGCTGTTTAGATATTTTTATAGAATTTTTTATTTATTAATGAATAAAATTGTAATATATTTTATATATATTAAATAAATGATTTTTGTAAAGCTAAAAATTGTATAATAAAGTTTACTATTTGGATAACATAAAATAAATTTTATAGATTTTATAAATCATATTTGGTATTTTAAAACTATTTTAAAAGATAAATAGAGTAAATATAAAATAAAGGTTTAAAAAAAAGATTGTGGCTTCTAAAAATCGAACCCGGGCCCTTGGCTGGTTCGTTTTTTAAATCACAAGTCTAGACCATCTGGTCTAGACCTTGAGAACGTTTTTATGCATTTTCAATAATTATAAAGTCTTCTTGATTCTAAACATAATAATCAAAAATTAAAATGATTGTGACTGGATTCGAACCTAAGTCACGAGCCGGTTCCAGGGGTTTAAACACAGAGGGTATCACCAACTGGTGTACAGATCAGCTGGTGATTATTGTTGGTTTGTTTTAAATAAAAACGATGACAGCCATGTGTCATCTTCCCCAAATCGTAACACAAGAACCCTAATTTTCTAATAAATCGAATCAACAATCAATAACCCTTCTATTCATAAGATTATTGATCATGTGAATACGAAGATTGAAAACATGTAAAAGTTCGTGACTTACAGAACTTAATCGAAGCAGAATTGTGAGTCAAACAAAAAGTCAAAACGCGATTGATTCTTGTTTAAAGATGAATTGTGAACATAAATTGGATGTGAGGGTTTTGTTTTCGGCACTTTTAGGTTGAAAAGGAGAGTCCCATTTATACTAACACTAATGAATTGCACGAATTGGAAAGTTTGATCCATACCTTATTTTGAACGCGTAATTATCATATATTTGGAACGTTTTGAATGAAATTGGTGTGTACCATACGCGTACTGATCTGTCAATTCCATTTCCTTCCAGAATTAGATCGTAGGCGACTTGATTTCGAATTCAAACGAATGGTTATTAGGTGTCTGAGTATCAGAGTTGACTGACCATGATAATTAAGGAAGTGTTAAACTTAATTGGTTTTGGATGATAGCACAAAATGGCAAAGTGGCTCAGTGGTTGTGTGTTTGTGTTATAAGTGGTGAACCGGCTCATGCGCGGGTTTGACTCCCGGCCTGAGCGGTTTTTCTTATTTTTTTGAATTTTCCAAATAAACCATAATATTATACACACACACACACACACACACACATATATATATATATATTATGATCATATTAGGATAAAAATGTCACGGAAAATTTTAAAACACACTAAAACATCGAGATCCAATGATTTTTATTAAATAATTATTAGTACAAGATAAATCAAAAATACGAAACGTTACATTGTAATTGAAGACGAAATTATCGAAATGAACCAGACTTGTGTTTGACACAATTCCCTTAAACAGATTCGCGGTCTGCTCCTAGGGTACACCGGTTCAAAAATAGTGACGGTGCACTGCCGGGCTATCCCACTTGCCTGGAAAATAGTCGTACATCGATTAAGTTTGTTCTCTACATGTATGTGTGCGTGACTATTTCTTTTTTCTATTTTACCAAATGTGACACAAAACCTTCCATTATATAAGAACATGGATGTATGAAGAGTCTTCTTAATTAGAGACTTAATTTAAGACATAAAGACTTTAATTATCTGACATAAAATCTCAAATTAAAAGAATTAAACCTCTAATCAAAGACATAAAACCTCTACTCAAGAGTTTAGTCATTAATTCACCACATTAAGAGTCTTATTAATAATTATAATTTACTAAATTATAATTTCAATATCATCCATTCACCATATTTCCAACATTCCCTCACATGAATTGAGATTGATCAAAACACAGATATTTCCAACAAACCCCCACATTAATGGGAGTCATTCTCAGAAGCAACCACATTCCGATTAAATTTCAACAGTTGAGTTTTGCATATGATAGGTAGGTGTGACCCTTTGAACCTTCACTCATGAAACACACTTAGACCACTGGCTCTGAGTAGACATCGATGTCTTTGAACTCGTCTGTTGTTTGTGTAGACGACAATGCGCTTCACACAAGACTCTCCCTGATAACGTCAAGTCCTCATAGATGTGTCCATTATGGCCATGGACACGTGCCTAGTTCTGCAAGACCTCTTAGGTGTTGTGCCCCAACAAAACCCTTCGAAGTGACCCTACTTCTCTCTCACATAGGTGTTTCGCTAGGACTGGTTACCACAGTCGAATCATTAAAAGCCATAAGATTAACCTCATCCTTGTCACTTTTAGAAATGGACTAGGAAGCTTACCAAATTCTTATGGCAAACTCCCTTTTTCAAAGCACGGGGTTTCCTACTCCCCCCCACAGTGACCTCACTTATTCATACAATTAGGTTGTCCTATTGAACTCAGATCTTGGGATCTCCAGTCAGCTGAGTTAGGTTTCCTTCGCATGAATTTAATTTTTCAAGGGCTTTAATCCCATTGCCATGGACGACTTCTGAACTAACTCTCTTCTTAAGCCTTTTTGTTAGCGGATCCGTGATGTTATCCTTTGACTTCACATAGTCAAAAGTGATAACTCCTGTAGAGATTAGTTGTTGTGCCGCATTATGTCTACGTCTTATATGCATGTTCTCACTATTACACATTGTGATATGAGCTCTGCTAATTACCGATTGGCTATCACGGTGTATACATTTGGACGATGCCGGCTTTAGCCACCTAGGTATATCCTTAACAAATTGACGTAGCCATTTTGCCTATTCATCCTCTTTATCTAAAGCGATGAATTTTGATTCCATCGTGGATCTAGCAATAACCATTTGCTTAGATGATTTCCACGTTATTGCAGCACCTCCAAGTGTGAACACATACCCACTCATTGCCTTGGAATCATTCGTGTTAGATATCCAATTCGCATCACAGTAATTTTCAATAACTACTAGATATCTATTATATTGCATCCCATGTTCTCGTATGTATCTTATGTACCAAAGCACCCGTATCACGTAACTCCCATGACATGAACTTGGGTTGCTCGTGTATCTACTTACTTGTTGCTAAGTCTGGTCTGGTACAACTCATCAGATACATCAACCAGCCAATAATTCTTGAGTACTCTAATTGGTTAACAGGCTCACCTCAACTCTTAGCTAGATGTTGACTCGTGTCAATGAGAGTTCTAGCCACATTAGAGTCATTTCCAGTGAACTTCACAAGAATTTTGTCCACATAATAGGACTGACTTATAACAAGTCCATTATGGGTTCGTGTGATTTGTACTCCCAAAATCTCATCCGTTCATATCAAACCTTCTATTTTCAAATGCAAGTCACCTCCACACTTAAATGTTATTGAATAACTACCAAATGGGGTGATGAAAGTTTCTCCCTTTCGTATGAAGTTTGAGAAAACTTCTCAAATACCATTTTTACATCCCTACAGATTGTTTCTTAAATGACTCCCCCCCCCCCCATTCCTTGCACTTTGATTAAGTTTGAGGTTTGAGTAATATCACTCATGATGACATTAGACACATGTGATAAAATAACAACTATCTACATCTTTGTGTTATTGAGGTCATCCCATTATATTACTCAACTCATATTTCTCACACGAGCTATTTTCTGAGCTATATGAGTTCTCCTAATAATAAGCCAAATAGAATCATAACCAATGAAATATATATTCGGTCCTAACGAGTCACCCTTTTAATGAATTACAGATTGGTTTTTACAAAATTCATTCTTATGTCGTCACATATGTTTGAATGTTCAAAGTTAATTTATTCTCCGTGGAGCATCTAAATTCACAAGTATTCGTCTAGCATGCTTTAGACTATAAATACTTAGCCTTAAGAGATAACGCACTATCTCTTCCTAACATTCACGTCTTAGCTTAGACACAAAATAAGATTTTGTTTTACTATTCTAAAACCTCAGTTTTAAGAATGTTTCAAACCATAGTTAATTCCATCCATTAGGATCAAAACTAGTTTGCCTTTAATCTCCAAGGCTTCACCATTGTCTTTAGGACATAAACATAAGTCTTAATATAAGTCACTTTGATGAACATATTCGTCATCAACACAAGGAACTGTATAAAATCACTATATCTTGAGATAGAGTCAATTAGATTGACACTCAATGACATGACATTCACATATCCCAAAATATTTTACAAATCCTCCATATAGTTAAACCAACATTGATGGTTTGTAAAGACTCTACACATCCATCACCATTATAAGCCTTTAATAATAAATATCCCAAAATTTATCAAAGGTTTATGAATAGTAACATATACTTCTTTCATATGTTATAGTCATAATCACAACTCGCACATTGTGTTTATGCAAATCACTTCTTGCATATATATATATATATATATATATATCCTTATTAAATTAGTCGTCCAAAAAACATATTGTCTTACATATCCTTTTTCATATATATATATATATATATATATATATATATATATTAACCCCAAATATATATAATATATTACAAATATATTTAAACGGATTCATATAAGGATATATGAACATCAAAGCTCAAAGTGTTATTCTCTTCAACACTTTATCGCTCGATGAAATAATAGCAATTATATCGTCTCGTGGAATGTTTCGAGGTACTCCCTCAATACACGGTTCAAACCAACAAAGTTGTTTATAATTAACTACTCATAAGTAGTCGAACATGTAAATATGTCCAAAACAAAATCAAGTTGTTTTACACTAAATAGTCTTTCAATACTATTATATGGTTCAAGACATCATACTTCTCATACAAGCATCAAACAATATATAATTTGCAAAAGACATGTTTTATTCCTTCAAAACATTTCTCCTTTTACAAGTGTTTTTTAACCATAAACTCTAATATAGTTTTATTATGTTAAACCATTTCTAGCTCACTTGTTAAAGTATATGGTTTTCATGAATAACCGCTACTAATTCGCTCATTAGAAACTATACGTGTACCACATAAACATATACGGTTTAAAAAATTAACCATTTCTAACATACTTATTAGAATACAAATGATTACACGTTTCATCATGTAGAGTTTTGATTATATTAAATAAACCTTTTTCTAACACACCCGTTAGAAATACTCAATTACCCAAAATCGTTTTAAAGGTCATTGGCTTAAATTTTCAACCGTTTCTAACTTGCTTGTTAGAAATACATGATTATGACAATCGTTTTAAATCTTGTTGGTTGATATATAAAATAAACTGTTTCTATCATGCTAGATAGAAAATTAAACCATCTACATAAACGGTATTAACTTTGGATTTTCTAAAATACACCCGTTACAAACTCGCTCGTTAGAAACCGTCAAATTTTAACCAAACTGGTTCAATATTGATTATTTTCCAAAATATTCATTTCTAACATGTTTGTGTATTTTGTAAAATAATATTTTCTAGCACATTCGTTAGAAAATATAAACATCTTATTTGTCTTTACAAATCATCAATTTCTAACACGCTCGTTAGAGAAATCAACATATAAGTTTAAAAATTAAACTTACGATTTTTTAAATAATGATTTCTAATACGCTTATTATTAGAAATGTTTCATGACACGTTATTCTTTCAACGACATCGATGCTAACACGATTGTTAGAAATACATGTTTCAAAACCTTATATTCCGAAACCTTTTATTTTCATAACTATTTTCCAATACTCTCATTAGAGAATCTAAACATTTCAAAACTTTGAATTTCACATGGGTTTTCAATTATTATGTCTTTTCTAATACTCTCATTAGAAATTTCGTATTTCAAAAAATTCTAAATACATGTTAATATTTGTTAATAATCCTGTTTATCTAAACACGACACAAAACCCATGAACCCGAAAAAGTTGAATCAAATTCGTTTCATAAAACATTCTTTCGAATTAAAGATTGCATTCCCATCATGAATGTAATCCGATTTGATGTACCAAAAGGATAAACATTTACAAACTTTTTTGAACCCACACTCATTAAGAAGAACACGAAAGTTTGTTTTACTAATCTGTTTAAGTTTGTTAGGAAAATTACATTGTAATCGCTGCAGCGCCTCTCGTACATGAAGCTTGCCTGTATCAGGGTCGCTGCACTTCCTGCAGCAAATTGTAATTGAAGACGAAATCATTAAAATGAACCGGACTTGTGTTTGACATAATTCTCTTAAACAGATTCGCGGTCTGTTCCCAGGGTACACCGGTTCGAAAACAGGGACGGTGCACTGCCAGACTATCCCACTTGCCTGAAAAAATAATCGTACATCGATTGAGTTTGTTCTCTACATATATGTGTGTGTGAGTATTTCTTTTTTCCATTTTTCCAAATGAGGCGCAAAGCCTTCCGATCCATTATATATGAACATGGATGTATGAAGAGTATTCTTAATTAGAAACTTAATTTGAGACATAAAGACTCTAATTAAGTGACATAAAATATCTAATTAAAAGTATTAAACCTCTAATCAAAGACTTAAAACCTCAGCTCAATAGTTTGGTCTTTAAGTCACCACATTAAGAGTATTATTAATAAATATACTAAAATATAATTTCAATATCATCCATTCACCATAGTTCCTGTCCGGGTTTGGTCTCATGTTCGAATCTCACGCTTCACCGAAAAAATAACCGCTTGGGTTTGAAAGGAGAAACCAGTGTGGTGCTATGGGATTCGATCCTGAGCAATGATCGCTTTGCAACACAGGATTTACCGCTGAAACATTACTAATTCAAAACAACAATGGTTATTATGCACAAAGGAATGAGTATAATAACAATCGTTATTATAAGCAAATATTTCAAGAAGTTAAAGCTTGTGAAATGTCATGGAATGCAGGATATATAAGGCTAGGAATTTTGAAAATGTCAAATGTGAAGTTTGTTGAACAAAAGAGAATTTTACTAAAGTTACAACTATCAAATGTTGAGAACAACTCTGGTTATCATGCCTCCTCATCTAGGGTTGCACCTCCCTGGGTTTAAATACCGGTTTGACTGGATGAGAGATCTTTTGTGGGACATCCTGAATAGAGCTGACATTTTTGTCAAAAATGAGACCCTGTAAATTTTCTCACAGACCCTGCGGAAGGGAGATCCACCCTGTGACCAGCAGATCTGCTTGCCTTTGTTTGGGAGAGGGGGAAACATGCTTGCGTGGACCTCACAGGGGTATCTCCTTTGGTTGGGTTAAGGGAAACAGGGTTTGTAGCTCGGCAAGCATTGAGAAAGGCGGAATCGAAGAAGGTAGATAAGCATGCTAAAGCTTGTGCAGAGAACCAACATGTCTTTAGCCTTTGATAACTTTGGCTCCCTAGCGCCAGAAGCTATTCGTTTCTTGACCATGGTCCAACGGGTCGTTCACAGCAATAGTTCATCTATAGAGGGGCAAGGACTTATCTTTGGTAAACTAGAATTCGTAATTCAAAAAGAGGTGGTAGCGCAACTTATTGCCCGTCTATCTTCTATTGTGATGTAACTTTCGTATTTTGTTTTAATGAAAGAAATCGAGTGTTAAACGTATTGAAATGAGAATTTGTTTTAATTGTGGTTTGAAAGGAGACATTGTCGGTGCTTGTCCTTATCTCACTAAAGTAAAGCAAAAGCAGTTGATTGTGATGAAAATTCCAAACTTGGCAAATAGACATATTGGTAAAAAAACAATGTTTGAAAAGAAAAGCTCGTAAAGAAGAGCTAAAGTCGAGAAGGTTTTACCATCTGATAATGTTCTGAAAATCTTCACAAAATTCAAATTGTTCTGTAAAATTATTATGTTTGGGAAACAAGCCTTTTGAAAAAAGACAGAAATTATTCATCAAAAGAATGTTAAACCCAATCAAGTTCGGAAAGCCAAGATATCGGATGGTGCATCACCTATTCTACTTGATGATCAAACAGAACATAATGTAAAGAAAAATTGGATTATGATAGAAGTGTCATTTATTGACGACGAAGGCCGACCTAAGACAATTTTAGCTCGGGTTACATCTCCAACTAATTATGTAGCTGCATATGCAGGTGGCTTCTAGAAGGCCTATTAACGACGTCCGGGTTGTTGATAATAGATCGCCCCGACACATTTAAGACGACTTAGCACTCATGTTTGATGTTAAACCTACTAAGGGTGGATGGGTGTTCATCACCCATCACACACATTACACTATCATATCTAATAATATTGTGCCACCTTATTTCATCACATTTTATCACTAAACTTTTTTTTAAATAATCTAAAAACATTACATTAAATAAAAAAAACTACATTAAATAAAAAAACATTACATTAAATAAAAAACATAAAAATAAAAAAACTAAAAGTTAGAGGCCCAACCCCACTTGTGCCAAATTTTTGGGTTTGTTTGGTATGGGGTAATGGAATGGAAGGGGGAATGGAATGGACGAGGTAATGGAATGGACAAGGTAATGAAATGGATCATTACCATTCCATGTCTTGTTACAAAACATTATTTTGTGTTGTTGGGTAGGCATGAAAAGACGAATGAATAAAATCGGTGGTTAGTGGCGGTGGTGAGTGGTGGTCAGTGGCGATGATGGTGGTGGTGATATGTGGCCGTAGCGGCGGTGGTGGGTGGCGCCAGCGACGGTGGAAGGTGGAGATGGATGGCCGTGATAGTGGGTGGGCGACGATGATGAATAGTGGTGAGTAGTGGTTGGTGGTAGTGATGGTAGGTTGTGGTGTGTGGCGATAGTGTAGTGGTGGGTGGCGGCAACGGTGGCAATGGGTGGAGGTGGATGGCGGTGATGGTGGGTGGGTGACGATGGTGAATAGTGGCGGTGGTGGGTGGGCGATAGTGGTGGGCGGCGACGGTGGTGGGTAGGTGGGTGAAGGTAGCGGGTGGCGGTAGCGGTGGTGGACGACGGTGGTGGGTGGTGGCAGCAGCGATGGTGGGTGACGATGGTGGGTGGTGACGGTGGTGGTGGGTGGTGGCGACAACGGTGGTGGGTGGTGGGTGGGTGGGTGGTGTGGGTGGTGGTGGGTTATGGTGTTGTTAGTAAAGGATGAATGAGGGATGGAATGAAAAAAAAAACATGGGGATGGATGAAATGGTTTTGAGGGAATGGAATGCTTTGTGGAATGGGCGATTCCATTCCTTTAACCAACCAAACACACTATTTTTCATTACCTCGTAATGGTCCATTTCATTCCCCCTTCCATTCGACCATACCAAACGCTACCTCACATTTTCATTCGATGAGAAATTCTAGTCGGGGTTGTGTCGTTGTCGGGGTCGGAAAATTCATCATTCAAATTCACATCGGGCATGTTACTTGACAACACATCCGTTGATGGCGTACAATCGTCTAGGGGTGTACAAAATGCTCGCGGCTCGCAACTAGCTCGAAAAATGCTCGAAAAAAGCTCGACTCGAAAATGCTTGTTTTATTATCGAGTCGAGCCGAGCTGGCTCGATTACAAATCGATCCGAGCTCGAGCTAGGGGTCTTGGCTCGGTGGCTCGGCTCGTGGCTTGATAAACATCTTTATATACTTAATTATACTTTGAGTTAATCAATAAAATATGAAAAATAATTGAACAAAAACACAAATTTTACAAATAATACTTTTAGTATGCCTTTCATTCATTAAAATTTTAGAAAAATAAAAAATACATGTATATGTGTAATTTTATTTTTAATTTTTTTTGTTTTTATTTTATAATTTTTTTAAAAAAAATAACGAGCTGCTCGAGCTTAGCCTGGCTCGGCTCGGCTCGGCTCTGCTCGATTACACCCCTACAATTTTCCGAATCGGGCGTAACATTACTAGAAAATATAAAACCTAATTAAATTTTGACCGTAACAATCGCCACGCCTAAATGTGTGTAAAATCATTGCCGACCTCAGAAGCATACTCGATGTGAGAAAAGGCTACCTGCATATCTTCTGTTTTGTCGAGGTGATAATTAAACACACAATACCAACATTTTTTTTTTTTTACTTTTACAAATAAGATACATTAATTAAAAATTAAAAATTAAAAATAGTACAACTTAAATATAAAGGATATAATCAAATTAATTGATCGGTAGGTGCGACTCCTCAAACTCAATATCTAAACTACGTCACGCTATCAAACCAATGTCTAATAACAAACTCACTCGATATCAAATTTAAAACAGAAAATCATACTTAAAACAAAAATTTTGTTTAATCACAAACAAAATTCCAAAAATCATATTTAACTTAAAACATAATTTCATAAATATATAAACACTTAAAATGGAAGCCAAACCACTATGCATAATAATAATAATAATAATAATAATAATAATAATAATAATAATAAATAAATAACAAACAATGGAAGCCAAGTTCTTTTTCACGTGATGTGTGTCACGGTTTTGGTGTATCGCGGGCGTGAAGAAAATGGTGGGGCGGTGTTCGTGATGGTCACAGCCATCACGGTTAGCCCATCACGGACCGTCCCGTCTCCCCTAACTACATGTTTTATTTAAATTGTTAACTCCTTGTTTTTATCAAAATTAGTACTTACTCAGTGTAGCTTATTTTCTTTAGCATGAATGTCAACAAAAGTTGCTTGCTTGATAAGAGTTCTATTATATGGAGCAATGTTTTCAGAATCGGATCGGACGTCGAACTGGCCTCCTTATCGATTCACTGGTTCGTCTGGTCCAAACGGATATAAGAACCGGATATTGTTGTAAAATTAATAGGGTAAATTTTTAGAAAATATAAAAAAAAATCAGGTTCAACCGATTTAATACACAGTTCAACCGGTCCGATTCCCGGTCCGGCCTCCGGTTCACCGGTCCTACCCTCGGTTCGATGCACCACCGGTTCAATACCCCGACCCGGACCGGTTCAACCCCCGGTTCCTGGTCCGTCCAGCTGGTCCTGTCCGGGTTTCAAAACAATGGTATGGATTGAATGCTACCCTACTCAAAGAACTCTTATCCTATCAACATGGGACTATTTGGTGAGTTTCTTTTGGTCCGTGATAATTTTGATGACTTGATATCTTCGTTGCTGCTTATGATATTATCAATTTAAGAACATTATCTTTTGATACTTGAACACAATTGTGAGGCCTCCTGGCTTTCGGGCATTATGTTAGTTAAGAACTGAGCATCCTTCGGTTATGTACTTGTTCAATGTCACTATGAAAGTAATGTTATCACTCAGTAGTTTAGTACTAATATAAATAGATCATGACCATCGTGATTGATACCAAGTACTTCGTGTACTTATGAGTGATTAGCATATCATGTTGAGTGGGAGCACAAGTTAGTATTTGAATTACCAACCATCTTATGGTGGAGTGGTATGAAGGCTCAATAATAGAAGATTCATAACGGAAAGGTCATGGGTTCGATTCTTGAAAGCGCCAGGTTTTACCGATTATTCCAATGTCTTGCTTCTGGGCAGGTGGATAGTCGGGTTTTCCTCGAAATTTGTGAACTTGGTGAAACTCCCGTACATGTCTGGTTATGTCTGGTGGAAGGAATCCTGATTTGACTGAGTAGGGACTCCGAACTCTGAATAGAGCTCTTGGTGAATTTTGTTGACCGTTAAAAAAAATATTTGAATTGATTTTAACATAATGAGAATGTGTGCTGACTATTTGCTTATAATGTACCAAACTTTTAGGTTTTGGGATTTCAAACTTTGACCACCAAACTTTTAGCTTTTAGGATTTCAAACTTTCTTAAACTTGCATTGCACTTTGGCCAAAATTTTAGCTTTTAGGATTTCAAACTTTGACCACCAAACTTTTAGCTTTTAGTCGCGAGTATTTTTTTGAAGCTCACGCAAGAATAACAGTCACTTAATATTATCTTTTATGTCCACGAAACCCTCCACGCAACAGGAGCTCCCACAACGACGCGCGATCTTTAACGTCCGCCAAACACCTAACGCAACAGGAGCTCCCGCCGCGTTTCGCACAACAGCCGCACCCGCGGCGAAGCGCGGGCAACTAATACCTAGTTTTATTAAAGAACAGTTGTATACAATATATAATTCAAGAAACATTAACAAAAATACATGAATTCATTTAGAATAGCCTCTCTAGGAAAACTTACATGCACACGAAAAGTAATTTTTTGGCAAAAAAGAGAAAGAAAAAAAAAAAGTAGAAACGTATATATCTTTATTGACTCAAACGAAAAGTGTGTTGTTTTTGTTTTTAACTTTAAAAAAAGTTGGAATTTAGGGCCAGGCTGTAATTAGGTTGGTGAGATCAGAAGATACAATTCCACATTTCCCTTCTGTCAAAAATGTCCAACTGCCTCACATGTTGTGTTTCATATATTCTCTCCAAAACTTTAAATCATAAATAATAACATTTTCGTTGTTACATCTGTTTTACTCTTCTAAAATGTTGCATCTAGTAGAAAGATCTAAGAATTTTGTGCCTATGGTTGATGTGAGAAGTGGGTTTGGTGTTTTTGGAAAAACCGTAATTTAAGATTGCAGTTCTGGCATAGGTGGCTGCTGACTCGAACAAGGGACGATGACTGGGACAAACTTGAGGGAATTACCGCAATTTGAGATTACGGTATTAAAAAAATATATATACCGCAACTTTAACTTACAGTGTAGTATTATCTGAAAATGGAACTTTTAAGAAAAGCACACCAACTCAGATAGCGGGTTCATACTTCTTATGTACATAAGAATATCCATGCGGTCGTTTGAACATAGATCAACAGAAATTCCATCACCGAAATCCATATATCCTTTTCACACATTATTTTCCATACAAAGCAAATAAAAATATCGGGGTACATAAGGTTTTATTGTACGTGGTATATGAAGAAGAAAAAAAATTGTGGCGTTTGACAACTATGAAAATTCATTGGGTGTATATTATACATTGTTGGAGGCTATGGTTTTTTAGTTTTGTTGGATCGATATTACATCTGAATGAAATTACTTTGATCGATGTTACATCTGCACGTAGTATAACACGTGTAGAATGTTACTTCGGTTACATAATTTCAAATATATTAATGCTTGAGTGCCCGAAGGTTACAAGTCCATCCAGCTTCTTCTTTGCATCCCCCATAGGGTTTTCCCTAATAGCAGTAGTGTTGGTGGCATGGCAACATGAAAGGGATTGAGGAGTACCATAGGGTTTTCCAGGGGTAAACTGGTTTATACATTAAAAGGGTATTACACTAATTCGTTTCCAGGCCCACAATGGTAGTATGTTCATAGGACCTGCACACGTTTTGTCGGTGGGGACTGCGGCTTTAGACAAGTTTCTATACAGACAAGCCAATACAACACTCCCCCCCAAATATATTCGCAACATGATTCTAATGACTTAACATGGTTTAAAAATGACAACGATGTCAAACCGTTACAAGAGTAGCCAAACAGTGTATTCAGGCAGTTGCTGCTTTATTTATTTATTTACAAGTTAAGTGGTAAAAATACCATTTCCTCAAACCATGCTTTCCTCGACGTCTATACCCAACAAAGATTGTACTTTCTCTAATCGTTGTTGGGGAGTCATTTTATCCTCTGGTCCTGCTATTGGTGGACCGTTAACGCTCAATCCCATGAGCACGTTGAGGTCCTCTAACGTCACCGTCATTTCACCAAATGGTAGGTGAATCGTGCGAGTCTCTAGACGCCATCTTTCTACAAGGGTGGTTATCAAACCACGGTCCAGAAGTCGGTATCCGCAATCGATAACCCCACCAAAACCAGCCATCCGAACCATATATTCAACATTGGGGTTTAACAGATGTTTTTTTAATGGCTGACCAAAATCTATGGTCCCCCGCCTAACATCAAGCTCTGTGGCGTGGCCTACATTATCTTCAAATAAATACGCGAAACGATGTTGTGGCTAGAGCCATAGAAGTTGATTGTTTCTTGGACCCGGATTCAAATGTGTTATTGTTTTCTTTACAATATTGTTTGCAAGTAAAGAGTGTTTGGTGATGTTTGAATATGAGATGTTTGAATTTAGTTTAATATTGTACCAATGTTCTAACTATCCTATTTTTAATTCAATACATATGCATGCATTTGTATAAAGCTTTCAAAGTTTGTATGTTCATTTGATTGATTTACTATTTCGCTACTATATTATGCAGGGAATCAATAGTCTGCTTGATTTGATAAGTGCATGAGACACCTACAAAGCCTCTATAACACCACAACCGATGGCGGAAACATCGGGATGTCATGTATTGATGATTGTTCAGTAGCACATGGTATATAATGAAATTTTAAGTACTTTAATGATAACATTAAGATATCCCAAAATAAAACATTGTCTAAGAAATTCATATACTAGTACATAAACATAGAAATAATTCAAAGAACTTCAAATAACTTCTTCGAGCACACTCTAAGCTTCAGCTTCATTGTTCCCTGAAACATGTTAATTTTGAAAATGTTTTTGGGTCAACAAAATGTTGGTGAGAATTACATAGGTTTGAATACTGAATAAAACTTGTACAATTCGAGTGTCATGGCAAGTCTAGTCCATATGTGAAAACAAAACTACTAGGTAAATCGTGTGCATAATCAAACCTTGTGACTAGAATATTATGGTCCATCCCATACGCATATGGTTCACTCCTTTTTGTTATATGATCGAAAACAATCACCCACGCTACCCATACTGGAGGTACACGTATCCGGGTGGGGTTATCAGTCTAATAGATCTATCATTGTGTATCGTTGGCTTGTACGAAGTTAATGATTATGCTAGTCTAATTGTGCTTACCATAGTAATGTTTAACACATAATGCAACATAGAATAACACATAGACACTTATGTTGAATTGCAATTGAAAATGTAACATGTTTCACCCCAAAACTTGTAAAATGGTAAAAAGGGGCTATGTAAACTCACCTTAATGATAATATTGAATCCCTTGATATAAAATAAATGTGGCTCGTCTGTATCCAAGTATCACCCTATTTTTAAGGCAATAAATAAGTGTTGGGAAAACTTAAAAGTCTAAGTTTTCTAGTCTAAAAGTATTCTAGGGTTCCTAATTTGGGGATTGACAATTGTTTAATAATTAATTTAGAATAATAGTTAATGAATTCATAAATAAAGAAATTTAGAAAATAATTAAATAGAAAGAATTTTTGTAAGATCTTGATTAAAGGTAGTTTTATTAAAATATTGTAATGTGAAAATAATTTTTATAATATTATTTTCTTAATTAATGAATATATAATAAATAAATATTTATTTGTCAAAATATACTATTAATGTCTAAAAATTTTAAAATTCATAAATTTCAGATCATAAAATTATATTTCTGATCTAAATGAATAAAATAATTTATGTGAAATTTTGATACAAAAATAATGAAAAATGGATTTGTTGTGAATTATTTATGATTAAAATAGCATAAATTAATTAAAAATATTAAATAAATGTTTTTTTTGAAATTAAAATTTAATTTTGTAAAGTTTCTTGATTTATAAGTTTAAAATAATTTTTAATAAATTTTATAAAACTGTTTTGATATTTTTATAGAATTTTTAATTTATTCATGAATAAATTTATAATATATTTTATATATATTAAATAAATGATTTTGAAAAACTAAAAATTTTATAATAAAAATTAATATTTGAATAACTTAAAATAAGTTTTATAGAATTTATGAATCTTTTTTGGTATTTTAAAACTATTTTAAAAGTTAAATAGAATAAATGTCAAGATAAAGGCTTTAAAAAAAGGTTGTGGCTGCCAAGAATCGAACTCGGGCCTCTGGCTGGTTTGCGTGTTTTAAATCACAAGTCCAGACCATCTGCTCTGGACCCTGGGAACGAGTGTGTTTGGTTTCAAATATTTATAAAGGCTTTTTAGGTTTGATTCATAATTATGAAGAAAATAAAAACATGATGCCTGGGCTTGAACTCAAGGTCACGGCCGGCCCAAGCTTTAAGCCATCACTGTTTCACCAACTGATCTGCAGAGCAGTTGGTGTTTGTTTTCGTTTTTGTTTAAAATATAAACAGGTTCATTCTTGTGTCATCTTCCCTAATTCGTAACATATGAACCCTAGTTTCTAATAGCTTAAATTACCAAGAAATAATCCCAGGAATCATGGGGCTATTGCTTGGGTAAAAACGATGAACGAATATATGTGAAAGATTGATACCTTCGAATCAGAAAACGAGGATAATCGTCCGGTCAACCAAAAAGTCAAACGCGTATGAATCAAGCTTGAAAACGATTTTTTTTGTGGAAATTGGAAGTGGGGTTTTTGTTTTCGGCACATAGGGATTGAGAATGAGGGTTCAATTTATAATATAACACACGAATTGGACGATTTGGAAAGTTTGACCCATACTTTAACAAAACGCATGATTGTTCAACAAATATGGAAGGTTTTTATGGTGATTTGGCGTGTAGAATACGCGAGGTGACCTGTCAATCGAATCCCTTCCATAATCAGGCCATTGGCGCTTGTTTTTAATTTCAATCGAATGGGTTATAGGATGTTTGACTTTTTTTGTTGACCAGCCACGATAATTAAGGAAATGTTATGTTTAATTGGTTTTGAATAAAAGCGCAAAAGGCAATGTGGCTTAGTGGTTCATGTGTGTGTGCTAAGTTAGTGAACCGGGATGGACGCGGGTTCGAGTCCCGGTCCAAACAAATCTTTTTTTAGGCATTTCTTGATAAAATATATCATTTATTTTTTATTTTTACAATTATGAATATAATGTAATAACTAATGTCTTGAAAACTTAAAATACGCAGAAACGTCAAAGTTCGAGGGATTTATTAATAATAATTATTACAAGATAGATAGAAAAATACGTAATGTTACAGCCTCTATGCATCATTCAAACACATTAGTTTCTTATGAACAAAGTTCTAAAAATGTATACAGTAAACCGCAGGATCAAATTACGGGTCTTTTTTTAGAACCGCAATCTCTTATTGTGGTAATGCCGACTCATCTACACTTTTCGTCCCAGTCATCAACGTGTTGTTCGACTTCATCCCAGTCATGCAGCCATGTAAGCAAGAACCGCAATTGTGGCTACTAAAACCACAATTCCATTTTTGACATCAACCATAGGCACAAATTTGTTTGGTTTTTCTACTATTTCAGCAAAAAAAAAAAATCTATCTACGAAATTCTTAAGTAAGAATTTTTCCCTTTTACATGAAAAAAAAACTATTAAATTTGAGCTGCCGGATCTTAGTTATATCAAAAGTAAACCTCAGCCTTGCATTTTTAATATAAACTAGTGAGATTTATGTGTAGTGGAAACTCAGAGAACATCAATCTTCTGTTTTTATGGTATCATCTTTACCTATAGCAACCGAAAGATAAGACCCAAGAAAATAAAGTCATGATATGTTCAAAAGGAAATCGATGCGAATTTTACATCGATCAAAACCATATAAGAATACTAGTTCCGATAATATGATTGGTACCGATTATTTTCGGAATTGGTAAGCTTCGTCATTGTACCGTTACAGTACTGGCAGTCATATAGCTTAGGATACGAAAATAAATAATTTATTTTGAATGCAACTTCGTTTTCAACAAAATTTACATTGGATTGTCGAGAGAAAAATAGTCGTTCTGAATGAACAAATAGTTAACGGAGTTACTTAGCTTATTCAATTTTTGATTATTAAGGATGAGTGATGTACAAGATGGTAATTTACATTTCTGTACAACTTAACAAGCAACATGTACAACATACTTAAGCAAAAAATTAAGGGTGTTATTGGCATAGTTGTGACAATTAAGACACATAGAAGGGTAGATTAGTAAATATAGCATAATCCAATACCTCACATCCTAAAATCTTATCCCAATTATGCCCTTATGTCCAAGTTTTAAAACACAAAATACAACCTAACCTATGATGCATCTTAAATGTGAGACCTTTCAACCCCTCATCTATATTATTATATATACTTCATTATAATCAATTTCTTGAATGCTAATAGTCTTTTCATAACCTCATACAAAATATTAGAGCTAATTTCATGTTTGAAACATTGTTTTGTCCAAAAAAATTTATGTCTTCATTAGATGAGGAGAGAAAAAAATCAATGAGAAGTTAAGACGCTTGCAAGATATCGTTCCCGGATGCTACAAGGTATAAAGATATGAGTTAATCTTTATGTACATGTATACATTTTTTTTCTACTTGTTCATATGTTCTTTGACAATTACAAAAATTTATCTTCATAATATATCATTGTTTTGCTCCATTTAAATTTAGTTAATATATCTCACCATCCCCAGACCCTACTCTTAGCTTGGCTAAGTGTGGGATTTACTGGGTAAGATCGTTGTCGTTGTGCTATATACAATGGGAATGCCAGTGATGTTGGATGTAATAATCAACTATGTTGGATCGTTGCAGAATCAAATTGAGGTACTTTAATTATGCATCTAACAATTAAAACAATAAACAAACAATATTCAAAATTATTGATGAGAAAATATTTTTTAAAATTAATTAGTACAGTTTTTTCTCTTCTTTGTGCATTTTTTTATTTTCTCTTCATGATGCTTTCAGAAGCCAGTATGTTCTATGACCTATTGAACTCAACTCTATTGAATTAGATGATATGGCCCCTATGAAGGTGACAGATGGCTTTCCTAACTATCCTTGTTAAGAAGTTGTGTATCTTGAATCATATATATTTGTTAACTAAATAAAATGAAAAAAAATAATAAATATAACATTCTAGATTTGCTAATACGTTTCGGTATATTATAAATATTACTTCCACTTATTGCATGGGATGAAAACTGATGTTGCAGGGAACAAATGGACATGAAGGACAGATGATGGAGATGATGGTTGAAGAAAGGTATGGAAACTTTCCTAAATTTCAATCAACATGGTCTCCTTGAACGCCATTTAGGGGGTAAAATTGTCTTTCTACCTACATATTAAACTGTTTAAGAAATTAATTTAAACATAATTATAAAATTGATGAGAAAATTAACAATAATGTGGTGCTCTTTACATTCATAACCTCAATGTCTTTATTATGTTTGTATCAATGTTATAGTCTTATAAATACTGGTCATGTATTTGGTATATAGATAATGTGGTGACGCTTCAGATACATAACTTACATATCTTTTAATGTTTATAGTATATAAATTACATCATATATTATGTATTTATATCTTCTTTTTAAATTTATGTGGTCGCAGTATGGTATCATGTGACACTTCTGCACACAAATGAATATGTAGGCTTGAAGTTGGCCAACACACCCAACCCATGACACGTTTCAACCCATTAAAGTAAGCGATAGGCTTGACGTTTATACAAGCAAATATGGTAGAGATACTTCATGAGCAACATCATCATCTTCCTCGATGGTTTTTTGTTTTTGTCACACCCTCAAATTTCCACCTGCGGAGTTCTACCGCGAGGCGTGTGACACACCAGGATCTAAGTCAACGGTCACAATAAACGACGTCTAAATGTAAAAACATACGTAAACAAAAACCATGCATAAGTTTAAAACCAACATTCAACAGTGCGGAAGCATTTAAAGTTTACAAAAGTCATACATAAATAAAACATAAGTTCAAAAGTTCATGATTCCAAAACGTGCAAATGAGACCCTAGACGCGAGACGACTCCAGTGCGACCTCGTGCGCCTATCCGACAGCTGCTACCTTAGCGACCTGAGAAAACATGCTAAAAGAGTCAACATATAATGCTGGTGAGTTCACAGGTTTTAATTAAACGTTTAAAGTGATCCTTCGAAAACCGTTACCATCACAGTTACTACTATGCTTGTGAGAACGCTAGCTAGGCGCAGAATGAGATACTCATACGGGTGAAACCATTGCTGACTAAGCCGTGTAGTGACCCTTAGTTCCCTATGGGCTACCGTCATCACCGGTAGACCTTGTTTTATTAGAGACAATATGCACTCGCCGGTCCCACCGTCGAGTGGGGTTTGTCAGTTCCCAATAGCGCTATCCATATTTCCCCGCCATATACCCATGTTAGTGGTTTCTAAGGGACTTTTTGATGAACCGTATAATACGATAAGTAAGCCATAGTATAACGTGATAAAGAGTCATGAGCCATAAGAGTTTAACAAGTCATAAGTCATAAAAGAGTTTTAAGCATGTTTCTCCCCCGAAAACATGAACCATAAAATGTGGGGCCGTGAACTCACCTTAGGTTGCGTATTCCGTTTAAGAGTAAACCGTATGCGTGATATGAGTAAACCGTCTGTAAGATATGATAGCCCCAACTATTGGCGACCTATCATAAGATATGTGTCAAGTTAGACTAATAACCCATCGGGTTCATTAGTCCCTAAGTCCAGTCCATGACCATTATGTGTCCGAAAAGCGTGTTTGACCGACAACAAGACTACGTAAGACAAGACTCGACATCCCATTGGTGACCCGACATTCCACGTGTTAGATAAATACAAGACATCATGCCACATATGTAATTAAACACTTAATACGCGCAACAGTTCACCTAGTCTAGCATAATGTCTGATTAACGCAAAACAGGTCCGAACACGTGTTACAAAGTCAGTAGGTGTATCCCGGGGTTCCTATCATGTTCCCAGGCGTTAAATCATGTTCCGGGATGTTAAAATATACATACAGCAGCATTATACGCGATTAGGAATCAAACTAGCATTTAGGAGTAAATGCTTAAGTATAGGCATTTAGGATTGTAAATGCCTTATGTATAGGCATTTAGGATTGTAAATGCCTTATGTATAGGCATTTAGGATTGTAAATGCTAGTTGTTGAGGGGAATAGGCCTCTATTCGCCTATATATAGGCGATTAGGGCTTGTATTCGCCTGAACATCAGGCATTTAGGAGCCTACTCGCCTGAAGCCTCATGCGAGTAGGATCCTACTCGCCTCTGCAGGTCTGTAGTGCAATTTCGCGCGCCGAACACTTCAAATCAGATCCGAAACATGTAAAAACACCCAATAATCATCCTAACACATTAACAAACATATTTCAAGCAAAACCCCTAAGTTTTCATCGTTCTAACAGTTCCGAATGCGAGCGTTTTCCCAAAATAGCAACTTAGCATGTAAACATCACATCAACATGCAAGAACTTGCCCTAAATAGCAATTATTCAGATTAAATCACATAACCACGTTATCCGATAGCATCCTACTGTTCTAGCATCATCCTAGAGCAAACCCTAACATCATACAATCAACAACACACCTCATATCATCCTTAATCATCCAAAATTCTTCAAATGGGTCAAAACATCAAGTATCAACAATACACAACCAAAACCATTCAAACTCCTAGGACATCATCATACTAACTTGTAATAGCCATAAACATCATAATAACACAAAAACAACCATGATTCAATCCTAAAAATTCTATCTTTAATCACATATAACACATAAAACACGTGTAAAGGTGTGGGTTTGTTTAAAAACGGTTTTAAATGGATTTTCAAAGACAAAAACATTTATAAGTCAGGTCTGGACGTTTAGGGAGTAAAACATAATCATTTAAAGGTTTGGGTTTGAAGAACACACCTTGTATTCAAGAGGAGATGATGGAATAAGCTTGGAAATGGTTGTTTTGATGTAAAAATAGGTTCCAGAGGGTGTTTGTGGGTTGAGATAGGTTATGGGACGGCTAGGGTTGTATAAATGATGTTTTAGAGGTCAAGGGTGGTATTTATAGGCGTTCTTGATCGTTCAAAGCATTTCAGGCGAGTACGCAGCAGTATAGGCGAGTAGGGCTGCTACTCGCATGAAACATCATGCGAATAGCCCCCTATTCGCCCCTATAACCTCCTACTCGCCTATATTAATGGCGATTAGGCTATCACACACTAGCCTAATCGCCTATAGTCCAGGTGTTCGTGTTTTTGGCGCGTTAAACCCTATTTTAACATATGTAATCACGTTTTCACATACCGACAAGCCACCTAATGATTACCAACATATAATGCACGATAACTAACACGTTCCCACCCGATCACCAATTCCCAGGACCCGAGACTTGCGTATGTTAAAACCCTAATGATGTGCGACTCGACTCGACCGACCTTGTTATGTGTAACGTATGCGCGACTTGCTAAGGTAGACTTACTAAGTTTTCAAAAGTTAGTTACCGGAAGTTGCCGGGTGTCACATCATCCCCCTGTTGAAAGAATTTTCGTCCCGAAAATTTCCCGAAGTCGAGGAGAGAAAACAAATAAGAAGAAAAATTTTCCGGGTCGTCACATCATCCCCCTGTTGGAAGGAATCTCGTCCCGAGATTCTTTCGGCTTCAACAGTGATGAGTGTCGACCTCTGTGCCCAAGTAACGTTTCCCCAAAATACAACAAGTGAAGGTCATAAACCAAACGTGACAGTAACAACCGGGAAACCACCTTCCCAAATGTGAGTATGAGACAAGAGACCCCACGATCGAAGGCCTACTGGAGACTACTATGATCGGTATAACTAGCCCACCGGTACCGTCCAAGTAGCATCCCCAAAGGACCCTCATCGACCCAAAGAATGAGAAACAGAGACCAAACCACAAAGAAAACACCCGAAAACACGGACGCACAACGATGCAGATAAAAGTATAACCAAGCGTAACAAGAGATAAGAGAGAATACGTACGGGTAACAGTGTCTGGGTCCACCTGGTTCTCCCTAGCACCGATCACATAAGCATGAGCACGAGTAAACCGGCCACCGCCTTCATTGTCTCCATCCTTCCCTGTAGTCCCTGTGCCCCCTTGATTCAACTTGGGACAGCTTCGCTTGAAGTGCCCCGCTTCTCCACAATGAAAGCAACCCTGGTTCCCCTGTGGAGCAGGGGTAGTAATAGCAGTAGTCTGAGTCGTCCTGGAAAGGTTGACCCTACAATCCTTGGCAAGATGCCCCGTCCTCTGACAACGCTCACAGCGAAAACTCTCAAAAGTACCATAGTGATGAAACCCACAACGCACACACTTAGGGCTTTTCCCAGCATAGCCCCCGTGTTTCTGATCCGACGCTGACCCAGAAGCTTCAGCCTTCTTCGCCGCCGGTTGTCGCTGAACCCCCGATGAACTCTTATCCACGCTTTCCCACTTCCTCTTGTTCTCTGCCGGCGCCTTCACAGAAGAGCCCCTAGGAGGCAAGACACCCTCAGAAATCTTCAAGTTGGTCATCTTAGTAGCCGACCGCACAGCCTCTGATATAGTAGTAGGATCCCTAGCAGACACCAATCCCGCAATCTCTGGCACCAAACCCGCAAGATACTGCTCTATCCTCCTATACTCTGGTGTGGACAAACCTGGGCACATCACAGCTAGCTCGTTGTGCCTGATCGTGTACTCCTCAACCTCAGAACCCACCATCTTAAGAATCCCATATTCCTGTTCCAACCTCTTAATCTCCTCACGCGGGCAGTACTCTTCCTTCAACCTACGCACAAAATCCGCCCAAGGCATGGCGTTGGCCTCCCCAAGACCAAGTGTCTGTGTGACGCAGTTCCACCACGTCAAGGCGGCTCCTACAAAAGTCCCCGAAGCAAACTTCACCCAATCCACCGCTGGAGTCTCACATAAAGCAAACACCGACTCAGTCTTCTCCAACCACCGAAGCAACTACACAGCTCCCTCCGTACCCTGGAAGCTGAGAGGTTGACAATCCTTAAACCGCTTGTAGGCAACACCTGCCTGAACCGGAGGAGCAGTAGCACCCATAAAAGTCTGCCGGGCAGCCTGAAAAGCAGCTAATGCAACGCCCAACTGTTGTTGCATCATCTCATTGAGCTCATCATACGTCAAGGTGATGCTACCACCACCTCTACCCCCACCGGTGTGGCCTCCACGTCGTCCCCCAGTGCGTCCTCCAGTGCGTCCTGACATCTTCTGAGAAGGAACAAGAAACAAATACTCAGACCCATCATCAATGCTAAACCAAGAGAATATGAAAAGCCTAAGATCGGGTTCGAACGTGACCATTAATCCCAACACGAGATCCACCAAGTCTTCCATGCACCTCAACTTATGATTTCGTGTGCACCCGAAATGATAAATTGCTCTACATGGTCCTCAAGGCGTGCCTCGAGCTCGAACCTCAAGTCACCCGGTTCCCGCATCTTAGAAAGGTACAACCAACTCAAAAGATCAACAAACATGTTCCCTCGACTGCAAACCCGAAGAAGAAGATAAATAAAGCTAGGAATAACCAAGTATGAGATAGGTAATGTGACACTGTGTGGTAAGGATACTGACACCCCGACAAGGTTAGTATGTTTACCTAAAGACACGACTCAAATGTATGTGACCGTCTAGTGTGTGAGACTCGGCTATAGTCTAGACTCTACATGCAGTCCTAGTTCACTATAACCATTGGCTCTGATACCAATCTGTCACACCCTCAAATTTCCACCTGCGGAGTTCTACCGCGAGGCGTGTGACACACCAGGATCTAAGTCAACGGTCACAATAAACGACGTCTAAATGTAAAAACATACGTAAACAAAAACCATGCATAAGTTTAAAACCAACATTCAACAGTGCGGAAGCATTTAAAGTTTACAAAAGTCATACATAAATAAAACATAAGTTCAAAAGTTCATGATTCCAAAACGTGCAAATGAGACCCTAGACGCGAGACGACTCCAGTGCGACCTCGTGCGCCTATCCGACATCTGCTACCTTAGCGACCTGAGAAAACATGCTAAAAGAGTCAACATATAATGCTGGTGAGTTCACAGGTTTTAATTAAACGTTTAAAGTGATCCTTCGAAAACCGTTACCATCACAGTTACTACTATGCTTGTGAGAACGCTAGCTAGGCGCAGAATGAGATACTCATACGGGTGAAACCATTGCTGACTAAGCCGTGTAGTGACCCTTAGTTTCCTATGGGCTACCGTCATCACCGGTAGACCTTGTTTTATTAGAGACAATATGCACTCGCCGGTCCCACCGTCGAGTGGGGTTTGTCAGTTCCCAATAGCGCTATCCATATTTCCCCGCCATATACCCATGTTAGTGGTTTCTAAGGGACTTTTTGATGAACCGTATAGTACGATAAGTAAGCCATAGTATAACGTGATAAAGAGTCATGAGCCATAAGAGTTTAACAAGTCATAAGTCATAAAAGAGTTTTAAGCATGTTTCTCCCCCGAAAACATGAACCATAAAATGTGGGGCCGTGAACTCACCTTAGGTTGCGTATTCCGTTTAAGAGTAAACCGTATGCGTGATATGAGTAAACCGTCTGTAAGATATGATAGCCCCAACTATTGGCGACCTATCATAAGATATGTGTCAAGTTAGACTAATAACCCATCGGGTTCATTAGTCCCTAAGTCCAGTCCATGACCATTATGTGTCCGAAAAGCGTGTTTGACCGACAACAAGACTACGTAAGACAAGACTCGACATCCCATTGGTGACCCGACATTCCACGTGTTAGATAAATACAAGACATCATGCCACATATGCAATTAAACACTTAATACGCGCAACAGTTCACCTAGTCTAGCATAATGTCCGATTAACGCAAAACAGGTCCGAACACGTGTTACAAAGTCATTAGGTGTATCCCGGGGTTCCTATCATGTTCCCAGGCGTTAAATCATGTTCCGGGATGTTAAAATATACATACAGCAGCATTATACGCGATTAGGAATCAAACTAGCATTTAGGATTGTAACTGCTTAAGTATAGGCATTTAGGATTGTAAATGCCTTATGTATAGGCATTTAGGATTGTAAATGCCTTATGTATAGGCATTTAGGATTGTAAATGCTAGTTGTTGAGGGGAATAGGCCTCTATTCGCCTATATATAGGCGATTAGGGCTTGTATTCGCCTGAACATCAGGCATTTAGGAGCCTACTCGCCTGAAGCCTCATGCGAGTAGGATCCTACTCGCCTCTGCAGGTCTGTAGTGCAATTTCGCGCGCCGAACACTCCAAATCAGATCCGAAACATGTAAAAACACCCAATAATCATCCTAACACATTAACAAACATATTTCAAGCAAAACCCCTAAGTTTTCATCGTTCTAACAGTTCCGAATGCGAGCGTTTTCCCAAAATAGCAACTTAGCATGTAAACATCACATCAACATGCAAGAACTTGCCCTAAATAGCAATTATTCAGATTAAATCACATAACCACGTTATCCGATAGCATCCTACTGTTCTAGCATCATCCTAGAGCAAACCCTAACATCATACAATCAACAACACACCTCATATCATCCTTAATCATCCAAAATCCTTCAAATGGGTCAAAACATCAAGTATCAACAATACACAACCAAAACCATTCAAACTCCTAGGACATCATCATACTAACTTGTAATAGCCATAAACATCATAATAACACAAAAACAACCATGATTCAATCCTAAAAATTCTATCTTTAATCACATATAACACATATAACACGTGTAAAGGTGTGGGTTTGTTTAAAAAACGGTTTTAAATGGATTTTCAAAGACAAAAACATTTATAAGTCAGGTCTGGACGTTTAGGGAGTAAAACATAATCATTTAAAGGTTTGGGTTTGAAGAACACACCTTGTATTCAAGATGAGATGATGGAATAAGCTTGGAAATGGTTGTTTTGATGTAAAAATAGGTTCTAGAGGGTGTTTGTGGGTTGAGATAGGTTATGGGACGGCTAGGGTTGTATAAATGATGTTTTAGAGGTCAAGGGTGGTATTTATAGGCGTTCTTGATCGTTCAAAGCATTTCAGGCGAGTACGCAGCAGTATAGGCGAGTAGGGCTGCTACTCGCATGAAACATCATGCGAATAGCACCCTATTCGCCCCTATAACCTCCTACTCGCCTATATTAATGGCGATTAGGCTATCACACACTAGCCTAATCGCCTATAGTCCAGGTGTTCGTGTTTTTGGCGCGTTAAACCCTATTTTAACATATGTAATCACGTTTTCACATACCGACAAGCCACCTAATGATTACCAACATATAATGCACGATAACTAATACGTTCCCACCCGATCACCAATTCCCGGGACCCGAGACTTGCGTATGTTAAAACCCTAATGATGTGCGACTCGACTCGACCGACCTTGTTATGTGTAACGTATGCGCGCTTGCTAAGGTAGACTTACTAAGTTTTCAAAAGTTAGTTACCGGAAGTTGCCGGGTGTCACAGTTTTCTCTGCTACTTAAGCTTCTAGGAATAGAATTTAAGTTTCTGATCTCACGAAGTTACCAATTGTTTACATATCCAAAAGAAGACAAGTTCTTATCAGTCGATTTGGTAGTTTTAACTATATTGATTACTAATTTGTTTGGTCCAATATATTTGTTACTGCGCTTGTCAAACTAACATAAAACGACAGTATCTATGCAAATCATTGACTCCGCTGCACCTTGCAGGTGCCCTAAAATAATAGAAATATGTTGCACACTACAAACTGCATTTTATTAATTACATCACTTCCACTACAATCTTATGGTCATTAAGAGATACAACGCCACTTCACTACGCTGAGCACCGCTGATAGACTGAATTCGAGATCGGCGGTCTCCCAAGATAAATACCCGTAGAGTGGATTAGGCTCCTAAGAATATAGATATAGAAGAGTAGATTTTTTCCAACAGTTTTCTCATTCTTTTCATTAACTAAAGAAGGGTATAAATACAATCATGCAAGCAACAATATAGGAAAACATGGGTTACTCGTTAGTTACTAAATGCAATCAAAAATGTAAATGTAAACTATTCTAGAACATCATAAGGCAAACATGGGTAGAACATTAGAACAAAATGCAAATAACAAATAGAAACATGGGTTGCATGGGCATATTGGTACGTATCAATTCCCACGCGCCTCAAAACGTTCTTGTCCTCAAGAACGGAACACAATTTCCACGGTGGTTGCCATTCGATTCGACCAATGGCGTTCGATGCAGTTTCAACATGGCGCCACGGTGGTCGCCATTTATACCTTTCAGCTGCTTTGGGTTCCACGATGTTCAATGGCCAGAGTTGGTTCTTATGTGTGTTGTTTGTGGTGGCATTTTTGTTAGGTTCACGGATGATTTGGAGGGCTAGTTGTGGCTATTGATGGATGCAATTTAAGGATGGTTTTGGTACTATTTTTGGGGGTGGTTTGGGTGACGAATATTGTGCCCATGAAGGAATAGAAGAGGGTCGTTTGTGCCTGCCTTTGGGGGCTGTTTGTTGATGCCAACGACTGTGTTTTTTGAATGAGGATGAGGATATTTGATGTAAGAATGGTTTTGGGGCAAATGGTTTTGGCGGCGGTCTAGGAAGTGGTAGTCGAGCAAGCAGTGGAGGTGGTGGAGGTAGACCTAGGCGAGTGTTAAACTCGACGAGGCGTTTTTGGTTTTTCTCGATAGTATCCCACAATTCGTCAAGCAATAACATGATTTTTGAGGTCATGATGGAGGTGAATTCGGGAATGAAAGCACCAAATGATAAAACCGAATTCGAGATCGGCGGTCTCCCAAGATAAATACCCGTAGAGTGGGTTAGGCTCCTAAGAATATAGATAAAGAAGAGTAGATTTTTTCCAACAATTTTCTCATTCCTTTCATTAACTAAAGAAGGGTATAAATACAATCATGCAAGCAACAATATAGGAAAACATGGGTTACTCGTTAGTTACTAAATGCAAGAAAAAATGTGAATGTAAACTATTCTAGAACTTCATAAGGCAAACATGGGTGGAACATGAGAACAAAATGCAAATAACAAATATTGAAACGTGGGTTGCATGGGCATATTGGTACGTATCAACCGCTCTATGATGTCTGCCTTCGAGATACATAAAAGGGTCCCACTGAAAGACGTGGGCCAATCTAAGGGTGTTGCAAGGAATAGTATGGCCTATTGTGATGTACCCATTTATAATATTCAGAAGATATACTTATGAGTTTGAGTTTTTAATAACATATATTTTATACATCGTTGTTTTCTACTTCATCATAACGAATAACCAACAACCACGATGCACGAAGAGCAAAACAGATACACCCACCGCAACACGCGGGCAAAAAAGTTTTTGAAAAAGACCATCTGTTATATCGTTTAGCTAAGCCTCATGTTATTAAATTGGTCATAGTTCATAACACTTTTTCGTCGATATTAAACAAAACTGATGACCCAGTTCGAATGTTTCACCCTGATTTTAACGAATATGTTTATACTTGTATGTGCAATTTGTATCAGCGGTTATCAATTATTTAAGGAATTGCTTTTCACTTATATTGGATTTTAACAAAATTTTAGTACGTAATTTACATTTTTATATTGGATTTACATTTTTATATGTTTTTATTTAACTAAAATGAAGTGTGCTCTTTGATTCTTGAGTAGAACGTTTAAACCATCAATTGTAGAATTGGTGGTTTTGTCCTAATGTGAAATCAATTATTACTCATTTAAACTACGTGTAATTTCTATCACAATCTATGGAATCAGATTTAAAATATTATAATAACATTTTTTAAGCATGAGTGTAAGGTGTCCTTTAAAACGTAAGAAAAGTAAACAATTGACAATAGTGTTATGAAAAGTATGTACAATGCAGTTTGGTCCACAAAGTGTGTGAACATAATTTGTAAAGCTGCGCCTTGACTCTGGGGTCTCAGAATAACTATTCATTACAAAAGCTCTTAGTACAATATAACTAGTTGAAATGTCGAGTTTGTTTAGGACTTATTTGTCTCAATATTGGGTTAGTTTCCTCAACTTGGAGCTAATAATGTATGTCAACTTGGAGCTAACAATGTAAGTGTGTATGTAGTGATACCTATATATGCTTTGAAAGAGAATACCGTTGGAAATGAATTAAAACAAACTAGCAAGAAACTCGCGCGATGCGGCGGTGGTGATAATTTACATGTGATATATTGTACAATAATTATATTAGTTTTCTTATTCATGGCATTGATGTAGTCTATACATGTCGTGAGGCTTACGGATCTCAATTATACAATAACAAACTCCATATTGTGTAACTTATGAAAAAAGTATCAATCAATCGCCGATACACATGTGTATTTGGCCTATATTTGATTATGTAAGTTGCAAGAACAAATTTTTAACCATAAGTCTTTAGCTACCATAGAGAAGTGGAGAACCATAAAGTATAAGCAAGAAAGACCATATATTTATACAAGGCATGCATTAGCTGACTCTTACCATATTGTGGTAGTATGGCTAGAAAACACATTACAAACAAAGGTAACTCCTCCGTTTTTTAATGTGGTAGGATGAAATTGGCCATTAAACGGATTTGGGTTGATAAAATAGTTGCTACTTAGAAGCATATGGTATAAAAGGTTTTAAATAATTGTAGATACTACTAAAATGATACAATAACCAAGTCTTGATTAATAAAAACTTGATCAATTACAAATGAAAACATATTAACAAGTGAATTAAAATAAATAAATTAAAGTGGTGGTGTCCGTGCTAGTGTCTTAGGCAATAGACACATAAGTGGAAGCTTTTTATAGGCCAAATAGATCAATCTAAACATGATAACTTGATACTTTTTTTACACAATATCGTAAGTGATAGGGAGAAGGGAATGTGTGACTTTATAGGAGAGATGAATCCATTGTTTGAGCTCTCGATAAATCAATTACCCTTACTCTTGTTTGATCATTTTGCCACCAGCAGTGATAGGCAAAAACCAAATACATTTTAGAGGGGAGCAGTCTGCAATCTACACAGGGTGGTGAGCAGACCATTTTTCTGTTTGAGCATTTTTCATTAACCCTTTTAAGAAGTCTTATAGTCTCTACAGTTTGTAGATATATTTCGTTTCCCGTGAAAGAAATTAAAAGTAAAAAATACGATCTGTTGTGACGACCCGGAAAATTTTTCTTCTTATTTGCTTTCTCTCCTCGACTTCGAGAAATTTTCGGGACGAAAATTCTTTCAACAGGGGGATGATGTGACACCCGGAAGTTTCCGGTAACTAACTTTTGAAAACTTAGTAAGTCTACCTTAGCGAGTCGCGCATACGTTACACATAACAAGGTCGGTCGTGTCGAGTCGTACATCATTAGGGCTTTAACATACGCAAGTCTCGGGTCCCGGGAATTGGTGATCGGGCGGGAACGTGTTATTTATCATGCATTATATGTTGGTAATCATTATGTGACTTGTCGGTATGTGGAAACGTGTTTACATATGTTAAAATAGGGTTTAACGCGCCAAAAACCCGGACACATAGGCTATAGGCGATTAGGCTATGTGTGATAACCTAATCGCCAGTTTGATAGGCGAGTAGGGAGGGACTAGGGGCGAATAGGATGCTATTCGCATGATGCTTCATGCGAGTAGCAGTCCTACTCGCCTGAAGTGCTGCGTACTCGCCTGAACTGCTCCGAACGATTAAAAACGCCTATAAATACCACCCTTGACCTCCAAAACATCATTTACGCTACCCTAGCCGTCCCATAACCTATCTAAACCCACAAACACCCTCTGGAACCTATTTTTACATCAAAACAACCATTTCCAAGCTTATTCCATCATCTCCTCTTGAATACAAGGTGTGTTCTTCAAACCCAAACCTTTAAATGATTATATTTTACTCCCTAAAAGTCCAGACCTGACTTATAAATGTTTTTGTCTTTGAAAATCCATTTAAAACCGTTTTTAAACAAACCCACACCTTTACATGTGTTATATGTGTTATATGTGATTAAAGATAGAATTTTTAGGATTTAATCATGGTTGTTTTTGTGTTATGATGATGTTTATGGCTGTTACAAGTTAGTATGATGATGTCCTAGGAGTTGAATGATTTTGGTTGTGTATTATTGATACTTGATGTTTTGACCCATTTGAAGGATTTTGGATGATTAAGGATGATATGAGGTGTGTTGTTGATTGTTTGATGTTAGGGTTTGCTCTAGGATGATGCTAGAACAGTAGGATGCTATCGGACAACGTGGTTATGTGATTTAATCTGAATAATTGCTATTTAGGGCAAGTTCTTGCATGTTGATGTGATGTTTACATGTTAAGTTACTATTTTGGGAAAACGCTCGCATTTGGAACTGTTAGAACGATGAAAACTTAGGGGTTTTGCTTGAAATATGTTTGTTAATGTGTTAGGATGATTATTGGGTGTTTTTACATGTTTCGGATCTGATTTGGAGAGTTTGACGCGCGAAAGTGCGCAACAGACATGCAGAGGCGAGTAGGATCCTACTCGCATGAAGCTTCATGCGAATAGGACTCCTAATCGCCTGAAGCTTAGGCATTTACAGCCCTAATCGCCTATACATAGGCAATTAGAACCCTATTCACCTCAACTACTAGCAAATACAATCCTAAATGCTACTTTTACTAGTTATTACAATCCTAAATGCTAGTTTGATTCCTAATCGCGTGTAATGTTGTCATAAGTATATTTTGACATCTCGAAACCCGATTTGACACCTAGGAACATGATAGGAACCCCGTGACATGCCTAGTAACATAGTAACACGTGTTTGGACTTGTTTGTACGTTATTTGACCTATGTGTTAGAATCATTGAACTTTAACGCATGTTAAGTACTAAGTTGCATGTTTTGTGTATGTTTATGTATGAGATGAACACGTGGAATGTCGGGTCACCAATGGGGTGTCGAGTCTTGTCTTACGTAGTCTGGTTGTCGGTCAAACACACTTTTCGGACACATAATGGTCATGGACTGGACTTAGGGACTAATGAACCCGACGGGTTATTAGTCTAACTTGACACATATCTTATGATAGGTCGCCAATAGTTGGGGCTATCATATCTTACAGACGGTTTACTCATATCACGCATACGGTTTACTCTTAAACGGAATACGCAACCTAAGGTGAGTTCACGGCCCCACATTTTACGGTTTATGTTTCGGGGGAGAAACATGCTTAAAACTCTTTTATGACTTATGACTTGTTAAACTCTTATGGCTCATGACTCTTTATCACGTTATACTATGGCTTACTTATCGTACTATACGGTTCATCAAAAAATCCCTTAGAAACCACTAACATGGGTATATGGCGGGGAAATATGGATAGCGCTATTGGGAACTGACAAACCCTACTCGACGGTTGGACCGGGCGGGTGCATATTGTCTCTAATAAAACAAGGTCTACCGGTGATGACGGTAGCCCATAGGAAACTAAGGGTCACTACACGGCTTAGTCAGCAATGGTTTCACCCGTATGAGTATCTTATTCTGCACCTAGCTAGCGTTCTCACAAGCATAGTAGTAACTGTGATGGTAACAGTTTTCGAAGGATCACTTTAAACGTTTAATTAAAACTTGTGAACTCACCATCATTATATGTTGACTCTTTTAGCATGTTTTCTCAGGTCGCTAAGGTAGCAGCTGTCGGATAGGCGCACGAGGTCGCACTGGAGTCGTCTCGCGTCTAGGGTTTCATTTGCACGTTTTGGATTTATGAACTTTTGAACTTATGTTTTATTTCTGCATGACTTTTGTAAACTTTAAATGTTTCCGCACTGTTGAATGTTGGTTTTAAATTTATGCATGGTTTTTGTTTACGTATGTTTTTACATTTAGACGTCGTTTATTGTGACCGTTGACTTAGATCCTGGTGTGTCACACGCCTCGCGGTAGAACTCCGCAGGTGGAAATTTGAGGGTGTGACATCTGTACATGTAAATTTTGATTGTATTATATAAAGACACAAAATTAGGTGAAAATGAAAGGGAAATGTACCTTAGCAAAGCTTTGACCGATTGAGCATGATAAGTGAGAGAGAAGGTAAGCAGACCATTTTTTTCGCTTGTTTGACTCTTTCTCTTACTCATTTTAGTAACTCATGCAGTTTGCATAGTCATTTGGGTCCATGTGAAAGAGAACTGAGTAAAACAATGGGTAACCTGGCCGATTTGATAGACTTAGTGCTCATTGAAGTGAAATCTTGCATTCAATCTGCATATCGCAAGCAGACCCTTGAATTGACTTTAACCATATACTTATAAATGGGTTGATTTGGGTTACATTAATGCTCGGATTAAATGTCAATTCCGTCTCTGAGGTTTGGTCTAGTTTGCTGATTCAGTCCAAAAAAGTTTTTTTTTTTTTTTTTTTTGCAATGGAACCCCTGAGGTTTGGATTTTCTTGCTATTTTCGTCCATTTCACTAATTGGGTTATTTTTTCTGTTAAGTTAGGGGTATTGTAGTCATTTTACCTATTTATTTTTGTTTCTCTCTCTCTCTCTCTCTCTCTCTCCTCTCTCTCTCTCTCTCTCTCTCTCTCTCTCTCTCTCTCTCTCTCTCTCTCTCTCTCTCTCTCTCTCTCTCTCAGGGGTTCCATTGCAAAATAAAAAAAAACTTTCTTGAATTGAAGAAGCAAACTAAACCAAACCTTAGGACGAAATTGGCATTTAACTCTCAATTCTCTAATGGGTCAATTAAATTTAAACAAGGCTCCGTCTATTCCCACCCCCCACCTTCTATTTCCACCCCACCTCAAAGCGCCTCGCTTAGGCCTAAGCGAGACGCTTTGAATTCAATCAGAGCAGGTCAGTACGAGGGGCAGAAAAAGCTGATTTTGAATTCGAAGCGCCTCGCTTAGGCCTAAGCGAGGCTCTTCGGATCAAATTTTTTTTTTTTTTTTTTTTTTGATCTTTTGAGTTTGTTTTTTGTTTTTTTTAATATAATTATTATAAAAAATGTTCTTTTGACAAACGTCTGGCTAACCTGTCCAGTTATCAATCTCACTGTCCAACAACTGAATTTTACTTGCTTGCATGAAAAGTAATGATCTGAATTTTACTTGCTTGCATGAAAAGTAATGATCAGGAACATTCCAAATAACCGTCCAATTTCAGCTTTTGTTTAACTCATGATATATCCACCAAATCATTTCTTCAAGTTCATTTCACCAAAAAAGGCATAACTGTAATGATCAGAAACATTCCAAATAACTGTTCAATTTCAGCTTTTGTTTAACTATTGTAGCAACTTCCATAGAGAAGTTATCAATCTCACTGAGATGATATCTTCTCTTTAGGTTTTGGAATTAATGAGACAACTTTTCAGTTGTTATCCGAGAGATAGCGGTCAACGATGAAGACAACCTGAAAACAACCGGATACCATGGATCAGAGAGATTCAAGCTAATTAAACTCATATCTCAAGCCGGTGCAAGTTATGTTGTAGCTCATATGTTATTATCTCTTCTCTTATTCTCTCTTTCTCAAGTTCTCGATGGATTATTGCTCTCATATCATGGATCAGAGAGATTTAAGCTAATTAAACTCATATCTCACTGTAATGATCAAGAATATTCCAAATAACTGTATAATTTAAGCTTTTGTTTAACTAATTTAGCAACAGTCCAAATAACTGTAATGATCGCTACGGTTAGTGGATACCATGGATCAGAGAGATTCAAGCTAATCAAACTCCGGGCAACCCTTGTTTGATTATACTCGTGTACACCCTTTATCTCTTTATGTATGAATAGTGACCCTCTGACAATGATCAGAAACATTCCAAATAACTGTAATGATCGCTACTGTTGATTGGTATATAGAGAGCAAACCGACGATCATTCAAAATTTAAAGTTACCGCTAACCTCTGCGCCATCATCATTGACAACTTTTCAGTTGTTATCCGAGAGATAGCGGTCAACGATGAAGACAACCTGAAAACAACCGGATACCATGGATCAGAGAGATTCAAGCTAATTAAACTCATATCTCAAGGTGGACTTAAGCACCTGAACGGGTGAATACATCTTGCTTTTGACAAATCCATTGTTGTTTCCATAGACATTCAAGGAGGCAAATCGTTTGAAATGGTGAATACATCTTCTTTTGACAGAATTGGGATGATTTGCATGGAGGGTTATGTGCATCACGTATTTTCATTCTTTCCTTGATCTGCAAATATTTGAAAATTATCATTTCTTGACATGCTTGGTAACACCTTGATCTGCAATATTTGAAAATTATCATTTCTTGACATGCTTGGTAACACCTTGATCTGTAATATCTGAAAATTATCATTTCTCGAAAAGTAATTAAAAACACTTAAAAATGAATTAAAAACAATTGTTGCAAGTTAGGTTTAGTCGGAGGACCACGTACAATGATTCATCAAAGTTGTACAAAGCTGGATGTTTTTACTGGAAAACCAAAACGAGCAATTAACGAAGCGAAACGGAGAGTTATAATTTTCTTGGCTAGGAAACAACTTAAAAGAACCAAAAATGAATTAAAATTAATTTTTGGTGATTAACAGATAATTTTAAAGAATTAAAAGAAAATCAATTTTTTTTAAAAAAAGGCCAAAGCACCTCGCTTTGGTCAAAGCGAGGCGCTTTAGTACCTCACTTTGGTCAAAGCGAGGTGCTTTAGTGCCTCGCTTTGACCAAAACGAGGTGCTTTAGTGGTTTGATTAGACCACAGGCGCCTCGCTTTGACCAAAGCGAGGTGCTTTGGCCTTTTTTTAAAAAAATTTGATTTTCTTTTAATTCTTTAAAATTATCTGTTAATCACCAAAAATTAATTTTAATTCATTTTTGGTTCTTTTAAGTTGTTTCCTAGCCAAGAAAATTATAACTCTCCGTTTCGCTTCGTTAATTGCTCGTTTTGGTTTTCCAGTAAAAACATCCAGCTTTGTACAACTTTGATGAATCATTGTACGTGGTCCTCCGACTAAACCTAACTCCCAACAATTGTTTTTAATTCATTTTTAAGTGTTTTTATTACTTTTTGAGAAATGATAATTTTCAGATATTACAGATCAAGGTGTTACCAAGCATGTCAAGAAATGATAATTACTTTTTCGAGATTGTTTTTCGAGAGAAAGGAACTAAGTTGCAAATACGATAATAATCAAACTCATATCTCAAGCCGGTGTAATTACTTTCAAGTTTTTTAGAATCATTGAAGACACCACATCATTGTACAAACCGACGATCATTCAAAATTTAAAGTTACCGCTAACCTCTGTGTCATCATCGACTACAGCAAACCGACGATCTTCCTCCACGGCACTCCTAATGGGCCTCTCTTTATTTCACGGTACGATTTGTGTTTTTGTTGCTTTATAAATAATAAGTTTTGTGTTTATCAAACCCTAACGTCTGAGCAATGATTTATTAAATCGTTTTACTAATTTCCGATTCTTGATACTTTCATAAATCGTTTTACTAATTTCCGATTCTTGATAATAATAAATTATTATAATAATAAAACAAAGGAACTAAATTACAAATATAATAAAATAATAATAATAATAATAATGTTTATTGAGCAATATCTTCGACCTCTCTTATAATCAGGTAAATATGGATATTGTCTTTCACATCCGGATGGGTCAAACACAAAAAAGTCAAACACCATGTCTCCTTGATGTTTGAACACAATAATGTCAAACTCTTGCACAATTTCGTATGCTCAAACGTCATATATATTTCCCCCTTTGTGACTCATAGGAGTCTTGAAGACGAAATGAATTTTACAAGATACTTGAAACAAGGTATGGATATGGAGAATAAATATTTGACTATACGTGGTTGATGATGTCAAGTTTAAGTCGTTGATTCATTTGGAAATCAAAAACGCCTATCGTCACTCTGTATAGAGAAGAAAAACAACAACCGAATATTTAGTTCTCTCCAAACTTCAGCTTCCAAAATACGACGTCGTTGTAGCTCATATGTTATTATCTCTTCTCTTATTCTCTGTTTCTCTAGTTCTCGATGGATTATTGCTCTCATATCGACTCTCACAATTATTCACAATTTTATACATACAACACACCTTCATCGTTGACCGTACTGTTCTTCTTGATCTTTTTATGTATGAATAGTGACCCTCTGGCAAACCTACCTCTGTTTTGAATTTGTTGCTTCCATAGAGAAGTTATCAATCTCACTGTAATGATCAGGAACATTCCAAATAACTGTATAATTTCGTTCAAGATTCCTATGCAAGCAAGTCAAATTCAGTTGTTAGACCAACTTGAGATATGAGTTTGATTAGCTTGAATCTCTTTGATCCATGGTATCCAGTCTTCAAGGTGGACTTAAGCACCTGAACGGGAAGTTGAAATTTTGAATGATGTTCGTCGACTGCACCCAACACACACTACAATTATTCACAATTTTATACATACAACACACCTTCATCGTTGACCGTACTGTTCTTCTTGATCTTGATCTTCACACTTGCTTTTGACAAAGGTCTGGCTGACCTGAAGTTCCTTTGCAACCAGGTAAAAAGGAACTAAGTTTCAGATATAAAAATCCATCACATCACGATTATACTCTTTATGTATGAATAGTGACCCTCTAAGTGTGGTATGCTCAAAGATTTAAGTTAAAAATATTTTGTAAGGATTTATTTATAGATTAATGAAACAACTTTTCAGTTGTTATCCGAGAGATAGCGGTCAACGATGAAGACAGCCTGAAAGTGGATACCATGGATCAGAGAGATTCAAGCTAATTAAACTCATATCTCAAGCCGGTGCAAGTTATGTTGTAGCATCTTTGATCATCTTCTTGTAATTACTTGAAAGATATCTCTCTAAGATGATAGCTTCTCTTCAGATTCTGAAAGTGGATACCATGGATCAGAGAGATTCAAGCTAATTAAACTCATAGGTAAGAACATTGTGGATGATGATTGTTTATCTTCCCATTGATTTCAAGTATGTTGCCAAATAACTGTTCAATTTCAGCTTTTGTTTAACTATTTTAGCAACTTCCATAAAGAAGTTATCAATCTCACTTCTCACTGTCCATGTTTACCTTCAACGTCCAACGGTAATGAGTAACCTAGTAACCTCTACAATGATGTGATTTGTTTTTAAATAAGGAGGTATATGTACAATGAACTTTTTACAAATCACTTTGCCATTAATACAAATCACTTTGCCATTAATACAAATCACATTTGTGCATGACATTACATTCTGCATGTGTCATTTCATAACTTGCACCGGCTTGAGATATGAGTTTAATTAGCTTAAATCTCTCTGATCCATTGTATCCACTTTCAACTAAAACTGTAATGATCGCTACTGTTGATTGGTATATAGAGAGCAAACCGACGATCATTCAAAATTTAAAGTTACCGCTAACCTCTGCTGCGCCATCATCGTTGACAGATATCTCTCTGAGATGATAGCTTCTCTTCAGATTCTGATTGCACCGGTGGAATTGGAATTGGAATTGGAATTAATGAGACAACTTTTCAGTTGTTATCCAAGAGATAGCGGTCAACGATGAAGACAACCTGAAAACAACCGGATACCATGGATCAGAGAGATTCAAGCTAACTAAACTCATATCTCAAGCCGGTGCAAGTTATGTTGTAGCATCTTTGATCATCTTCTTTGTAATTACTTTTTATTGTTTCGGGTTCCCTTCCATCGTTTGACAGATATCTCTCTGAGATGATAAAGGTAGATCATGGAAAGTTGAACTCAATAAAACAAAGATGAAACCGATTAATGTTCTTTATATATGAATAGTGACCCTCTTGCAATATTTGTAATTACTTTCTATTGTTTAGCGCCGATCCGATTGTTAAAAGTATCAAGACTATGAAATTAGTAAAACAACTGAATTTTACTTGCTTGCATGAAAAGTTCAATTTCAGTTCAAACTTTTCAAACACCTGCAACATCTCAAGAGTCGAGGTCCTCTGAAAAAGACATCGTACAATGAACTTTTCATGCAAGCAAGTAAAATTCAGTTGGTATTAATGACAAGATATGTGGCTTTAGTCCTTTACGCAGGATATTCATGTGAGAATGATTTCGTTACTATAATGATCAGAAACATTCCAAATAACTGTAATTGATTTCCACGATCTACCTTGACTGCTACAACATAACTTGCACCGGCTTGAGATATGAGTTTAATTAGCTTGAATCTTTCTGATCCATGGTATCCACTTTCAGGTTGTCTTCATCGTTGACCGCTATCTCTCGGATAACAACTGAAAAGTAATTACAAGAAGATGATGTCAAGTTTAAGTCATTGACATTTAATTTTTTTTTAACTTTTTATAATTATTAAATTAAAAAAAAACAACTCAAAACACCAAAAAACTACCAAAATAAATTACCCCCCAGAAGCGCCTCGCTTAGGCCTAAGCGAGGCGCTTCTGGGGGTTTAAATAGAAGCTGGGGGTTTAAATATCACCACCCTTTAACAATGGTATTATCATTAGTGAATATCAATATATATTAAAAATCTGGCATGTTATCCGAAGTTATAGACAATGAACATCATTAGCCATCCCGTACTTCTGCAATTCATAAGAAATGGAAGGGCATTATATCCATATGGTGTCTGGTGGATGCTTTATAAGGACTTGTGCAATATAAAATAATGAAAATCAAATAATCAAATGTAAAACAGGTCACGGCAAATCAAGAAAGGTATTAAGCTCTGGAGGAAACGTATAACAGCGGTCAATGACGTTTTAGTGGGTTCACTTACTAAAGTTGTGGAGGAGCTTGATAAAAAAGCCGAGACTTCTATCCTTTCAGAATCGGAAAAAAAAATTAGAGTGGATTCGAGAGCACAGTTAAGAATGTTGGAGGTGTCGAAAGCTAAAGAACTGCATCAAAAAGCTCGCATTCGATGGTTAAAGTTCGGGGATGAAAACACGAGTTACTTTCATCAGGTTATTAATATTAATAAAGCGAGTAACCGGATAAATGGGTTAATGATCAATGGTTCTTGGTCATCGGACCCGATCGCTATCAAGAATGAAATACACTGGGTGTTCAAGAAACAATTCACGGAACCCATGCGACGAAGACCCTCATTCGATAATTACGGTTTAAAGCAACTGGGAGTTGAGGAGGCGTTGTCTCTGATCGAACCGTTTGGTGAAGATGAAATCTGGAGAGCTATCAAGGGCTGTGATGGGAACAAGGCGCCGGGCCCGGACGGTTTTTCGCTCAAGTTTTTTAAGAAATTTTGGCCTACCTTGAAGCCGTTTGTTTTACAAGCCATGGTGGAGTTTCACAGCTCTGGGCTGATCAGCGATGGCTGTAACCCATCATTTGTTGCTTTAATTCCGAAAAAATCGGATCCTCAAGGATTGAACGACTACCGCCCGATATCTTTGATTGGTGTGTTCTATAAAATCCTCTCAAAAGTTCTTTCCAGTAGACTGAAGTTGGTGTTGGATGGGCTAATCTCGCAGACCCAATCGGCGTTTGTTGGTGGCCGATACATTCTTGACAACCCGATGATTCTTAGCGAAATAATTTCTTGGGCAAAAAAGACGAAGTACAAGCTCCTAATCTTTAAAGTCGATTTTGCTAAAGCTTATGATTCGTTAAACTGGAAGTTCTTGCTCAACATGATGGGTCTCATGGGTTTTCCGGATGTTTGGATTAAGTGGGTCAATGGCTGTCTTGATTCCGGTAAAGGTTCAGTCCTAGTAAATGGGTCTCCAACGAATGAATTTCGTTTCAAGAGGGGATTGCGACAAGGCGACCCGTTATCTCCTTTTTTATTCACAATCGCCACGGAGGTTATTGACATGTTAATGCGTAGGGCCGTTGATATGGGGTTATTCCATGGAGTTAAATTATCGGACACGGGGCCATCTATTTCACATATTTCATATGCCGATGATGTTGTATTCATTGGGGAATGGACCGATCACAATGCGGCTAGCCTCAAGAGGTTTCTAAGATGTCTTTCTCTTGTCTCCGGCCTAAATATTAATCACGGAAAGTGTAAAGTTTTTGGTGTCGGTATCGATGATCATGAGGTGGTCCGGATGGCCAACACACTTAGGTGTGAAGCCGGGGCCTTTCCTTTCCATTACCTTGGAGTTCCTATTGGAGTTAATATGAAACGTGCTTCGTTGTGGCAGCCGGTCATAGATAGGTTCAAAAATAAGCTCTCATATTGGAAGGCGAAGTACTTATCGTTCGCAGGAAGAGCTACCTTGGTGAAAGCGGTCCTTGGGAATTTGCCATCATATTACCTTTCATTGTTTCTTGCCCCGAAATGTGTCATTAAAAAATTGGAAGGGATACGTCGGGATTTCTTATGGGGTAGAGTTGGTAGCCGACAAAAAATAAGGTGGGTTAGATGGGATCGTGTTATGAAACCAAAGAAAATTGGCGGCCTTGGTATCGGCGGTTTGGAGGACTTTAATATAGCGATGCTCTCTAAATGGTGGTGGCGGTATAAAGAGAATCCTAAGCATCTTTGGGCGCATGTGATTTCGGCTATTCATGGTCCCAACAAAAGAGATAATTTGGTGCCGATAAAGAAGTCGATTACGGGCGTTTGGAAGGATATTGTTTCTATGGAGGATGTCCTTGCCAAGTTGGGGATTAATATAAAGGATAAGCTTTCTGTAAAGATGGGCAATGGAGGCAAAGTCAAGTTTTGGTCAGACATATGGGTTGGGAACAAGGCGCTGATGTTGCAATTTCCAAATATGTATAAATTGGCTATTAATAAAGAAGCTTGGGTAGTGGATAATTACACACAAGGTGGTCAAGGGCTGTTGTGGCAGTGGGATTGCAACAGAACTTTAAATTCGGCTGTTGAGACGATGGAGGCGATGAGCCTATTGTCGCTTCTCCAGCAAACGCAGATTAGTACTAATGCGGATCAATGGGTTTGGTGTAACAATGAGGATAAATTGTTTTCGACAAAGGAGCTTCGAAAAGACATTGTTGCGGCTACCCTTAGTACCTCCGATATTGAAAAGGAATTTCCTTGGAATGGCCCAGCCCCGTACAAACAGAAGTTTCTATTGTGGCGTGTCCTGATGGGTCGGGTAGCGTCCAAAGTGAGTCTTTGCAGCCGTGGAGTTCAGCTAGCTAGTTCGATTTGTGACCGGTGCAACTATTGCGTTGAAGATGTCGACCATTTGTTCGTGGGTTGTGTTTTCGCTAGATGCATATGGTGGAACATTCTTGTTTGGTTAAAGATCCCTTGGCCTCCTGATGAATTTACGATTGTTGGTTTCGTGGAGAAGATTCGGAACAGCCCGGGATGCATCAAATGGAAAAGAATAGTTTTTCTCGTGATCGTGGCAACGGTGTGGCGGATTTGGGATGCTCGCAATAAAATGGTGTTTGATGGTCGATCCCTCCCAGTTAGAGTTTCCGTCGATACGATTAAAGAAGATAGCTTTCTATGGTTTACGCATAGAAATGGTCCGGCCAACATCACTTGGGAGAATTGGAAGAACTTTGATGTTATGGGTCTCTTGTAGTTTGGGGTGTTCTTCTTAGTTTTGGTGTTCTTTTTCGCTGGTTGCTCTCTGTTTTGTTTGTAATTTCTCCCTCCAGTTTCTTGCTGGGTCTATATATATAACTATATAGCTTTTGGCCGTTCAAAAAAAAAAACAGGTCACGGCAGTGTTGGCAAATTATGTAAGTACATATGTAGATAGAACACAATGAACAGTAATAATATTAATGGCATTTGTCTTTTTCCCTTTTTTTTTAAGTTCAAACACTTTTTTACTAATATATATTGTTTCATAATAAATCACAAATGGCTTGGCGGTGGAGTGGTTTGTGGTGCATTTGTGTTACTTGAGGTCTCAGGTTCGAATTTTGGGATTTTTGTTTTTTTTATTATTACAAACAGTTATTTATTAATAAATATATAAGATTTCATAATAAGTGACAACATGGCTTGGTGGTGGAGTGGTTTATGGTGCATTTGTATGGTTTGAGTTATCAGGTTCAAAACATGGGAAGGGCAAAAAAAATTTTAAAGGTCCGTACACTTTTTTAATAATAATTATATATGATTTCACAATAAATAAAAACATGGCTTAGTGGTGGAGTGGTTTTTGGTGCATTTTTATTGTTTGAGGTCTTAGGTTCAAAACATGGGAATGGAAAGGGATGACTTCTTTTTTTTCCATTCACAACATGTTATTAAGTAATAAATACAAATATACCCTTGTTTGTGTGAGATGTCATTATAAACAATAGGATTTGTATTTTGTAATGTTTTTATGTGTATATTAACAATACATCAAGGCCTTTATATAGGTTTATATATGACTAACTCTAGCTAAGATTATGGAGTCAATGGTTGACTAAGTATTATGTACAATATAATACAATGGCTAAAATCATGGAGTCAATGGTTGACTTAGAGATTTGACTTGACTTGACTTGATTTGATTTATGTTGTTAATACACCCCTGCAAGATGGAGGATCCGTTGGAGACTCCAATCTTGGACCGAAAATATAGGAAGGGTGCATGTGCAAGCGGTTTGGGGAGCACACTCGCGAGTTGATCTTTGGAGCTGACATGAAGAACTTTCAGTTACCTGGAATTGACTTGTTCCCGCACAAAGTGATAGTCCAGAGCGATGTGTTTCATGCGGGAATGGAAACAGGATTTGCACATACATAAGTAGCTCCAGTGTTGTCACAGTACAGTGATGGGGTGCTCTTAATTGGGAGCCCGAGTTCACCAAGTAAATTTTTAACCCATGAGAGTTCAGCCGCATCATTAGCGAGTGCTTTGTACTCAGCTTCGGTAGATGATCTAGAGACAGTTTTTTGTCTAGCAGATTTCCAAGATATGATATTGGACCCAAGATATATGAGATACTGTAGTTGACCGTCCCCCATCATTAATACCGCCCCAGTCCGAGTCCGAAAAAGCCTGCAAGGTTAGGTTAGTATTGCATTTCAAGAACAACCCATGATGGACCGTTCCTTTCAAATAGCGGAGTACCCGTTTGAGAGCTTGCCAGTGTGATTGTTTAGGTGAGTGCATGAATTGAGATAATTTATTGACGGCAAAGGAGATGTCGGGACGTGTGAAGGCAAGATACTGTAAAGTGCCTACAAGTTGAGGGTAGGGAGTGGGATCGACTGGGGGAGTGGAGTCAAAGGAAGAAAGAGAGTCGGAAGTGCTTAAGGGAGTGAGAACCTCTTTTGCACCATCCATTTTAAAGGTGGTAAGAATATCTTGAATGTGGCGATGTTGGGAAAGAAATAGACCATGAGGCGTAGGAATGACTTCGATTCCTAGAAAATGATGGAGAGGGTCTAAGTCTTTGATAGAGAATTGGTTGCTTAGGGCTTGAACAAAGGAATCCATAAATGGATTGTGATTGCCAGTGAGGACAATGTCGTCAACGTACACAAGGAGGTAGCAAGTGATGTTGTTGAGATTGTATACAAAGAAAGAGGGGTCAGAAATGCATTTTTTAAAGCCAAAACGAGTGAGAAAGTTGGTCAGTTCGATGTACCAAGCACGTTGTGCTTACTTAAGCCTATAGAGGGATTTTTTGAGTTTGCAAATGTGACGTGGGAATTCCATATTGGTGAACCCGGGATGTTGCACCATAAAGACATCTTCGTGAAGAGTCCCATGAAGAAACGCATTATTAACGTCTAGTTGACGTAAAGACCATCCTTTTGAAAGAGCAATAGAGAGAACGGTGCGAATGGTAACGGGTTTAGTAACGGGACTAAATGTTTCATGATAGTCTTTTCCATATTGTTGGTGAAACCCTTTGTGTGATACCCCGCAATTTCAGGTTCTCACTTTAACTAAACTCTAATTACATTCCTTGCATTATACTTAACTAGGGTTAGCTAGATAGGACACACGTTACACAGTTATAAGTTAATAACTGCATAAGGTGGTAATTCGAGGAATTACCAGACTGTATACATGATTAGTGAACCTCGGATGTTGGTGAATAATGAAGTATAATAATTGTGAGTTAACTGATTTGGATTGATTGCGATTACGTGCTTCTGTGATACTCGGTGAAACTATGTGCAAACCATATGTTATTATGTGAACTTAAACCGAATACGTTAATAAAAATCGTTAAAGGTGGACCATTAGGATGATTGAGGTCTTAACACATGGGGTTACACTTATTACGGTCCGAAATAGCGAAAACGTCGAAGGAAAACACGTCGGGTGACGAAACGGCCCACCCACGCGGGCCAAGGCCCTGTGAGCGGCCGCTCACAGGGACCGAGCGCCGCTCGCGGGTGCCTGACGTCACCAAACCGACTTAAACACCTTTTTAAGCAACCCTAAGCCTCTTGTATCACCTAAACTCAAACCCTAATCGCCCCTACTGCCCTACCTACGAAATATTAACCCCAAACCACCTGCTAAGGCGCAAGAACATCGATCGGGAAGCTTCAAGAGCATTCGGTTGGTTGTTTCGAAGAGCTTGTGGTATAATCCTTAATCTATTATGATTTAATCTTATTATTATGTTATGAAAACCCTATAACTAAGTTTGTCCAGGTCTGAGACCTTTATATAAATATTAAAACTTGAAGCTTTTGAAGAATTAACTGGTTAAACATGATGATAGGCGATTAGTGATATAATAGATTACTTGTTGCACAAGTTGTTGATGTTTTGATCGTTAGGGTTATGATTTTTGCATGTAGTATGATAGATTCTGATCTTAATAGGTCTTAGGAATGTTTTGTAATGATTGTTGATTGATTATAGGCACACGTGAGTCGTTTAAATAAGGGTTTTTGCATGATTAAAATCTGGACAAAATGTTTAGGTTAAATTGTAGGGTCTGTTACGTGGCTTTAACATGATGGTTTTGATGTTTTCTTTGCATGGTTAAATCATACCTGGTCTTAGCTTTTCATAATGGGTAAAATCGAGTGATTTGAAGTCGTTTGAGTCGTTTTTGAAATTTTCTTTGAAAATAGGTCATATCAGAATTTCGGGTTAACAAACTGAGTCGACTTTAAACCGTCATAACTCGAGTTTTATAAAGAATTAAGTTAAGAAATTTTTACAGAAGATTAACATTGGAATAATTTGGGTTTTCCAAGTGGATTCATCCCGTTTGGATGAATACACAATTTTTTGGGAATTTTTCTACTAAACTGACCTGTTGCGAAAGTTTTCTGAACATAGCTGTGTTGAACGAATTTTAATAATTTTTGTGTTTGGTTTTGAGACAAAACAAAAATATGGGTTGTTAAATGAATCCCAAAGAATACTCAGTAAATATTTGGGAGTTTAACTCACTGATTTAGTATTTTAAATAAATTAGTTTTGGTGACGCACAATCTGTCCTAAAAACGCAGATTGTGTATTATGTGTTTACGTGACTAATTGAAGTCCTAGGTGGTATGTAATTGAATGGGCACTTGTATTAGACGCATATGGAGTGTAAAACTAAATGTAACCAACATATTCACCAACGGGTCCGTAGGGTTTACTTATGCATGTAGAATCACTGGGTGTCACCTACACGCTTTTGAACATTTAAACGTCTTGGACAAACGGGTTATATGGTGTAATGGTATTACATATATACTTAGTTAGTGACACATGTACTAGGGAGTCGGTAGCACACCCTACTTTGGAGTTTGGATTTATTTGCTTGCATACTAAGGTGAGTTTCACAACTTTTTCTCAAAAGTATGCGTCTTAGGGTGAGACAACTTTGGTAAACGTTTTCTAGTCCAGTTTGGGACTACTCATGTTTGAACTCCTGTGGTGTGTCGGGTTTTCGTTACAGATCCTCGGGGAGGATCGTGCTTTGATCAGTTTAAAACTTATTGGTCCTTTGTGAACTAAACACTCTATCACTTGAAAAGTCCTTGCATATTATTGGGTTAATCGTTGGGAGCGAACGGGGTATTAGTTGATAGCGCTATTAGGTTGTGCAGCAACCTCATGTTTACGATGCTGGGAGTATGGACATGAACTTCTGACCACATTTGAGAACTAGTGTTGATAGAGACTAGTTATTGAGGCAAATTATTATATTTCTGAAGGTGTCCCAATAATACTGTTTAGTTGCAATGAGTGGGTTAGCTACCCCTGACACGCTTAAACTGATAACACTTGAACATTTGGGTCTGGGAGACCTACGCTTTCGATTACTTAATACTTGTTGTTACGTGGTCTGGGAGACCTACGCTTTTACTTGGTTACGTGGTTTTGGAAACTAGCGCATTTACTTACTCATTTCTTTACTTGGTGAACTCACCAACATTGTTTGTTGACCCACGATATACATGCTTTTGCAGGTAGTTAGCTTTCGGTGCCAGGATTAGAAAGCACTGCACACTTCACTGCATTTGGGGTCTTGGGCATACACCTAAATTACATATTATGCTTTTATGTTTTCTTCCATATGGTTTTATCTTGGGCGCGTTGTTTTGCGCATGCTTTTTAAAAAGGTTTAGATTTGGTTTACGCTTCCGCAGCTTAACTAAACTTGATTTTTGAAAACGAACTAAATGGTTTGGGCATTTAGAGTTCGTTCATATGACTTATGGCTATGGGATCCTGGTATGTCATGCGCCTCGCAGTATAAACCCCGCAGTGGAAATTTGAGGGTGTGACACTTTGGCAACTAGACGGGCTTTGTACTTGTCAATCGTGCCATCAGGTTTGCGTTTGATTCGGAATACCCATTTGCAACCAATGGGAGTTTGGGTTGTGTGAGGGACAAGTTCCCAAGGGTTGTTATGAAGGAGAGCATTATACTCAATATCCATGGCATGACGCCAATTCGGATCTTTCAAGGCATGAGTATAAGTGGATGGTTCAAGAGAAACGGGTAGAGGGTGAATGGTGGTAGAGTTGACAAAGTTGGGGTTGTAATACTTTGAGTTGGGTTTTGGTTGTCGACGAGGTGGTTGGGGGTTCTGTGGAGGTGAGTTCGTGAGATTATCGGATGTGTTGGATGAAGACACTGGTGAGCTGGGGTTGGTGGACTAGGAAGCGGTTGGGGTAGGGGTAGGGGTAGGGGTGGTGCTATCAGGTGGAGTTGGTGGGCCGGTTCGTAAGGGTTTCTCGGTGGGCTGGGGTGGAGGGCCTGTTGTGTGGGAGGTTGGGTTGTTTGAGCCTGTTGTGTGGGAGGGTGGGCGGGCTATTTGCAGGAGGTAGAGGAGGTGGGTCGTGGGTTTGTGGAGTAGGGGTTTGGGCTTCAGGTGATGTGGGTTGTGGAGTAAGGGTTGGATGATGCAAGATGTTTGGGTCTTGAATGGGTTGGTTAGAAGAGGAGGTTGATTGGGCCGATTGGTATGTGGATAGGAAGAAGTCAAATGACATGTGTTTGGGTTGGAGGTTGGTGGTTTGAGATGGAAAAATATGTGGGATAAATTCAACGTGGCGAGGGTAGTATAGTTTGTGACTAGTATGGTCATAGCATTTGAATGCCGATTTGGAGGATGAGTACCCAAGAAATATGCACGCCGTTGAACGGGAGTGGAGTTCGGAAGTAGCATAGGGTCGTAACCATGGGTAGCAAAGACAACCAAACGGTTTGAGATTGGAATAAGTAAGAGCGGTTTTGAACAACATATCGTATGGAGATTTGTTGTTAAGGATGGGTGTAGGCAAACGATTGATTAGGTGGGTTGCGGTTTGAAAGGCATGGGACCAAAAATGTTGTGGTAAGTGCGAGTAGTGGAGTAATGCGAGGCCGGTTTCCACAACGTGTCGGTGACGTCGTTCGGCAATACCGTTTTGTTCCGGTGTGTGAGGTGGTGTCGTGTAATGGGAGATACCTTGAGAGGCAAGATAAGGTGAAAGACCCACATATTCATTCCCATTATCAGTGAACAACGCAACAATGTTGGTTTTGAAAAAATTTTCAACAAGAGATTTAAATTGTGGAAAAAGAATTTTGACATCGGATTTTTGTTTGATTGGGTATAACCAAATGTATTTGGAAAAATAGTCAACAAAAATGACATAGTATTTAAAGCCATCAATTGACGTTTTTACGGGACCCTATACGTCGGAGTAGAGAAGTTGTAGAGGTTGATTGGCAACAAAAGAGTTTTTGCCAAAAGGTAGTTTGTGGCTTTTATTTAGGGAATATGAAGTACAATGAAAAGACTCATGGGTCACGTTATTAAAACGAAGTCCAAATCTAGAAATTAAAGACTTGAATACTTGAAGCGATGGATGTCCAAGTATGTGGTGCCACATGAGAAGAGAGTTTGTTTGGGTGTTGTTGACTTGAGGAGACAAGGAGATTGGTCCATAGTAGACATCATTGACGTTCACTCCCCGCATGAGGCGCGCCCCCGTGCGTAGATCCTTGACAAAAAAATGATAGGGAAAAAATTCAACGGAAACACGATTAGTACGACAAACTTTGGCAACGGAAATAAGATTATTTCGAAGATTATGAGCAATTAAAATGTTGTTTAAAAGAAGTGGGCGAGATTTTGTTGGAATAGTTGTTTGAGTAATATGAGTTATAGGGAGAGTTTTACCATCACCTAGCACGCTCTTATCGGGTCCTCCGTATTCGGAAAGAACGAAAAATTGTTGGTTGTTGTTCGCGGTGTTGTTGGACGCACCGGTGTCCCACATCCAAGATGGGGTTGTAGCCGTTGGGTGAGGGGTGGTGTAGTTAACCACCGGGGTGGTGGTATTTTGAGGCGAGACAATGTGTTCTCGTAGGAAGCGACTAAGTTTGCGACAATCTTTAGTGTCATGTCCGAGAATGTTACAATAGTAGCAATATGTGTTATTGTTGCGAGTCGGACGAGTGTTGGTATTGGTAGTTTGAGGTGACCCTTGGTTTCGGGTTGTGGCGGCGGTAATGTGGGTGATTTGTTTGGCCATGGTGAATCGAAAGAAAAAAAAAAGCAGAATGCGGACAGAAGGTGTCTGTCGAGTAGGTTGGGATCAAAGATGGCTCAAGGGAGCTTTTAGGTTCTTGATACCATATAAACAATAGGATTTGTATTTTGTAATGTTTTTATGTGTCTATCAACAATACATCAAGGCCTTTATATAGGTTTACATATGAAATCATGGAGTCAATGGTTGACTTAGAGACTTGACTTGACTTGACTTGACTTGACTTGACTTATGTTATGGAGTCAATGGTTGACTAAGAGACTTGACTTGACTTGACTTGATTTATGTTGTTAATAGTCGTTTTTAAATTATGGTATGAAAATTGGTAGTTACTTTGTTGATAATAGTTTTTTAGTGTTTTGGATACGATAAAATTGTAAGGTGCGCTTTACACTAGTTCTTATTTATGAAACTAATATATAACAATATAAAAGAAGTCTCTAAAAGAAGAGTATTAAAAGGTAAATATGTAATGTTATTTAGCTTTTTCAAAACCAGTTCTGCTGCAACAGGTAGTTTTATGTCAACACTATAACTAATTATTAGGAGTTGTAATAACAATAATCAATTACATAACTAAAATGTAATCACCATTTTCTAAAGAATAGATCTTTGTGGAGAGTGTTGTCTCAACTGCGTGAAACATCACAAGATTCTTTTTCAAGTGACAACTTGGGAAATGTTGGGCTTCATGATTAATCACAACCAACTTGGCAATGCACATTCTCTTTGTTTGATGAACAAGAAAATTACATTGTCGTACACCAACATCATTTGCTAAAACCTACAACAACAAAATTATTGGACATAATTATAATATAAGCTAGATATAATCATTATTATTACACCGGTTCAACATATCAATGCCGGTTCAACGAAGACGCAACGGTCAAGGATTCATCAAGACATACCGGTTCAAGTTGCAGACACAACGTTTGTTTAAACAACGTGACGGTTAACTTATAGGAATATTAGTATATATATGTACCATATGTATCTTTGTTACGGTTATCAAGTTTATTATCAAACCATATCAACCGAAACAAACTATTTGTAATCTTACATTCAATCATTAATATAATCGATCATTTGTTATCAGTTTTTGTTACAATTTTCGAACATCTTTCGGAAATCTGCCAACAAAACTGGTATCAGAGCCAATACACGAAGAATCATTCAAGAACAATTGAAATTCCGACGGTTATAATGTAACATCCCGAAAATGTGGTCAACCAATATTCAATCGGGTTTGACGAATGGACGTCTTGGTCTTATATTAGAAGGGCCCGATTGTCGTTATCGTTAAATGAGATTTATTAATATTGGGAACAAGTTATAAGTTTATTAAGATTCGAAGGGCCAAAGTGTAACCTTAGCAATTATATATAAGCATGTTATAATTTAACCCTAAACTAAAAAGTCATGAGGTTGCCGTCAGTTATCCAAGAGCAAGAGCAAATCGGACGGTGATTAGGCAACGGACTCGGTGGTGGTGCTTGGTGTTTCGCGATGGTTCGGGTCTGTTCGGTATCCCGAAGCGATGCATCGATGGTGGTGCTTGGTGTTTCGCGATGGTTCGGGTGTGTTCGGTATCCCGAAGCGATGCATCGATGGTGGTCAAGTTCGGGTCTGTTGGGGGTTTTGCGGTGCACCCGATGATCTAGTATCGATTCAAGGTAACTGTCCGATTCCTAGTCTGTGATTCGGTTATGGTTCTTTTGTATATGTTGAGCCTAGTTTGATTGTTGTCTGGGTATTATTTGATTTCCGAAGGCAACACTTTGATGTTTCATCAGTGTAGGGTTTTAGCGAGGTCTTCTGGTTGATCGCCGTGGTGAATCGGACACGGTGAGTGGAGTCGGTTCTGGTTGAGATAGGTCACCGGTGGTGGCTACCGGTGGTGAAGGTGGTGATTAGTTATGATGGTAGTATGTGTGTTGCGCATGAACTCTGTGTGTGTGTATACACATAAATGTTAGCATGAACTCAAGTAAAAGTGAGAGGATTGTTCGTAAGATTTTGCATGCGCATGGATTCATTTACGTAGGGTGTGTGTGAGATCTTAATATTGAAGCAGAGAGTGGATGAGGAAGGTGGTATGTCGCATGGGGTATTGGTAGATATTATGCATGGTGTGAGTTTATTTCAATGTGTGTACGTGACTTCATGGGTATGGAACTATTTAGAGTGGTTATGCATATGTTTGTATAGAGTTTTATGAATTCAAAATGATAATTCATGGTGACCTGAACAGAAGATGGTGTTGGATGTTTCTAATGAAACTAGTGGATTTTAATTGAGATATTATGATGATGAATGGTATGATGGTGGTTATTATTAGTGGTGGTTGCATGGAAAAGAGTAAATGATATATATATATATATATATATTTTGCATGGATGTTGGGGTGTAGGAGCATGGGGTCTTGGTTCGGATTTGGTTTGGGTGATGAGTGGTGCATAAACAATATTTCCGACAAAGGATCAGAAACTGGCAGCAGACTGTTGTGGCCACCGATAGATGCGACGGCGCCGGTCGGCGACGAGAATTCAATCGGAAGAGAGATCATTGTCTCGCGGTCGCGTGGGTATATTATTTGAAGAAAACGGAGTTCGGATTATAAGGTTTCTGGCTTCGCAAAATCAGGTGCGCAGAACCGGATGAGCTGACGCACAGAAGTGCGTACTGGCAGCAGTAGCAGCATCGACGGTCAACGCAGATAATTTTTAGATGTCGGGCATGTCGAGACGATTTCGTGGATATGTGGATCGCGCGAAACGAATATCGTATGATCAAGTTATAAGCAAAACAATATTTCATTCGCATTTTGCTACAAGCATTCAGAGTAGAACAAATGCGCCAAGGATGACACGCACGCAAGGTTTTGGTTTGACGACGCAGTTTGAGACGCCTAGCTTGCGGATTTGGAAGCTTGCAACCGGTGAGTTCTAATCCCCCTATTTTTATTTAAATATATTTTTGGGGCTATCATACATGCTTAAATGGTTTTCGGCAAAAGTTAAGATGTCGATTAAATTAAAGAGCTTTACGACTTAAATGTTATTTTATGAATGTTTTCCAATGAGACGGTTCTACGACGGCTTAATGTGGCTATAGGTTTAGAGACACCCTTCGCAGTGTATGTGTCGGTTCGAGCCGTTTAGTCTCTTGTCGAGGTATGGTCAGGTTGGGTGTTTACCTTATGATGGTGTAAAATGGGATGTATAGTCGAGGCAATACGATTATGGGTTCAGTATGAGAAAATGATTAGCTAAAGTCTTAGAATTAAATGAACGCGGTGATGTTGATTATTAGAGGTGAGTGGTTAATCCATGTTATAGTATGATGAGACCCTAGACATAGTGAATGCGTGTAGGTGTCTATATGTTTTGTGTGATGAAGCACCCTTGAGGTGCTGATGCGGGTTATTGGTAATGGTTCGTTACCTTCGGGGTGGCTACGGGTTACCAATGTTGAGTTTGTCGATCTAAGTGGTGGTGTCGACGTGTCTATACGATCGTTACCTTCGGGGTGGCGACAAGTTACTAATGATGGGGACCGCTGATCTAAGTGGTGGTGTCGACGTGTCCATATGGTCATTACCTTCGGGGTGGTGACGGGTTGTTGAGCTGGGGTGGCAACGGGTTGTTACCTTCGGGGTGGCGACGGGTTGTCATAAGGCTCGGTCATATCTTTGTGACTTGACTATATTGTGTGGTAGGTTCCCACCTTATGTGTTTTGTTTGCATTCATATAGATAAATCAGTGGGGATGTGTTGTGTCTATTGTTAAAGATGATAATATGGAGTTTCTTGTAATGAATTGTACTTGGGGGTGCCCGATACAATTAAAAAGAGTATAGATGATCTAGTCGTGTGTAGTGACCTTGTGTTGCAGAGGGAATAGTTGAATGCGTAAAAGAAGTTACAGAGTCATAGTTGTCGGTCGAGATGGGTGATGAGGCAGTTATCGATTGAGTGGTTTTGGGTGGGTTGTTGATGATAAAGTGTTTAAATAATTAATGATGACTTTAATACGATGAAGTTGGGATTTAAAAATAAAGTGTTTATGAGGTGTTTTAATTTTATAAACATAAACTATTAGAACTCACTCAGCGTAGCTGACTTTTGCATGTATGTTAGATTGTTTTGTAGGTTGTTCGAGTTGGTGATGCATCTTGGTTAGCGGATTGGATTACTCGTGATAGCATGGATGGCATTCGTAGTTTTGAGAGTTATTAACAAACTATTTTTTTAAAAACAATGTGTACAGTTTTACTTATTTTTCCGTTGCGTGATTTTAAAAAAAAAATGTTGATTTCTAAACGGTACACTGTAATGAGACCCGACAGTATGGTGCCCGGGTTTGGGGCCCTACATATAATCGAACAAGTAAAACAGAGGAATACAATCATCAATCAAAGGCACACGAAGGAACGTTATTATCACGAAAGGAGTCACACAAATACTACAACAGAGAATCCTCTTCAAATCACAAAAGAAATTCGTTTGTAAAACCTTCGATTCCCTATTCAGATCTCGTTATTTTTTATTGTTTTACATTAAGATAGAATTAGCATACCACAACGTTAGTATCCCTGTGTGTAAGAAGAAAATCATTTAGTTACGGATCATTAAAGAAATCACACAGAAACAATTCTGTTTGAAGTTATTTAATCGAATCGGGAATTAACGACAAGAAGATACTCTGTTTGTGAATATTTCTTGTTATTCCTGTTTTGGCGGGTAAACTATCAAACAAATTATTGTTAAATAATAAAGGATACTTTGACTTTAAAAGTCAAAGCAGTACGATTAAATTATTTTTACAACAGATTTTTTTTTGTTGTTGTCGAAAAGTTCTTGAATTCACAAATAATTATTTTTAAGAAAAAGACAAAAGGGAGAAGGGAATATGACAACACAAGGAGGGGTACAAACTCAAATTCCAAAACTTTTGGGACAAAATTATTATCATTGGCACATTCAAATGAAAGTGCTATTAGAGTCCCAAGACTTGTGGAATGTGGTAGAGGATGGTGTTAGAGAATTACCTAACGATGCAAGTGATGCCTTACGAAAGGAACACAAGGAACAAAACAAAAAGGACAAGAAGGCACTTCATTACTTATTCCAAGCATCAACAGAAACAATATTTGAAAGAATTGCAAATGCAAAAACATCTAAGGAAGCATGGGAAATATTATATAAATCCTATCATGGAGAACGACGTGTAAAAACAGTAAAACTACAAACCCTTAGATGTGAATTTGATGCTTTGAGAATGATAGAGACAGAAACAATAGAAGGTTATTTTAATAGAGTTACTGCAATAGTTAATCAATTAAGAATGAAGGAAGAATAATTAAGCGATACACGGGTAGTTGAGAAAATATTACGTAGCATGACCAGAAAATATGAGTCAGTAGTAGTAGCTGTAGAAGAGTCCAAAGATTTAGAAAACATATCAATTGAAGAGCTTATGGGAATACTACAATCCCATAAATTAAGACTCAAACAATATGACACACATGTCATGGATCAAGCATTTCAAGTGCAAAGCGGGACTCAAGGAAGGAATAAAGGAGGAAATAGGTACAATAACAGCTATAGAGGAAGAGGAAGAGGAAGAGGAGGAAGGTCAGGGCGATATGGACCCATTGTATGCTACAATTGTCAAGGTTTAGGTCATATAGCTAGAAATTGTCCGCATAAGGAAGAAAATGAGAAAGATGAATCCGCTATGGTATGTAAGGAAGATAATAAGAGTCTATCAGAACAAGATAGCATGTTCATGGTATTCAATATGGAAGAAGACAAAGATACGAGTTGTTGGTATTTGGATAGCGGATGTAGTAATCATATGACAGGAAATAAAAATATATTTGTCTCATTTAATGACCTAGATAAACGAGAAGTAAGAACAGGTGACGATAAAAAACTCCAAGTATTAGGAAGTGGTGACGTATGCATAAGAGTAAACGATAAAGTTAACAAGATACCGAATGTATTCTACGTAGAAGGGTTAAGGCACAATCTTCTTAGTGTGGGACAATTATTGCAAAAGGGGTACAATGTAATATTTGAAAGGGGAGTTTGTACTATTAAAAATCATGAAGGAAAGACCATTACAAAGACAGCCATGACTCAAAATAAAATGTTTCCCTTATATCCAAATCAGGACTTACCTAGAATGTTGTATATATCCAATAAAAACAGTTCTGATTTATGGCATCAAAGATATGGTCATATTAACTATGAAAGATTGATTGAGATGGAACACAAACGTGCTGTGAAGGGTTTACCTAAGTTATGTAAGACAGAGAATGTATGCGAAGGTTGTGAAGGGTTTACCTAAGTTATGTAAGACAGAGAATGTATGCGAAGGTTGTGCTTTAGGAAAACATGCAAGAAAACCATTCAGCAAACAAGCAAGATGGAGAGCAGAAAATCCTCTACAATTAGTTCACTCAGATATATGTGGACCAATGAGAACTCAGACAATAGGGGGATGTAGATACTTCATTACTTTTATTGATGATTTTACAAGGAAAACATGGATATACTTCCTCAAGGAGAAATCACAAGCATTACATTTTTTCAAAATATTTAAAGCCTCAGCAGAAAATCAATCAGACAAGAGAATCTAATACTTTAGGACTGACAGAGGAGGTGAATATTGTGGAAATATCTTTCAAGAATACTTACAAGAACGTGGAATACATCATCAGCTGACCACTAGTTACACACCACAACAAAATGGAGTTGCTGAACGCAAGAATAGGACTATAATGGAACTAAGCAGAAGTATGTTGAAGACAAAGAAACTTCCCAATGAATATTGGGGAGAAGCTGTAAGTTGCACGACATATCTCCTAAATAGAACAACTTCTAAAAGTGTTAGTGATAAAACTCCTGAAGAAGCATGGACTGGAATAAAACCCGATGTATCAAATTTACGAATATTTGCGTGTGTTGCCTATGCACATATTCCAGAACAAAAACGTGGAAAGCTAGATGATAAAACGGAAAAGGCAATATTTGTTGGTTATAGTGAAAATAGTAAGGCCTATAAGTTATATAACCCAGTTACAAAACGAACTATAATCAGCAGAGATGTCATATTTGATGAAAATAGAATTTGGGAAGAAGAGGAAGAAGAAAATGCTACAACTTTAGATGAAAATGAAAATATGGAAAGAAATGAAAACAATACAGAAAGCCAATCATCAAGAAATGAAGAATACTCACCCATACACAATGCATCTGAAAATGAAAGACAAGAAGAGCAAGAAATACAAATTGATGATGAAAATTTAGATGCTACAACATCCAGTCAAAGTCCTCCTTTAAAAATATGTACACTAGCTGATATTCATAGTTGAACTCAACCATTGAGTAGTCCGGAAGTACGAGACTTATATCAAAGACATCGGGAAGCTGCAAACTTTGCATTTTATACTGATTCTGATCCGATTAATTATGATGAAGCTAGTAAGGATGAGAAATGGAAGGAAGCAATGAAGAGGGAAATAGAATCTATACAAAAGAATGAAACCTGGGAGTTGGTTGATTTACCAAAAGATCAAAAACCTATAGGAGTGAAATGGATATATAAAACCAAGTACGATGAACATGGAAATATAGATAAATACAAAGCTCGTCTGGTAGTAAAGGGTTATAAACAAAAATATGGGATAGATTATCAAGAAGTTTTTGCACCGGTAATTCGTTTTGAGACTATAAGACTAGTACTTGCCTTAGCAGCTCAAAATAAATGGTACTTACATCAAATGGATGTGAAAACTGCATTCTTAAATGGAGAATTGAAAGAAAAGGTGTATATTGAACAACCTCTAGGATTCATAGAAAAGGGGAGTGAAAATAAGGTATGTCTTCTAAAGAAAGCACTGTATGGTTTAAAACAAGCACCACGAGCATGGTATAGTCGAATCAGTCAATACTTTGAACAACATAACTTCAAAAGGTGCACATTTGAACATACCTTATTTCTAAAGAAAACAAAGTCTTCTAGACTAGTAGTATGCCTATATGTAGATGACTTAATCATAGCTAGTGACTGCATAGAAGAAATTATATCTAATAAAAAATCCATGAAGAGGGAATTTGAAATGACAGACATGGGGAAACTACATTATTTCTTAGGAATGGAAGTAAACTATGATCAGGAAACTATAAGAATTTCCCAAACCAAGTATGCCAAGGATATACTTGAAAGATTTTGAATGGCAGATAGTATTAAGGCTTCAACTCCAATGGAATACGGACTTAGGTTAATTAAGAATAGCAATGATGAACATGTTGATCCAAGTTTATACCGCAGCCTAGTTGGAAGTCTCATGTATTTGACAAATACAAGACCAGACATAATGTTTGCAGTCAGCAAAATCAGCAGATTCATGGATCAACCAAAGAAGTCTCATTGGGAAGCAGGAAAACACATATTGAGATATATAAAAGGCACTTCAGAATATGGAATAGTATACACCAGAAATGCATTCGAATTGAAAGGCTTTAGTGATAGTGATTATGCAGGGAACATAGATGATAGTAAAAGCACGTCAGGATATATATTCAATATAGGATCGGGAGCAATTTCATGGCAATCAAAGAAACAAAAGGTGGTAGCATTATCATCAACAGAAGCAGAATACATTGCTCTATCACTTACTGGATGTCAATCTCTATGGCTCAAAGGAATCCTAAAAGAATTAGAATTTGACACAAATAAAGCAATCATCCTATACTGTGACAACAAATCTACCATCAACCTTGCAAAAGATCTAGTTTATCATGGAAAAAGCAAACATATAAAAGTGAAATATCACTTTATAAGAGATTTAATCAAAACTGAAAATGTGGAAATAAAGTATTGTAACACCAAGGATCAAGCAGCCGATATTTTCACCAAGGCACAACAACCTAAGGACTTCACAAGACTACGAGATATGTTGAATGTACTACCAATCTAGCTAAGGGAGGGTATTGGACATAATTATAATATAAGCATTATTATTACACCGGTTCAACATATCAATGCCGGTTCAACGAAGACGCAACGGTCAAGGATTCATCAAGACGTACCGGTTCAAGTTGCAGACACAACGTTTCGTTTAAACAACGTGACGGTTAACTTATAGGAATATTAGTATATATATGTACCATATGTATCTTTGTTACGGTTATCAAGTTTATTATCAAACCATATCAACCGAAACAAACTATTTGTAATCTTACATTCGATCATTAATATAATATATCGATCATTTGTTATCAGTTTTTGTTATAATTTTCGAACATCTTTTGGAAATCTGCCAACAAAAATTATATGAAATGAGCTGAATATATAAAAAATGAACTTATAACTAATGCAAATCAATCATCAATAAGAAAAATATAACCATGCATGTCTCTATTCGGCAACCCGTATCTTCCATCGTCACGGTTGAAGTCAAGAACCACCACCGCTAGTCACCACAATCGACATGCCGTAGTGTCGAACCACTGTTCTTGCATGTTGTCGTGACAAATTTAATTAAAACCCTTTTCCTATCTTTGACCAATATCATACATGGTAGACTCACCAAAATGTGAAAATTTAAAGGTAAAGTTAAAATGCACATGTATAGATGAATCTGCCACATGAATGTAAAAGCCATTTTTTCACTAAATAGTATTAAGTTTCGTATGCAGAATTTTACCCTATGGGTACCATACTAACAACCATTATCAAACATGCAGTAAATAACACCTCAGACATACATGATAGCCTAAAAAATAAATCAATGTACAGTTTCAAAAATAGCGTCAAAACATACACGTGTATAGATGGATCTTGAAGACTTACACAAAATTTCACACAACTAGAACCTGATCAACAAACATTATCAAACACACATCGCAAAACAGGTTAACCGAACAAAAACTGTTAACAATGCTGACATTCCTACATTGAAAGGTTGCTTAGTGTAAGTAACGACAAACAGGTAAAATTAGACATGAAAATCTTGTTTTCTATAAATAGTTAGCCAATTTCCACAAACAAAACAAACTCAAAAACACATTTTTACAACAAAACCGAAACACGACCTGAAACTAAGCAGCCACGTACCATTCTAACGCAAACAACCACGTTATCAGAAGAACAATTTCAGCAAAAACAACATTAGACAACAAAATCGTAACCCGAAAACCAAAACAAAAACTCCCAAGCAACAGAGTTTTAATCACAGTAGACCACAAACAAAACACACAAATACACAAAGTGAAAACATTGAACACCTGGCATGCATACAAAGAAACACGAATAGCCTCAAGAACACAATTAAATCAATATAAGATACATGATTAGATAGAAGAACCTGGTTAATTTATCAATTGTCTTGCGATATTTTGACATAGAAAAAGCCACCTTCCTCTGCTCCCTGTCTAAGCATCGTTAGTTATGGCAAATATCTGGGCTGGCCTAAGGCCTGGAAGAGAAGAAACAATTGGGTCATGCCATGAGTCATAGATGTTGACATCCATCTCATTCATCCACTTAGCTTTGTGCACGGCTCTCATAGAAACCTTTTAACCAAAAAAAAAAAAGAACAAATATGCTAATCCAGGAATTTCATTAGTTAAATTACGGTTTTAACAAAGAGCACATTAAAAAATGCTTTTTTGGTGTCATACTAAACACACAAGTTTTAGATTTGAATAATCAGTTTAGAATGGTGATTATTAAAACTTTAAATATCTAGTGTATGATACTACATTATAGAAAACATCTTTAAAAAACCTAATGACCAGAAAAGTTTTCTATAAACTTCCCAGTAACAAAACCTTCACAAGGTACTCTTTAGTGAGATCCTTTGTATTAACTTAGCAAGGAAATCAGAAACCTAGAATGATACAAAAAAAAAGGACCGTCACCAGTAAAAACTAAACATCCAACCAATGTAGCTAGAACCTTTCTAGCGGCCCGTCATTGGATTTAACAATGTTTTATATGTAATTTTGTGACAAAACTGATGGTCAGTTAGTTGTTATCCACAATGTCCAAAACATGGTTTAAAAAGGGTGAGGTGTGCACCTCAAGGCGATTTTATAAGAAAACAAATCTTAGGCGGCTCCTGCGGTAACAAAAACTTCTCCTCAGGTGCGCCTCATGGGATTTGATGTTTTGAACCTTTTGTGTCAATTTCAAGCATTCCATGTCTTTTTAATGCGTGATTTTGATGAATTTGATTATAAGATTTGTTAGTATTTCATTTTTTATAAAATATATAATATGTATATTTATTTTTTTATTTTGCCTCTGGCTTACGCCTCGTTTCGCCTCGAGGCATACGCCTCGTGAAGCAAAGGGAAAATGGCTCGAGGCACAATTCCGTACTTTTAAAACTTGGTCCAAAATATACAAAATACGCTCATCAAATTTAGTGATGATTTGGAAAAATACATGAAATAATTTAAGAGATTAAAGGATATTAGTTATTTGCCTGCTATTACCCGTGCTCACTGAAATACAAAAAAGGAGCAAAACGTCCTCTTCAGGTGGCTTTTGGTGGAATGGTTCCCGTGTTTTATTTAGATAGAATACCTTTGTGCATTGAGGTGATGTAAAACAAGCATTAAGATGTTGTATATCTTTTAAAAGTGGCAAATAACCGAAGTTGCCCCCTACTATATGCATATATGCATATTAATATTGTACAGATTAAGATAATAAATCAAATTACGCTACTATCTGGTTACTTTTTTTTCAATGAGAAGGAACAACGTGTCAACCACTGTGACACTAGGCGTTACTTATGGCCAAGGTCGATTACTCGACCCCACCAGCCCTTTGGCTCTCTCAAATGCATGGAAACCTGACCTCCACCCGCCTGAAGGCACGACGGTGGAATAATCGATAAATTCTTCACCTAGATGCCGCAGAAAATAATGAGGAGAGTGAGAATTGAACCTGGGTCACAAGGAACAGTAAGTCTTCCCCCAACCACTCCACCACTACCACACTGGCAACAAGCTAGTTACTAAGATGGTAGTAGGGGCATATGCCTCTTAGAGGGGATGTCAAAGGTTTAATAATTCACAAGGGTGTTGTAATATAGAATTATTCACGTAATAGTATAGGAAATGTAACATTGGTCGTTAAAAAAAAGATGGTAGAATACTAAATTAATATTATTAATTTGTCAGGTTATAATATACAGAGATCACAAGGAACCTTAGAAATCTAACTGAGCTCATGTGCTTATGCTAATTAACCCTAATAATAATAATAATAATAATAATAATAATAATAATAATAATAATAATAATAATAATAATAATAATAGGATCCAATACTCCCCCGCAATCAGAGCGGTAGAAAATCAGACGCTTCGACCGGAAAAACAAAACATAAATAATAAACAAAAAAGATTAAAAAACCTAGTCTTGATATTGGTTCTTGACTTATAGATCCAAAAGTATGCCAAAAAATCCACAAACTGCTTTATTTGTCATAAGAAATAATCAATGTTCTTCAATGTCAATGATCTTGTATTTTGTAAAGGGTGCGGCGGAGAACCGTAGTTCTGCAAAGGGCAGAGGCCTGGCCGTGGTCAAACGGCGGCTTAGCATGGTGACACAACTGTTGGAGCGGCGGTTCCGTCTTTTTCGGCCAAGGCAAAACGCACAAGGGAAGAATGGCTGCTAGAAAAAGGAGGAAAATCGACAATAGACAACCATGTTCGTGCAATGGTGAGTCAACGCTAGCAAGAGATGACTTTGTAGTTCGAAGAAAGATAAATGGCGATGGCCAGTGACTGTGGTCTAAGTGGCGGTGTTCGAAAGAGATGCGAGTTCCGTATATCGAAAAAAGGACGACCAAACAGTGGTGTGATCAGTGAGATCGATGTCAAGGGACCATCGTTCAGCGAGAAGAGTCTATCTGAAAAGAAATAAAAGGTGGTAGACAGACAACGGGTAAGATGAGAGATCCCCATGTTAAAAAGAAATAAAAAACATGTTCAAATGGTTGCTCTGCAAGCTAATAAAAAAAAGGGAAATCACGGTTTTGGCCTTTGACCGAGGAGATTCACAAAAATGGCCACCTCCTTTACTTTGGAGAGCCGGTTCCCGGATTCCGAGGAGGTGGAAAGGACTCCGAAGATGCCACCGATGCTTCCCAATGGATCGATGCCACTTGTCCGTTTATCTGCGACCCGTCTCGGAAATGGGCTCCGTGCCGCCGAGACGTCTGGGGGTGGGAGTCGACACCACCTCTTCTCGGCTCATGGCTTGAGCCGTTTCGGATCCCCTAAGCTGGCTCAAGCGGAGACGTCTCTGTGACGCCTCTCTACCTACAAAAGATGTCACTGACTACGTCTCGGTGACGTCTCCAGTCTGAAACCTCGTCTCCGAGACGGTTCTGACTGGTGGAGCCTGCGTCTCGGTGACGTTGTTGCCAACCGACTCCATCTCCAGTGACATTTCCTCCGGCTGAGGACTCGCCGTGACGACTCTTGGACTGCAAAAGACTCTATCTCTGATTTGACTAGTTATGTCTGTACATGACCGAGATTTTGTATTTTAAGTCGAGCAAATATGTTTGTGAACTTTGTTTTCATCGTTTTGAAGTATTATGTTCCTTTTTGTTCATAAAAATATATTGAAGTAATTAGATTTGTCGTATACATTAGTGGGAAGTTGTTAACGGGAGACTCGAATATGTCCTAATTCAAGCAGTAGAAGATGTGGTCTGGAATTCGAATCAAATATGTGTTATGTTAGCCTATTACGTTATCTTTCGGACATTTTTTAGATTCCGCCAGTTACACGTTTATCTTATAAAATGTCTATGTTTGATGATACGATCGATATATTTAATGATTGTGATGTATCATTTCTTTTTAAAATAGCTGATCAAAATCCCGATGAAGTATTCAAGTTATATGTTGTTTTAGAGTGTGGTGTTGGTTTATCTAATTGTGTTCCTTCAAATGATTACAAAGTTCCTGATTTAAATGCCCATTTTGAAAATCTTAACGATTATCTTCCAAATTACGAGAAATTTGAGGAAAAACAAAAATTAGTTCCTGATTTAAATGCCCCTTTTGAAAACGCAACAACAGATATTTCTCTAGGAAAAATAGAAAATTTGTTCGTCAAATCGTTTTCCTTGAGGTTTTCTATTTCATGACAAAGAAGAAATGAAACTGGAGTTGGGAAAACTGTGTTTATCATAATGTTTCACTTATAAAGCAGAAAGATCCTCTAAAACAGGTTTTGAAGCATCATGTGTAGTTGAGGATTATGAGTAACGTTTTGGGGCATATAGCTACCCAGGTTGTAAAATCTTTATGTTAAATATTTTAATGATAATCACACATATTTCAAGACTCAAACTCACCCTCATCTTTGTCAAGCTAACCCAAAAGTTATTGGCAACATACTAAAACACCAATTGAGAGACAGTGGTGTGTATACCATTGTAATGAAATAGTCCTAATATTTCCGACAAAGATTTCTCGTGGACATAACTTACTCTCAGACATGGCATGGGAAGTGTCACGCACTCAAACTTTTACAAGGAGATAGCAAAGATTCGTTTGCCGAGCTCCCGCTTTATTGCTATAATTTGGAAATGACGAATCCAGGGACATATTGTCACACCCCGCCAAGGCGGAAACACGGGGATGCGACCTCGAAAGGTTTTCAAGCACAAGGTTCAAGCAACACACAAATTTATTTAAATAGATACCATCTAAGGATGGATGATGTCATAAATTATTTAATTAACATAACTGTGTTTAGGAAATATAGGAAATTATCTGGAACTCATGACTCAAATACTGAAATAACGTGGAACTGACAAAACCTGATCCAAAATGGTACCACTCGGTGCATGCTCGAACCCCTCTCCTAAGTCTCTGCTTCTCATCGTCAATTACATGAAAAACATGCATAAAAGATTGGTCAACATTACTCAACAATAATGTTGGTGAGTTCACAAGTTTAGATGTACTAAGTAAAGTGCTCGTGTAATTCGTGTATGACCAATCATAGGCTAGCTAAGCGAATGATTATTGTGCAAACCACGAGTCCCGTAACCAAACCTCTTGACTGTTGTGCATTGTACACTAAAGACAGTGTATGTATAGTAGAATACTAACACTCTTTTGTATATGACTGGTTAGAGCGACTAACCAAGAGTGAGGGTGTCAACCCAATAGATTTATTAAAGTGTACCATGGCTTTCGATAGCTAATGGTTACAGCATAATGTAAGTACGAGGACCTGTGAGCTCATGAACCAAATATCTCATGTTCCACATGGTAGTCATGATAGAATAAGCACACCAACTGAAATTTGTACTAGATTTGTAGCATGTTAGTCCCCCAAAAATGTAAAAACAATAAAATGGGGCCGTGAAACTCATCTGATTAAGATATGTGTGGTCTAGTGAAGCTGGAATGTGAGATAGCTACCGTTCAGACAATGGTTTCCCTATGATTATTAAGAGCACAGTAAATTGTACGTTCTTGTTATTTATCATACAAATCGTTCGGTGGATACAAAGCTAAAAGTAGCGCGTGAATCAAATAGTTCCGATGAAAAATGGTTGTTAAGGAGAAACATACCGGTAACCACATTAGGATCATCGCGTGCTTCATTGGCTCCTAGAACAAATGCTCGGCCGCGAGCTTGATCCTTAGGATTAGGGCAATCCTTGCGGATTTGACCAGTTGCAACACATTCAAAACACTCATTCTTGGCAGGTGGAGTGTTGGTGGCTTTGGCTTTGCAGTTAGCGGTTTGGTGACCACGACGATTGTAGTTCTTGCACAGGATACTCTCACGAGTGCCAACATGGTGGTAATTGCATTTGCTGCAGTAGGGGTGGGGCCCCCTGTATTTGCGTTTGGGCTCCTCGGCAGTAGTGGTAGCAAAAACCTTCATAGAGTCTTGACGCTTGTGGGATGAGTTATTTCCCTTCTTGGAGAAAGATCGCTTACGCTTGTCTCCAGAACTCTCACCAGCGACTACAACCTTCTGGTTCAACGAACCCATACGAACAACATCATTAGTGAGACTGTGGGCTAGAGTAACAACAGGTTGGATGGTAGCAGGTGCAGACGCAGTGACCATACTTCGGATCTTGGGAGACAAACCCCCAAATGTACTGTTTAACTCTCTTGTACACAATGAATTGAAAAAATGACACAATGATGAAAATAAGAAAAAGACACAATGGTACATAAAAGACACAATGATATAACACATATTCTAAAAACTACAAGCTAAAACCCAAAAGATGAAGACCTAAAAACTAACATCGTAAGGTTCGATAAGACGGTTCCAATGCCACTTGAATGAGTTCAATTGAGGTCCGTTTGATACCCTTCCTACGACTTCCTATTTTTCTTTCACTGTGTATTTGATCCTGGCCCTATATATATTTTGCCATTAAAAAACTAGCTTTTGTTAGATTAAAAAGAAAAAGACTATATGTTTTTTTGGGGTGGAAATGACGAGGTGGAGGTGGACAAGATGAGTTGGGTCACGTGGGAGAATGTTATTGCGTCGACGAACTATGGCGGGGTTGGTCTTGGATCACTTAGAGACGCCAACTTGAGTCTTTTGACAAAGTGGTGGTGGCGTTTCAAAACGGATAATGGTAGTTTGTGGCGAAAAGTGATATGGGCCATTCATGGAAACTCAAGGGCTTGGAACATTATTCCGGTTACTTTGTCGATTGGCGAAACTTGGAAACAAATCGCAAATGTACCATGTTCCTTTGAGGTATTTCATATTGACCCTAAACAGTTAATTCGAGGGAATCTTGGATGTGGGAATTCTATTTTCTTTTGGCAAGACCTGTGGATTGGGGCCGAATCCCTTGCTTCTTGTTTTCCGAGATTATATGCCTTAGAAAAAAAGAGGAGGTGTGTTATTGCGGATTGTTTAAAGAACAGTGCTGATGGATTAAGCTTTAATTGGGAATGGAGGAGGTCTTTCTGTATTGAAGAAAATATTGAGTTGGATGGGTTGATTCACTTGTTAGGCGATGTGGTGCTTACCACAGGTCTCGACACGTGATGTTGGTTCCCTAATGGCGCTAACGGTTTCTCAGTTAGTAGTGTGAAGCGCTTATTTGTCACACCCTCAAATTACCACTTGCGGAGTTTTACCGCGAGGCGCATGACAAACCAGGATCCAAGTCAACGGTCACAATAAACAACTCTATATGAAATACATAACATTCAAAAGACATAGTTTTTGTAAACTCAAAATCAGTAGCGGAAGCATAAAACATATTACAAACCATAGACCCAATTGTACCAAGTGTTTATTACAAAACATGATCTAAACCTAGACGCCAATGCAGACCCGTGCGCCTAGTTCCATTCATTGCTACCTTAGCGACCTGAGAAAAACATGCCAAAAGACGTCAACATATAATGCTGGTGAGTTCACAGGTTTGTTCAATATGTTACCAAAACGTTACCATGTCCATACTATATCAATGTTACCAAGTACGCTAGCTAGGCGTATGTTTTATTACTACTACGATTGGAAACCATTACTAGACACGTTTAGCAATGTTTAGCATGTTTAAGCAGCCCGTATATTCAGCATGATACCAATGTTCCTGTTCGAGACAATATGCACCCACCCGGCCCTCCAAGCCGACGAGTGGGCAGGTCACGCCCAATAGATCTATCAACATTTCCCCCGTTGTGCATCCCCGCACATTCATGGTTTCCCCCGGGACTTCCAAAGATCGTATAGCAATATAAAGTTAAAACCATAGTATGACATATGTTACCCAAAATAGTTTAGCGCATGTTTTCTCCCCCAAAAGTTAAAGCGGTAAAAGTGGGGCCGTGAACTCACCTTAAATAGCGTTCTTCGGTTACAAGTAAAGATGTTAAGCCCTTGATAATCCCTCTACCGGAGATCTATCAAAATGTTCACATAAGTGTTCCGACTAATAACCATAAGGTTATCTAGTCCCTGATTGTCCAGATCGTAACCAAGTATGTTTTAAAACGTGTTTGAATGTTTAACCGACACACTAGACCGACCCGACATCCCGTTGGTGACCCATTACCCTAACTAATCAAGTACACATAGATTACACACAAGGTTCAAGCATAAAACACTTAGTTTGTATCAAAAATCTCATTTCTGCATCAGAACGGTCGAACCAGTCAGTTTTCAGTCTCCTTCGCCCGTTTTACATCTCCTTCGCCCGTTTTACATCTCGTTCGACCGTTTGATGCCTCCTTCGCCCGTTAAACCACATTCGCCCAACAAAAACCCAGGTTCGACCCTGGACTTCCTCCTTCGCACCTTCGATCGGTCGAAGGAGGCCAGGTTCGCCCCTGTTGTGTAAATTTTCCTAAAAACGCTTCAAACACATTCAAAACGACTCGAAACATCATCAAACACAGCAGTCAAACATTGATAACTTATTCCTACAAAACCCCACCGATATCCCCCGATAATACGTCCGTTTCAGCCCTTTCCCAAAATGGTAAAGATTATGGAAACATCACTTTCATGCATGAATAATTTACCCAATTTGGAAACTTTTGAAATCGATTCATATTCAACTTGAAATGCTCAGTTTGTCGAGTGTTCGATCTTTTCTTATCAATTCTATTGATCATAAATATCATGCATCAAGTCTAGATTCGTTAAAACCCCCAAATACCCATAATATCATCATATCCAATCCTAACCCTAAACAACAATAATCTAGCATCAATAGCAATCCTATATCATGTTTCTATCATAGATATAGCAGCAAATCATTACACCACACATAACACCACATAATACACAATTTACATATGTTATTCACCATGAAACCTATGTTAATAATAATGTTTTGATTTAGAAAGATGTTTAAAAGGTTTTTAATCATAAAAACACCCTTAGAACAGATCCGGACAATTAGGGTTAGATGAAAACGAATTAAAATGCTTTTAAAAAGGTTTAGGATTAAGAACACACCTTGGATTCTTGCTTAGATGTTGTAGATAGGTTAGATTATGAAAAAGAAAAGCAAAAACTCCTTCCTTAGTGTTTTAGATCGTTTGAGAGCGTTTTGGGGCGGTTAGGGTTTGTGAAATGGTGAAAAATGACAAAGGTTAGTATTTATACTAATCCTCCTTCGCCCCATTTCAATGGTCGAAGGTGGTCTCCTTCGACCCTTCCACAGGGTCGAATGAGCCCTGTCCTGGTCGAAAGGAATTCTTTCAATTTCACTCCCCAGGTTCGCCCATTTACAAAGGGTCGAACCAGGCACAATGTTCTCCTTCGACCACTCGAAGTGGTCGAACCAGAATCCATTTTCAATCAATTTTCCAGTTTGTCGTGTTTAACGCATTCTAACACATCTTAACACATAAGCATGCAACCTTAGTCTATGTTTAACATATTTAAGCATGAATAATCATTTATACATCATTTAAACACATCTATGTATATAATCCACCACACGATCCATAATCTACACATACACTTAATTAGTTCATGTAATGTCACCAACAACGGAACCCGGTACTAGTGTATTACCAAAATGACTCCCCAATGATCCTCCAGATCATTGTACCCTGGACAATCCTAACTTGACCCGACTCAACTAACCCAGTTAAGTCTGTTTATAAACGTTTCTCGCTAAGGTAGACTTAGATGTTACTAATATGTTTAAGCCAAACATGCCGGGTGTCACATTATTGGCAGAGGCGTTTTATTCCCAGGTTCGGCCAATTTTTGCGTGGTGCAATTGGGTTCCTAAGAAGGTTTGCATAGTCGCTTGGAGAGCCAACCTTGATCGCTTGCCTACGGCCGGGGCTCTGGAAAGAAGGAACATTCACCTCCCTTGTGTACTGTGTATATTTTGTAGAGAGCATGTTGAGACGGTCAAGCACTTGTATACGGGCTGTCCGTTTTCTCTCCAGGTTTGACAGTAGCTTTCGCTATGGTGCAGGATTCCGGCTATGTTCATTTTTCATGTCCGGGACTTGCTCAAACTCCCAGCTTCGGTATTTGCAGGTGAGAGGTCTAGGAAGGCATTTTACTCAGTCATTTTGACTACTCTGTGGAGTATTTGGAGGGCCAGAAACGACGTAGTCTTTCGCCTAAAGGCTGCATCGGTTCAAAAGGTTATAAAGGAAATCAAAACTATGAGTTATTTATGGGTCAAGAAACGGGCAAAGATGTCTAATATGTCTTGGGAATCATGGTGAATGTTTGATACGGCAAAAATGCAATAGGCTTGTTGTTTCCGTTTATGTGTGTTTACTAGTCGGTCGGGTCTTGTCTTATTTTGGCTGGATCGTTCTTGTCGGTTGTATGTTTTGGCAAGTTTATTGCTAACAAAAGAAAAAAAAAAGAAAAAAAAAGGTAGGCAGAGAAGAAACCGAAATTAAAAGTCAGACCTACCAACCTAGCGTCTTAAATTTGACACTTCTTGTCAGCATAATTTCAAGATCTCTCCATCTCACAAAACCCTAAAAATTTGGTAATTTCTCTCAATCCATACACATTTCTTACTAAACTAAACATTCTTCTTCATAACCATTGCAGTTTAGCTTACGTCTAAATTACTTTACTTTCACTTTGACTTTTTTTTTTTTTTTTTTTTCAAGTTGAAACTAGCAATCCGTGATCTGTTTGCAGGAATTAAGGTTTAGGATCAGTTTAAAGAAGAAGTTAGTTGATAGGAAGTTGTGATTCGGACAGTATGTTGCACGTACCCGCTACGATTGAGGAGCAGTTGATTCTGCGAGCAATTAAGGAAGAATGTTCATGGGAGAAGCTCCCGAAGCGGCTGCAATCGACCTTGAGTTCCAAGGAAGAATGGCATAGAAGGTTGTTGTCATTTTGCTTATTGTCATTACTGTTTTCTTCATTTTTGATGCTATTGGGTTGGACTAGCGGATCTTTTTTGTATTGTTGAGGATAACATTTTATTTGTTGAGAATTAGAGTCAATGTTGATGGGAACCAATTTAAAAAGAGAGATATTACATGAAAATGTCCATATGAATGTCATGTTATACTACTAGTATACAACAATGTTGTAAGGATCGCTAGGGCAACCATCAAGATTAGTCGGATTGGGATTTTATATGTAGTTTTCAGTTATTAATATATACACACATTTTTACATGTAGTTTTTTTTTAAATAGACATGTTTTAATCTCTTCCTTGACTCATATTTCCTAAGAAGATAGGATTATCGCCGGAATTAATAGGTTTTGGCCGGAATCGCTAGACTGCCCCCAATTTTTGCCCGATTAGGACAAGTTTTGACCACTGTTGACCGCCTAGCAATTAATGGGCCGATTAGATGAAAATTAACCTGTGAACCTCTGACTAGCGATTAATCGGAGGCTAGGCGTGATTTTTACGACCATGGTATACAATCAGCAATACTTGAAGCAAATGTTGGTTTAGAGTTGGGAATTTGAGCCAGATAGTAAGTTAACCTAATGAAATATGTGGCTCGGGAATATACAACTGAACCAATCATTGAAGAAACCTGTAATCGTACTGACTGGTTATTTGGTAGGTTATTAATCGGTAGTAACCATAGTTGTCAAAAGCGCGCCTAGGCACTAAGGCGCACTATCAGGGCTGATTTCCGGCCAAATTTAGGCTAAAAGTTGCATAAACCTCTAAAACATCCTAAATGAGTCATGAACAAGTCCTAGACAACCCTAAAACATCCTAAAGTAGCCTAAACAAGCCTAAAACATCTCCCTAAAAAATGTATTTTATACTATGCGCTTAATTATAAAAAGCCGTCGTTTTTTATGCGCCTTGCGCCTACGCTCTGGGCTCGCCTATGCGTCTTGAGTGCGCCTAGGCGCTTTGACAACTATGGTAGTAACATATGAATAAGTTCTTACAACTTTTTGTTGTGATGCATAACATGTTTACTTTTACTATTGCTCTATTAATAAAACTAGAATACCCCTTTGTTATAGTCTAGACATATTAATAGTTAATACAAGCATGGATGGAACAACAGCGGGCCAAACCATATTTACATGTTTTATAACCTCACTACATTTATTCAACCTATTCGGTATCTTCATTTTTTGTGACATTTTTAACCTAAAAACCTTTTATCTTCATATTAACTTTGACATCTTCACTATGCTTGCAGTCTCCAAAGAATTTTAATTTTGCAGAAAGACAAATGTGTTATAATGCCGACTTTATTGCTTGTGTAACATTATATGTCCACTCCTGAATGGGGATTCTGTTGTTTGATGTTATATTTTGGCAGGATAACTGAACACTGCATTAAGAAAAGGCTACCGTGGAGCACATCTTTTGTCCGTAAAGTATGCAGAGAAGCAGAATATTATGAGGACATGATGCGTTATCTTCGAAGGAACTTAGCTGTATTTACTAAACCTGGAATTTTTTTACTATCAATCAAGAGCTGATTATATCAACCTTTTGTAATTAGGCTCTATAAACACTCTATGTTACTGTTTTTGGTTCTGCAGTTGTTTCCTTATCACCTTGCTGATTATGTTTGTCGTGTCATGAGGATTTCTCCATTCAGATACTACTGTGATATGATATTTGAAGTCATGAAAAATGGTATTAGGTTGTTACATTAATTTTTATGTAAATAAGTCTGCCTTCTAATTCCAGTGGGATTTCATCATCTATGTTTGCAGCAGTTCTAGTTTATTTTCAAGAATAATCATATGTTCATATCATCTGCAGAGCAACCGTATGATAGCATACCAAATTTCAGTGCGGCTGATGCTCTTCGACTCACTGGTATTGGCAGAAATGAATTCATTGATATCATGAACAAATGTAGATCTAAGGTATACACATAACGTATGTGTCACACACTGATTATTTGGTGCCTTCAATTTTATTTAGTTATCTTTAATGATTTGGAGCTTTCCAGAAAATTATGTGGAAACTGAACAAGTCCATAGCCAAGGAATCACTGCCCACGTATCCTGTGGACTTTGCAATCGAACCATGGTGGGGAGTTTGTCTTGTGAACTTTACTTTGGAAGAATTTAAGGTCAGATTCTTGATATTTTTTAAATTATAGAAACAACCTGAACATATAAGACAGGATGTTATCCTATGTTCTTATAACTAGAGGTGTCAAAATGTCAGGTTAGGTAAATGGTTAAGTGGGTCTGGGTAGAGTCTAGGGGTGTATATGATGCGCAATGGCTCTAGAGCTACTCAGGATAGGATCGGTAAAAAGCTCGATTGCTCGAACGAGCCGAGCCTTAACGAGCCCGAGCTCGAGCTTGAAAAATGACTCGTTTAGTTATCGAGCCCGAGCTCGAGCTTTTCATACAAAGACCGTTTAGGGTCGTGAGCCTAAACGAGCCCAAACAAATTTTATATTATTATTATTTTATTTATAGTATACCTACTATTTAACATTGGCGAGCCGAGCTCTAGCCGAGCTTTGACTCGTTTAAGCTATCGAAGCGAGCTCGAGCCGAGCTTTTAGCTCCATTAAAATTGTTCTAAAATTATTTCGAGCCGAACCGAGCTCGAGCTCTTGGGTTTTACTTTCGAGCCGAGCTCGAGCTCAAAGTATTAGGCTCGAACCAAGCCGAGCTCGAGCCCAGTCAGGCTCGGCCTTGTCTCGGCTCGTTTACACCCCTAGTTGAGTAAGGCTGACTCACTTTTTTTTCTTTTGTGTCTTGTAATAATCAGTATAATGCGATTTAGAAATTAGGATATATTATTTATTTATTACTAAAATTAATAATCCTTAGCATCAAAGGTATTGAAGTAATTACATCATCATCATCAATTCATCATACTCTGTTAATCCCACAAATAGCAAAGCTAACGTAGGGTCTGTGGAGGGTAAGACGTAGACAACCTTACCTCTACCGCATGGAATAGAGAGGCTGCTTCCGGTGAGACCCCCGGCTCGATAGTGGTTTTGCCTCAAGCCTTGGACATAAGGCACATAACACTTAACAATCATACTTGTCAAGCCCGATTGGTGAATGTACCTCCTTGTTTTTTGGCTATCAGCACCACCACATGAAGCATGATTAACCATCCTCCATTTTTAACGTTATTTTCACAAAATTGGTAAAAGAATCTTTTTTAGCTCATTTGAACTTTGCTTGGATTTAAACTTAAAAGTTTAAAAAAGCCCAAATTGACTTAGTTTTTCTATTGGATCATAAAAGCCCCTTGAGATTATGGTATATTAGATGCATTAGTATTGTACTAATCCATATGATTTTAAATTTTTTAATGCAGAAACTTTCAGAAGAAGAAGGAGCAACAATTGACAAGATCTGTAAAGAAGAAGCAAATGCATTTATACTTTTTGACCCTGTTGTCATCAAGGGTCTTTATAGACGAGGACTAGTCTACTTTGATGTCCCTGTTTACCCTGATGATCGCTTTAAAGGTAAAGTCATGAACTAGTTATCATCATTATATTTCAATTTCATGTTATTCTGTTTACAAAATTTCAAAATTTGATATGTTTATGTTTCAGTATCCAGGCTAGAAGGCTTTGTTTCCAACAGAGAACAGTCGTATGAAGATCCCATTGAAGAGTAAGATATTAGTCTTTTGAATTTTAATATGAACTCTTTTGTATTCCTTTTATAAAGAGGTGGGAAAATGCGCATGTGTCAAAATGGATGATTTTTAGAACGGTTCGGGCTGGGTTTGGTTGGATGAAAACACCTTATTAAGTTACCAACTATTTTTTATAAATAGTTATTCTTACATATGACCGCATAAACCATATGATAATAATGATTAGCATAGTTTAGGTAGCTGCATGCACATATAAAAACAACTTTAGGGCAATATTCAACCTTTTTGACCCGTTCAACTCAATCAACCCTTTTCCTGTTAGCTTTGTTTTTCCTATTTTACCCCTTCCAAATTGATCCAAGTAAATCTGTTGAAATTTTCACCTTTGTATTTACACATTTACTTTCTGCATTGCAAGCAGTTAAATGAAAATATGTTTTCTTTTTCTTTCTAACTTAACTACTATTACAGGCTGCTTTATGCTGTTTTTGTGGTTTCAAGTGAGAATTCAACGGTTGCTGAGCTGGCAACAACATTGCAGGCTGAACTCTCTCAATTACAGGCTGCTGCATCTTTTTCTTGTAGACTAGGATGGGCAGTCAAACTAATTGACCCTGGATCTGTTCTTCTAGAACAAACTGCTAATGCCCTCAATGATGATGAAGACGGTTCTCTTGCTACTGTTGGCTCTGGAAGCACATCGCTTGATGCCGGCTTATTTCAACAAGATGGTTTTGGGACAGAAAACCATGGGCCAAGCTCTGCTTATGCACGTGTGGCATTTGTGGTTGATGCTAACATAACATCGTATCTTATGATGGGCTCTGTTTCACCTGGTTAGTTTCAACTTTTCAGGTTCTTTTTTAGGATTATTTGTGTCATTATGTGAGTTTATTGCACTGTATTTGTTTCCCCCCCAAATCTCCTCTTTTTATGATCTTGCATATCTATTTTTATTTTATTTTGGCTAGAAGTGGCAGTTTTGGCCAGATGCAAAGAACCGGGTCTATTTGTTCTTAAGTGTTAATCTTGTGGGTTTGTTTGGGTGAACTGAACATGTCCAATCCAGTCGAGCCAGGCTGAAACTAAAAAAGCACTTAGGTATTTGCAGGTCAAAATGTGTCGAGTCGGATCTGTTTACACTTTTTTGTTGTTTTTCTTTGAATTTGTTATATAATAGAAGCATTAAATGTAATTACACAAACTAAACTATTAAAATAATAATCTAAGTATTTCTACTAGAACAGGTTAGGACACGTCGTAAGCATTTAACTAATAAAATATAGTATTTAAATATTTAATAAATGGGTTATTATGGAGTTCAAGGGAAATGGAAATATTAACTGGCCAATATCAATATGACAGGTAAGACTAACAGGCCTTTGGCCTAGCGGTATCAGATTTCCATCAACCACGAGTTTATCGGCTCGTGCCCCAAAAATGGGTGAAGGGTGTGACTGTCAGTATTTTCTAATAAAAAGTATAAAATAAAATCGACCCATGTCAGATTGACCCGTTGCCAAACCCTTTCAATCTTGTAGCCTGTAATTATCGAAGTTGTTAGTTTATTAGTGTTTTGCAAATAGTCAATTTTTCCCTTCTTGATATCTTTTGCAGGCTTAAAATCTCATGCAGTAACACTATATGAAGCTGGAAAACTAGGCTATGCCAGCATTGAAGATCTTTGCAATGATCTAAGCACATTAGAAGGGAAAAAATTTGAGGGAGAGCTACAGGAATTTGCCAATCATGCATTTAGCCTTCGGGTTGTTCTAAAATGTTTAACATCTGGAGGACTTTCTCCGGATGAGTTGGACACACCTGCCGTTAGTTCTTCGAACAATGAAGAGGTTACATCTATGGTGGCTGACATGTCACTAAAACAAGAGTCCGAGCCTGCTGTAAATGAGTTGGGCTCACTTGCTAATGATTCCGATACCACAAATGGAACTGCCAATGATGTTGAAAATATTATTCAAAAAAAAGTGAGGAAATACCGAGTAGATATTCTGCGGTGTGAAAGTTTGGCTAATCTTCCATCAACAACACTCGAGAGTTTGTTTAAACGTGACTATGATATTATTGTGTCAATGGTTCCTCTTCCTGTTTCTTCTTTTCTACCGGGCCCCGAAGGCCCTGTTCATTTCGGCCCACCTTCTCATTCTTCCATGTCACCATGGATGAATTTGGTATTATACTCCGCTGTCGGTTGTGGGCCTGTTTCAGTAGTCTTAATGAAAGGTCAGTGTTTAAGATTGCTTCCTGCACCGTTGGCGGGCTGTGAGAAAGCTCTTATATGGTCATGGGACGGGTCTTCGGTTGCAGGTTTAGGATCCAAGTTTCAAGGAAATTTAGTCAAAGGGAATATTCTCTTACATTGTATAAACTCACTTCTTAAGCACACTGCCATTTTTGTACAACCATTTAGTAGGTTTGACCTTAACGAGTCTGGAAAAATGAACACCATTGATATTCCTCTTCCATTAAAGAACTCGGATGGTTTGTTTGCTGGTATAGAGAAGGAAGCGTTAGGGTTAGAGCTAACCACCGATGAAATTTCGAAAATGAACTCTTTATTGAGTAATTTGGCAGATAAATTGTCGTTATGGACTGTCGGTTATATTCGTTTGTTGAAGCTTTATAAAGAAGGAAACAAAAATGCGTTTGCACCCAATAATGATGTAAACTATGAATGGGTTCCGTTATGTGTGGAGTTCGGGGTTCCGTTATTTAGTCCAAAATTATGCAATTTCATATGTCAGAGAGTGGTTTCATCACAATTACTTCAAACGGAGTCATTTACCGAGAATCGCGATGCAATGCAAGAACTGAGACGGAGGTTACATGAAATCTGTTGTGAATATCAATCAACTGGTTCAAGTGCAAGGATGCTTTACGAAAGGGATCAGCATCAACCTAAAAGTCAACCAAAAAGACAAAGGGGTCAACTTATGACTTACGCAAGTCAAAGATGGAATCCTCTCACAGAACCATCTTCTCCGATTGCTGGAACGAGTGATTATCAAAGATTGAAACTTGCCAATAGGCAACGTTGTCACTCCGAAATCCTCAGCTTTGATGGAAACATTTTAAGGTATGTTATGATAATTTATAGTTTTATTCTTTTTCAAAAATACTATGATGATCTTGTATACTATACTTGTATGGGGTGTAAACAAGCTGAGCTTGGGCTAAGAGTTTTTTTAGCTTGGCCTGGGCTCGGTTTGACCCGTTTGTTATCTATAATTATACTTATCCTATTTATGTATTTTTATGAGTGTATTTATACTTATCCTATTTATATAAATTTATAATAATAATTAGGTTAGACACTGGTGTAAATATTAAAATAGTTAGTAATGAAGATTTTAGGAATTATAAAATGATAATTTGAAATAAGATATGATTGAAATTACAAATAAGTACTTTAAGTAACTTTTTTTTTAAATTAAGAAAAAATAGTACGAAAGGGTAAGACATATTTCTAAAAAGTTAAATTAAAATATTCAAACAATAGGCTCGTTTAGCCTCTCGAGCCTAGTCAAGCTTGATAAGTAAAGCTTGGGATCAATTTCATTTATCAAATTGGCTTTACAGAGGCTCGAGCTTGTTTCAGCCCGGCTCGATTTTAACTTTTAGCTAACTGATTTCAAGTAACTTAATGAGCGTTTCATCTCGTTTACACCTCTAATGTTTGTTGAACCCTGCACAGATCATATGCTTTAACTTCAGCTTATGAAGATGACACCAAATTCAACGAAGAGAGTCATAAGATGGAATCAGACGATGTTAAGGACACTGGCGAAACCATGCTGCCAGGGGTCAATCTTTTGTTTGATGGATCCGAGTTGCGTCCTTTTGACATAGGTGCTTGCCTTCAGGCCCGACTACCCGCATCTTTAATCGCAGAGGCTTCAGCAATGTCTGGTGCCATAAAATAAGAGGGGCCCCCCGTTTTGACAATTTTTAGAGGCGAATTGTGTATACAAGAGTTTCTTTTTCTTGATGAGGGGGAGAATTCATCTTCTTGTCCTTCATGCTTCTTAAGTTAATCCGGTTCGTATTGAGTAAACGAAGACATTAAGCCGGCTGTTGTTTTACCACATTAAAAGTCTCAAAATTTAAAGTACAGCTTTTACTGCAGAAAGTTTAAGTCACTATACTGTTATTAACTGTAGGTTCTGTTTACACATACTTGAGGTTATGCACCCTAAAAGTGCCGAGTGTTACGGGGAATGAGAGTTGGTTTGATTTGTGAGAACTGGGATAAACTTGGTCTGTTTTGATTATATCTATGTATAAGTCGAAAGATGGTGATGAATATTGATTTTTCTGGACTCTGATCTCCTTTCATGTTTGGTGTGTATCATTACTATTTTAGGTAATGTTCTTGAGTTAAATGAAGAAATGCTTTTGTTCAAAATTGTTGGAAGCAGTTGCAATGTGTTTGCTTATCCTACATTATGTACTCTCATTAGACTGTATTATTGTATATGGGCATCGCCATGTGAGGAGTGTGTATATGCTAGAACACCCTGTGCCATGGTGGACTTCTAACAAAAGTTGGTACAGAATTATTTATCTTAACAAAGAACTTCTTAGTCAACAAGCACCTCTATAATGTAACGATCGCTTGTTTACATCTTACTAATCAAGGTAACGATTATCTTCGCTGCTAACTTTTTTCTTAGGATGATAAGAGATCGCAACACCGTGTTTCTCTCTAATGTGGTATAGGTCACCAACTTATATCTCACTTGGAAGGACAAGCAAAAAAACACATGAACAAATACAAAGATAGCCAAGTCTAACAAGATATTCTAAGCACTTGCATCATACTAGACTAGAGTAGTGGGTGGTTATCATTTGGATAACTATTAATCCAAAGTTTAATAAAGAAAATTCAGAGTTCAATGCAAAAATCACTAAATGGACACCATATCTTTAGGTGGTAGTGTGTGTGTTCATACCAAGAGAATGCCATGACCTCAGACAATCGCCTGATAATCTCTTCTCTGAGCTTGGTCACAAGGCATAACATCCGTGACGATAATAACATTGTTGCTAGGGATTAATGGGAAAATCACGATTTTAGCGATTGACTTGTTTAAAAAGCGAAAACAACCATGTGAAGCATCTTTGCAAAGTTGCCTCACGGAAACCAAAACCCCTCAGACGACTTTGAAGACCCCTCAACAACTAGCGAATCAAAACACGACACGTAGTAAGGATTTCCCTGAGGAGTCTTCGAAGACCACGCAGGTGTCTCTGAAGAGCCCTCATGCGACTCAAGCGTCATTTTCTATGAGGTGTCTCACTTGAGACGTCTGAGTGGCTGTTTTGGCTTTTCAACCAAGTCAAAGGTTATTATTGTGATTTTCCCGTGTTATTTTCCCTTGTTATTTGAATAAAACAACTAACTTTCACGGGTTGAGCGAGTTCTTGTAACAATTCCTTGTTTCAACAATAAATCTACTATTATTAAGATACTAAGGTGGTGTTAGTTTTTTTTCCCACCAGTACTTCTGACCTCTTTTGTCTGCATCGCGCAGACGCAGACAGACATTTGGGGTCTGCAGATTTTTTGTTTTTTGAAATACCTTTCACTAAAAAAGGTCTTCGTGACCTTTTTTTATGCAGACATACACTAAAGTCTTCCAACCACTTCTCACTTCTTCTCCCTTTCTCCTTTCTTTTTTCTTACTTTTTCTCTCTTTTCTTTCTTCTTCATTTCTTCTTCCTCGGACCTCCTCCTCATGCTCCATCCCTCCACCTTCCGCCGCCGCCACCGCCTTCTCCTCATCTCCCCCTTCCTCTGCTGCCTTCTCCTCCCCTCCCCTCCACCCTCTGTCGCCTCCTTCTCGTCCCTCTCCCCCCCTCCATGTCATCCCCTCCTCCTCGCTGTCGCCTTCTCCTCCCTCTTCCCTTCACCCGCTGTCTGTCACACCCTCAAATTCCACTGCGGGGTTTATACTGCAAGGCGCGTGATACACTAGGATCTCCATAGCCATAAGTTATAAGAACGACTCTAAATTTTCAAAAATATAGTTTAACGTCCATTCAAAAAGTTTTAATAAATGCGGAAGCTTAAACCAAACATAAACATTTTAATTCCATGCACAAAACAATGCGCCCGAAATAAAACCAACTAAACGTAAGCAAAATATAAGTTTAATAATGTTTAAATCCCCATGAAACAAATGATGCATGTCCTACGTGCTCCAAACCTAGCGACCTGCAAAAGAATGCTAGTGTGTGTCAGCCTAAAGCTGGTGAGTTCACAATTTAAGTAAGCAAAAGTAAAGTTTCCAAAAGTAACCAAGCACCAGTTTCAACGCATGCCTGGGGTAGCTAACTCACATAATGTAACTAAACATGCAGTACCGAGAACATACAGAAGTTTATTTGTCTTAGCCATAGTGTTTATCAACACTAGTAAAAAGCGGTCAAAAGTTCACACCCGTGCCTCTAGCACATCAGATGTGAGGTTTCTACACAACCTAATAGCGCTATCAACTAATACCCCGGTCGCCTCTAGCGATTAACCCGCTAAAAAGTAAGGACTTTGAAGTGATAGAGTTTTCCGTTTAGTTAACAAAGAACAAAAGTTGTGAAACTAGTAATACCTAATTCACCCATAGGAATCAATGTAGTCCCAAACCAGGAACTAAAAAGTTAAGTAATTCCAAAACCCGGAATTTAAGTTGTCTCAAAACCCGAAACGCATGCTTTTGAGAAAAAGAGTAGTGAAACCGTTGAGCTAAATTCCAAATCATAAGTAATAGAGTGCCGCTATCGACTCCCTATTATACGTGTCAGTATGTGAGTTCATGTGTATACACAATACACAGCAAGACTCGTTTGTCCAAGACATCCAATGATGTGAAGATTTAAGTGACACCTAATGTAACTACATGCACAAGTGACCCTACAATCCGTTGGTAAATATTATGTTTACATGTCATCACATACTACATATATGATCCACACAAGTTTACACATAAGGACAAGTCACATACGAGCCAACAAAATCATCAAATAGGCTATACCTTATTTCCATAATCTGCGTTTTTAGGGCAAATTATGAATTGTTGAAACAAATTTTTCAAAAATACTTATCTAACATATTAAAGCCTCAAAATTTTACTGAACATGGCTACATGTTCAGTACTCATGCCACTATTTTTATTTCGTGACAAAACTATGTTGAAAAATTATGAAAAATCATTTATCACATCTAAGTTCTAAAAACAAATCTGTTGCGACAGTTTACGTGAAAAATTCTTAAAAAATCATAGATTCATCTAAAAAGGATGAATCCACTAGAAAAGGCATAAAACCCATGAGCTACTGTCCAAAATTCGTGGTCTAACTCTTTGTAAATCTCAAGTTATGACCTTTTAAATCAACCCAAGTTCTAGGTCCAAAAATCAGATTTGACCTTTGTTTTTATAAAATCACAAATACACATCAAACGACATCCAAATCAGACTATGAATCTGTCCTAGCATATACCTTTAAGACCAAGATATATCATATACAAGTCGACACTATGAATCTGTCCAGTTTTAATCATACATATAACTCAATATTAACGAACCCTAGATCCATAATATCGCCTAATATCATCATAAACATGTATTACAATACTCCTAGCATGTAAATCAGATATCACACGACAAAGGTTCATCATGAATATTATCTTTATAAACCCTTAATCAATAATGATCATACATGTCACACCCTCAAATTCCACTTGCGGGGTTTTACCGCGAGGCGCGTGACATACCAGGATCCAAGTTAACGGTCACAATAAACGACAAGTATATGTTTATGAAAATAACGTAGAAATAACCAACCACGCAGTTATAAGTTTCAAAGTAAAAACAGACAATGACAGCAGAAGCTTTAATGTTTACAAAACCATAGTTCAAAAGCATGTATGCAAACCAATCACGGTTTACTTATGAATGCAAGACTAGACGCAGTGCGACCCCAGTGCGCCTCAGACTCCATGTTACCTTAGCGACCTGAGAAAACATGCAGAGTTAGTCAACACATACAGTGTCGGTGAGTCACAGACATAAAGTTTGCAAAAGTTTGTACTAGTAGTAATCCAGACCCAACAATCCCTACATATATACCTGATGCTAGCTAGACATCGTTACATGACACTATAGTGTCGTGAACCACTGCTGAATGTTAGAATGCCTCTATACCCGTCACCAGTTCATCACCCAGTGCCGTAAGTTTGTAGGACAAATATGCACCCGCCACCGACCTCTAGTCGGCCCGAGTGGGGCTTGCTAGGCTCAATAGATCTATTCACACTTTCTCCACTATGTATCCACATATTAATGGTTCACTAAGTTTGAGAGGTCTTTACCGATGAATAAAAGTCACTAAGTATCCATGTGATATAATGTAATATGTTGGTCTAAAGTTTGAAAGTTCGTACCGCATGTTTCTCCCCCAAAAGTATGAAAACAATAAAGAATGGGGCTGTGACACTTACCTTAGGTTGCTTTCTTCGAAATAAAGAATAAAAGACAAGCCTTGATAATCCCAAATACTGGAGGTCTATCATAAAAGTTTGTATAAGTGTTTTGACTAATAACCCTAAGGTTATCTAGTCCCCGATTGTCCAGATCGTGACTAAGTATGTTTGAAAACGTGTTTAACTGTTAACCCGACACACCAAACTGACCCCACATCCCGTTGGTGACCCACTACACAAACTAATTACGTACACATAGATTACACATAAGGTTCAAGCACAAAATACTTAGTTTGCATCAAAAATTGCACGTATGGAGTTGTAAGGTCGAATCAGCTTAGAATTGGACTTGGTTCGACCCAAATAACCTTGGTTCGACCATATTGGAGTTCATTCGACCCATACACAAGTTCATACAATCTAACACATGTTTATTCAACCCTAACACATGTTAATTCGACCCTAACACGTGTTAATTCGACCTAAATCATGTTCGTTCGACAAAAATAAAGTTCATTCAACCTATGTTGATGTTGGTTCGACCTCTGGGTTGCTTCATTTGACCCCACGTGAATCGAAGGAGCCTCAGGTTTGACCCTCACAGCTGCAAACTTCCTAAAACGCATCAAATCGCATCAAAATAGTCTGAAAACATCACGAAACATCATGAATCACAGCAGTAAAGTCCCATTAACCTATCCCCACAAAACCCTATCAATTCTACTCTGAAATCAGTCTGTTTCACGAGTTACCCAAAATGGCAAAATTATGGAAATGTCACATCAATGCATGTAAACTTTACCCAATTTGGAAACTTAATGAAATCATTCAACAATTAGCTCAAAATGCTCAGTTTATTAGGTGTATGAAAACCCCCAATCATTTCATTAACACTAACATCAAGAATCAAAACCCTAGATCTAATAAAAATCCACAAAATGGGCAAAACATCATCATCCAACAATTTATAACCTAAGATAATCAAAACCCATCGTCAATAGCAGTCCTAGAACATTTTTATAACATCTAAGCAACATTCAATTATCAAATAACACGTACAACATAAAGCATCATTAACACATGTTAATTTGTATGAAAACTTATGTTTTATGATGAGGATTTGTTTAGAAAGGTGTTGGAAAGGTTTTTAACCCGCAAAACTATCTTAAAATAGATCTGGACCTTTGGGGTTTAATAAAAACGAATAAAAAAATGCTTAAAAAGGATTCTGGATCAAGAACACACCTTAGATCATCACTTGTTTATGTTATAGAAGGTTATATTATGAAAAACAAGTTCAAAAACTACTTCCCCAATGATTAAGGTTGAGAGACAGTGTTTAGAGGCGTTTAGGGTTTGTGAAATGATGAAAAATTGCAAAGTATGGTATTTATAGTTATTGCAGGTTCGACCCTTGCAGGGGTCGAATTCAACTTAACATTTTACAAACTTATAAGTGTACCTTAGCGAAAAACATTTTATTAACGTACTTAACTGGGTCAGTTGAGTCGGGTTACTTTACGTATTGTCCATGGTTCAATGATCTGGAGGATCATTGGTGTTATTTTGTGTACACGCGAGTCTTAAGTCCCGTTGTTGGTGAATTACATGAATTGAATTAAGTGTTATACATATATTAATCCATATATGTTATATAATGTTATATAATATGCAAATACATGTTTTAACGGTGTTTATATGATTAAACATGATTCTATATGATTAACATATGTTAGGATTGCATGGTCATGTCTTAGGATGTGTTTAAATGTGTTTAAACGACAAAACTGGAAAATCTAGAAAACCCAGAAACTGGTTCGACCTTAAGGGGAGTCGAACCAAGTTCCTGAGTCACTTAAATCCCTCATTCGACCTCCCTACCGGGTGTCACAATACACATGCAATATTCATGCAAGACTCATCATAATAACACATAATCAATGTTATTTAGCATGTTAATCCTTATTAAAACTCATGTTTATGTTATTATGGTTTCACATCAGATCTGGCAAACAAGTTTTGATGTTTTTAAAACATAATGAAAGAGATTAAAACATATAAGATTCAAGTTTATACCTAATGCTCTTCAAACAAGAAAATCAAACACCTTCAAGCTTCCCAAATGGTGTTCTTGAGCCAAAGCAGGTGTTTGAGAGGTATAATATTCGTATATGGTGTTTGTGGACGAATTAGGGTTGTTATGATAAAAAGTGGGTTAAAACATGTTTAAATTCAAGTTAAACAGACCTAGCTTGTTAAACACGGCTCCGTGGATCGTGGCGGATAAGCCTTCTTTTTCACACACCACATCGCGTCTTATTTCCATAAATAAATATTTTAATCCCCGCGGACCGCGGAGGATCTACCTATCCCTCCGCGCTCCGGGGGGAAGTTTATATATAAATTTTTATTTATCTTATTAAAAACTTATCAATAATTATAACCTTATTATTTATAATCTAAAATGCATCCAAGATGTTCATGTTACATCTTCGAGTCCCAGTCCGTCCCGGTTACCGACCCGATAACGTTTAATCACGTAAATTCACATAATCGCGTAATAGCACATAAGTTCAAACGTCTCAAACACAAAAAATTTATTCACCATTTCACCAACGTTCGGGGTTCAGGACTCGTGTATGTAGTCTGGTAATTCTCCGAATTACCATTCCATGCAATTATTAACCTATAACCGTGTAACGTGTGACTCACCTAACTAACCCTAGTCAAATAGAATGTTATGAATGTAAGTACAACTAACTAGAGCCCAGTTAAAGTGTGAACCTTAAAATGCGGGGTATCACACTGTCCCCACAAAGCGTGCCCTCTTTCTACAGCGCTCTCTCTCTTTCTCTCCCCTCTCTATCTTCTGTGGTTGGTTTATGGACAGTGATTTAGTTGTTCAGTTTATGGATATTAATTGGTTTGCTTATTTTGAGGATGATTTGTGGTATTGGTAATATTATGATTTGTTTTAAGATTGCAAGCTATCAACTTAAATTATTAGTTAGCTCTAGAAACTGATATCTTAGGATTGTATGTGGTTGGTTATGGTAGGTTGTGGTGGGTTATGGTTATGGTGGGTTATGGTTATGGTGCGTTATGATTTTAGGTTACGCTGTAGACGTTAACAAAAAACAGTCTTCCTCTGGCAGACTGCAAACCTTTGATTCACCACTTCTCTTACAGATGTCTACAGATGTGATCCGTGTTGATCAATTCTTTGAACATAATACATAAACATAATAATAAATCAACATACCCATTAGTCCAGTAAAGAATGATAGGGTTAGGATGGCTTAAGAAGATCATAGATCTCGGTTTTAGAGAGGAGAGGAACGAATTAGGGTTTAGAGTATTAAGTGTTTCATTAGTCTTTAACCTCTCCTAAGAATCTCTATATATACACCTAAGGGGAAACCCTATTTAATGATTTATTAAGGGTAATTACGTCCATCACATAAAGACCAGTTAAACCAATAGGGGTATTTAGGTCATTTATCATTTATTAGATAAATGATTATAAGGGCCATTTAATTAGAATATATAAATATATTCTTACATTCTCTCACTTGGCCGAGTAATCATTTATTATGAGCATTAGATAAGCCTGATCAGGGGTTAACACTCGTTTTAGTTTTAAACCCAAAAATGTAGCAGAGAAATACAGTCGTTGAGTCAATTATTCAACTTAGGACCCCCATTAATCATATTACACCCCAAATTTAAAACTTAACATTAGGATCATGACAATTAAGCCCTTAACGTTAATTTGTATAATTAGTGTCTATACGTCCTTAGGCATGCATGAACGTATTTAGAGACAAACAACTATTAAACGAATGAGGAATAATTAATAATTAGTCATTCATAGTGTAATATGCAGTAGTACATGGTCATTAGTAAAACCCATATCTATTATAGGCCCTTAGAGAAATTTATGGGTGATAGACTTTTAGTTATTGGATCCATAAGCATATCATGAATGTATTCAATACAAATAATTAGTTTCCTCTACTTGTTCATAAAATAAGTGAACAATCAATTTCGTATCGAATTTCTAATGCAGCTCCGCTCGAACTGTTACTGTTCGAGAAAATAGGGTAGCTAACTTTATCACAGTTGTCTTCAATATAGAATTTAGATGGAGTTATTAAATTATGAGTCTACTGATAAAAATTCCAACAACATTTAGTGACAACTGCGTTGTGATAAGCAACATATTATGTCATTATTATTTAGGTTGTTGTTAACAGTTCATCATGACTCTTCCATGAGATAAGTTTTGTCTGCTAAAATAAGGATATATCCCGAAGTTGACACATTGTTTTCTTTTAATACCACAAAGATAGAATAAGAGTATTCATCGGTTTTAAGTTCTCACTTCTTTAAATTACAGTCTCTTGTTTTTTAAAGATATTGTAATATTTTATTAGATGCTTCACAATAATCTAGACGAGTCTAGTGTTCAGCAACATGAGCAATATCTAAACGAGTATAGACTTAAACTTACATAAGGCTTCTAATTAATGAATTATAAGGTAATAATCTCATTTATCCTATTAGACTCTAAAGGAGGGCAATGTTGTATGTTACATGTGTAAGGACTCGCTTAGAGACGAGACTAATGTCTCGTTGAGTTCATCTCGGTTAATTTTGATTCCTATAACATAAGAGGTATCTCTGAGATCCATTATGTCAAAGTATGCACAAACAATGATTTGACTAGCGTAACATATACTTGTCAAAAGAATGTCATCTATATAAGGATAAGTTTGCATTAGTTGCTCCCACTCATCTTGAGGTAGGTGTATTAATCCACTTGGTTCTTGATGAAAAGAATTGCATTATAATTTCATCATGTTTAAATGTTTGCATCAACCCATACATGGATTTCATTGACTTACAAACTAAGTGTTCTAAACATTCAGTTTAAAACTTTCAGGTTATTTTATAAACATGTAGGTCAATGTAAGGGAAAGTGGTTTATGTCCATCTAATATAGCTCCACCACATTTTGGCCCTCCCCCACGCCGGATCATCCCCCTCCCCTCAGGGGCTCACGCCCATTTCACCTAAGTTTGGGGATGGTGTAGGTGAAGGTGGAATTGCTTTCACGCCACTTCCCCCCTCCCCACACTCTAACGCTCCGTACTTGAGTTTACTTGAGGGTAAAAAAAGAAAAATAATCAAAGGAAAGGAAAGGAAAGGAAAGGAAAAGAAAAGATATATATCCTTTCTTCCAAATCAAAAGAAAAACTAAATTAAAAGATTTGGCCTAATTTTCCTTCAATTTCTTTTTTAAAGTGAAACTTGAAAACACTAACCTTTTTTGATTTCTTTTTCTAAATGGAGCTTAGGAACACAATCAAAGTTTTCTTTTCCTTGTTTTTGGTCGTTAAGTTAAGTCGGTAAAAGAATGAGACAAAAAAGATAATAGGAGTCACAAACGTCACGTGGCAGACAGAAAAAGGAAACGTCCTCCCCCCGCTTCCTTCTATGGCGTTCTCGTAACTCTGAATCCCCCACCACAACTTGCTCTTGGATCACTCCCATCCCAATCTTCGATACTCAACAAACAACACACTTTCACTTTCACCTTCACCTTCACTGTGTGTTTCTCTATAGATATAGATGCTTCTCTTCAAGTGATTCTTTCCGTGACCATCATTATCATGATTCTCAGCACATCCAATTCATCATTCCATTATTATTCACCCTCACACTTCACCAATGTCAACCGTTCCCATCACCTTCATGCATTTCCTTCTTCCATGGGGTATTCAATCACTTTTCTTTTCTTTTCTTTTTTATTCATCTAATTTGCTGGATGTTAACTTATGATTCTATTGTAACCGTAAACTAGAATTCAATCAACTCAACAAAATGAAAATGAGAAGATACCAACCTTTTGTTGCCTCACATTGATGCTGCAGGATCATATTTTATTTAATTCTCTTATGTTATTTTCTGTTAGGGTTATGGCTCCTAGTTATAAATTAGGATATATGCTTTTTGTTTGAGGTAATTTTTGTTTATTATTGAATTGAATACAAATAACTTTCTTCTTCAACCTTTTCAAGACTTTGAATAATCATTAAGCTTTTGAGGCATTTGATTGCTTCCATTTCTGCATCACACATACTGATCGTTATATTATTATTATTATTATTATTATTATTATTATTATTATTATTATTATTATTTTATTTAGTTTATGTACTTAATTGAGTTATTCTATCCATTCTTCTTGTTAACTTCGATACTTTTAATTATAATTTTGACTTGTGAATCTACGGGTGGAAGAGTCTAGTTTTTTTTTCCTTACAATTTTGTGTTTACAAGCAGAGTAATTTGGAGTAGAAACACGTCAAGTAAAAATTTTGTGAGTGGATTTTCTGGTAAGGTATTCCTTCTGTTCAATATCCCTTCACTAATACAGTTCGTTTTAGTCGGTTATTACCACCAAACACATGACTAAGATCTTGACTTAGGTGAAAGGAACAGAACGAATGAACCACAAGTCTGCTTATGCGATCAGTAAGCGTGCTGAAGAGATCGTGATTGAGGTACTTGTCATTAGGTTTGCTTGTATAATTATATATTATAACTTATAAGATTGTGTTTTATCCATTTTCAATGTTTGTTTCAGGATGAAGCTGCGGTAATGTCAGAAACACCGCCATCATTGAAAAGCATTCCAGGCCTACCAAGTCCTCTTGGAGTCTCAGAAACGGATAACGGAATCAATTTTGCTCTGTTTTCACAGCATGCAACTTCTGTTACGCTTTGCTTGTCATTTCCGGATAGGTGAGAGTTTATCTCAGATTATTTATAAAATTGAATTTATTTCTTATATAGGCAAAAGTTATCAGTAAAAACTCATATGATAAGAATATTTGTTTTAGGGAAATTGATGGATCTTCAAATGGTGGAATGATCGAGCTGAAACTGGACCCATCTGCAAACAAAACTGGAGATATATGGCATATATGTGTACAGGTAATTACATTTTTTTTATTTTAGAATTGTATTTGGTTAAAAACTATCAACTCATTAACAAAATGAGAACAACTAATTGTAGGGACTACCTCGAAGCAATGTAATTTATGGTTACAAAATCGACGGTCCTCAAAATTGGCAACAAGGGCATCGATTTGACAGCAGTGTTGTTCTTATAGACCCTTATGCAAAATTATTAGAAGGTCGGCGGATTTATGGTGATTCGACAGATAGGTTCTCTAAACTTTCTGGTACTTATGACTTTAGTAGCCAGCCATTCGATTGGGGAGACGATTATGCCCTACCTAACATACCAGAGGTAAAGATAGCATGCTTAGGGCTTTGCATGAGATAGCAAGTTACCATGCGCCGTTCTAGTTACCAACTACCACTATTCTCTAAAATAGCAAGTTGCTACAAAATTTCAAATTTTGTATTTTCAAAAGTACCAATAATTCCTGATTGCCAGCTTAAAAAGTCTGTTTTGGCCTTCTTTTGTGCATTTTTAATTTTATATTTTTCTTTAAATCTTTCATCTAAATAACAAATACTTATTTTTATTACTGAAATATTAAAAACACCACAAAAAAAAAAAAAAAAAAATGAAATAAATAAATAAAAAAAACTGCTAAACTTGTAATAAGGTAAAATGTTGCATTTTTTTGTTAATTAAATAAACAGAAGTTCGCTGCTATATTAGAGCATTTCGTAGTTGGCTGCCAAATTAGGAAGTGAGGCCCGTTATATTCTTATTTTAAACGACCTTTTTTTGTATACCATTATGTTTCTAGCCTTATTACAATTGTTGTTCATGTTGCAGAAGGACCTTGTAATTTACGAAATGAATGTCCGGGCTTTTACAGCTGATAAATCTAGTGGATTGGAACAAAACATACGTGGCAGTTACCGTGGCGTAATTGAAAAGGTAGTGTCACAACTCTTAAACTTAATCTTTGAACTCCTATCGTAAGTTCACCAATCTTTTGAACATTATTTTTCTAATACTTTTTGATGTTAAGATTCCACATCTTTTGGAGCTTGGGGTCAATGCAGTGGAATTGCTTCCGGTCTTTGAGTTTGATGAATTTGAATTCCAAAGGCGCCCAAATCCTAGAGATCACATGGTACATTGAACAGTTTTTTTTCCTTTGGAAGGCTAATTGTATAAAAAAGTAACCAATATTGCGGAAAATTATATGTTAGGCCTGAAAAGCGATCAAAGTTTCAAAATTCTACTTAAGGTAATCTATTTTAAAAAATATTAATGCAAGGCAATCTGACACCAGTCATAAGGATGACATGGCAGCTGACGTCACTACAAACTTTCACCGTGTTTCTATTTTTTGATATGGTGTCTATCTGATTGATTTTGGCTAAATTTTGGAAATATAAACTGATATTGTACCTGAAGTTTTGAAATCTTAACTGTGAAGATCAACACATGGGGCTATTCAACAATAAATTTCTTTGCCCCAATGGCTCGTTATGCCAGTGCTGGTGGAGGGCCTTTCGTTGCTTCCCAGGAGTTCAAAGAAATGGTTAAAGCTTTGCACCTTGCAGGAATCGAGGTATTACATTTCTGTTTAGTGAACTTTGATTATGTAATAGATAGGTCACTAACAATAAGTGCTTTTTGTGGAAAACGTGGAAATTATTCAACACTACAGGTCATCTTGGATGTTGTTTACAACCATACTAATGAGGCTGATGATAAGCACCCATATACCACTTCATTCCGTGGCATAGACAACAAGGTATGCAAGATAGCATGATATGAATATTAATCTGTTTATGGCTAAAGCTTAGTATTTTAAGTTTGTAGTATCTTATTTACATCAAAAGTTATGTGGTACTGATGATGTGTAACCTTTTATTTATAGACATATTACATGGTCGATGGCAATGGACAACTATTGAACTTCTCAGGCTGTGGTAATTTCATCCTCCACATCATTCTTGAGTTCAGATACTTTTGAGTTTTATATTACTTTCTGCTAAAAGTGGTCAGTTAATTTGCTTAGCGATGAATGGAGAATAATCAAATTTCATTTTTCAAGGGTCAAGTGCTTATATAATTTTTAACAAACTCTATCTACTGTATTGCTTGATAAGTTTACAATATGCTTTCTAAAATTTTATCTTACCGCCATTTGTTTTCAAACAATGAGCAGGTAACACGTTGAACTGTAATCACCCTGTTGTCATGGAACTCATACTTGATAGCCTAAGGCACTGGTACAGTTTCTATTTTTTCTAATTACTTTCTGCTTCTTGTTTATTATACATATCTTTATGAATTTATGTATGCAGCATAATGGGTTTTTGATGTAAAGTTAAATTATTAATTAATTAAGGGTCACCGAGTATCATGTGGATGGATTCCGCTTTGACCTTGCAAGTGTCCTTTGTCGGGGAACAGATGGTTCTCCCCTTGATGCTCCTCCCCTTATTAGGGTAAGTCAGAAACTCCATTTTGGCAAAAAAGAACTAAAAACAACGTTTTACAATTTCATTGGCTTCTTATACTTATGAAATTTATTATATTTTATTTTTGAATAAAATGGACCAGGCCATAGCAAAAGATAGTACACTCTCCAGGTGTAAAATTATTTCTGAGCCATGGGATTGTGGAGGCCTATATCTTGTTGGAAAGTTTCCAAACTGGGACAGGTAACAAGACTTATATTATGTTGGAGTGTTGGACCCTTTTTTTTAATTCTAACTATGTAACTTCAGTCTGTTAGTATAACAATCTGTATTCATTGAGAATATGCAAATAAAGATCACCACAGCTTTCAATTAGTTTTGGACAGAAGCGTTAAGATTGATGTTCTGTTTTTTATTTACATTTTATTTCAGAACTTACTTTTATGGAATATTAGTTCTCTTAGTATTTTCCCAAGAATGTCTTTGATTTCTTGTTTTTAATTGGCAGATGGGCCGAATGGAATGGGATGTATCGTGATGATATAAGAAGATTTATAAAAGTATGTGAACACGTAAACCTACAAATTCATGATCCTTTTACTAATTTTTTACATGTTTTGCTCAAGGCCAAGGGTATTTTTGTCTTTTAATGTATTTGATCAAAGTATAGGGTGACATTGGCATGAAGGGAAAATTCGCAACTCGAGTTGCTGGTTCTGCTGATTTATACAAAGTAAGTTCTTCAATTGGTAGGTATCTTTGTGCTGATTTTTCACTGTTGCAAAATAAATGCAAGTTTTTCCTTACCGTGGTAAGAGATAATAAAGTGTTAATGTAGAATGTTATAAAAAATAATTTACAAGGAAATATATAGGAGAGGGAACATAACCAAAAATAAACCCTAGGGCCCATTGTCCATTTTACACGGCTACACCCCTATTTGTATCCAACACTTACTAACAAAGTTCTTATCCAAACTACCTCTCTACTATTTGTAACCGTTAAAACAATGATAGATTTAAATTGTGGCCCACAAATACCTCTATTTTGCCTAGGATAGCATGACACGGAAGGAAACATGATGCAAAAATTTTGTGTTTAAACCCAATTAATTAACAGGCCATTTTCGGGTTAACATGATTAGTTAAACGGGCCGGGTTCCCGTTTAATTAGTCAGATGGACCCGTCAACCTATGAAACAGGTCGGCTAGTCAACCCTTTGGTGACCCATTTTAAATTATTAGTTATCACTACCTCCCAACCTGTTTAGCACGTCTACAACTGGATTACAACGTGTTTACTACGCGTCAACACGTCAACTTGTTTGAATCGTTTAAATAAATGGATTAAACATGTCATGTTCTGAGTACACGATTTTAAGGTTGTCCGGGTTGGGATTTATGTCATATATGGTTGGTGTTTGAGTTTACGATTTATGTCATATATTGTTGTCATGGGGGATATTTTGGATTGAATTTTACTTACTTTATAGGTAAACAAGCGCAGGCCATACCATGGAATCAATTTCGTTATAGCACATGATGGATTTACTCTATATGACCTTGTGTCATATAATAACAAGGTAGTATATTAAATTAGTCTTCACTCTTTGATTTTGAGGATATGTACCTACCACATTTTGTATGTTATTATTAGCACAATGATGCTAATGGGGAAAATGGCAATGATGGAAGTAATGATAACCTTAGCTGGAATTGTGGGTGTGAAGGTAATTCTCAGAACCATCTTTCTCAATATTTCAAGACTTGTGGTATACATATTTGAGGCAAAGTCTATGTTGATCCGAAATACATAGGTGCCCGGCAGCCCGAGGGTTTAAGCTTGAGTTGGCACTTTCGACCCATTAACTTATAAATGTGTTGATCCAAGTTATGTTTTTATCTCGAAGGGGTCAAATTGGTTAGACTAAAAGAAAGCTTAATAGGACATGGGTGAAATGAGTTGAAAGGGTAAAATTGGTTGGGAGTTGCGCACAACGTATCTTTAATGCATAAAATCTCCCAAATAGCTGCATTAAAAATTACCATTGGAATAATTCAACTATCGTAATCACAATTGACAGTAACTATTTATAAGAAAATTGTTTCGGTCAAGCCTGGTTGACCCTACGCTACCAAACTATTACTCATTTGAGCCAAATCCGTTTTGTGGATATCAACTCATTACGTATTCTACCCTACTTTTAATTAGGGATGAGTAAATGATACGGGTACAAAAGTTGTTCCCTAACATACCTATCCCGCCCTCTCTTTTCACCACCTCTAGGTTTAAGAATATGTATTGACTTCTCTTTGTTTTGCATATATTTCACAGGTGAAACATCTGATGACAATATCAAAGCCCTACGTTTTCGGCAGATGAAGAATTTTCATTTGGCATTAATGGTATCTCAGGTATATTACACAAAGTACTTCTGCATAACACTCGGCTTATATTTGTTAGAGATAATGATGATGGCAATATCTCGTTTTCTAGTTTATATAGTATTCTTTTCATGGCGATCTAGTTTACTTTTGTTGGGGAAAGATCCGGTACAAAGTGTTTTTTTCGGTAAGAACTGTGAGAATCAAAGGAGGGTATTTTTTTTTATTTTTTTTTTCAATTTTTTTTCCCCATATTGTAAAACATGTATTATAGTATTGAAAACTAAAAAAAAAAGAATTTTTTTTTTTTGGTGTAGAGTAATTACGTGTAGAGTAATTACATAATTACTCTAGTGTAAACTAATGTATTTACTTTAATGACGTAATTACACTAAAAAATTTTTTTTTTTTTAGTTTTTTTTTTTGTATTATTCATCTAGAAAGAATGTTTAAGCACATGGGAAAAAAAAATTTAAAAAAAAAAAATAAATTTTTTTTACCCCCTTTGATTCTCACAGTTTTTACCGAAAAACAGTTTGTATTTGATCTTTACTCTACTTTTTTATCTATATCCTTTACATAAATTCAGTGATATATATTTCGCCATGTATGATTACATGGTATTACATACCTAAAATCTACCCACATGGACCCTAACAGGACTCGCTGGCTTTGCTGAAACCCTAATCAGCTGTCGCCGGAATCCTTTGTAACCATATGACAGAGGAACCTCTGTCAATTTCTGCTTCCTTAACTGGAATCTTGCCCGTTCTGTTCAGTCACTGTTTACCCAAGTTCCAGATTTGTTTTTATATTCTACTGAATGAGGGTCACTGTTCACTAGCATGGGCTTCCAGTCAACCATGCAAACCCTGCTGTGTGGATCCCTTCTCCGTAATTGGCCCGTGTTAATGCATCCTACTCTTCATGCCGAAATGTAGTAACCATATTCACAGGATATGCTGCAATCTATGTCTTGGATTGTGCATTCTGAGTTGTGGTAAAGTCGTGTTCCAGAAACATTGGGTTTGCAAATATGTTTCATTAATCAGCCTCTTAATCATTCAGGTCTGAATCATTCAGCATTCAGACTGTTTGTTTCAGCATCTGAATGGAATGATTAAGTGTTGAACCATTAAGCTAATAAGGGATGCTAAATGATTCAGCTCTTAACCATTCAGAGCCTCTTAACCATTCAGACCATCTTAATGATTCAGCACTTAATCAACCAAACAGCCAAATCTCAATTTATTTGTGCTCCCAGAATGTTGGCTTACAATTTGGATTCAGAAAAAAATGATCTTCCTTAGGTAAATATGGAGGGAATAATTGGGAGATTAAACAGAGTCTGCCTAGTTTCTAAGAACTAAACAGACCCCACTACTTGTTACTGGAAACAAACAGGTAGGTAAGTTCTCTACCAGTATACCTATTGATGTATTGTAGAATGTATTACACACACACACATGGGTGCATGAAGATGGGGATGTTGTATGTGGAGATAGAGATATCAAGTCTTGAAAAGATGAGGAGTGGACTGTATCAGAGGCTAGAGAATATGACAATGAGATAGTTTTTGTGATGATCAACAATAAAAATGATGTTGCTTATTTTTGCGAATTGTTATTAGTTTCGGTATTCTATTGCTAATTCCATTAGGTTTTTCCCTATATTTGTGGTAGGGTATTAATTTTTAAAATTTCTATGCCTGTTAAAGGTTTTCTTTCTTAGAAATTTTCCTATTATTGCCTTTTTCTCTTGGTGTGCGCTTCTTTCACGCCTTGTACTTAGGCGACATGCAAGTCCTTTACATCAAGCCTTGCAACTTTGACTACCGTGCTGATAAAGTAAAAATATGCAAGGTTGTTAAGGTTTGGATTTGTAAATGTTGCAACATAAACTTCAGAAGCTCTTATACGCAGAACACGAGCCAGTCGAAAGAGTGTATTGCCATAATGGAGAGGATCATTATTTATTTTTAATCATGAGGGGCATGTGTGAAAATAGGATTCTTCTGGCATTTTCTTTTGGTTATGAGACTCCCTTAACTATCTAGTTAAAAAGCATTTTGAAGTTAGGATTTCCGTAAGATGTGTAGGAATATCATATGCACACTGGCCCCTCTCGGCTTTGAAGTCAATCGTGCTCCTCTTGGTTATATTCCAAATCACAATTAGTTTTTTAGATGACACTCTGACGTTTAGTGATTAAAGATCTTTTAAGTATTTTGAAACTCCTACCTTTTCACTTACTCTCACCTTGTTCATCAGTCTCTTGGTTTCTTTGATTTAGATCAGGATACCCCTGAGTTTCATCAGGTACCCGCGAGCATTATACTATAGGAGCTTGTGAACCATATGTTGCAAATTTTAAACCCTCTGGATGTTGCTGTTACTAATACCCTCAATTTTACTTCTAGCAATGTTAAAGACTTTAGAGTCCCTTGCATATATATGCCTTTTGTTGTGTCTGAATTTCATTTGACCCCTCTTTTTGGTGTCACTCGGTAAACTCTGCTTTCTAATCTCATTAATCCTGCTTTTATCAATTATCATTTTTATAGTATTTTCTATTTTATCAGTTAACTTGTTTTTCTTCTTGGAGTGGACATATAACACAAACACACACATTCACATATACATATACATATATTTGTGTGTATTATGTGTGTGTAGTCTGTAAGTAATAGCTAAGTGGACTGGTTGTGGCTTCTGTAAATAGAAACTAGGCGGAGTCTGTTGATCTCCCAATGATTCCCCGCTAATGAAACTGGAACACTAATTTCCAAGAACCTAATCTAACGTTCCCAGAGTATAAATGAACAGAGATTCTAAGCCCGTTTTCGTGAATCCAACCCTCTCGAGAGCAAATGAACGACGGTTTTTTGACACTATTCTTGGAGAACCAACATTTTCTGGATTGCGAATGTACTGCAACTCAAAACCCATGATCCAGGACGTTGAAAATGATTTGATTTTATCTAGTTTGCTTTTTTTGCCTTGTTCTAGAAGTTAAGGTAATCACTGTACAAGTAATACATAAAAATATATTTTCCTCATATCTGATCTCAGTACTTAACATTTAACAAAATCATAATTCTCATTTATTTTACTCTTTTCCTTTTACAGTATAATAAGTGTTGTACGTATGATATAATGCAAATTAAAATGATTTTTATATTTATTTTGGCACTTGATGGCGTATTTGCTACTGGTAGGGTGTACCGATGATGCTAATGGGAGATGAGTATGGTCATACTCGCAATGGAAATAACAATAGCTATGGACATGATACTGCTATAAATCACTTCCAATGGGGACAGGTATCTGCGTTTATTTTCTATTTATAATGCCTCAACACGGAAACTATGATCTTTAACCATTGACTTTTACTTTGGTGTGGTAGTTGGATGCAAGGAAGAACGACTGCTTCCGATTCTTTGCTGAGGTGATTAAGTTTCGTCAAAATCATCAAGCATTCAGACAAGAAAATTTTCTCGGAAATGTAAGTTTTATTCTTCAGCTTCTTGTGATAATGAGTATGTTGAAGGTTTTTTTTTTTTTTTTAATCATCATGTTTAAAATTATATTTTTGTGATGAAAATTTTTAAACACTTGTTCCAACTGTAGAATGAGATAACGTGGCATGAAGATAACTGGGATAACTATGAGAGCAAATTTATCGCGTTCACGTAAGTGTTATCTAGCACTCTTTTTTTTGTGTTTTTTTGTGTTTTTTTTTTTAAATATGTTAATCATCTGACATGGGTTTAATTTCTCTATATTATGCAAGCTTGATAATAATATGTTAAGCACGGAGACACCCTAGTTAAAATTTTAATCTACAAGCAGTAGGTTGACTTTTGAAATTTGGAAGTAGAGCTCTTCTTGTAACATTCGACCTCATACGAACGAATATCGTCCACTTTGCCCATAAGATGAGCACAGATGTATTTGTTAACCGGGAGGCCACACTGACTTATTTGCTTCCACCCAAGCTCCTTGTCATCCACACCAAGTGTAAATGGTTAAAACTCAATAAAAGCCTAGATATACTCAAATAAATACAAATATATGCTACTCTAATACAATGCAACCCAGAACAAGCTAGTAGATGACTAGTATCTTTCTTCTGCTGTTGTGTTTTCTTGTAATAAATCTAAAAACGGTTTTGTAATTTGCTATAGTCAAAACATGCGTGATCATATTAATTTTTTTTATTAATTTTTTTTAAGGATGTGTTATAATCAATCATAAATTCGGAGAGGTATATGATGATAACTTGTTTAAACAGGCTCCATGATAGCGATGAAGGGGACATCTACTTGGCGTTCAATGCACACGACTATTTTGTTAAAGTTCCAATACCTTCACCACCTGAGGGTCGACAATGGTTCCGAGTGGTTAGTTGTTGTGGTTGTTTTACTTCATCACTACTTAATACTAAAAATCTGAAAGTTCATCTTATTTTTACCAAGTGTTTACATTTAAAATATTTGTTGATATAGGTTGACACTAATCTCGAGTCTCCAAATGATATTATCCCTGAGGGTGTCACTGGCATCAGGGATATATATAGTGTTGCTCCGTACTCGTCGATTCTTCTTCAAGCAAAGCCATAAATTAGATAAGATATCTGTAGCTCAAGTTTGGATATTGGTCAATGTTGTAAATTACACATATACTTAATATGACGATAAACATGCATGAAACTCGTAAGACATGGTTGTTACATGTGCATCCACAGATGATTCTCGAATCACCATGGCTGTCCTTTGTCTCACCTTCCAGTCGTTTGTACTGGATATTTTAAGATCTTCAATATATTAAGTCAGAAATATTGTAAGGGTTAAAATAAATAATCTAGGTAGCGTTTGTTATGATGGAATGGAAGGGGGAATAAAATACACCATTACAAGGTAATGAAAAATAGGTAGCGTTTGGTATGCATGAATGAGAGGTGGAATGGAATGCAGCATTACGATGGAATAAAAAAAAAAGTGTTTGGTTGGTCAAGGTAATGGATGATTCTATTACCTCTTCCATTTCATTCCCTTTAAAAAACCCCATATTCATTCCATCCAACCCTCTGTTTTTTTTTTCCATTCCATTCCCTCTGTCACCATTTATCACCATTGATCACCACCACCACCACACACCTCTACCACTACCACCCATCGCCACCCACCACCGACCATCGCCACCCCACCACCGACCGTCGCCATCCACCCACCCACCGACCACTCTCGCCACTCTCCGTCACCGACCACCGCTACCCACCGACTACCGCCATCACCGACCACCACCACCACCACTGTTAACCACGCCACCGACCACCAAGGACCATCTCCACCACCAAGCACGACCGCCACCACCGATCATCGCCACCCACCGACCAACATCGCCAACCGCCGCCGCCACCACTCACTGTCGCCGTCACTCCTGTTGCGATCCGCCGCCACCGACCACCACCGTCCCCACTACTATCACCACCAGACGTCGCCACCCACCACCACCGACCACCACCACCACCCATCGTCGTCACCGCCACTGACAACCACTACCACCACCGTCGTCGGCGCTGCTGCCATCACTGACCGCCGCCACCCACTGACCACCACTACCTCTACCCACCACCAACCACCCACCGTCGTCGGCACGTGCTGCCAACAACCATCACCACCACTCCACCACGCCAATCTTATTCCTTTGTCTTGTCCTTCATACAAAACAATACAAACTAATGATTCATTCCATTCTTACGTGTAACCAAACAAGACCATGGAATGGTAATCATCCATTTCATTCCCATGTCCATTCCATTCCCTCGTCCATTCTATTACCCCATACCAAACAAACCCATAGTGTGTTTGGTTGGTCAAAGGAATGGAATCACTCATTCCACAAGGCATGCCAAGTATTAGCTTGGGACCATGTGTAACGACCCTGGCTGATGTGGCCGGGTTGTCGGGTCGGGTTATCGGAGTTACACAGCGGATCCAGGGTTATAACAGTCTTGTAGTCTTCAGGATCCACGTCATCACTTCTGTTGGGTTACCTGAACACATGTCAAAAATAGTTTCTGTCAACATAAAGTTGTGTGAGGTCTCGTATTTTATAAGTGAATGGCCAGTTCGTTTATTGATAATTCTTTTATAAATATCTTTTATAAATATTCTTTTATAAACATGCTTTACATTTATAATTCTGAAGGGGAAAATATATTCTATATAACCAACTCTATTATACATCCATTCAATCATATCCCAATTCTATCATATCGATTATAGTTCGTGCCATTCCTATTGGTACCACTCTGTTTGTGATAAATACTTGTATCGACTGGTTCCTGCCCTCTAGTTGGTGCAAGAAAGGAAATGGCGGATACCGTCCAGTACTGTCCTCGTTGTTTCTATTGCCCCTTTATATAACTTCTATTATTAATGATTCTTTTGTGTAAAGCATTATATTTTCTTATAAGTGACATGTAATTCCCCGAAAACAGTTAATAAAACAGTAAAAGTGGGGAGTTCACGATACTCACATTTGCGTTATATCTTCTAGCTAATCTTCTTATTATAATTATATTTCATATATATATTGATACGTTTAACGCGTGGGACTTGTTAGATTGTAATACTTAGGATATATATCATATATACAATTTATATATATGGAATCCGGTATATATTAGATAGTCCTAAACTCGGGGTTTGGTCAATCTAGGCGAAAAGAAACAAAGCTGGCCTTTACAGCTTGGCACGCGAACCTAATAAGAACTCTAGACATTCTTACCCGAGCTTAGTATATCGTTTTATATATCGAATCTTATATATAAACATATATATTTTATATATGTTTATTATCTCTTATTATTATTATCAAGTCCGTACGTTATTCGTATTATATATATATTCGTATAATTCTAATAATGTTCCTCGTCTAGTTATTGGACCGGGTTCTATTCCGGTTGTTGACCGAGTCACTGAGTCGACTCGGCGACGACTCGTATCCTTCCAACTCAATGATTGATACCTCGCAATCAATATAATCCGTGTTAATAAATAGATTACAAGATCGTGACCAATCAACCGATAGGAAATAATGACCGAATCTTACCGAATTGTTATCGAAACATAGTCGGGAGTTGATCGGGATTTAACCGGGTGTCGGACCCGTTCTCCGTGTTTAATACCTATAACAATAATCACACGATCGATTAATACCGAATAATCCATTGATAACTATACAATTTATATATGGATTAAACTTATAACCGGACTATAGTCGGATTACGAGTGAAGGTTCACGGGTATTTATCACAACAGAAAAAGGATTTGGTAACTGGTTGGCTCGGGTTCAACAGATGGTTCACGGGTCCTAAACCAAACCATACGGCACATCCATACACAAATCCAATCATACAAGGAGGGTCCACGGATGTCATCGGAACAGAGGAAAAACAATACCCGGGTAACTTGCGAGTGGGTTATCTAGATCAGGCCCGATGACTGATAATATGTCCGGTTATCAAACCCGAACCTGTGTTTGACTGAATATAGTCCACTGGTTATATTAAGAATCAATAACAGTGGCTATAGCTTTAATTATACCAAGGCGAGTGACCGGAAAACAAAGGATCGAACAACAGTCACCGTAGCCGGTGACTGTTTGTCTTTGATTATCAGCAACAAGAGCAGATCAAGGGTTATCGGGGGTCAAGATAGATGAAAAGGTTTATCAAGATCTGATCACGCGAAGGTTACGGTCAGAAATCAGAAGGATAAAGGGCTCGGGTTGCTTACCAGACGAAGAAGAAGATGTAAGGCGGCGGCCTGAGACAGTAGCCGTAACAGCAGCAGTGAGGGTGACCGGAGCAGCACGGAGGCGGCAACAGCCGCCATGGCTGTCTGATCAGTGGTGGTGCCCGGAAACAGAGGCGGCAGAAGCCAGCCATGGATTCCGGTCAGTGGTGGTGGTCCGGCGAGAAGTTCCGGCGTCAGAGGAAGGGGTCCGGTTGGCTTCACACACACATGCGTGTGTATATATATCTGTATAGTGAGAGAGAGTGTAGCGAGAATGAGGCAGAGAGGGTGGTTTATATAGAGGAATAAAATAGAGGGGTGTTTGATCACGGGGATAATTACTGTAACGCGGGATGTTTGGCAACGAGTATAAAACGTCTGACGGTGTTTTAATTAGCAGGAAAAGAGCGTTTAACCGCGATAATAATAATCTCATAATTATTATTTATCTATTCGGTTGAAATGGTTGAGCGCGAGATTCGAACTTGAATAATTAATTTGGATAACCGGTGGTCAGGTCCGACCCGACCCGTTTAAGAGACACGTAAGGTGACGTAATCACTTTGAGACTTTGGGGTGTTACAATCTCCCCCCCTTAGGAAATTTCGTCCCCGAAATTTGAATGATGTTGTCCTTTATATTTTTAATCTATAAGGACGTTATCATTAGAGTGAAATACTTGTCATCGAGACATGATTGGTTCTCATGGTTTGCGAGGAAATCGATTTTGTATCAATCCATTATTAGAAATGTCAATCTGTATGACTACATCTTGATCATATTTCTAATTACGTTTTAACCTTTCTTGCTATAGTCATATTAATTCAGATACATGGATTATCTGTATTATTTCGATATGGCTATTAAAGGTTCTCGTATTGATACTATAATTCCATCGTTTGATATTCGGATTTGTTTACAATGATGGATTCTAGATAGTTCTCAAGAGATAGATACGGAAGTCCCTTCGTTATCACGATTTGAACGGGATCCGAGCTACTACCTCTTTTATTCGAACTTTAGAATTTACCATTATTGTAATTCCGATTCTTAAAGAATAGGAATATCCTTTGGTAACTATCGGGTTAATTCTTACAAATTCTATCCTTCAATTCCATCTATATGGTTGATCTCTAGGTTACCTCTATTCGTGGGTATACTTAGGAGGTTTCTTAACCCATTAGACGTATCTTCTCTGAATTCTTAAAGGTACCGGAAAAGACTAATTCATGGATAATTGAGATTTCTCTTAAATCATCTATAATAGTCTTACTGACTATTTCATTGATGATTAACTGCATTGTGTCTAATACATATTATTTGACTTTTCTCATTGTATTATCGTGAACAAGGTCTTTCACAATTCTACAGTCAATATATGTACTTTCTTTTTATAGTCTCAGAATCTACTGGTAACAGTCGTTGTTACGATTCTTTTGACTTTAAAATTCTAAGAACAATGCATCATTCAGTCTTTCTCAAAATCATGATTATCATTCCGGATTACTATACTTATCGCATTAACTATTTCTGTGAAATTCTTTCTTAATTCTAATTCGGAATTCGATACACTCTCGGTAAAACATTTCTTTATAATTTTCTAGTTGTTTTCGTATAACTTATATTCTTATTCTGATAAATTCTTTTAATGTTTATATTCTTATTCTGATAATTATATTTCTTGGCATATCGGATGCCTTTCTATTTTTCAGACATATCGGACGTCTTTTCGATTGATAATTCTTTTTATTTTTCGATTTATATTCTTTTGTTTATCTGTTCATATTCTTTTATATCCAAGCAAGTACTGATAATATCTATAGCACACACTATAAATTCAGTATTTCTATAATATATGTTTGCTTGGAATAATTCCCTTCTTATATATTTATTCGAATAAAGTCTATATTATTGGTGTCTGAAAACACATTCCGATAGACTTATAGATAGGCAATATATCATATCTTCTTACTCCCACTCATTATAAGCAAGGCTTATTTCGTCGGGATATTCATATAGATAATTCTTGCCAGAACAGTGATATTTCAAATTATCTCTCACGACCTTTACTTCGGAACAGGAAATTCGTCATTCCTTGGCCGGAGAGTTTCACTGGAAAAATGAGCATAACTCTATTCATTTTTCGTTTTAACTTCGATTATACCTTGCGAATCTTTACGCGATTCCGCTTGGTATCAATTATATTTCGATATATTCATTATAATTATTTCCTTTGATAATTCGTTGAATTCTACCATTCCGGTTTCTGAATCCATATAGATTTTTTTATCCGTTATATTCTTTGGAATTTTAACAATTCTTTTATCACTTCTTAAATTTCAAACTTGGTAACACTTGACCGTTTTACCAATTTGATTGTGCGGTAACTCACGTGAGTTTTGATACGAAGTGATTGCGAAGATTTGTTCATAGTAGTATATATCCTCATAAAGAATCCTGTGACTTAGTGGCAAATGTCCGGATATACCTTCTGTAAGGGTCCGAATTTCCTTTGCCACGGGGATTACACAGAGGACATATAACTATCTTTGGTTGGCAATCGAAATCAATAAACTGATTTCTTTGATTCGTAGAATTTAACCAATCGGTGGTTTCTATTCTGCGAATATATTCTTAGTTGCATTCACGAAGGAATTTCAACAATATTGCCAGTTTTGTGGTCGTATTCTCCACATACGATATGCTGATAATTCAGATTTATATTTCTTCCTATTATTTATTTTCTTATTATTTCTCTTAATATGTTTGTGACTCAAACATACTGTGATCTTAATAAACTCCTACTCGAATGTTCCGGTGCCTGTGGTGTTCATAATTATGTTTGCAACCATAATTACTATTCCACCTCACCTAACATTCCAGTATCCGTTTATTTTAATCACAATAGGTATGTGTCCCTTACATATGATTTCGATATTCTGTTCTTTATTTTCTCTTGAGTTCGAAATTATATATATATTCAGGATAAAACTTGTTGATCTAAGTCTAACGAAATAGACTGTCAATCGTTCAAGAATTTATTCGTGTCAGAGGATATTCAATATAACAATCCAATCTTCTTAATATCCCTTGACTTGTTCAAGTCGTAGGATTAAGATGATAGTTATATTTTCGTGTAATCGAGCGAGTAAGAATTCGGTTTTGTCCGACTGATACCAGCGTATGTTGATTACGGAATTTCGAGAATAATATTTTGTCCAAATATTATTTGATTCTGGAAGGGATCGAGGAGAACCTCTAACCGAGATTTTGATATAGTTACAGAGATGGGTTTAGATTATAAAACAGAATGGGTATAATATTTATTATCGTTTATATTGGAATAATAACGAGGAATTATACGATCGAATATACGTACGAAATTATACGAAAAAGGTTCTTGATATATATATATATATACGAATACGAATTTGATAAATAAATTTCTATGAAAATAACATTATATACGGTAGAAAATATGTTTCGGTAAAATAATACGATCGTAGTTCTTTTTATATAAAAATTTCCGGAAATAATTTATAATAACAATACGGATTCAAGTTTGATAATAATATTTGTTTTCAAAAAAAAAATGAACTTAACGATTCAGAAGAGAGTCATGGTAAAAATTTTCTTAATATCGGAAATTCTTAGATTTTTAATAAAAATTTCGTATTTCAAATTGTTAAAATAAATAGATTACTCAAATATTGAGATTAAAACTTTTAAGGTTAACCGGATAATTTGGATAAAACCTGAGATAGATTCTGGGGTGTTTCAAAAATTATCAATACTTAAAAAAAAATAAGTTATGATACCAACAGGTTTTTCTTAATTAAATAAATCGAAAATTTTAAACGGAGGGTATTTATATATTTTTACTTAAAACTGGAATACTATAAAAATAATAATAAAGTCAATAAACTTCATAATTATACTGAAAAGATTTTTAAAACCTTTTTAAATAATTGCAAAATATATTTAATCTTTAATTAAATAATTGAAATAAATTCTTTAGAAACACAATATTTATATATTTCTGGCATATTAGAATTTATAAAAAAAAACTTCGGAATTTACGGTATAAAAGTAATACTTCTGGAAACTCGAGCATAGGAATGTTCAAGTTGGAGCGTATATTTGTATTTTCTTTATATATATATATCGGAATGACCGTGAGATTAACGATCTAAATAATTATTAAGACGGAAATTTCAGAGAGAAGCAACGAGTAATTATAATCAACGAGTTTTTTTTTTTTTTTTTTTAGAGAATGGGATACGATTCCAAACTCTCGTACAAGTCGATTAAAATATCGAAGAATAATTTTTGTAATTCTATATCTATTTATATATATACTTCTAAAATTTCTGTCATTTCTTATTTATATCGGTATTTATTTTCTGATTTCTTTTAGTATATCTGGTTTCTGTTCTATATTCGTTCTTATTTCATATGGCCTTATTATCCTGTAAGATTTCCCAGAAATTAATGTGCATATAAATTCACAACTGTGTACAGAATTGTCAATTTATCCCACATAATCATTCTAGTAATTTCTTGTGGTGGATTCGTTTTAATTTCTAGTATACGGTTATGGTTCTCACCAACTTTATAATGGTTTTGACATTTAGGTACCCAAAAATTTACTCGACTGATATTTTCTTTACTAATCCTGATATCCTAAATATTTCTAATTTATTTTTCTAAGCAGCATTTCTTTTTAGAAAAATATTCTGGTAGATCCCGGATGACTAAAGACTTCAAAACTGTTATAAGTGCCGCTCTGATACCAACTGTAACGACCCTGGCTGATGTGGCCGGGTTGTCGGGTCGGGTTATCGGAGTTACACAGCGGAATCCAGGGTTATAACAGTCTTGTAGTCTTCCAGGATCCACGTCATCACTTCTGTTGGGTTACCTGAACACATGTCAAAAATAGTTTCTGTCAACATAAAGTTGTGTGAGGTCTCGTATTTTATAAAGTGAATGGCCAGTTCGTTTATTGATAATTCTTTTATAAATATCTTTTATAAATATTCTTTTATAAACATGCTTTACATTTATAATTCTGAAGGGGAAAATATATTCTATATAACCAACTCTATTATACATCCATTCAATCATATCCCAATTCTATCATATCGATTATAGTTCGTGCCATTCCTATTGGTACCACTCTGTTTGTGATAAATACTTGTATCGACTGGTTCCTGCCCTCTAGTTGGTGCAAGAAAGGAAATGGCGGATACCGTCCAGTACTGTCCTCGTTGTTTCTATTGCCCCTTTATATAACTTCTATTATTAATGATTCTTTTGTGTAAAGCATTATATTTTCTTATAAGTGACATGTAATTCCCCGAAAACACTTAATAAAACAGTAAAAGTGGGGAGTTCACGATACTCACATTTGCGTTATATCTTCTAGCTAATCTTCTTATTATAATTATATTTCATATATATATTGATACGTTTAACGCGTGGGACTTGTTAGATTGTAATACTTAGGATATATATCATATATACAATTTATATATATGGAATCCGGTATATATTAGATAGTCCTAAACTCGGGGTTTGGTCAATCTAGGCGAAAAGAAACAAAGCTGGCCTTTACAGCTTGGCACGCGAACCTAATAAGAACTCTAGACATTCTTACCCGAGCTTAGTATATCGTTTTATATATCGAATCTTATATATAAACATATATATTTTATATATGTTTATTATCTCTTATTATTATTATCAAGTCCGTACGTTATTCGTATTATATATATATTCGTATAATTCTAATAATGTTCCTCGTCTAGTTATTGGACCGGGTTCTATTCCGGTTGTTGACCGAGTCACTGAGTCGACTCGGCGACGACTCGTATCCTTCCAACTCAATGATTGATACCTCGCAATCAATATAATCCGTGTTAATAAATAGATTACAAGATCGTGACCAATCAACCGATAGGAAATAATGACCGAATCTTACCGAATTGTTATCGAAACATAGTCGGGAGTTGATCGGGATTTAACCGGGTGTCGGACCCGTTCTCCGTGTTTAATACCTATAACAATAATCACACGATCGATTAATACCGAATAATCCATTGATAACTATACAATTTATATATGGATTAAACTTATAACCGGACTATAGTCGGATTACGAGTGAAGGTTCACGGGTATTTATCACAACAGAAAAAGGATTTGGTAACTGGTTGGCTCGGGTTCAACAGATGGTTCACGGGTCCTAAACCAAACCATACGGCACATCCATACACAAATCCAATCATACAAGGAGGGTCCACGGATGTCATCGGAACAGAGGAAAAACAATACCCGGGTAACTTGCGAGTGGGTTATCTAGATCAGGCCCGATGACTGATAATATGTCCGGTTATCAAACCCGAACCTGTGTTTGACTGAATATAGTCCACTGGTTATATTAAGAATCAATAACAGTGGCTATAGCTTTAATTATACCAAGGCGAGTGACCGGAAAACAAAGGATCGAACAACAGTCACCGTAGCCGGTGACTGTTTGTCTTTGATTATCAGCAACAAGAGCAGATCAAGGGTTATCGGGGTCAAGATAGATGAAAAGGTTTATCAAGATCTGATCACGCGAAGGTTACCGGTCAGAAATCAGAAGGATAAAGGGCTCGGGTTGCTTACCAGACGAAGAAGAAGATGTAAGGCGGCGGCCTGAGACAGTAGCCGTAACAGCAGCAGTGAGGGTGACCGGAGCAGCACGGAGGCGGCAACAGCCGCCATGGCTGTCTGATCAGTGGTGGTGCCCGGAAACAGAGGCGGCAGAAGCCAGCCATGGATTCCGGTCAGTGGTGGTGGTCCGGCGAGAAGTTCCGGCGTCAGAGGAAGGGGTCCGGTTGGCTTCACACACACATGCGTGTGTATATATATCTGTATAGTGAGAGAGAGTGTAGCGAGAATGAGGCAGAGAGGGTGGTTTATATAGAGGAATAAAATAGAGGGGTGTTTGATCACGGGGATAATTACTGTAACGCGGGATGTTTGGCAACGAGTATAAAACGTCTGACGGTGTTTTAATTAGCAGGAAAAGAGCGTTTAAACCGCGATAATAATAATCTCATAATTATTATTTATCTATTCGGTTGAAATGGTTGAGCGCGAGATTCGAACTTGAATAATTAATTTGGATAACCGGGTGGTCAGGTCCGACCCGACCCGTTTAAGAGACACGTAAGGTGACGTAATCACTTTGAGACTTTGGGGTGTTACACCATGTCTTCTTAGGACTATTATGGATGTACAATTCTTAGGACTATTATGGATGTACAATTCAATTTCAGTAGTCATATTTCATTTCAGTTGAAAAATGCAATCAGATGTTTGGGGTATAACCATTCATCAACAGATGCTGCTTCCCATATTGGGTAAAAATGCAAACCTATACAGGTGCATGGTACACATCGATATTCCAGTGCATTTCGCCCTCCGAGTCAGAATAAATATGTTTTCGAACCTTCTCTTTCAAACTCAAAGTGGATGTTCTTGCATTCCATCCACCCCTCATGTTTTTTTTTCCATTCCATCCCTCATTCACCCTACATTAACAACACCATAAGCCACCAACCATCACCATCACCACCACCACCACCCACCATCGTCACTACCCACAACCCACCATCTTCGTCACCACCCACCACCGCCTCCCACCACCAACAACGTCGGTGCCACCAACCACCGCCACCCACTACCTTCACCCACCTACCCACCACCGTCGCCATCCAACACCACCCAATGTCGCCGCCACCGCCCAGCCCACCACCGTCACTCACCATAATTTCCTCTACCCACCACTACTGCCGCCTCCACCCACCACCGCTACGACTCACATTCGTCACCCACCCACCATCACCGTCATCCACCAACCACCACCATCGCCACCACCCACCACCCACCATCGCCTCGCTACCCACCACCACGCTACCGCCACACACCACTACCTACCGTCACCGCACCAACCACCACCCACCACCGCCACCACTCACCATCGTCGCCCACCCACCATCACGACCATCCACCTCCACCTTCCACTGGTGCCATCTGTAGAGGATCGTTTTAAACAAAAACAAGTTTAGTTGATCATACAAGTCTACTAATCTAGGTGCGGAATCCCTAGATCAGTTACAAAATGATAGTAATCGAATCAAACACGCAAATTCAACTTTTCAATATCCATTTCATTCATAAACAAGTGTTAAAATCCTTACAAATAGTGTTTAAGATGAAATAAACAAGTTCTAGACTCTTTCTGAAAACCTAGAGAGAAACCAGATCGAACACAGACACAAATGACCAAAAAGTTTAAACTTGAAAACAAAATTTCAGTTTATATAGGCCTGCACATTCGCCCCCCGTAAGGGTCGAATGTGCAGGTTCGACCCTGAACATAGTTCGAATCAGCACAAGCATATCAGTATCCACATTCACCCTGTATCTCTCCACCTTCGACCTTAAACTTCTACATTCGATCTCCTGAATAACCACATTCGCCCCACGATTATGTCAAAACAACTTTATATGTACAATCCAAAAGCATTAGTCGCAAAACGTGCATCAATAAACTCCCCCTCGACTATTGCTTGGATTGCCTTCGTGCTTCATCCATCTGCTTGTTCATCAGCTTGATACGTAATAAAGTCTTCTGCTCTTTTGTCATAACTGGCTCGAAAGTTGGTTTTGATTTCTTCTTTTCTTTCTGAATCTTTACAAACTTTCCCAGTTTCTTATCATAGTCACATCCCGCATTGACATCCCAAGCGAAACACAAGCATACCACACGTTGGTATTTCAGTGCTTGTTCGCTATCCTTCTCCTCACAGTAAATTGGAATGTAATACAGCATAATGATATCTTCATGAGAACAGTTGATCAACCACATCGGATCAAATATGTGAATCTTTTTAAATTCATCTCTCTTATCTTTCAGCAAGATAACAGCTTCTGCGGTCTTCCAATCATAGTACCACCACATGAATTCTTTGCTAAAGTGTTGTGGAATCGGCATCAAAGGAATATATTTCAATACAGTCGGTGGTTTATACATTAACGTCACCTTGTTCAGCCCAGTTATCGGATCAATCTCTTTGCGAACTATCCTTTTAGGATATTGCGGCGTGAACACATCCCATCTAGTTCTGCTCTCTCTTGCCATACAGTCTGCGAAATAACCAACTGCATCATTGTTTACAGTTGCTCCAGACAAAGTCTGTCGGCAGATGTCTCGCACAGCCCAGTAAGGTAATGTTTTAATATCATGGAATATGTTGAAATACAGAATCCCCTTTTCCCATTTCACAGCAACACACCTTAGCGGTCTCAAATACTTCCAACCGAGAGCTTTTCCTTTGAACAATTCATTGTGAAACTTGTAGAAACCACCCTGAACTTCAGTCTTGGGTCGGTTAGCTTCTTTTTCTTTCAATTTCCTTAATAAGCTCTTCAGATCATCAGATTGTTCAACATTCGGTTTCTGATTCTCTGCATTCTTGAATACTTCACTAACGAATGTTTTGCTCTTCTTCTGTGCAAATTTCTCAGCCTGATTCAACATCTCTTCAGAAATATCAGGAAATGCATCATCCTGTTTGTCTTAGAAGTACGCAGGATATTCTTCACTGGTAATATCCTCAATCTCTATATCTTCAAATACCGGAGTATCTCTATCATCAGAGTGATTTCCAGCTTCCTTTTCAGGAATATTTGGAATTTGATTGTCACTCATCAACTCTTCAAGAGATTTGCCAACCTGTTTCGCTAAACCTTCAAGTATCTCTTTGGTTACGGCTGCAAAAACTTCACCATCTTCTAGATCAGGATCATTATATTCAAGCTCAAATCTCATATCATCAGACTCAAAAATCTCTGGAAACTTTCCAGTAAGCTCAATCGTCCAAACTTTCTTAGTCAACATCTGACGATACAACTTCTTGTCATTATCTGATAAAGCTCTAATCTTGTCAGTCCAGAAAATACTGTCATCATTAGTATTTCCACCAGGTGCTTTCGAGCTAGATTCACCTGCGTCTTTATCAGAATCTCTCTTTTCACATCGATACCTCTCTGTATCATCATCATCATCGTCATCATCTGCAGAACTGTTATCATCAGAACCTTCTCCAGAACCATCTTTATCATCATCTTCCTTCTTCTCAGGAGCATCACTGGCATCCTGATCCAATTCTTCATCATCCTCTTCTTCTTCTTCAGACTCGGATGGTTCGAAATCAACTTGTTCTTCTTCAGGTTCTTTATCTTCCCCTCCAGCTTTCAACTGTGGAGCTTTCGAATATAAATCATCAATGAGCTTTTTCATGCTTTTGTTGTTCGTTCTCAACTTCTTATTTTCAAGTCTCATAGTGATAAATCTTCGTGTGTTTCTCTGTTTATGTAATAACAATTTCTCATTTTCTTCTCGAAGTTGTTTAATCTTCGCTTCCAATGCCTCTTAACTTTCTTGAGAAGATTCAACAACATCTAACATCTTTTTATCATTTGCTCTTAATTGTTCGATCTCCTGCTGTTGCTGGTTAATAAGTTTCATCATATCAGTAAGCTTCTGATTGACTGCATCCATCACATTGCTTGATACAGTAACATGTGGTGTAGAAGCCTCAGCAACAAGAGTCTTCTTCTTGAATTTATTCATCACTCTTTCCAAGGCAGCGTCAAAATCTGCAGCAGGATCAACAGTCTTTTCAGCAACAGATTTCTTCAGTTTCTTTGCTACCGGGGATGTCACGGGTGTCGTAGCTTTCGAACTACTAACTTCAGGAACTTTCTTTCCTGCAAGTAGAATCTCAACTTCTTTCACTCGTCTTTTCTTAGGATTCTCTTTTTCCTCTTTCTTAGACATCGTCTTATACTTAGGCTTCTTCTTTTTCTCACCAACCATAGGAGATCCACTGAAATCTTGCTCACCAATACCAAGATCCAGATCTATCTCATCAATTGCAATTGTACTCTTCAGTCTTTGCTCTTCTATGGTTTTGTTCAGACTTTCAGACTGACCAGCCACAGTGGCCTTGGGCTTGGTTTGTTTGATTGTCTCATCAGCTGAATCCCATCTCTCATCTTCTTGAGTCTCCTCAGAATCGGCAGACTCTTCATCAACTAACATTGTACCTTTTCTTGCCATGCTTTTCTTTCTCCTCATTGTCTTCTTTGGTGATTCAAATTAAATAACTTTTTCTTTACCCTTCCCTTTGCCACCTTTTGCACCTACATTCACAACCTGACGGTTTCTCTTTGCTTCTGGGTTAATGACGGGTGGTTCAACGAACACCCTTTAATAGTGTTAAAACGTTTAGTTTATCCACATTTATTCGTGTTATTGCTTGAAATTGGGTAACTACGGTTGCTTTGGTTGCAGGTGTAATAAGGAGTTAAAAATGACGGAATACGGGCTTGGGAATGGACCGGAATGCATCGAAACGAGATGGAACAAAAGAAAGAAAAAATGAAGATTTTCTACAGGCCCACCGTACCCTTACGGCCCAGCCGTAGGGTTACGGTGGCTGCAGACCATAAATTATCACCGTATGGCAGGCCCAAACGACCGTCAAGATTAGAAACCCACGGTACCCTTACGGTGGGACCGTAGGGGTACGGTGGCCCCTGCACATTTGTGTAACTCCTTCTTTAAAGAGCACTTAATGGTGACTTATCATTATCACTTCCACTTGCAACGTTTCTAATCACTTCTTGGGCGATTTTTGGCTGGAAAGAGACATTGGAGACTTATCACAAACATTGGTTTTAGCTTTTGATTCATATGAACATTTCTATGGTTGTTATGATGATTAATCAAACCATGCTTGGCTAGAACTTTTGATGATCATCTTTGGTGAAGTTTTTCTTTAACTCTTTTATGTTTGTTCCTTTCATTTCTAGAATAATAATTTAGTACATGTTTGCTTGATTATTGTGGTGCTTGAACAATTACTTGTAGTAGTTAATCAATTTCTCAATTTCTAGTCTTAATCGTACGTTCTTGGTGTTGTTAACAATCGGGATATTGCGGGAAGGATTTGGGTTGGATAATTGATTAATCGGTCATCGGGAAACAACCTCGCATTGCTATAATCCGAGTACTTCGTTCCCTTTTATCACAATAATTGTTTAAACACGAGTTATGTCTATGTAACTCTTTCTAGTGGAACTTTTGCATAAAGGTTTAAGGAAAATGGATCCAAGGATGGTCATTGTTTGTTAATTGGAAGAACAAAACCCATTTCAATTTATTAATTTAGTTTTCTCTTTATTAAGTTTAAATCCAAATCAATCAACACATCTTTGATCTTTAATTTTGTTAGTAGTTAAATATTAGTTAAATCACAAAGTTATTAGCTTACACATATTCCACAAACTCCCTGTGTTCGATACCTTCTTACCACTATACATTAGTTGTAATTGGGAAATTTTACGTGTACCACGACAAGCACGTCAAATTTTGGCGTCGTTGCCGGGATCGAACCCGGGTCACCCGCGTGACAGGCGGGAATACTTACCACTATACTAAAGATCATCATTATCTGAATTACTGTTAGCATTTCTAGCTTTGTCCTCACCTAGATCCTCATAACTTGGATTAATCAAGTGTCCAAACAGGTTCTTGTGTGGTGGTCTTTCATTCTCGGGAACCCCTTTATAACCTTTCATCCTTATCAACGTATTCAGATTCATGTGATCTTGAACTAAAATCTGAGTAGGATCTTTCTTCAGCTTAGAATACTTCAAGTCAAAAATCACCTGTAAGAATCTGAGGTACATCAAGAACTTCTTCGTCTTCAAACCTTTCAGAGGTTCAAGCATATGATCCAAGATCATTCCCGAAACATTAAACGGCTTGTTAAGTATCAATGCAACCATTAAAGAACTGATGCTTTTTCTCATCACATCATAACCACCGCTAACGGATCCAAAAACATGTATCATAACATGAGCCAGATACTTAAACTACGGATACAACCCTCCTTAGTGCAAAGCTCCATCAGTTATTGGTCCATTGTACTTCATACGAAGAAAACACTTTCTCTTTTCTATCCAAGATAAACATCTAGGATCTGTCGGTTCATCTCGCAATGCTTCCCGAATATCGTTTTCAGTAACAATAGCAAGCCGTCCCTGAATGTTTCTTACTATTGCTGTTCGATTATCCCAGTAATCCATCTTCGCATTCTTCCAGAAATCCACTTGATGGTATTTGTAGGTAACTGCTGGTGTAGCTAACGCATCAACGACTCTGCTTCTTCTCAGAAAATCTACGATCCCAGAGAATTCTGTGTGTTTCTTGACTTCGCCCAAAAATGCACAACAGTTATGGGCTTTCTCGAATGGCAATTCCTCTTATTTCTTCTTATCAGTGGCTTTTCCAGATGATCCAGCTGGTACTTCAGTGTTTTGCGGTTCAGCCATTTAGAATTATGCAAAAACGAAACATAAAAATTCATTAGAAACGGACAAAATTTGCAAAATTGAAATTTGGTTTTGAAAATCCCACATTCGACCCATCGGGGGTACGAATGAAGAAATTCTAAGGTTCGAATGTGAACACTAAGGTTCGAATGTGAAAGATTTTGATAAAAATTGTTCATTCGACCTAAAAGTCACATTCGACCCTATGAACAAGCCACATTAGACCAAAAGAATCACATTCGACCCTTTATTTTTGGTCGAACCTGACTGTTCATCTGACCAAAACTTCAAAACTCAATTCAGTCCCATTTAACATGTGATTTTCATTCGTTTAGCACCTATTATGGCCGATTAAACTTTCTCAACAATCAATTTCTACAATCATTCAGCTTTAGATAGTTTTTAATAAAATCTAGGGTTCGAAACAATTTGAATGATCAATCATACAATCTGATGTGTAATTAACCTAGATTTTGATATACTCTCCCCCTAAAACTATCGAAAACCAAAGCCTAATCATCAATTTTATCTATAACAGCCTAAAATTGTCCATCATTCAAGTACGAGGGTTCGAGAACAATAATCCATAATCTGACTTCGATTCTGGTTCATTACCTGTAAAACTTATATTAAAATGATCAGAAACAAGTGGTGAACAAGAATCAAGGGTCAAAGAAACAAGGGCAACAAGGGTGGGTAATCTCAGAAATTTGAAAAAGTTTCGATTGGGGGTTCGAATGTGAAAGTGGGTATATATAGGCTCCCACATTCGACCACTAGGAGAGGGCGAATGAGAAACTATGTCTACATTCGACCCTACTGAAAGGCTCGAATGTAGATATAGGGTTCGAATGTACAATAATACACTGGAACACTCCCATTCAACCAATTTTAAAAGGACGAATGTTAGAAAAATTCCACATTCGACCCACCGAAGGGGCGAATGAAGATTGGAATTTTTGAAAATTTTACCAAATCTCAAAATCGAATCCCGTTCAATCTTTTTTACACATTTTAAGCTTCAAACATTCATCATTTCACATTTGATAGATACAAAACTCAAATTGGTTCATCAAGTTTCAGAAAACGACCATCAATCACCATCATTTATTAAAAATAACGCAGAAATGTAAAATCTTTTTGGTTTTTCTGAAATTTATGCTAAAACACACCTAAAATTTTTGAGTTTTTGTATATTTTGAACAAATATAAAATGCAGAAATGTAAACATAAAGCAATAAACATTTTGTGATTATCGGTAAGAGGATCATATCAGTTATTGAGAAATCTGATCACACCGTTGATCTTTATTGTTTATTATCATTAAAGACAATGTGTGATCCAGCAATTGCTGATATTGTTATCCACATAAGCTTTCATGCAGACTGTTATGCAGTGTTTGATACGGTTATTTATATTATAAACAACATTGTCTGTGGTTCCCACGTACACGACATACTCCCGTATCAAGGAATAGTTGCACAAAGACTCATTGTAACGCGTGATTATGCTTTCGTTATCTGTAATTTACAAGGTATTGGGGCATAGAGGTGTACAAGTTAGCAAATTAATGCTACAAAGTAACTTGTGCACTCTATCAGGTTGAGGGCTTATATCAATCACGATTTGCATCAATGATTAGATACGATGCATTAGATAATCTTTGATTATCGTCATACATTGAAAGTTCCTCAATTCGGTAACTTTAGGTTTTGGCACTAAAGCTCTTTTATAAAGATACCCTGTCTGATCTAGGTCCGTAAAACCTTACGAAAGAAGATCAGATAGACTATCCCCAAATAACTAATAACATAATGACCCGAAACCTCTGAATTTTGTACAAAAACCTATCAAACGAAATTACGGTACTAAGACTATATGCCCATGAGGTGTTCATCCACATAACAATTTGTTTGATATATATGTATCCAACACGCAGTAATAGGTCTACGAAGCCTACCAGCACATCACATAGACTCAACACACTACTTATATAACATTTTAAATCTTTAGCATGTGTCAGATCCCCACTGATGTACTATCATTTCCTCTTTTAATCCTGGAAAATCATTTTGGGTTTTTCTGATTTTTATGGCTTTTTAGATTTTTCAATGTTTTTGGTTTTTCTGAATAAAGACTCCCCCTAAAATGCAAAACATATTTTTGGGTTTTTGAATTTTCTGAAAAACTGGTAAAACTTAAAAATTTGAAAAAAAAAAACAAAAAAAAACCAAGGTGATGATTAGTCTTGTTTTTCTTTTATACCGTTAGCTTTTAAAAGATATTCAAATCTGGATTTAGCAAAAGCTTTGGTAAAAATATCCGCCCTTTGGTAATCAGTGTGGATTTTGAACATATCAATCAACTCTTTTGCATAACAATCACGGATAAAGTGATACTTAATCCGGATATGTTTAGCTTTTGAGTGATTGACCGTGTCTTTAGTTAATGCAATTGCAGCTTCGTTGTCACAATGAATAGGGGTTTTTAGAAATTGCAAACCATAATCGACCATCTGCTGCTGAATCCACAGAACCTGTGAGCAACAACTAGATGCTGTATATATTTTGCTTCGCAAGTAGATAGTGCGATTGCTGTCTGCTTCTTACACTGCCAGGTCACGAGCCTGCTCCCCAAGAATTGACATCCAGCCGTTGTGGATTTGCTATCTTTGTCACAACCGCCCCAATCTGCATCACTAAAAGCAACAAAGTCAAAATTATCATCATAAGGGTACCAAAGTCCTCTCGAAGGACAACCCTTCAGATATCGTAGGATCCGTTTGACGGCTGCAAGATGACTTTGTTTCGGCTTCGATTGGAAACGTGCGCAGAGACATGTAACGAACATTATGTCTGGTCTAGATGTTGTGAGATACATCAGAGATCCGACGATTGCTCTGTATTTGAAAGGATCTGTCAGCTCTCCCTTAGCGTCAACTCCAATCCCGTGATTAGGTTGGATCGGGGTATCCATCGGCTTCGAATCTTCCATCTGAAATCGGCTCAAGACATCAGATACGTATTTGGTTTGGTAAATAAAGATGCCCGCTGGTCTTTGTTCCACCTACAAGCCAAGGAAAAACTGCATCTCTCCCATTGCACTCATCTCGAACTTTTCCTGCATTAGTTTTTCAAATTCTCTCCATAAAAGTTCGTTAGTAGATCCTAAAATAATATCGTCAACATATATTTGGACGAAAAGCAAGTCATCCTCTGTTCTTTTGGTGAACAGAGTACAGTCTACCAAACCGCGTTTGAATCCTTTGGACAGTAGGTACGTGCTTAGCTCCTCATACCATTGGCGTGGAGCTTGGTGCAACCCATAGAGTGCTTTGTTGAGAACGTAGACCTTATCCCGGTGGATAGGATCTTCAAAGCCTGGAGGTTGACCTACGTATACCTCTTCCTTGACCACACCGTATAGAAACGCTCTCTTGACATCCATTTGGTACACCTTGAATTTCTTGTACGAGGCAAACGCTAGAAACATACGAATAGCTTCTAATCGTGCCACAGGTGCATAGATCTCATTGTAGTCAATTCCTTCAACTTGATGAAAACCTTGAACTACCAACCGAGCTTTGTTTCTCACGATTACGCCTCTTTCATCCTTTTTACATTTAAACATCCATTTGGTTCCTATTTTCTTCCTTCCCGGAGGTAAATCTGTAAGTGTCCAAACACCCAGCTTCTGAAACTGCAACAATTCTTCTTGCTTCGCCTCAACCCAAGCATCATCCAATATAGCGTCATTGTATGTCCGCGGCTCCACCTGCGAAACATAACAAGCAAAGGACCAGTCATTCTGACAACCAGATTTGTGAATTTTTGCATATAAAGCTAAAGCGCCAAGATTTTCAGGTGAGTTAGCACTACGAAGTTGTCCTCTAGTCATAACACCGTTTCCAGGGTCACCAATAACTTCTCGAGTGGGTGAATATGATGAATCCGAGATTCCAGATGATCAGGTACTTGAACTCCCTTTTGAGTAGTCAAATTTTCTGCCAAATCCAGATCATTACCCATGTTAAATGATGAAGCAACATCTGGATTTGGGTTCACTGGTGGTGTCTCTGTTGCATGATCTAGAATAGCTTCACTGAAGATTTCTTCATCATCTTCTGATTCTGAAGTATCAAGAGTATTTGCAGCTTCCTGGAAAATCTCTTCTTCAGCTGCAGGAACATTGGTATCATTAGAAGCTGCTGGAGGAGTTACGGTGATCGGACACACCAACGGTGAAGTCACTGCGTTTTCACACTCGTAATAAAGTCTTAGAACAGCCTCTTCAACCAAGTTATCTAGATTGAATTATTCAAAGAAGTCTTTGTAATCAAACATCCAATGTGGACCACTACCCTGTACGTTCTGAGTATATCGTTGAACTTCAACGTTAACCCACTCCTCTACCTGACGAGTTCGTTTGTTGAATACCCGTTTGAGCGGGGTTGCATATCCAACAAAGAATCCCTCTTCAGCTTTTGGTGCAAACTTCTCAGACGGATTTAGCATAGTACAAGGTGCTCCAAATGGTTCTAGATACTCCAAATTCGGCTTTCGTCTGTTCAACAGTTCATAAGAAGTTTTTCCAAACTTCTTCACTGTTAACACACGATTCAATGTGTAACAAGCTGCGTAAATGGCTTCATTCTAGAACATTACCGGAAGATTAGAATCCGCAAGCATTGTTCTCGCCGTCTCAATTAGAGTCCTGTTTTCCTTTCTGCGACACCGTTCTGTTTAGGGGTATACGGAGCACTATATTCATGATGAATTCCTTTATCTTCACAAAGAGCATCCATCTGTGCATTTTTGAACTCCGTCCTGTTGTCACTCCGAATTCTTCTGATCTTCAATCCATAAACATTCTCTAAACGAGTGAATAGAACTTTCAAATTGTTAAACGTGTCGCTTTTGTATTGCAAGCACATTACCCACGAAAATCTTGAGTAATCATCAGTAACCACAAGACAGTAAAGCTCTCCGCAATGACTCTTACGCCTGACAGGTCCGAATAGGTCCATGTGCAAACGCTCAAGTGGCATTTCAACAGAGTTCACTTTCTTTTGTTTGTGGGACTGTTTGTACTGCTTCCCCTTCTTGCAACTCACACACTTGTCATTAAGATGAAAATGTTTGACATTAACGCCTTCAACAAGATCATTCTACACCAGATGATTCATTTTCCCGAGGTGAATATGTCCCATCCTCCTTTGCCACATAATCGATTCTTTCTCTGTAGCCTTTGATAGGAAACATGTAACTTGGCCCTGAGTTGTCATTGCCTTAGACATATTAAGAATGTACAGATTATTCACTCTTGGTGCTTTCAGCATGATTCACTCCTTTGGAATAACAAAGCCAGGTTTGAGGATATAACACGATTTGTCATCGAAGTGCACAGAAAACTGTTTGTCACAGATTTGGCTCACACTTAACAGATTATAGTCTATTTGTTTAACATACGAAATCCTCTCAAAACTAACAATCCCGTTACTCACACTTCCCTCCATTGTGATATAACCACCTTTATTTCTAGCAAACGCTACATATCCTCCATTGATGTTCTTTATATCGAATAGCAGCGTCAAATCACCTGTCATATGACCAGAAGCTCCACTGTCGACAATCCAGAGATTGCTAACAGGGCCAGCTAGATCTCCCTGCACATATCAAAGAAAACATTAGTTCTTTCGGGGGACCTAAGCCTGCTTGGTCTTGGGTCTTTGAACATTAGATTTCAAAGATTCATTCACACAAACATTAGAATTTGAATCGACCTTTTTCTGATCTATCAAACTTTTCTCACTTTGAGGTTTTTCATTAACCTTTGAAGTAGAAGCACCCGGAGAACCCATCGGTGACCAAGATTGTTCCGAACGTTTTAGAATCCTGATCTGAGATTTTGGAGTCTCAGTTGGTTTCTTTGTATCGTTCTTAAAAGAAACTTTCTTAGTTACCTTCTCTGAATTAACAGAGTTAGGTCTAACTGATGATTTAACAGCAGGTTTTGGAGGAACCTTTTGTTTATCTACAGTTGAGTTCACCACTGGTTTCATCAATGGTTTTTCCATAGCAATCCGGTTTCGACGATCATAAGTAAATTGACGATTATCCCTCCTTTAAAAATAAAGACTTTTATTATAAAATGGTGCTGGTTGAGGGACAAAACGTCTTTGTGGATAAATATGATTGTTGACTGGACTTCTATAAGATTGCCTCATCTCAACTTCATGCCTTTTATGCCTCACGTACGGGCAGTGAGCAAATAAATGCCCTCTCTCCCTGCACTTGAAACATGCACGGTATTCCTCAAAAACATTCTTGGCATTCGACTTAGCGTATGAATTGATTGGATATTGATCATCCATACATCTATGTCTCAAACTCTTAAGAGCTGGATCCTTTGAGTAAGCCGGCTCAAGAAAACCATTAGTCTTTTCTTTCGGTTTAATGAACTCAGTGACATGAACCTTAGGTTCTTTTGGAGTATCCAGATATATTTTCTTTAAAATTTCTGGAGGTACATCATTAGTCCTCTCATGTTTAGGAAACCAAATAGTACTTTCCTGCCATATTTTCTCGATTTTAGAATAATTGGCAAATTTTATCGGATACTCTTCGTCAGAGATAATCTTATCGGATCCTTCCATCCGATAAAATACTTTGACGGGTTTGTCAACTGATTCATTTTTCACTTCTTTCTTTACTGATTGATTCACTCGATGAGCATTTGCCATCGGATGTGAAATCTGAGAAGGTTATATTTGTTCATTTGTGATAATGTGATTTTCCATAGGAGTATCACTCACTTTCTTAGGTTCCTCATCATCTGAGTCTGAATCATCAGTCACAGCTGTCACTCCCTCATCATTCAACCCTAAAATCGGTCTAACATTGGAATGTGGATCTCCAACACTAGAAGTATTAGATTCGTTATCCGATGCAGAGTCGGATTTGATTGAACTCTCTGGTGTTATTGAGTGTAAATTGTGATTCCAAAATAACACTGGGGATGGAACAGCCTTGTAGTTTGCACTACTAGGTTGTGAGGGTTCTTCAATGATATGGTTAACCACATAATCAATGTGTTTGTAACTTTCAAGCTTTTTGTTGACCTTTTCAGCAAAGCATTTGATGGTTGCCATTTCTAATTTTGTTTCTTCAAGTTCATTTATATAACTGTTTATAGCAAGTTGTTTTAAAGAAAGAGTTTTCTTTAGATCAGAAATGTCCTTTTTATAACCATCAAGCACTTTGTTAAACTAATGGGCTTCCTTGCGATAAGATTGACAATTGATTCTCGCACTCTAAAGTTGAACCTTGAGTTGCTTGTTTTTCTCTGTCAGTCTATCACAAGTTCCACAATACTTATCACTGTTCATATCAATAGTGGATTCAGAACTTACCTGTTTCGGAGGATCAGTCATAACCATCAAAGCAAAATGCGCTTCCTTTCCAGCAAAGAACTTTGAGTAGTCAATCCTTGTGAAAGCGTCATCAACAATGCATGACTTCCGAGTCATTAGAAAATCAGCTTCGGCCAGGAGTTGATCAATATCATCATCTAATGAATTGACACTAGTTTCCGAATCTGTTTCACTCTCCGAATCAGAATATGCCGAATCACGCTCATCAGGAATACCAGTGACAGAATCAATGATCATTCCTGAAGTCTTCTCAACTTGTGATTCTCTAACAGAAAGATCAGCTTCATCTACCATCTCCTCAATCTTTACTTCAGAAACCTTCTCAGTCTCCAAAACTTCTCTAACTATCACCGACTCCTCTATGTCAATCTTCTGAGCAACACAAGCTACATTCCCTACAATAATTTCTTCAACACCCAATTGCATCCCCGTCTAGTCAAAACCTTCATCGTTTTGTATCACCAAAGCCTGATTTTGGTTTTCGGTTTGTGTTTGACTATTTGGTGTGGAAATAGGAATAATGGTTCTGGTTGGGTTATGTGGTGTTTGAGTTTGAGTGGGTGTAGTTGTTTGTCTAGCAGAATTATTCTGTTAGGTGTTCTGTCGGTTTTGGTAATTGTTTTGTGATTGATAGTTATTGTTGTTTTGGTTTTGATAGGTTACTTGGTTCTGAGATTGACGGTTTTGGTAATTTGAGTTGAATTACCTTGTTGAGCTGGCTGAGTGCATTCCCTCTTGAAATGATCTTTAGCACCAAAACTAAAACACGTGACTTTGGCTTTGTTGAAGCCATATGTGGCATTGGGTGAAGTTCTTCCTGTCTTCTCAATAAACTCAGTTGTTCGTCTCATAACACTCGCAAAAGCCCATTGGATATCAATAGGCTCCATTTCTTCCTTATCAATTTGAGCATAGTCTTCATTGATTAGATTGTTGTTACCAATTTGACTAGCCACCAATCCATTGTATGAAGCAACCATTGCTGAAACCAATGCAATGTGTTGTTGAGAAACTTCAACTGTAACATTGTTCATGTTGGATGTTTTCAACACTACAAGACTTTGTCTTGCAGAAGCTTGTGATGTGTTAGGAACATAAGGTTGTTGTTGAGGTGTATTGGATGAATAACATGCGGTAGACATTTGAGGTTGTGGTGGAATGTAAGAATTTGTGGTGTAGTTTGGTGGATAAGTTGGTGTTTGTGCAAGATAGTTAATTGGTTGTCTCGGTGGTTCAATAACACTCGACACACAAGCTATATGTGGCGCAACAGTACCTGCCACACTTGAACTGGACACAGAAGTAGATGAAGAGGCATGATACAATTCCGGATTTTGTGGGAATTGTGATCGCCTAGCTTTCCTCTTCTCCTCCAACTCCTTGTTCTATAACTTCTGAATCAGCTCATTGATAGTCCAGTATTGATAAGCATCTTTTTCTTTCAGAACCTTAATGTGTTGATTCCAATACGATGGTAGAGAATCAACAAATTTGTCCACCAACTCAGACATAGGAATCTTAATGTCATAGTTTGATAATTCAGTCAAAAGATGGCAATATCTAGGAATCAATTCCTTCAAAGTCTCATTCCCCACATAACTGAAATTCTCAAATTCTTTCCTTAATTCTTGCATCCTCGACTTTCTGATTTTCTCATTACCATCATGACGATTCTTCAACATATCCCAAAGCTATTTGGAAGTAGTACATGATCCAAACTGATGTAGAAGATTAGTATTGATAGCTTGAGATAGTTGGGAGAAAGCCTTCTTCTCCACTGCAAACTTCTTCTTTTCATCCTCAGCTAAACTCTCAAGAGGAATTGGTTCACCTGTATTCTCCAACACTGGTGCAACATATCCTTTAGCAATCATCTGCCATGCCTCTGTACCTTCTAGTCCCATTCCTTCCAAGTGAATCTTGAACTTTTTATGCCATTTATTGTAATCCACCATCTCCATCAGCTTCGATGGACGGTTTCCACTACCTGAAGACAAATCATTTATTAGTGTAGAAATAGCATTAGTAGTTTGAGTGTGTACCGCTGCTACTGCAACATCCCAATAATCATTCATGGGTTGCTGTGGAGGTTGAGCAACAGTTTGTGGAATTGAACTACTCATCGTCAATATTCTTATGGTTTTATATCAAGCACGGTTAATTAAACCCGAAACGTTAAGAAAAAAACTCAAAACATTCGGATGGCTATTCTAAGACGGGATTAGTTTTAGAGTTTTTGTTGGTTGGACAGAGATGAGATTAGGTAATACTCCTTAAGTTGCCCGAGGCCACGAATCTATTTAGCCTAATATACAAATACAGTATCTCTTTTTCATTTTAAGCATCAACAATGGCCTTAAAAAGTAATTTCATCACCATTTTAGAAAGATATTTTTTTAATGTGGTTGTGAGTGAATGAGAAAGAAAAAATAATGATAAATGTAAAGAAAGTATTATTTAGTTCAAAAGCAAAGAGAATTTAGTGAGTCTTAGGGTATGTTTGACAAATAGCTTTTAAGAGCGTCAAACTATTAAAAAAAACTCATACTCAATAAAAAGTTTTGTTTGTTTGAAGGAGCTTGAAGCTTTTTTTTTTGATCGATTCTTATCGTATGCAATGGAAAACATGATAATGAATAATACCTGACAGATTAGTGAGTCCAGAAATTGATGCTGACAAGGTGTTGGATGACGACATCTTCTTAGTTGGATCGAGTTCCCGTTTAGAGTGTATGATTAGGATGGTTGTTAGGTGATCTGAAGATCACGGTTATGAGGGAGGGAGAGAGAGAGGATGACGAAATTAGGGTTGTGCTCTTATGTTTGCATTAGTCTTAAACCTCTCTAATAATCAATCTCCTTTATATACACCCAAGGGTATTATCAAGTAAGGGTAATTACCTTTATCGAATAATTACCTATTAGTGATACAGGGGTATTAAGGTCAATGATCATTATTAGATAAATGATTATAATAGCCACATAATTAGAATATATATAAAATATATTCTTACATTCTCCCTCTTGGCCGAGTAATCATTTATATGAACATTAGGTAAGTCTGATCAGATTTTAATACTCATTTTAATACTAAACCCAAAACATAGCAGAGAAATATTGTCGTTGAGTCAGTATTCAACTCAGAACCCCCATTAATCATACTACATCTCAAATTTAAAACCAAAGTAGTTAGGATTAAATTGACAAGTAAGCCCTTAATGATTGATTTGTATAATTATTGTCTATATGCCTTTTAAGCTAGCATGAACATATTTAGAGACAAACAAATTAAATAAGTGAGGATATTTTATTAATAAATGTAAGTACAATATGCTATTAAATAAGGTTTTTAGAAAAGCCCATTTTCAAAACATGTTCTTTGAAAAAAATAGGTGGGAGACCTTTAGTCATCAGATCTGCAAGCATATCCTTTGTACTTATATACTCAATACAAAGGTTATTTTCCTCAACTCGTTCACGTACGAACAAATACTTTGTATCAAGATATAAATCAACGCCAATCGAACTGTTACTGTTTGAGAAACTAACGACAGCTGAGTTATCACAATAAAGCTTCAATGGTCTAGAAATGGAGTTAACAATTTTGAGTCCAGTAATAAGGTTCCTAAGCAACATTCCATGACAGGTTGCGTTATAAACAACAATGTATTCTGCCATCATAGTGGATGTTGTTGTCAACTGTTGTTTATGACTCCTCCATGAGATTGGTCCGCCTGTTAACATAAGATATACCCCGAGGTGGATTTCTCGTCATCTTTGCATTTAGCAAAGTCAAAATCAGAATAACCTATAACTTCCAAATGATCACCTCTTCTATAAGTCTACTTAAAGTCTTTTGTCTCTTAAAGATATCGAAGGACTTTCTTAGCTGCTTTCCAAAGATCAGGGTCAGGATTAGATTGATAACGGCCTTACATTCTAGCAATATAAGTGATATCTGGACGAGTATAGACTTGAGCATACATAAGGCTTCCGACTACTGATGCATACGGTATCATTCTCATTTGCTCCTTTTCAACCTTTCTTTTTGGACATTGGAAATTCCCAAAAATATATCCTTTAACTACTGGAGCTACAAAAGGAGAGCAATGTTGCATGTTGTAACGGTTTAGGACACACTCAATGTAGGCCCTTTGGGATAAGCCTAATATCACATTGTATCTATCTTGGTGTATTTTGATGCCAATAACGTAAGAATCCTCTCCGAGATTTTTAATGTCAAAATTTCGTGAAAGTAAGGGCTTTGACTCATGCAACATATCAAAGCTAATTCTTGCCAAAAGAATGTCATCTACGTAAAGGACAAGTATAGTAAAGTTGCTCCCACTCATCTTGAGGTAGGTGCATTGATCCACTTGATTCTTCACAAAACCTTGTTTCTTCATGACTTCATCAAACTTTTGATACCATTGACGTGATGCTTGCTTTAGCCCGTATATGGATTTCTTTACTTGCAGACTAGATGCTCGACCTTCAGGCACAAAACCTTCAGGTGTTTTCATGAATACATCTTCATCCAAGTCGTTGTTAAGGGAAGTAGTTTTAACGTCCATTTGATGCAGCTCTAAATCAAAATGAGCTACGAGGGCCATTAAGATCCTTAATGAATCTTTTCGAGAAACAGGAGAAAAGGTTTCTTGATAATTGATTCCCTCTTTCTGAGTGTAGCCTTTTGCAACCAATCTAGCTTTAAAGCCTTTAAAGTTTCCATTCGGATCTAGTTTTGTTTTGAAGACCCATTTACGTCCTACGGATTTTGCACCGTTGGGTAATTCAACCAAATACCAAACGTCATTTTTCTTCATGGAGTCAAGCTCGTAAATCGTAGCTTTGTTCCATTCAGAAGATTGATCACTGCTAATGGCTTCATTATAAGAGGTAGGATCAGTGAACTTTTCGGCATCCATTTTAGATTCAGTTAGGAAGGTTACATAATCATCGAAATTAGTCGGACTTTTGGGCCTAGATGACTTTCTGGGCTGATTATCGGGTTCATCATTTTGTTGGTATTGATCGTTTGATGTGCCTTCATTTTCTAGTGCATTAAGATCTGGTGTAATGAGTTCTGGGAGTGAAGGATTTGGTGCAGTGACTTGAGGTGCAGCATGGGGTACAAGAAGAGTAACACGAGTTAAAATAAGCGTCGAATCCCCCCTGTCTTGACCTTCTTGCAAATCTTTATAAGAATTTTCACTGCTCCCACTGACTTTGTAATCCTTGAGGAACGTGGCACGCCTGGTTCATACAATTCGAGTGACATGGGAAGGACAATAGAAGCGATAACCCTTTGAATGTTTGGGATATCCGATAAAGAAACAACTAACTGTTTTAGGGTCAAGTTTCCTTAGGAAGGGATTATAGAGTTTAGCTTCGGCAATACAGCCCCATACTTTCCTATATCTTAGTCTTGGTTTCCTTCCTATCCAAAGTTCATAAGGACTTTTAGGGACAGATTTGGAAGGAACTCTATTGAGTATATGAACGGTTGCTTTAAAGGCCTTAGTCCAAAGGAATAAAGGTAATCCTAAAATGGCTAACATACTGCGTACCATGTCCATTAGGGTTCTATTTCTTCTCTCAGCAACGTCGTTCTGCTGTGGAGTACCTGGCATGGTGTATTGGTTCACAATCTCCTGGCTCTTACAAAACTTATAAAATAGACCATGAGCCTGACCCACATCAGTATGTCAACCATAATATTCACCTCCGCTATATGATCTAACAACTTTAATTTGACGATCTAATTGTTTTTCAACTTCAGTTTTATAATCTTTAAAAGTTGTTAATGATTCAGATTTTTCCTTAATGAGATATAAGTCCATATAGTGGGAATAAGCATCAATAAAAGTGATAAATGAAGTATGTCCAGCTATTCCAGCGATGGGGTGAGGGCCACTAATGTCAGTATGAATGAGTTCTAATAAATTAGAGCTCCTAGTGGCACTTTTCTTATTCGCTGATGATGGTCCTCCATCATGGACTCCAAATGCAGTCAAATCAACTCTCAAACCATCAGAAGTTTCTCAAACTTCTGATTTAATAAACCAAACAACTGCTGATGTACAACTCCAAACTTCTGATTCAGTCCTAAAATTGCTGAACCTGTACAAACAGCTGAATTAGACATCATTAACCTCAGTGGTTTGTTTGAAGAAGTTCAAGAGCCCACTCCCACAACACAAGAACAATTGATTGAACATAGAGATCATCCATTGGACCAAATCATGGGTGATATTGCTGCAGGGGTACTTACAAGAAACCAGCTCTCCAACTTCTGCTTTTTCTCAACATTCATTTCTTAGTTGGACCCAAAGAAGTACCAAGAAGCCCTCAAAGATAACAGTTGGGTTGAAGCTATGCAGGATGAGTTGCTACAATTCAAAAAGCAACAGGTCTAGGAAATTTGTCCCTTACCTCTTAATAAGCTACCAATTGGCTCAAGATGGGTTTTCAGGAATAAACAAGATGAGACTGGGTTAATCATCAAGAACAAGGCAAGACTGGTGGTCCAAGGTTTCTCTCAAGAAGAAGGATATGGAGAATATTTGATTGTAGAAAAAAGGGACCACTCCTCACTGATCAACAAGCTCACCAACTCAAGATCTCCATGGTTAGAGAGATATGGAGAATACTTGATTGTAGAAAAAAGGACAATAAAGATTAGATAAGGTTTTGGCTTCATCAATCCAGGGGGAGATTGTAAGGTCAAAGAGGATTGACAAAGCTAGTTTTGATCCTTAGTCTTAATCACATTCTGCATATTTTGTTAAGTATAGAATCTACTAAAGAAGAAGAAGACAAGTACTGAAGAAGCTTATACAAAGTGCTGAAGACAAAGTTCTGAAGATGAACCAGACAAACATCTGAAGAACTCATCAGAAGTTTGTACTCATCATTACTTCTGATAGAAGCTTCCCACCGCCCTTGAACTTCGGCAGTTTTAGTATTATATTAGTATTTGCTACTTTATGTACAAGTTCCAATACTACAGCCTGTTGTAGTATTATTGTAGTGTTTCTAATACTTCTCTTGTCCATATTATCAGTCTATAAATAGATGGGTTCATCCGTTCAATTTCAGACAGCTTTTGCAGTAACATTTCCAATATATTGAGAATCCTTTGAAAGCAACATATTACTGTTGTATTCATTAACTGTTTAGATTCTCATTAACTGCTTTAGTTCTACATTCAAGGGGGAGTAATAACTCCTATTAAAAGTGATACTTTAACTTAGAACACTTATTACATTCCGCTGTGCAATTTACTTTGATAAATATTTACAAGTGTTCATAGAAGAATCTGTGATAAACAGTTTAGTATATAAACTTATGATCCAACAGACATCCACGTTTAAATGCAATACACTAAGTTCACATTACATGACTAGTAGCACATTATCTTTGGACAGATGTGAAACCTTTCATGAAATTTTAGGTGAACCAAGTTATAATGCCAAACTAGACTTAAATAACATCATAAGTGTAACACATCACCTTTGGGTAGAAGCGAAACACAAGTGTGTTAGTCAAGTTAGGCAAATTAGGTTTTGAAAACTTGAAATGTTAAGGTTATCAAAATTGTTTAATTATTTAATAAACCTCCTACTAGCGCAAATTGAAACCCACTGAATCTTTTCTTGGGGCTGCAGGGGGCATGCCCCCCTGCTTGGGGGGTTTGGCTCCCCCTAAATTTTTAGGGATTTCCGAATTAGTAAGTTCAAGTTTGTGGAAAATTGGGGTTTGCGGAAAATAGGGTTCTCAAAAAACTTAGGTAACATAAGGGTTCTCTTAAATAGCGGTAGCAAGGTTTAGCATCAGCCTGCCCCGCTTCACTCATGTATGTTTTCTGTTTCAAACATATGGAAGCTTCTTATTCAGCCAATCCAATGCTCACATAACCAATTTGTTCTTCTAATGCCAATTGCTCCTGACAAAAAAATACATGATATAATTCATTAATGTCGTTTAATAAAAAACAGACGAAATGTTTTCTTTTGTTACCTCATATGACATGTTATCAATATTAAGACACATATCCTTGTATCGATCAGGAATACCGGCATGCAATGGAAGACTGATTGATATAGAACCATAACATCCCGTAGCAAAATGAAAACAAAATTACATAAAAATGGAAATATTATAAAAGTAAAACCACATGTTTTACATGCTTGTATATAAAAGAAAACTAACCTCAAGTCGCAAGTTTCTCCCCTGTGTATAAGATCCAAGGCATGCCAAATTTGTAACAAACAAAGACCTATTGTTTTAGAATGATTAGTGCACATCAAAGCACTAGTAGAAAAAGTATACGTGTTTATGCAATTCTTGTAGTTCTTTACTGACCTCACAAATATTTTTCATTAGGCGGGATTTAAACGTGATTTTAAAACGTAACCTATTGTTATTATTTAGTTTCGGATAGAGCTATAAAAAACCCAAGAACATGATGAGAGACTTCTCGTCTTTTCATCCATTTATTTTAATTTATAAACCACCAACTATACACTATAAGATAGCTATATTATTCAGTTTCAAAGAGAGCTCCAAAACAAAACCCAAGAACATGATGAGAGACTTCTCGTCTGTTCATTCAGCTTATAAACCACAAACTATACACTATAAGATAGCTAAGAGATCACAACTTGAACCAACCGTACGATAAATAAATGAGTCAAAATTGTCGCCTCTAATAGTGCATCTACAGGTAAAGCATAATATCGACACAAACAGAGTTTTTAGAAGGTGTTGCTCACCTTCAAGATCCATGTTTCATTCCAACTGTTGACTATTGCATCCACAAAATAACTAACAAAAAACAAACATTTACATCAGCCACTAAATGACTCGATATGGGTTAAATATATTACCAAACAATTACCTCAACCTCATTATTACCAATTACTTGGGTTATTTGTTTCTGACTTACAAGAACAAAGCTGCCTAGAATCACCAAAATAACAACCAAAACTTTATTGTTATATATTTTTAGTTTTTAAATAACTAGTAATGCTTTAAATATATTGCCAAAACTGTATTATTTTAGTAAAAACAAATTCTTGAAATTTATATATCTCTCCAATTGGGTTTGAGGAAAGATCCTAAGATATCAATTAATATGATTAATTAACAACTTTATGCAGCAATATATGTATAAAATTGAATAACAATTTTAGTATTAAACCCTAGTCAAGCACAGTGAACAAAATCAAAGCCACTTCCAGCAGGATGAATATTGTTCTCAGAAAAACATATTGAAAACATTAAATAACGATATATGAATCAGGCGCCTATTGCAAGTCGTCTTCTGTTCAATGAAAAGGCCTAATTGGGGCATCAACTCGCCGGAAACATTTGTTTTCCGAATCCATTACGGTGGACCTTCGCTATAGAGTCGGAACCCCCTGTGTTCAGCCATGTTTGACCCTCTCGCAAGAAACCCTAATTTGAAGAAGATGGCAAATCGTAAATATAATACAAACATAGAACGTTGTTACCTTGAATCGTGATTAACGTATAATCAATTGACACTGTTACAGCCATGGAGTTTGGTGTAATACAAACCATCCAGCATCAAGAGAGATCGAGATCGAGAGAGAGAGAGAGAGAGAGAGAGAGAGAGAGAGAGAGAGTACACCCCCTTTCAGAAGAACATAATTCAAACTCCAGGTATCAGAATAAATGAGAAGGGAGCGTATATTGTGCCCAACATAACTGAACAACGATTCTCATGGTAATGACTAAAAGGCATATTTGCCCTTATAAAATTTAAAACGCATGCAATATGTGTTATACATAGAGCAATTAAATTTGTATTACTTAAGTTTTAAGAAGTCCTTGACTCATGCATTATAATATAGTATAGATAGATTATAGAGGATCAAGTTATTCTACACAGTGTAACAAAAATGAGAAGGGTGAGAAGGATACAAAAAAACACAATAGAACATGAAATATGACACAATGAGACACAAAATATAAGACAGTGCTAAAAAATATAACACAATGCTGAAGAAAAAAGACATAATGAATTAAAAAAATGACACAGTGATCAAAATAAGAAAAAAAGCACAATGCTACATAAAAGACACAATGATATAACGTATATTCTAAAAACTACAAGCTAAAACCCCCAAAAAAACGAAGACATAAAAACTAACATCATAGAGTTCGATGAGACGGTGCCAATACCGCTTGAATGAGTTCAATTGAAGTTCGTTTGATACTCTTTCTACAACTTCAATATTATAGATTAATTAAAGAAATAAAGTGATTTATATAAATGTAGATCCTAAACGTACGCGTAATATGCTAGTAAAAAAAATACCATAAAAAGAACGTATAGAGAATCAACAGAATCATATATTTACCTAGAACTAGAATAAAATAACATAAATAAGTCTAGAGTATCAACAGAATCCTTCCAATCATATAATTACCTAGAAAAAAAAAACAACATAAATAAGCCTAGAGTATCAACAGAATCCTTCCAATCATATATTTACCTAGAAAAAAAACAACATAAATAAGTGTAGAGTATCAACAGAATCCTTCACATATTCACAAAAACCCTAATACAGCTCACCATGGACACCGAGAGTGCAAAAGCAGCCACCACCATTGACGCCGATGAAGAATCACCCATTGAAGAAGTCCGGCTGACCGTTTCCCCGACCGACGATCCAACACTGCCCGTATGGACATTTCGTATGTGGTTCCTAGGAATCCTCTCTTGTGTGATCCTATCATTCCTCAACACCTTCTTCAGCTACCGAACCGAACCTCTCTTAATCTCCATGATCTCCGTTCAAGTCGCGACTCTTCCCATAGGCCGGTTCATGGCCGCGGTTCTTCCTACAAAGAAATTTCATGTGTTTGGGTTCGAGTTTTCGTTGAATCCTGGCCCGTTTAATATGAAAGAACATGTTCTTATTTCGGTGTTTGCCAATGCCGGATCCGCTTTTGGAAGCGGAGCTGCATATGCTGTGTCGATTGTTAATATTATTAGAGCTTTCTATCATCGGAAAATCTCTTTTCTTGCTAGTTGGATTCTTGTCATCACTACGCAGGTATGTATGTGTTGTGGATAAACCCTCTAATGTTTTTGGATCCCAAACCCTAATTATAGTTGATTTACAAAACACGTTTTGTTTTTTTTTTTTTTTTTTTTTTTTTTTTTTTTTTTTTTTTTTTTTTTTTTAACAAGTGTTGAAAATCAAAATGTAGAATACTTTTTTATTTAAAGAAATTTGTGTATATAGTTCATTAGGAGATCAAAATATTGTATATAAGTTTCGTTTATGATCATACGTACTGTATGTAAAATTAATTTTCTATGGTGGTTTTTATTTTGTGAAATTTTTTGATTAAAACAGTTCTAAATTAGTAGGTGAATATGCTTGGTTGGAGTTTTCGGGGCTTCTTTGATGAGCTTTGTCTTTGTTATTTATCAAAATTGCGAATTTTGATTTTTTTTTTACCAAAAAATGTATGCTAAATCATAGTCATCTAAGCAAGTGGATCTAATGTGGTATGGCCAAAGCGAACTAAATCATTTTGGGAGCCTTAAGCGAAAAGAAAAACCAGGGTTCTTTTCAATCCGTCATTATTAGCTTTTTAAAAATAGAAGAATCAAAATTTTAAGATGTAGAATTAAATCTCCATGTTTCTTTCTTATGAGTTGGAGGCCCCAAGTCTTTTGGAGCCCTGGGCTAGGCGTCACGTCTTTCGTTTGTAGGAAATAAGCTAGGGATGATTACCTTGGTGAAGGGTAATTTCCATATATGTATTTGAATTTATTTATTTTTTTCAAACTATGACTAAATTAACTACTAATTATTACTTTTATCTTATTCTATCATTAATGTGACAATTTCATTTGAACAAAGTATGTATGTTTTATGAGCAGGTACTAGGGTACGGTTGGGCAGGATTTTTAAGAAAATATGTTGTGGAGCCTGCTGAGATGTGGTGGCCGAGCTCTCTTGTTCAAGTCTCGCTGTTTAGGTTCTCATATTCGGTTTCTTTTGATTTGTTACACTGAGCAATTGTAAAAGAAAATAATGCTACAGTACTTGTCGTATGCAGGGCTCTCCACGAGACGGATGTATCATCAGGAATGTCAAGAGCCAAATTCTTTGTAATCGCACTTGTTTGTAGTTTCCTTTGGTACATCGTCCCAGGATATCTTTTCCCGACTCTCTCCCACCTCTCCATATTATGCCTCGTCTTCTCCAAATCTATAACAGCCCAACAAATTGGTTCGGGTATGAAAGGGCTAGGGATTCTATCATTCACATTGGATTGGTCGGTGATAGCATCGTTTCTGGGAAGCCCTCTAGTGACCCCGTTTTTTGCTATTGCAAATGTTTACATTGGGTTTGTGACCGTGATGTACATTTTAATCCCCATCGCTTATTGGGGGTTCGATATGTATGATGCAAAAACATTCCCCATTTTCTCCTCGCATCTATTTGATCGTCGGGGACAAACTTACAATGTCTCAGCGATCGTAAACAATGATTTTGAGATAGATATGTACCAGTACGGGAAACTGGGTCAAATACACATGAGTATGTTTTTCGCGCTTACTTATGGCATTGGTTTTGCTGCCGTCATCTCTACCATAACTCATGTCTTCATGTTTAATGGAAGGTACGTACGTGTAATAATATGTTATTGTATTATACTAGCGTTGATGAATGAAAATTACATATGCATACCTTACGTATACCTCTTCAAATAATTTTTAGTTATGTGGGCACTTACGAGGGATAAATATAACATGATTTTATTCAAATATATAAAATTAGTTTCACCATTAAAATAAATGGATTGATGATCCATAGGTCAATGTCTCATAAATTTAGCCTTATGGCATGATGATGTGCATATATTATGTGCAGAGAAATAATGAATCAATATCGAGCTTCGACTAAAGGAAAGATTGATATTCACACGAAACTAATGAGAAAATACAAAGACATACCCAATTGGTGGTTTCTCTTTCTCGTTACTGCTTCAGTTGTTCTCTCGCTTCTCCTTTGTCTTTTCATGAGAGATCAAATCCAAATGCCATGGTGGGGGCTCGTTTTCGCATGCCTTCTCGCTGCCGGCTTTACTCTCCCTATAAGTGTCATAACTGCTACTACAAATCAGGTTTAACTAGTCTTTTATTTTTTTCATTTTCTAGTATAAATACATCACAACCTACATTCTATATGATCTAAACCGTCAGTGTTTTGGTTATGAGGCATACACCTTAATTAGTGGCCTAGCTAGCTTGTATAACATTTGTTTGCATATATTTTTCAGACCCCGGGGCTAAATATCATCACCGAGTACTTGATGGGAGTCATATATCCAGGAAGGCCGATAGCCAATGTTACATTCAAAACCTATGGTTATATTAGTATGGCTCAAGCCGTTTCGTTCCTTAACGACTTCAAGCTTGGCCATTATATGAAGGTCCCACCTCGCTCAATGTTTTTAGTTCAGGTATCCTTTTATAAACCTAATCTACGTTGATTTACTCATTCTTTTATTGTGTCATTGCTAAATCCAATTCAAATAATAACATATGCAAATTAAAGATATGCTTGTTGTAAAGTCTTTTCCAAGAATTGTTCGAACCAAAACGTTTCAAGGTTTTGAATTTGTGCCCGTGCCCGTAAACATATTTGTAAAAAGCAAAGAACAAGATTGACAAATACAAGGACCAAGTATTTAATAGAATACCAAATCAAGATTACATTCAAATGTCTAACATCAACCTTATATATGGAGTTTGCAACGTTACGCCCCTTGTGCGACGGTTATGAAAGTAACTGCTTAAACGCTGCCGTTCCATTCTCCATATATTCATTCTATTTACTCTAATCATACAGGCTGCATTGGGTTCGAGTACATGCCCATAGCCTAATACATAGTGTTCTTGACCCAATAATAATAATAATACTATATGTTTGATCCATAAATATTTATACCTTTTTTTTAAAGGTTAATTTCTTTTAAATCCTGTAGTCTGTGGGACTTGAACCCAAGACCTTCCACAACCTAGGTGTTTTAAAGGCTTTGCCTTTGCCGATGGACCACCACTCCATTGGTTATTTATACCTAAATAAAGACCAAACCCAAAATATAATTAGATTGAAAGATTTATAAACCGATAATTCTCATGTTTTTTTTTTCTATGGCCAGTTTATTGGAACCATAATCGCGGGTACAATCAATATATCAGTTGCATGGTGGCTACTTACAAGCATTGAAAACATATGTCAAGATCACCTACTCCCTCCCAATAGCCCTTGGACATGCCCTGGGGATCGGGTGTTTTACGACGCTTCAGTCATCTGGGGGCTAGTAGGGCCGAAGAGAATCTTTGGTTCTCTTGGCCCCTACTCGGCCCTTAATTGGTTCTTTTTGGGTGGCTTTCTTGGACCCATTGTCGTGTACGTGCTCCATAAGACGTTTCCAAACCAAAAGTGGATCAAACTTATCAACCTACCTGTAATTTTGGGATCTTGTGCAGCGATGCCTCCCGCCACAGCAATAAATTTTAATAGTTGGGTTTTCGTGGGTACCATTTTCAACTTCTTTGTGTTGAAGTACCAGAAGAGATGGTGGCAAAAGTATAATTACGTCCTCTCGGCTGCACTTGATGCCGGTTTGGCTTTCATGGGCATACTTATTTATTTCTCTCTAAACATGCCCGGTATAGGAGTTTCATGGTGGGGTACAGACGGGGAGCATTGTCCCTTGGCTACTTGTCCAACAGCTAAAGGTGTCCCAGCCGATGGGTGTCCAATTATTTGAAACGTTTGTGTTGATGCTTTAGGAACATTGCAAATAGATTGGTTTAAAAATTTCAATTAGAAATTTCACTGCACGTGTATCTGGGATATTTTATTTACAGATGGAAATAAATGACATTTTGCTTGGTTTTGCGGCGCACTTCTTTTCTTTTCGAAACCAACATATTTTTTTCCCTTAAAATCTATCTATCTATCTATATAATAAAAGAGTAGTCTCGGATCGAATGCATGAGTGTCCTCATGGATCCAATTCTGAAATGGAGGTTCGAAATTTACCTATATAAAATGAGTTTTATTTTTTTTTCCTTTCTCCTTTCTCATATCTACCCAATTCTTTCTATGAAATTATATTATCCTCCTCCTCCATTTAACCCATATCTTTTGATTCTTCAAAACCGATTCAACATCTTCGCTCGTGGAAGCATTCCAAGTTGTAAGTATACCTTTACCACGTTTATATTATTTTGTTATGTTATGTTATTGCTATTATCAAGATATACTATTTATAATTCATTATTGTAATCTGATGTTATAATTTTCGATTGTGGTTATGAAGATATATGCCTAGAATTGTCTGATTATTTGCATTGTTAATGTTTGAATCCAGTATGATTGTATTTTTCTTCGGATGTGTTTGAATAGTCATATGTTAATCATGGTGTTCTTGAGAGTCATATTATTTTGATCGAGATATAATATTTATAATTCATTGTTGTAATCTGATGTTATAATTTTCGATTGTGGATATGAAGATTTATGTCTAGAATTATCTAATTATTTGCATTGTTAATGTTTGAAACGAGTATGATTGTATTGTTCTTCGGATGTCTTTGAATATTCATATGTTCATCATGGTGTTATTGAGAGTATTATTATTTTGATCGAGATATAATATTTATAATTCATTATTGTAATCTGATGTTATAATTTTCGATTGTGGTTATGAAGATTTATGTCTAGAATTGTCTGATTATTTGCATTGTTAATTTTTTAATCGATTGTGGTATAGCGGCCGTGGAGGTGGTGGTTTTATGTTAGGGCTAGGTTAAAGATGAATGTATGAGATTTAGAGAAAAGATAAGAGTGCAGAGGGAGATAAAAGAGGGAGAAAAGGATGCTTAAGACTATAAGGCCAGCCGGGGTGGTCCGTGATGGCCACCCCGTGATATCGTGGTGACCGCGAATCACCGGCCCTCCTTGAATTATCACTGCCGCGATGAATGTTACCATGATGTTCATCACGTTGAATTTGAAAGAATTGTGAAGTTTATGGTGGTCCCCACTGAAAAGCAATCATTACACTTTAATTTCACCACACAATTAGGTGGTTGTCTCCACTACTTTTTGGTTTTTATTTATAAAAGAATAATGATGGGTGTGATGGAATGAGGCATCACAAGGTGATTGGGTGTGATGATTTTAGTGATAATTGTGAACACCGTCACATGAGTTTAGTGATGAAATGTGATGAAAATGAGGTGTCATAAGATGATTGGGTGTGATAGTGTGATGGGTGTGATAAATATGTTATGTTACCACCCCATGTGCTCAAAGGAATGGAGGGGGGAAAGAGGGGGATGAAGCGCCATGTGGCACTTGTGGGACCTATGTGTGTGGAGGGGGGGGGAATTGTGGGGAGTGGAAGGAGGGAGTGACATGTGACATTTCTTATTTATTTATTTATTTATTTTTTAAGTAATAATTTTTCACTTAATTAAAAAAATAATTAAAATTCATAATAATTAATAATAAATTTAAATAAAAACCTAGAAAATAAAAAAAACATAAAAAATAAACATAAGATAACCGAGAAAATAAAAAAACTACATATTATATTTTGCCATAATCTCGCGCTTTATTTGTAGCGTCATCTATAACTCTGGACCGCTTAGATAATCGGTGTTCATGGCGAGAAATTTCATATCTTCGCGCTTTTCGCCATGTTCTTTCATACTCAGCTTTTTTTTCAAAGGCTTCGAGAATGGATCTTTTCTCCTCGAGCCTTTGTTGTTGAATCGTGTTGAATTGGACGATGTTGGCATTTAAGTCGGCCTTTGTGCCCTCTTTTTAGACTTATCTCGACCGGGTGGACGACTCAATTCCTCGTCGAAGTCGTCATCATTCAATTTAATTGCCTCCAAGTCGTCACGGCCAACCGAACGGTTATGAGATGAAGTTGTTTTTGTCCTTTTTGATGAATCGCTGGCACAGGGCATGTTCGCCCAATTTGAATGGTTTTTCGCGATGTCCCAACAATGCAAAAACTTGAAGTCAATGCCCTTGTCATCACGAAAAGCTTTTAGCGCATTGACGAGGTAGTCGCCGTCCATTTCACCGCTTCTTGGATATATTCTAGCGTGATAATAATGGCCCTTGAAGAAATTCATCGCCTTGTTTATCTCGGTCCACTTGGACGAGAGACTATCGTTATATCGATAGAGCTCTCGATCCATCAACTTATGGAACGCGTTGTTTATGTCGTCCCAAAAGTCGGATTTGTGGAGATTATTTCCTACAAAAAAAGAAAATATAAAATCCGTTAGTCATATATAATGTTTAAAAAAAATATATAATGTTTAAAAAAATATTACAAATACTTTGAGTCGAGTTTTCTTACTCGCTTCTCCAAGCTTGCATTCAACCTCTTCGTTGGTTGACCACCTTTTAGGTTGGCGGTTGGCGGCGTTCAACACTTTCTCCTCCGCCGTCTTCTTTTTGTGAGTTCGTTTACCGGTTTGTTTTTTACCGGACGAGGATCCCACAATATTTTCTTCTTGTTTTTCGGGTATACTTTCCGGTTGCGTTAAAGGAGTTAGTGGTTGTGAAGGAACGAAAGAATCGTTAAATGGAAAATTAGGATAAATTTGCCCACTAATGTAACCAGTGGCGAAGCTTGACCCGAAGGTTCGGAGGGTCGGAAGTCACTAGTTTCGGGGGGTCAAAAACCAGTTTCGGGGGGTCGAAACCCTATATTTCCAAAATTTTCTATATGAATACTACATAATCGGAACTTTTGCGCAAAAATTCGGGGGGGGGGGGGGGGCGGCCGCCCCCGCCCGCCCCAACTAAGCTGCGCCACTAAATGTAACTTGCGAAAGCCGTGTAGCCGGGACAAGGTGATGGAATGGGTGGACGGTTTGGTGTTGGACGAACCGGTGGTGTATTCGGGTTCGGGATGAAGTTGTATGGGTTGTTCGGGTCAAAGCCTCTGTTGTATGGGTGCATTTTTTAAAAAGGTTTAAAAAATATATAAAAATTGAGGTGAATACGAAGAGATATATAAAAGTTGATGAAGTAGTATATAAAAATTGGTGAAAATGGGAGGTAAACATGAAGTGTAGTGGGTGTTTTTTAATAAAACGGGGTTTATATAAAAATTTCTCTTGACCGTTTAAGTCCAACGGATATAAAATTTTAATTTTTTTATTCAACGATCAGTGGCGAAGGTTTGTAGGGGCGGGGAGGGGCGGCCGACCCCCCCGGATTTTCGCGCAGAAGTTCCGATTATATAGTATCCGTATAGAAAATTTTGAAAATATAGGGTTTCGACGACCCCCCGAAACTGGTTTTCGACCCCCCGAAACCAGTGATTTCCGAACCCCCGGTGACTTCCGACCCCCCGAACCTTCGGGTCAAGCTTCGCCACTGTCAACGATCAAAACAAACAAGGGCCAATCAGGAAGTGACATGTGGCATCCCACCCTCCCCCCACGTCCGTCTTCTTCTCCCCGCCCAACCTCCCCGCCCCCCTTTCCACGCCCTTAAGGGACGGTATTCCCGCCGGTGAAAGGGTATCCCGCCACTTCAAGCCCCACTTCGGTTACTCTAAAATGTGAAACTTTAAAAAGTTGTCTTTTGTGCAATCAGTTTGAGTTAATCTTCAGCCCAATAATTTGTGATGTTCATAATCCATTATAACTATATTTATGGCTCAAGTAAATGAATAGTACAATGATGGCATAATTGTAATTTTTACATCTTTTGGAGGTCTTTTTATCACATGTTGCTGGTCTCCACCCTACTCAAAAGTCCACGCGTCTCAAATAAAAACTCCTGCTTTCTCCACCTCCACAACACATCCTTCCACTGATACTCTTCTAAAAAGACACCATTCAATCCACGCTTCTCACCAAAACTCTCTTGGTCTGTAAATCCTTTTACCTAATTTCATTGCAGCCAATGATTCCTCCTTCCAACGACTGACAACATTTGGAGGCGGTATTAAATCATACTTTTCGATATCACCTACATAATTGTTAGGGGGACGGGGCACCTACCGAATTGTCCACGGGTACCAACTACTAGCACGGTAACACCGCCGCCACCCACGCTGGTAGTTGTCCCGTGGACCGTTTTGCTGGTTATGGTTACCGTGCTGGTACCGGTTGGTTTGTTGGTTTTTATAAAATGCAAAATTTTCAATTTACCCCCGTGTGTTTTAGTGTTATTTAATTTTACCGTTTGTTTCATATGTTTACCGTTTAAATAAATCAAAAACATAAATAAAGGACATTTCATTAAAACATAAAATTAAAATTACATAAACCAAAGAAAAATAAACTTAAGGTTGGCGCAACAAGCGCCATGCCTCAACATTGTCGAATTGTTGGCCGTAAAGAGCATCATACTCATAGCTTGTGAAGCCGATATCCAACTCGTCATCGAGGTCCAGATCGTCCCTCATCGTTTGCTCGTAGAGGGTGGTCCACCTCGCACACTTGATATTGAGATCCTCTCACTTGACTTGGAGGTCACGGGATGGTCTTGATGGTGTTGGTGCGCACGTGTTGGATGAAGTCGCTAAACACGTGAGCCCAAAACACATCCGGGGGTAGTCTTCGCCTTCGTCCCCCTGTAGTTCTTGAATTCCGGGGTCATTTGTGGCGTCCTTGTGGCAAACCACAAGGGCCATTTCTTTCTCTTCGGTCCACGGATTCATTTTTTGTGTGTTTGGTTTTTTAAACCGTGGTAAGTTGTGGCTTTTAACCCATGGTTTGATCACTTTATATACCACGACGGTAGCATTGTTAAATTTAATTCACTGATCGTTTAGTTGAGTCAATTCAAACTAGTCGACGGTTTCCAAGATAAAAAAAAATTAAATTTGGCTGACCGTTTGGTGGGACGGTTGAAATAGTAGAAATAAATGAAAAAACCGTGTAAAAATGTAAAAAATAAAAAGTTTGGGTATTTAAATGGAAATAAATAAAAAAAATCAGTGAAGTGTTGCCTACAAAAATGAGTTTCAGTGAAATGATGTGACAAAACATGATTAGTTAAAATCAGTTAAATAAAAAAATTATTCATTAAGCCCCCCTCTTAGCCTTACAAACAAATACTATAAATATACAAGAACCAAATCAACTTTTTTTTTATTACTTGCCCAAGAAAAGGACATTCCACCATCATTTATTTTACAACATGCAAACCAAGTCTACTTACTTCTATTTTAAATTATAATGGTTTGTGTCTGTTTTTTTTTCTTATTGTTTTATGATTTTCATTAGTTAGTTATTTATGGCTAACATGTTTATGCTATTTGTAAAAAAGGGGTAAATTTGTAGAAATGTAACCAAGTTTACCAACTGTTCTAACTAAGTCATTCAATTTTTTTTTTGTCTCTTTAAAGTCACTCAAGTTTTATTTATTATTTCAATATTATGTAATTATCAGGTTAACCATTAAAATGATGATGTGTCATGTTTTAATATTTTTTTAATAAGTTTTTCAAATGTGTAAAATTCAATTTTTTTTTTTGAAATCTTCATTTTATAAAACCTACCTAATATAAATAATATCCACAAAAGCATTAAAATGAAAGAAAAAAAAGGTGACCTGATAACCTATTAATTACATAGTATTTGAACAATAAATGAAACTTGAGTGACTTTATAGAGACAAATAAAATTTAAATGACTTAATTTGAACACTAAGCAAACTTGGTTACATTTGTGTGGCATTTCTCCTTTGTAAAAACTAATTCATGTTCGTCATTGACGCTACTGTTTATTTATTTATAAATACAATACATTTCCATTTAATGATATGAACTCAGATTTCTCTACGTTTTGACGTATGTTTAGTTCGGAAATGAGTCGGGCTTATTGTAATTTATACTTTATCACGTAACTTACGGCGCCGCCGCAACGCGCGGCTGAGTAAAAAACTTAGTATCACATAAACAATAAACGTCAATGATGTTGACCATAGTTAAAGAGTCTTTGGCCTTGTCTAAAGTCTAAACTTTAATGATAAGAAGGTGTTAGAAAAATAAGTAACAAGTGATTGTTAAATGAATAAATGTTGTGCTGAACTAAAGATATACACTTTTAAAATTAGGGTTAGAGTGTGATTTAAGAATATATACCTTAAGGTTAGAGTTTGAAAAAATAAATTCGGTCGGGTCGAAAGAAGTGTTTTTAAACCCGGACCGGGAAACGGACGCCCAGCCAGTCCGGGTTGTTATGTTGGACCGCTAGTACAAAGAACCGGTGGTTGACCCGACGGTTGGATTGGTTTTTTTTTTTTTTTTTTTTTTTTTTTTTTTTCAGTTTTGATTTGATTTTCGGGCCAGTTCATTGAGCCGTCCAGTGGTGAAAACATTGGTTGAAAGTCACTAGCGCAGCTTAGTTGGGGCCGGCGGGGGCGGCCGACCCCCCGAATTTTCGCGTAGAAGTGCCGATTATATAGTATTCGTATAGAAAATTTTGGAAATATAGGGTTTCGACCCCCCGAAACTAGTATTCATATAGAAAATTTTGGAAATATAGGGTTTCGGGTCAAGCTTCGCCACTGTTAAAAGTCATAGGACCCTTAAAATGGAATGTACCAAACTAAATAACATAATTTTCAAACAAAAACGCATAAACTAAAATTACTAAGTAAAAATCGGTAAGGGCTAAGACAACTCCTAGCCCTAACAAAACTTGGTCTATGGGTATATGAGGAGTTGGCTACTCGAAAAGAAAAAAACAAAACAGGTGAAAAAGCAATACTTTGTTTTGAGTCTTGAAGAGGTATAAAACCTCCTGTCCGAACCTCCACCCCCTAGGACGCGGCACAATAGTAACATGACGCGACTCATAAAGACACGTGTTCACCACTAACGACCGGAGGTCACTAGGACGAAGGTTAGTACACCTGGGAGAAGGATAGTACAACAAATTCTGACTAGTATAAATACCCCCACACAAGTACAAGCAACACACGTTCTGACACACTCCGAACCTCTCTCTCTCTCTCTCTCTCTCTTTATTCACTTTTCTTCTCCAAAACAAATACTTATCCTCACGCCGGAGGGTGGTCACAGAGAGGCCCTCCAAGCCCTCCCTTGTGACGAGCCTAACGGTTTGTCTAGTTTTGCAGGTTAATCCACCCAAGATCTTATCAAGCTAGTCGTCAATTACCCCTCCTCTGAGGTGCGTCCAGCTTTTGGATCTTCATTGGCGCCATCCTATTGCAGATCTACTCTCTCCACTCAGATCTGGAATGGCTATGGAAAATTTAAACATTATTGACATCACCAACAAAGAAAGCGATGACACCACTGCCTCTGAACAGCACGCTGCTGGTTATTCCAGGGTGTTATCAGATCTCGTATCAGCCACAACTACTGACACGGTCACTGCACCCACTGGGACGCAAACTGTGCCATTAGAGTTCGATGAAACCTTTTTACAACGAAATCGTGATTTCCTGTTAAAATTGAAAGAACAACAAGATAAAGATGAAAAACTCCGCAGTCTGCAGGTTAATTTGTTCCCCTCGGAAGGAACAACAGCCGCAGTAATGTCTACCCCTGTTAGCCTCCAAACATACTCCACTGTGGTAACGTCCGTCCCGTTGCAAACACCGTACGACTTCCTGATGCCCTACGGATATACCGGACCACTGCCAACTGGACTCACATCCACGGGGCCAATGACCTCCGTATCAGTGAAGCCAGCCAAGCAGCAAACAAGTTCCGATACCATCGATGAAGAACTCACAGCCCCGTATAGACCAGCATATATGACGCAGTACTCTAAATTTGCACCCCGAATTGCTAGCGCCCCGTTGCCAGCAAAGCTTAAAATGCCAACCACAATAAAAAGATACGAGGGTACTTCGGATCCAGACGATCACCTTCATGACTTCGGGGGAGCCGCGGAGATTGAAATGTGGCCCATGCCCGCTTGGTGTCACATGTTCGCCCAAACCCTTACAGGAGCAGCCAGAGTATGGTTCGATGGGTTACCAGCAGGAGAGATAGCAAACTGGACCGAACTTCGTCGTGCTTTTCTACAAAACTTCTCCCAACAACGACGATGTTCCAAAGACATTACCGAAATACACAATATCCGTAGAAAAGATGGAGAGTCACTTGAAAGGTTCATCGACAGATTCAACAAAGAAAGCATGCAAATACCCGGAGCTGTCGATCAGCTTCGGATATCCGGTTTCTGTCATGGGGTCCGAAACAACCAACTGGTCGAAAAACTGCATGAAGATTTACCAAAGACCATGGAAATATTAATGGAACGAGCACGAGCTTTTGCAAGAGGAAAAAGTGCCTGTGGTCAATCAACAGAAAGTGACCATAAAAGCAACTCCAGGGGAAATTCTTGGAAGAAGGGAGCTTCGGCCCCGGTAGAAAGAAACAATTCATGGTCGAAGCACAGATCACAGCCGTATGGAAGAAACGATAGAAGTGAAAGGTCCAGCTCTGGACATTCCGCACGAAACACCAGTTACCGCGACCTAAACAAAACACCGAGTGAAATTTTAAGCACTGAACAAATCCGTTTTCCAACCCCACCAAAACAGAAACCCACCTCCGACCGAAATACCAAAAAATATTGTGAGTACCACCAAGCAAAAGGTCACAACACGGATGATTGTTGGTCCTTAAAGCAAGAAATAGACAAGGCATGCAAAGCAGGGAAATTGTCCCATTTGATCCGAGAATTGAAGGAAGGAAAACCAGCCGCACCACAAATCGCCAATCCGAACAATCAGGCAGGAATCCACATGGTGCGGTCCATCCATGAACAGGGGACCAAGCGAAATAACGAACACATGGCTCCATGGATGGAGAAATTGTTATTCTTCCCACCAATCGACCCAAGAGATGCGAAAGAAGCTCCAATCATTGTCTCTGGAGTCGTAGCAGGACACAAGGTCCGACGAATTTACATAGACAACGGTAGCGCATCCGATATTATGTACTATCAGTGCTACCAACAGCTAGCTCCAGCCACCAAAGACAAGTTGGTCGCGGTTCAAATGCCGTTGATCAGTTTCTCCGGAGAAGTCATACACCCCTTGGGGCAATTAACACTTCCGATCACTCTTGGCACCGAAGAACACAAAAGAACGGTTGTCCTTACTTTCTTGGTGGTAGGTGCGCCCTCAGTTCATAATATCATACTGGGGAGACCAGGTATGAAAGCTTTCAGCATGGTAACCTCTACAATTCACGGAGCTATCAAATTTCCTACCGAAACAGGAGTAGCAACAATGCACACCGAATCAGAAGTATATATAGCCGAAGTACGACAGGCTTTAGGCTCTTCTCCGCCAGAAAATAAAGATTCCGAAGTCAAGATGACAGAAGATTGGTCCATTAATCCAGCATTTCCGGAACAAAAGATAACCATAGGCAATCAATTACCAGACGCGGTAAAAAAGTCCTTGTGGAGATTGTTATCTACATCTCTTGATGTATTTGCCTGGCAACAATCAGACATGACCGGAGTACCAAGAGCTTTAGCTGAACACAGACTCAACATCTACCCGGATAAAAAACCAGTGGCCCAAAAGAGGCGAAGTATGGCTCCGGATCGCATTAAAGCAATATCACATGATGTGAACATCCTGCTCGAAGCAGACATTATCAGAGAAGTAAAGTACCATACCTGGGTCTCAAATCCGGTCATGGTTCGGAAGCATGATGGATCGTGGAGAATGTGCATCGACTTCAAGGATCTAAATGATGCCTGTCCGAAAGATTGCTATCCCCTGCCGGAGATAGATTTAAAAGTCGATGCCGTGGCCAACTTCAAATTAAAATGTTTTCTGGATGCCTACAAGGGATATCACCAGATCCAGATGGCCGAAGCTGATGAAGACAAAACAACCTTCTTCACCAATCAGGGGTTGTACTGTTACAAGAAAATGCCATTTGGGTTAAAAAATGCCGGAGCCACATATCAGCGGGTCATGGACCGAGCTTTCAAGAAACAAATAGGTCGAAACTTAGAAGTGTATGTGGACGACCTAGTAATCAAAAGTTCCAGTGAAGAAATTTTGCTAAAAGACATCAAGGAAACCTTCGATAAGCTTCGGGAAATAAATATGAAGCTCAACCCAAAGAAGTGTTCGTTCGGACTAGAGGAGGGAAAGTTTCTGGGCTTTCTAATGTCCAAAGAAGGCATTCGACCTAACCCTGAGAAAGTAGAAGCTGTTATGAACATGAAGCCCCCATCCGACTTAAAAGAAGTACAAACATTGAATGGGCGATTGGTCGCCCTACACAGATTCTTGTCCAAAGCCGCGGAAAAAACGTTGCCCTTTATGGCAGTCCTAAAAAAGTATCTAAGCACGAAAGAGTTCAGATGGACGAATGAAGCAGACGCAGCTTTCGATGATCTCAAAAAATGTTTGGCAGAATTACCAACATTAACGGCACCAGAGCCGGGGGAAACTCTCACCATATACTTATCCGCTTCAGAAGCATCCATTAGTTCCGTACTAATGGTCACCAGGGGAAAAGCACAAGTACCTATCTTCTATGTAAGCCGCGCCCTCAAAGATTATGAGACGCGATACCCCGCTATGGAAAAGCTCGCCCTCTCTCTTGTCCATGCTTCGCGAAGATTACGTCGATACTTTCAAGCCTTTGAAATCGAGGTACAAACTGACCAGCCAATTTTGGGCATATTGAGAAAACCGGAAGTTTCCGGAAGACTTGCCAAATGGGCAATCGAGCTCGGAGCATTTGACATAACCTACAAAAGAAGAGGCCCGGTTAAGGGACAAGTAGTCGCAGACTTCCTCACCGAGTTAGCCATGAATCCAGAGGTAGCACTTGCACCAACAGAGACGAATGAAGGTGAGTGGAACATCTTTACTGATGGGGCCTCTAGCTCCGAAGGTTCTGGAGCCGGGGTAGTCTTGAAAGATCCTAACGGGCAAGAACTCGTATACTCAATCCGTCTGAACTTCAAAAGCTCCAATAATGAAGCAGAGTACGAAGCTTTTTTGGCTGGACTCCGACTGGCAAAAAAGATCGGAGCTCACAAGGTACATACCTCGACAAAACGAGGATGACCCTTTCTCAAAAAACATTCTAAAAAGAATGAAATAGTCTAATGCTTAAAATACCATGTTTTTGCAAATAGATTACAGCACATGTGGATTCAATGTTGGTTGCACGCCAGATCAGTGGGGAATATGAAGCAAAAGAGGCAAACATGGTTCAATACCTCCAAAAGGTACGAACCTAACCTCTCAAAAACTACTTCATCTCCTACAAAAAAGGCAAAGCTCCTAACTTTTTGTTTTCGTTTGACACAGGCGAAAAGTTTGATCACAGAATTTGAAAAATGTGAAGTAAAACACGTGCCAGGATCGAAAAATAAACAGGCCGACGCTTTGAGCAAGCTTGCAGCTAACACACCGGACCATATGTCACAAGAAGTGAAGCTCGAGATACTGAATACCCCATCTACAACCGAAGTAGAAGTGTGTGCAATAAGCTCAAATACAGAGTCGTGGATGGTTCCCATCATGAACTACATCCTGAATGATGCATTACCACCAGATAAAGCACAAGCTCGAAAGATTAAAATCAAGTCTTTGCAATACCAAGTGATTGATGGCACGTTATACCGAAAGACCTTCTTAGGCCCCTTGCTCCGATGCCTAGAAGCAGAACAGGCGAAGTACGTCATAAAAGAAATTCACTGGGGGATCTGTGGTATTCATGCTGGACCACGAATGGTGGTTACAAAGGCCATGAACGCGGGGTATTTCTGGCCAGGGATGCATCAAGATGCAGTATACGAGCTACAAAAATGTGAGAACTGCCAGAGACATGCACCGATCAGTCTCAGAGCAAAAAACAAACTAGTTCCGGTCACCGCAGCTTGGCCCTTCCAAAAGTGGGGCATTGACATAGTGGGCCCCTTCCCAACATCGTCCGGCCAAGCAAAGTTCTTACTTGTCGCGGTGAATTATTTTACTAAATGGGTGGAGGCCAAGCCCCTCGCAAAAATCTCGGGGGCCGAAGTAAAAAAGTTCGTCTGGGAAAACATTGTGTGTAGATTCGGCCTTCCCATGACCATCGTTAGCGACAATGGCAAGCAATTCGCTCACAACCCTTTTGAAAAATGGTGTTCCAGTCTTGGAATAGAACAAGCCTTTTCTTCGGTTGCCCACCCCCAAGCAAATGGGCAAGTCGAACGTGTAAACCGCAGCCTAGTGGAAGGCATCAAGAAGCGACTAGGGAAGAAAAGAAGTGGTTGGGTAGATGAGTTGCCAAATGTCCTTTGGGCATACCGCACGATGAACAAAACAAGCACCGGTGAAACACCCTTTAGTTTGACGTATGGGACTGAGGCTATGATCCCAGTTGAGATAGGCATGCCAACCTATAGGGTGGCTAATCCCCAGGAAAATGAAAAGGAGCTGCGGAACAATCTCGACCTCTTAGAAGAACGACGAGAAACCGCGGCCATCAAAGAGGCAAAATACAAAAGAACCTTGGAAAAATACTACAATTCCAGGGTTCGAGAGCAAAGGTTTAAGATCGGAGAGTATGTGATGCGGAGCAATGAAGCAAGTGGTTCAGAGAAACCAGGCAAAATGAGCCCCACATGGGAAGGGCCGTACATCGTCACTTCCGCAGGAGAAAAAGGAGCCTACAGGCTCGCTACCCTCGACGGGGAAGAGATTCCCCGGACTTGGAATGGAGTGCATCTCAAAAAATGTTACATTTAAGAAGGATTACTTAGAATAATAAATACTTTGTTTTATTTGTCTTTCTATGTAAAGGTGGGATGAGAATGCCCCACAAATTTTCCAACTTCAATTATGTACTGCGGAATGAGACATGCTCCGCACCCATAATATATTAATGAATGAAATACGACGCACCGAACTTTATGCTCTTTGTAAATTATGATATTTGTCTAACATGTACAACCAACATGTAAACTTCGTTAACCGAGGTAAAAGTACTTCGGCAAAAGGGGAATAAGAATTAGGACATGGGGGTGTCGAAGGCCCTTTCGTCCGGACTTCTTGGTCAAACAGGCCCGAGGACCCAAAAAATGCCGAGCCTAGAAGACGCCCCACAAAGACTACGTAGCATCTTTACATAACAAATTAATTCGCGAAAAAACGAACGTTCTACTTCGAATGTTATAAGTTGTTAAGAATAAAAAATTCTGAAACACTTAAGACATAACTTATTACCGAGGCTTAAAAAATCATGGACGCATGATATGGCCTCTCTACAAACACAAGCCGAAGTTTTCAAAGCTTCGGTAAGATATATGTTTGACTTCTAAAAAAAAAAAAAAAAAAAAAAAAAAAGAGAAGAATGGAACATACAAAGTAGAAGCATACCCACAAAGCACTGTTATTATATACACCCGTTCCTAGAACGAACTTAACAAAAAGTTACAAAAGCCAACCATGGCTACGTCCCTAAAGAGGGACTTCATACCAGTTACAATATCGTACCAACAATAAAGGTACGGATAGAACAAGGGTTAAAAGCTTCACTAAGATAAAACTAAGAAAACCCCGAACCTATGTGGAGGAACGGGGGTGGTACTTGAACATTCCAAATTAAGAATTACTTCGGTGGATGCTGAGAGGCATCCTCAAGAATGAATAAGTCCTTGAAAGCCTTGACAATCGATTCCGGGGGTTCACCAACGAGGTCCTGCGTCTTGGAGATGGGTGGAAGGACGATGTCATCATAAGCTTGAACGGCATCCAGCAAAATTTGTTTAGCATTAGGAACGAGCTTAGGGACTGCGTTCATGGCCACTCCCTTCAAGGCCGCAACATGACCAGCACGTACCCCAGCATTATAACCAATACCGTTCATTGCATTATTAACTCCAGCCACAGCATCCTTCATCAATGGACATTTCCGAATGTACAATGAAATAAGCTCCACTCCTTCAGTCAGGATGAACTGCTTAAAGCTCAACAACTTTTCAAATTCCTTGAGAAGGTCAAGTCGCTCCATATCCTTCTTCTCGATACTCGTCTTCAAGTCCGAAACAAGCTTCAGTGCTTCCCTCTCCCGAGCCCCAGCATCGTCCTTATCTGAAAAAAGGAGAAAAAATTAAAAATTTACTAAGTACAAAAAAGGAACGAAGGAAAAACAAAAAATAGTTGAAGTACAAACCTTTCACGAGTTGGTCCGCAGCAGCCTTGGTCTTCTCCATGACCCGCTCCAGCTCTTCGATGGAATGGATGTACTTCTTTTTTGAAGCCTCGTGAGCGAGCTCAGAATCCTGTAACTTCTTCTTCAAAACCTCCAACTCTCCCTGAAGTACGTCCCTTTCTTCTCCAGCTGCAGCTAAAGAAGCCTGCACAGACCTAACCTGCTCCTGGCTCGTCTTCAGAGACTCCAACACATTCCCATGGCTACACACCCCCCTCTTCTCCAACTTACTCCGCTGAAACTCAGAATCAACCCATCGCCTATACGCCTCCGACACCAAGAAATTAGACTGGGCTTGATTGATCATCAAGGCATCACCCAAGTCAGTATCCTTCAGCCTCCGATAGTGGGCGTGATCAGCCGGGGTATGTAAGTTAAAAAGCATCATCTTCGATGACAAGGCATCTATCACACGAGATCCGTTCTTCAAATCCCAATCCGGGACGAACACATCCTCGGCCGTAGACGGATCCACCTCCATCGCGTCATCCAGGGGGTCTACAAGATTAAACAGGATCAGCGTCTCAGTCTCAAACCAATAAGGAGAATAGGACGCACCAAATTCATTCTCCTCACTAGCCCGAAAGTTAGATACACGACCGGTTGACTTACCCGGAGAGGCCACTGAAAATTCACCGGATGCTTGAGCTACCGAAGTCCGGGGAGGGCTGTTGACAATATCCTTAAACACATCATCCTCTTCCTTATCACCTTCGCCACCTAGTTTATCCCCCGGAACATGCATGTAAATCAGTTCACCGTCTCGAGGAGATTTCCCACCAGAAATGTGCAAATCAAATACATCTAAAATGTTACCTTGAGTACGTTCGGAAATAGTAATGGCCGACCCTGCAAACTTCACCTTCTTCGGACTCCTTTTGACCTTAGATGATTCAGCTTTCCTCTTCCGAGCTTCCACATTCAGGTCTAAGGAAGCGTCTTCAGTAAGGTCATCCTCCGAAATATGAACACTTGAAGAACTTACGGATTGAATAGGATCGGGGTTGGGAAAAACCCTGCCCACAGTAACGTCATCAACATCCCTCTCCAAAATAAGAGTTCGCCCCTTCTCACCATCATCACCTCCTTCATCCTTCCCACTACCTTCGCCAGCAGTTTCTCCTCCCCCGAAGGCTTCTTAGTATGCTCCGTCTCTTCTCCCATCGGTCGGATAGGTGACTGAATCTTGGTCACTTGTTCCAGAATTGGTTTGCTGGACCCAAGAGGTTCGCTGGTAAAGGAGAGATTGTCATCATCAAAATCGTCGAACTTCAAAGCTGCGAGCAGCGACATCTCTGCAAGAAAGATAAAAGTTAAAAACAAAATTCGCAAAACAAAGATTTAGGGGTAATGAACGCTGCTCACCTTTCTTCCTATACCGGATAACGGGCCATCGGTCGGGTTCATCCCAAATTCTACTAACCCCAGCTAACACCAGAATATGCTCCGGGTACTTCTTAATATTCGACTTGTGTGTCACAAGTTTATTGTATAAGGTCGAGTCACACTCAAAGTTACCCGGAAGCTCCCACTCAGATGACACATACTCCTTCCTCCATAAACCCAACATCTCCTTGGGAAGACACCGATCGTCCAACCAAAAGAACTGCGTCTTCCAGTTCTTCAGGCTGGAGGTGTCCTTCAAGTGGCATTCAGGCTTCTTCCGCCGCTTCTCAAAGGTATACCAATCGCCGACTTGACTCAGTTTGTAAAAAGCCCTAAATACATCTAGGTCGGCCCTGGACTTCAAAGCCCGACATTTCAATTCGAAATGACAGATTCGTCCCAAACCAAAGGGGTTCACTTGGGAAAAGTGAACCCCATGGAACAAAAGAACTTTGAACAAAAACTTCGTCAAAGGAACCCTACAGTTGGCGAAATCGCACACTCTCGTGTAAAACCCAAATTTACCAGAGAGATGAGGATATATGGCTCGGTCAGGGGCAGGGAGTTCAGGGTGAAGGTCTAACGGAATCCTATAGGCTGCTAAAAATTTATCTAATTTCTTCTTGGTCAGAGTGGAGAAACTGACATTCATGTTATCCTTCCCCATAACGAACCAGTAAAGAAGAAAAAAGGAAAATATTCTGAAAAAGAAACAAAATGAAGGGACGAACCTGAAAGGGATAGTTGCAGACCACAGAAAGGTAGCAGGAGAGCAAGCAAAAGTTTATGAGGAAAAAGTAAGAAAGAAATGGAAAAGGTAGGTTTAAATACCCGAGAAAAGTGGAATTCAAATCGGTGCCACGTGTCGCAATCGCTCACCAAAATCATCAAGCATCAACGGTTGAGATCACCTGGGAATAACCGCCACGATATGTGGGCTGGGGAACTGCCACGTGCCGCGTCCATCAAAACAGCTGGAAAGCATTTCACATAGAACGAATAACTCCACTAAGTTATAAATTAACTTATGGACTTGAGGGGACATGAAGAGGTATAAAACCTCCTGTCCGAACCTCCACCCCCTAGGACGCGGCACAATAGTAACATGACGCGACTCATAAAGACACGTGTTCACCACTAACGACCGGAGGTCACTAGGACGAAGGTTAGTACACCTGGGAGAAGGATAGTACAACAAATTCTGACTAGTATAAATACCCCCACACAAGTACAAGCAACACACGTTCTGACACACTCCGAACCCTCTCTCTCTCTCTCTCTCTCTCTCTTTATTCACTTTTCTTCTCCAAAACAAATACTTATCCTCACGCCGGAGGGTGGTCACAGAGAGGCCCTCCAAGCCCTCCCTTGTGACGAGCCTAACGGTTTGTCTAGTTTTGCAGGTTAATCCACCCAAGATCTTATCAAGCTAGTCGTCAATTACCCCTCCTCTGAGGTGCGTCCAGCTTTTGGATCTTCAAGTCTAAATAGAAGGTACTCAAATAAGACACCGGTTTTACCCGTTAAACGCCACCAAAACAATTTAAAAAATTAGCCCTACAACGTGGCCCATTATAACGGTAACCTCAAATTTATTCAATATTAATCTACAACTTTTATATGATATCTAAACAAAAACAACATTTTATATTCCACTAATCAACGAGTCTAAACCCAATTCCGTTCTTCATCTAACGGTCGAGAACAACCCCTCTTTGTACGGTTCAGAATACTTTCATCGTGGAAACGTGTAAGTCGGTTTTGACCCTAATTTACTTAACGCGGAATCATCTAAAAACATCCAACGGCCAGGATTTCATCTCTCCAAAAAAACCGACTCAAAACCCTGTATATAAACCCTCGTACTCTCGTCCCCATTCATTATTATCCTCTATCTCTAAAACCACTCTCTCTCTCTCTAGTAACCCACAACAATGGCTTCTTCTGGACTCGTTATTGTCATGATGTTGTGTTTAATCGCTGGGTCTGCTCTCTCTCAGTCACCGACGGCTTCTCCGACAGTATCTCCGACAGTATCTCCGACAGTATCTCCATCAGCTTCCCCGACAGTGTCTCCGACAGCTTCTCCGACGGAATCTCCGGTGCCTTCTCCACCTGCTCCTCCGATGCCTCTTGCTCCTAGTGGGTCTCCAGCGATGTCTCCGGCTGGAATATCTTCTCCGACTGGGTCTCCTACGGGGTCGCCGTCGAGCTCAGGAAGCTTGAACAGGGTTGCTATTGGGTCTTTTTTCGTTGTGGGTTTGGCTGCTTTGGTTATGTAGAGATATTTTTGGAGTTGGATTTGTTGGCGATTTGGAGTTCTTCATTCTTATGATACTTTTTTTGGTTTTTATTATTTTAGGTTTTATGATTATGATGATTATTATTGTTAGTAGTTATTGTTTAGTAGAAGATGGTTTTAGGTGATTGCATGGGTGTTATAGTGGTCTGGTGCATAGTCTTGGTGATTATACTGATCATATGATATTTATTTTATATTTATGGATTCGTTTATTTTTATGATCTGGTGATAGTATTATTATTGTAATTATTAATATTAATTTGTTATGTTAATTAACTGTCCATTATGATGATTAATTTGTTCATTAGTCAAAGTGAATTCTTCCAGTGGTAGCCGCCGACTTTTTTAACAGATGTCCCCCGAGGTTGTGACAAAATATGATCATTGGGCTTGGCTTCCTCTGGCGATGGTGACGAGCGGATTAACAGTGTGCCGTCTAGTTCGAACAGGGGCGGATCTTCTCCTGGGTCAGGGTGGGCCATGAAGAAGTTTTACCTAATAATTTTGTATCAGATTTTTTTTTCTGTTGGTGTAAATTTGGCGGAAATTCTAAAAATTTTATGCGTGTTAAGTCCGTCATGTTACCAAAAATGTTGTTTAAGATTCGTTAGTAATTGCAAAAACGTAGTTCAAGATTCGCGAGTAGTCAAATAGGTGTTTTGCCTACAAAAGTTATGTCTAAACCAAAAGTAAAGCTAATAATAATTGGGCTTCGCTTAAAATTGGTTGGATAGTAGTTTGAAGTGGCAAAATTCTGCATCAATAAGTAAGCAATTAGGGCTTTAATTAGGGAAATCAAAGCGTGTAGGGTGATGGTGTGATGGGTTTTATGTACCCGTGACAGTAATGTATAGAATGAAGTGGGTGATGTGGATTTGCATTATGTATGATTCCTAAATACCTATATACAAACTTATAAAGAATGAAGTGGTGTTGTGGGTGCGGTTTGTTTGGGTTTTGGTTGAGGTGTCAGTAATGTATAGAAACTACAGCTGGATGTCATAGAAGGCCATGTGCAATTGTGCTCTATCTTTGCAATCCACTAAACCTTTGAACGGTGTCGCTTTTTTTTTCTTTATTTGGTTTGATGCCAACAAGATAAGACGAGAATATTTCACTTGAAGCTGAAGCCACGCTTATTTTTTAGAATTCCATACGTCAAAAACATATTTCATTATTCCATTACAAACTTTATCTTTTTTGATAAATTCACCTAAATAACTTATTATCTATATATTAATTGAACAATACTTAATAGTCATTTACAAAAATGAGCAGCAATCAATAATATTTTAATATTCTATATTTACTTTATAATTTATTTTTCTATTATAATTGCACATTGGTCGCTAACTTTCTTACTAAATTATTTGACCACCAAACTTTGATCACCAAATTTTAGCTTTTAGGATTTCAAATTTTGACCACCAAACTTTTAGCTTTTAGAATTTTAAACTTTGACCACTCAAGTTTTTTAAAGTTGCATTACAGCCACATCTACCGCAACATCTTTTAGCTGAGTGAAGATCCAAAAGTTAGCACGTACCTCGTAAAGGAGGTTGAAGACGACTAACGTGATAAGACCTTGGGTAAATGTACCTGCAAAACTTAACAAACCGTTAGGCTCGTCACAAGGGGAGCAGGGAGGGCCTCTCTGTGACCACCCTCCGGTGTGAGCATAAGTATTTGTTGGTGAAAGAAAGAGAGTAGAGAGAGAGGGAGGTTCGGAGTGTGTTAGAACGTAGCTTACTTGTACTTTTGAGGGGGTATTTATACTAGTCAGAATAGTTGTACTTTCGTTCATTTAGGTGTACTAACCTTCGGAGCTTGTGACCCCCGGTCATGATTTTAATGTGTTTCAGAACACGTGTCGTAGTGGGCCGCATCTTCTCAGGAGATGCCGCATTTCTTGGGGGTTATGGTTTGGAAGCGAGATTTTATACCTCTTCATGTACCCTTAAGTCCATAAGTTAGTTTATAACTTGATGGAGTTAGTCGTGCCTCGTTACTCCTTTCCAACCGTTTTCATGATCGGCACGTGGAGACGTCCAAAGCCATGTCTTGTGGATAGGACGTGGCGGTTATCCCCAGACGTTTCTCACCGTTAGATCGCTTTTCAGATTGTGGGGATTTTGACACGTGTCCTGACGGTAGGGCTTCTCTTCCTGGTTATAAAAGTCGGGTTTCACTTTGTTTTTTCATTTTTACTTTCCTCAGAATTCTTTTCACCTTCCCCTTAATCCCTTGCTGCTTTATTTTCTTCAACAGGTCTCGGTTCCATTCATCCTACACAGGTTCGCCCCTTCCCTTTTTTCCTTTCAAGATTCTTCTTTTTCTATTGGAGTTGTAATGGGGAAGATAACATAAATATTAGTTTCTCCACCCTATCACAAAAGAAACTTGATAAGTTTTTAAGTGAGTATAGGATCCCCTTAGATCTGCACCCTGAACTTCCGGCCCCTGATCGTGCCATGTATCCCCATCTTGCTGGCAAGTTTGCATTCTACACACGTGTGTGTGATTTTGCCAACTGTCGGGTTCCCATGACAAAATTCATGTTCAAGGTCCTCTTGTTCCACGGGGTTCACTTTTCTCAAATGAACCCTTTTAGTTTGTGGAGGATTTGCCATTTCGAGTTGAAATGTAGGGCTTTAAAGTCGAAGGCAGATCTTGACGTATTTAGGGCTTTCTATAAGTTGAACCAAGCTGGTGATTGGTTGTCACACCTTCAAATTTCCACTGCGGGGTTTATACCACGAGGTGCGTGACATACCAGGATCCCATAGCCATAAGTCATAAGAACGACTCTAAATGCCCAAACCATTTAGTTCGTTATTGTAAAACCAAGTTTTAAAGTTTTAACCAAACCAGTTTAAAGTATAGCGGAAGCGAAATAACAAAACAGTTAAATAAAAGTCTGCGCAAAACACCGCACCCAAAACCATAAGTAAATAGTTAAATATTTAAAAGTAGTTTATGTGTTCATAATCCCATGACATAACATGATGCATGTCCTATCGTGCTCCGAACCTAGAGACCTGCAAAAGCATGCTAGCGTGTGTCAACATAAAGTTGGTGAGTTCACAAAGTAAGGTAAGTAAAAGTGTAGGTTTCCCAAACCCAAAAAATAGTAGTTAGGTTTCCCAAACCCAAATGCAGTAAACAACAACCAAAATCAAGAACCGAGTACCATTAGTTCAGCGTATGCCAAGGGTAGCTAACCCATTCATGATAACTACACAATGATATACCGAATTGCTATTCAAACAATGCACTCGCCCCGCGAGCTGGTTTTTGCCTCCCATCATTGCCTATCAACAATGATAAAATCTAAGGTCGTAGTTCACGCCCGGCTCCCAGCACGGTGTGAGGTTTGTCAAACCTAATAGCGCTATCAACTAGTAACCCGCTTGCCATAACCTGACAAGTCATTCGGTAAATAGTGAAGGACTTCTGTGATAGAGTGTAGTTTAGTTCATCAAGGACACAGAGTGTGAAACTAGCAAGGTCCGATTCCTCCCAGGAATCAACCCATCCAAAAACCCGAGATAAAAATAGGAGTCCCAAACCTGGACTAGTACAGTAAGTAAGTCGTCTCCCCGAGATGCATGCTTTTAAGAAAAGAGTAGTGAAACTCACCTTAGTATGCAAGCAAGTAAATCCAAATTTCAAAGTAGGGTGTGCTACCGACTCCCTATTACATGTGTTACTAAGTGAGTATATGTGTAATATCATTACACCATATAACCCGTTTGTCCAGATGTTTAAAAGTTCAAAACCGTGTAAGTGACACCTAACGATTCTACATGCATAAGTAAACCCTACGGACCTGTTGGTGAATATGTTGGTTATCATCAGTTTTACACTTCATATGCATCTCATATAAGTGTCCATTCAAGTTCTCGTCAATTACATACCACATAAGACTCCAAATAGTCACATAAACACGAAATACACAATCTGCGTTTTTAGGACAGATTATGCACCATGAAAACTAATTTATTAAAAATACTTATCCAGTGAGTTAGACTCCCAAAATTTTACTAAATATTCTAGGGGGTCTACTGGACAAATTCATATTTTTAATTTGTGATAAAACCTTGTACAAAAATTATGAAAAATCACGCAACACAGCTATGTTCAGAAAATATACACAACAGATCAGTTTAGTAGAAAAATTCTCAAAAATTGTGTATTCATCCAAACAGGATGAATCCACTTGGAAACGCCAATCTATTCCAATTTTAACCTACTGTTCAAATTTCATAACTTAATTCCTTGTAAAACTCGAGTTATGATTGTTTAAAGTTGACTCAGTTTGTTAATCCGAAAATCTGATATAACCTTTATTCAAAGAAAATTCCAAAAACTATTCAAAGGACGTCCAAATCACTCGATTTTACCCATTATGAAAAGCTAAGACAAGGTATGATACAACCATGCAAAGAAATCATCAAAACCATCATGTTTAAGTCACGTAACAGACCCTACAAGTTGACCTAATCATTCTGTCCAGATTTTAACCATGCATAAACTCTTATTTAAACGACTCACGTGTGCGTATAATCGATCAACAACAATCAATAATCAACACAAAACATTCATAAGACCTAGCATGATTAGAACCTATCATAACAGATGCAAAATTATAAACCCTAAAGATCAAAACATCACAAACTTGCGCAACAAGCAACCTATCATATTACTAATCACATAGGATCATGTTTAACCCCCAATCTTCATAAACCTCAACTTTTAATCTCTTTAAAAAGGTTTCATACCTGGACAAACTTAGTTATATGGTTTTATAACATATTAAAGAAGATTAAAACACAATAGATTAAAAATTATACCGCAAGCTCTTTGAAACAATCAACCGAATGCTCTTGAAGCTTCCCGATCGATGTTTTTGCGCCTTAGCAGGTGTTTAGGGGTTAATATTTCGTAATAGGGCAATAGGGGCGATTAGGGTTTGAGTTTAGGAGGTACAAGAGGCTTAAGGCTGCTTAAATAGGGTTTTAAGTCGGTTTAGTTGCATCAGGTTGCTGCGCGCGGCCGCTCACTCCTCCCGGCCCGCTCCGAGTGGCTTGCTTCGTTGTACAACCTGTTTTCTTCGATGTTTTCACTATTTTGGACCATAATAAGTGTAACCCCATGTGTTAAGACCCCAACCATCCCAATGGTCCACCTAATATGATTTTTATTATCGTATTCGGTTTAAGTTCACATAATCACATACAGTTTGCACATAGTTTCGCAGAGTTTCATAGAAGCACATAATTGCAATCAATCTCAATCAATTAATTCATAATCATTTAATTTCATTGTTCACCAACGTCCGAGGTTCACTACTCATGTATACAGTCTGGTAATTCCCCGAATTACCACTTCATGCAGTTATTATCCTATAACTGTGCGACGTGTGACTTAACTAGCTAACCCTAGTTAAGTAGAATGCATAGAATGTAACTAGAGTTCAGTTAAAGTGAGAACATGAAATTGCGGGGTATCACATTGGTTCACCTTCGAGAAGGGGCGAAAGAAGCCAGAGTGTCATGAGAAGGATACTTCTAGCTTGAAGAACTGGAAGACGCAGTTCTTTTGGCTAGATGATAGATGCCTTCCAAAGGAGATGATCTCCCTGTGGCGAAAGGATTTTGAATCCTCCGAATGGGAGCTTCCGATCGATTTTGCTTGTGATACAACTTTGTATAAGAAGCTTGTTACCCATAAGTCGAACATTAAGAAGTATCCGGAGCACATCTTGGTGTTAGTTGGTGTCAGTAGGATATGGGATGAACCAGATTAGTGGCCTGTTATTTTGTATAAGAAGAAGGGTGAGCATCGCTCTTTGACCTTCGGTTTGTTTTAATGATTGCAGATCTTAATTCTTATCTTCTTTGTTTTTGCAGAGATGTCGCTGCTTGCAGCACTAAAGTTTGAAGATTACAATGATGAGGACCTTACGTTTACTAGCGAACCGGTAGGTACGAGTAAACCTATTATGGAACAAGTGACAAAGCTTCAGTTTCCAATCCGTCCTGAAGGGGATGATGGAGAAGATGCGGAGAAGATTTCTGGCGAAGGTGGAGACAAGGTTGAGGGCGAAGGTGGTAGTGGTAAGGGTCGTAAACTTGGTGGTGAAGGTGGCGAGGGTGATGTCACGGTTGGTCAGGTTTTCCCTAATCCTGCTGCTCTACAGATTGTGAGTTCTTCTAGCATCCCTACTTCGGAGGACGATATTGCTGAAGATACCTCTTTAGATTTGAATGTCCATGCTCAGAAGAGGAAGAGCGAGCCATCTAGGGCCAAGAAGAGCCCTAAGAAAGTGAAGTTCGCTCCGCCCCTTACTCTTCCTGTTTCCGAGTCATCAAAAGGTAATATTTTAGACGAATTTGATTTGCATATTGCTGGTGGAAAATCTTCTCGACATAGTGAACCTATTTATATGGATGTTCCGGGGAGTGGATCAGGTGGTGATGGTGAGAAGGATGGTGATGACGTTTTCCGTGACATCGCTAATAGCCCGATCCGGACTTTATCAACTGAAGACGCGGGTGGTTTTTCGGTGTCTTCTCCTGGTAAGTTTACTGGTCGCATTTCTACCTTTCGTGCTAGTGAGGAGAATGAATATGACGCGTCTTATTCTCCTTGTTGGTTTGAGACAGAGACACTGATCATGTTTAATCTTGTAGATCCGTTGGACGATGTTATGGAAGTGGATCCTGCCACGGCCGAGGATGTTTTTGTTCCTGAATGGGATTTGAAGAATGGATCTAGGGTGGTTGATGCTCTGTCATAAAAAAATGATGTTTTTTTAATCTTCATACCCCGGCTGATCACGCCCACTTTCGGAGCTTAAAAGACAATGATTTGGGAGACGCCTTGATGGTCAATCAGACTCAATCCAACTTCTTAGTATCGGAGATGTATCGGAGGTGGGTGGATTCGGAATTCCAGCGGGGTAAGTTGATGAGGAGAGGCAGTGCGTGCAACCATGGTAATGTGTTGGAGTCCCTGAAGACAAGTCAAGGCCAACTTCGATCTGTTTAGGCTTCTTTGGCCGTGGCTGGGGAGGACAGAGACAGACTTCAAGGCGAGACAGATGGTCTGAAGAAGAAGCTGCAATCCTCCGAACAAGCTCAAGAAGCTTCAAAGAAGAAGTATATCCATTCTATTGAGGAGCTTGAGAAACTGATGGCCAAGACCAGAGAAGTTGCGGACACACTTGTGAAAGGTTCGTTCCTTTCTTTTATTTTTTCTCCTTGTCTCAATACTTAGTGATTTTTCCTTTATTCTGCTTGCAGATAAGGATGAAGCTTTAGTTCGGGAGAAGGAGGCCTCGAAGCTTGTGGCAGATTTGAAGACGGAGGTGGAGAAGCGAGAGTCGGAGAAGCTAGACCTGTTGAAGGAGGTGGAGGGGCTGTTTGGTTTCAAACAGTTTGTGCTGACCGAGGGAATGGAGCTGGTTTCTCACTATGTGAGAAACTGCTCATCCATGAAGGCTGCGGTGGCAGGGGTGAATAATGCCATGAATGGGATAGGCTATAATGCTGGAGCACGGGCAGGTCATGCCGCGGCTCTTAATGGAGCGCCCATGAATGCCATCCCCAAGCTTGTGTCAAATGCTAAGCAATTGCTACTTGAAGTCGTCAAGTGCTATGACGAAGTCTCCCTTCATTCAATCTCCAAGATTCAAGACCTTACCTCCGAGCCCTTGGACATTGTGATCAAGGCTTTTAAAGACCTATCCGTAATTGATGACGCGTCTCAGGGGTTGGTGAAGTAGTTAGCTCTCTCCTGTTCCTCCACATAGGTTCGATGATTTTTAGTCTTTTCTAGTGAAGCTTTTTTCAAACACTTTGTACCACCCGTTCCTCCACATAGGTTCGGTGTTTTGTTTACCCTTTTGTGAAGCTTTGTAATTGAAATGTAATATTGGCTGCACGTAGGTGCACCTTGTCTTTATAAGACAGTTTTGTAGATTAAGTTCGTCTTCGGAGGACGAACACAAACTTTTGTACCCCTTTTCTTGGGTTTACGTGAATGGAAATATTTTTCTTTTTCTTGAATACCCTTTTGTTTCGGATATTTTAGTTTACTTATTTTTTCTAAGTATGAATTTGTCATTCGACTACTGAAGGTTTAAAAGCTTCAGTTCATTTTGTTGAGACTTTATCATGCGTCCATGATTTTTAAGCCTCGGTCACAAATTATGTCTTAAGTGTTTCAGGATTTTTTTATCCTTGACTGCTTATAACATTCGAAGTAGAACGTTCATTTTTCGCGGATTTATGTTTAGAAAGTGCTATGTAGTCTTTATTATGGGATATCTTTTAAGTTCGGTATTTTTTGTTCCTCAAACTTGTATGATCAAGAAGTCCGGATGAAAGGGCTTTCGATACCCCCATGCCCTAATTCTTATCCCCCTTTTTGTGCCGAGGTACTTTTACCTCGTGCACCGAAGCTTGTATGTTTTTTTTTCAACATACGTATAAATAAATAACATAGGAATGAGTTTGTAAGGATCAAATTTATCGTTTTATTAAATGAGGTATGTCGCGTCTCATTATCAAGATACTTGTGTGGAGAATTTATCATTCCGCGGTACAAAATGGAAATTTGAAGGTGTGGGGAATTCACATCCCACTCTTACATTTGAAAATAAAATAAAGAAGTACTTTATTATCTTGATCCTTTCTTTAGATGTAGCATTTTTTGAGATGCACTCCATTCCATATCCGGGGGACTTCATCCCCATCGAGAGTAGCGAGCTTGTAAGCCCCTTTTTCCCATACTAAAGTAATGACATATGGTCCCTCCCATTTAGGACTCATCTTGCCTGGTTTCTCCGCACCACTAGTTTCAGTACTCCGCATTACATACTCTCCGATCTTGAATTTATGTTCTCGGACCCTTGAGTTATAGTATTTCTCTAGGGCCCGTTTAAATTTTGCTTCTTGAATTGCCGCGGCTTCTCGTCGTTCTTCCAGGAGATCGAGATTGCACCGGAGCTCTTTTTCATCATCACATTGGCTAACCACCCTATGGGTTGGTATGCCTATTTCAACTGGGATCATTGCTTCAGTCCCATACGTTAGACTGAAGGGTGTTTCACCGGTGCTTATTTGTTCATCGTCCGGTAAGCCCAAAGGACGTTTGGCAACTCATCCACCCAACCACTTCTCTTTTTTCCCAGGCGTTTCTTGATGCCCTCTACCAAGCTTCGGTTTACTCTTTTAACTTGTCCGTTCACCTGGGGATGGGCGACGGAAGCGAAGGCTTGCTCTATGCCGAGGTTGGTGCACCATTATTTGAACGGGTTGTGGGCGAATTGTTTGCCATTGTCACTGATGATGGTCATGGGGAGGCCGAATCTGCAGACTATGTTTTCCCAAACAAACTTTTTTACTTCGGCTCCTGTTATTTTTGCTAGGGGCTTGGTCTCTACCCACTTGGTAAAGTAATCTACTGCGACCAGTAGGAATTTTGCTTGTCCGGATGATACAGGGAAGGGACCAATAATCCATTTTGGAAGGGCCAAGCTGCGGACACCGGGACCAATTTGTTTTTTCCTCGGAGGCTCATGGGTGTGTGTCGTTGGCAGTTTTCACACTTTTGCAATTCCTCTACTGCATCTTGATGCATACCTGGCCAAAAATACCTAGCATTCATGACTTTGGTGACTACCATTCGTGGTCCGGCGTGAATACCACATATTCCCCAGTGAATTTCTTCTGTAACATATTTTGCTTGTACCGGATCCAAGCATCGGAGTAAGGGACCTAGGAAGGTCTTCTGGTATAGGATGCCGTCTATCACTTGATATTGTAGGGATTTACCTTTAAGCTATCGAGCCTGCGACTTGTCCGATGGTAGTGTATCATTTGTGATGTAATTCAGGATTGGAGTTATCCATGATTTTGGGTTTGCATGCACCGCGCATACTCCGGCTTCATTTGTGGAAGGAGCATTTAGCACTTCGAGCTTTACTTCTTGTGAGATGTGGTCTGGTGTGTTGGCCACGAGTTTGGTTTAAGCGTTGGCTTGTTTGTTCTTTGACCCTGGCACGTGCTTTACTTCACATTTTCAAACTCTATGATCAAGATTTTTGCCTGTGTAAGATAAACATGAATTTAGAAGCTATGCCTTAATATAGGGGTCGAAGTATTTGACAAGAGGTAGGGTTCGTACCTTTTGTAAGTACTGAACCATGTTTGCCTCCTTTGCTTCGTACTCCCCACTGATTTGGCGTGCTACCAACATTGAGTCCACATGTGCCACCACCTGTTAGGATACATGGCACTTTGTGTTTCAGATTATTGTAATTTTGGAGTACTTTAAAAGGAGAATTTTCATTTTTTGTCAAGGTTTGTACCTTTCGAGCTCCGACCTCTTTTGCCAGTCAGAGTCATGCTAAAAAAAGCTTCATATTTAGCTTCATTGTTGGAGCTTTTGAAATTTAAACGGATTGAGTACGCAAGTTCTTGCCCGTTTAGGTCTTTCAGGACTACCCTGGCCCCCGACCCCTTGGAGCCTGAAGCTCCGTCAGTGAAGATGCTCCATTCGTTTGGTTCCGAGGGTGTTGCTGCTTCGTCTTGTGCCATTGTTAATTCGGTAAGGAAATCTGCAACCACTTGTCCTTTGACCGGACCTCTTCTTTTGAATGTTATGTCGAATGCACCGAGCTCGATTGCCCATTTGGCCAATCTGCCCGAAACCTCTGGTTTTCTTAGCACGCTTAATATTGGTTGATCTGTTTGTACTTCAATTTCAAAATCTTGAAAATATCGCCGTAACCTTCGTGAGGCGTGTACCAAGGAAAGAGCCAGCTTTTCCATTGCAGGGTACCGTGTCTCACAATCACATAAGGCGCGACTGACATAAAAGATGGGTACTTGTGCCTTCGACCTGGTTACCATTAGTACTGAACTGATGGATGCTTCCGAGGTTGTCAAGTAAATGGTGAGGGTTTCACCCGGCTCTGGTGCGGTTAAGGTTGGTAGTTCTGCCAGACATTTTTTGAGATCATTAAAGGCTACATCTGCCTAGGCTGTCCAATGAAACTCTTTTGTGCTTAGGTATTTTTTAAGAACGACCATGAAAGGTAACGTTCGCGCGGCGGCTTTAGATAAGAATCTATGTAATGCTACCAGCCGCCCATTGAGGGTTTGGACCTCTTTTAAATCAGACGGGGGTTTCAAGGCGAGTACGGCTTCGACCTTTTTAGGATTAGGTCAAATCCCTTCTTTAGACATTAGGAAGCCGAGGAACTTTCCTTCTTCTAAGCCGAACGAACATTTTTTTGGGTTGAGTTTCATGTGTATTTCTCGGAGCTTATCAAAAGTTTCATTGATATCTTTCAACAATACTTCTTCGTTCGAGCTTTTTATAACCACATCATCCACACATACCTCTAAATTTCGTCCGATCTGATTCTTAAAGGCACGATCCATTACTCTTGGGTACGTTGCTCCAGCGTTTTTCAGTCCGAATGGAATTTTCTTATAACAATACAACCCTTGGTTTGTGATGAAGGTTGTTTTGTCTTCATCAGCTTCGGCCATTTGGATTTGATGATATCCCTTATAGGCGTCTAAAACACTTTAGCTTGAAATTAGCCACGGCATCGACCTTTAGGTCTAATTCTGGCAAGGGATAACAATCTTTAGGACATGCATCATTTAAGTCTTTGAAATTGATGCACATCCTCCAGGATCCATCATGCTTATGGACCATGACTGGATTGGAGACCCATGTGTGATATTCCACTTCTCTAATGATGTCCGCGTCTAGCAGGACTTTGACATCATGGGCGATGGCCTTAACTCTATCCGGGGCCATGCTTCGTTTTTTTCTGAGCAACTGGCCTTTTGTCGTGCCGGATGTTGAGCTTATGTTCAGCTAAAGTTCTTGGTACCCCTGTCATATCCGACTGTTGCCAAGCGAACACGTCCAGGGATGTAGATAACAATCTCCATAAGGATTTTTTAACAGCTTCTGGTAACTGAGTACAGATGGTGATTTTTTTGTTCCGGAAACGCTGGATGAATGGACCATTCTTCTGTGGTTTTAATTTCAGACTCGTTTCTTTCAGGTACGAGCTGTCCCAAGGACTGTCTCACTTCGGCTACACACAAATCAGATTCGGTGTATAACGTGGCCACACCTGTTTCGGTGGGAAATTTTATTGCCCCATGGATTGTTGAAGTCACCATGCTGAAAGCTTTCATTCCAGGTCTTCCTAATATAATATTGTGGACCGATGGTGCACCGACCACTAGGAAGGTAAGAACGACTGTTCTTTGGTTTTCTTCCGTCCCCAATGTGACCGGAAGATTTAATTGACCCAGTGGGTGTATTATTTTTCTGGAGAAGCTGATTAATGGCATTTGGACTGGAACAAGTATGTCCTTAGTAGCCGGGGCTAACTGGTGATAACACTGGTAGTACATTATTTCGGATGCACTACCATTGTCGATATAAATGCGTCGCACTTTGTGTCCTGCAACGACTCCGGAGATTATGATTGGTGCTTCTTTGGCTTCTCTAGGATCAATGGGTGGGAAAAAGAGAAACTTCTCCATACATGGTGCTATGTGATCGTAACTTCTTTTAACTCCTTGTTCATGGGTGGATCAGATCATGTGAATCCCTGTTTAGTTGTTCGGATTGGAGATTTGTACTACGACTGATTTACCTTCTTTTATGTCGCGGATCAAGTGGGACAACTTCCCTGCCTTGCACGCTTTGTCAATTTCTTGTTTTAGTGACTAGCAATCATCGGTATTGTGGCCTTTTGCTTGGTGATATTCACAATATTTTTTAGTGTATCTATCAGAGGTAGGTTTCTACTTTGGAGGGGTTGGGAAACGTATTTGCTCGGTGCTCAGGATTTCACTTGGGGTTTTGCTGAGATCTGAGTAACTGGTACTTCGTGAGGAGCGTCCGGAACTGGACTTCTCGCTTCGTTCATTTCTTGAATACGGTTGTGACCGATGTTTCGACCAAGAATTGTTTCTTTCAGTTGGTGCTGGAGCTCATTTTTTCTAAGAGTTACCTCTGGAGTTTCCCTTGTAATCACTTTCTCCTGTTTGTTCGCAGACGTTTTTTCCTCTTGCAAAGGCTCGTGCCCTTTCCATGAGAACTTCTATTGTCTTTGGGAGGTCTTCATGCAATTTTTCGACCAATTGATTGTTGCGAACCCCATGGAAGAAACCAGATATTCGCAGCTGATCGACAGCTCCGGATATCTGCATACTTTCTTTGTTGAATCGGTCTATAAATTTTTCCAAAGATTCGCCATCTTTTCATCGGGTGTTGTGTACCTCCGTGATATCTTTTGTTGGGAAAAATTTTGTAAGAAGATCCGCCGCAGCTCTTTCCAATTTTCTATCTGTCCAGCCAGTAGACCGTCGAACCACACTCTTGCGGCTCCGGTCAATGTTTGGGCGAACATGTGACACCATGCTGCATGGGCCACAGTTCTATCTCCGCGGCTCCACCAAAATCGAAAACGTGGTCATCCGGATCTGTGGTTCCATCGTACTTCTTGACAGTAGCAGGCATTTTTAGCTTTGCTGGGAGTGGGGTACTCGCAACCCTCGGAGTGAACTTCGAGTACGAAGTCATGTAAGCTGGTCTGTACGGAGCAGTAAGTTCGTCATCAACGATATTGGAATCGGGCGGTTGCTTGGCTAGAACTACTGGTGCGGTGGCTATTGGCCCAGTAGACGTGAGTCTAGTTGGCAACGGTCCCGTGTATCCATAAGGAATCAGATAGCCATAAGGTGTTTGTAATGGTATGGATGTAACCACAGTGGAGTATGTTGGGAGACTGGCTGGAGTGGACATCGTAGTGGATGTTATACCTTCGGTGGGGAACAGATTTTTCTGCACACTACGAAGCCTTTCTTCTCTGTCTTACTGATCCTTTAATTTTATCAAGAAATCATGGTTTCGTTGGAGTAAAGTTTCATCAAACTCTGCTGATGTGGTTTGCATTCCCATGGTTGCAGTGACCATTTCAGTAGCAGAGACTGTCATGGAGTCTGATAACACTCTGGAATAGCCAGTTGTGTTTTGTTTAGAGGTGACGATATCGTCATCCTCTCTGTTTGTAACATCAACAACGTTCAAATTTTCCATAGCCATTCCAGATCTGAGTGGAGAGAGTACATCTACAATAGGATGACGCCAATTGAAGATCCAAAAGTTAGCACGTACCTCGTAAAGGAGGTTGAAGACGACTAACATGATAAGACCTTGGGTAAATGTACCTGCAAAACTTTACAAACCGTTAGGCTCGTCATAGGGGAGGGCCTCTCTGTGACCACCCTCCGGCGTGAGGATAAGTATTTGTTGGTGAAAGAAAGAGAGTACAGAGAGTGGGAGGGTTGGAGTGTGTTAGAACGTAGCTTACTTGTACTTTTGAGGGGGTATTTATACTAGTCAGAATAGTTGTACTTTCGTTCATTCAGGTGTACTAACCTTCGGAGCTTGTGACCTCCGGTCGTGATTTTAATGTGTTTCAGAACACGTGTCGTAGTGGACCGCGTCTTCTCCGGAGATGCCGCGTCTCTTGGGGGTTATGGTTTGGAAGCGAGGTTTTAGCCGCGAGTATTTTTTTAAGCCCACGCGAGAATAACAGTCACTTAATATTATCTTTTATGTCCATGAAACCCTCCATGCAACAGAAGCTCCCACAGTGACGTGCGATGTTTAACGTCCACCAAACAATCAATGCGCTATCGTTAACGTAATTTGTGCACTTCGGTATCGTTACCGGCATCAAGTTTTGCCGCTTTCGGGACTAATACTTTCAATACCAATATAGTGATCTAGATGATTCAATTGTTCTATCGAGTGGATGTATCATGAGGTCATCCACATATTATGTTTCTATTGGTCCGCGTAATATGCCACCTTTTAGCTAAGCATTGACACATTTTTTCTAACTTTAGCTTCAAACAAAGCGTACTACCAAACATGTATGCACAACAGCTGCGCCCCGCGACAACGCGCGGGTAACTATCACTAGTTTCATATTAACTCCTTGCTCCACAAACTTAACTTAGAATTTTTGTAAGGGTTTATCCGCTACTTATAACTTGAATTTTGAATATATATATGTAATTACTGAACTAATGAAGTGGTACATAGGGTTGTAAACAAACCAAACGTTCAGCAAACAATTCATGAAATGTTCGGCTGGAAGTTCGTTTGAAACATAAAATTATGTTTGTTTATTTTAACAAACGAACATGAACAGAGGTCGCGTTCGTTCATTTTTGTTTGTGAACGTTCGGTAATGTGTTTATTTATGTTTGTTTGTGTTCGATAGTTCGTTTGGGCTTTTAATTTAAGTACTTCAAATTTCTCAATGGTAGATTATTTAATATATATTAGTATATCACATATTAATATTACTTTAACTATTTTGATTAATTGTTATTTTAGGTGGATTAAAAGAGAATTTCAACTTTAATATGAAAATTTTGTGTTTTTATGAGACATTACGTGATCAAGATTATATCAAAAATAATTGGGTAATTGGATTATTATATATTAGGCAGACTGTCACACCCCGCCTAGGCGGAAACGCGAGGTGTGACTTCGAAAGATTTCCAAGCACAAAGGTCACAGGAGCATTGATTAAAATAAAGCGGGAACTTCCATTAAACAACCAAATTTGTTCTACATAGAGTTAATTGTTTAAAAATCAAAAGCATTGTATGTAAATGTCTATTATTAGGACAACAACACAACGGTCCAAAAGAAGGTATCCCACAAATGCTCGCACGCGACCCCCGTAAGTTCCATTATCCATGCTAATTTCCTGAAAAAACATGCATTAAAGGTAATATGGGTCAACATAAAGTTGGTGAGTTCACGGGTTTTCTATATGGTGGACATGTAATCCAAAACCGACTAAATCATTGCCTTGCTAGGGTAATAATCAATATGTGATCTGACACGAGCCCATAACCAAACCTTGACATGTGCCTCACCCATTGTACACTAAGGACAATGAAATAATGTGAAATACAAGCACTCTTTTGATATCTGTCATCCGGTAAGAGCAACTGACCAAGAGTGGGGGCGTCAACCCAATAGATCTATCCCGATGTTTCATGGCTAAGTCCATAGCTAATGGTTATGGTATGATGTATGACACGAGGGCTTAATGGATCCTGAACTGTAATGTCTCATGTTCACATAATAGTCATGAATTGTAACTGAAAACTGTATGCATGTTTTTCCCCCGGAAAAATGTAAAAACTGTAAAAAGGGGTTGTGTAAACTCACTTGGTGTCTGAATGCTAGACTGAACTGGATCTGGCACTGTGTTTCTGGTCTGGGATGCCCTAAGTTCATATAAAGGCACCTTAGATCTATGTTTTGTTCTAACTATTATGCAACTGTTCACCCGACTGCAACACCCGTGGACTAGGGGCTTCTGTACCACTATCCGCGTGTGTCACACACTGTATGTGTCAGAAATATTTGTTTTGTTGGTTAGGTGACTATGATTAGTCTTGTTTTTTGGTAAAACAAGTGCTTTGTCCTACTAAATGTTATCGAGTGTTACTTATGTCTCAGTTATGTAAGTCTAGGGTGGCATATGGACACATCTTTTGACAGTTTTGCATAAAAACAACACATTTAGGTGTTTTGCCTTTGTATATACTCGCTTATCATATGTTCCTAAAAAGACTTTTGTGTTAAGCTTGTTAACACACGTTTTTTATTGTTCTTAACACATGTTTATAAATCTAACCTTGATGTATGTTGTAAAATTAAGTGAAATTCACTATTCTTGGGCCGGGTCTTGGCCTCATACACGCACGCATACATCTATGTATGTGTGTGTTCTCGTATATGTCCATATACATGTGTTCCAAGGTGTATGTACCAATGTACGTATGTGTGTATACATAAGCTTAAACATTGAACCTTTTTATCATAAAACTTGAGTGTCTAAGTTAGTTTTACTTGAAAAATCATTTGTTAAAGGGGTGTGCGAGTGTGTGTGCTTCGGGTGACCACTACATGTAACCGAAGGGTGTATAAAGAAGGAAAATGGTTCGGATATTATACCTCACGCGTATATAGCCAATAATACCAAAGAAAATAAGCTAACTTCCTTCTAAATGACTCCTAAAGGCTTGCTAGTGGCTTGTGATTCCCAAAGGTTGATGGTAAGTGATCGAATGAAGCCTTTGTAGGGGTGAAGGGGCTCGGCCCATTATAAACAAGGGAAAAGGAAAGAGTGTTCAAGCGTTAGACAGTTGTGTGAAGTTGTGGTGTGATTCTCATGTCCCTCTTGTGCTCTATATATAGCCTATTGGTGGGAGGAAGGCCATGGATTCATTGGTTCACAATTGGGGAAGGTCAATACCTTGCTTTCTTGGTGTGCATTCTACTAGAGGTCTTGTAAGAGTAAAGAGTTGACTTGGGGTTTTGGCTTGGCTTGTAGGGGTGGTGTAGTAGCCGAAAATTATGGGGAAGAGGCAATTCTTGGATGGTAAGGTGGACAAGGTGAAATGGTTCATGTATTTTATGTTTTTGCGACTCTATTGCAAGTAGTTGACTAGTGTCCTAGGGGATTGTGTGCACACCTCTTTTGGAGACTCTTAAGGGCCAAAAACAATGAGACAAAAGAAGTTTTTGTGGCAAGTCAACTTGGTCTTGAGGTCCATGTGTTTTGTGTTGTTTCCATGTTAGTATAAGGCATGGATGTGTGGTGTGTTATGGATAAGACTGGTGAGTGTATGGTGAGTGTGTGTGTATGTATGTATGTATGTATGTATGTATGTATGTATGTATGTATGTATGTATGTATGTGTGGGTAAGGAGAGTTGTTCATTCCCAAGGTATTTTCATGTGTGTATATTGATTCCTGATGTGTTGCAAAACACATCTCTTTTCCTAAGTATTTTGTATATTAATTGGTCAGGTTGTTAGTCGTTTTGTGTCGTTTTTATTATGTATTTTATTATTTTATAGGTGTTTGTAGAGAATGAGCTCAAAATGAAAGAATTTTAATCGAGACACCAACACTTGAAAGCAAGTGTTCATGAACGTTGGAGCGTAAGCGAGAAACTTTGATCGAGCCAAGAACACCCGAAGTTGAGAAGCATGACATTAATAATAATAATAATAATAATAATAATAATAATAATATTAATAATATTAATAATAATAAAAAAACAAAAAAAAAATCCATTTTAACAAAGAGACGCAAGTCTCATTGAAAGAAACAAAATAAATAATTAAAAAAAAAAAAACAAATTGTAAAGTAATGAAAGCCCAAGGCCCAAGGAAGAACAATTGTCAGCGACACATTATTAATAGGAGGTTATATTATTTTTCGAAGAGCTTGTCAAGACAGCCGCCAAAGAGATCGACCAAAGCAGCTTTAGAGGAAAAATAGTGAGGGAGTGAAGATCAGGAATGCTCGGGTTCGATCATTGAAAGTTTTACTTTTATGTTTATTTACTTTGTGTTTATAAATATTGGTACTATAACTTCTCATTTATTCGAACCTTTGTTTTTATTGTTTTTCATTATTATGAGTAGTTAAATCTTGAACCACTACCTAGGTTGTAGGATGAATACATGTTAATTTTATAGTTCTCGGTTTATGGATTTATTTTTGAATGGTTAATGTTTTTGGTAAAAGTTTGGTTGGTGTTTATTATGATGTGTGTGCGTACTTAAGTCTAATTTATTAATTTCGAGAGTTCCATAAACGTCTTAGTGGATGTCTTTCATGTTTGGATGATTATTAGGGTTACCTGCTTGGTGCTTGTAGCTTAGTTTGTGGTTTTGGATCCAAAAGCCATAGGAACTTGATAAGAGAATTTAGAGGACTTAGGTATTCTTCCATTCTTGAGACCGGGAGATGATGGAATGTTGGGTTGTCTAGAGCTTTAGGTGTTAAGTTTTGGGTGAGACCGGGAGGTAATCCTATCCTAGTTGTCTTAAGTTTCTTGCAATTCCAAGTCATAGTTAACCCAATTAAATTACTCCTTTACATCTTCGGGTGTATTGTGATTAGAGAGACCGGGAGGTGATCGAGTCATTAGAGTACCTTTACATTCTTAGTGAGGTGGGACCGGGAGATGATCCAAGCTAGATAGCCAATGTTTTATTCTTTAGGATTCTTTGGGGTGTGTTGGTGAGACCGAGAGGAGATCTAGCACGTCTTAGGGTTTCTTAAGTTATCTTTAGAATCTGGTATCCATTCTATTTTCCATTACCGAGAGTTGAGAGTTTGCATGTAGGATTCTTGACCTAGGTAGTTGCCTTCCTATCCTGATATTTTTCTCATTTATCTTCGCTGTCTATTTATCCTTATTTATTTTATTTTACGTTATTTTAATTAATTATTAAAAACCCAAAATTCATATTTAAAACCAATTTTGTTATGTCTTAGTTGAGTCTAGTTTTGTTTTCTATTAGTGTCCTGTGGGTTCGATACTCGGACTTACTTAGTCTGTACTGCATTGATAGGTACACTTGCCTATCGTGTGGTCTAGTTTAGTTTAGTCTGTTTTATATTACTAGGTGTCTAGGTTGTTTATATTTTAAGACCATACATAGCACATCAATTCCTATATAGTGTTTTTGATGGCTTAGGAAGTCAACTTGTGTAAGAATAAGCTAATGTGTGTTCTTCATTCTACTTACTTTGGTGTTTCCATGGGAAATTGAAGTGTAAAACATGGAAATCTTGGTGATGTGTGTATGTGTGCTCGTGAATATATATACACATATATATAATTTGGATTTGCTAAACATTAACTTGTCTATGGATGTATATATGTATGTGTATTAAAATAAATACCCTTGTACACAAGTTAATTAGAGTTTAATTGTCCTCGTTGGACAATGCTTATGGGTAGTTCATGTAGATGAACTTTACGCGTTATTGGGAAATTTAAGTTTTGGACATCCAATTATGGTTTTTTAACCCCAAAATCCTTATTATGGATGGAAAATATTATATTTCAGTATTTTAGGATTTTGGGATCGATCCGGTTATTAACTATTTACCGGGCATCACCGTAACTTTAGTACAGAACTAGTTATTCAACTGTCACTCAAACCACTTTTCTAATCAATCTAAGGCAATACTTTGCACTATATAAGGACTTTGCCATTCTCCATGGACTAATTTAACACAATTAAATCCAAATTATAATTCTTTAACTAATTGCGTTAATTAATGTTGTACGGATTTTCCTCGATTTTTGCCAATTGTCACATTTAGCAATCTCCCCATTAGTCGCCGAACGATACTTAAACGAGAACAGAAGCGTATCGCAAAGGAATTCGAAGACGAGCAAAACAATAACGAGTAGTTTTAGTAGTTATTTATGTTTTTTTATTAACGATGTGTAATGTTTTTTTATTAATTAATATTTTAAGGCTTATTATTTAATTTGTCTTTCAATTATAAGTTAAATCACATTTCAAATAATAAAAATGTAAAACAAAAATAAATAAAGCCACTTCTCACCTTGAGCCACAAAATATTTAGGTGAGTGAGTCGAAACTTTATCAACAGTCCACGTTAGCACCCAATTGACTTAGGGGCCGTTTGGTTGATTAGTGCTGAATTATTAAGAGGTCTGAATGGTTAAGTGCTGAATAATTAAGTTGGATCTCTTAATGGTTAGTTTTCTTGTCGCACATTGGTATGACAGTTTCATTAAGGTTCAGCCTAGTTCAGTGCTTAATGATTCAGTGTTTAATGGTTCAGCAACATCCCAAGTCTTAATAATTTAGTCTTAACCATTTCATTCAGAGGCTGAAACAAACGCACTGAATGCTGAATCATTCAGCACTGAATGGTTAAAAGCCTCATTAAGAGGCTACCAAACAACCCCTTAATATGATAGGATAAAGTGTGTGCTCACCTTAAGCCACAACAGTCTAAGCACCATAAAACCCTTTGAGAGTATGACATGTTAGCCGAGATTTTCTATTATATATATGCTTTTAAGTATTGTATCATAAGGAATGTACGACAAAATTCATAAATGAAATCCTATGAAACTTATATTTGATAGTATTAAAAATAATTAAGATATCGAATCAAACGCTGAGTGAATTTACCAAATTACACTAATGGGTCGTTCGGGCGTTGCAGCGGGACCACAAAACTTCAGTTGGTGATTTTCAGAACATGCACAAGTTGTTATTTGGCTCAATTTGGATTTGAGCCATAACCGTAACTTTCGATTAAGGTATTTAAAAAACCGATGGGTTTCAATTATTTCAGCTTGGTAAATCGGTTAAGAACTAATAACCGGAAATTTAACTTGAAAAGAAAATTACTATAATATCCTCTAACCTCATGAACCAGTGGAAATTTTGTGAGTGGTGTCTTGTTCCAAGCCTTGCTATAGTTTTGGCTTCTCTTTGCAACAACATGATGCTTGCATAATTTTGGTATTGTTTGTTGAACTGATAGAAATGGAGCACTACATAATAAATGTCATGCTTGCAAACTGTTTGAGTGATGTTACTCTTGCACAAGTCATTTGGCTTCTGTATTAACTAAAGCAATATAAGCCAAAATCTGAAGTAATGCTTTTTTTTCTAATTATGTTTTAATTTATGACACACTTTGAATTTAAAGTGTAACTTGTTGCTTGGAAAAGCTTTATTAATTGATTTTGAGAATATGCAAAACGAAAATACATGTATATAAGAGCAGAAACATCAATCCAAAAATTGTCCACTCTAAATTTGAAAAGTCAAATACATATCTGTCATTTTTTAAATTCCAAATTCAACATAGATGTTTATAGTTTTGTGCTTTTAAAGTGTGTTTAAAGATTTTGTTATAACGATATTAAGCTTAAAGCGTATGACAAACTTAGTTTATCAAAGCAAACACCATAAAATTTTGTTTGATTTCATTGATTAATTGACCGATTCTAGATAAAGAATGCATAAAAAAGCTAAAATGGATATAGCTAAAACTTTAAAAAGTACTCCAATTAATATATTGTTAAACATAATCCATTAATATAAATAATACAACTTAAATAAATAAAACCCGCACTGAAATATAAGAAGTACACAGCGAAAACATTTTCAAATATTAAAAGTAAACCAAACCATTTGGTACCATATGAAATATTCTAAACCGAAGGACATACCAAGAATCGAGACAATTCGTATACATGATCAAAACCATTTTGTGGGTTTTAATATTTAATATTATTTCATATAATAATGCATAAAATAAAATACGCACCTGAGTGTGAAAACCTTCGCTGCTATTGATTATCATTGGTGGAGTTGGCACCTCCGTTGATGGCTTATGCATAGTTTGTTCCATATTCTTTTGTTTAAATAAAAAAAATACATCAAACCATTTATACTAACCTAATTGGATAATTGCAAAACCTCTAAAGACAATGCATAAAAGCAAAAATATAAAAAAGTAAACACACAAATGAAAATGTAAGCCACCACTGCCTTTATCTTTGATGAGTTCTCCATAAGGTCTTCGTGTTTCTGTCATTCAAACAAATAAATAGCAAACAACATACGAATTGGAACCAAAAAACTAAAAAACCTACCTTTGATCTACTGCAATTCTTGTGACGCCTAAAGATGTTGAACAAAGAAGCTAGTCATTTTCCAATTTATACTCAAATAGGTGAGGTTTTCAATCGGATTATGGTTTCATCTATTCAATCAATTTATGACTCATATTAAAATCTCCATATGTTAAAAAATGAAGCAACTCAGTTTCCTTTGGTTTTCAGGATAACACAAATTCAACTTTTCAACTCCTCATCTCGGTTTTGAAACTCACCCTAACATTGTCACTACTCACAAATGTTATAGTAATTTATATAGACATAAATTCAACTTCACAACTTTTTATCTAAGTTTTGAAACTCACCCTTAAATTGTCACAAATGTTATAGTAATTTAAAGATTGTAGAAAAGACAACTTTACCCCAAAATAATCTTCTTTACTATTATCTATACTATCTATTATCAATACTATATTATAAAGCATGAGGCAAGGATACCAACCAAATGTAAGTAATTACTATACTTTATGCTTATGGTACAACATCTTAATAAAGTTAGCAAGAGGTTAAAATAGTCTTTCTACAATATTATTAAATTATATTAATTAAAACCCATCTAGAATTAAGTATAAATATTGATAATATAAAAAGATAGTAAAAAGATTTGTGATATAATTAAAATTTCTTTGTTATAAAGATATACATATTAATTAAAACCCATATAACATTAATTATAAATATTGATATTATAAAAAGATAGTAAAAAGAGTTGTGATATAATTAAAATTTCTTTGTTATAAGAATATACATTATGGAGACTATACATATTCTAACTCTCATATACCATTAAGTTTGTATTAATGTTTTTTTATAAACAAATATATTATGGAGACTATACATATTCTAACTCCCATATACCATTAAGTTTGTATTAATGTTATGTTCCTATAAATAGAGGCTTATTGTACTTGTTATAACTCATTGATAAAGAGCTCTCTCATTTTCCATCATACCTTTCTCTCTATAAGTTTTGTTCTTATGTTTACATATACGTTATATAGTGATTGCTAAGAATAACCATGGAGAATACGGGAAGTGGTAGCATCTCGCGATAAACTTTAACAACTTATGTTCCTGATTGAGATATAACTTAAAAGAGAAACACGCAAGATGTGAAGCGAAATGTATTACGAGGGAAATTGTGGACAATGTTGGAAAATTCGTGCATCATGACACATGTCAGTGATGTAACACAAATAAAAACATTCCCATTTTGTGATATGATTAAGCTCGTTGGTTTTTTGATTTTGCATGTATGTTGGTGATAATGGAACGCTAGCATCTAGGACGATTTGTGGTAGTTTGATGTTGTTATTTGAATCTCTAATCTAATTCATATCCATTCGAATTAGAACATACCAACATGGATGGCTTCCATGTTATTGTTACAAAACCAAATACATTAACTTTCCTTGTATTTGTTACATTTATTACGAGTAAAAGTTACTATAATTCCTAATATACGTTGTCTTCATCATGTCATGTACAAAGAACAAAAGAAAAGAAAGACTGATATTGAAGTGAAACGGTAACAAAACAACAATAATAAATACACGACAATACTAAATGTATGTAAAGCTATATACATTGCTTATCTAGGTTTAGATTACCAAATCAATTTCATATTTTATTTATATAAAGAAATGTTAAGAATGTCTACAAGTTTCACTGTATCTAATATTGGTATATCTTATTAACGTAGTTTAAAGCAACTATAAGCCTCATTACTCTTAATTTTTTTTTATAAATTGTTAACTCTTACAACTTATAACTGTTTTATAATCTTCATCATTTTTTTTACAACTTATAAACTATAATAATTGGTTAGATATACTATGGTAAGAATATGTAGTGGTTGCATTGTAGGTGATGGCGCAACAGGTAACCGATCCCACGTTGGGTCAAAATATGACATGGGTGGGATAGTTTGAACATCGGCCTGGATCTCACGCAAACATAAACAGGCATTCAACTAAATTGGTTCGGCTTCTTGTTCGTTAAACAAAAATGCAAATGTCGGGGTTCATTATTTGTTTTTGACGTAATTATCAACTTATGTTTGAAGCAGAACATTATGTAAGAGTCCGTTAGCATATATATAAGCCCGTACAAGAGTTAATAAATTGTGTAATATGCATACTTAGTCCTTTGGCTAATTAAGAAAAGTTTTTATTTTTAGAATTTTGGCAAGAATAGTTTATATGTTTGACGCTCATGGTAAATTAGTTGTAAAGTCTAATCAAATCAAGTTAAGCAAACCAACTTGATTTTTGATCAAGCCGAGCTCGAGTTTAAGATTCCATCCTTATTTTAAATTAGAGTCAACCCAAACCATCTTGGTATGAAGTGCAAGTCAGACTCGAGCTGGCATTGGCTCGACTCAACGTATAATTGTTGTGTTCCCCGCCGCATCGCGCGAGCATCCTACTAGTACCATAAACATAAGCACTTGTTATTACTTAAATTTTACGGACATTCATCCCGAATGCTTTACAATATACTATAGATAGATTTGCTTACATATTAAATAATAATAATAATAATAATAATAATAATAATAATAATAATAATAATAATAATAATAATAATAATAATGTCAAGAATTTATGTAATATTTTTGGCAAATTATTAACCTTTTATTTTGATGGAGACAACCAACCTACTCTTAAGGACGTTTCACTTTTTTCTGCATCACTAACCACATGTATTGTCAATATACACACGTAATTACTCGAATTCCTGTAATACATTTTTTTATCGTGTTAATATATAGCATCATTTTGTTTAATTAAACGAATTATTACAATCGCCTAATTTGCCTAAGGAAAACCTAACTATTTCTTAAGGGGAACAATAACTAATGTGAATTGACTTGATCTTGTATTTATTTCTTTTGAACAAAATAAATCCAATTACATACTTAAATTTGACTTCCAAACTATATTCTGTACGTATTTGTGAAATTAAATATCAAACTTTGTATAGTTAGTTTACACAATTTGAAACGATATAGTATATTCCTGTATATTTCTCTGTGGTTGCGTTCCTCTCAAAATAAATAAATAAATAAATAAATAAATATTAGAGCATATTAAAATAATCCAAAAGTGCCATGTCTTGATGGAAAAACACACTACATCATTGCACTTTCTGTCTATGGAGAATTGGAGATGATTACTATTCTAAGGATAACTATTTTTAATACAAGAGTATAAATTTATAAATTTATAATTCATTTTTCCTTTACGTTTTGGTGCACTTTCTGTCTAGGCCCCTGTGAATTTCCTCTCGGATCCCGCTCGCAAAAGGGAGATGCACCCTGCGTCTAACAGATCTCCTTGTCTTTAAGTTGGCCGGGGGTAAATATGTTTGTGTTGACCTAACAGGTGTATCTCCTCCAGTTGGGTTAAGAGATAGTAGGTTTGTAGCAGGGCAAGCGATGCGAAAAGCAGATGCGAAGAAGGTAGAAAAGCATGCTAAAGCTTGCGAGAAGAACCAACATGTTTTTGTACCCTTGGCGTTTGATACCTTTGGCTCATTAATTATCAAATGAATTTTAGAGAGGTAAAGTAGAGGATCAACGATTAATTAAAAATGTATTATTTACTAATAATGCAAAAATATTTGAACATTTATATTCCAGAGAAGAAGGAGATAATCGGACCAAATAGAATTCAAAGATTTAATGATGCAACACTAAAAAATTTAAGGCTATAATCATATACGGTTTTCATTAGACTATAAGGAGATGGAATAGGGGCGTGATGCGCCATGTGACACAGATGCGAAGAAGGTAGAAAATCAATCTAACACATTATATGACCTGTATGACCATTTTCCATATGTTATACAATCCGTGTAACATTTTATTCTATAATATGTCAATAGAGTTTCTTTAGGCGCAGCCTTTTCATCATTTTCTATTTTTTCTGTTCATTTTGTCAATGCAATATTATCGTTTGGCTATATAAACAACCACCAAAATTTTATTAATGTAATACCAGGAGTCCAAAACACACATCAGTTAATACAAATTATTTACTGATCAATTCAATTACATAAATAAAATTCCAAACACAAGAAGGAGAGAAATGGCACTGTCTCTATCCTGGCATTAGAACTCAAGCAAGAACAAACATAAGGACCAAAGAAACCAAGCTGATCAACCAAGATGCTACGACCGGAGAAATGGTTGCCGATGATGCTGGAACCTTTCCGGTTGTTGATGGGGTTGGAGTAGGCTTGGCGGATGAAGAACCGTCTGATCCAGTTGGTGTTGGGGTGGCACCATCACCAGCAACCGAACAGACACCTTCATCCCACCGCTGCAGTGTCCCATCACACCACAAACGAAGTAATGTGTACCTGTTTTGTTTAGAGCGATTGTGGTGGGGCTGGAAGTGTACGATGTTATGGTGTTTGCGACGTTGCATTTGTCATAGTCGTCTGAGCTCACTTCAGCTACCGTGTGACTACTTCCATAGTTGAAAACTAGCCAAAAGCCATAAATGAATGGATTAATATTAGTGTTTTAAATGAGTCAAGTCGAGTTGGGTTGGGTCTGCACGTTAATCTTAATGCCCTGAAATATTGAGCTCAAGCTTAACTTGTAGAAAGCTCGTGGCTTGTCAAGCTAAATCGTTTATTTAAAAAAAATACATTTTCACTTTGACATATGTAAATATAAAACCTAAATAGAACTTATAAACAAAAGAGTATATAAATTTTTTAATATACTTTTGCCTTATAATTTAAATTTAATTGTATTAAAAATTTTGGATTTTTATAAAGGAGCCAGCATACCAGCTAAACGAGCCAGCTCGGCTAGTTCTGTTCATTTACAAACAGCTTTTTCTTAACAGACAACAAACTTTTGCACAATACTTTACTATCACCTTAGGTTCATTTTGTGAAATAAAAAAAAAAAAATAAGACACTAATGTTACCAAGGCTATCTCCGATTTTGAATGTTTTGCCAGCAGCCCAAGTGCTATAGTCAACACTAAGTGACCAACCAGCCTTGTCTCCGACGGTATAAACTTCGGCTACACATGATATACCACAAGTCACCAATACCAACAACACAAGCCCAATTGTGTAAGTACTCATTCTGTGTGTTTTGATGCGTTTGCAGTGAGAGATATATTATTGGTGCTAATAGATGTGGAAGACTTCTGGCTATATAGGGGTTAGAAAGTGGAGCCCCGATACTTTATTGACTAGCTATTACTTTTCTATACTAATAAATAAACTAAATAGTAATAACTTAGGAAACTTGTTATAATTTTAGGTCTTCTTAACTTGTGTTTTATGTGTTTCGCGTTCTATGGAATAATGATCTAGCTGAAGAGTGAGGTATAAGTAAATGTTACGTCTATCACTAGAGATAGAAATATTGCTTTCATGGAGACCTCTGCTATAAATTATTTTTAGATAATGATACTAAAAAGTGTATATACTTGTAGACATTTAATATAGATTTCTTTTTCGATACTTATTTCTTAACTAGCTGATAACCCCGGGAGGGTCCCGGGGTTGAAAAATCTAATTTTACGTGATAACCTATTGCAAATGGCTCAAGTTAACTAACCACAAAATCCCTCAATCATTGCATGTTCATAGTATTCTAATCAGTAATAACTCATATTCCCTAATCTAAAACCTAATCAGTAATCATCTAAAGAATCACTTATGTAAGCTGCAACTATTAAAAAACTCATCACATCTCTATAATTTCTCACATTCTAATGGCTCTTATAATTCCTAACCTAATCAACTAAACAAACACTTAAGTTGGAAGTTGTAATCATTGCATCTCATTATGCCACGTGGCATAATCAAGAGATGGTTGAGGCCACCATTGAACACCACGTCAGCAACTATCAATTCTTTCCGGGAGCATCCCGGGGTTGAAAAATATAACCATTCTAATAATACTAATACTAATAGTAATAATATTACTCTTGTAATTAGATAAATAAAAAAATAACCTTGCTATAAGGTGACACCATGTGTTGCAGTGTTGCGCGATTCTTTCTCCTAACTTCTCTTGATGAAGTATACCTAGTAAAATTCTAATGATAACATGGCGATTGGGCTGATTTTCATCATCGTAGATAAGAACTTGTTTTAAAAGAAAAAACATGATTAATGAATAACATGAACACTTTGTGTGTTTTGTTCCTGTATGAACGAAACCCCACAAAAAATAGTCGATTTTCTCTGTTTTTTATATAGGACTATGGTACTCGTTGGAAAGATAATAAAACGCTCGTTAATTTGGTGTAATTTTTTTCTTTAAAAAATCTCGTATATAAAAGATATAAACGTTTAAAAATTACGAAAGGATACGTGGGAGAGAAAATTTTAAATTTATTTTTAAATTCTTTTTTTCCTAAAATAACTCAATTTAATTTAGGGTTTTATGTTTATCTTTTTTTTAATTAAAAAAGGAAATAGTTCAAAAACACTAAAATCTTTCAATTATGATGCCACGTGGCACTCTCAAGGGGAGGTTGAGGCCTCCATTACACGTCACGTCAGCATATACGTTTTCTTTTATATATATAGATAGATATAGATAGATTATGGTTATTATTTAAGTTTTCGAATCACTATATTTGAAGCCAAATAACTAAATAAACTCATTCTTCTTACATAAAAGCTCATATTTGAGCCACTAAAGATCAAGTTCAACATTATGTGCCTTAAAATATTTTTTTTAAAGAAGAACAATATGCGTTTATATATGCTATTAGGAATGCCCGCGCGTTGCTGCTGGTAAGTTTTGGCTAGGATTTTAGGGTAAAGGTTTCAAATTCATTAACCCAACCCATATGAAGATGTTTACCTCATTTGAATTCACTTTTAACTCATTTCAACACTAAAGAGATGGGACCTTGCAACGGGTATTCAGACGTTATCCGTTCGGTTTGTCACAGTATGTCAACATGTGTTTTACATCTATTGAAAGCCACAACTTTAATTAAAATTCAAATCAATAGTAGTTGTATTCATCCCATAAACGACCCAATTCCGTTGTTCTCATTCATATAAGCGAAACATATCATTTTTCTAGAGTAATAAAAAACTTCATATTCATATAACTTGACTCATATTTTCTAGAGTAATAAAAATTATATTATAATTTAGCACTTGTAGTTCAAATGTAAATCTATAATACAATTTTGTCCTTAACATATCTTTCCTACGCCCTGCCATTAGATCTTCTTCTTTTCCTTCTTATTTCAACACATCAAGGATGATCTACACACTAATATCCTCCAATAGTTGACCAAAGCGAAAAGGTTGGCTTTAGGTCAATTGAGAAGGGGTATTTATATTGGCAACATATCCCTAAAGAACTAAACTCGACAACACTTAATGTTGTATCAATTGCATTGTTAAGCATTATATAAAAACTAGCTTTTATCCCGGAAGTGTCCCGGGGTTGAAAAATATAACAATTCTAATAATACTAATACTAATAGTAATAATTATAACTCTTGTAATTAAATAAATAAAAAAATAACTTTGCTATAAGGTGACACCATGTGTTGCAGTGTTGCGCGATTATTTCTCCTAGCTTCTCTTGATGAAGTATACCTATGCATCTTTAGAAGAGTAAAATTACAATGAAAGCATGGCGATTGAGCCTAATTTCAACATCGTAGATAAGAACCTAGTTTAAAAGAAAAACATGATTAATGAATAACCTGAACACTTTGTGTTTTTTTTCCCGTATGAACAAAACCCCACAAAAAATAGTCGTTTTTTTTCTCTGTTTTTTATATAGCACTATGGTACTCGTTGGAAAGATAATAAAACGCTTGTTAATTTGGTGTAATTTTTTTATTTAAAAAATCTCGAATATAAAAAATATTAACGTTTAAAAATTATGGGAGGAAACATAAAAGAGAAAAATTTAAATTTGTTTTTAAATTCTTTTTTCCTAAAACAACTCAATTTAATTTTAGTAATTGAGAATTGAGAGAGAGAGAGAGATAAATTTAGGGTTTTATGTTTAACTTTTTTTAATTAAAAAAGAAATAATTCAAAAACACTAAAATCTTTCAATTATGATGCCACGTGGCAGTTTCATGGAGAGGTTGAAGGGACCATTGCACGCCACGTCAGCAATGTTCAATTCTTTTATATATATATAGATAGATCAGATGGTAAAACTTTGTTCAGAAGCTCAACTGGAGCACATTTGAGATCACTATCAACTAACATGGTGTCTAAATTAAATAAAATAGTAAATATTGAAATTCACTTTTAATAGTGTATGTATGGGACATTGATGGAATGAAATAAGTAAACCAACCCATCATTGTGTCCTATATGAATTCATCTTTTTTTCTTTTTCTGTCAAATAGTAACTTATGTGTCCTTTCATGTGGTTGAAAAGCAACAAACCACATTATATTACAATCTTTACATCATTTTGAGAATAATCCAGGCTAAAAATATAACCAGTTTAAACTGGCTAGTACAACCGGTTAACTGTTTCTGAGTCCGACCTGATACGGTATAAAAAACTGATTTTTAAAACATTCACCATTCTACGTATAAACTTTCTAAATAGTACACAAAAGCCAATCATTTAATTATATTTCAAATATATAAATACGCCTATAACAAATGGTGGAATGCAGTAGACTAAAATCAGTGCCATCAACATTTCGTGGCTAAAGATCATTTTTTGAAGTTTTCATAAGAATGGGACTGTTTGCATGCTAGTTTCAGATGAAACATACGTCTGCGTTTGAGCTAAAAATGTGATTTTTGATCTAAACAACATCTATGGAACAAATTTCTTTAGAGAGAAAGCAAGTTCTTACCATGATTAAAGTAACTCATAAACTAAAGGGGTAACTTTGCTAAATAGTAACCTAGTTTTAGGAGTGTTCTAATCAAGTCACTCATAAAAAAATTGTTCAAATTAGGTAACTAAAGTTATTTTAATGTTCTAATCATAGATAATTTACCCATTTTAGAAGGTCATCAATCCATATGACTTTTAGTTAGTTATTTTTTTAAATGTTGACTTGGATTATCAATAATAACATGGATTAAAAATTGGAAAATCTATATCTATATCTATATCATATAATAAAAGAGTATCTAGGGCTGAGGACCCATTTAACTTCGGTATAGTTTCTAATACCCGATCCATGACCCGGTTTTCTAACCCTAAAACCCGGATATATATATATTTTTTTTCTTTTTGGTTTGTAAGCATTTAATATAACCACCCATTCAACATTCATTCTCTTTCGATACAAACCCTAACTGCACAAGAATATCAATCGTTCATTCATCTCAGGCAACCACATATTCGATTTCCCTTTCATCGATTTACCTTTTATTCGATTTCGTTTCTGTTTATTCAAAATGTGTTCACTGGAAACCTAATCTTTCACGATTCTGCAATATCTTTTTAAAAAATTGAGTTAACAGATCTTTTATAATGGTTACAAAGATTTGAAATCATCTTTAGATACTAATGAATTCATTATTAATCAATTCCTTCTGTCTTCATATGATTAAGGGTTTTGAGTCATCTATTAATTTAAGTTGTTGTATTTAGGGCTTATCATTATCATATGTTATATATTTTTTTTCAATTAATCCTGTTTTTTTTTCTTTTCATAATCCAGTATTTACTATTGAATCCAAATATTCTATATTTGACATATGTTGGTTGATTTAGGGTGATTGCAGATGGTTTGCTTTGAGGAGTTTGTAGTCTTTTAGAATGTTATTCAAGTGTTCTCGGCATGTTCTTGAGAATTACATATATTATGGTTATTCATAGTATGTGTGAATGTTTTTGAACACTTGATCAAAAATTGAAAATGGATTTGGATGGGTATTGGTTATGGATCTGGGTAAGATCCGATCATGATTGAATTTCCTTATTTGGAGGCGATATTCTTGGATAAAATTAATTTCAAATTTAATTTGATTGTATAATTTCTTTTAAATTTGGATTTCTTTGTTATGTGTTGACTTAGGTTTCTTTATTACTAGATTATCTTTTAATCTTGATGCTTTTAATTGTTAAAAAACTGAAAAAATTAATTACGTGTTTGTTTTCGGTACAAGGGTAAGACTCATTTTGTTTCATGAAAAAGCATCAAAGATTATACTAATGTCTGCTGAATCCTTGCTTTCAGAAAATAAGGTATTTCTATACTTATTTTATTATATATTTTTTTATCTTCAATGGAAATTTTTAATTAATATAATTTATGTTTTAACAAAAAAATATGCAATATATTTTTCTATTACAGGGTACTTACACCGTTACGTTTGTATGTGAGGATCGAATTGTCAAAAAAAGACTATGATCAAACAAGTATATCAATTCAGGTGCGGAATCCCTGAATCGATTACGAAATGATAATAAAACTAGCAAAACACACAAATCACTTTCAAAGATTTCATTTCATTGATAAACATGTTGATAATCTTTACAATTGATGTTTACAATGTTATAATTTAATATCAGACATAAAGAAACCCTAGGGAGAGAACACACTCAAAGGAGGGAAACAAAATGACCAAAAGTTAAACTTAAAATCTGATTCAGCCTATTTATAGAACTGCACATTCGACCTTACGTAAGGACGAATGTGCACGTTCGACCGTTCAAAGGGGCGAATCAGCACTATGCATAACAAAAACTTCCTTCGACCTTGAGCTTCTCCCTTCGACCAAAACTTTCACCTTCGACCATGTTATTTTCCACCTTCGACCTTCCGTAAATGGCAAAACAAGATTGATTAGCAATTCAATAGCACTAGTCGCACAATATGCATCAACAACGTTTTTTATTAAATTTTTAATTAATATAATTTATATAAATTTAATCATTGAATATGAAAGGTGTGTTTCTAAAAATAAAATGTGTTTTAAATGGTAATAATTAAATAAATTCATAAAAATCAATGTATAAATTTTCAAGTATAAAATTTCAAAAATTTTGAATTTTCAGTTTCAATTTTTCAAAATTTTGAATACAAATTTTAGATTTTTTTCTTTATTTTAAATCATATCAATTATTAAAAACATACTTTAAATAAACCAATCATCATTATTAATATATAGCTTTTGAATCGGATATTTCAAAATTGATTTAGAACATATATTCATGACTTGTTTTGGTGTAAAATAAAGTGGAATAAACTTTTCACAAAAGACTTAAGGTAAAAACCTAAATATATTTGCAAAAGCTGCATAAAAAACGCATGTTTTCTGTAACATCGCGAATTTCTCCTAATTTTTTTTTGATAAAAAGAATGTATTGTTTTAAACAATATATGTTTTAAATACCTTAAACTAATAATTATTTGTATCTCGACACTTTTGTACGTTTTAAAAATATTTCGAGTCACTTTCGGGCTTATATAATCATATTATGAATTTAGAATAATATAGTTTTAGGGAAATAATTGCCAAAAAAGATTTGTGTGGACCGGGACTTGAACCCGCGTCCACAGCCAACCAACACACAGTGACAACCAACTGAGCCAACTATCATCTTGTGTAGTATTTCAGAAGAAAATAAACTTAACACATTCCTTAAATTGATTAGTCAAAGTCTTAGTCAAACAGTCAAAGTCTTAGTCAAACAGTCAAAGTCTTAGTCAAATAGTCAATTCATCATAAAACCTTACTTTATGGTGTTGACCAATTTTAATGGCTAATTGACTCCAAAACTAGTATAAAAACCCACCTATGACCCATTATACTTTGCACCTCTAAATCGATTGTTTCAATCCGATTAAACTTTCCCTCATACCTTTCTTCTATAGTCTATTACTTCTACAATTGAAGCTTTGATTATAAGCTCTTGTAATTGGCGAATTGGAAGCTTGATATTCTTTCTTTTTCGTTTTTCTTCAATTTGGACTAGCTACGTTGTTGAGTCTTTGGGATTCGCCTCGCATACATTCACAACACATTATTCTATTTTTTCACAAGACATAACATTTTGCTAAGGTGAGTTTTACATAGCCCCTTTTCTATTTATCACTATTTTTGGGGTGAAACATGTTACAACATTCTATATGCAATTCAATCATAAAGTGTCTATGTGTTTTTCTATGTTGCATTATGTCTTAAACATGACTAGGGTAAGCACAATATTCTAGCATAATCATTAACATTGATCAGCCGACGGTATACAATGATAGATCTATTGGACTGACAATCCCACCCGGATACGTGCCTCCTACAAAGGTAGCGTGGGTGATTGTTATCGCATAACATAATCGAGTGAACCATGAGCGTATGGGATGGACCACAATATAACAGTCACAAGGGTTGATTATGCACTCGATTTACTTCTAGTATGTTTTCACATATGGACTAGACTTGCCATGACACTTGAATTGTACAAGTTTTATTTGATTATCAAAACCTATGTAATTCTCACCAACTTTTGTTGACCCAAAATATTTTCAAACTTAACATGTTTCAGGTTATAGCTTGCTTGAAGATTAGAGTTATTGCTTGAAGATGCGTAGCTAGTATTTTTCATTTTGGTGTACAAAATTCTTGGAACAATTGTATGTAATTTATTTAAATCATTTATTGAAATTTATTATTTACCATGAGCTACTGAAAAATCATCAATACGTGACATCCCGATGTTTCCGCCATCGGTTGGGGTGTTACAGATTGGTATCAGAGCCATGGTTATAGGGAATTAGGTTATTAGAAAAAAAAAATAATCTAGTCTATAACCATAGGATTTTAATCAGTACTTGCTCCTTTTACTTGCAACCTTACTTGTTTATATTCTCTATTTTTACTTCTTATCCTTACTTTAGTCCCTACAAGAAGAGTGCTCTCCATCACAAGATATACTCTTAGACTAATAGGACAAATCCTCAGGTTTAGCCTGAACCACCTTTAAGATCTCGTCGAAGTTCTAGATTTTAATAACGAACACGTGCAATCTGGAAGGGTGAACGCCTGTATTCTGAGTTTTCTGTCTAGGACAGGCATTGCGCATATATCCTAATCAGACGAGGGACCCGGATGCCTACCTGGGAATTCTCGGGATGAGTGTTCACTTATAGGCTAAAGCATGTCTTCATTATGTTATTAGAATCTAGAAGTTTTGATAAGTCAACGTTTTCGTTTATTCGTTTTAATTAATGAATAAATGATTACACTCACTTTCCTTAAACTAAGCTCTAAAATCTCAAAATTTTACAGCTTAAATCAATCTCATATCATAACCATCTATGGATTTCACAATCACACTTCACCTTACCATCTTAGCCACTTTTTAAATATTCAACACCCTACCCAAATCATATTATTTCATTTCTCCACATGTTACTTATTTTTTTAAAAACTATAACCTCATACCTTAGCACAAACTAAAGATTTCTAAATCTTGTTGTATTTTCATTACCTAGTAACTTTACAAAGTACATATTTTTGTCAAAAGATGTCCTTGAACTTAAATTCAATTGTTTATTTATTGACGTAACAAACAATTTTCTATATAATGCTTTAAACTATTAAAAATCACTTAATAGAACCTTGATCTTCAAAACCTAATGTCATGCTTGAAATCTCCAACTAACGGGAATATTTTAATCAAAGCCCACTTAGCTTGTACTATTTAACAACTTTGCTTTATGTATAAAACCAATTTTGAAAATAAGATTTTTTTTCCCATAGGAATAATATCTAGTCTCTAAATTCTCCATCGACACTCACTCATTTTCAACTTGTTCAAATTTTTACAATATTTGGCATATACCACAATCATGTTTTCTTATACACTTGATTATAACCTTTGATCCAAACCCCAAAATTTACACTGCTACATAATCTCCTTACTATAAAATAAACTCTTTATAAACTATCTTCACATTCACTATCTCTCACAACCCTGATTCTGCTTCAAGATTTTTCATCATCGTCTCAAGAACTAAATTCATATCCTTCACCTTCTCACACATGAGCTAGTTACCCATGATAACCAAACTATTGAAACTTGATTGTGTGTTGCATCAAACATAATCCTTAGTTATACATGAGGATTCGATTATCTACCATATTTAAACATTTGATACTAGAAATCATGGAATATAAACTATTTGCTATAAACGCACCTAGAGTCATTAACCTTATCTAGGACAACACTATTACAACTGGCATGCTATGCTTGATACTTGATTGTTTATATGTACATATTATAAATTTGCAATTTATGTGTGAAATAATTGGTACACTTAATCAAACAACTGGTAGAGGATGAAGTACTTGCTCAACAGTTAGTTGAGTACCAAATAACCTACTCAATGATTGGTAAAGGTCATCATGCCTGCTCAACAGTCGGTAGAGGCCCTACAACCTGCTCAACGACTGGTAGAGGCTATCGCACCTGCTCAACAATCGGTAGAGGTTCTTACTCACTGACTGGTAGAAGTCTTTTTCCTACTCAACAGTTGGACTCATTTTTGGATACATTGTAAACGATTCAATCACAAGGTTATTTTGCATTACTTACATGTGTGTTTAGAGTCATAGAAGGACACAAAACCCTAATGTAAGGTAAATTGGTGATTGCGGTCCGGAACGTAATCATGAATTTACAGGTACGTTAAGGTAGTGTGAAATTCTAATAAGGTTTTAGTAGTTCATTTGGTTTTCATATAGCCAATCAATTCATGCATTTCTTATAAGATTCCTAAAACATAAGTTTAGTATTTTGCTAGATTCTTATGCTTCTTGCTATTTCAGACGAACCTAATCCAATCCTTAAAACTCACATCTCAAACCTCTTATCCAAATTATTCGAAACAAATTATTCTATTACCTATAAATTCATGTCGTGCCTTAACCCAAACCACAACTGCCTTAATTTCTACCTAATCAACCTCAAACCTGTGTTTTTAATAACTTCGGGACGAAGTTTCCAAAAGTAGGGGAGACTGTAACATCGCGAATTTCTCCTAATTTTTTTTTTGATAAAAAGAATGTATTGTTTTAAACAATATATGTTTTAAATACCTTAAACTAATAATTATTTGTATCTCGACACTTTTGTACGTTTTAAAATTATTTCGAGTCACTTTCGGGCTTATATAATCATATTATGAATTTAGAATAATATAGTTTTAGGGAAATAATTGCCAAAAAAGATTTGTGTGGACCGGGACTTGAACCCGCGTCCACAGCCAACCAACACACAGTGACAACCAACTGAGCCAACTATCATCTTGTGTAGTATTTCAGAAGAAAATAAACTTAACACATTCCTTAAATTGATTAGTCAAAGTCTTAGTCAAACAGTCAAAGTCTTAGTCAAACAGTCAAAGTCTTAGTCAAATAGTCAATTCATCATAAAACCTTACTTTATGGTGTTGACCAATTTTAATGGCTAATTGACTCCAAAACTAGTATAAAAACCCACCTATGACCCATTATACTTTGCACCTCTAAATCGATTGTTTCAATCCGATTAAACTTTCCCTCATACCTTTCTTCTATAGTCTATTACTTCTACAATTGAAGCTTTGATTATAAGCTCTTGTAATTGGCGAATTGGAAGCTTGATATTCTTTCTTTTTCGTTTTTCTTCAATTTGGACTAGCTACGTTGTTGAGTCTTTGGGATTCGCCTCGCATACATTCACAACACATTATTCTATTTTTTCACAAGACATAACATTTTGCTAAGGTGAGTTTTACATAGCCCCTTTTCTATTTATCACTATTTTTGGGGTGAAACATGTTACAACATTCTATATGCAATTCAATCATAAAGTGTCTATGTGTTTTTCTATGTTGCATTATGTCTTAAACATGACTAGGGTAAGCACAATATTCTAGCATAATCATTAACATTGATCAGCCGACGGTATACAATGATAGATCTATTGGACTGACAATCCCACCCGGATACGTGCCTCCTACAAAGGTAGCGTGGGTGATTGTTATCGCATAACATAATCGAGTGAACCATGAGCGTATGGGATGGACCACAATATAACAGTCACAAGGGTTGATTATGCACTCGATTTACTTCTAGTATGTTTTCACATATGGACTAGACTTGCCATGACACTTGAATTGTACAAGTTTTATTCGATTATCAAAACCTATGTAATTCTCACCAACTTTTGTTGACCCAAAATATTTTCAAACTTAACATGTTTCAGGTTATAGCTTGCTTGAAGATTAGAGTTATTGCTTGAAGATGCGTAGCTAGTATTTTTCATTTTGGTGTACAAAATTCTTGGAACAATTGTATGTAATTTATTTAAATCATTTATTGAAATTTATTATTTACCATGAGCTACTGAACAATCATCAATACGTGACATCCCGATGTTTCCGCCATCGGTTGGGGTGTTACATTTTCGACAAGTTTTGCACGTTTAAAACACTTATTTTCAGGTCTGATGTAAAAAAGCTTTTTTATTGTAAAAAGGTGTATAAAATTCATTATTTAGGGTGTATTATATGTTTACCATTGTAAAGAATGCCTACAGTGAAAAACTATGAGATAAAAGTCACCGAAATGTGATGTTTGAGGCGCGTAACGGTTAAGTTTTGTGGCCGATTTAGAACAGCAAATTGGTCCTATTTTGTGGTTTATATGCTTGCCCTAGGGTTTAAATTAATTTTATATGATGTTCATAGGTTAACATGAAACATTGGAAACTCGTTCGATATGGAAATTGCTAGAACATGTCTTATTGTGCGTTAAGATGGTATGTAAGCATGTATGAGTAATTTGGAATAAATTTTGTGAATCTATGTGATGAATGACTCGTAAGTTAATTACTTGGATAATTACCAAAAAGCCTAGGCGTTCTATTTGTAATTTGTGTTTACTAAGAATGGCGGCGTTCGATAAGAACGACTTTATGTGAAACACGAGTCTTGATTTTAGTAGGTCAAGTTATGTGCTACGTGTATGTATTTGATTATAATGAAATGAAATAGATACTAGGTCAAGTTATGTGGCATTTAAATTGGATTAAAGTATGTGTTAACATATAATTGTGGACCTAAGGGTTGGAGGATTAAACGCGATATGCATGTACGTGAGGTTTAAAACTTAACCTATCGTCAAGGTCACTAATGGGTCAATAGGGTAAAGGCTAATGGAAATTAAAATCTTTTTAGTTAATCTAAGTCAAGGAAGTTTGGTGACTAACTTGAATAGACTTAGAATGTTCGCTAAAATAGTCTTATGGATTATAGGGTATTGTTAGTAAAGAATTGTGGTTCAGACTACGGAATTGCTTGATTGCTATGCTTGAGGTGAGTTTCACGACCCCTTTTATTTTTAAATGTTTTTGAACGTTTATAATCGGGGGATTAACATGCTTGTATGATGGGTACACTAGAACTTGTAGAACATTTGATAGCCTTGGGTAGGTGCACGACGTGTGCGTTGGACGCCCCGTCTATCCCTTCGGGAGGATACTTCCCTGAATTTCTTAATCATTAGCTCTTTGTTTAGAGCCGTGGATTATGTTAATAGATCTATTGGGTTGACGCCCCTTCCCCGACCAGTTGGACTGGGTCTTATGGGAAAACATATTCTGTCAAAAGTTCTTCTAGGAGTTCAAATCTTGGGAAGAAAAGTTGTGCTTTGATAAAGAGCCTTAGGTCTAAATCATGCTTGTAAGACCTAGCTAGTCTACATGGTTCTCAGTTTTTGAACAAGGAAATATGTTTAATTGCCTTAAAAACCTGTGAACTCGCCAACATTTTTGTTAATATTTTAAGCATGTTTTTCAGGTACTGATGCATAGGATTTTTGGAGTGGGTTTAGCATGCGCTACTATGGACATGATGTTGGGACCATAAAACTTGAATATAGAGGTGTAAATGATGCGCAATGGCTCGAGAGCTACTCGGGATCAGATCGGTAAAAAGCTCAAACGAGCCGAGCCTTAACGAGCCCGAGCTCGAGCTTGAAATATGACTCATTAAGTTATCGAGCCCGAGCTCGAGATTTTCATACAGATGTGATACCCCGCAATTTCAGGTTCTTACTTTAACTAAACCTAGTTACTTGTACCTACATTCTTTGCATTCTACTTAACTAGGGTTAGCTAGATGAGTCACATGTTGCGGAGTTATAGGTTAATAACGGCATGAAGTGGTAATTCGGGGAATTAACAAACTATATACATGAGTAGTGAACCCCGGACATTGGTGAATTGTGAAATTAGATAATTGTGGATTAATTGATTGAGATTGATTGCAATTACGTGTTTCTGTGAAACTATGTGCAAACTGTATGTGATTACGTGAACATAAACCGAATGCGTTATTAAAAAACGTAATCGATGAACCATTAGAATAGTTGGGGTCTAAATACATGGGGTTATGCTTGATATGGTCCAAAATAACGAAAACATCGAAGAACACATGCAATACAACCTCAAGAGTAAAAGAAGTATTTGGTAGTTACTACTTAGGTCATGACTTCAAACGATTTTGCAACTAATGACGAATGGAGACACTATATTGCACTATGATAGTGATTTATTGAGGTGATGCAGATTAAGACAGACCAAGGAGATGACGCAGAAAGGAATAGAGACTAAGGAAGAAATGATTAAAAGAGATATATAGTTTAAATGAAAAATTTGAGAGAAATGACGAGAGAAATAGAGGAAGAGAGATAGAGAGAGAGAGATTGAGTAGATTGATTAAATTAGGAAGTGGTGATGAACCGGTCGTCACGGGTCATGCAAAACCTAAATAACCTAGGTAGCTAGGGTAATTAGGGTATCGAAGCCAAGGAGCATGTGGTCGGTGATTAAGGTTCTTAGTTGATTAAGAAGGTCACTTTTAAAAAGATGTTGTCAATGATGAAGATTGCAATTGTTGTTCATTTAATAGTTTTGATTGAAAGTTTTAGAACCAACAAGTGATTCAAGATGATAATTGTTGGTGGTGAAATCTTTAGGATGGATTTACCTTGAATATTCTATGTGACATCCTGAGGATGATGAAGGAATAAGCAGACTTCGAGATGTTACAACATTCTCAGAAATGTGCATCCTGAGGATAGACTAACGAATTATCTTGTATTAAAGTTTTTGCAGGCACAATCAATGAATAAGTAAGGCTTGTAACTCCTTTCCAACGGCTTTAAAGTCTTACTAAGTCGATGAATTTAAGGATACGCGTATAAGCTTAAAGGACGAGTCAAAGTGTAACCGCCAAGAGTGATGAATGATGAGCGAAAAAGGTGGAAACTGACATCCAACATCCATTTCAGCTAAAACATCATCAACAACCACCTAAAACAGTCCACAAGATCATTGAAGACAACGGATATTATGGGATCCTCTATTTATTATCATGTAAACTATATATAGGGGTATGATGAACAAAAATAGGACACTTAAACATTATCAAACACCTGAGACTATCTGGTAAACACTTGATACTCTCTCTACACACACAACATTATACATTTGTAACCTTAGTTTGTTCATCATACGTCCAAAGTTATAACACTTCATTACTTAAGAACATATGAACCCTAATAACAAGTTAAAGCATAATTAACCGAATTCATTTCCCTATTAATTGGTGCAAGAAACAATTATCAAAGAGAATTCAAAACAAGATTAACGCATTTAACAAGTTTGTTCAAATCACAATTACAAAAATAAGAAAGTACCCAAAATGTTTAAGAACTCTAGATTACAAACCTACACCGGGTGAATCCAAATGTGATTAGCCGCTCATGGTGATTGGAACTTCAATGATGACGAAAAACAAAGGAGAAGATGCCATGAAAAGATTTGGGGATAAAAGACTTGATTGGTGAAAATTGGTGTTGGTGATTAGTGATGATAATTGGGTGAAAGATGATGATCTAGAATGATTTTGGGTGTTATGGAATGATTTGATGATTTTTATAGAGTGGAAGATTGTGTTTGAGATCCCAAAATCTTGTTTTTATAAAGTCCAAGTCGAGTCCTAGGTCAAACTCCCCATAAAAACCCTTAAAATTTGCATTAAAAAAATGATTTTGACCAAGTCTTGTCAGGTGGCGCCGTCGGCAACAGCGAGGCTGGTGTCACCTATGGCCAGGTGCTGGTTTGCTTCTTGAAGCCTACTGTCAGCGACGGCAGGTTGACCGTCTCTGACGGCCAAGGGCTGACGCCCCAAATGGCGGCAGATGGGGGCCCAGACGGCTGGAAAACTTGTTTTCTTCATAACTTTTTTGTTTCTACTCCGTTTTCGTCTGTTTTCATGGGCACGTCTTCATATTTAAAAGACATTTTACATTAAAAATAATATCTTCATTTCAAATCCATGCATTTCTTCCAAAACTCATCCAATCTTCGTGTTTAACCTACAAAACATCAATTTCGCATAGTTATCCACTTTCTCACATATCAACACATCCAAACACATAAGATTTAACATTTAAATACTAAAAGCTCAGGACTTTCAACCACGTATCGAGTGGTATAATGTTGATTGGTCAACCACATAAAAACGTAGTCAACAGGCTTAAAGATGGAAAATGGGTGGAAACCACGGTATACCCAATCATTAAGTGACATGTGGCATTCAGGTGGTTTTGTTTATTAGAGACTATTATATAGATTATCGATAATATATATATATATATATATATATATATATATATATATATATATAAGTTCATGCATAAAGGACATATTTTGTGTGAAGTGTGAGAAGGATTAAGAATTTACATGCAGATATCATGTTTTGGATTTAGGAATGATCATTGGGGTTGTTTTGGCTTGAAAAACACCAAATACATCAATTTAAAACACAAATGCAATGTATTATAGCCATTAAATTTAAAACACAACTAAAACACACTGCTTAATGTTCTTAACATGGTGTTTTAAGTTTTAAGCCTAAAACACAATGCTTTTAGTTTTTAATTGTTATATTTCATGTTTTTTGGGAAAAACAATCAAAACATCATGACTAAGTCCAAAAAATAATGCCAACATATTAATTTTTAATCTTTCTCAAACTTCTCACAAAATATGGTCATTATATAGGAACCTCACTAAATATTGTGAGAACAATGAGAACAAACAAAAAAATCAATCAAAATAACTTTGTTTTAGTACAAATCACATTATAATTAAAATACAAGATTAAAAATGAATTTTCTTTCCAAATAATTTATCTTTTCTTGCAAAAACACTCAAAAATTAACTTTTTATATATGTGTAATTGAAACAGTATACACATTTATAAATAGTAAATTTACACATGTGTAATACCAATTAATTTTTATATACGTTTAAATTTTACGTGTAAATTGTGTTTTTGAGATTGTATTTTAAGTAATAAAAATAAGCGTAAAAATAAATTTTGAATATGAATGGTTCTAGATAGTGTTCTCGCGGTTCGTACGAAATATATGTGTTCTCAAATAAATCTTCCCATGTTTAATTTCTTAAGATGTTTCTTAAATAAGAAATTGTATTTTTTTTTCACATTTCATATGTAACTCATGATATAAGTAAAAGCATAAAAGGTATTTTATTTCTGAATGAATAAAACAATACAATGGTGTCCCTTTATATAGGGAATGAACCGTAGCGCTATACATGAAAAAGAATCATAACATAATTATAATATAATCTCTAAAATATAGAATGTGTTTGGATATGTAGGGGGAGGGGGCGAAACATTGCATGGGGAAGGGGCATGCTCATCTTGGTAAGGTGACAAGGTTTGGATGTTCATGGGAATTATGTCGTTACTAGGTTAGTGTATATGTCTAGGAACTTGGGATATGGAGTTGTGTGTGAATGTATATATGCGTGTATGTGTATACATGTGTAAGGAGGATGGTGCAAGCTAGTTGTAGGTTCTAAGTCACACTTGTTCTTACTTTGGTAACACATGGGCCGATTTATATGGGCGTAGGTGAACAAATTAGGAAGTCAAAGTTTTCTAGATCCATTGTGTGAGGTAACAAGGTCCTTAGTTAGTGAAACTCTTAGGTTTTTCAGGTTGTAGGTTGTGATGGTGTGTTTGGTTGTGTAGGGTGGCTCCTAGCCGATTCATGGGGAAAGAAAACATAGTTTTTGTGGCAAGTCAACATGGGTTGGAGATTGTGGAATTCTTATGCTTGCCATTCTTGTGTAAGATCTTATGTGAGGATAAGAATGGTGACTAGTAAGTGAGTATGTATGTGCATATGTATTTGTGTGTGTATGTGTACATGTATATGTGATCGTGTACATGCATAGATATGTATATAATTTGGACCTTTGCTAATTATTAACTTGTCTATGGGTGTACATATGTATATGTATTACAACTAATGCCCTTGTACACAAGTTGATTGGAGTTTAATTACCCTTGTTGGACAATGTATGTGGATAGTTCATGTAGGTGAACATTATTTGTTTTTGTTATTGTCGGGGTAACAAGTTGGAATTCTTGTTCAATTGCATGGATTTCCTAGAATCTATTATGAGTTATTCAACTAAATAGGACTAGTGTATCTACTGTTAGACTGTAAGCTTTGGGATTAACCTGTTGGAACCCTGTATAGTCCAACTATGATAACATGTAATGATAAGCACATTGTATACATGCAGCTAAGTGTATGGATATGACTTCTGATTTCGACGGGTGTCACACTTAGGTATAGGGTGAAGATGGGAGTGAAGAAGTTGAGCCGTTTGGTTGGTATAATGTTATGAAGGTAAACTGCAGTATGAAGTGCTTCGACCCAAAAACTGGGCGGGAGATTGGAATGCACTAAGAGAGCTCGAATGATGTCGTTCATGCGATGAATCATTCGCTCAGCACGACCATTCTGGGAAGAGGTTTGAGGGCACGAATAATGAAAAAGAAGCCCATGCTGAGTGGAGAAGTTTTTGAAGGCGGTGTTATCAAATTCGCCTCCTAAGTCACATTGAAAGGTTTTAATGTTTCGGTAAAATTGAGTGTAAATTAGGCGATGAAACTTTACAAAAGTTGGAAAAGTCTCAGACTTATATTTCAAAGGGTAGACCCCAATAAAGTGAGAAAAATTGTCAATCAAGACCATATAATATATATACCTAGATTTACTCAGTACAGGAGATGTCCAAAGATCACAGTGATTAATATCAAATGGAGCAAAAGTAAAAGAATTAGATGCATAAAAAGGTAATCGTTTGCTATTTGAAAGTTGGCAAGAATGACAAATACTAGATGGTTTGTGCTTATTACATGAAAAGTTAAAATAATGACTAAGAATATCCAAGACTTGAGCGTCGCGGTGTCCCAAACGATCGTGCCATGGAAGGGAGGCAGAGGTTATGAAGGCGGATCGAGGAGGGAGCTCTGGTGGGGTGACTGGATAGAGATTGCCGGTACTATTGTGGCGGGAAAGTAGGCGCCCAGTTCGAAGGTCTTTCAAAGAAAAACCAAACGGGTCAAACTCAATGGAAACACTGTTATCACGGTTAAACCGTCTAACATAAATTAACTTTTTGATTATTTGGGGGTAGAAAAGGATATTGCGTAATATGTAGGTCCAGTTAGGTAGGGTTAAGTAGCTTGTTCCAAACCCTTGAACGGGCAAAGACCAATATTTTACTGCTAATAAGAGAAGAATCGGGAATTTTGATCATACCTTGTTCATCAGTGGTGTGTGAGGAAGCTCCTGTGTCCATAAGTTCCGGGTCTTGATAGTTGAGCTGCATCGACGCCATCGCCGCATCATTGTGGCCCGAAGGCTGTTGTGAATTAAATTGGGCTTGTGGGCCGTAAACAGATGGGCCAGATGCTGATGGGTACTGGGCCGTAGGGACTACTTTGTTATAGGCGGCCATAGGAAAGTGCTAGGTTTTTAGAGATGCGCTATGCAATGCTCTATTAGATGAGCTATTAGAACTCAGATGCTAGATAGCAGATGATGCGCTAAGGGTTTTTTTTTCCTGTAGATGCACTATCAGAAGTCAGAACTCCGATGCCCTATATATATCAGATGGTAGAAAGAAAAAAATTAGCACAATAGATGAAGTAGCGCAGCGGAAAGATGAATTAGCCATGAAAAACAGAGGAGGAACAGGGAGGTTCTGTTCGAAAACAGAACATAGGTTCAGCTGATGTTGCATGGGTGATGATGTTGAGAAAGGAAAAGATAAAACCTGTTCATCGGAACTGGACTTAATCGAAAAAAAAGAACAGAAAAAAAGGGTCGGCGATAAAAAAGAAGCAGAGTCCTGGTAAAGATGAAATATGACCTTGTTAATAATGGAGCAGGGGCCTGGTAAATGAGGAGCAAGGTCTAGTTAAAAAAAAAGTGGAAGAAGAGGGGTAAAGAGGATCGAACATATCAGAGATAGGATATGCAGAACCAAAGCTCTGATACCATAAAAGCTTCAAAGATTTATTATTTCTAAATGAATAAAATAATACACTGGGTCCCTTTATATAAGGAATGAACTCTAGCACTATACATGAAAAAGAATCATAACATAATTATAATACAATCTCTAAAATATAAAACGTGTATGTCTATCAGATAAATCTCGGCTAATAATAATTCATATAACTTGTATCAACATCTTTTTACCTCATATTCTATTTTTAGTTTTGTATGTGTCATGTTAGTTTGGGTGAGGTCTACCATGATTGTTCAACAACCGCACCTACCACATTCTGTCTGCAACTCTTTTGCTTTTAGGAGCTGGATGCCTCTCTTTCCGACTTTGTTATCATAGTTGATGAAAAGTAATTAAAGTGCTATGGATATAATTGATGCATATAATTATCTATAATCTTTTTAATAATTTTTAATATTCAACTATTCATATTTTATTTTTCTAATAAATTGGGGCAACACATGCGTAGGGACTAAAGTCCTAAAATACAAAGGAAATTGTTTTAATGACTTGTCAAAATTTAAACAGTTTGTTTTTTATTTATTTTATTTCGCTCATAATCATATTATTTTATTTCTAATGATAAACAAAACAAGTTATATTTTAGATGGTGGGTAAGCGGGCAACAAGCTGCGCCGCTATCCCCTTTTGAATCGTAAAACCTATCCTGCAAAACACAAACCCTTGGTTCTTAGGGCTCTGCGAATCACAGTGGACCATCTTCTGCACTCGTTTCAGGAACCGTAAAAAGTAAAGTGATATTTCTATTATATAAATTTCCACACCTCTTTTAATTTGTTAAACAAAAAAATTTGTATTTCACTTGTAAAGTAAACCTAGAGGTATTGTTATATTTGTAAATAAACACTAAACGGGTTGACCGAATCATGAAACGAACACGGTATTATTCTACCGTATTTGCGTAGGATGGTGTATTTGTTACAAATAAGTACGTAGGTCATGTTTGTTTCAAACGAGATAATGTCATCCCGCACGTTGTAGCGTGTTGTTGATCGTTAAAGCCTTTAGCATCACTATATGAGATACAAAAATTCTTTAGTTTACGCAAAATGTTTTTTATTCATCTTGATTTATCTATAGCCTACGTTATCACACTAAATCATTTTATCAGGAAAGTAACAATTGTATTAGGAAAATTATTAAAAAATTAAAAATGAAGTTCTGAAAAAAAAAATGGTTGGTTTTAAAAGAAAAATATATTTCGGAAAAAAAAATACAATGGAATAAATTTTCATTTCTTTTTTGATGTTTTTGGATAATTTTAATATAGATTCACCATTTATTGAATGTGAGGGGTTTATTTAATATAGGTTCTAACCATCTTTAACTCCATCTAAATGCCATATCCTTCATTTTGTCTCTTTTAACACTAATTCACTTCAAAAAAATGGTTTAACGTCCATTAACTCTACCTCATCCCTTAACTTTTTCTCTTTTAAGTCATGTTAACCTGTTAACTTAGTGCTAATTTAATGATCCTTAACATGAGAAGGGAGTGTTGTACAATAAGAGTTAACATGCCACGTCACCGTTAACACTCTTGGTTTAAAGGTATACCCCATGGCCTTGGCCATCAAACCATTTCATTTTGGATTTTTTTTATTGTAATTATTCGTTGTTAGGAATGTAAATCAGTGTACTTATTTAAATCAATTTGCAATACCCAAATATAAATGCTTGTTACCTTAAATAAAAACAAAAGTGGAAATCAATTTGTAAAAGGGAAAAAGAATTATACAAAGAAAAAAAAAAAAAAAAGAAAAGAAAAGAAACAAATTCTACCACCACCGATCTTTCTCTTTTCTTCAAAATGAAGAATATCTCTTGTCAGAATTCAACAAACCCTTTTACACGTTATCACCGTAACTACACCACTGTCGGACCGGAGAAACCGCCCACACCTCCGCCACCAACTCCATGACCACAATTCTTGCATCACCATCTCAACTGAAAAATTCCCATATCTCTATGAAAACATAAAATGGTGGGAGGGAACCAATTCCGGAATCGAAATTCAGATGAACGGGGTATGCGGCTGAAAGGTAATATTGTTCGGAGGGTTTGGTGACGGTGACGGTTATTTGGTAAGCGGAGGAAATTAACGATGACGGTAACGGTAACGGGAACGATAACGTCCGTTAAGTTGATATGTGTATTATATATAATAATTTGTGAAACGGTGGGGAATGATGGGGAAGAGTGGTGATTCTTAGAAGTTGTCCAAATTGCTAATTATTGGAAAAGTGATGACTCTTAGAGGAGATTAATGTTGATAATTAATTTGTGAAAAGGTGTCAAGTGATGGAGAAGGGTGGTGACTCGAAGAAGTGACACAACTAACTAAATTGTGAAACGATGCCAAGTGATTGAGAAGGGTGGTGACTCTTAAAGGTGACCCAATTATAATTAATTTGTGAAACTTTACCAAGTGATGAGGAATAGTGGTGACTTTCTTTGATTATTTACGAGAGTAAAACTCTTTAAGTTTAAGAATTTTTAAAACGGGACATAAATGTTTTATAAAACAGTAAATACAAATGTATGAATATACATAGAGGGAACCTTGTAAGAAGATAGCTTGAAGCATAATTAATAGGTTTAGTTGATTTATAAAAGGTCAAACACCATTATTTCATAATTTGAAAAAATATGAAACTCAAACATCAAGCAATATGCTTAAGTCGTGTTGTAATTTTGGTGGGATTTCACCGTAAGATATGTATACAATTTCACCAAATTTTAAAGGGGTATTGGATTTTAATAATCCAAAGTTTGGGTAATTGGCGGATAATAATCTGAACTTTAACGTTGGACCAGGATAATCCCAGTTGAAAACGTGAGTGTCAAAAATGGACCTCCGTTAAGTTTTCACTAACCCAGTTAGTGTGAGATGACTTGGCATGCTGACTTGGATCAACTGATGAGGTGGCAACTGACTTGTTTGATAACTTTTTTTATGACTTGTTTTCTTAGTAGGGCACATTCATTACCAACAACCAATCAAAAAAGACAAACAACAAACCACATGTTCACTGTTCATCTTCATTATCACAACACACTAGGAAATCCAAATCCTCATCTTCCTCTGTTCTTTCCAAAGGTCCCCATCATTAATCTTTTATTCATCTTTCATATAGTTTCATATAGTGTTTTCATCATCATCATCATCATCATCATCATCATCATCTTCAAATCCACCTGTTCCTACTCAACTTAACAATTCCTATAGGAACAATCACAAAACTCAATACCTAATCTCAATCGATTCCCCTAATTTCAACTCACAACACATAAACACAAAAAATAAATGCCAACTCTCTAACAAATCAACAAATTCAAACATATCTCGTCATATTATTAACAATAATGTCAAAACAAACAAGAACGCGAGTATTCATCTCGTGGAGATTAAAGTGAACGACAAGATTAGGTGAACAATGGTGGTGACGAGATTAAACTGAACGACGATTTTAGGTGCTGTTGTCGTTGTTTTAATGGGTTTTTTTGTCAATCGCTCAGGTTCAATAAGGTTCCTCCATGTTTCCTTCGGCTGAAATCAAAGACCCATCAGCAACCACCTTTGTTAGGTGTTGTTGTTTTAATGGGCTTTTTCTCTATTTCTTATCGTATATGACCTTCTCCTACCTATGATTGTTTTTACGTGCTTCTGCAACAATGGTGGTAGTGTTGGATTCAAACTCCATTGTTGTAAATAGGGTTGATTGGGGTGTCGGATTTGGTGGGTTTCGTGGTAGTTAGTGGCATGTTGTGGTGGTGTGGGGTATTGGTGACTTAGTGGCAAGTTATGGTGGTGTGGGGTAGTGACCAGTTGGTGGTGTAGCTTGGTGGTGGGTCGGGTTTAAGTAAGAAGGGGAAGGGAGGTGGGAGTTGTGGAGGATAAGAAGGTAAGTTTGGAAGGATAATGGGATTTTGATTGGTTATTGGTAATGTATGGCCCCACTAAAAAAAGTCATAAAAAAGTCATCAAACAAGTCAGCGACCACGTCATCAGTTGGTCCATGTCAGCATGCCAAGTTAGCTCACACTAATTGGGTTAGTTAAAACTTAACGGAGGTCCATTTTTTGACACCCACGTGTTTACCTGGGATTATCCTGGTCGAACGTTAATGTTTGGATTATTATCCGCCAATGGTCCAAACTTTGGATTATTAAAATCCAATACCCAAATTTTAAAAAGAAAACGTTAAATTATTTAGCAAGTTGCGTTGGGAATCATGGTATCAAATATGAAGCGGAAGCGGGTTATTTTTATTTATGAAACCAAATTATATATAAAATATATATTAGGTTGATTTATATATATATATACATATATACATATATATATATATATATATATATATAATATGTTTAATTTTATTAATCCGATTAATAAAATATTCCCAATCAGGATCTCAGTTAAACGCGTGTTAGATCAGTTAGACAGTTTATCACAGTTTCTTCTAATGAACACTTGTAAAATATATCAAAGTAAATGCACAGCGGAATGAATTAAGTGTTTTAAGTTAAAGTATCACTTTTAACTAGAGTAAATGCTCCCCCTCAACTGTAGAACTAAAGCAGTTTAATATGAGAATCAAACAGTTAATGATTCTCATATATTAGAAATGTTTTACTGCAAAAGATGTATAAAATACATGGTGTGAACCCATCTATTTATAGACCGAACAATACGTACATTGGAAGTATTGAAACTAATTTAATAATCCTACAACAGGTTGTAGTATTGGAACTTGTACATAAAGTAACAAAAACTAATATAATACGGAAGTTAAAGGCCGTGGGAAGCTTTTACTGTAACTGCTGAAGACCAAACAACTTCTGGTGACAAAGTTGTTCTTCAGGTGTTCTGTCTGGTTCACCTTTCAGCACTTTTTTCTTCAGCACTTGTATCAGCTTCTTCAGTACTTTGTCTTCTTCTTCTTCTTCTTCTTCTTCTTCTTCTTCTTCTTCTTTAGTAGATTCCGTACTTAGCAAAATATGTAGAGAATGATTCATACTAAGGTTTATATTGGCTTGTCAATCCTCTTTGACCCAACAACGCGTATAAACAAATAAATAATAAACAACCATAGAGGGTTTAGTAATCACCCTTTGATGACTACACCGGAATTGTAACACGCGGGTTACAACGAATCCTCTCTAGAAGGAAGTTCACAATCGAGCACGATCTAACCAAGAGGAGGAGTGGGCTGATGGTGGTTGTTCACGACAATGGAGGGGAGCCCGTGTGGAGGTGGTGGCGGCCAAGGAAGAACAAAAGTGTGAAGTTGTTTTATCTTTTTAAAAACTTGTGTCTAGAGATTGATCTACAACCTCTATTTATAAAGATAAAATTTACACATAATGATTAGTCAAACTGTAACCTATACTTGACCACTTAATTAGTCAAAGTTCTACACATGACTATTTGACTAGTCAAAGCACTTGACCACTTATCTGATTCATGCACCAACGTGTAACTCTTCGGATCGTACCGGGTCGGGTTACGTTGACCTCAACTTTAATTATATCGGACATACTATATGTTCAACAATCTCCCACATGGACGATTTTAATTAAATTGAGTCAATGTGCACAGAGTTGGACGCCTAGCTGCATCGCACTGCACCCAACACAGTATGACACTTTACAGTCATCAACTAGTTCTTTGAGTTCAAGTAACGCTTTACTTAACCAAATACTATAATCCTGATAATTCTATCAATAAGTCCCTTTTGTATAGACATCCGTTAATCATAAGACATGGATCATTCATGCTTATATAGTGATCAACCATTCTCTATTCTCGTCTTTTATTCAAAGTGGTCTAACGAACTACCTTAGTTCGAGCGTGGCCACGTGTTTATACCAGTTTGAGTTAACGAGGGCACCAGAATATCTAAACTTCAAATCCCATTGAAGTACAGAATTCCATCAGCGTCATACAACTCCTACTTAACCTTTGATTTCTCCCAACGCTACCTGGATTACTACCCATGTTTCAGGACAGTGTTAAATAACATCAAAGATAGTCCTTGATCAATGTAGTTTAATATGTGCTTTTTAAGAAAAAGGATAGATTGAACATATCAATATCAAAACATCTCATTAGATAGATCCATGGAGATCGTTTTGAAGCGAGTTACATCCAATAAGAATCCCTAATGATATATGTGAATTATGATTCTCCAACCCTTGAGTTATTCATCTCATGAATACAACCATCTTAATTCACAATAGTCTTATATTCAAATTCATTCCCATGTAATTTGATCGACTACAAATATTTTAGAATACTCTTATTCAAGGATATAAACATACAAATAACGAACACAGTTACAAAATATTTAAATGTGTATTTAACTCATTAAATCAAATGAATATTCAATGTAACTGTTATAGTTCAAAATAAAACACCAATACTAACTACAAATCATGCCCACTATCTAGCAACTCTAAGCCCCATCTTTCCAGCATGCTTCTTAAGTTTAGCTTGAGGTAAAGACTTAGTAAAGGGGTCATCCAGATTAAGATCTGTATGAAATTTGTTTATTACGATATCTCGACACTCTGTTATCTCTCTAATATAGTGGAATTTTCTGAGTATATGCCTTGTAGTCTGATGTGACCATGGTTCCTTTGCAAGAGCAATGGCAACCAGTGTTGTCACACCGTATCTTGATTGGTTTCTTTATGTTAGGCAACATCAAGATCGGTAATGAACTTCTTCATCTAGGTAGCCTCCTTTGCAGCATTGTATTCTAATTCACATGTGGATTGAGCAACCACAATTTGCTTAGAGCTCTTTCAAGTAACAGCCCCACTATTCAGAATGAAAACATATCCCATTTGTGACCTTGAATCATCATGATCAGTCTGGAATCTTGCATCAGCATAGCATTTAACTAACAACTCATCATCTAGTCCTCCATATATCAAGAACGTGTCATTTGTCCTTCTCAAGTACTTAAGAATGTTCTTCACTAAAGCCCATTGATTCTCTCGTGGGTTTTTTTTTATATCTACTCGTCATGTTAAGAGCATACGAGACATCAGGCCTTGTACATAACATAGCTTACATGATAGAACCAATAGTAGAAGCATATGGAACTCTTTCCATTTTCTTCATTTCTTCTTCGGTGTTTGCACACTGGTTGCTATTAAAAATGGTTCCATGTGCCATGGGCAAGAGCCCCCTTTTTGAGTCTTGCATTGAGAAGTGTCGTATGACCTTATCAATATATGTACTTTGACTGAAACTCAATAACCGCTTTGATCTATCTCCATAAATCTTTATTCCTAGAATTTAAGTGGCTTCACCAAGTTCTTTCATTGCGAAAGATTTACCCAACCAGGTCTTAACAGCTTTAAGCATAGAGATATTGTTTCCAATGATTAGTATGTCATCTGCATATAGTATGAGAAAAATGATATAGCTCCCACTAGATTTCTTGAAAACACATGTTTCATCTTCGTTCTTGATAAAACAAAACTCTTTGATTTTCTGATCAAAACGGAGATTCCAGTTGCGAGACGCTTTCTTTAATCCATAGATGGATTTGTCCAGCTTGCGCACCTTATTAGGAATCTTTGGATCGACAAAACCTTCAAGTTGAACCGTATAGACATCTTCAAGTAAGTGTCCATTAAGGAATGCGGTCTTGACATCCATTTTCCATATCTCGTAATCATAATACGCAGCAATGGCAAGTAGAATTCTAATAGACTTATGCATGGCCATTGGCGAGATAGTTTCTTCATAATCAATTCCTTGAGTCTTAGTAAAACCATTCGCTAGAAGCCTTGCTTTGCAGGCTTGCACATTCCCATCCGTGACAGTCTTCTTCTTGAAGATCCATTTGTTTCCTACAGTCCGACATTCAGTAGGAAGATCAACCAAATCCCAGACTTGGTTATCATGCATGGATTGCATCTCTGTATTCATGGCTTCTTGCCATTTCTTAGATTCCGAGTCCAAGATTGTAGCTTTGTAAGTTGCAGGCTCAGCTTCATCAATCATAAAGATATCATCAAACCTTTCCGGTGCACGACGATCCCTAATACTTCTTCAAACACTTGGTGTTTCTGTTGTTTCTTTAGTCCTCTCAGGCTCAACTTCAACAACCTAATTGGTTACTTCTGGTTCTGTCTGAACAACTGGTTCAGTCACTTGTGATTCTTGTATTTCTTCAAGATCTACATGGTTATCTCCAATCCCTCGTGCTAGAAGCTCTTGCTTCAAGAAAGTTCCTTTGCGTTTAGTGAAAAATCCAAGTTTCAGTGGGGTGGTAGAATAGGTAACCGATCTTCTTAGCGTATCCAACGAAAACCACTTTTTCGCCTCTGGCATCTAGTTTATCCGAATAGTCTAGAGTGACATAAGCATTACATCCCCAGACTTTAAGATAGGATACTTTAGGTTTCTTTCCATGCCATATCTCATAAGGCGTTTTGTCAACCTTCTTGGTTGGAGCTATATTCATAAGTCTTGCGGCAATTTCAAAAGCATAACTCCAACAGGATTTTGGAAGGGTTGTTCGACACATCATTGATCGAATCATATCTAATAGAATTCGATTTCTCCGCTCAGACACACCTTTATGTTGTGGTGTTCTAGGTGGATTGAGCTGTGAAACTATTCCACAATCCTTTAGATGGTCGATGAACTCCGGACTAAGATACTCACCGCCTCGATCTGATCGAAGCATCTTAATAGCTCTATTTAGCTGATTTTCTACTTCATTTTGGTACTCCTAGAACTTTTCAAGAGTTTCATGTTTATGCTTCATAAGATAAACATAACCATATCTACTGAAATCATTAGTAAATGTAACAAAGTATCTTTCTCCATATCTTGACATTGTTCTGAATGGACACATACATCTGTATGTACAAGTCCTTAAAGATCATTAGCTCTTTCTCCAACATTTGAAAAATGTGCTTTTGTTAACTTTCCACTCAAGCATGATTCGCATTTGCCAAACGACTCTGAACCCTTAGAATCTAGCACGAATCTCGCTTATGTGACCAAGTCTACAATGCCACATATACGTATCATTAAAGTCCAACTTATTACGTTTATGGGCGATGTTGCATAATATGTTATCGTTTTGGATTTCTATCTCACAGATCTCATTGTTGGTTTTTACATCAAATAGAACACATCATTAAAATTAGCAGAAATAAATTCGCCATTAAAATGATAATTAAAACCTTGTCCATGCAAAGCAGAAATTGAAACAATATTTCTAGTCACACTAGGAATGTAATAAACATTTTTCAAAACAAGTTCTAAACCAGAAGAAAGTAAAAGAACATATTCTCCTATCGCCTTCACAACAACTCTTTGTCCATTGCCAAAATGGACCTCCAAGTCGCCCTGTTTCAGCTTTCTAATCTTTCTTAGTCCTTGCAAAACATTACAAATGTGGAAACTGTAGGATCGGTTTTTGATAAACAAACACAAAGATCACACAAGTATGAGCAAAATAGGTGCGGAAACCCTAATTCGCATGCAAAATGATAATAATCATGATCAGAACACGTCAAGATCCATTTTAAATCCGATTTTCATTAATATAAACTTGATAATCTTTACAAAGACCAATACTGATGAAAATACACCTTTTAAGAACTTTCTAGACACACCTTAGAATACACACTAACACACCTGACAAAATGACCAAATGTTAAGTTGCAAAACAACTTCAACATATATATAGACATTCCATTCGAGCCTTGCAGGGTTCGAATGACTTTGTTCGACCCATCGCTGGTGCGAACCAAGAACTCAATAAACATCAAAAACTATTCGACTAAGATAAAATACACTCAACCCTTTCTGATCTTCATTCAACCTCCCGATAGGTCGAATGGGGACTTCAAAACTGTAAATCTTCAAATCTTCAACAAACTTTGTATAATTCGAAAGTAATAGCCACAATATGTACTTACAAACTCCCCCTTGGCTATTGCTCAGATTGCTTAGACATTTCTTAGCTTGATCTTGATCTTCCTCTTAACACTCTCATTCATACTCGTTTCTCCTTTAAAAAGTGTGCGCTTCTTCGGTTCCAATCTAATCTTCATTGTCTTACCCAACATCTACTGATAATCACATCCAGCATAAATTTCCCAAGCAAAGCAGAATATAGCAACCTTTTGAAACATTCAAGCAGGTTCTAGATCTTGAACGTCAAAATGAATCTAATTATAATACAATGTGTCGATATCTTCTTTCGCACAATTAATCAGCCACATTGGATCGAACACGCGTATTTTCTTGCACATTATCTTTGGATTCTTATCATGTAGCATAATCACAGCTTCACCTGTTTTCCAATCATAATACCAGAATGAGAAATATTTACTAAAGTGTTGTTGGATTGGCATCAAAGGAATCATCTTCATAACCTTTGGAGGTTTGTACTTCAAAGTAACCTTAGGCAAACCATTCTTTGGATCAATTTCCAGATGAACAATTCGTTTTAGAAATTGTAGTCTGAATGAGTCCCATTCGGTATGACTCTCCCTCGTCATCTTCTCACCCATGTAATGAATAATGGAAGAATGATCACAACCTGTTATCTGGTGTCTACTCACATGTCTCACTGCCTAGTATGGAAGCGTCTTGATTTCATGAATTCGACAAAAATACAAAATACCCTTCTCCTATTTGATTCCAATACATCTAAGCTGTGGAAAATACTTCCATGCCAAAGCACGTCCTTTAAAAACTTTGTTATGATATTTGTAGACTTCACCTTGAACTCCAGATTTAGGTTGTCTCACCTCATCTTCTCTCAATTTCTTCAGTAAGGCTTTCAAAGCATCAGATTGCTTGAATACTTCAGCTTTCTCAGCTTCATTAGCAAACACTTCGTCTATTATCTTCTTGCCTTTTGATTCTGCAATCTTTGCAGATTGTTTGAGATATTCATCATCGATAATAGGAAAGCTGGTATTGTCTTGCATATTATAGTACTCAGAATATTCATCTTGAGAAATATCTTCAAATTCAACATGATCATACTTTTCAGCATCAATCTCTTCAGCATCTTTCTGTTTTGGCTCAGTCACTGGAACATCAGGAATTTCTTTGTTCTTCAAGATGTCTTCCCCTGAGATTCCAACCTGCTGCGCTAATCCTTCAAGTATTTCATTAGCCACCGCAGCACATACTTCACCATCTTCCAAATCAGGATCATTATACTCTATCTAATACTTCATATCATTATTTATAAATATATCGGGAAATCTTCCTGTCAGTTCAATGGTATAACAACCTCTCTTCATCATGGCTTTCAACATCTGTGTATCAGGATCAGTCATACATCCTGACTTTGTACTGCTTGAAGTTCCCTTATCTTCATTTTCTTTCCGATGCTCTTCAAATGAAAACTGTGTTGCGTCATCATCATCATCATCTGAATCTTTAGAACCGATGGGCTTCTCTTTGTTTGCATCATCATCCTTTTCATCTTTATCATCATCATCGTCAGTTCCACGTTAATCAAGCTCTTGTTCATCATCCTCTTCTTCTTCCTCAGTACCTTTCAGCTGTGATGCTTTCTCGAACAGATTATCAATAATCTTTCTCAGCTTCTCATTTTCTTGTTCTATCAATAAAATTCTCTTGGTATTTTTTTGTTTGACATTTTGAGTATGGCATTCTCAGTTTCAACAATCTGAAGCATATCCTTCTCATTTTCTTTCATCTATTTGATGGTTGCTGCATGTTGATTGAAAGATCTCATTAACTTTTTAATCTGCTTATTCACTAAAGCCATCACTTCTTCAGATATTGTCACCTGAGGACAGAACTTGATTCAGCAGATGGTTTAGAAACATGCGACTTCATGCTTGCTAGAACATTCTTCAATGCTAATGAGACCTTTTATGGATTAAGCTGTGATGCTGTCTCTGTTTCTTTCACAACTTTCTGCTTTTTGGCTGCTGGGAATGTTGCTTTTGAACTCGAAGTTGCAGGCATCTTTTTCCCTTTCAGTAATAAATCAATCTCTTTATCTCTCATTTTTCTGGCTGGTTCTCTTTGCGACATATTTTTAACCCTTACTCTCTTTGTAGGAATTGGTGCAACAGGAGAACCACCAAAATCTGTATCATCACAAACAAAATTCACATTCTCTTCTATGAAATCCTTACGTCTCTGCTCTTCAATTATCTTCTCAAGTGGACCAGGAGTACTAACACTAGTGGCATTGGGATCAATATCCTTCAATGTTTCTGTTTCAGAATTCCAGACTGCATCATCCTCAGTCTCTTCAAAATATTCATCAATTAGCAAAGTCTTTGTCTTTTCTTTGCTTTTTACTGCTTTCTTTGTCTTTGTTTCCGCGACTTTCTCTTTTCCTTTGCCTTTTGACTTTGCACCTTTGTTTATCACCTGGCGTTTTCTTTTAGCACTTTTATCCACAGGAACCAATGGACTATCCGAATCAGAATCACTCGTCGGATGTCTAACATCATCCTTTCGAGGATCTGTGTAAGAAACTATGCTAAGATGTCCAAACAACCTTCTGTTAGGCGGCTTTTCATCTTCTACCTTGCCTTTTTACGTTCTCATCCTATTCAACATCGTCATGTTCATGTGCTCCCGATTAACAACTTGCAATGGATCCTTTATCAAATCTGGATACTTGTGGTCAAAGATCATCTGTAAGAATCTCGGATACATAAGAAACTTATCAGTCTTTTATCTTTCAAACACTTCCTTCATATGGCTAAAGAGCATTCCCGAAACATTGTAATTTTTATTCAAAATCAAGGCAACAACAAGTGAACTTAATGTTTCTCTGAGTACGTCGAATCCACCTCGAACTGGTCCAAACACATGTAGAATCACATGTAACAGATATTTGAACAGAGGTTACAGATTTGCCTTGTGTAATTGACAATATGTAATCGGCCCATTGTACTTTTTGAACAGACCATGGTAATTTGATCGGATCATCTTCAAAATCATTCAAGCGTAATACTTCCCTAAAGTCTTTTTCTCCAACGAGAATCATCATGCCTTGAATCTTGCTTTGGATAACCGACTTGCCTTCACATAATGTAAGCCATGCATTCTTACAGAATTCGAGTTAATGGTCCTTGAAGATAGTGTGAGTTTGTGCAATTGCGTGTACTATTGTCGACCTTCTAAGAAAATAGATCGTCCCTTGAAATTCAGCGTATTTAGCATCAACGGCTCCAATATATGCACATCAGTTGTGTTTCCTCTTGAATTTCAACTCTTTTGGGACTTCCTGCTCTTGTTGTTCTGCCATTTAGCCTATAAAAACATAAGAAAAACAAAATTTATCAATTCGGATTCAAAATGCGAAATTTCAAGATTTGCCAAGTTTGTTCGACCCATCGTGGGTGCAAATTTGTTTTCATGAAGTCAAATGAACATAAAAATAGTTCATTCGACCTTTTTATTTCTCATTCGACCATTCATGGGGTCGAATGAACCTGTGTATAATTCAAATTTTGCAATTTCTGTTTTAAACCATTTCAACATCAACATTTAATTGCAACATGTTCTAAAACAATCGATTAGGCCTGAACAACATCCAATTTTACCAATTAATCATTTATTGATGGTTTTTTCCTAAAATATAGGGTTTATATAATCGAATTCGAGAATTTGATGTTGTTAACCCTGATTTTTTATACATTCTCCCCCTAAAACCAATGATAAATGATTTGCAATGATAAAAATAGATTAGCAAACAGTTTAGGTCCATTAATTTGATGTTTAGGGTTTCAAACTTCAAAGTCAAAATCTGAACTCATTTGTGGTCCAATACCTGCAAATTTTGTTGTTAAGTGATGTGTATGATGTCAGGAACAAGAATACAAAATCAATAATAAATGCTCAAAACAGTGCCTTTAGAGAGAATTTGTGAAATGTGATCGATAGGAATGGTTCGTGTTAGGATCTGAGTTTGTTTGTTTTGATTGTTTAACTAAATGATGGAAATAATGAAATGAAAATAGAAAGAAAGTGCAGCGGAATAATAAACTGTAAATCAAAACAAGAGAGTAAATGTTTTTAGATCGAATGCTTTCATTAACTCAAAGATTACAATCGTACAATTACTCCCCCTCAGCCTGATCACACAGTGTTTGTCAGAGAGAATGTTTTGTGTGTGATGCAATAGAACAGTACAAGCACTGTTCTATTTATAGACAGACTCAAAGCACTGATGACCTAGGCTGACGTCACCTAAGACAGTGACCTCTAACAGAATAACAAACATAAACATCTGCCTATTACAAACTACTGTTACATTGAAAGCACTGATATTAAACAGCTGTTGAAGATAAACTCTGATGGTCTTGTATCCACTGCTGGAGCCTAAGTGCTGTTGGTTCCAGCAATGCTTTGGTCTTCAGTACTTGTATCAGCAGTTGCTCTTCATCAGACCTTTGGTCAGCAGTTGTTCTTCATCAGTTGTTTCCTCAGCAGTTCTTTGTATCAGCAGTTGTTGAGCAGTTGTTTGGATAGAACAGTAGTTAGGGTCAGCAGTCTTTTGGGAGAAGCAAGTTGTAAAGATTGTTTATTCAAGGATCAAACTGATAGCATGTTTTGGCTTTCTAATCATCTGTTCTTCTCCAGGTCAGCAGACCCAACAATCTCCCCCTAGAACAGATGATGCCAAAACTCAGCTTTATTTATTGATCTTTATTCCTCATCAGACTTTCTCTGATTTGACCTTTGAATTGTAGTTCAAAGTTCAGAGCAAATAAGTCTTCTTCATCTCTTTCTAGATCCAGATTTAGCAATGCTTGGTGATCTTCTGCACATAGGCTGTAAGCATCATCCATGCTGATCTTCTGAACCCTTCCATCTGACCTGAGCAATGTCAATTCGTGGTTGTCTTTGTTGACCTTCCACTTTAGAATTTTTGAGTCAGTGGATTTGCTGAGATGAACTTTTATTCTTGATGAGTTGGGTGAAGGAGGTCTTCCAATGAGTTCTCTGAGTTTCTCTATTGTAGGATCAGAGAAATAATGTATTTGATTGAAGAGCCCTTCCTTGATGAATGTATCAGCAAACTTTCTTTGATCTTCCTCTGACATCTCCTTCTGCTTCTTGAACTGTCTACTTGCAGCAGCTGTGAGATCAGAGGTTTCAAGTAAGCTGTCCAGATTAAAAGTCTGTTGGGGTCTCTTCATCATTGGCTCATCAGTGTAAATTGGTTTTCTTGGAAGGCTGGGATCCTTCTTTCTATTTTCTTCCAGACTTTTGTAGGTTTCAACCAGCCTTAACTCAGACCATCTGGAAACAGACCTCATCTCCCCATAGTTGGCAGCTACAATCTCTTGCCTCATCCTTTTGAATTTCAAGGCTCTGACTGGGTCTCTGCCTTTGCCAAAATTAGGAGTGGAGACTTTAGCTTTGGGGTCTTTGGCCATTTCTTCAATTCTGAGTAGTTCTTCTCTCAAAGCATGAGTAGTCCAACCATTGAACTGCTTTTTGTTTGCTTTGTAAGGCTTGGTTGCCATTATCTGTTCAAGAAGAGATTCCCTTACCTCCTTTTCCAAATCAACACTGAGAGGCATGGAGGACATGGAATTGCTCAGGGTCTTAGCAAAATCTTCAATCCTTCTGAGTTTGCTAAGCTCTGCTGAATGGATGCCCTGAGCAGTCCTGTCATCCTTCCCTTTGCATTTCTCCTTGATGATGGCATCCACCTGCTCACCCTTGTATTTCAGATAAGTATCAATATTGAGGGGAACAGGGAAGTTTGGGAGAGATGGGAAGGATCTTTCAGATGGCTGTTCAGTATTGTAGAAGGATTGTAATTCCCCCTTGAGTAGATCAAGTTCAAGGGGATACTGAACAACCAATGGTGTAATGGTTGGTGGTGGTCTATGGGATTTGAACTTGGATGTATGTGGTGAGAATGATGTGATTGGAATAGCTGTGATGGGAGGAGTGGATTGGGCAGTTGAAATGGTGGTTGGTGATGTGTGTATATTTTCATCATGCACAACAAAGGTTGATTTTCTCTTCCTTGTGTACATGATTTTTGGTGAAGGTGATTTGGTAGCAGTGGTTGGATTAACCTCTGTTGGCCTTTTAGTAGAACCAGCAGATGTTGGGGTTTTGGCTGGTGATGTAGGTTTGGTGGTTGTTTGTTCAGGTGTGTGTGTTGGTTTGGGTACAGTGGTTTCAGTGTTTTGGGTAGTTTCAGTGTTTTGGGTGGCAGTGGTTTCAGTAGCAGTGGTTTTATCAACAGAGGTGTTCAACTTAGATGGTGGTTTTCTAACATGCTTGGCAGGTCTTTTCATCCTTTTAGAGGATCCCACATCTTCAGTTTCCCTTTGTTGTTTCTTTTTGAGTTCAATTAATGACTCTGCTTTAACTTCCAAAGTGTCAGCTCTTTTTTGTTTCTCTTGAGCAGCTTTTTCAGCTTCTATGTTTGCAGAGTCATCTACTGCTTTATTCTTCTCACTGGTTTGTTGTGGTGGTTGTTGTGGTGGTGCTGTTGTTGCTTGTTGTTGTTGTGGAGCTGATTTGGTAGACTCTGGTTTCTTGGCAGACTTGGCTTGGCCTTTTTGAGAAGGAGGACAACCAAAAGGATCTAGTTTTGGTAGCCTATCTCTGCCACTCTCCCCCTTTTTGGCATCATCAGCCGTGAAAGCATCATCATTTTCATCCCTGAGGATGGTGGTAGGGGCAGAGCCAGTAGTCTTCAGCAGGTGATCCTTGATGGCTTTGATATCAGCATGGGTATTTTTGTACCTTGCATCTACCATATTCCTGATCTCAGCCATGTAAGTGTCATGTGTCTGATCAGCCAATTTTCTGCGAGCTATGATGATGGGGGAAACTGATTTCCATAACTCATTGGCTATATCAGCTGTGGATGGTTGACTCTTGGAAAGATCTGCAATTGAGCTCAGTAGAAGCTTGACATCAGATTTGATGTCAGCAACAGAGGTTTCAATGACAGAAACTCTGTCCGTCAATTCTTGGTATTTTGACCCATCTCCTAAATTAATAGGATCATCTGAGTCCCTACCAGTGGTAGTTCTACCTGATTCAGGCCTAATAGGTGAATCAGATGCCCCTTTGTCTTGGTACTGGGAACTTCCAACTGTTTTTGGAGACACTATAGTGGCTTCAACAGTTGTTGCCTTCAAGGGAGTCTTAGCTATGTAATCACTGTCCTGATGTGAGACAGTGGTCTCTACATCAGTAGTGGCTGCTCCACTTGAAAACTCACCTAGAGTTTCATTGAACTTAGGTGGTGTAACCTCCTCTTCTGTTTGTGGGATAGCAGATTGAATATTCTCAGGGCCAGTCACTTGTTGGAGTATACTCTCAGTGACAGGTGGAAGAGAGGAACTGGGATCTTCCTGAGATTTGTCAATTGCTTCAAACAGAGGTTGCATTGTTTGTGGGACATGTGATGGTGAGGGTGAAGGAGTAACAAGAGAATTAGCCCTGGGAGAGGGGCTTGTGAACATATGGTCAAGTGACTCAAATGTATCATGATGTGTGTCCCCTTGGCTTACAACATGATCCTTTTGAGAGGATTCATGAGGAGTTTGGTCAGGTGGAGGTATGTCCAACTGTTGTGAGGAAGTAACAACAGTGGTTTCAGGTTGCTTTTGTTGTGCAACAGAGGTTTCTTCTGGTACCTCATCATCTAGAAGCCTCATTTGTGGTTGAGTGGAGGTTTTGTGGATGTATGTTTCATTTTGGAAGTGGCTGGTGTGGGTTTCACAGCACTGGATGTAGTGCCATGACCACCAGGAGCAGTGGGCTCAACAACAGAGGTTTTGACAACAGTTGTTGCCTTTGTCCTCTTTGTTTGTGTTTTGGAAACTTTTGACACTTTAGACACTTTTTCTTGGGTGCTTCCACCCAGCATTCTTGTGAAAGTTTCATCAGTTAAGCTTTTCATTTGCATAGCCTCACCCTTTTTGAAAACTTTTTCTGGTAAGACTTTTTGTAACATTACACTAAGAATTCTTGGGTAAATAAGAAAAGCATTGTTTGACCCAGACTTGACTGCTTTCACATTTGATACCAAGTCCATGAACAATCCCTGGGAAATATTGAAGTCAGAGTTTGACAACATAGCATAACCCAGATATTGCATCCTCAATGGAATTTCATTAAAAGATGTGGACTTAGCAGAGACACAAAGAAGAAGAGTATGGAAGAAAAATTTCATGACTGGAGGGAAAAACTTTTTGAAAAGAGTTGATCCAGTCATCTGACCATCATACCCTCTTTCTTGGAACTCAGTGTGAAGCTCTGTTTTAGTAAAGGAATCCTTACCTGCCAGGTCATTCAGTGTGAAGGTTGTGGATATGATTTCAGGGGTAATGACGATACTGGTTTCTCCAATTTTGGAAATAATGGAGGTAGGCTTTTTGTCTTGTAGTAGAAACTCAGCATTCAACCAAAATTCTTGGAGTGTATCAAGATAAATGGGGGCGTTAGCGGTTAGGATGGGTAAGTATTTGGAGTTAAGGAAAATGTCGATGGTGGAATGAAATGGAGTGTTGTCATCTGTTTTGATCAGATAGGGGAGACAATTGTGTGTAGCTTTGGCTTGAAGATCCATTTTAGTGGATTTCAAAGGTGAAGATGATTGAAGATTGATGAAGGGTTTGAGAGTGAAGAAGGCGGTTATCAGTATTTTGAATACAATGAGACAGTGTAACGTCTGTTGTGGTAAAACAGGGTTTTTATAGGCTCAATGAAACCGCTGATGTGGCCAAACCTCTGCTTATATGAGCAGACGTGGCAATCATCTGATGGATGTAACATCTGGTGGAGAACAGCTGTTTTTGGTAAACAACTGATACAAACAGCTGATACAAACAGCTGATGGATCCAACTGTTTTTTTTTTTTTTAGAATATAATATATATATATATATATATATATAGGCGGACAGTTGTTTTATCTGAACAGATGTTCTGAAACAGATTTTTCAACTAACAGTTGTTTTATCTGAACAGATGTTCTGAAACAGATTTTTCAACTAACAGTTGTTTTATCTGATCAGATGTTTTGAAACAGACTTTTCAACCAACAGTGGATATGAATGAAACAGTGGTTGTTTTATCTGAGCAGATGTTATAAACAGATTTTTCAACCAAACAGCTATTTAAAAAATTGATTTTCTGAAACATTTTATTATGATTTATAGAAAATTTATTTGTTTAATCCATGTTTAACATACCAATTCTGGAAATCAGATTTGTAAAGGTAGATGTGTCTAAAGCTTTTGTTAACACATCTGCCAACTGATCCTCTGTTGGAACATGGTGTAAAGAAATCAAACCTTTTTCATAGCTGTCTCTGACAAAATGATGTCTTATGTCAATGTGCTTGGTAGTGGAATGAGAGACTGGATTCTTGATGATATTTTCAGCAGCTTGGCTGTCCAACATGAGTGGAGTCCTAAGTGCAGTTATCCCAAAATCCAGTAGTTGATTTTGAAGCCACATGAGTTGGGCTGTACAGCTTGCAGCAGCAATGTATTCAGCTTCGGCTGTTGAAGTTGAAACAACTGCCTGCTTTTTGCTTTGCCATGAAACTAAGGCATTCCCTAGAAATTGGCACCCTCCTGAAGTGGATTTTCTTGTGGTGTGACAGCCAGCAAAGTCACTATCTGAATAACCTGAAAGCTCAATGTTTCCATTAGCAGGATACCAGATACCAAGTGTGGGAGCACCTTTGAGGTATCTGAATATCCTTTTCACAGCAATAAGGTTTGACTTTCTGGGTGAAGCCTGGGATCTGGCACAGACACAGGTAGCAAACATAATGTCTGGCCTAGATGCAGTTAGGTACAATAAAGACCCAATCATACATCTATAATGTGTTTGATCAACCAGTTCATCCTTGTCATCAATAGTGAGCAGCTTGACTGTACTCATGGGTGTGCTACATGGCTTACAATCATTCATCTCAAATCTGGTTAATAAGTTCTTTACATATTTGTTTTGGTGAATGAATGTGCCATTTTGCAGTTGTTTCACTTGAAGACCAAGGAAACACTGAAGCTCACCCATAGCACTCATCTCAAACTCTGCTGTCATGAGTTTTCTGAACTCTTCACACATTTGGTTACATGTGGATCCAAAAATGATGTCATCCACATATATTTGAACAATCATTAAGTGTTTCCCTTTCCATTTAAGAAATAAAGTTTTGTCAATTTTACCTCTTGTGAAGCCAATGGATAAGAGAAATGTGGAAAGAGTTTCATACCAGGCCCTTGGTGCTTGCTTGAGTCCATACAAAGCTTTGTTGAGCTTGTAGACATAGTCAGGATGGAATGTGTCTTCAAAACCAGGTGGTTGACATACATAGATTTCCTCCTGAATTTTGCCATAAAGGAAAGCACATTTGATGTCCATCTGATACACCTTTATGTTGTGGTTGACAGCAAAGGCTAAAAAGAGTCGGATGGCCTCTAGTCTAGCTACAGGAGCAAAGGTCTCATCATAATCTATTCCTTCTTCTTGTCTGAAGCCTTGAACCACAAGCCTGGCTTTATTCTTGACAACAATACCCCTTTCATCAGTCTTGTTTTTGAAGACCCACTTGGTTCCTATAGGACAAACATCTTTAGGAAGTGGTACAAGCTCCCATACTTGTTGTCTTTTGAATTGAAGGAGTTCTTCTTGCATGGCTTCTACCCAACTGTTGTCTTTCAGTGCCTCTTGGTACTTGACAGGTTGTGTGAGGGATAAGAAACCTGCAAAAAGACAGATATTTGAGGATTGGCTTCTTGTGAGCACACCCTCTCTGATGTTGCCAATGATCTGGTCTGGTGGATGAGCTCTTAAGTAAATAAGATCTCCTTGATATGGAACAATGGCATTTTGAGGTGATGGACAGAGGTTTGATGACTCTGTTGGTGTAACATCTGTTGGTACTTCTGTAGTGCCATCAGATGTTTGGAATGGTAATGGAGGAATGGGTCCAAGTGGTGTGAAACTTGACTGACTTTTGTCAACAGATGATTGACTTTTGTCAGCAGATGATAGGTCAGTGATTGTGAGGGGTGAGGCAGTGGTTTGAGGATAGGACTGGCCAACAGTGGTTGACACAGCTGTGGCAGAGTTTTGACAATTGTTTTGAACAGCTGCTTCCTCTGAGGCAGAATAGACTTTGTAGTGACTGGGGATCACAACATCTGTTCTGTAATCTTGCTGTGGAGACTGTGGAATACCTGCATTGTTAGTTTTAACAGTGATATCTTCAAATTTGAATTTATCTAAATCAAATAATTCAGCAGGGTTTGCAGGGATTTTTAGAGATGAAAGTTCATTGAACTTTACATTCAGAGTTTCTTCTATTGTCTTAGTCCTTGTGTTAAACACTTTGTAGGCCTTAGCAGTAGAAGAATATCCCAGAAAATAACCACAGTCTACTTTGCCTGCAAATTTTGAAATGGAATCTTTGAGATTTAAATGAAACATGGGCAGCCAAAGATTTTGAAAAATGAGATTAATGGTTTGATTTTGAACAAAATTTCATAAGCAGTTTTTTGATGTCTGGGGTTGATCAAAACTCTGTTTTGAACATAGCAAGCAGTGTTTACAGCTTCTGCCCAAAAGGACAGTGGCAAACCAGAGTCTGCTAGCATGGTTCTTGCAGCTTCTATAAGAGTTCTATTTTTCCTTTCAACCACCCCATTTTGTTCTGGTGTTCTTGGAATGCTGAACTGCCTCACAATCCCTTTTGACACACAGAAGTCATCCAACTCCTTATTTTTAAACTCTGTTCCATTGTCACTCCTGAAGACTTTTACTGGCAAGTCATATTGCTTTTCAACTTTGGTGACAAAGTCCTTCAATATACCTGCAGTCTCATCCTTAGAATGTAAAAAGTAAGTCCATGTAAACCTGGAAAAATCATCAACTATGACAAGACAAAATCTCTTTCTTCTTAGACTCATGATTTTAACAGGGCCAAACAAGTCCATGTGCAACAGTTGTAGACACTGACTAGTTTTGGACTCATCAATGGATTTTTAAGAGCTTTTATGTTGTTTTCCTTTTAAGCAAGAAACACAATGCTCATCACATTTAAATTCTTTTGATGGTAAACCTCTGACAAGGCTTTGTTTTGAGAGTGTGTTGATAGTATTAAGGTTGGTGTAACCCAATCTCCTATGCCACAATTCTGTCTCCTTAGTGGAGGCAGCAGAAAACAGACAGACATTTGCCATAGGATTGTCCTTTAACATATCAACAACATACACATTGCCACTTCTATGAGCAACAAGCTGTGCTTTGCTCTCAGAAATAATGGTATCAATCTTTTTCACCACTTCTGGCCCAATAATCTTACAAGTTTTCTTTGTGAAAAATGAGCCATAACCTTTGTCACTCATTTGGGAAACACTCAGAAGATTAAACTTGAGATTATCAATAAGATTGACATTTTCAAACTTGAGTTTTCCAGCCTGTACAGTCCCTGAACCCAACACCTTACCTTTAGAATCATTACCAAAGGATATATCACCCCCTCCATGAGCCAAGAAGTCCAGAAGTAGGGCTCTACATCCTGTCATGTGCCTGGAACCTCCACTATCTACATACCAAAGACTATCTAAACAAGCAGAAGCTCCCTGCACATCAGTAAATGATTAGTTTTGGTGAGTGTCCAAAGCCAAGTTGGCTTTGGATGGGTCCTCAGACCTTTCAGACTCAAGCTTTGGAAGGTGATCAGTGGTTTGGACCAATTTCTGAATTAAGGTCAACAACTGCTGCTGACCATTTGCCAGTGCTTGGATGTCAACACTTGGGGCAGCAGTTGTTTGATCACTTCCTGACAGATGATAATACCCATATGGATTTCTGTTCACTCTTGGTTTAGAGGGTCTTTTTGGCTCCTCATAAACATGTGGCAGACTGTGACATGGAGGTTGACCATAACCTCTTGGGTATTTGCTTGTGGGTGGAGCATCTGTTACTTGGACATCTCTAGAAGCAGATGTTTCAAGCCTTTTTGTAACAGATGTTTGGACAAGGGTGAAGGTCTGTTTGGGCTTTCCTTTTGGAGTACTAACCACAGGGTTTGCAAGAGTTTTAGCTTTGTATTCTTGTATTTTTACATCAAAATTTTTGAGATACAAGCACTCTTTGGTCTTGTGATTCTTTTTCCCACATATTGAGCATGTGGCTTTGGAATCACATTCACTTGTTCCTTTGTTAATATCATATGCTTTTAGAAGAAAACAGTTTTTGGTGACATGATTCTTCTTTTCACAGAAATCACAGAACAAGTTAACAGTCTTTTCTTTCTTCTTCCCCTTTTCAGTCTTCTTTTCAGCAGATGTTTGAGCATCTGCTGGAGGATCTTTCAGGGGAATGACTTTTGCCAAGGGAATGACCCTTGCCTGAGGAGCTGTCTTTCCCTCAGGGGTTTTAAAATCTACAGGTTTATAATTCTCAAGAGTATCACACTCATCAGACCAAGTAGGTTTAAATTCATACTTTTCAAGTTCAGCAAAAGATGAGGAACCTTCTGGTTTTTCAAGAACAATTTTCTTACCATTTGGTTCAGTGATTTTAATCTCTTGACCCTGCAGGTTTGTTGGTACTATCTCAACAGACTTTTGACTCTTAGTGTCAGTGTTTTCAAAAGCTGGAGCAGTGGTCGCAAAACCAAAGCCAAACTTCACATGACTTTTGGTTTGTTTGTTGAGTAGCATCTCAAATCCTCTACATGATTCCACCCATTTTTTACATTCAACTTGGGTGGACTCAAGCTCACTTTTACAACTTTGATATTTTGTTATCATAGTTTGGAGCTGGTCTTTGGTTATAGTTGCTTCATGTTTTAAACTGCTAATTTCAGACTCTTTTGCAGTTAAACTTGTTTTCAAATCTTTTGTGAGTTTTTCAAATTTAACTTCATCATCCAAAATTTTCTTTCTAAGGTTTTCATTCACCTCTTTGATGTTAGCAAATGCTATTACACATTTGTCAGAACACAACTCTTTAAGAATTTGAGGAGATACCTTAGCAGCAGCCATCAAAGCACAATCACACTTGCACTCACAATCATCAGATGCACCCCAGGGATCTGAGAGATTCACAACCTCTTCTTCAGGTTTTTCACCTGTAACAGCTTCACTAACAATATCATCAGTCACAACATCAGATTCAGTTACCACTTCCTCAGATTCAATCTCATCTACCATAGCCATGAAACAAAAATTTTCTGGTTCATTTTCAGCTTTGGCAACTAGTGCAAAATTCTCATCTGTTAGCTCATCAGGTAGACTGCTCCAATCAACAAAGCCTTGTGTAAAGAAGCTCTGTTGACTGGTCTCTGCAGGAGCAGAGGATGGAGCAACAGTCGTTTGCACAGGTGTTTGAGCAACAGGTGTTTGCACATAGTGAATCTGAGGAACAGTGGTTTGGACATACTGGACAGGAACAGTGTTTGAGGACTGTGCAAAATGGGCAGTGTTTTGCACATTAGGTCCAGGGGTATTATAGGAATTCTGATAAGTGTTGGTCTGTGGTCTTTGATTTGGATAGGTTATCATAGGTGTACCATGTTGACCCCTACATTCCCTAGCAAAATGACCAAACCTATGACATTTATAACACTTGATCTTTGATTTATCCAACCCAACCTTAGATCTGCCAGTCAACCCTGGAAACCTTCTCCCAGTTTTCTTGTAAAAATTATTAGTTCTTACACTGAGAAGGGCCAATTGGTGCATAATGTCCATTTCTTCCAAATCATCAGGGTCAAAGTATTTCAGGTCATCATACTCAAAGGATATATTGTCAGATGCCTGTATATCACCACCACTTGCTGTGAAGGCATAGTTTGGTGAATAAGAATCAGAGTTAAAACCTGAGTTAAAACCTGAAGTTATGTCAATAAAATGATCATAACTCTGATCCTTTGTGTTTCCAGACACCTCATCATGACCCAAAAGTGCTGTATTCCCAAACACATAGTCATCAGACACTTTTCCAGAGTCCTGGAGCTTCTTTTTCTGGTTAAGCTCTCTTTCATAAGTCAGGAGCTTACCATGAAGCTGGGTCAGTGATAGGTCTTTAAATCCTATTGAGTTTCTCATTACAATAGCAATAGTGTCCCATTTGTCTGGTAATGATCTTAAAAACCTATGGTTCAAAGTTGAATGAGGGTAAGTAAGACCAACCAATTTTAGTTCACTTATTAAGCAATTAAATCTCTCAAACTGTTGAGTTAATGACTCTCCTTTGACATGACTGAATGTTTCATATTGTTGGTTAAGTATTTCACGGTTGTTTTCAATAACCTCCTCAGTCCCACCAAACTGTTCTTTCAGTGCATCCCACAACTCCTTTGCACTGTTACAGTGTAACAACCCAGCATATATATCATTGGGTAGAGCCATGGCCACAATACTGAAGGCCTTAGCATCTAGCTCAATTTTCTGAAAATCCTGGTCGGAGTAGTTTTCAAGTTTCTTTGGCTCAAACACTTTGGGATCTTCAGTACTCGGCACAGTCGGAACATGTGGTCCGAAGATAACCGACTTCCAACACCCAGTGTTTTCTTGAGCTAGAACATGGCTCATCCGACGTTGCCAGATATTGTATTCAGATCTGACAAGCATCGGTGGCTTGTTGTTCGTGCCAGTGTTATGTGGATCGTGATTGATAGAAGCCATTCTCTGATTTTTCAAAAAACAAAGTCTGTTTAACAACGGTTGAAGCGAAATTAAACTATTACTCTGTTTTCAATCTAACTGACAAACGATATCAATAATTGTGAGCTGATTATTAAATTGATTTGTTAGATCGAATTTAATTAACCAAGCTCTGATACCAATTGTTAGGATCTGAGTTTGTTTGTTTTGATTGTTTAACTAAATGATGGAAATAATGAAATGAAAATAGAAAGAAAGTGCAGCGGAATAATAAACTGTAAATCAAAACAAGAGAGTAAATGTTTTTAGATCGAATGCTTTCATTAACTCAAAGATTACAATCGTACAATTACTCCCCCTCAGCCTGATCACACAGTGTTTGTCAGAGAGAATGTTTTGTGTGTGATGCAATAGAACAGTACAAGCACTGTTCTATTTATAGACAGACTCAAAGCACTGATGACCTAGGCTGACGTCACCTAAGACAGTGACCTCTAACAGAATAACAAACATAAACATCTGCCTATTACAAACTACTGTTACATTGAAAGCACTGATATTAAACAGCTGTTGAAGATAAACTCTGATGGTCTTGTATCCACTGCTGGAGCCTAAGTGCTGTTGGTTCCAGCAGTGCTTTGGTCTTCAGTACTTGTATCAGCAATTGCTCTTCATCAGACCTTTGGTCAGCAGTTGTTCTTCATCAGTTGTTTCCTCAGCAGTTCTTTGTATCAGCAGTTGTTGAGCAGTTGTTTGGATAGAACAGTAGTTAGGGTCAGCAGTCTTTTGGGAGAAGCAAGTTGTAAAGACTGTTTATTCAAGGATCAAACTGATAGCATGTTTTGGCTTTCTAATCATCTGTTCTTCTCCAGGTCAGCAGACCCAACAGTTCGAATGGGCAGATAAGGTATTTATTGATACGGTTGGTTCGACCCTTTCAGGGTTCGAATGAGTTTATAATTTTGTTGATTCGACCTACTTAAAAGGTGAACAAAGAAAAACAGGGTTCGAATGAATTTTTGAAATCAACCCATACTCATTCAACCTATATTAAAGGTTCGAATCAACACCATAGAATTTCATTCGACCTACCGAAAGGTGGAATGAAATTTTGGAAAACTGATTTTTACCAAATTGTCCGATTCGATCCACGTTTTGTCTTTTTTTCAAACTTTTAAACATTAAAATTCTCAAAATTTTTAATTTTAATGATACAAACTCAGATTGGCTCGTCAAACTTCAGAAAATGATCATCATCCAACATCGGTTATCGAAAATAACACAGAAATGTAAAATCTTTTGGATTTTTTGAAATTTATACTAAAACTCACCAAAAATCTTTTTGAGTTTTTTATATATGAAAGAAATAAAACATAAAGCAATAAACTTTTTGTGATTTTCTGGTAGGAGGATCATATCATTTTATGAGAAATCAAATCACACCGTTGTTCTGTTTCATTTTAACTTTACTGATTGTGTAACATGGCAATCGCTGATATTGTTGTCCACATAAGCTCACATTCAGACCCATGAGAATCTGGAATAGTCATCTGTAACCACGAGACAGCACAATTCACCAGCATGACTTTTACGCTTGACTGGTCCGAACAGGTCCATGTGCAAACGCTCAAGTGGTAGTTCAACGGAATTAACTTTCTTTGGTTTATGGGATTGCTTGTGCTGCTTTCCCTTCTTGCAACTCACACACTTGTCATTCAAATGAAAATGTTTGACATTCACGCCTTCGACAAGTTCATTCTTCACCAAATGATTCATCTTTCTAAGGTGAACGTGTCCCATCCTCCTATGCCACATGATTGATTCTTTTTCAGTAGCCTTGGAGAGGAAACACGTGACTTGGCCTTATGTAGTCATAGCTTTTGACATGTCGAGAATGTACAAATTGTTCACTCTCGGTGCTTTTAACATAACCCACTCTTTTGGTAAAAAGAATCCTGGCTTGAGTATATAGCAAGATTTGTCATCAAAGAATACCGAAAACTGCTTATCACAAATCCGACTGACACTGAGCAGATTATAATCAATATGCTTAACGTACGAAATCTTCTCAAAACTCACTATCCCATTACTTACACTACCCTCCATAGTAATGTATCCTCCTTTATTTCCGGCAAACGCTACGTATCCTCCATTGATATTTCTGATGTCAAACAGTAGCGATAGATCCCCTGTCATGTGACCAGAAGCTCCACTGTCAACAATCCAAAGACTGCTCACAGGGCCAACTTAAGCTCCCTGCACATATCAAGTAAAAAGATTAGATTTTTCGGGGGACCCAAGCCTGCTTGGTCTTGGGTCTTTGAACATTGAGTTTCAAAGATTCTTTCTCACAAACAAATTGATTTGAATTGATCTTTTTCTGATCAATTAAATCTTTTTCATTTTCATCTTTCACATTCTCTTGTGAAGATGAAGCACCTTGAGAACCCTTTGGTGACCAATACTGTTCCGAACGTTTCAAGATCCGGATTTGAGATTTTGGGGTCTCAACCTGTTTATTTACTTCGTCCTTAAAGGAAACTTTCTTGGTTACCTTCTCTGATTTAACACAGACAGGTCCAACTGTTGGTTTGACTGCAGGTTTTACAGGAACCTTTTTCTTGTCAACAGTTGTGTTCACCACAGGTTTCTTAAGTGGTTTTTCAATGGCTATCCGGTTACGACGGTCATATGTCATCTGACGATTTTCCCGTTTTTGAAAATATCTGCTTTGGTTATAAAACGGTGCAGGTTGAGGAACACATCGTCTTTGTGGATAACAATGATTATCGACTGGACTCTGGTAATTTTGCTTCATTTCAACCTCGTGCCTTTTGTGCCTAACATACGGGCAGTGAGCAAGTAAATGCCCTCTCTCCCCGCATTTATAAAATGCACGGTATTCCTCAAAATTGTTCTTGGCATTCGACTTAGCATATGTAGTGATAGGATATTGATCGTCCACACACTTCCTTCTAAGACTCTCAGGAGCTAGGTCCTTGGAGTAAGTCGGCTCAAGAAAACTATTAGCCTTCTCTTTTGGCTTGATAAATTCTGTGACATGAACCTTTGGTTCTTTTGGAATATCGAAATAAATTTTCTCTAAAACCTCTGGAGGTACATCATTTGTTCGCTCATGCTTTGGGAACCAAATGGTACTCTCCTGCCAAATTTTCTCAATTTTGGAATAGCTAGCAAATTTGATTGGATATTCCTCATCAGACATTATCTTATCAGATCCTATCATCCGATAGAAAATCTTGACGGGTTTGTCACATTGTTCATTTTTCTCAACAGGTTTAACTGATTGATTCGCTCGATGAGCGTTAGCCATGGGATGCACAATCTGAGATGGTGACACAGGTTCATTTGTAATTATGTGATTTTCAGCAGGAATATCACACACCTTCTCAGATTTGTCATCCTTAGAGTCGGAATCATGAGTTACAGCAATCACACCTTCATTATTTAGTCCCAAAATAGGTTGAACATCAGAATTTGGGTCTCCCACACTAGAGGTGTTAGACTCATCATCCGATGTCGAGTCAGATTTAACTGAGCTCTCCGGTGTTATTGAATGCAAAGTATGGTTTTCAAATAACACAGGAGATGGGACTGCTTTGTAGTCTGCACTACTTGACTGTGAAGGCTCCTCTATTATATGGTCAACAAGATATGCAATATGTTTATAGCTTTCAAGCTTCTTGTTGACCTTTTCTGCAAAGCACTTGATGGTAGCCATTTCAAGTTTTGTATTTTCCAATTCATTGATATAGTTGTTAATGGCTAATTGTTTCAAAGATAAAGTCTTTTTAAGTTCTGAAATGTCTTTCTTGTAACCATCAAGCACTTTATTAAATTCTCGTGCTTCTTTCTAATACAATTGACAGTTGATTTTAGCACTCTCAAGCTGAACCCTGAGTTGCTTATTATCCTCTGTCAATCTATCGCATGCACCACAATACCTCTCACTATTCATATCTAGATTAGATTCAGAACTTACCTGCTTTGGAGGCTCAGTCATCGCTATCAATGCAAAGTGTGCTTCCTTTCCAGCAAAGAATTTAGAATAGTCAATTATGGTAAAAGCATCATCCACTATGCACGATTTGCGTGTCATCAGAAAATCAGCTTCGGCAAGAAGTTGATCGATATCATCATCTAGTGAATTAACACTAGTTTCAGAATCAGAATCGCTCTCCGTATCAGAATAAGCTGAATCACACTGTTCTGGCACATCAGTAACAGAGTCAAGAATCAAACCAGACTTCTTCTCAATACAAACATCACTTTCTTCACTCAACTCCTCAATTTTCACCTCAGACATCTTCTCAGTCACCAATTCTTCTTCAACATATACCGGCTCATCCAAATCCACTTCTGTGAAACACACGCCACATTACCAGTAGTAATCTCCTCAACACCGAGTTGCATACCAGTCCAATCAAAACCCTCATCTTTCTGAATCACCAAAGCTTGGTTCTTGTTATCTGGTTGGGTGGCTATTTGGTGTAGAGATAGGAATTATAGTTCTGGTTGGATTGTGTGGTGTTGGATTTTGGTTCTGGTTTTGTGTAGTGGTTTGTCTAACAGTATTGTTTGGTGAGTTGTTTTGGCAGTTTTGGTAGTTGCTTTGTTGTTGAAAATTGGAGTTGTTTTGACTTTGGTATGATACCTGATTTTGACGATTTTGGTAGTTGGTGTTGAAAGGATTCCTATTCCCCTGCTATGCTGGCTGTGTGCATTCACTTTTGAAGTGACCTTTCCTACCACAGTTAAAACATGTCACTTTAGCTTTGTTGAAGCCATATGTGGTGTTTGGAGAAGTAGAAAGATCAGTTCTGCCTGTCTTCTCGATGAACTCAGTCGCTCTCCTCATAACACTAGCAAACGCCCACTGGATGTCAATGAGCTCCATCTCTTCTTTGTCAATTTGTGCATAGTCCTCACTGGTTAGATTGTTGTTACCAATTTGACTAGCGACTAAACCGTTATAAGAAGCGACCATAGCTGAAACCAATGCTAAATGTTGCTGTGCAACTTCAACAGTAACATTGTTCAAGTTCGAAGTCTCCAACACAATTGGGCTCTGATTGGGTTGACTTTGGTTCATTTGAGTTTGATTCATTTGAGGAATATAGGATTGTTGTTGAGGTTGGTTTAGACTTGCAGAATAACAAGCAGCTTGTTGCATCGGTGAAAATGGTGGGATGTAAGTAGTAGTAGGGTATGATGGTGGGGTATAGGATGTAGTTTGAGCAAGGTAATTTATGGGGGCTTTGGGTGGTTCAACAATACTTGATACACAAGCAATATGTGGAGCAACAGTAGTACTTGAACTTGAACTAGCTAGAGATGAAGATGTACCACCTTGGTATAATTATGGGTTCTGAGGAACTTGTGCTCTTTTTGCCTTCCTCTTTTCTTCCATCTCTTTGTTTTCAAGCTTCTGGATAAACTCATTAATGGTCCAGTATTGGTACGCATCCTTTTCCTTGAGTACCTCGATGTGTTGATTCCAGTAAGGTGGCAATGCATCAGCGAACTTGTCCACCAGCTCAGAGATCGGTATGTTAATCTCATAACTTGAAAGTTCAGTCAATAAGTGACAGTACCTCGGAATCAACTCCTTCAGCGTCTCGTTTCCCATATAGCTGAAGTTCTCAAACTCTTTTCTTAACTCCTCCATTCTCAGCTTCCTCGTCTTTTCATTCCCATCGTGACGATTCCTTAACATGTCCCACAATTGTTTAGAAGTGGTGCACGACCCAAACTGATGTAAGAGATCAGTGTTAATGGCCTGGGACAGTTGGGAAAACACCTTCTTTTCCACCGCAAACTTCTTTTTCTCATCCTCAACAAGACTCTCTAACGGAATCGGTTCACTTGTGTTCTCCAAAACCGGAGCAACATAACCCTTAGCAAACATTTGCCACGCTTCCGTTCCTTCTAATCCCATTCCCTCTAGATGAATCTTAAACTTGGTCTTCCATGTGTTGTAGTCTACCATTTCCATCAACTTTGGTGGACGGCTCCCACTACCCGAAGATAAGTCATGAATAAGTGTCGAAATCGCATTGGTAGTCTGAGAGTGTACCGCCGCTGCTGCAACTCCCCAGTAATCAGCCATAGGTTGTGGTTGTGGTTGTGCAACTTGTTGGGGCATAGAACTAGTCATTGCCATATAGTTAATCGGTTGGGATGGTTGACTAGTCTTCTGAGAAGCTACCGACCAAGGATCCATAGTTGTCTGCTGTTGTGGTGTTGTATTAGGTCGTGGTGTTGTAGGAAAATTCCACATATCGCTCTGAAAATGATAAAACACGAAACGATTAGAAAAATTTCACAACAGTTTCTATGTTCGACCCTTTTGAAGAATCGCGTGGTCGAATGTAAAAATTAATCCAGGTTCGACCGTTTGATAAGGTTCGAATGTAGAAAATAACAGAATCAGTTCACTTTTGACCGATTTATCCCACGTTCGACCACCCGATTGGTCGAATGTACCACTTAAGGTCGAATGAACAACAACACACTAAAACTTTCTAGGTTCGACCAAATATAACTCGACGTTTGACCAAATAATCCCTGGTTCGACCTAAAAACTCCACTCTCGACCAAATCTCCCTAGGTTCGACCCTTTCATTTTGAAAAACGGTTATACTTTGAAAATCAGTTATTTTGATAAAAAAATTTCAAATGTTGATGAAATTTGATGATCTTATGCAAGTTTTGCTTCGGATTAGATTTAGAACAAGTTTAACAAAGAGAATTTTGAATTTTATCCATGAAAACAAGTTCAAATCAATCAATTTAACACCAAATTCAAATGTTCAATGAAAAACAGAAAGTTTTGATCAAAATGGGGTCCAAATCAGCTGTAATATTATCAATTTGTGGTTGTTTGATCCAAATGGCTCTGATACCACTTTGTATGCGAATTGGATCGGCTAATCAACAAAGATTATGATCAAACAAGTTCAATTCAGGTGCGGAATCCCTGAATTGATCACAAAATGATAATAAAACTAGCAAAACACAGAAATCATCATAAACACTTTCATTTCATTCAATAATATAATCAATTACCCTTCAAAAGGTTGTTTATAATGATATAACTTGATTACAGACTCAATAAAAACCCTAGGGAGAAACACACATTGGGAGGGAAAACAAATGACCAAAAGATAAACATTCAAAATTGATTCAGCCTTATATAGACCTGCACATTCGCCCAAATAGCTTGGTCGAATGTGCAGGTTCGACCATATACAGTGGGCGAATCTGGACATACATATAAACAAATCTTCATTCGACCTCCCAGTGCTACCTTCGACCGTCTGTTTCTACCTTCGACCATCTACTTTCCACATTCGACCAACCGATATCAACAAAACATCTTGAAATTTGCAATTCAATAGCACTAGTTGCACTTTCGTGTATCTACAGAAACCTTCTTAGTTACCTTCTCTGCTTTAACAGAGACAGGTCCAATTGATGATTTAACAGCATGTTTTGGTGGTACCTTTTGTTTATCAACAATTGAGTTCACCACTGGTTTCTTCAATGGTTTTTCCATAGCAATCCGGTTTTGACGATCATAAGAAAATTGAAGATTATCCCTACTTTGAAAATAACGACTTTGATTGTAAAATGGTGCTGGTTGAGGGACAAAACGTCTTTGAGGATAACTGTGATTGTCGACTGGACTTCTATATGGTTGCCTCATCTCAACTTCGTGCCTCTTATGCCTCACGTCCGGGCAGTGAGCATGTAAATGCCCTCTCTCCCCACACTTGAAACATGCACGGTATTCCTCAAAAACATTCTTGGCATTCGACTTAGCGTAGGTATTTATTGGATATTGATCATCCACACATCTACGTCTCAAACTCTCAGGAGCTGGGTCCTTTGAGTAACTCGGCTCAAGAAAACCATTAGTCTTATCTTTCGTTTAATGAACTCAGTGACATGAACCTTCGGTTCTTTTGGAGCATTCAGATATATTTTTTTTAAAATTTCTAGAGGAACATCTTTGGTCCTTTCATGTTTAGGAAACTAAATAGTACTTTCCAACCAGATTTTCTTGATTTTTGAATAATTGGCAAATTTTATCGGATACTCCTCGTCAGAAATAATTTTATCAGATCCTTCCATCTGATAAAATACTTTGACGGGTTTGTCAACTGATTCATTTTTCTCAACCTTCTTCACATTACAAGTAACTGATTGATTCTTTCGATGCACATTAGCCTGAGGATGAGAATACTGAGAAGGTTAAACTGGTGCATTAGTGATAATGTGATTTTCCATAGGAATATCACATTCTTTCTCAGGTTTCTCATCTTCAGTGTCCGAATCATCAGTCTTTACTGTCACTCCCTCATTATTCAATCCTAAAATTGGTCTCACATCGGAATGTGGATCTCAAACACTAGAAGTGTTAGATTCATTATCCGATGCAGAGTCAGATTTGATTGAACTCTCTGGTGTTATTGAGTGTAGATTGTGGTTCTCAAACAACACTGGAGATGGAACAGCCTTGTAGTTTGCACTACTAGGTTGTGAGGGTTCTTCAATGATATGGTCAACCACATATGCAATGTGTTTGTAACTTTCAAGCTTTTTGTTGACCTTTTCAGCAAAGCATTTGATGGTTGCCATTTCTAATTTTGTTTCTTCAAGTTCATTGATGTAACTTTTTATGGCAAGTTGTTTTAAAGAAAGAGTTTTCTTTAAATCAGAAATGTCCTTTTTATAACCATCAAGCACTTTGTTGAACTCATGTGCTTCTTTGCGATAAGATTGACAGTTGATTCTTGCACTGTCAAGTTGAACCTTGAGTTGCTTGTTTTCCTCTGTCAATCTATCACAAGTTCCACAATATTTTTCACTATTCATATCAATTGTGAATTCAGAACTTACCTGTTTCGGAGGATCAGTCATAGCCATCAAAGCAAAATGTGCTTCCTTTCCAGCAAAGAACTTTGAGTAGTCAATTCTTGTGAAAGCGTCATCATCAATGCATGACTTCCGAGTCATTAGAAAATCAGCTTCGGCCAAGAGTTGATCAATATCATCATCTAATGAATTGACACTAACATCCAAATCTGTTTCACTCTCCGAATCATAATATGTCGAATCACGCTCATCAGGAACATCAGTGACCGAATCAATGATCATTCCCGAAGTCTTCTCAACTTGTGATTCTTCAACAGAAATATCAGTTTCTTCTACCATCTCCTCAATCTTCACTTCAGAAGCCTTCTCAGACTCCAAAACATCTCCAACTATCACCGACTCCTCTAAGTCAATCTTCTGAGCAACACAAGCTACATTCCCAACAGTAATTTCTTCAACACCCAGTTGCATCCCAGTCTAGTCGAAACCTTCATCCTTTGGTATCACCAAAGCCTAATTTTGGTTTTTGGTTTGTGTTTGGCTATTTGGTATGGAAATTGGAATAATGGTTCTAGTTGGGTTATGTGGTGTTTGAGTTTGAGTCTGATTAGGTGTAGTTGTTTGTCTAGCAGAGTTGTTTGGTGAGGTGTTCTGTCGGTTTTGGTAATTGTTTTGTGGTTGATAGTTATTGTTGTTTTGGTTTTGATAGGTTACTTGGTTCTGAGATTGATGGTTTTGGTAATTTGAGTTGAAAGGGTTTCTGTTACCTTGTTGAGCTGGCTGAGTGCACTCTCTCTTGAAATGACCTTTACCACCACAATTAAAACATGTGACTTTGGCTTTGTTGAAGCCATAAGTGGTGTTAAGTGATGTAGCCAGATCAGTTCTTCCTGTTTTCTCAATGAATTCAGTTGCTCGTCTCATAACACTTGCGAACGCCCACTGAATATCAATAAGCTCCATCTTCTCCTTATCAATCTGTGCATAATCTTCATTAGCCAGACAATTGTTTCCAATCTGACTCGCCACCAGTCCATTATAAGATGCAACCATTGCTGAAACCAACGCAATGTGTTGCTGAGCAACTTCATGAGTTACATTATCCATGTTGGAAGTTTCCAACACAATAGGACTTTGGCTAGAAGAAGCTTGTGATGTGTTAGGAACATAAGGTTGTTGTTGAGATGTGTTGGATGAATAACATGCGGTGGACATTTGAGGTTGTGGTTGTGGTGGAATGTAATAATTTGTGGTGTAGTTTGGTGGATAAGTTAATGTTTGTGCAAGATAGTTAATTGGTTGTCTGGATGGTTCAATAACACTCGACACACAAGCTATATGTGGCGCAACATTACCTGCTACACTTGAACTATTCACAGAAGTAGATGAAGAGGCATGATACAATTCCGGATTTTGTGGGAATTGTGATCGCCTAGCTTTTCTCTTCTCTTCCAACTCCTTGTTCTCTAACTTCTGAATCAGCTTATTGATTGTCCAATATTGATAAGCATCTTTCACTTTCAGAACCTTAATGTGTTGATTCCAATACGGTGGTAGAGAATCAGCAAATTTGTCCACCAACTCGGACATGGGAATCTTAATGTCATAGTTTGACAATTCAGTCAAAAGATGGCAATATCTGGGAATCAATTCCTTAAAAGTCTCATTCCCCACATAACTGAAGTTCTCAAATTCCTTCCTTAATTCTTCCATTCTCAACTTTCTGGTTTTTTTTCGTTTCCGTCATGACGATTCTTCAGCATATCCCAAAGCTGTTTGGAGGTTGTACATGATCCAAACTGATGTAAATGATCAGTGTTGATAGCTTGAGATAGTTGGGAGAATGCCTTCTTTTCCACTGCAAACCTTTTCTTTTCATCCTCAGCTAAACTCTCAAGCGGAATTTGTTCACCTGTATTCTCCAAAACTGGTGCAACATATCCTTTAGCAATCATCTGCCATGCCTTGGTACCTTCCAATCCCATTCCTTCCAAGTGAATCTTGAACTTTTTGTGCCATTGATTATAATCCACCATCTCCATCAGCTTCGTTGGACGGTTTCCACTACCTGAAGACAAATCATTTATTAGAGTAGAAATAGCATTAGAAGTTTGAGTGTGTACCGCTGTTGCTGCAACTCCCCAATAATCATTCATGGGTTGCTGTGGAGGTTGAGCAACAGTCTGTTGAATCGAACTGGTCATAGCAAGATAATTGATTAGCTGAGATGGTTGAGTATTCGTCTTTTGTGCAGCTACAGCCCAAGGATCCATGGTAACATGTTGTTGTTGTGTAGTATTAGGCCTAGGTGTTGTTGGAAATCCCCACATATCGTCTATGAAGTTCGAAATGCGAAACACTTAGAAAAATTTTTAATCAGCTTCTACGTTCGACCCTTTTTCACTGTCGTGGGATCGAATGTGGAAAATGTCCAGGTTCACCCCTTAAAACTGACTCGAATGTGGAAAATGAAACACACTGACTCACGTTCGACCGTATAAAACCCACTTTCGACCTCCCGTAAGGTCGAATGTACAAATACAACTCACACAGCTTCTAGGTTCGGCCTAAAATGACCACTTTCGACCATAAAATCCTAGGTTCGACCTCAGAAAACTACACGTTCGACCATTCTCTCCTAGGTTCAACCCTGTTCATTTGAAAACGGTTATACTTTGAAAATCAATTATTTTGATCCAAGTTGATGAATTTTGATGATGTTTTGCAGGTTTTGCTTCGGAATTGATTTGGAACAACTTTAATGAAGAGAATTCTTGTTTTTATCCGTAAAATCTAGTCCGAATCAATCAATTTTCATCAAAACTCATTGTTCATTCAAAACAGAAAAAATTTGATCAATTTTGGGTCCAAATCAGTTCAAAAACTATCAATTTGTAGTTGTATGATCCGTATAGGCTCTGATACCACTTTGTGGAGGATCGATTTGACAAAACAAGTTTAGTTGATCATACAAGTCTACCAATCCAGGTGCGGAATCACTAGATCAGTTACAAAATGATAGTAATCGAATCAAAACACACAATTCACCTTTTCAATTTCCATTTCATTCATAAACATGTATATTAATCCTTACAAAGAGTGTTTACAATGAAATATATAAGTTTCAGACACTTCTAAAACACGTAGAGAGAATACAGGTCGAACAAGATATGAAATGACCAAAAAGTTAAGTTTAAAATGAAATTTCAGGTTTATATAGACCTGCACATTCGCCCCCCCCCCCCCCCCCGATAGGGTCGAATGTGCAGGTCCGACCCTTAAAAGGTTCAAATCAGCACCAGTAATTCTGTCTTCTACGTTCGTCTGATATTCTCCACCTTCGACCTTCAACATCCACATTCGACCTTCTATATTCCACCTTCGACCCCCACGTATTCAGCAAAACATATTAGAATGTACAATCCAAAAGCACTAGTCGCAAAACGTGCATCAACACCATGTTTTAATCTTTGTAAGTTTATTTCAGATCTTGGAAAATCATGTTTATGGTTCTTTATAACATAATAAAAAAGATAAAACACAAAAGGTTTGTGATATACCTAAAGCTCTTCTTTCGAGTGACGGAAACACAATTAGAGCTCCAAAGCTTGATCGATTATGGTTATGGCAGAGGTAATGGAGTGTATTTTTCGTATGGTGGCTGCTAGGGACAATTAGGGTTAAGGTTATGAGAAGTTCCCTGTTTTGTCTCCCTGCCAACTTCACGTATCTGCAGTCGTAGATAACTGCACATTACTGATTATCTCCAACAGTTGCTGGCTTTCGGTTTGTACCTCATTACTGCAGTCTGCAGCCATCTGTGCAGTCGATAAAACGGGAGCATCCATTCATGCAGCCGATAAAACAGGTGCAGGAGCAGTAGCATCAGAACCATAACCATTGCGCACCCTCTGTGCAGCAACATCAAAACATCAGCGTTCAGCTACTGATATGCTCTTTTCCTTCTCGAGCCTAAATAAATTTGGGAATTTATCTTTCAGCGGGATATCACATAGTCGGTTAACTGATTGCAGGTTACTTCTGTTCTAAAGTATTTTAAAACCATGTTCTATACAAAAAACATTAATACGTGTTAACAGTGAATGATTCAAACATGTAGCCTTATTATTAACAATCTAATACAATTGTTGTGGACTGACAAGGAAAACAAGAGCTGTGAGATAATAATAAATAATAAATAATACAAAAAGAAAACATTTTAAAAAAAAGGCGTAAATATCACCTTGAACATAGGTGGTTTATTCATATCATTCCGTATACCATCCACACGATCAGATATAAAATCTTTGACTAAATTAACCCACCATGAATGATCTTTCTCTCGAGTGAAATCAGGGAAAACACAAGCCTAGGTCATACTTATCCTATAAAAATGGGAAAACATAAAAGAATCAGTATGAAAACATTTTTACCGAGCCGATCTCGAGTAGCTCGCAAGCCGCTCGGCTCGTTTGCACCCCTAGGTGTGGCATTGGAATCAGCACCGGAGAATGGCAATTTCCTTCCCCACCACTGCTTGACTCGTGTAAGATCTGTGAAACAACATTCAAAGTTAAATGTCAAACAAAATTATTTACAGACAACTTCCTATAAAAGAGAAAAGAAAACGTTTATTTCTGCTTTTGAAGGGGTGCAACTGATGTTAGAAGAAATTTGAAATCTGAACGACCTCTACCCTCGTATCGAAAACAATTTTAAGCAGGTTAATCATCAAGGCTGCCTCGTCAACCTATCATTCTTCCAAGGATCCATCAGCAACAAAACTTTTTTTCCTTAAATCCAATGCCTAAAAAGAAAGAACAAAACCCCTCTAGTCTCGTCGATAAAATCCCATCACGATGCATTCTATACCAAAGGAAGCACAAAGTAAACACATAATATAATGTAAATTATTGGCATTTTGTACCAAAAAAAGCATAAAGTAAACACATAGTATAATGTGAATCGTACCTGCTCGTCCAAATAGAAACCGACACTGCAGCTACATCTGCCATCACCACCTCCACCACCCACGCTGTTGCGCGAAATGTTACCCAACCCACTAGACCTGGTCAGTTTGGCACCTCTAGCCAGACATACAGAATGAAAATGTTGATGTCCTTAAGTCAAAATTCAATTACTCAAACTCCTAGTTACCCTTTCCAGTTAGTGACTAATTTATTCGCTTACTTCTTCAGCTTCATAACATCCTCTTCCTACAAGAATTAAGAAATGTCAATCATGTCATAGAAACTAATTTCAGGAAACAATACACTTGACTATTGTCATGACTTGTGAGATCAGACCTCATCATATATAATGATATGCTAAATAAGGTACTAACACAATTAACATTAAGCTACCATCTAACCCTAGACTAAATGACTAATAATAATAATTTGGTATCATGAGAAATAAAATTGTCAAAATGGGGTTATAATAATTATAATTTACGAAAATTATATGTATTGCGGACTTTCAGTTGTCTTTAGACCCGACAGCATGACACTTTTATTCCCTATCTTTTCCAAGTTTTTATAAGCTCATGTGGAAAAAGACAGATGGTTTGGGAAAAAAAAAGAAAGACTTGAACACAACAGGGTCAACTTCTTCTTGAAGTGAAACTACAGTTAAGGATTAACATCAGATACAACATATAGACACTATTCTAAGTTAGGTAAAAACATGTCTTGAGAACATATCATGAGGTCTAAATAGGGATGAGCATGGTAACGGTACCTGTACCGAAATTTTCTAAAAGTGGGTACCGGCACCGGTACCGAAAACAACCGTTTCGGTACCGGTATTTGAACGTAAAAATCGGTAAATACCGTTACCGGTATTTGAACGTAAATACCGGTACCGAAAAAACCAAAAATGTGGGTACCGGTAGTGGTACCGAGAATTCGGTACCAGTACCGGTTCGATACCGATACCCGGTACCATTTGCTCATCCCTAGGTCTAAAACCATTCACCTGCCTTTGGCTTCATCATGTGCCCTTTTGACATCAGAGTCATGTGAAGCGTCAATAGCATCCTCATGTTCCATATCGATGTCTACCTGTCAAGCTTATAAATTTGACGCTTAAGGAAACCAAATTCAATCTACCGATAGATATGTTTATGTTGAGTACTTAAAGCGTATTGGCCAAGACAGCTCAAAAGCCTACCCCTTAAATGCCATTTTCAAGCAAACCATCTCCATGGAGTAATGAGTGCAAAACCAAACAAGAAGATAAAAAAGATGAAATTATACTGACGGTCGAATAATATACTTCAATTATATAATCAATTTCTAGATGGTTTCTTGATCAAACTAATAATTCTCCACAGCTTGGAAATAATGTTTAATTAAGGTGGAGCTTCTTACCATACTTCGACCATCTTCTGTACATCAAGCAAGGTAAAATTGTGTACATTTATACCTGCAAAACCCTAAACATAACACAAAACATGGTAAAAATAATATTCATTACAAGCATAATACTTCAAAGTTTAACTAAGTCTTATTGATGGTTATCAAAATGGTTGAAATTGTTACCGGACTTCTCGCCGGAAACCTAGTATTGGCCGGTGGTCACTAGAATACCGACTTTAATTTGCAAATTTTGTCCTCAACCTAACTCCAAAATCCCAAAAAGGCTCAAAATAACACAAATACATTTAATATGAAAGAATATGACAGTTTGTAATTTTGTATATATGTATCTATTACCAGAAATAACAAAAGCATCCAATTTTCTTCTGAAGCATATAGATTCAAGTAGTGAAAGTCATAGGAAGAGGTTGTTGTGGTGATGGAGAGAAGTAGGGGAATTTTTAGGGTTTTCAAATGAATAGCAGATCCAGACCTGAAGTATACGGTTGAAGCATTTTTATTTTGAATTTTAACAGCGGCAGATTCTTGTTTATTTTGAATTTTAACAGCCGGAGATTCTTGTTTATTTTGTTTTGAATTTTAACAGCTGGAGATTCTTGTCTAAATCCCGCCCATTCAACTCATAAGTGTGTAAGCTTTAATGGGTTGTACACCATGCATAAAAGTTTGTAAAACTCTTATAAAGTGGCAAATGACCATTCCTATCCCTTCTATCTCCATATTATATATAGTATATATATATATATATAATATATATATATATATATATATATAATACCATGAATTCATGAATAAAACATGAAATGACTTTTAACAATTGTTAAAGATATAAATAACAGACTTGTTCAACAATGTTTCTGTTTTTGAACAAATAGGTCCTAATTTAGAGCAAAAGAAAAGGAAACCAAGATATATCAACTAAAATGATTACAACTACATCAGGAACTCGTAATTCTATTTTCAAGAGCACAGTGTCCCAAATACAATTTATACAATACGAAATGAAAGTTTTTTTTTATGGCGATACCTGTATCTGCAAATTGAGGACTGAACAACCAAGGGATGAGGCAAGAAGAAGAACTTGCTGGCATCGCGGTTTAGGGTTTAAAGTGTGTGAGGAAATTCGATTAAAGTAAGGTTATTATAACTGGGCTATGATTTAGAAGCTATTGATCCTTGACAACAAAAATTAACTAAGTTATGAAGATTATGGTGATGTAGATGATACATCGACAACAGAAAAAAGTTATGCTAAAGCTGAACTCGATTCAGATTCATCTTACAATGTGAGAGAGAGAGAGAGAGAGAGATGAAGGGTTAGGGGTCAAGAAGAGGAAGAATGAGGCGGTGGCAGCTAAATGTGAATTCAAAATTCAAAAACACAAATGTTGGAGCCAAATGAAAAAAAGCGGCCACATCTGTGTGATTTAGGGTTTGGAGAGATTTGAAATCATTTAAGAAACTTGAAGCTTTAAATGGTTGTACATATGCTTCAAATAGTTGTATATCTCTTAAAAGTGGTAAATTACCAAAGCTTCCCCTCTAATATGCATTATAATATAGGATAGATAAAGGAGTTAGAAACATGGATAGTCACTAATGGGTTAGGATCAAATACACATTGAAAGAAAAATATGAAGTTTTAGGAAGGATATCAAACAGACTCCGATTGAACTCATTCAAGCGGCATTGGAACTCATTAAACCCTACGATCTTAGTTTTTAGGGTTTCGTTTTTTTGGACTTTTAGCTTGTACTTTTAAAATTTACGTTATATCATTGTGTCTTTTTCTTATTTTTATCATTGTGTCATTTTCTCGATCCATTGTGTCATTTTTCATGAGCATTGTGTTATATGTTTTGGCATTTGTGTTATATTTTGTGGCTCATTATGTCATATTGCGTGATCTACTGCGTTTTTTTGTATCCTTCTCCCCCTTCTCATTTTTGTTACACTGTGTAAAATAACTTGATCCGGTCAGTAATAACTTTATTATTTCATAATAAGTTTAATTGTTAATGTAATAACTTAAATTGGGTTGAAATTCTTCCTTCATGCTTTAAAATACAGTATAAATAAATATAGATATTGAGTTTGAATGATTAGTTTGAGTTTTGTTATACTTAGTAGTCAGTACTATCTCGACCTAATTTATTTTCTGAAATTTGAAGGAACATTAAATGAACATCCAAACTTCGCAGTTGCATCTGCAATATGCATTAAAATTTGTTATTTAAATATGGAAAATCATATCCTACTAAATCACACGATTTTAAATTCAGTAATTATGAAGAAACTAAATAAAACAAAACTAGAAAACACCGACTCTATTTAGCCGAATAATATTATATAAAACTAATTTTCTTATTGAACTATTGTTGGTCTATCTTTGTAGGCATAGTTGTCTTTTTCTCTTTCTCGGCCGCCTTATCAAGCATAGTCTCCAATTTTGCTTCCATTTCATCCATCTATACAATTATTTTCCGTATTAAAATTATAGAAACACTAAGTGTGTATGTAGTAGATTAGTGTAAATGAAATCTTTCACACTTTTAGTTTATTGGGGAAGATAATGATGATGGAATAATATTATTCATTTGTTTTCTATAATTGGTATGACTGTTACCTTGTCGACTATATCGGAGACCATTTTAGCATCCTTCCCAATTGTATCCGCAACCATTTCGACTTTTTCAAGTGTTTGTCTAAGTTGACTTCCTTCAGGAAGATCATCAGCGATATCTCCAACAAAGTCTTCCACTTTTTCTGCCATCTCTTCCACCCTGTCCGCTACATTATCCACTGCCTCCTCTACCTTGTCGAGTTCGGCTACCATACCAATGAAACATCTTTAGAAAACTTTATATGTTATAAGTAACACTATTTATAACTCAAGCTATCCTACACAGTGTAAAAGAAATGAAAAAGGTAATAAGGATACAAAAAACACAATACATCCTCAAATATGACATAATGGGTCATAAAATATAACATAATGCTGATAAATATTACTCAATGCTGAAGAAAAAAGACACAATAAATTGCAAAGATGACATAATGACAAAAATAAGAAAGAGACACAATGTTATATAAAAGAAACAATGATCTAACACAAATTCAAAAAACTACAAGCTAAAAAAAATGAAAACCTTAAAACTAAGATCGTAAGGTTAAATGAGTCGGTTCCAATGCCACTTAAATAAGTTCAATCGGAGTCCGTTTAGATACTTTTCTACGACTTCATATTTTTATTTTGCTCTGTATTTGATACTAACCACAATATTTATTACACTTAATTTCATATATTTTTTGAACGACCAACAAATGATGTCCCAACTACCCGGGGTACCCACCAATTGGTTACAAAAGCACCCTATACGTCATTGGGTGAAGAAACGTCTTAAGTGTCCGCCCGCAAGTAGCGCTAGGTAGCCAAAACCTACCAAGCCACCAGTTCTGGGGAAAACCTGACCCCTCACCCACCCAAAGGCACAACAGTAAAAAATCAGTAAAAACCGATAGGATCAAGAATCAAACCTGGCAGCTCAAAAAAACTACGCTCTAACCATGATTTCCCATGACACTCCACCACAATAATGGGGGCTTATTTCATATTTAGTAGACATAATTAGAGTAAAAGATAACTTATGAAAAAAAAACATATTTATAAATCAATCTTGTTGACACACTTTGAATTATTTTTTGTTTATAATTTTTTTAATTATTCTACTTCTTTGTTATAATAAATGCAATTAATAAAATAGTTACACTATTAATTTACTTTTTTTAAGGCGTAGTTTAACGGTGACATCCTAGTCTTAACAAACTGCGGATCATAAGTTCGAGTACACCCACTGTAACATGCGTACTTTTTGCATTTTCAATTTCAGCCCCTGTACTCTTGTAATTTTCCATTTTTCCCCTTATAATATCGAGCTTAAGATCAATAAAAACTTTTAGTCAAATACACTTATTCATAATCAATTATGCATATTCAAATTAATACAATCATGTTGCATTTTTTACGCCTAAAACCCGAATTCTAACACTAAACCGAAGCATAAACGAACCCGTACAAGTTTATAGGAAGCAAGCCTAATCCAAAAACATGTCAAAATGGGCTTAAACCATAAGTTTTAACCCAAAAACACATCCAAAACCAAGTCTGTTGGGCCAAGCCCAACCAAGAAAACATTTTTGGGCCTGAACCCCCCTTTGCGTAGCACGACCAGATTACTGGATTCACTTCACATGATACGAAGGCCTCTTGGAACAACAAACAACATTTTAATTTCATTTTTTATGCAACTCTCACCTAATTCACTCCTAACCACCCTATTTACTCCATTAAATACCCAACCCTTTTACCCCAATTATAAATACCACCTTCCCTTCACTCTCTAATCTTTTCTTGTGACACCCGCCAAATCTAATAGTCGAGACCGTACAATTAACTGTCTTTATTTGACTGTGTGTTTAGAAAGTGTGTCAGTGCGCCTCATTATTTGAACGATTATGTGAAAATAAACTCTACCCGAACACCATGACCATCATAAGGATCAACAAAATGTATGGATTTTAGAAGACCAAAACTATATATTTTTAGGCAAATACATATGCGTAGAATAAAAATTTAGTTCAATATTATACATATACACATTTCACACATGGTAAAGATATGACAACTCCTACAACTAACACTAGTATAGACTCTTACATTGTTGATAGTGACATGACACTCCTTAATCATATATATACATACACACCACACTTGCACTTGATTTATTGGTGGCCATATAAGACAATTTGGAACCTTCTAATGCATGACAAAACCTTCCACACATGCACTTGACAACTAGAAGCCTATGAATTGTCACTTTCTCATCTATTTTCCTTCTCATTTCTTCGGCCAAAACAAACACACACTACCTAGCTATGTATTAACACATGTGCACAACTCATTTCCTTGGACATGTCCCTTTCAAGACAAAAGAACCTTCCATTTGTCTCATATGTACATGCATGGCATTTCCCATTTACACCATTATAGGCCCTTAACCTATGGAATTCACATCTCAACACTTGATCAATACCTAAACTAGAAAGCCCATGTGTGATATAGATCCGCCGCTAGTTCCCAAGAAGAAGAAGCATAGACTTGGTTGTCAAACACATGTCTATAACACCTAGACTCTTATACATTTCGGCCGCCCCCTTTTTAGCAAACAAGCACATGTGTATTTTCACCAAAATAGGAAACAAAACAATACTCTTAATCACCTTCTACCTTAGTCAATTATACCACTTATAACCCACGAATGGTAATCGGCCAAGAGGCATGAAACATCACTATCATCTTGCACAAACCTACTACCTAGTCTTGCCACTAACTTACCTGTTTTAGACCATGCACACACTTAGATTACACCTCTACACAAGACATCATACCACTTCCATGACAATTTTCAATCGGCCAAAGACTATAGAGGATTAAGAGCTTGCATTCGGCTATAGATAAGGTGTAAACAACTCACTTACATGGAAATAGAGTGTACTATCCCAACACCAAGGATCCATGCTTTTTTGCTTGCCTTGAGAATGACTATATAAGGAGGCTTGGTGGAACATAAACACTTGCACCAACACACAAACTCTCTTCCTTTCTTTCTTGCTTCTCTCGACCAAACCTCACCACCCCAACACTAAACCCACCTTCCATTCAAAGCTTCAAGACTCAATATTTGAAAGCTCAATTGAAGGCTAGAAGGTTCAATCGTTCGGTCACACACTTGCATCAACTAGGTACCTATTCAACACATCTAGTTTTATTTTTTAACCCATCGGTCCTCATGTCTACCCGACCCTCGACCCCTAATCGTCTAGTAATCGGCCCTACCTTGCATATAAGTTAATGATTTCCTAAAAGCATTGTCTTGTTTATTGTTGATTGGTTTTGAAACACACACATGTACACTTATATATAACCGCATGTATGCATACCACATACGTATGTGACACAAATCAATTTAGTGAATGCACCCACATCATGATTAATCTTTTATAAACCACACCCGACTTTAAAAGTTGTTCAGGAACCGATTTTTGGATCAAAACATACACGATCACACATAATGTTGCACATATACACTTTACAAAGGTACAATTAAGATGCGTAGTAATTATCACGTGCGATGGCCCCACATATACATGACACAAGGGTCCACAAGTTGGGTGAACAACTTGTATGGTAAACAACAAGTACACACAACTTAAGATGTCCTTGACGTTATAGGGAACTTTTGTCGGAACAGTAGTTACTTCTGCTTTGCTAGATCACATAACCAGACATCAGGTGAGTTTCGTAGCCCCTCTTACTGTTTTATAGTTTTACAACTTCAGGGGAGAAACATGCTACAGACCAACATATGTACATAACAACAATATGTGTTACATGAGTTAGACCCACAATTGTCACAGATCAACAAAAATTCCCCGGACAACTATAACCATTAGCTTAGCAATAAGCCGTGGATCATAGAATAGTACTATTTGGGTTGACACCCCCTTTCACTGTTAGTCGCGCTAACACATATGAATGCATATTATCCATACTTTACAATGTCCCGTGACAAGGCATTGGGGCGGGGTACACATGAACGTCGCGGTATGGTTATGGTGCTAATGGTAACTATATTCTGCATGGACACAGACAACGAAACTTTTTGAGCAACAAAACTGTTTTGTCGAGTCAACAAAACCTACGGACTCACAAACTTTTTAGTTGAAACTTTTAAGCATGTTTTTCAGGAAACCAAGTAAGGACATTAAGGAGCCAAGTTTAGGACTGCATAAAGAAGGCCTTGTTTTGTGGTTTTGACGTAGCTGTTTGAAACACTTGTTCGGATTTGTAACTTGTATTCGACTATGTGACTTATGTGTTGATGATATAAATGACATTTAGTACTTCTCATGTAAACAATGTTTGTGATCACCATGTTCGTCTCACCTCGCGTTTCCGCCTTAGGCGGGGTGTGACATTTCTTCACCCCAAAACACTCTCTAAACTCCCTAATCTTCAAGGTTTTCAAGATCCATGTTCCATCTATAAATAAAGTGGTCACGACATGAAACACTCTTAAAATGGATTCACATTCCTAACTCTAACTCATACCATCTGAATCGCCTACATGGTGGTTTTGTGCTTATTTATTAACTTTAGCTCTTGACAATCCGAATCATCTTTAAGATGATTTGTGTTTTGGTTCGCCTTAAAGGCATGCATGACACTCTTGAACTTATTAAAAGAACCCTCGAATCTAAAACTCATTCCTTTCCAACTCTAGTTAATCGGAGCTAAAGTTTCTCTCAAGACCCGTTTCGGAAACTTAACAAACGCACCTTAAGGTGAGTTCATACTTGTCCCCTTTTTCTCTTTATCACTTTTGGGGCTCAACATGTATCCTATGCAATTACACTAAACACTTTCATACTCACATGTTCAATCTACTAAGCATGCTTATATACTACGTCATGCTAGAATTCAAACTATCCATACAAATGCCGCTTAGCACAAAACCTACCTTACATGTATAGCGCTATAGAAGTAGCACACCGCCCCAGATTCTTGAGCAGGGCGTCAAGAAACTCAGACAGAGTACCATACCCATTGTTAAGGTACGATGGAATTCCCATCTAGGACCGGAATACATGTGAGAACGTAGGGATCAAATGCGGCTCAAATAGCCATATCTCTTTATTGAACCTGAACCTGAGCATAGATCAAACGTTGAACATAAAGCAGCTCTCTCAAAGTGAATTTCGAGACGAAATTCCTTTCAACTTGGGGATGATGTCATATCCAGGAACCAAGCATACATTTTCTAGCTAGCTTTATTGTTTACTTGCTGAATTTCGAGACGAAAGTCTTTTCAACTTGGGGATGATGTGATACCCCGCAATTTCAGGTTCTTATTATAACTAAACTCTAGTTACTTGCACTTGGATTCCTTGCATTCTACTTAGCTATGGTCAGCTAGATAAGTTACAAGTGCACACACGAGATGTATATGTACCCATGGATTATCGTTTAATGAACACATGGATACCTAATGGATACATGTTAATGTCGTCATCAATTCCCAGTTAACACACGACACATGATCGTCTACTTAGAGGTTCCTATGTCTAAAGCGGCAAAGTGGACGGGATGGTTCAACTCACTGGCTACATTGGGAAAAAATTTTAGCTACTGGATCAGGTTCGGCAAGTCTATTACAAACTTACAAATCACAACTTTTACTTTCTAAATGAACATTGACTTTCATATGATAGTGTATACAATATCATATTATTACTACATGCTTTTCTCATGTAAATGAACTTTATCATTTAACAAGGTGTCTTGAATGACACGGTTATGTTGATATGCAATGACGAGACAGCTTACACAAGAGTGTTTATGTTCGTATTAGTCTATTACAGTAACATACCTTTGGTTTATTAATATTTGTTCAATAATACGTACATATTTATTGTGGTGAACTGCAATCAGTTGTAAGTGGCGGTGCACATTTTTTTATTCTTTTTTACGAATACTTGTTAAAACACAGTGTGCACATTTATATTCTTTTGCGTAACTTACGGCAAAAACAAAAGTATCATAATGTTATATAACAACCCATTTATGGATCCCGCTGTAACGCGCGGATAAACCCACTAGTTACATGCTAAATTCCGAGCCAAGCTGACGTTTGGGCTATTGAGAAACCTTATGATTAAGAGCATTCACAATAGTGCCCCCATTAATTGATGAAACAAAATCCTATAATTTTTATGAGGATGGAAATGGTTGTGTGTGAAGAAAATGGGAAATCTATTATTAATCAGTATATTTTTGGTTTTTTGGGAATCTTTTAGGAAAAACATAAAAACTATATTTATTTTTTAATATTTGTTGAAATTAGTTATGAGTAGAGGAGAGATAAATTATAATAATTTTCAATGTAATATATGGTTATGAATGATTGTGAGTGAACGGAGAAGCTATTAAGAATGCTCAGAGATTGTAATTTGAGTTACCTTTAACCTTTCCAAAAGGTCCCCATTTATATGTAAAAAATGGTACAACTAGAGCCAGCAGAACGCCGGGAAGCCACGCTGGCCTGCAAATATATAGAACTTTTTTGAAGATAATAATTTATTTAAGAGTAAATAATACATTATTTTATATATTAATTACAATCATTTACGTTACTCTTAAATAAATTATACCCAACCTTATTTTGGAATGGTTGAATTTTTATTATATAAAAAAAATGCTACGAACTTACGAAGAATTAAAAAAAAATGTTTGTAAATAAACTAACCAGTCTTGAGGCAAATGATCCATTCCAGTTGGTAGGAGATCTGCAACTTGATCGGCACTAAAGACTACAAACTTCCTGAAACAAAATCAACAAAACTTATTAAAATAAAAAAATAAAAAAAAAAACATGTGTTTTAATAACAAAATAAATTCAAAATTCAAAATCATGAATATATACAAACGCACATCTTTGATTTGGATGCCCAGTTGCTAGAGCAAAGATAACTCCGGTTAGAAGGTGAAAAAAACCTGCCACCTTTTGAAAGCCGTAACCGAGCGGTGGCCGTGGTTGCGGAAAAGGCTGACAGGGGATCAAATCTTTGGCTTGAAAGCTTATTAACGTTATTCAAACCACAACTCATGAAGATTGTTGCTGCCATTAATATAACTTGTTTCAGTTTCTACAACCAGTACCACTCTTTAAGAAGACGAAGTTGACAAAATAATAATGACTAGAAGGTATGTTGAGAGGATGAAGATCTGAGAGTAAAGTATGAAGACAAGATCACCGTGGTAGTCAAAGATTTTGTTTTATAAAAAAATACAACTGCATTGAGATTTTTATTTAATTTATTGAACACTCACATTTTCCAACATCAACTAAAATAAAAATATGCCTTCACTAAAAAAGAGGAAAAAATTAAATACAGATTTTTTTTACTTACAATCGATATGATATATATATATATATATGTATATATATATATATGTATATATATATATATATAGGCTATGTTTCTAGTGAAAACCTTAGTGAGTTGTGAAAACTCTAGAAACCCATTCAATAGATATCATGGTGCCACATCTACCTTTTCCTTTATTCAACACAAGGGTAAGATGGTCAAAAGCCCCATCTCATAGAAGCCCCTTTTTGTTAATACCTGACACAACTTTTTGCAGATATCAACTCACCCATCCTCCTCCTTTCCTCTTTCTTAATCTTGAACTTCTACAAAAAGCATACTCAAACCCATTTTCTTCTCTCTCTCCACTTCATTTAAAAAAAGAACCAGGTTGCAGATCGGTTGGTTTTCATACACAGGTTCTCCCCTCTCTCTTGTTCTAGGTTGCAGATCGGTTGGTTTTCGACACAGATTTGGGGTTTGTACAATCAAGATCCGATTGGGGTGTTAAATTTTGCTTGGTTTCGACACAGATCGGTTGTTTTTTAATTGCCATTCTCATTTTCTTTTTAATTCTATTGGGGTGTTATCCCTGGTTCTATTTTGTTTGTACAATCAAGATCCGTTGTTGAATTCCGGCGTCGTCGTCGTGGTTTATTTTTCGATTGGTTTTATTAGTTGTTGCTTCCTCGTCAGCATCATCGTCGTCATCATCCTCGCCAATTTCTACAACCAGGTCAGTTCCAGATCTGCTTTATTAGTTGTTTCCAGATCTCGATCTGTTCATAAGTTTGCAGATCTGTTTTCAAGTGTCTTTGGATTTTATTTCTTTTCTGGCAAGGATGATATCTTACTCCACCACTCTAGCTTTCCTTTGCACACATTAATAATAATTTAATACCAATAAATTCATCGATTTTGTGTTAAAGTTGTGGTATTTAATAATTTAATAATTTAAATGGATATAGTCTTGATCCGGTTCTTCTCAAATTATAATAATTTAAATGGTACATTTGTTAGTACTTCTAGAAGATGATATTGGATGAATCTAAGCTATATTTTTACACAATTTAAACATATAGTTGCACAATTTTAAATATAGTGTTTATTTTGGGTTGGGATTAAGAAACGAAAACATTAACATTTTTGTTTTACTGATCGAGTTGTAACTGGTTATTGGGTGGTCGGGTTGGGATATTTAGGTAGCTTGGGTTTGGACATATTTGTTTTTATTTTTAAAAACGTGTTACAGTTTTGGTCTGGAATAATGTTTTTGATGTTTGGGTTGATTTTGTATGTTTTTGATGTTTGGGTTGATTTTGTATGTTAATAGAAAAAAGATCATGTTACATAAATATATTTTTAAAATGTTCATTTTTTTTTTTTTTTTTTTTTTTACATTCTACCATTTTTCTTTTGTGCAGATGGATTTTTTGATGAAGGATGTGAAAGAACATGAGATGGGTTGTTATAATGAACATTTTTTATTTGAGACATGTTATCATTTTTTATTACAAGTGTACATTTAATAATTAATAGATTGTTATGTTCTTTTTATTTCTTTTAAATATAATCAAATGCATTTTGTTTATTTCTACTGTAGATGTTACATAAATCTAACATGGGGATTATAAGTTGTAACATGGTAACAAAAATCATAATATACTATAAGTGAAAGATGTAACACGTAACAAAGAGTTGTTTCATGTATATACATGTTTTTATTATAAGTTGGCATTTTTGTAACATGTTTTTGTAACAAATACCAATGATACCTATAACATGTTACAACGTAACACATAAGTGTTACAGACAACTAACTGATGATACCTATGACATGTTAAAACGTAACACATAAGTGTTACAGACAAATCTGACTGATCGAATAAATGTAAAAGAGAGGAAGAAAGATGAGAGAGATGCAGGAGATAAAAAGAGGAGAGAGGAGAGAGGAGAGAATGTGTAAGTGATGGGTATATGGAAAATACTAATTTACCCTTTATGTACCTTTTATGTCAAAGCCATTAATATTTTAAATTTTAAAAATATTGGTTTGATCTCCACCTTTGATTAAGTGTGATCAATGGCTATTATAGGGTTTCTTGGGTTTTCACAACTCACAAGGGTTTTTATTTTAGCCCAACCCTATATATATATATATATATATATATATAGTGTAAGTACACGAAGAAAACTCTTTTTAGAGTGAAAACTGTGGAAACTCTAACTTGAAGAGGTTTTTTTTTTAATGAAAATTTTAGGGCATGTAATATACATGATTCTAAGCATTTTGATCCAAAAAAAAATCAAAAAAACGCCGAGCGGTTTTTTTTATTTAAAAAAAAAAACCGTTTTTGGGTAACACATGTTACCAATAAATAACATGTGAATTTTTTGTGTAACATGTGTTACCCGAAAATTTTATTTTTAAAAAAAAAACCGCTTGGCGTTTTTTTTTATTTTTTTTGCTCAAAATGCTTAGAATTATGTATATTACATGCCCTAAAATTTTCAGGCCCTAAAAAGTTCGGGAAGTCAGACTTTCTACGGTTTTCACTCTAATAGTGTGTTTTCATAGTATTCATCCCCTATATATATATATATATATATATATATATATATATATATATATATATATATAGGGGGAGGATAAATTGAAAACCCTCCCCAGTTAAAAAAACCTTGAAAACTTCATCCTATCCATCCATCCATCTTGATCAATGGTCATTATTTATTCTGACTTTTTACCTTTTTTCTAAAATTCAATTGATATCAATAAAAGTACAAAAGGGTAGTTTGGGAAATATGTAACAACCTGTTTATCCTTTTTCTTACACAAATGTACAATCTTTCTCTCTCCTCTTACACAAAGGTACAACCTTTCTTCTCGTGTCATCATATTTATTTGTTTCATTCACATAATTTTTCAACCTCATGGCCATTTTTCTCTCACATCTCTCATGTTTCTCTCTCATAAGTATTAATGAGCAGAGTAACATTTGTGATGTTAGTTTTTACACTTGGTACAACTTCTCTTCACATAAATTATTAACAAAATTAACATTTTTTCCGTAAAACTGATTAGAAAAAATAACATGTTCTCTCAATGTTATATTTAAATAGTATGTTATAACCTATTATATATTTAGATTACGTTGTAACATAACGTATATATAAACATGTAACTACATAAAACTAACATGGGTAACGCTACAAAAGTGTGAAAAAATAATTATAATTGTGATTACAAATATGTTACCTACGCAAGTTGTTTGTTACAACTTATAAGAAATTTGTTTAATATTTCTAGTATGTTTCAACTTTTGTTACTATATTACAACTTTTGTCTAATTAAACTGATTCTTTTTAAAAAAAAATAAAAAAAAATATAAGGCCGACTAATAATGTTACAAATATTGTAACTAGAGGAAAGACAAATTGGCTGGTTCATAGAAAAAAAAAAATATAATGTTACAAGTTATAACAAAAAAAAATAATGTTACAAATTATATCAAAAGAAAATGTTACAAATAGATTTGTAAAAAACACATAAAACCTTACATGTTACAAACACTAAACCAATCTTCCAACTAATAAAAATAAATAGTAGAAAATAAAATACATTGAATGGATTGAAAGAAAATAACGTTATTAAAAAAAATCCATCAACAATAAATTTTATAGATTCTTGAAGAAAATAATAAAAGCAAAAAAAAACCCAACTAAATATGTACGATTTCTAATATATGTGGTTATTAAGACAAAATATAGAACTTACAAAGAAACTTTCAACAAAGATACCTGCACCATATTTTAAAACATCCTAATGAACTTAATTATTATTATATAATAATATATAAATGCGCTTTATAACTGTACGCATATTAAAAGGAATAACACACTTAAATGTAAAAGAAACTTGTAATTGGATTTCTTCTTCATTAATTTACTTCTTCGACACCGTGGAGATCTGTTAACATTGACCCCATCGCTGAAGCAAGATCTGTTAACAACCAAATTGTTAACCACCAGATCTGTTACAACGATGTCGCTACAACCACCAGATCTGTTAAAACGATGTCGCTACAACCGCCGTTTTCACCCACCGGAACTGCTTCAGCCTTATTAACAACCGCTGCAACTGGAAAACCAGGTTTTGACTCACACATCATCGCTCGTAATCATATCTAGAACCGATAATGGTGGTGGTGTTAGGTGTTCATGTAGATCTAAAAAAAATATGGGTATGTGGTTTAATGTGCATCTGGATTGAAAGATATGAGAGAGAAAGAAAAACAATATATGAACATAGGTATGAACATATGAGAGAGATGAAAGATCAATTATATTTAACATTCTTTTGCCCTCTCTCTCTCTTCCTGCATTTATGATTCACCTGACATATATGGTGAGGGGTTCAATGATAAAGTTTGTAAAAGGCCCAAAATGCCCTTGATGCATGTAATAAAGAAAGTGACGTGGTATCATATGAGCCATCAGATGGGATTTCAAAGTTTCTTTAACTCGGGAAGGTTTTCAATCTATAATTCCCCTATATATATATATATATATATATATATATATATATAGGGTAAGGTTCTATAGAAAACCTTAAATATTTGAGAAAACCCGATAAACTCTACCGAAACTATTGATCAACCATGATCAATGGTTGTGGTTATTGGTCCCACCTTTTGATTAAACCAATGTCTCATTTATTATATTATAATGGAAGAAGGGTAAAATGGTATTTTGGCTTTGCATTGGGATACAACTTACTGTCATGTAGTCCTATCATGTCAATCCCTCTGTCCTTCTATAATATTATACACAAACAAAGAATATCATCATTCAAACACCAAAATTTCAAATTACACACACTCTCTCTCTCTCTCTCTCTCTCTCTCTCTCTCTCTCTCTCTCAGGTGATCATTGACTTGCTGTGAAGAAGATGATCATCGACCTGCTGTGAAGAAGACGATCAGACTATAGTATGCGAGCATTCATGTGGAGCATGATGTCTAAAAGTAGACGCCGGAAACAAGATCGTTATTCTAAAAGGTATGGTTTTCATTTTTAATTTCTTCCTATCATGTTTCATCCTATTGGGTTTCATATTTCTATGAATACACCAAAAAACGATTATAAATATATCAGATTTTGGGGGTTTTGTTTTAGGTTCCGTTAACACTGGTATTTTGCATAAAAAAATAGTGTTGTTTATGTATATGATGATCATATAGTTTAATTTATAGCTGTTATAAGGGTTAACAGTGGTTTTGTTGTAATAGGGGTGTTACATAGTTTTGGGGTTTGTTATACACTAGATTATTATTTGTATTTGTATTTATCTGTCTTGGTTACCAAGGACTATTGTTAGCAGTAGTATTTTGCATTAAAAATAGTTGGGTTTATGTATATGATGATCATATAGTTTAATTTATCATGTTTTAACATTTACTGATAAATATGTGTTAATAATTTTGCTAACCTGTGTTAATTAGCAGGTTTGTTTTATAGAAAAAAGGGATGGGGAGGCGAGTGTACAGGTTTGTTACTTGTGTTACTAAGTAAGTCGTTATCTTGGTTGTTTTTTATAACATTTAAGCTATACAATGTTAATGACGTTGTTGGATCAGTATGCTCTTTAACAGTTTACTTGCTTATGAACACTTATGTGTTTTGCAAGTTTAATCAGTTTTGCACAGCGGAATAAGTTTATAAAGTTTCACTATCAACAGGAGTTATTACTCCCCTTGGATGTTTGCAAACTAAAGATAGTTAATGAGAATCTAAGTATTGAATGTAAATGACAATAAATAAGCAGATGGATGAACCCATCTATTTATAGACGAACATGTACATACAACTTGTTCAAAACTTTACACAAAAGCAATACTACAACAGGCTGTAGTCTTGGAACTGTTGCTAAAGTCCACCACGCAAGCCTGTAGCAGATCCACCAGTGTTTGGATGGTACGTTCACTTTGTCTGTCCTTCTGAGGGTGATAGGCCATGCTCATGTCTAAGAGAGCCCCTAATGCATCTTGGAGAGTAGTCCAAAAACGAGAAGTAAATCGCGAATCGCGATGAGATATTATAGAAGTAGGCACCCCATGCCTAGAGACGATTTTTTAATATAGATGTTGGCCAATCGCTCCAGCGTTTCTGTTTCCTTGATTGCCAAGAAGTGTACTGATTTGGTTAACCGATCGACGATAACCCGAATGATATTATGCCCATTTGGTGTTTTAGGGAGATTAGTGATAAATCCATAGAAATTCCATCCCATTTCCACATAGAGATCTCTGGTTGCTGTAGTAGGCCCGAAGGTTTTGATATTCAATCTTAACCTTGGCATAAGTCAAGCACTTACTAACATAAGTGGCTATCTCAGCTTTCATGTTCGGCCACCAATAAAGAGTTTTGAGATCTTGGTACATCTTATCTGAACCAGGATGTACCGAATAACGAGAGGTGTGAGCTTTGTCAAGCACAAGTTTTCAGAGATCCCCTAAGCGTGGAATCTAGACTCGATTCATGAAGTACTAAAGACCACCAGACTTTAGTTCCATGTGCTTATCAGCACCATGCAAAGTTTCAAGCTCGACGTTCTCTTCCTTCAAATCCTCGACCTGAGCCTCACGAATCTTATCAGGAATATTAGAATACATAGTGAGTTGTAAAGCTCGCACCCGCTTGGGTTTCGTTTCCTTACAACTAAGGGCATCCGCTACTATGTTAGCTTTCCCTGGATGATACTTGATGGCACAGTCGTAGTCATTCACGAGCTCGACCCATCGACGTTGTGGCATGTTCAACTCATTTTGATCAAATATGTGTTGGAGGCTCTTATGGTTGGTAAAGATCGTACACTTCGTTCCATGTAAATAATGCCTCCAAATCTTTAGATCAAAAATCATTGCTCCCAGTTCCAAGTCATGGGTAGTGTAATTCTTCTCATGAACCTTCAGTTGGCGAAATGCATACGCGATGACCTTATCACGCTGCATTAGTACGCACCCCAAGCCTTGGATAGAAGCATCACAGTACACCACGAAGTCGTCTGTACCCTCATGTCATGATAGAATTAAAGCACTGCAGAGCTTTGACTTCAGCAACTGAAAAGCAGATTCTTGGGCATCTCCCCACTGGTAAGTAATACCCTTCTATGTCAAAGTAGTGAGGGGTGAGCGATCTTTGAGAATCCCTCAATGAAGCTGTGATAATATCCCGCAAGACCAAGGAATTGGCGCACCTCAGTAGGAGTCTGAGGAGCCTCCCACCGTTCGATTGCATCTATCTTGGTGGGGTTGATGTGTGTACCAGCCTCGTTAACCACATGTCCTAAGAATTGGACTTCCCGAATCCAGAAGTCACACTTAGAGAATTTGGCATACAGTTGCTTCTTTCTCAGAAGTTCCTAGATTTGCTGTAGGTGTTTCTCATGCTCTTCCCTTTTCTTGGAGTAGATCAATAAGTCGTCAATAAATACTATGGCAAATTTGTCCAAATAGGGCTTACACACATGGTTTATAAGATCCATGAACACCGCATGTGCATTGGTTAGCCCAAATGGCATCACCAGAAATTCATAATGTCCATAGCGTGTTCGAAAGGCTGTCTTGGCTACATCCTCCTCTCGAAACTTAACTGATGGTATCTAGACCTTCATTCAATCTTAGAATAGAAACTCGATACTTGGAGCTGGTCAAACAAGTCATCAATACATGGTAATGGGTAATGGTTCTTGAAATTCACCTTGTTCAGTTCCCGATAATCAATACACATGTGGAAACTCCCATCCTTTTTCTTAACAAACAGGACTGGGGCTCTCCAAGGCGAAAAACTAGGTCTAATAAAACCCCTATCTGATAGCTTTTGGAGTTGGGTAGACAGTTCTTGGAGTTCGCCTGGTGCTAGGCGATATGGTGCGCGTGCAACTAGAGCTGCTCCAGGTACAAGATCGATCTGGAATTCCACTTGATGAACAAGTGGAAGTCCAGGTAGTACCTCTGGAAAGACATATGGGAAATCACGAACTACAGGGATGTCCTCAATCCTCGTTTCAACTTCAGCTCGAGTGTCAGAAATGCTAGCTAGAATGGCTGGATAGCCCTTTCGAATGCACTTTTGGGCTTTCAAGAATGAGATGATTCCCACCATGGCACCACCATGATCACCCTGAATAGATAACAGTTCTCTACTAAGGAGAGGGATACGAATGATCTTCTCCTGACAGAGAATTTCAGCATGATGCTTGGACAACCAGTCCATGCCAACTACGATATTAAAGCTTCCCAGGGTGATCGGTACAAGGTCGATGGCAAATACTTGACCATCTAGCTCGAGCTTATAGTCTCGATGGATGTGAGTTGCCTCAATAGGCTTTCCATCAGCTAACTCTATAGAATGTGGGGGTTCAAAAAGGTTAGGGGCTAACCCTAGGGGTTTGCTAAGTTTTTAATAACACAAAACTGATATTCGCATCGGAATAAAAACGAATAGCAACAAAGTTGTTTCTCACAGAAAATATACTTGTCAACACATTGTTGTCGCTATTGGCTTCTCCCGAGCCAACTACACAAGCTATTCCCGAGCACCATTGAGATTTTTGTTGCCATTGTTGCTATTGTGGTTGAGCTGAGGACAGTTCCTCTTGAAGTGGATCTTACTCCCACACTAAGAACACCCTTTCCCAGCACCTCGTTGTTGTTGCTATGTTAGCTGTTGTTGTTGGAGGACATATATTTCACACCATCCCACGTTCTCTTGCTATCACCAAAGGCAGAAGATGAAGTACCATGCTTTGGAAAAGTACCATGCTCAACAGTCTCAATAGGAAGTTTGTGAACTACGTGAAAGATTTGTTAGATTCTGGGTAGGTGAGTTATAGTAGCCACACCATGAATCTGTGGGACCAACCATTTTGGTATGATGCTCGATCCACTTGTAAGGTAGGTTAAGTAGAGTTGTGCATATAGTAGCAAACTCATGTGGTGTGGTAGTGTAGCACACCTTACCAGATTTGCCTAAGGTAGACACACATGGAAAGTCCGTCTCTGCCCTTTTCAGACTAGCGAAGTAGTATAACCGTCCCCCTTCAGTCCTGCTGAAGTTTTTGAGTCTTACAACTCACACAAACCTCGGGTGTACAGGCTGTTAGGTCGTTGTTGTGAGAAGTGAAGTACGTGCGTTCAAGAAGAAAGAAGGTTCAATCGTGGATATCAAGTGGAAAGAATGATTTGCAGAGTTTACTAGCTTACAAAGCTGCGAGGGCTCTAACCACCCTATCGCTGATGGAAAGTCTCAGCCCTAACTAAGTTCATAAAAATAAGAAAAAAGAAAAATAAGCAAGAAAAGATAAGAGTTAATTGCCGCCATGTAAGACCGTAACCCATAAACACTCGATTAACATTAGAACTTACGGGCTTTGGTCTTAATGAGTAAACACTCCCAATTTCGAACTTTGATATTTATGAAATCCAACCCATTATGATTTCTATATTATAGGTCCCAACAAATTTTCTAATAATTAGATTTACTAAAAACATGTACTAAAGCTTGTGTTTTAATCGGGAACTTCAAATGCGGAAGCTAGTTGGGCATTTGGGTGTGTTCGGTTATTCTCGCGACTTGATCTTTGCTCCGAAAGTCCCCTCACATGAATACCTAGCACCATTACACAAAGAATGGTTAGTGATTTGTTAATAATAGAGGAAATATCATCTGCTCAGTTTTTCCTCAGGTCTAACTATCCTATGGTCTGAGCAAACATCCTCTGCTCATTTTTCCTCTGGTCTGAGCAAACATCCTATGCTCATTTTTCCTTTGGTCTAAACAATCCTCTGGTCTGAGCAAATATCCTATGTTTCCTTGATTGGTTTTCCCCAACCTTTGGGTGTTTTTAAACCAAGTTCAAGGCCCATCCTAGGGGCACTTGAGGACTTGTTTGATACCCTTTATTAGGCTTCCGTACGCATTGAGCTTGCATCCGTTTGACCCGTTTGCTCCCTAGTCCTTGTACCTAACTTAGGGACATGTCAAGCCTTGTTTTTGTTAGAACATATAATATGGATTTTTTTTATAATCCATGGCATCATGTATTCATTTTTCCTCAAGCTCAACATTACATTTCTAGTTTTCATGTTCATACATGTTTTGCACATTTATTTTCTCATTCAAACATTTCATCAAACACCTTATATGCACTAATTTCATCATGTTAATTGTAGGTGTTCAAGACTTTCTAGATTCCACCATGGCTTAGCTAGCCCTTTGCACATGATCATTTTACTATTTAGCTCACATACATGATACTAATCACATAGAATTTGCAAGTTTATTCCACATACTAGTGTATTTCATGATTAAGGTAAAAACCCACAACTTACACATAACAAATAATCATAATTTCACATGATTCAACCACATATAATGATTTACCACGTTTTATAGCTTCATTGAGGTCTACTAACAAATAGAAGTCCCTAGAAGCCAGGAAATCACGTTTTTACAAAAACCCTAAAATCATCATCTTCCATAAACCACGGATTTGGATGATTTAAAAGGATCTAGAGTTACCTTAGGATGTTTAGAATACTAGATGATCATGAATTTCATCATGCATTAAGAAAAACCGATGATTTTTGGCATGATTTGGGGCCGAATTGGATGAAACTCTTATGTGTGTGTTTTTGGAGGTGTGATGATCGATGTGAAGTGTGTGTCTTCACACACTTTTTCATTTTAACCCCCCTTTCATCACAACTTCGCTTAATTGTCATATTTAGCCCCTCAGGTTTAGCCTCATTTTTATTGGTGGTTAAAACATCTACCATTAAACTCGCTTTGTTATTTTATCAATTACGCCGAATGGCGTATTTAGGCGAAACGAGAGTTTGGGGTGTTACAACTCTACCCCCCTTAAAGAGGTTTCTTCCCCGAAACCTTTCTCTTGTATTTTCCTTGGTTACCCTAAAGTACTTTAGTTATCTAAACCGATTTTAGCACCGCCCGTTCATTACCAATATATAGTCTAAGCAATTAGTGCTACACACTTAGGGTGATTATCCCTTTGTTCGACTTCACGCCTTTCGATTGTTATATGAAAGCCTTAGCTTTCATAATATGACTTGAGCTATTCTATTCTTTCGGTTAACAAGGGGCAATATCTACATACTACCCCTAACAAGAATTTTAGCTACTTATGTATTTCTCATAGACCCGCCTTAGAACCATAGACTATCCCCCATCTACTATTATCCCGAAGGATGTAATGATTTATGGGTCTATTCTATCATGCGCCTTAGGTCATCTATTGAGTTACTTAATTATAGTATGCATATGCACACATGCCTATGCATTTATTAGCAACAAGTTATTTGCCTAGGTTTCCAAGACTAACCCGGCTTTTTGGTTTACTAGTATGTTGTAACATACTTTGCTTTACACTAACATTTTCCATTCTTTGGCTAATCCTATTTTAAGAATCCGCCATTCATCGGGTTTCCCTTACCCTTCGTGATTGTTGTGGAAATCGTTACCTAATCCCCACACCTTACCCAGCCGGTTTGCTAGGCTCCTACGTTTTCAAGTATCATAATCCAAGGTACGATCCATTACGGTTCGTCCTGTTTTACCCTTACCCCAAGTGAGTTATCCGGTTTACTATGCTTGGGCTTTCCCCATAACATATCTAATTCGTGTCTGTAAATTTTAATTTTGGGTTTCCCCAAATTTCTGGTTTGCTAACTCGATTGGTGCCCCCAACCGACCCTTTTAAAAACTTTTGAGTTTCAGTTTTCAAATCGTTTATACATTTCGAACGCTTAGTTTCTAAAAGAATCCTTTTTCTGTTTATCGGTCCCAATATAAGTTGAGGTCAGTTTTTCTTTCATATCACAAGGTGTCGATTAGTCATTACAACGGATTGTATCAACTAATCTCCTATTTTCAGGGCTCGCATTTGATTGTACGAACTATACAATCAATTGTTTTCACGGTTTACGCTTCTCCATCCTTAACCAGAGGGTTGAATGATTTACCGATTTATCACGGCCCAAGTCTGCTATTCATGTCATTTATCCAAAGATTTATGACTTATCCGAATATGATTATGACACAACCTTTGATTATGGTTCAAGTCCCTTTTTACGAATTTATCCTTCTATAAAATTTGAGTTTAATTGTGGCTTAACCTTGATTAAGGTCCAATGCTGTTTACGAATTAAATCTATTTATGATTCAACCTTGATTAAAGTTCAAGTCTATTTCCAAACCGAATTTACTTATGACTCAACCTTGATTAAGGTTCAAGTCTATTTACAAACCGAATTTACTTATGACTCAACCTTGATTAAGGTTCAAGTCTATCTCTGTAACAGCCAAAGGTAACTCGTATAGTATATTGCCCGCTTTGCTAGCCCATTATATAAGCTGATGCTTCGCTCAAGGTCTTGCATGGATCGCATCCCTGCCGTGTTAGACAATGGACTACGTCCAAAATCCCCGGCACCTCACACTTACTAAGCCTTTGCTACATAGATTGCATATGTATTAATTATAATAAACCCATCGTATCATATGTTTAACACTTACCTGGCCAGGGTAAGTAATTCGCATATGGTACACACAGACTTTTTATAATTAAGGCATCACATCCTATCTAAGCAAATTTTCAGCTCGTGCTTGTGTCCCCTATTTTATTTGGTAAAACCTTTTTTTGGATATATATTTGATATTTGGTCTTACCTTTATTCATTTAAAACCAACGATGTGTTTTCGTTTCATAATACTTTGTGTGATCACACCCATTGGCATGACTACAATGCTTCTCTAGCATTCTTTGTTTTCAAACGTTAGTTTGGGAAGATTACCCGCATCCCGATTTCGGTGTTCAAGTTACCTTTGTGTATTGATTGTTCACTCTCACGAACAATGCACATTTCTCATTTTGCTTCTTGCTTGTGTATGCAATTACCACTCTTCAGGTGATATTTGCATACTAATGCACCTACTTTGATTTAGAGTGTGTACCTGATTGACACTTGCCCTTGTGTTTCCCTTTCGTCATCGATCTGTTAGTCTGAGTCATTACTTGACTTGGTCCTTAGTGAGCATGCTATCAGCCGTGCTCCCGAACCCTCCATTACCTCGTTGGGTGAATCATTCGATCATATCTGGATTGAATAAAATGTTTTCATCCCTATCACGTTTACGATTACAATTGATTAATAATATGTCATCTCAGTATTAGCATGTATCATTGCAATAGTAATGTTAGAATTCTTGTTATACAAGAATTTCGTTGCCTGAATTAACCTGTGGATAGGCCCCGTGCTACCTAACCATTTCCTTACCAAGCTCTTGAGATAGCGCGTATCTACATGAAATCAAGACTGATTACCTATAACGATTTCCGACCAACCGGATGTTATTACAGGTATTACTTACCGGATTCCTAGATCAAGCCTCGAACCGAACACCCTTCAACACTTTGAGCGCACATTTTGAGTTCAAGTATCCTTCCTGGCACTCGGATCCCTCTAACCAATGGCTCTGATACCACTTGTAAGACCCTAACCCATAAACACGCGATTAACATTAGAACTTACGAGCTTTGGTCTTAATGAGTAAACACTCCTGATTTCGAACTTGATATTTATGAAATCCGACCTATTATGATTTCTATATTATAGATCCCAACAAATTTTCTTATAAATAGATTTACTAAAAACATGTACTAAAGCTTGCGTTTTAATCGGGAACATCAAATGCGGAACCTAGTTAGGCATTCGGGTGTGTTCGGTTCTTCTCATGACTTGATCTTTGCTCCGGAAGTCCCGCCACATGAATACCTAGCACCATTACACAAAGAATGGTTAGTGATTTGTTAATAATAGAGGAAATATCCTCTGCTTAGTTTTTCCTCTGGTCTGAGCAAACATCCTCTGCTCATTTTTCCTCTGGTCTAAACAATCCTCTGGTCTGAGCAAATATCCTCTGTTTCCTTGCTTGTTTTTCCAAAACCTTTGGGTGTTTTTAAACCAAGTTCAAACCCCTTCCTAGGGGCACTTGGGGACTTGTTTCACACCCTTTATTGGGCTTGAAAGATGCCCGTTTATGTTGTTTTATAACCCTTTCGGCTTAACTGTTGCTTACATGTTTTTCACCCAAATCTACCCGTTAAGGCCTTGGACTCTACAAGACACTTTTCAAGCACACCAAAGGCATTGAAATCATATTGTCAACTCATTGGACACATGTTAAACTAAAAGCATTGTCCGTTTATGTCATTATGACTTGATTTGCACCCACACTTCATGTGGGTAGTTTTAGTAACCATGTTGCTTCTCCTGAAGGCGTTTAATTAGCTACGGACTTACCGGATGGCCTTGACCCATATCCATACACCCATATGGATTACTTAGGCAACAAGTGCCCAATTTCCAAGTGTCCTCCTTCATATACTCTAGATTGACCGCATTAGTCTCTTGGGACCCAATGACAATGCCCTTACCATTTGACCCATTATTCACAAGTTTCTTAAAGCTTAGATAACCGGCTTTTAATGCCGGGTTCGAGTGGTGAGGGAATCACCCATTCGACCCTTTAAGACTCATAATTGCATAACTTCCTTATTCATGTGATTTTTATCCAAAACCTGAGTTTAGACTATTGTTTACCACATGGCTTGATGTATGAAATGTGTAGTAAATAAATCAGTCAAGTTTTAAAAATGGAAAAACCTACAAAACCACACACTAACGGCAAGTTTACCGGTCGCAGTGTAGCAAAGCAAGTAAGTCCGGAATATCGAACCGTGGACACAATATGGCGACTCTCGGTACTAAACCATTGTCGACTCCTAGCCCAATAATTTGGATTTTGGGAATTCATTTTAAACTAAATGCAAATAAAATAAAAGCAATTAAAATAAATAACACAGAGACGAAACCAGGAAACTAAGGACACTGGATCGAACTCAGATAATATGGATGACAACTATCTAGGCCTAGAATCCTACCCGCAGACTTACAACTCTCGGAATCGAATAATGGATTGGCTACCAGGTTTTCTAAAGATACGCCCGACCCAAGAAACCCCTAAAGCATGCTAGATCACCTCCCAGTCTCACTAACACCTCTCAGAAAATCCTAAGGGATGTGTAAATCATTGGTTACTAGCTCGGATCATCTCCCGGTCTCACCTCACTAGGGAATGCTAAAGTACTCGACAGACTCGCTCACCTCCCGGTCTCGCTAGTCACAACACACCCAAAAATGTGAATGAGTAATCTAATTGGCTAGGAAATAATTCGGAATTACAAGAATCTAAAGACACACTAGGCAGGGATCACCTCCCGGTCTCACCTCTACCCGATACCTAAAGATCTAGACAACTCAACACCCTATCACCTCCCGGTCTCAAGGAATGGCATAATATCTAATTCTTGTAAACTCCCACATCAAGTTCCTATGAAATAGACGTCAAAAACCATAAACTAGTTACAAGCACAAAGCAGGCAACCTAACATGCATCTATAACTGAAAAATATTCAACAAGACACATTTGAAACTATCAAAGATCATAAATTAAAATTAAATACTCAAAAGCATTAAAACCTAATTCAAATAGATCTTTACCAAAACATAAACCAATATAATTAAACGAATCCAAAAGTCATAAAAATGCTAAGTATTAACACGACCTAGGTAGCCTAAATGTTTAGCTACTCACCAACATGAAAAATGATAAAAACATAGTTCAAAATAAACCAAAGTCATAGTACTAATATTTATAAATACGGAGTAAATAAATATAAACCAAGAAATTATTGTAATCAAACCCGAGCCTTCAATCTTAATCCCTACTTTAATCCTAAATAATCTGCACAAGCTACTTCTGTGATCGTCCCTTTGGCGGCTGTCAATCGATTGCTGAATTCTTATTGATGCCTTCGAAGATGCCCTTCTCGGCTGATGTTCTCTTCAAGACCTTTTTTATTAATTTTTTCGATTGACTTTTTTAGGCCCAACTTGGGCTCTACGAGACCTACTCTCTCAATTTGATGTTTTTTTCTTTTTTTTCTTTGAAGTATTAATATTATTATTATTAGAGTGTGTGTAGTGGTAGAGAGTTATGTGGGGGGTATAGGATTAAAATATTAAAAAGTAATAAAAGTAATAAGAAAAGGGTATGTTGGGGTTATGGAAAAAGAGGGTGTATGGGAAGGAGGGTTATGTGGGGGTTATAAATGATTGGTTAATTATTGTTTTTTATTTAAATAAGAATATTTAATACTTAATAATATTTTATTAAAAATAAAAAAATAAAATACTAAAAAAAAAAATTACAAACCCTAATAAAAGATAAAAAACCCAAAGGTTATATTTTTTTTCGATTTTAGCCTTTCGGCTCAAAGCCATTTCCAACGCTTTCCCCTCTAGGTGGTTGTGATTTGCCGTGTAAAAAGCAAAGTCGCGTTCAAACTGTCGTTCCCTCATGATGTCAACCACCTCTTGGTTTTCTTGGATACGCTGAGCCCCGATGTCGCGTAAGTCTTGGAGCCGCTGGTTCATTTCAGCAAATGCCGGACTAACTTATCAACGAAGACTCCGTCCATGCGGCTCGAGCAGCCCGTCGACCGGGGGGACGAGGTAGCTCCTCCGCCCCCTCCTCCCCTGCAAAATAGGGATTTTCTTCTGGTGAGTTGAGGTCGACATAACGCGCGTCAGACGTAGGCGTTTCGGGATCAACCGAGTCAGAGGTCCTCGACTTTTTTGAAGGCCTCGTATTTTTGGCCCTAGAGGAAGAAGTTCCAACCGTTGGGCGGACGGTGTGCCATTTGATGCAGTCTTTCAGCACGCGCCAACATTTCACGTACGGGAAATTCCCGTATGTCTGGTTGTATTCTTCCAAAGCGGCCACAAAAACATCCTCGTCACTTTGCCCACTTTTCCACCCGTACCGGGTTGCGCTGGTAAATGCCTTGAAAGTTGGTGCATTTTTGGTTGATATCGGTCCACTTGCCCGATATCGAGTCGTTCTCCCGGTAGCCCTCTCCTTTACCAGAGAGTTCAAAAAATATTGCCCGTATTTTTTTCCAAAAATCGCCTTTGGATTGGTAGTTGGCTGAAAAAACAAAACCAATAATATAAATAAGTACCCGTTTAGAAAACTATATGAAATAAAAAATAACATTACCAAAAAATATATATATCTTACCGACTTCAGGATCCTCCGACACGTCAACCCACGCTCGGGTTAACGAGTAGAACTCGTGGTCGGTCCATGGTATAACGTTTTTCTTGGCACGACCGCCCGTCTCTTTTCTTGTGTGGCGTCGGGCGGGTGTTTTGCCTCGCACGGGCTCTTCCTCTTCAACCGGGCCTTGTGTCTCCGGAACCGACTCTTGCCAAGCATTTGAAGAGCCGAACATTTGGGATGACCCATACACTTGTGTTTGGCCAAACCCACCTCCTATGGGCATCCCAAAACTCCCTCCCATGTTAACATTATACATGTTCGGGTCCCAACCATACGGTTGGTTTAAGAGGTTCGTGAAACTTTGCGGGTTTGAACCCGAACCCGGAGCTATAGGTCGGGTGTTGTCGCCACTGGTTTGGGAACCAAACCCGAAACCTCGACCGAAAGGATTAATGATATGCTCAAGTGTGTGTGTGTGTAGTGTTATGCTCTCAAATATTGTGTGTGTGTTTGTGTTTGTATGTGAAGATTGTATGTATATTTATAACAAAAATTCAGTTTTTTTTTTTTTTATTAATCTCGATCACACACCCGGTCAAAGCATTCAACATGCTCTCTTTCCAATGCCATGCAAAACGCCAGTTATGGCAATAACTTTATCCACCTATAACGCCCTATAGCGCCTGGGGGGGCGGTGTTCCCCGGCGCTATAGGGGTCAAAACGCCTCACAACGGAGGCCACTACACATACCCTTAAACTATCCTATTATTACCACCACCACCACCACCATCACCACCACCACCACCTCCGGTATTAGTAGTATTAGTAGTATTAGTATTAGTATTAGAATTAGAATTAGTATTTCCAACTTGGGTGCTCTAGGCTCGACCAAAGTTGCTCGTTTACGCTTCAACGTCCATGAACACCTCCTTTCAAGTGCTCGTGTCTCGATTAAAATTCTTCCGTTATGAGCTCATTTTCCACGAACACCTTTAAAATAATAAAATAAATAAATACATAATAAAAACGACGCGAAACGAATAAAAACATGATCAAATAATATACAAAATACATAGGAAAAGAGATGTGTTTTGTAACACATCAGTAGTGTCACACATAAAATGCACTTTTAGACTCTCCCTTGACAATAGCATCAAATCTCAACTCTAAAAAACGTACTAATTATAGTTAGTGTATTGTCACACATAACATTCACTTACACGCTACATGAAGGGTACTATGGCATTCAATCGCTTGTTTTCTAAACTGATATCTACTACTATCTTGGAATATTCCGATGCAGATTGGGCTTGTTGCCTTGAAACTCATCGTTCAACATACGATTAGTCGATTTTTCTTGATGGGAACCATGTCTCCTGGTGTGTGAAAAACCTACAGTCTCTCGATCAAGCGGTGAATCTGACTATCGTGGCATCGCCAACCACCGCACCCGAGATCATTTGGCTTACTCATTTACTTCGCGAGCTACATGTTTTACGTCCAAATCATAGTTTGAACCCCTTATTATAATAATAATAATAATAATAATAATAATAATAATAATAATAATAATAATAATAATAATTTATGCAATGTTTTACTATAGCCATAACAATGGGTGGAGGTTACTTAGGGTGATTGGGGCCTTGGCCCCCTGTTTTTATTTTTAGGATTAAAAGTGTAAGTTTAACCTTACCTTTGAGTAATAGGTTAAGTTATCCTATACAATGTAACAAAAATGAGAATGGTAAAAAGGATACAAAAATCACAATTGATCAAGAAATATAACATGAGTCGCAAAATATAACACAACGCCGAGGAAAAAAAAACAAAATGAATCGCAGAAATGACGCATTAGTGAAAATAAAGAAAAGACACAATACAACATAACAGACACAATGATATAACACAAATTCCAAAAACTACAACCTAAAAATCCAAAAATCGAAGAACTAAAACTAAGATCGTAAGGTTTGATGAGAAGGTTTCAAAACCACTTGAATGAGTTCAATCAAACTTTGTTTAATACCCTTCCTAAGATTTCCTCTTTTTTTCACTATATATTTGATCCTAACCCTTAAGCAGTATTTTCTTTATTTGGATGGCTCCTCAAAGAATAGAGAGGGGACTCTTTTTGCTCACCATAGAATCCTTTGCACTGCAACCCTATTTTTATAATAAACTCACAAAAACACTAGCAACATTTCCTTTAACTACCAAGAAGTTTTCTTTGGGGTCAAACGGTTATATGAGTGGGTAAAACAGTCTTATGATCATTGGTAACAATTATAAAGTGAAGAAATACGGCAGGTGTGTGAACCCATGATTGCAACCTGAGGGGTCGGAACGGTGTGCCCGGTAGGGTATATACCGCACCTCTACCCGCATGGTCGTCGCTCGTCCCTAGCTCCTCCCTAATCCAGAAGCCCCCATTACCTTATGGTTTTTGGCTCACCCTTTTAAATATCTAAGTTTCGTTGTTGTCCATGACGTTTATTTGTTAAATTTTTAAAACTAAATTAGTAAATCATATGTGTGTATATAAACGATTTTGAAATATTTATAACAAAAAATAAAAAATTGTTACAAGTTGGTTCTACTTGTACTTGAAATAAGTTATTCATAAAAAAAATTATATTCACAATCAAACACTTGTTTAAATAAACAAAAAAATTAAATAAAATGATTGGGTACATTGCCTAACTTCCAATATTCACTGAACCTTAAGTCAAACCTAAAAAAGTTGACCATCTTTATTAATTTCAATCCATTTTTAACGACTTGGTTGTTGCTTCTTGGACATGAATTTCTTCCGTATGCACAACTTGTTTGGGAGCCTCCTTCACTTTTGTTTCATTCAAAATCAGCGACTCTAATTTATCTTCAACTTCTTCCACCTGCTCCATTATCAAAAAAAAAAAAGTTATTAATTTCTCAATGTAAATTAAGACGTCTTCATGACTTCCCATTTTAATCGCTCATAATTAAAACCTTAATTGTGTAGTGCACTAGTGCCATATTTTTTTACTTTCATTTTCGCTAATACAGCTAAATTCAGGAAATGCTTTATACTATTAAAATATATACTAATGTGAAATATTAGCCCAGAAAATAAATCGAACACAGGAAAAGACAAAGTGACTTTGATCTCAGCTATAAAAGACAAATATGTTTTCCAAGTGTGCTAGCCCCATTTTACATAAAGTGAGATTTAATTAAGAGAAAATTACCAAACTAAACATTTGACCAACAAAAATTACCAAAATAAACATCTACTGCATCTAAACAGCAGGGACGCGCTACTCTTTGCGTCTACCAATCAGAAGATTACACGTGTAAAGTGTCCAGACGCTTCAATTTTTAAGGTCTCTACGTCTGTTCTTTAGACGCTTCAATTTTTAAGGTCTCTGCGTCTGTTCTAAGGAAAAGGTGCTCAGTTTTGCGTCTAAACAATAGCCTCGCGTCTAAAGAACAGACGCAGAGACCATAAAAATTGAAGCGTGTGGAGAGTTTACACGTGTAATCGTCTGTTGTTTAGACGCAGTAAGCGTTTATTTTGGTAATTTTTGTTGGTCAAATGTTAAGTTTGATAATTTTCTCTTTAATTAATCATATAATGTTTGTTTTTTTGTAAATATTGACCATAATCTTAAAATATCTTCGTATTTTAATTAAATAACTTGTGTTACATGTGGAACCGTATGGACATACACTACAAGGAAGTCCACCTTTAGCGGCCACGCCTGCTGCTGCTAAAGGTATACCTTTAGCGGCAGCAAGACCTTTAGCGGCGACGGCTGCCGCTAAAAGTCCTGCCAGCTTTAGTCTGTCGCTATTGCTCCTGTTGCCGTTAAAGGTGTAGCCGCTAAAAGTAATTATCTACGTGGCATTATCTTTTAATTTTTTTTTCCACGTGGCATGACACGTGGCAGATTTCTGTGCATCCTGGGTAAGACTTTTAGCGGCGACGCGTCGCCGCTAAAGGTTTTTTTTTTTTTTTTTTTTTTTTTTTTTTTTTTTTTTACTCTGCACACGCATAACCAAACTAAATAATAACAAAAATAATAAACCAACATCTACATATATATAAAATAAACGTAACAAAGTTAAACGAACATTCGTCAAAACATATCAAACAAAATAAACTAACATACCAACCTAATATTTGAATCAAGTATACACCATCAAAACTAAACAAACATACCAAAGCTGCCTAAAAGTCTTCGTCTTGCTCTTCGTCTTCGGCTTCATCGTCTATAATTGATTTTAAAGAAGATGATGGTAGTGAAATCTCCATTTGCACCGTCACATTGCCATCAGGATTCCCATTTTTGTTCTTCCCTTCATCGCCTTCGGCTACATGAGGGTCCATCTGGAATCACAATTATTAATATCAACTAGTAGTTTTAGAGTCGCGCGCTGCGCGACTTGCAAATTCGTTTGTTACAAACTATAAAAATAGGCGTTAACAAACATCTCCGCAAATTTTTTTTTTTTAACAAAAGTTGACAATCTTAACAAATCTAAACAAATGCATGCCAAAAAATATAAAGAAAGTGCACTTTGACTTTGGATGTCCACCCGTGAGACTACACAGAAGATGGTCTTGCCAAGTAACGACTATGGAAAACTGCAAATTTTTTAGAGAAATAAATATTAGACAACCATGGCTGTTAAAGATCCGAACTGTTTCAACCAAAGTGAACAATGACCTGGGTCGATTCGACCCGACATGCCCTTTTCTTGCTCGAGTCCTACAGTTCGGATCTAAAACGCTAAGAAGCTATTGATACAATTTTATTTATTTACAAAATAGATGTTTATAAATGAGATTACCCACTTGCACACCAGATTTATAGTCTGGTGTGCAGCTAGTTTCTATACAGTTGTGAACCTTTGATTACTATTGACATGTGTGAGAAGCATTATATTTCACATACATGCCAATAGCTTTTAAGGGAACAAAACTGGGTTAGCCTTATACAGATGACATAACTGTTGTTTCACAAAATAAGCTTAACCCACTGCTGTTAGCAGCATTGGTAATGTGAACGCTTAGGCTGCGCGCGACCCGTGGCCTAGGCGAAGCGCAAAAAAGGTGCAGGTCTAAGAAAAAAAGCGAAAAAAGATGTAGGCCTAAGAAAAAAAAGCGCAAATTAAAAAATTACCGGCTGTTGTACCGCAACATCTCCTCGGCTCGTCGCTCACCTTCTTCCTGCAAACAGTGATTAATATGACAGCCAATAACGACATTCTACCAAGGAAAAAAATACTAAAAAATAGTATGATTTACACCTTCCGATTTTCCATTTCGTTCCAGTGACTTATGCATAATTGAATCTGCCTCGTGTGAACGCGATGAAAAAATACCGTGCCTAAGAATTCCAGATTCTTTATGCTCTCCGCATATCTGCGTATAAAATTTTTTGCAAATTATTGACTCCCGTTTAACTACTATAAATCAAGTAATAGTACTTTTCAAGCTCAATAGGTTGGGTTAACCATCTAAAAGCTCAAAATAGTAGGCACCGACTGAAGGCATAGCATCACAAATCCGCGAAATCGGTCCTTTTTTGGCAAACATGTGCCACCATTATTACCATCCTAACTGCAACAACATATAACACCAAACAACACAACATTCATGCAAAAACACACATGAAAACGTCACTGATACTCTTATTTTGTGTCTGAATAATATATCTTAAGGTCTAGTGTTTTTCGTCATCCATCCCATATTTGCATGACATGTCTAATTGTCCAAAGTCTAAATGTGTAAATCTTATATTTCTACAACTTAACTTCCAGCCTCACCATACTATTTATATACAGCCAATGTCCTATTATACGGTCATTTATTCCTTAGTTTATACAATAGTTTATATTGTCAAGTCGAGTCCAATACGTTAGTCTAATTCCACACGCGTAGCATACGATAGTTATACAGAAAGATAATATTTTAAACGGCTCATGTGATGATATACCTCCTAAAAAGCCTTTGGTTTGACTGACCAGATGGTTCCGAGCAGTGACCTGAACCTTGACCCGTCATCTTCTTCCTGCAACTTCTGCGAACTGAAATGAACCAATAAGCAAACATAATTTAACGAATGCTTATGATTGGCAGGAGTAATTATAGATTGAAAAATATATACTTTTTTTCATAAAGAAATCCAGCAGTAATTTCATACAGATTGGAATTCATGAGACCCTTTAGAGCTACTAATTACTACCTGCTATTGATTAACTTGAAATGAAGCTGATGTAGAGTTTGGTAAAGCCTTTCTTAATTTTCAAATGCTCTAGTGTAATAATCCAATGACAAAGATTTTGAGAGTATGCACGATTAAGTTACTAAAGTGTATTAAAAATACATAACTGGTCCAAACCAAACTTACTGATTTTGACCTGAACCTATTACCCGACCCGCCCATTTTCTCATCTATGTTTGTCTATTTACTACAAGGTTAGAAAATTCAAAGCTTTACGTGGCGAGGTCCCAAAGCATAATCGCCAATCATCAATATGCTCAACATCGGGCTCGATAAACCAAGATCATAAAGAAACGTCCTCATTTGCATATTTATGTAATACGTCCTGAGATAATATAGTAACACTTTGTTAGAAAGCCAATATAATGAATGAATAAATAAATAAAGTTACTACAAGCGAAACTTAAATATTCGGGTTCTTGGTACCTTACTCCTCTGTTCCATTTGCAAATTTGATAAAAATACGAAACAAATTAGTATTTTGTTTACTCCTGCGTGAGTACTGGAGTAGACCTCATGCATCCAATATTAACTCTTTTCTTCTTCCTATGTAGTGTGGCTGCAATCAAGATCCAAAAGCTTGTTATAATTTCTCATACATGATAAAATCCATTACACAAAAAGCTAACTTTTGGTCACATGGAACATGATTCAGACCTTAAAGTCAAAAGCAAAGCAGTATAACACTCTTTGGAGTTGAACAAACCCATAGCAAAGAATATGTACCATTCTACACAAAGGATCATCTAACTTGAATAATAGTTACAAATAACAAAACAGTATAGCATAAAACTATAGCTAAGAATTATTTTTTTCTTCCAAAAGCCTCAACATATGACAAACTGATAATCTAACTATATATTTTTACTTATTAGTTTAATAAATACATGAGAAACAACACATGGTCTTGAGCATAAAATACCTTCAATTAGACCTCGTCTTGGTAGATTAGGTCTCAGTCGCTAAAATGAAGATGTTGAGGCGGCTTGAGCACCTACTGTTCATGTTTCCTCCATCATCTGCAAAGAGATATATACACAAACTAATAATAAAATAATCAAGCATAGCTTGGCTACATAAGAGACTTACATATTGTATATTGGGGGGTTTTGTTTCTCGCTTTTTCAATCAACGATGGTGATGCACCTCTGTCGATAAATTCTTCCTCAAAGCCAGAAACCCTGTAGAAGTAAAATAGGCTAAAACCGAAAACGTAACACAACCATCGAATACCTGCGAGGAGTAGGGCTACAGTAAAAAGACAAGAAAAAGAAGAAGAGATACCGCTATTAGCCTCAGATGAAACTGATGTAAGAGAAAGGGCTTACGGCGGAGGTGGGGCTGCAGGGCGGTGGGGCGGCGGCGGCTTTGGTGGGGCTGCAGGGGAGGAGTCGGGCTGCAGGGGAGGAAGAAGGAAGAAGAAGTTGGGCTGGGGAGGAGGCGGGCTGCAGGGTGGAGGTGCGGCGGCGGGTGGTGTGGTGCGGCGGCGCAGGTGGTGTGGGGAGGAGAGGGAGGGTTGTGAGAGGAGTAAATGTGGGAAAGAGAAGAAGAGATGGGAGTTTTAGTGAAAAGGAAGAGAGGGAAAGAGAGGAGTAAAGGCGGGTGAATGAAATTTTTGGGAGGACCTTTAGCGGCGACGGTATCGCCGCTAATAGTAATACCGCGTTTTTATCTTGACCGTTGATCTTATTTTGATCAACGGTTAGATTAAAAATAGACCTTTAGCGGCTACGCTTTGGCGGGTCGCCGCTAAAGGTGTAGCCGCTAAAAGTCAAATTTCTTGTAGTGATACAATGCACATGCAACCAATTGGATCGAAAAATAATTAAATTATATAGGCTTACTTGTTCCACTTGTAATATAATTATTTTGATACCTTACTTATTTTTAAAACATGTTTGATCCCAATCAAGTTCACGATGTTTCAAATGGCCCTATTGATCCGTGATCACTTCTACCAAACCCCATTTTTGCTTGATACCCGACCCGTTTAGTTTAACAGATTCCAAGAAAAAGTCAATACTGACATTTAAATTGATAATCATAGTTATTCCGGTAATTAATTATTTTACTATAAGTTAAAAATTAATATATAAGATTTTGTTATCTTATCAAATCATAAACTATTGTGTTAACCGTACGAGCAGGAAAAAAATATTTGAACATACAATGCGCATGCAGCGACTTGGAATATCGAAATATAATTTATATATCTATCATACTTTCCCAGTTGTAATATATATATTTGATAAATCTATATATTAATTTAACGTACAGTTTATTAAATTGTGGAAGATAGTTTATCACCCTTACTCACAAAATTTTACATATAATAATTTTATATGAAAATAAAGGGATTCTATGCCAATTTTATTTGTAATTGTATATATAATAAGATTTTATTTTTTAAAGAGTATTTAGGAACCACAGTATAAGGTTAGTAATCAAACCTTATCGATGATATCATTGGCGATATGAGCACTCTTGGCTACTCCTTCAACAAGTTCATCAACGGCTTCCATGGTTTTTCTTAGGCTGCTATTTTCAGGAAGATCATCGGTGATATTATCAATCACGTTATCAACCTTTTCAGCTACCGACTCGATGGTTTCCATTATATACTCAGCTGTGTTTACCACATTGTCCACCTTATCTGCAGATATTTATAGATAGAAACTGTTAAAAAAATTAACTACCTCCATCCCAATTTAAATGTCTATCTTTCCATTTTTTGGTGTCCCAAATTAAATGTCCATTTCCAAAAGTAGAAATGTAATTTCCAGGTTTTCTTATAAATGACAAAACACAATTAAAGATTTGAGAATATTATTGTCATTTTACCACAAACAAAAGATTTCTTAATATGTGTGTTTAGGCTGTTTGATCAGTTTTTTTTACTAATACGACCAGTTTGCTTCGATGTAAACAACTAACTCAGTTTTAATTTACTGGTTTACGAAGTTTATGAAAGACCTAATATTTGATGCAAGAAATAGTATTGAGAATAATATATTCATACTCTTTATTAGAAGTAATGGCCCCCATTTATGCGTGCAAAAGGGTATAACAAATGTTAACACGATACCCACAATCCAATTTCTCCTGAAAATTCATACAAACAAAAAATAACTTGTTTAGAACTTTAGACGTTCATACAACAATTAAATTTAACACATAGTTTAAAATGAACGAAAAAATAGACATGTTTCGAAGCTTACACGGAGCCGGAAGCTGATCCAGAAGGAAGAGGAACTCCAGGAGGTGGAGTGATATTGCTGCGTATAACAAAGCTTCTTCGCGGTATAGTCATCATAGGATCAAACTGCAAGTTTCTGCTACTGAGGCCATGAAATCCATAAGATGAAAGATCCTTGTTCTTTGAGAATGATGCTAGGGATGGTGGATTATATGAAAAAGATGTATAGTTAAGAGACGGTCGTGTCGATGAACAGCAGATCAATCTCGACATAGACATTGACATTTCTTTGTTTCGAATAGAGTTGTTTTGATGGAGTTGTTGTGACTTGTGAGGTTTGAATATATATTGTGTTAATGTATATTTGCATGTGTAAATGGGTATATGTATTTATATATGTGTGTTTGTATACAGAGATGTAAAGATATATTGAATTTGATGAAAGGGTCAATGAATAGGAGCCAATTACACGGTGTTTTCTTATGGTCAACGATGGATGTTTCTTGTAACATTCATTTGCTGTTATCTTATTTTACCATATGATCTTATTTTAATACGATAATATGAACTTGTTTATAATATTGTTGAGAAGGATTCAAACATGTTTGAAAAAAGGCAAGGATCAAATACTTAAAATTTTGCACGTTTTGGAGAAAAGGAAAAACAAATGACAAAAGCTAACTAAGAGAAATAAAATAAAAAATCCAAAGTCGAACGAAATAGCATTTGCACAATAAAGTGTAAGGGTGTGAAGAAACACGAATCCGTCCTGGATTAACGTATAGATGATAATCTTGATAGTGATTCTACTGTATTTTATAAAGAGGTGTGTTTATAAAAGACGTGTGGGTCTAAGGACAAGATTAAGGAGTCTAAGAGACTACCGATCAGAAGAGCCGAGCCTCTAAACGTTAGTATAATAAATAATGGGTTGAAAAAGGTACGAGTGAGTTCATAGTCTTTTTGAGTGAAAGTATCGGTGAATATCGGATGCCCACAAAAGGAGAAGGAGCTCCTCCTTTTGTAGTACCTCGACGTCACACTTTCTCAGCCCATCCTCTACCTTTGATGGAGCCCGGCCTAGGTAGAGATGTCTCTAAGTTTCCGGCCCAAGTCCCTAAGCCCAATGGTGCAAGTGGGTTTGGTAAAATGAGAAAGTAAAGGGGGGATGTTACTGTCCTGACGATAGTACGCGTGGCGTCCGCTGAGTGGACACCAGTGGGCGGCGGACACGTGGCGTCCGCCTACTGGTAGACCGAGGGCGGTGGGTAATCATCCTCTTTCTTGAAGCTCGAGACAAGTTGAGAAAGTCTTGTGTCAGAGACATATCTTGGCTGGGGGCTGCCACGTCGTCGTCCTTTCTGCATGTCAGACTGGGAGGAGTCTTTGATTGGTCGAGAACTCTGGCGGGCAGCCTGTTGCGCCAGGAACAGTTGCCTAGGGCAGGGGTGTGTACCCCGAGGCTGTCCCAAAAGGAATCTTCTAGTGGTGCTGACAAAGCTTCATCTAACTTGCTTGAGAAGCTTTGAAGCGTACTGGACCCGCCGATGTAAACCGGGCGGTTGAGCCTGCGCCTGGCGTCAGTTGGACGCCAGGTATATCGCCGTCGTAAAATGGGCGGTTGAGTCTGCGCCTGCCGTCCGTTGGACGCCAAGTATATCGCTGACGTAAAACGGGTGGATGGACGCTAGACAGTGTATGTTTTAGCTAGGGTGTGTAATAAAAACTGTTTATAAAAAGAGCAAATTACTATTTACGTCCATGTGTTTTGATGGTTTTAACTACTTGAATACAAAATGAAAATGTTTAACTACTTGGCCACTTCAGTTTTCCAAACATAACCATCTGAATCAAAAAACCTAACGTCGTTTGAAATCTCAGTTAACTCACCCCACGTGAGGGGCATTTCTGTCCATATATACCTTTTTTTAATCTCTTTTAATCTATTTTAATTAATATCTTTACCCCTCTTCTCTCTCTCCCTTTTCTCTCTTCCTCATCCACCACCACAGCCCCTCCATCGCACCAACCACCCCGGTGCACATCTCACCACTGCCACAACAGATCCTCGACTCCCACCACAACCACACTGCACCTCAACACCTATCGCACCATAACCATCGCTGTCACACCCTCAAATTTCCACTTGTGGAGTTTTACCGCGAGACGCATGACAAACCAGGATCCAAGTCAACGGTCACAATAAACAACACTATATGAAATAAGTAAATTCAAAAACATAGTTCTCATAATCATAAAACCGTAGCAGAAGCATTTAACCAGTTACAAAACCATGTACCAGCGTGTTCAAAATATTTATTTCAAAATATGAAACTAAGCCTAGACGCCAATGCAGACCTGTGCGCCTAGTCCAACAGTTGCTACCTTAGCGACCTGAGAAAAACATGCCAAAACGACGTCAACATATATAATGCTGGTGAGTTCACAGGTTTGTTCAATATATTACCAAATGTTACCACGTGTTACCAAAATGTTATCATGTCCATACTATATCAATGTTACCAAGTACGCTAGCTAGGCGTATGTTTTGTTACTACTACGATTGGAAAACCATTACTAGAGTGTTACCAGTGTTCAGCCCGAGTGTTCAGCAATGTTTAGCAAGTTCGAGACAATATGCACCCGCCCGGCCCTCCAAGCCGTCGAGTGGGGCCTGTCAAACCCAATAGATCTATCCACATTTCTCCCGTTGTGCATCCCCGCACATTCATGGTTTCCCCCGGGACTTTCAAAGATCGTATAGCAACACAAAGTTAAATCATAGTATGACATATGTTACCAAAATAATTAAGCTTAGCGCATGTTTTCTCCCCCAAAAGTAAAAGCAGTAAAAACGGGGCCGTGAACTCACCTTAAGTTGTGTTCCTCGAATAAATAAGAAAAACCAAGCTCTTGATAATCCCAACTACCGGAGATCTATCAAAATGTTCACATAAGTGTTCCGACTAATAACCATAAGGTTATCTAGTCCCGTTGGTGACTCATTACCCTAACTAATCAAGTATACATAGATTACACGCAAGGTTCAAGCATAAAACACTTAGTTTGTATAAAAAATCTCACTAGGGTCGAACCAAGAGTTTCAGTTTCCACCTTCGCCCCTTTTTCCCACGTTCGACCCTTTTGAGATACGTCCGTCCCATTCAAAGCCACATTCGACCCTATGAAACGGATTCGACCAACATTGTCCAGGTTCGACCCTGGGATTCCACCTTCGACCCCACGACTGGTCGAAGGTGCCCAGGTTCGACCCTGGCAGCATGCTTTTCCCCAAAATGCTTCAAAAACATCCGAAACATCACGAAACATCGTCAATCACAGCAGTCAAGTATGAATAACATATCCCCACAAAACCCCACCAATTTTGCCCCAATACCTGTTCATTTTCGCCCTTTCCCAAAATGACAAAAATTATGAAAATGTCACATCATGCATGAAATCTTTACCCAATTTGGAAACATTCTGAAATCAATCCATAATCATCTTAAAAACGCTCAGTTTGTCGTGTATATGAAAACCCCAAATAGTTCTATTGATCATGCTAGCATGCAACGAGCCCTAGATTTATTAAAATCCCCAAATTAGACATCATATCATCATTCATCTAATTGTAACCTTAACAACCCTAAACTACCATCAATAGCAGCCCTAGAGCATGTTTCTAGCACTAGTACAGCAGCAAATCATTAAACAGCACATGATATCACATAACACATAATTAACATATGTTTATTGATATGAAGACCTATGTTAAATGATAAGCTTTAGGTTTAGAAAGATGTTTAAAAGGTTTTTAATGGTGAAAACATCCTTAGAACAGATCTGGACCTTTAGGGTTAGATGAAAACGAATTAAAATGCTTTAAAAAGAGTTTAGAATTAAGAACACACCTTGGATTCTTGATTAGATGTTGTTTGTAGGTTAGATTATGAAAAACAAGAGCAAAAACTCCTTCCTCAGTGATTAAAATCGTTTGAGAGTGTTTAGAGACGGCTAGGTTTTGTGTAATGGTGAAAAATGACAAAGTGTGGTATTTATATAACTCCACATTCGCCCCTTGCATGAGGTCGAAGGTGCCACATTCGCCCCTTTACAAGGTCGAATGAACCTGTTTTGTAGTTTGTTCCAGGTTCGCCCCTTATCCAAGGGTTGAACCAAGGCTTAGTTCCAGGTTCGCCCCCACGCCATGTGTCGAACCAGGACTTGTGTTTTCCATGTTTTCCAGTTTTGTCATTTAACGCATTTAAACACATTCTAACGTATGATCATGCAATTCTAACACATGTTATGCACATATAGGCACGTATAATCATGTTCACACCTTGTAGCACATATTATCATGTTATGTTACACGTGTGTTAATAATCTACCTGTCCTACTTGATTCAATTCATGTAATTTCACCAACAACGGGACCCGGTACTAGTGTATTCCCAAAATGACTCCCAATGATCCTCCAGATCATTGAACCCTGGACAATCCTATCATGACCCGACTCAACTAACCTAGTTAAGTCCATTTATAAATGTTTCTCGCTAAGGTAGACTTATGTTTTACTAAAATGTTTAAGCCGAACATGCCGGGTGTCACAATCGCACCACCCACACCATAACACAACCACACCACCTCCAGTCTCCACCGCACCACAACCACACAACATGTTGTCCCACCATCGTTCCTCAACATCAATCGCAGATCGTCTATACTATATATATATATATATACACACATACTCGTCCAAATTCTCATTAATTAACCCTAAAAGAACTTGAAGACAATCTTACACACACACATACTGAACAGAGATGGTGAATTATAGAGTATGCTATTGTTTTAATAGAAACTTTAAAGTAACGGAACCTGAACAACTATCAGACGTCAAAAAACTATTCAACAAATACTCCAGCGACGGACTCCACATGACGCCCGATCAACTCTGTCGCTTTCTGTAGAACAACAACAACCACGCCGGAGATCAACATACTGTATCGATCTCCGATGCTGAACGGATAATCAATCATATAGTTAACAAGCGTAATCATGTTGAAGCATTAGTTAACTGGAAATATGTCACACCCCGCCCAGGCCGGGGCACTTACAGTGACCAGTCGCGCAAACTTAAAGCGGAAACGTAATCTCATTACATAACTTGAGTATTTCTTACAAGCCAGTACGATCCAAGTACCCCAAAGCTAAACAAAGCTTAACTATAATAAGATGAACCGTCTAAAGTATTCCAACTCTCAGCTAGCAACTCCCATTTCTTACACCATCAACCTGTGATACATGCTCGAGTAATAAAAATACGTCAGCACACAGCTGGTGAGTCACATAAACCGACTTATCAGTAAAACAACCACATAAACATTTTATTGATCAAGTATGAGCTCCTTGCATGTCACCATAATCATATATCGGCCTAAGCATTATATATTCACACACATGGTCTACCAATTCAACCATTGACACATTAACCTTTTCTAGAGGATTCTCAACTAATGCACCTTTGATATTTCTGACTAAACTCCTAAGAGAGTTTTATATATCACCGAGTAAAAAAATAAAACATCGACTTCAAATGCTTCCTTACTACAAGCTGTCTTTGGGTCACTCCAGAGCCTGGTTCTAATTAACTATCATGGGAAAGTGGAGATACCAAGTTTGATTAAGTCCCTTACTTGATTACACAACTAACCTGTCTAGGGTATTTTATTCAGGCCTTATATTGCCCTATCTGCTTTACGTATGCTATGGTTTCATTTAACACCCACAATATGCATACTCACCTATGCTACATATAAATCGTTGGCATACTTTGAGACATGCGCTCGTATAGCTAGACTATGTATACAAACTCCACTAGTTACCTCGGACACATAAAATCGACTCTTATTATCCTATCAATCATTGCCACCTTAGAAAAACAAATGAGGATAAGATAAGCACAGTACGCTCCAATAGATAAACAAACCTATATACACAAGTTTTAATAGCAAAGTACTAGAGCTCAACCACATTCTTAAAATTTTGCCTACTATTTCCTGATTTCAGTACAATATGATGTTTGCGAGATCATAGGGGTATCATTCATTAACTTTCATACTGTCCAGGTATGAAAGCATTATATGATACACGCCATGATACTCCCAACTACCATATGGTCCTTCCATCATAAAGTTCGGCATACCCATCCTATACATCCTCTATTATACTAGCCTTTGTTTACCAAGACTGGCACTTCTACTTGTCTTACTACTCCTAGTTTAAGTCTAGATACTTCCATGAGTACCTAAATCTCTTAAACTAAAGCTCTGATACCAACTTGTCACACCCCACTCAGGCCGGGGCACTTATAGTGACCAGTCGGCGCAAACTTAAAGCGGAAACGTAATCTCATTACATAACTTGAGTATTTCTTACAAGTCAGTACGATCCAAGTACCCCAAAGCTAAACAAAGCTTAACTATAATAAGATGAACCGTCTAAAGTATTCCAACTCTCAGCTAGCAACTCCCATTTCTTACACCATCAACCTGTGATACATGCTCGAGTAATAAAAATACGTCAGCACACAGCTGGTGAGTCACATAAACCGACTCATCAGTAAAACAACCACATAAACATTTTATTGATCAAGTATGAGCTCCTTGCATGTCACCATAATCATATATCCGGCCTAAGCATTATATATTCACACACATGGTCTACCAATTCCACAGCAGACCCACCTGTGGCCTACCAATTCCACAGTAGGCTCACACAATCTACCAATTCCACAGCAGACTGTAAGTGTATGTCCCCCTATGGGAAAATATAATGATCATTATAATATATATAACACCCTGGATGCCACACCTATGGTTCGATGCATATACATGATCAATCACCATCAAAATAATTTTATGAGCAAGTATCAGGTTTTGAAAATAGTTTAAGTAACTCACCTCTTTATCAGTCCTTTAGCGATTGACAACGCTAATACAACCAGATAATATCTCAGGGTCCTGGTTCAATTATACCACCCCTAGGTTAGGTAACAGTACACCTGACTAATTATTATTACAGTTGGATATTGATTAGCGCTACCTTATTTAAGCATGGATGATCAGTCCATGCCTAACTAAAACTAAGTTACCCAATACCCACTTCTAATAATAATCGTAATACCTAAAAATAAAAATACTTTTACGACTAGTGTTAATGGAAATAATAATTAATGCCTTCATCAAAATTTAACTTCGGGGTTGGCTAAATGCACTCCCTCTTTTTACTTTTCGCACCCCCTTTCCAAAAAAAACCTAGTTTGCAATTTTTCAAACTCAACCTTTTAATAAAAGAAACTTTTATACTTGCCCTCCTAGGCTCCTACCATTGCCGACTTCTAATACAATCCGTCATCCACTAGTAGAAGGAAATCTCATATGTTTTTCCCTGCTCTCGTATCTATTAGTTTTTTTTTTTTTTTTTTTTCACATCATATCACTACTATAAGATCAATGCCTTTTAACTTTTTCTTTGATCACTGCTATAAGATCAATGTCTTTTAACTTTTTCTTTGAATTTTTATAAGTAAAACAAGAAGCTAAATGAACTAACCCAAGTTGCTGATATTCTCTAACATCCTTTTTTTTCAATTTTCTTTTTATGTCTGATTAAATTTTTTTAATACTTCTAAGTAATCCAACATTGAGTATGACACAAACGAGTTAATACAGGAAATGTAACCATGGCTTTATGTTTCCTTTTGATATGGGTATTTGGACCAGTGGCGTTGTGGTCACAAGTCTGGTATTAGTGTTTGCTCATGTTTAGTTAGTAAATGGGGTTACAATCTCTAGTGGCAAAGATAAATAAAGTTTAACCAAAATAAATTAAGTTTACTAAAAACACATTAAAATATAAAGTTTAATTGTATTTATTTAAAAACTTTAGGGGGGAAGTGTAACCAGTAAAAATAAAAAAAAGGGAGTGCATTTAGCAACACCCTTTAACTTCATCTAAGAATTTAAAACTAACCTGAAGCTATGCCAGAAATACTGTAAGGCAAGGGTTAACATGTGAGATTTACAAATGAAACTCAGAAACTTAATTTATATTTATAGACGTCTTGACCGACATCTATTAACCGCCTCCCTATATTTTATTTTGCCAGCCTTCATCTCATCTCTTCCTAATTCTCTATAGTTTTGGCATCTTAACACATATGTCCAAATTCTAAGGTATATACATATGTACGTGGCTTTTCAATCTTAACGGTGAATCACCCAAGTTATAATGTAAAAATTCATAACTGGACAGCATTTTAGTTTTATAATATTGCTATAATTACATGTTACGAAAACATATATATATATATATATATATATATATATTATTACATATTATATATCTTATAATTAATAATTTATTCACCTGCTTAACTTGTTTTTCTCGTATAACTTTTATACTATAACGTTTTATAAAATTTTAAATATACTGTTGAGATGAGCGTATTATCTACGTTTTGACCTAAGTTTTATTAAAAACGGAGCAGGGTCAAATATAATATATTATATTATTACTAAACGGTCTCCTATAATACTAATCATTCGCCTAGATCTCATATTTCAAACATGTTGTTCATCACTTGCTCGTTAACTAGCTTTAAATATATGAGTGTCCATCTCACATGTTATTGGTTCATTTTACTAATCAAGGTCCCGTTTTATACACCAATAATTATGAACCAAAACAATTTATTTATATAAAAACGGAATGTTACAAAATTTTTATCGTTGGATGATTTTCATGAGTTTATTTAAGTTTACATTTTTTTATTTTGTATTTTATTTGTAGGGTAATTTTGTCTTTTTTATTCCAAACTAACAGACTTAATGAACGGCGTCAGTAAATTAGACTCAGATGGTTATGTTTGGAAAACTGAAATGCTCAAATAGTTAAACATTTTCATTTTGGATTCAAGTAGTTAAAACCACCAAAACACATGGACGCAAATACTAATTTACTCTTATAAAAAAATAGCCAATGAGCTATAGCTCAAGTGACATTGGAGAGGAAGTGAGGATTTCGGTTGACATCCAGCTGGGGTATCAAGTTCGAATCTGACCCCAACTGGGTTCTACTGCAATGGACATTTGGGTGATGGGGTTTCCTCGAAATGGAGATAGTGATGCGCTGTCTACGATCACAGGCGTATGAGGTCGCATTTTGCCATTAGGTTACCCCAAGTAGGTGGGCTTTTATTTGTTGTCGTTAAAAAAGCAAAAAAAAATGAGTCGGTGTTTTATAGAGAAGGTATTTGGTACAAAGTACCTTAACCTACATAGTGTAGGATGCCACCAAAAGTGACCACGTGTAACTTGGCGGTTATAACATCTGAAGCCAATTCAAGGGTAATATAGATTTTTTCATCCCTCATTTAATCACGTAATAATACATTCCCTGTTTTATCATTAAATTTGAATTCAAAATTTTTATAACTGATTTCACAATATTCCATCATTATTTGTTACCTTATTGAAAAATCTAATCACGGTACATCTGTCGATCAAAATTTTTTCGACATTCATATTCAATTGAAGAGTTGATCGTCATGATCTGTAGGTTACTCTGTTTTTTTTAATTCAACTAATCATAATCTTATTGTGATGTTTAATTGTGTATCAGGTCTAAAGAAATCATACTCTGTAAACCAAAAAAAAAAAAAAAAAAAGCATTCATCAAACGAAGAGGAAATCATACTTTGTAAATAAAATAAAAAACAGAACATTCATCAAACAAAGAAGAAATAAAGTTCTGAGATGAATAGAGGCTAATAGATAATTGTTTTATATTGTAGATATTACTGAGTGCGTTTTATGTTTTATGTAAGTGTGTTTTATGATATCAGTGAATGCGTTTTATGTTTTATGTAAGTGTGTTTTATGATATCACTGAGTGCGTTTATGCTATCACTGAGTGCGTTTTATATAAGTGCGTTTTATGATATCACTAAGTGTGTTTTATGTTTTTACATTGTATGTTAATTATCATCAACATGTAAGTGCGTTTTTTGATATCACCAAGTGCGTTTTATGTTTTTACATTGTAAGTTAAATATCATCAACATGCAAGTGCGTTTTAACAACATGATCATGTGAAATCATTAAAATCAATGAAAAACGGAAAACACCTTTATAACTTTCATCAAATGCACGAACAAGCTCATTCGTTCTCTTGCTTCACCTGTTTCATACAAACGTAATTTTAGGGTTTTCATTTCTTCATTTCTTCTTCGTTTGATGAATGCTCTGTTTTTCTCTCTCTTTTTTTTTTTAGAGTTTGATTTCTTTTTTAGTTTTAAATTTTTGAATTCCACAATTATAGCAATTGATAATAACTGTCCATAAATGTGATGATTTGGGTGCAATTATTAAAAAATTTCAAATTAGTATACTCGCAATTTGTCTAATTTGCCCTTCTCTTATTAACTGAAACTAAAAACACGCGTGGTAATTAATTTAGGATGATGTTTGATTAAAACGCAAATCGACGGTCAGGATTGCTTCTTACACTTTTTATTTTATGAAGTCTTTGTACAATAGCTTCTCTCGTGTTTTATATTTATTGAGAGGCTTAACATTTTAAGATTAATTTTTTAAACATTTGACTGTTGTAAACAGTCGACACATTAATGCCCCTCCATTTTCATTTGTTGTTACTTATGTGGTTGGCGATGTCATCAATAGCTTCCCCCAATGTTGCTTGATTAATGAATGGTGGGAGGCGTTATTCGTTATTTTGAGGCTGAGGTGGAGGGGGTGCTAACACATACCATAAAGCCTTATAGCATATTAATATGTTATATAATTAAGGTTTGAAACTAGAAAATCATTGGGTAGGGGGTTTGGGTGTTAGTCGCCTTAGAGACGTCAACGAAGCTTTACTTTCAAAGTGGGCTTGGCGCTTTCGGGTGGAGGATGGTTCATTGTGGAAGCTTATAATAATGGCGTGTCATAACGGTAATAGTAGGTGGTCCGGCCTTCCTCGTATCTCAGGTAAAGGGGGTGTCTGGTCGGCTATTGTTAAAAATTGTGAGAAATATAAATGCGGGGATAAGTTCTTTTTGGAGCTTATGAAAGGGAAAGTAGGGGACGACAGCAGCATACGATTTTGGGAGGACGCTTGGCTCTTAGATGTTCCCTTGATGTATAGCTTTCCTTTACTGTATCGTGCATCGGCCAGCAAAAGAAAAGTGGTAAAGGAATGCAGGACAAACGATATATGGAGTCCAGTGGACTTTGGTAGACCCATGGGCTGGGATGAGGTACAGGAGTGGGCCGTTCTGTCTAGTTTATTGTCTCAGGCCCATCTTTCGGCAGTCAAGGATTCTTGGGAGTGGGCCGGCTCTTCTAGCTTTTCTATCGCAAAGGTTAAAACGTATGTGAAGAAGCATAGGGACCCCGGTAATTTCTTCAAGTTCAAATGGGTCGGTTGGGTTCCGTTAAAGTGCCAGATTTTCGCGTGGCAGGCGGAAATGGACAGGATCCCCACCGTTGAAGCTCTTAGTAAAAGGAACGTCTTCATTCCAAATGACCGGTGCAAATTGTGTGATGCCGCTATAGAGTCTTCGGAACACATCTTTTCGGGGTGTGGTTTCTCATACGGGGTTTGGACTAAAATCTGGAAATGGTGTGGTTTGAACACCGCGTTTGTTTTTCACACTAAAGATCTCCTTCTTCTCTACAAACAAGCTCCAGGAGACAAGTGGGCCAAGAAGATTGTTCACGGGATTATTTTGGTAACGTTTTGGCTCATTTGGAAGGCTAGGAACGAGAAGACTTTTAGAGGGATCGAACCAAAGGTTTCGTTTGTAGTTGGTAGTGTTAAGTCCATGTCGTATTTGTGGTTTAAAAATAGGACTAAATACACTGATCTTACTTGGCAGGATTGGTGTAATAGTCCCTTGTATTTAATGTAATGTGGGTGTCGTCCTTGCTTTGAGGCCGCTCCTTTGTGTTTATGAAAGTTAACGTTCAAAAAAAAAGAAAATCATTGGGTCAACCAGTCTTCCCTAAATTTTTAAGTATTCCTTCCACTTATGTTGGCTTTCCAATAGATAAAAATATAAATATTTTGAAGTTAAATCTCCACTTATGTTGGCTTTCCAATAGATGCCAATATAGATATTTCTAAGTTAATCAATCTATAACAAAACCATCACGCATATTGTACCCGTTATTTTTTAAGGGTATAGGTTTACTCCCAACTATTTCATGTGCCATAAAGTGTTTGGTCTTTAGATTACAAAAATTATGTTATTAATTTGTATGATAAAATAAATTGCATACTCTTTCTATGAAAAATATAATTATATGTCAAAAGAAACGCCAAAAAACTCACCCATTCCTCGTTCAACTTTGTTTCTCAAACCCTAAATTGCAGGTCCAGTCCATTTAAATCGCCTACACATGGTTTGTGGTGCTGGCATTTGGTGGGTGAATGAAATAAGTAGAGTCTACTTTCATCGACTCGTAAGATTGAATTCCTTTGACTGGGCGTATCTTTATTTCTCCAATGACAACAACTTCCTTGATAGCAGAAATGTCTTCATGAACAACAAGTTGCTTGTTGGCAACAACTTGCTATTCCTCGATAAGTAACCTATGTGAATTGAAAGTTGATAATCAACAATAACTTACTATAGTAGTAAGTTTTGCCTTTAGTAACAAGTGTTCACATGTGGCAACTTAGGTCATAATCATCATAGAGCAACTCCAATAGAGATGTAGTGGATGGTCCGGAGGAAACAAACCAAAGCAAACGGACCAAGCGCCATTAGAGGAGTAGTCCATTTGGTAGTCCGTCCGGTGGAGCAGGCAGTTTGTTTGTTTGTGCCCCCATTTTAAAATTGAGTATTTGGTTGAATGTTATGTGTTTTTATATTTAATTGGTATTGGGTTGGCGTTGTAGGTTTTATATTTAAACATTTGCATTTTAAAAATATAAATTAAAAATTAAATATTATACAAACATAATTAAATATTACAAACATAATTATATATTATACAAACACACTTAAAAATGTTACATAAACCTAAATTAAATATTACACACTCATAAACCTAATTAAAACATTACTTAAACATGTCTTAACATAAAATATTTAACCACAAAAGCCTTAATACATGCCATCCCAGTCCTCTAGGGTGGTCTCTGGAGATGACCCCGCTTAGGCGTCCGAAGTCAGGAGATGGGATACGATATGGTCCATCGTACATAGTGACGTATTCCTCACCTTGGTCGGTTTCGTACCTATCACACCCCGCCTAGGTGGAAACACGGGATGTAACTTCGAAAGGTTTTCAAGCACTCAAGTCACGCAAGCATCGAATTCATAATTTAAGAAATATTATAAAAGACGTCATCGTTCAACAAAAACAGTAGAAAATTGTCTTAAAAACCCCCTCAAAATATCCCCAAGATGCTAGTGTGCGACTCCAAGTTCCATGAATTTAATTGCCTGAAAAACAAGCGAATAAAATATGTCAACAATTAAGTCGGTGAGGTCACGGGTTTTTGGAATATACGCAAACCATGGGTGGCTGGATCATTGTCTAGGTAAAACAATAATCATTATGTGACTGTCATGAGACCGTAACCAAACCTTGATGAATGTTGTGCCTCGCCAATTGTACACTCAAGACAATGATAAAATGTGAAATACAGGCACTCACTACAAGAATTTGGGGTGTTTACCCACACATAACTTACCTACACACGTAAATGTGTGGGTAAGTATCTACACATTTATGTACATGTGTGGGTAATTGTTGACGATTTATGTCAAGTAACAACTAACATTTAATATATGTTGGTAATACGTTTTACCTACACATTGGAGTTGGTGGGAAAATTTCCCCCCAAAATTGACATCAATTAAATGTTAAACTACCTACACATATGGTAAAATTTTGTTATGTGTAGGTAAATTATCTACAAATATGTAAACAACTAATATATGTATAGGTAAATGATTATGTTTACCAACACATAATATATTTAAACAAATATGTAGATAAATAAATTATATAAATTTTTATTTTGGTTTTTGATAATGACGTGACAAAATAAATACCTACACATGCTTAAAATGTACAGCATGTGTAGATATTGGTCACATATAAAAAATAATAATTTTATTTTAAATGACGTGTCAAATAAATACCTACATTTTTTTTAGTAAAAAGTATGTATATGTAGATATTGAATACATATAAATTGAATAATTGAATCATTATTTTATTTTCTTAACATGGCGTGACAAAAAAACCTACACATATTAGAAAATGTACAATTTAGACATTGGATACTCACAGTAAAAGAAAAGTAGCATTAGGGACTTAATTATGAGGGTTAGGAAAGGAAAATATAATTAGTCATGGTTGTTATTGGTTAACTAGGATAAATGATGGTCAATTAAAGCCAATGATGCCTAATTATAGCTAATTAGTGTCAGTTAGGATCGTTTTATGGTCAATCAGTTTATTTCTGATCAAATATGTTCATTAATGGTGAAACACGGTTAGCTAGGGTCATTATTAATTAATTATTGTGTTAATATTGGTTTATTAGGATATATGATGATTATTGGTGGTCTAAGTGGTTTGAGTTATGGTCAATTGTGGCTAATTGAAGGCAACTATGACCAATTATAGATAATTATTATCAAATAAGATCGTTTATGGTGAACTCTTGGTCGGTTAGAGTTAATGATATTCGGTTAGAGTTGTTGACCATGATTTTTGTGTTGCTTTAATGAGTAAGCTTTATTAGTGGATAAGTAGGATCAATTATGTACGAGTGATGGTTTTTTTGTAAGGAAACTTTCATTAAAAAACGTTACTAACGGTCTTCAAATCAAGGACCCCGGGCAAACCAAACGGGTTACATCAAATCTAAGGGGTAATTACACCACGACTTCCACTCTACAGTTTTAAATCTAGATCTATGTACGAGTGATGGTTAATATATATTGTTTTATTATTGTGTGATAATTTCTCAAGTTGATGGTATTTGTTTTTAGAAATTAGTGAACTAATACATGTTAATTGGTCATAATATTTTATATTGGCCAATGAAAGTCGATCTTGGTCCATTCAGAGTTATAATGACTATTAACGCCAATTATAGCCCGTAAAGAGGTGTATACTCCATTCTTGGTTAATATGGTTTGTGTCATTGTATCACAATTAGAGCCGTTCAAATCGCTCGTCGCTCGTGGATCGCTCGCCGCTCGTTCGGAAAATGCTCGCTCGATCGTCCACTCGGTTGTAAGTAAGCCGATCGGCTCGGTTCGATTTGTAAACGAGCCAAGCACGAGCAAAGGTCCGCTCGGCTCGGTTCAACTTGAATAAATTATTATTTATCTATTATATATATACGCACAACTTATAGTAATATTTATAGCTTTATACATAACATTTGGCCCAATATATGCAAATAAAATACGACTAGTCCGCTTTATCAAATAAATATTTAACATAAGATTTAGTAGTAAAACTGTTAACCGTAAGTCGTAACATGACAGTCTTAACTTCTTTATGTTATTAGTCGTCCGTCCCTAGTCCTCGCTTGATATCACCGTACGCCACAATGCGTCAATTGTTCTCTGTAATATGCTCATTGCCTCAACCTAATGCTCATTCTTGAACACTCGGACCTCAATATTAGTGTCCTCATCAGACAACTCCAACTTAGTTGTCACTCGACAACGAAACATTAAAGATAACATCCCAATTTCATGGTTGTCTGAATTAATCTCCGCTCGTTTCTCGCTTGACGCTCGCTCGAAAAAATTTGCGCTTGAAAAATGCTCGTTCGCTTTCAGCTCGGTTGTAAACGAGCCGCTCAGCTCGGTTCGATTTGAAAATGAGCCAAGCATGAGCAAATGTCCGTTCGGTTCGGCTCGGCTCGTCATAATATAATTTTCTAAAAATTTCAAACTCTCACTCCCATGTATCTTCATTCCCGCTCTCTCCCCCATACAACTCTGCTCAAACCCTCAGACAAAACCAAACATTATCCAGATCTGCTCATTTCGATGATGATAATAGATGGGTTTGGCTCATTCCGATGGTGCTCATTCCGATGATGACGATAAGGGGGAAGGCTCTTATTCGCTTCCTCTTCATCCTCTCCGCTTGGCAAATGTACGTCATCAATCAACCAACCCCTCTTTAGATCTACAAATGCATCTAATTATGCCTCTCTAGATATGTTATTAACCCGATTTGTTACATTATTTTGCGAATTAATTTGGTGTTAATAATAAATACGGTGTTGTTTTGTTTAGGGTTTGATTTGATCTTTAAATGATGATTTATTCTGATGTTGAGAAATAGTTACGGTGTCGTTCTGTTTCATTTTATTATGGGTTTTTTTATTCAGTTTTAAAAGTGAATTTAGTTTGTGTCATTGTCTTCAAAGATAAATGATATGGTGATTTGAGTTTATAAGAATCAATAACTTAATTTAAGTGTGTTGTTGTCATGTGGCCTTCAAGACATCTAATTTGACATTCATGATTCTGCTTATTGTTTGTTCCGGATTGTGAATCACGTCTGATTACCTACAAGTGGTTTAGAAAGTCACATCACGCCGCGTAGCAAGACAAAACAATCAAACCAACAATGCAAGGCTTAAATTTATGCACAGGTATAGTAATCTTCAAGATCCAATATTGATGCATTTAAGTTGTTTATATCCAACTTCTTGGTTTTGGTATTTCTCAGTTCCAAGGATCATTTTGATATTTCCTGTTAATAGTCTTTTATGTTATTAGATTCAGTATATATTGTTCTTGCCTAAATTTTATCTACTTGAGATATTTAAAGGTTGTAGAGGAGCATGTTAGGTGCTCAAAATTCAGTAAATGCTTTGGAACTTTTGTAAATTGAAATGTATATAAACTAATCAAATAAATTACTTTTACAAGTGAAAAGGTGAATGAGTAAGATCTCCAAGTAGGCAACTCACTAGTACGATTATAAAGTTATATCATTCATGAATAGAATGACACGTGCTCCACAGCTCCTTGATCTTGAAAATATGAAAGAGTTTGTTCCTGCAGCTATCAAGCTTGAATTGAACCAAGGAGTGTCACTAATTTTTTGCCCATTTGTAGTCTTCTGTTACTAAAATTTATATTAACAACTTACTCCTCAGGTCGATAACTTGATGGAAGTGCAAGCAAGGAGGAGATTTATAGTGTGGAAGAAAAAGCTGAAGACCATAATGCATCAAAATTAGTTGCGGTCAGGGTTGAAAAGTTATAGGTCAAAGACTCAAAAGAGAACTTAGTCTATGCTATTGTGTGTTTTTTTTTTTGCCCTTATTTTTCTAAATGTTTTCTCTTTTGTGTTTTAGTTGTAGCGGTTGCAGCGACCTATCTTCTATCGATGTTTGAGCCTCGGTTCTTGGTTACCAAAAACACGCGTAAACTACCTTTTGATATAGCTGATGCGCAAATTCGTTGTTGTATACTCGCGCGATGCACGATGATAAATACTACTAGTATGTATTGGCAAAGCAACAAAGCTGGTTGATTGGTAAGACTTAGTGTGACATGTCTTAATGACTTAATGCTTTAAGTGAAATTCAGGATTTGCCTCTTGTATTCCTTGTCATTTAGCACATTTGGACAATGCATAAATGTTTCGAGATTGATCACCTGATAATGATATTCAATAACTGGTATAAGACTATTTGACCCCTGACTAATCTGCTAATCCTTTGTAGAAGCAGGTTAATTAAACACTACACACTGATTATTGTGACTCAAAGTTAAAAGTAATCAAATAATAACGTTTAAAACACACATCAAGGGGACTTTTTATGATTTGTTCTGTAGATTTTAGGGTATCTTTTTATGACTTGTTTAAGGATATTCTTACTATTAAATTATTATTCATTATCGAATTTGATATAATATATTATATGTATTATTTAGTATCGAGGTACCAAAAAAAAAAAAAAAAAATTATTTAGTTGTATGTCCTAGAAGCAAATTGCAAAAAGGAAATTTATGGCATGCGCAAAACGAAAACATGATAGTAAAAATGGTTTGAAGAGTACAATACGCTATCACATTGAGCGTGGCTTGGATTTGGATTTTTCATCCGGTCAACTTGAGACTTGGCGGCTTACACATTGGGATGCAGCAAAAGGTTGGATATCTAAAAATGCGGCTACAATATATGTAAGTTCATTTTTTTTCTACTATGTAAGTTTACTTTTTCTTTACTATCACTATGTATTCAATATTTGGTAAAAAGTTAATTTATTGTATTTGTTTTCTTTTTTTTTTTTTTTTTTCTAAAAGGAAGATATGATGAAGTTGAGAAACCAGCATACCGTGGAATCAATGAGCGACAAGTTGATTATTGAGAATGTACTTGGACGAAGTTCTATTTGTTTGCATGGGTGGGGACGTGATCCACTTATTGTTGATAACACAATGTGTACAAAAAAAAAAAAAAAAAAAACAAAGCGTCCTTATGATGGGCTGGTCGATGCAATTGAAACAGTGACACGTAAATGTGCAATTATGGAACAAGCACTGATTGAGAATAATATCATGCTTTCTCCATCAAGCACATTTGGACAATCTCAAGGTGATAGTTTAGAGGGTGATGAAAGTAGCAATGAGTGATGTCGTTTAGGAATTTTTTATAACCGATAGTAACTTATGGTCAATATTTGCTTTGTTTGTTTGGTTGTTTGAACACTTATTTTTTGATTAAGAATGTTTTATTTGATCGTGTATGTTTCTATAACTATTTTTGCATTTATGTTTATAAATTTAAAAATTATTATTTTAATTAATCGTGGTTATTATCTACACATTTAAATATTTTTACCAACACATCAATACACATGTTATGATTAATGCCTACACATGTTAAGATCAATACCTGCACATCTTACATTTACCTACACATAATTAGTTGTCACGTTGGATGCCACGTCAGCTGCCATGTAAGATGCCATGTCATACGCCAATCTAACAAATTGCTATACTTCTACCAACACATATATATTAGTTTTAGCCACACATATATGTGTAGGTATAGCTTGCTATATACCTACACATAATAAATGTGTAGGTAATGATCTTTATCTACAGTGCTGAATCTACACATCATGACACTTAATTTATGTGTAGATAAACATAACTACTAACACATTATATGGTTTTTCCTACACATACTATGTGTGGGTAAATACCCAAATTTCTTGTAGTGACTCTTTTGATATATATAATCCGGTTAGAGCGACTAACCAAGAGCGAGGGTGTCAACCCAATATATCTATCCCGGTGTTTCATGGCTAAGTCCATAGCTAATAGTTACAGTAAAATGTATGACACGAGGGCTTATGAATACTCTGAACCTTTTTGTCTCATGTTCACATAATAGTCAAAATGTAATTGAACTTGTACACATGTTTTTCTCCCAAAAGTATGAAAACAGTAAAATGAGGCCGTGAGAACTCACATGATGTCTGAATGCTAAGACTGACTGAATTTGGTGTGGAATTGTCTGAACAAAGATGCCCTAGATTCAATAAGGACAACTCAAGTCTATGTTTTGTACTATTTACCATGCAATTATTCACCCGACTTATATGTGTGTTTTTTGTATGGATGTCCATAACTGGCACATACTGTTTGTGTTGGAAAAGGCTCGTTTTTGTCATTATTGTGACCATGTTTAATCATTTGTGGTTAAACTATTGCCTTTGGTTTTTTTAAGGGATACGGTACCCAATCCTGGCGCAGATGGATAGCAACCCTATCCCATAAAATACACCACCTACAAGAACCCCGCGGAGCTCCAATCTACAGGAAAGAACTTCAGGTCAGCAGGAATATCAACTCCCTGATGTCCGCGGAAAATAGCATGCGCGTGCCAATATGATCAGACATAGGATCACATCATCTACGTGACGTCATCAGCTCAAAGGAATCTTCGCGCGTAAGCCTATGCACCAAAGATGCTGATAACATCAACCTTTAGTACAAGGTTGTACTATAGATCAAGAATGAAGGAGATCTGGTCAGGTTCTGAACATTCTCTGCACCAACCAGAGGACAACACGTGTCAGGGGTGGTCCAACAACCTCTGACAGTGAACAGCGATATGACTGCTCCCATGGTTCCATCATGCTGCCATGAACAGTACACGTCAGAGGTACTATGCAGGCATGTGCATCTGCTGCCAGACGTCATATCAGACACCTCTAGATGGTTAATCATGCCGTGTCAGAGGGAAGCGCCACCAGCGCCCAATCACGTTGCCCCACGTGTACCGCCAGCAAGGCAAAACGATCCAAAGATGATCCAAAGATATACCGAAAGCTTGTGCCGATGGAACAAGACTTCTCAGACAAGTTTATATTTTGGTATTATGACTATCTGACAACTGAAGCTATGATTGTGCTGAAGAGTGATCCAAAGATCTACCGAAAGCTTAGAGTCTTCGATCCGATGTGGCTGATGAATATGTTTGAAGTTGACAAGAAGACATTGAACAAGAATCAGATTCATTTCCAAGATCAAGATGCAAATCAAGTTGTGCACTTCCAGAAAATGGTCAGGTACCGTGTGCCGAAGAATATTCACTCGGGATGTGACTGGTCAAAGTGATCAATCATCGAATCTTGAAGAGTTGTTGTTAGAAGCTTGCTGTTTTGGGGTTACTGTTGCAAGTTTTGAAGATATCTAGCTAGGTCCAAGGGGAGTCTATTAGTACACCCTACGGCTATGTCCCTAGTTTAGATATAGTGTTTGGATCATACTTGTACATTTTAGATGTGTTCGGATAGCATGTATAGTTTTTAGGGGTATTTATGCATTTTTATAATGCTTCAGGTGCATGAGGAGTCATACACCTGGACTCCTAGGCGTATGAGTGTCATACGCGTGGAACATGCCAGGCGTATGACACAAGGCCCATAAATACCCCCATGACTTCAACAATTTGTAACTTTTTCATATTCTGACAAGGTGCTCCAATTTAGTGTTTGATTTTTTATGTGTGCTCTCTATCATTTCCAGATTATTATAACTCATAATCAAACACCTATAACAACTAACCAGATCCTTGATTTCGCCTTTGATCCGTTACGCGCGCGATATTCAATTCTTGTCGATCCTACAGTCAACTTCCTTTCAGACCTCGCGGAAGGGAGATCTAGTTTGCGGCCAACCGATTTGCTTGTCTTTGGTTAGGCTGGGGGAAAGCACGTTTGTGTTGACCTCACGGGGGTTCCTCCTTAAGTGGGGTTGAGGGATAATGGTTTTGTAGCTCGGCAAGCGATGAGAAGGGCAGAGACAAGGAAAGTGGAAAAACATACTAAAGTTTGTGAAGAAAACCAACATGCTTTCGTTCCCCTGGCTTTTGATACTTTTGGCTCCCTGGCACCGGAAGCTATCTAATTCTTAACTAGGATCCAACAAGTTATTAATGTCTCGACTCCAAAGGGGCAAAGGTACATTTTTAGTAGATTAGGGTTCGAAATATAAAAGGGGGTTACGGCGCAACTTATTGCCCGGTTGTCTGCTATGTTGATGTAATTAGCTTACTTTATGTAAATTTCTACTTTTATCCCCCAATATATATATATATATATATATATATATATATATATATATTATTAGAAATATGTATCTAGGTTCCTCGTTAATTTCACTTAAATAATGTGTCGAAAACAAAATCATCTACATCCATTTTTTTTAGCAAAGTATTACCAATAGGTTTCAGACCGAATGGTCGTCGATGAAAGCCCCTAATTTTGCATGGTATATATACCGTTTTTGAAGAAATATATATAAAACACATGATGCCTGAAAACGCTTGAATTATATTAAAATTTTGCCTTAGTAACAATTGACTAAGAACTTTGTATCATAATTTCTTTTACCTAATTTAACATAGTTTAATATGTATAACCTTGTGAGATGTATAAATCTTGAGTCAAGTTACATTAACAAACTACCAATAAAACATTTTAGATGATGTTTCCTCCCCACCTATTTACCCACCTAAACTCATTAATCTTTTAATTCCCCACCCTATCTTAAATGTTAACTCTACAACAAACTACACACCCTTACAAGATTCCAACCAAACCAGCTGCTCATACGATTGTGACTACTTATCTATACACTGGCCACCACAACAGCAACTACCACCACCATCATCCACCACAACTAACGACACCACCACTACCACCTACATCTCACCTTATCTCATCGTCATGGTATCCATGATTACAAGCGCGGTTCTCTTCACCATCTACTACTTCATCTTCATAAGATACTGCACCCGCTCTAGGCAAGTTTCAGCACCTGAATTCGATGAACAATCACGAGACGTTAATGTCCAAGATCCACAGCAGGAACATGACTACCCTATATGGTACATCTACACCGTCGGCCTCCAACCGGCGGTTATTAATTCTATTATGTTGGTTAAGTTTAAAAGAGGTCACCATAGCTTGATTGATGTTACGGATTGTTTGATTTGTTTGAGTGAGTTTGAAGATGGCGAGTTTTTGAGATTGTTGCCAAAATGTAACCATGCGTTTCATATTTCATGTATTGATACATGGTTAAGATCACATACAAATTGTCCCCTATGTCGGGCCGCGGTTGTTGTGTCCAACGATGGACATGGGATTACTCAATCGAGCAATCGAGATATGTATCCAGGGTTTGGTTTAGATTGGAATGCGCGTGTGGTAAACGTACGAAACGATAGTGAAAGCGTTTCAGATGATGTTAGAGAGAGAGAACATGAGGAACATAGAATAGAAGTCGATGATTTGAAACCAGATCATGTTGTGACTCTAAGAAGATCGTTTTCAATAGATTCAAATTCGAGTAACTTGGGTTTCGATTTGCAAAGTTTAAACCACTTGAGAGACTCGAGAACAAGAAGGATGATGATGATGGTAAGATCATTTTCATATGGTGGGAGATCGAGCAGATTATAAGTATAATGTTTACAGATACGAGAAAAGGCTCAAACGAATGATATGGTGTTGTTTCTAAGAGGGAAACTGCCCATAAAACCTTTTTATTTGTAAAATATTTTGCATTTAAATAAATAAATAAAAGTGCATAGATTGGTTTTAGATTGTACTATGGGTGCGTACGTGAAAATTTATCTGTTGCATAACGATTCAGTTAAGTTCAATTCAGTTTTGAGTAATAAAATCATGTTGGTTATAAAACATGTCATTCTATTGTCATTCGATATTAAAAAATAAATAAATAAACATATCGTATCTTAGGCGTCAGTGGCGGATCTAGAAACATTTTTCAGTAGTAACGTTTTTCATTTTTTTCATTTTAGTAGCAACATTGTTCAAATTTCCTAAAAAAAAACCAAATTTTCCACTACGCGCGCGAAGTTGAGCCGCAACGTCCGCACCCCCTGGTTGTGAGCTGGATCCGCCCCTATTAGGCGTATTAGATATTGTATTTTTACTATTATGTCGCATCCAACCACATCAAATATTTGAAAACTTTTAGATATCTATAGGAATAATAATCCTTGCTTTCATTCCATTAACTCAATACAATATATAATTACAAAACAATATCTCCTATATTTTGGGGAGATTTGTTATCATTAATTTAAATACAAATTTACTATATTTACATGTGCTATTACGCCCCCGTAGTCGAAACGTTGTCGGGGGGACCGATATTGAGACTGGAACGAAAGTCATCAAACAATACGCGTGGGAGCCCTTTGGTGAAGATGTCAGCAATCTGATGACGAGAAGGAACATGTAGAACTCGAACATGTCCTCGTTGAACCTGTTCGCAGACAAAGTGAATATCTAGCTTAATATGTTTGGTACGCTGATGGTGTACAGGATTGCCGGAAAGATAGACAGCACTGACGTTATCACAGTAGACCAGAGTAGCACGAGACAAAGGATGATGAAGCTCGAGTAGAAGGTTTCATAACCAGCAAATGTCCGCCACAACGTTAGCAACACCCCTATATTCAGCTTCAGCACTGGACCTGGAGATAGTAGCTTGACGCTTGGAGGACCATGAGAAAAGATTATCACCAAAATACACGCAATATCCTGAAGTTGAGCGGCGAGTATCGGGGCATTTAGCCCAGTCTGCATCTGTATATGCCACTAACGAAAGATTGGGTACCGGACCAAGATGAAGACCATAAGTAGAGGTACCCTAAAGATATCGAATAATGTGTTTTAATGCATTCCCGTGGTCCTGGCGAGGATCGTGCATGTGCATACATATCTGTTGAACAGCATAGGAGATGTCTGGTCTGGTGAACGTGAGATACTGCAAAGCACCAGTGAGACTGCGATAAGTAGAAGGATCATCATGTGGCGGACTAGATGTGGCAGAGAGTTTGGACTGTGTATCAACCGGGGTCGCAACCGGTTTGTAGGAGTCCATGGCAGCACGATGAATGATGTCCTGCACATATGCCTGTTGAGGGTGAAACATTTTATTACCATCTCTAGTGACTTCAATACCCAAGAAGTAGGAGAGTGGACCCAAGTCTTTCATAGCAAATTCACCAGACAATGTCTGTAATAACTTCACGCGTAGGGCCTCAGTGTACGTAGTGATAATAATGTCATCCACGTAAATCAAAAGATATGCGAGCTCAGTCCCATGGCTGTAAATAAATAATGAATTGTCTGATTTGCTCTGTATGAACCCCTGCATGGTAACAAAATCTGTAAAGCGTTGGTACCAGGACCGAGGAGCCTGCTTGAGGCCGTACAGTGACTTTCGTAGGCGACAAACATGATCCGGAAAGTCACGATGACGAAAACCCATGGGTTGATGCATATATACGGTCTCTTCCAAGTTGCCGTGTAGGAACGCATTAGTAACGTCCAACTGATGAATGGGCCAAGACTTGGAGAGAGCCAAGGAGAGAACCAACCGAATAGTAGAAGGTTTAACTACCGGGCTAAAAGTTTCGCCACAATCTATACCCGTCTGCTGTTTACGACCGTCACATACTAAACGAGCTTTGTAACATTCCAAGCTGCCATCTGACCTGAATTTATGTTTAAATAACCAATGTCAGGTTTCCTAGGTACTAACTCCTAGGTCTTGTTTTTAATAAGTGCACTAAATTCGTTGGTCATGGCATTGTGCCATTCGGGAGAGGACAAGGCAACCTGAGGGTTTTTGGGTAGAGGTACGATGGTGGCAGTGTGGAGGTTAAAGTGTTGTTTAGGTTTATGAATACCACTCATGGAGCAAGTGTGTATGGTACGGGTGGGTGGTATAGGAGGTGGGGGTGGTATGGGTATATAGGTGTGTGGCGTAGAGGGTTCTGTAGAAGGTGGGTTAGGAGATGGTGGGCTGGACGATGTGTTTGAGGAGGATGGAGGGTTGGTTTAGGCTAAGGAGGGTGTGACGGGCTGAGAGAAGGTAGGGTCGGTGGGGTGGGCTTGGGTATGGGTATGGGAAGTAGTGGGCTGATCGGTAGAGTTATGGCGGTGGGTAGATGATGGAATGTGAGGGGGCTGAATTGGATTAGAGGTAGAGGCAGATGGGCCAGTAGACGTGGGCGGAAGGGACGGTTGAGTATTGGGTTCAGGGGGGCGATGTGGTGGGATTGGGTTTATTGTTCTGTTGTAGATAATCCTAGACCAAGGGGTTGATGGTGGGATTAAGGAAATCATATGATGGTGGTTTTGTTAGGGATTGGATGGTGTAGGGAAAGATGGAATCTTCAAAGTGGACATGTCTTGAAATAATTATTTGGTGAGAGTTAAGATCAAGACATTTGTAACCACGATGATTGGTGGGGTACCCAAGAAAGACACAAGGGTGAGATCGATAGTCAAGTTTGTGGATTTTGGTTGATGGGGCGAGCGGGTAGCAGAGACATCCAAAAACACGAAGATGGTCGTATTCTGGAGTGCAATTGGAAAGAAGAGAGGTGTGGAATTTAAAGTTATGGAGTTTGCTGGGTAAGATATTAAGGAGATAAGTTGCGGTTTCAAGTGCATGATGCCATAGGTTGGGTGGTAGGGAGGCTTGGGCAATGAGAGTGCGGATCATGTTGTTAATGGTACGGATTTTGCGTTCCGCTTTACCATTTTGAGAAGAGGTGTAGGGAAATGAAAAACGAAATTGCATGCCATTATGATTACAAAAGTTATAGAAGTTTTGATTTGCATATTCGGTTCCATTGTCACATTGAAATTGTTTGATTTTACTATTAAATTGGGTGTGTATGTAGTTGTGAAGGGTGGTGAAGGTTTGAAAGACTTGAGATTTATTTGATAAGGGAAAAGTCCACAAGAAATTAGTAAAATCATCCAAAAACAAAATATAATATTTGTGGCCTCCCGTACTAAGTATAGGAGAGGTCCATAAATCACTGTGAACAATGTCAAATGCAAAACATGTGGAATTAAGAGAATCATAAAATGGCAATTTAACACTTTTGCCAAAAACACACGATTGACAAAGTGATTTATTAAGTTTTTCATAATTAATAAATGAAGACAATTTCAAGGACTTGAGTAAATTGTCTTCAGGATGTCCCAAGCATTGATGCCAGCGATCTTGAAAACAACAACAAAAGAGGAAGGTTGAGTCGTCTTGAGGGGAAGCGGTTGAGTCAAGGGATATAGATCGCCTGTGCTATTAAAGCTTTTTATTTAGTATGAGTTTTTTTTTCTTAAAAGCTTGAAGCTAAAATCTCCCTAACAAACATTCCCATAATAATCGAGTAAGTATGGAAGACTTATTTGATTCTTAACATACCACCAGTGGCGAAGTTTAGTGAGGGACAGAGGGTGCCCAGCCCCCACCATTTTTTGGCTAAGTGATGGAAGTTTGTGATTTTTGTAGGTAATTTTTATATGGATTGAGTCCGACCCCCACCGATTTGATCTTCTGCCCCAACCAATACGAAAAAATTGAGTCCGGCCCCCGCTGATTTGATCTTCAAGCTTCGCACTGCATACCAAATTATACCACATTGTATAGTTTTTTATTACAGGAATAAGGGGTGTTTGGGATTGATTATTCAAAACAGATTATTCGTTTTGGGAAAGCAGGGTTGGGCTGCTTAAAGATTATTGCGTTTTGGTATCAAAAAAACCGATTGTTTTCATTTTCAAAACGCAATCTCAAACACTAAAAACTGGTTATTTGCATTTTCAAAATGCAATAATCTAAAATTTAGATTCAAAACATAATCCCAAACACCCTCTAAAAATTCGTAAAACAAAAACTAACTACATTTTGAGACAAACGAATGAGGGATATAATTGTGTTTCTGTTTTCATAAATATGTTACATAACTCGTAGTTTAGAGGAAGGAATTATATACTATATTAATTTGATTAATCTGATGACACTTTAACAATGTGCAACACTAAAATTCCCCACCTCTCATTAAAGTCATATAGGCAGGCAGCACATAAACTCCACAACATGGGGCTTGCTTTTGTTTCTCGCATGGGCTTCACCAAATTAAATCACCATGAACCGGTCCTTTTGTCTCGTGGCCCATGAAGTTGTGAACCAGCCTCACCATTATAACACTTGGGCCGCATCTTGTAGCACATGTTGGGCTCGTATAGCATTGAAACTTTAATACTGTCAATTAGAGGTGCACAAAATATCCGAACCCAAAAAAATACCCAAACCCGGCTATTTTAAAACCCAGGTATTTAATACCTGACCCTACCCGTAGGGTACGGTCAGGGTACACCCAGCTCACCTAAAACCCGAACCCGAAACCGGGTTTTTTCTCTACCCGAGTTTAAACCCGAACCCGGTTATTATAATACCCGTACCCGGTTTTATATTATACCCAGTTTTATAGAATGAAAAAATTAGTACAGAAGAAGCAGAACTATAATATCTTGTTATAGTAATAGGAGCTGTTATTGATTTCAGCTTCTGATTCAAACAATCTTTCAAATAGTGTTGAGTGTTGACTAATCAATTTTGTCCAAAAAATTTAAATGTTAATATAGTGTTGACTGTTTAATATGACAATATAGCAGCGTAGGAACAAAAAAAATAATAAACACAAACAACTATAAAAAAGAAAAAACACACGGATAGGGTTTTTTATACCTGAAAATAGGTATCTAATACCCGAAACTGGGTATAACCGAAACTAGGTATACCCGAAACCGGGTATTGAAAACCCGAACCCGACCTGAACCCGGTATATAGGGTATGGCTTTTCACGAAAATACCCTACCCGAACCCGACCCGTTTATTTTGTAATACCCGATTTTACCCTACCCGGGTATTCAAAAAACCCGGTTTTATGTACCTCTACTGTCAATTCTCTCGACTAAGCTTTATACCAATCTAAAAAAAAAAAAAAAAAAAAAAAATTCTTACCAATCGTTTTGCTCATCTTTTTTCCTTTTTTTTTCCTTACCATAGTTGTAATAATATTTTGGGTACCGATACTGATTTGTTAAAGTATCATATTTTTTGTTGATTTACCTTTGAATACCAGTATCATAGCATAGTGATCATTTTCGGTACAATTACCGGTGGTCATTTTTACCATCTCTGGGGACCCGTACCATCTCGGTAAGGGTATGGTAATTAATTACACGTTTCATGGTAACACACAGGTGCAAACCGCATCTTGCGGCAACGCACAAAATGTTTTCTATAACATGAGTCGGTACAGTAAAGAACTAACACTAACAGAACTACCACCGTATCGCGCGAAGGAATGCGAAAAAATCAGTGCCCATAGTATTCCTAAAAACTCCTACACAACAAACGCGCCATCTTAATCTTTTATTTTTCAAATCAATTGTTAAGATTAAAGTGTAGGAAAAAAGGGTGGTGTAAGGGTATTTTTGAAATATCATATTTTTTTACTTTCTCTAATCCACATGCAACGCATATGCATATTTCCTCCTATGTTTTAAACGTCCATAACGTTTTCACACGACCTTATTTTAAAAAAAAACATTGCACCATAAAATCGAGCATCTTTTTATCTATGATTTAATAACCATATCTATATAGAAAACATCAAGTGAAAAAACCCCAAAAAAGGTGTTTTTTCTATGTTGTATCACATTTTTGTGCTATATATTTTGTTCAAAGTTTTTTGCACTAGTCTTTTTTGTGTTGGACCTTTTTGTCCTGAATTTTTTGTTCTAATTTGTGCAAAATTTTTGCACTAGATTTTTTGTGCTGGATTTTTTGCACTAGATCTTTTTTGTGTTGAATTTTTGAGTACCATATTCCACAAACTAGGCATTCACTAAAGAATAGCAATAGCAAAGACTTATGTCGTCGCTAATGTTAGCAAATATCGTCGCTAAAGGCAATAGCGAAAACAAGTCTTCGCGATTGTTCAAATATTCAGAGGTTGCACTTAGAGTGTACAAAGTGTGAAGATGCTAATGAAGTATCTCAGTTTGACGGATTGTAGGGTGACTTGTAGAATGGCTATTTTACAGTTTATTATAGTAAATATAATATCATCATCATCATACTCAGTTAATCTCACCTATAACAAAGCTAAGGTAAGGTCTGAGGAGGGTAAGATGTAGACAACCTTACTTCTACCCCTAAGAATAGAGAGGCTGCTTCCAGTGAGACCCCCGACTCGATGTGGTTTGGTATCAAGCCTTGGACATAAAGCACATAACACTTAGCAATCGGGACAAACCCGATCGGTGCATGTACCCCTTTGTCTTTTGGCTATCAACGCCACCACATGATGCATGATTAACCGTCCGTCATTTTTAACGTTATTTTCACGAAATTAGTATTATGACGCTAAAACTAGTGCAACTTTATTTTTGTCCCCTGAGGGCCACACATATATACATTATATGCGCACACCGTAAGTGAGGTGTGATAGTAAATATAATATGCATTATGGAAAGTACTGACTCGTAGGACTTTAAGTATCAAGCAAACACCAACAAACAATTGTAACTGAAACAAAACTCATACCCCTATAACAACAAATGTTTCGGTAGTAATTTAATAATTATATAATTTATGCCCAAACCGCAACTAAACCGTTACGGTTCGGTTTGGTCGCTTTTAATTTTCAAAAGTTTGATTTTGGTTTAATTAATTATTAAACGAAAATTATGTCCATCAAACACCTGTTAATTCAGCTTGAATAACATGTATATTACAATATGTGTAGGTCCACATAAATATAGGCTCCTTTTGCATGGTCTACTCGGAATTTATTTAGTGAAAAAAACAATAAAATCTTCATGATATGAACTTCGTCTGAAAGTGTTGAGTAATAGTAGTGCAATACACTGTTTAAATCATTAGAGTTTGAAAGGCCTTGAAAAATGTTTCACCAAACACGGCCAGTTCTTGTTTTCTGTTTTCACCTTTCTCGTTTGTTTTCTTCTCATCATTCATGATCAGGTACTCTACCTCTAAGCTTCTGAACAGATACATTTATAATCATATATTGCATGTCTTTTAATCATTTTCACCATTACGCACACGTCGTTGTCTTCATCATTTTTATTCTCCTCGAAAAATGCAGTTTTTATCTGTGATATTCTCAGGAATATATAATACAAGTGAGAGGAGTAGAAGGTAGCATCAAGGGTCGTTGTGATCATTGCATTCAAGAAACTAAGTGTATGTGTAGTGGTGGGGGTTATAGAGGGTTATGGGTATTAAAATATTAAAAAATAATAGAAATTAGGGTATGTAATATACATGTTTTTAAGAGTTTTGAGCAAAAAAAAAATCAAAAAAGCGCCGAGTGGATTTTTTAAAAAAAAATAAATAAGTTTTTTTGTGTAACGTATGTTATACACTTTACCGACATGTAACATATGTAACACAAAAAACTTATTTATTTTTTAAAAAAAAATCTACTCGGCGCTTTTTTTATTTTTTTGGCTCAAAACCCTTAAAAACATGTATATTATATACCCTAATTTCTTTAGATGATAAGAAACTCGGGAAGTCAGAGTTTCTAGGGTTTCTTCAGTTTGAGTGGGTTTTTATTTAATCCATCCTATATATATATATATATATATATATATATATATATATATATATATAATCATTCAAAAAAATAAACAAACCAAAAATCAAACCAAATACAACACCCCTTCCATTAAATTTATAAACTTTACAAAATTAATTTTATAGAAATATGAGTTCCCCCTCCTCATCTGGCATACGAGATTATTATTACAAAGAGTTTTTAGGCGATACGGGTGAATCAACTGACGAGGAGATCGAGCAGGAGGTGGTTACAAGTGCTTGTGCGCTAGCGGCGAGGTATTTGCAACATGTTAATAATCCTCCACGTCCACTCCTGCGAAGAAAATATATTAAGCGCGAACGCATGGTGGCGAACGATCGTTTAATGAAAGATTACTTTGATGAAGACCCAACTTATCCGGATCCAAGAGTTTTTAGGCGTCGTTTCCGGATGAGCAAACGTTTATTTCTACGGATTTTGGGAGATTTAGAAAACACGTTTGACTACTTCAAGCAAAAGCCGGATGCAAGAGGGGCGCTTGGATTTACCGCGATTCAAAAGTGTACTTCAGCGCTACGCATTCTTGTGTACGGTAACACGACCGACATAAACGATGAATACTTAAAGTTGGGTGAGAAAACGACACGCGACACCTTAGAGCATTTTTGTCACGGTACACTACAATTTATTTATTTATTTATTTATTTTATTTATTTATTTATTAAAAGTTTATTTGTTGATTCTTATAAAAGTTATATTTTGTAAATGAATAATACAATTGTATGGGGCGCGTTACCTAAGACGACCAAGCTGGTACGATCTACAAAAGATATATGAGGTTCATTCAAATGAACATGGTTTACCAAGAATAATTGGGAGCATTGATTGTCGTCATTGGACGTGGTACAATTGTCCAACGGCATGGAGAGGTCAACACACACGAGGTGACCAGGGAGAGCCAACGGTAATTCTTCAGGCGATGGCTTCACAAGACCTTTGGGTTTGGTCGGCTTACTTTGGTGTCGCGGGGTCATGCAATGACATAAACGTTTTTCACCAATCGCCCCTTTTCGAAGACTTCATTTCTAGTAGAGCACCAACAGCATCGTTTTATGCTAATGGAAACTACTACCCACACAGATACTTTATGGCCGATGGAATATATCCTAAGTATTCGATTATCGTGAAGACGTTCACTAATCCGTTCGACGAAAAAAGAGCATATTTTAAAAAGTTCAAGAGTCTTCGCGAAAGGACATTGAGAGATGCTTTGGGGTGTTTCAACAGCGTTGGCATTATATTAGAAATCCGGCTCGTGCATGGAGCAAAGAAAAAATGAGAGATGCTATATATGCGTGTATAATCATGCATAACATGATTCTAGAAGACGAAGGAAAGGCAATGTGTCAAAATTATGTACCAGACGCCAAGGCCGGCTCAACGATTCTCGGCGCCTAAAGCGAACATGAAATGGAGGCCTTTTGTTATATGTTTTATTTATTTTTTAAGTTTAGCGTTTATTTTTATCTTTTACAATTACACTCTCTAAATAATATATCAACACAAAATTAGAGTCATTTTCTAATTTAAAACTAAGTATACTATTTTAATATATAATTATTATTAGCGTGACACTCAGAGAAAAAAAAAACTGAAAAAGCTCCTAGGGTATGTTTGGTATGGGGTAATGGAATGAAAGAGGGAATGGAATGGAAGAGGTAATGGAATGAATCATTACCATTCTATGTCTTGTTTGGTTCCATGTGGGAATGAAACAAAACATTATTTTGTGTTGTTGGATAGGCAGGAAAAGACGAAAAAATAAAATCGGTGGTTAGTGGCGGTGGTGGGTGGTGGTAAGTGGTTGTGATGGTGGGTGGTGATATGTGGCGGTAGCGGCGGTGGTGGGCGGCGACGACGGTGGTAGCGACGGTGGAAGGTGGAGGTGGATGGTCGTGATGGTGGGTGGGCGACTAGTGGCCGCGGTGGGTGGTGGTAGGTGGTGGTGTGTGGCGGTGGCGTGGTGGTGCGTGGGGGACGATGGTGAGTAGTAGCGGTGGTGGTGTGTGGTAGCGGTAGGTAAAGGAAATTGTGGTGAGTGACGGTGGCAGGTGGTAGAGGCAGCGGCGGGTGGGTGGTGGTGGGCGGCGGTGGGTGGTATTGGATGGCGGTGGTAGGTGGTGACGGTGATTGGTGGCGACGGTGGTGGTGGGTGAAGGTAAGTGGTGTAGCGGTGGTTGGAGGGCCGGGACGGTGGTGGGCGGTGAAGACGGTGGTGACGGATGTGGTGGGTGGCGGGCGAGGGTGGTGGGTGGTGGCGACAACGGTGGTGGGTGGTGACGATGGTGGTGGGTGGTGGTGGCGGGTTATGGTGTTGTTTGTAAAGGTTGAATGATGGATGGAATGAAAAAAAAACATGGAGGGTGGATGGAATGGTTTTGAGGGTGTTGGGTCTGCTGACCTGGAGAAGAACAGATGATTGGAAAGCCAAAACATGCTAACAGTTGATCCACACAATAAACAGTCCTTACAACATACTTCTCCCAAAAGACTGCTGACTCTAACAACTGTTCTATCCAAACAACTGCTATGACAACTGCTGATACAAAGGACTGCTGAATAAACACTGATGAAGAACAACTGCTGACCAAAGGACTGATGAAGAACAACTGCTGATCCAAGTACTGAAGACTAAAGCACTGCTGGAGTCAACAGCACTTAGGCTCCAGCAGAGGATACAAGACCAACAGAGTTTTCCTACAACAGTAGTTTATCTTCAGTGTTTTCAATGTAACAGTAGTTTGTAATAGGCAGATGTTTTATGTTTGTTTTTCTGTTAGAGGTCACTGTCTTAGGTGACGTCAGCCTAGGTCATCAGTGGTTTAGGTTTGTCTATAAATAGAACAGTGCTTGTACTGTTCTATTACATCACACACACAAACATTCTCTCAGACAAACAATCACTGTGTGATCAGGCTGAGGGGGAGTACTTGTATGATTGTAATCTTTTAGATAAATGAAAGCATTCGATCAGAAAATAATTACTCTCATGTTTTGATTAATAGTTTGTTATTCCGCTGCACTTTCATTCTATATTCATTTCACTCTTATCATTTTAGTTAAACATAATCAAAACAATCAAACTCAGATCCTAACAATTGGTATCAGAGCATGGTCAATTAAATTCGATCTAACAAATCAATATAATATAAACAGATCAACTCACAATTATTGATATCGTTTGTCTGTTGGATTGAAAACAGAGTAATAGTTTAATTTCGTTTCAACCGTTTTTAAACAGACTTTGTTTTTTTTGAAAAATCAGAGAATGGCTTCAATCAATCACGATCCACATAACACTGGCACGAACAACAAGCCACCGATGCTTGTCAGATCTGAATACAATATCTGGCAACGTCGGATGAGCCATGTTCTAGCTCAACAGAACACTGGGTGTTGGAAGTCGGTTATCTTCGGACCACATGTTCCGATGGTGCCGAGTACTGAAGATCCCAAGGTTCAAGAGCCAAAGAAACTTGAAAACTACTTCGACCAGGATTTTCAGAAAATTGAGTTAGATACTAAGGCCTTCAGTATTGTGGCCATGGCTCTACCCAATGATATATATGCTGGGCTGTTACACTGTAACAGTGCAAAGGAGTTGTGGGATGCACTGAAAGAACAATTTGGTGGGACTGAAGAGGTTATTGAAAACAATCGTGAAATACTTAACCAACAATATGAAACATTCAGTCATGTCAAAGGAGAGTCATTAACTCAACAGTTTGAGAGGTTTAATTGTTTAATTAGTGAACTAAAATTGGTTGGTCTTACTTACCCTCATTCAACCCTGAACCATAGGTTTTTAAGATCATTACCAGACAAATGGGACACTATTGCTATTGTGATGAGAAACTCGATTGGATTTAAGGACCTATCACTGACCCAGCTTCATGGTAAGCTCTTGACCTATGAGAGAGAGCTTAACCAGAAAAAGAAGCTCCAGGATTCTGGAAAAGTGTCTGATGATTATGTATTTGGGAATACAGCACTTTTGGGTCATGATGAGGTGCCTGGAAATACTAAGGATCAGAGTTATGATCATTTCATTGACATAACTTCAGGTTTTAACTCTGATTCTTATTCACCAAACTATGCTTTCACAGCAAGTGGTGGTGATATCCAGGCATCTGATAACATATCCTTTGAGTATGATGACCTGAAATACTTTGACCCTGATGATTTGGAAGAAATGGACATTATGCACCAATTGGCCCTTCTCAGTGTAAGAACTAACAATTTTTACAAGAAAACTGGGAGAAGGTTTCCAGGGTTAACTGGCAGATCAAAGGTTGGGTTGGATAAATCAAAGATAAAGTGTTACAAATGTCATAGACTTGGTCATTTTGCTAGGGAATGTAGGAGTCAACATGGTACACCTATAATCACCTATCCAAATCAAAGACCTCAGACCAACACTTATCAGAATTCCTATAATACCCCTGGACCAAATGTGCAAAACACTGCTCATTTTGCACAGTCCTCAAACAATGTTCCTGTCCAGTATGTCCAAACCACTGTTCCTCAGATCCACTATGTGCAAACACCTGTTGCTCAAGCACCTGTGCAAACGACTGTTGCTTCATCCTCTGCTCCTGCAGAGACCAGTCAACAGAGCTTCTTTACACAAGGCTTTGTTGATTGGAGCAGTCTACCAGATGAGTTAACAGATGAGAATTTTGCATTAGTTGCCAAAGCTGAAAATGAACCAGAAAACTTTTGTTTCATGGCTATGGTTGATGAGATTGAATCTGAGGAGGTGGTGACTGAATCTGATGTTGTGACTAATGATGTTGTTGATGAAGTTGTTACAGGTGAAAAACCTGAAGAAGAGGTTGTGAATCTCACAGATCCCTGGGGTGCATCTGATGATTGTGAGTGCAAGTGTGATTGTGCATTGATGGCTGCTGCTAAGGCATCTCCTCAAATCCTTAAAGATTTGTGTTCTGACAGATGTGTAGTTGCATTTGCTAACATCAAAGAGGTGAATGAAAACCTTAGAAAGAAAATTTTAGATGATGAAGTTAACTTTGAGAAACTTTCAAAAGATTTAAAAACAAGTTTAACTGAAAAGGAGTCTGAAATAAGCAGCTTAAAACATGAAGCAACCATAACCAAAGACCAGCTCCAAACTATGATAGCAAAATATCAGAGTTGTAAAAGTGAGCTTGAGTCCACCCAAGTTGAATGTGAGAAATGGGTGGAATCATGTAGAGGTTTTGAGATGTTACTCAACAAACAAACCAAAAGTCATGTGAAGTTTGGTTTTGGTTTTGAAACCACTGCTCCAGCTTTTGAAAACACTGACAAAAGGAGTCAAAAGTCTGTTGAGATAGTTCCAACAAACCTGCAGGGTCAAGAGATTAAAATCACTGAACCAAATGGTAAGAAAATTGTTCTCGAAAAACCAGAAGGTTCCTCATCATTCACTGAACTTGAAAAGTATGAATTTAAACCTACCTGGTCTGATGAGTGTGGTACTCTTGAGAATTTTAAACCTGATGATTTTAAAACACCTGAAGGAAAGACAGCTCCTCAGGCAAAAGTCATTCCCTTGAAAAACCTTCCAGCTGATGCTCAAACATCTGCTGAAAAGAAGGCTGAAAAGGGGAAGAAGAAAGAAAAGACTGTCCACTTGTTCTGTGATTTCTGTGAGAAGAAGAATCATGTCACTAAAAACTGTTTCTTCTAAAAGCATATGACATTAACAAAGGAACAAGTGAATGTGATTCCAAAGCCACATGTTCAATATGTGGGAAAAAGAATCACAAGACCAAAGAGTGCTTGTATCTCAAAAATTTTGATGTAAAAATACAAGAATAGAAAGCTAAAACTCTTGCAAATCCTGTGGTTAGTACTTCAAAAGGAAAGCCCAAACAGACTTTCACCCCTGTCCAAACATCTGTTACTAAAAGACTTGAAACATCTGCTTCCAGAGATGTCCAAGTAACAGATGCTCCACCCACAAGCAAATACCCAAGAGGTTATGGACAACCACCATGTCATAGTCTGCCACATGTTTATGAGGAGCCAAAAAGACCCTCTAAACCAAGAGTGAACAGAAATCCATATGGGTATTATCATCTGTCCGGAAGTGATCAAACAATTGTTGCCCCAAGTGTTGACATTCAAGCACTGGCAAATGGTCAGCAGCAGTTGTTGACCTTAATTCAAAAATTAGTTCAAACCACTGATCACCTTCCAAAGCTTGAGTCTGAAAGGTCTGAGGACCCATCCAAAGCCAATTTGGCTTTGGACACTCACCAAAACTAATCCATTACTGATGTGCAGGGAGCTTCTGCTTGTTTAGATAGTCTTTGGTATGTAGATAGTGGAGGCTCCAGGCACATGACAGGATGTAGAGCCCTTCTTCTGGACTTCTTGGCTCATGGAGGTGGTGACATATCCTTTGGTAATGATTCAAAAGGTAAGGTGTTGGGATCAGGGACTGTACAAGCAGGAAAACTCAAGTTTGAAAATGTAAATCTTATTGATAATCTCAAGTTTAATCTTCTGAGTGTTTCACAAATGAGTGACAAAGGCTATGGCTCATTCTTCACAAAGAAAACTTGCAAGATTATTGGGCCAGAAGTGGTGAAAAAGATTGATACCATCATTGCTGAGAGCAATGCACAACTTGTTGCTCATAGAAGTGGCAATGTGTATGTTGTTGATATGTTAAAGGACAATCCTATGGCAAATGTCTGTCTGTTTTCTGCTGCCTCCACAAAGGAGACAGAATTGTGGCATAGGAGATTGGGTCACACCAACCATAACACTATCAACACACTCTCCAAACAAAGCCTTGTCAGAGGTTTACCATCAAAAGAATTCAAATGTGATGAGCATTGTGTTTCTTGTTTAAAAGGGAAACAACATAAAAGCTCCTACAAATCCATTGATGAGTCCAAAACTAGTCAATGTCTACAATTGTTGCACATGGACTTGTTTGGCCCTGTTAAAATCATGAGTCTAAGAAGAAAAAGATTTTGTCTTGTCATAGTTGATGATTTTTCTAGGTTTACATGGACTTACTTTTTACATTCTAAGGATGAGACTGCAGGTATATTGAAGGACTTTGTCACCAAAGTTGAAAAACAATATGACTTGCCAGTAAAAGTCTTCAGGAGTGACAATGGAACAGAGTTTAAAAATAAGGAGTTGGATGATTTCTGTGTGTCAAAAGGGATTGTGAGGCAGTACAGCATCCCAAGAACACCAGAACAAAATGGGGTGGTTGAAAGGAAAAATAGAACTCTTATAGAAGCTGCAAGAACCATGCTAGCAGATTCTGGTTTGCCACTGTCCTTCTGGGCAGAAGCTGTAAACACTGCTTGCTATGTTCAAAACAGAGTTTTGATCAACCCCAGACATCAAAAGACTGCTTATGAAATCTTGTTCAAAATCAAACCACTAATTTCATTTTTCAAAATCTTTGGCTGCCCATGTTTCATTTTAAACCTCAAAGATTCCATTTCAAAATTTGCAGCCAAAGTAGATTGTGGTTATTTTCTGGGATATTCTTCTACTGCCAAGGCTTATAAAGTGTTTAACACAAAGACCAAGACAATAGAAGAAACTCTGAATGTAAAGTTCAATGAACTTTCATCTCTAAAAATCCCTGCAAATCCTGCTGAACTATTTGATTTAGATAAATTCAAATTTGAAGATATCACTGTTAAAACTAACAATGCAGGTATTCCACAGTCTCCACAACAAGATTACAGAACAGATGTTGTGATCCCCAGTCACTACAAAACCTATTCTGCCTCAGAGGAAGCAGCTGTTCAAAACAATTGTCAAAACTCTGCCACAGCTGTGTCAACCACTGTTGGCCAGTCTTATCCTCAAACCACTGCTTCACCCCTCACAACCACTGAACTATCATCTGTTGACAAAAGTCAATCATCTGTTGACAAAAGTCAGTCCAGTTTTACACTACTTGGACCCATTCCTCCATTACCATTCCAAACATCTGATGGCACTACAGAAGTACCAACAGATGTTACACCAACAGAGTCACCAAACCTCTGTCCATCATCTCAAAATGCCATTATACCATATCAGGGAGATCTTATTTACTTAAGAGCTCACCCACCAGATCAGATCATTGGCAACATCAGAGAGGGTGTGCTCACAAGAAGCCAATCCTCCAATATCTGTCTTTTTTGCAGGTTTTCTATCTCTCACACAACCTGTCAAGTACCAAGAGGCACTAAAAGACAACAGTTGGGTAGAAGCTATGCAAGAAGAACTCCTTCAATTTAAAAGACAACAAGTATGGGAGCTTGTACCACTACCTAAGGATGTTTGTCCTATAGGAACAAAGTGGGTCTTCAAAAACAAAACTGATGAAAGGGGTATTGTTGTCAAGAATAAAGCCAGGCTTGTGGTTCAAGGCTTCAGACAAGAAGAAGGAATAGATTATGATGAAACTTTTGCTCCTGTAGCAAGACTAGAAGCCATCAGACTATTTTTAGCCTTTGCTGTCAACCACAACATAAAGGTGTATCAGATGGACATCAAATGTGCTTTCCTTTATGGCAAAATTCAGGAGGAGGTCTATGTATGTCAGCCACCTGGTTTTGAAGACACATTCCATCCTGACTATGTCTACAAGCTCAACAAAGCTTTGTATGGTCTCAAACAAGCACCAAGGGCCTGGTATGAAACTCTTTCCACATTTCTCTTATCCATTGGCTTCACAAGAGGTAAAATAGACAAAACTTTATTTCTAAAATGGAAAGGGAAACACTTAATGATTGTTCAAATATATGTGGATGACATCATTTTTGGATCCACATGTAACCAAATGTGTGAAGAGTTCAGAAAACTCATGACAGCAGAGTTTGAGATGAGTGCCATGGGTGAGCTTCAGTGTTTCCTTGGTCTTCAAGTGAAACAACTGCAAAATGGCACATTCATTCACCAAAACAAATATGTAAAGAATTTATTAACCAGATTTGAGATGAATGATTGTAAGCCATGTAGTACACCCATGAGTACAGTCAAGCTGCTCACTATTGATGACAAGGATGAACTGGTTGATCAAACACACTATAGATGCATGATTGGGTCTTTACTGTACTTAACTGCATCTAGGCCAGACATTATGTTTGCCACCTGTGTCTGTGCAAGATCCCAGGCTTCACCCAGAAATTCAAACCTTATTGCTGTGAAAAGGATATTCAGATACCTCAAAGGTGCTCCCACACTTGGTATTTGGTATCCTGCTAATGGAAACATTGAGCTTTCAGGTTATTCAGATAGTGACTTTGCTGGCTGTCACACCACAAGAAAGTCCACATCAGGAGGGTGCCAATTTCTAGGGAATGCCTTAGATTCCTGGCAAAGCAAAAAGCAGGCAGCTGTTTCAACCTCAACAGCTGAAGCTGAATACATTGCTGCTGCAAGCTGTACAGCCCAACTCATGTGGCTTCAAAATCAATTACTGGATTTTGGGATAACTACACTACAGACTCCACTCATGTTGGACAGTCAAGCTGCTGAAAATATCATCAAGAATCCAGTCTCTCATTCCACTACCAAACACATTGACATCAGACATCATTTTGTCAGAGACAGCTATGAAAAAGGTTTGATTTCTCTGCACCATGTTCCAACAGAGGATCAGTTGGCAGATATGTTTTCAAAAGCTTTAGACACATCTACCTTTACAAATCTGATTTCCAGAATTGGTATGTTAAACATGGATTAAAAAATAATAAATAATAATAAAATGTTTCAGAAAATCAAATTTTTTTTTTTTCAAAATAGCTGTTTGGTTGAAAAATCTGTTTCAAACATCTGATCAGATAAAACAACCACTGTTTCATTCATATCCACTGTTGGTTGAAAATTCTGTTTCAGAACATCTGATCAGATAAAACAACTGTTTCGCTATATATCTATACTATATCTATACAAAAAAAACACAACAGTTGGTTCCATCAGCTGTTTGTATCAGTTGTTTGCCAAAACAGCTGTTCTCCACCAGATGTTTCATCCATCAGATGATTGACGTCTGCTCATACAAGCAGAGGTTTGGCCACATCAGCGGTTTCTTTTGAGCCTATAAAAACCCTGTTTTACCACAACAGATGTTTCACTGTCTCATTGTATTCAAAATACTGAAACCGCCTTCTTCATTCTCAAACCCTCAATCAAATATCATTCATCTTCACTTTCGGAATCCATTAAAATGGATCTTCAAGCCAAAGCCACCCACAATTGTCTCCCATATCTGGTTAAAACAGATGATAACATATCATTCCATTCCACCATCGACATTCTTCTAAACTCCAAATACCTACCCATCTTAACCGCTGACGCCCCCATCTATATCGATACTCTCCAAGAGTTCTGGTTGAATGCTGAGTTTCTGTTGCAAGACAAAAAGCCTACTTCCATTATTTCCAAAATTGGAGAATCTAGTATCGTCATTACCCCTGAAATCATATCCACAACCTTCTCACTAAATGACCTGGCAGGTAAGGATTCCTTCACAAAAACAGAGCTTCACACTGAGTTTCAAGAAAGAGGGTATGATGGTCAGATGACTGGATCAACTCTTTTCAAAAAGTTTTTCCCACCAGTCATGAAATTTTTCTTCCATACTCTTCTTCTTTGTGTCTCCGCTAAGTCCACATCCTTCAATGAAATCCCATTAAGGATGCAATATCTGGGTTATGCCATGTTGTCAAACTCTGACTTCAATCTTTCCCAGGGATTGTTCATGGACTTAGTGTCAAATGTGAAAACAATCAAGTCTGGGTCAAACAATGCTTTTCTAATTTACCCAAGAATTCTTAGTGTAATCCTACAAAAGGTCTTACCAAAAAAAGTTTTCAAAAAGGGTGAGGCAATGCAAATGAAAAGCTTAACTGATGAAACTTTCACTAGAATGCTGGGTGGAAGCACCCAAGAAAAAGTGTCAAAAGTGTCCAAAGTTTCTAAAACACAAACAAAGAGGACAAAGACAACAACTGTTGTCAAAACCTCTGTTGTTGAGCCTACTGCTCTTGGTGATCATGGCACTACATCCAGTGCTGTGAAACCCACACCAACCACTTCCAAAAGAAAACATCCATCCACAAAAACCACCACTCAACCACAAATGAGACTTCTGGATGATGAGGTACCAGAAGAAAACTCTGTTGCACCACCAAAGCAACCTGAAACCACTGTTGTTACTTCCTCACAACAGTTGGACATACCTCAACCTGACCAAACTCCTCATGAATCCTCCCAAAAGGATCATGTTGTAAGCCAAGGGGAAACACATCATGATACATTTGAGTCACTTGGCCAAATGTTCTCAAGCCCCTCTCCCAGGGCTAATTCTCTTGTTACTCCTCCACCCTCACCATCACATCATGTTCCACAAACCATGCAACCTCTGTTTGAGGCAATTGAGAAATCTCAGGAATATCCCAGTTCCTCTCTTCCACCTATCACTGAGAGCATACCCCCACAAGTGACTGGTCCTGAGAACATTCAATCTGCTATCCAACAAACAGTAGAGGAGGTTACACCACCTGAGTTCAATGCAACTCTAGGTGAGTTTTCAAGTGGAGCAGTCACTACTGATGTAGAGACCACTGTCTCACACCAGGACAGTGATTACATTGCTAAGACTCCCTTGAAGGCAACAACTGATGAGGCCACTATAGTGTCCCCAAAATCAGTTGGAAGTCCCCAGTACCAAGAAAAAGGGGCATCTGATTCACATCTTAGGACTAAATCAGGTAGAACTACCACTGGTAGGGACTCAGATGATCCTATTAACTTAGGAGATGGGTCAAAATACCAAGAATTGATGGACAGAGTTCATGCAATTGAAACCTCTGTAGCAGACATCAAATCTGATGTCAAGCTTATACTGGGTTCCATAGCAGACCTTTCCAAAAGTCAACCATCAACAGCTGATATAGCTAGTGAGCTATGGAAATCCGTTTCCCCCATAATCATAGCCCACATAAAACTAGCTGATCAGACACATGAAACATATATGGCTGAGATCAGAAACATGGTGAATGCAAGGTACAAAGATACACATGCAGACATTAAAGCCATCAAAGATCACCTGCTGAAGACCACTGGCTCTGCCCCTACCACCATTCTCAGGGATGAAGATGTTGATGTCTTCACGGCTGATGATGCCAAAAAGGGGGAGAGTGGCAGAGATAGGCTACCAAAGCTAGATCCCTTTGGTTGTCCACCTTCTACAAAGGGCAAAGCCAAGTCTGCCAACAAACTGAGGCTAGTCAAACAGCACCACAACAACAACAAGCAACACCAACAGCACCACAACAAACCACTGACAAAAGCAAAGCAGTAGACAACTCTGCAAACATAGAAGCTGAAAAGGCTGCTCAGGCCAAACAAAAAAGGGCTGACACCTTGGAAGCTAAAGCAGAGTTGCTGGTGAACCTCAAGAAAGAACAACAACAGGAGATTGAAGATGTGGGATCCTCAAAAAGGATGAAAAGGCCTGCTAGACATGTCAGAAAACCACCATCCAAGCTAAACACCTCTGTTGACAAAACCACTGCTGCTGAAACCACTGCCACCCAAAACACTGCTTCCCAAACCACTGTACCTAAACCTACAAACACATATGAACATACAACCACCAAACCTACACCCAAACCTACATCACCAACCAAATCCCAAACATCTGCTGGACCTACTAAAAGGCCAACAGATGTTAATCCAACCACTGCTACCAAATCACCATCCCCTAAAATCTTGTACACAAGGAAGAGAAAATCAACCTTTGTTGTACATGATGAAAACATACACACATCACCAAACACCACATCAACTGCACAATCCACTCCTATCACAGCTATTCCAATTTCATCATTCTCACCACACACATCCAAATTCAGTTCCCATAGACCACCACCAACCATTACACCATTGGTTGTTCAGTATCCCCTTGAACTTGATCTACTCAAGGGGGAATTACAATCCTTCTACAATACTGAACAACCATGTGACAGATCTTTCCCATCTCTCCCAAATTTCCCTGTTCCCCTTAACATTGATACATACCTTAAATACAAGGGTGAACAGGTAGATGCCATCATTAAGGAGAAATGCAAAGGGAAGGATGACCGGACTGCTCAGGGCATCCATTCAGCAGAGCTTAGCAAACTCAGAAGGATTGAGGATTTTGCTAAGACCCTAAGCAACTCCATGTCCTCCATGCCTCTCAGTGTTGACTTGGAAAAGGAGGTTAGGGATTCTCTTCTGGAACAGATCTTGGCAACCAAGCCATATAAAGCAACTAAAAAGCAGTTTAATGGTTGGACCACTCATGCACTAAGAGAAGAACTTCTTAGAATAGAAGAATTGGCCAAAGACCCCAAAGCTAAAGTCTCTACTCCTAATTTTGGCAGAGGCAGAGACCCAGTCAGAGCCTTAAAGTTTAAAAGAATGAGACAAGAGATAGTAGCTGCTAACTATGGGGAAATGAGGCCTGTCTCTAGATGGTCTGAGCTGAGGCTGGTTAAGACATACAAGAGTCTTGAAGAAAACAGAAAGAAGGATCCCAGCCTACCTAGAAAACCTGTCTATACTGATGAGCCACTGATGAAGAGACCTCAACATACTTTTACCTTGGACAGCTTACTTGAAACTTCTGATCTATCAACTGCTGCAAGAAGACAGTTCAAGAAACAGAAGGAAATGTCAGAAGAAGATCAGAAGAAGTTTGCTGATACATTTATCAAGGAAGGGCTCTTCAATCAGATACATTTTTTCTCTGATCCTACAACAGAGAAACTCAGGGAACTCATTGGAAGACCTCCATCACCTAACTCATCCCAAATAAAAGTTCATCTCAGCAAATCCACTGACTCAAAAATTCTAAAATGGAAAGTCAACAAAGACAACCATGAATTGACTCTGCTCAGGTCAGATGGAAGAGTTCAGAAGATCAGCATGGAAGATGCATACAGCCTATGTGCAGATGATCATCAAACATTGCTAAATCTTGAACTTGAAAGAGATGAAGAAGACTTATTTGCTCTGAACTTTGAACTACAATTCAAAGGTCAAATCAGAGAAAGTCTGATGAGGAATAAAGATCAGTAAATAAAGCTGAGTTTTGGCATCATCTGTTCTAGGGGGAGATTGTTGGGTCTGCTGACCTGGAGAAGAACAGATGATTGGAAAGCCAAAACATGCTAACAGTTGATCCACACAATAAACAGTCCTTACAACATACTTCTCCCAAAAGACTGCTGACTCTAACAACTGTTCTATCCAAACAACTGCTATGACAACTGCTGATACAAAGGACTGCTGAATAAACACTGATGAAGAACAACTGCTGACCAAAGGACTGATGAAGAACAACTGCTGATCCAAGTACTGAAGACTAAAGCACTGCTGGAGTCAACAGCACTTAGGCTCCAGCAGAGGATACAAGACCAACAGAGTTTTCCTACAACAGTAGTTTATCTTCAGTGTTTTCAATGTAACAGTAGTTTGTAATAGGCAGATGTTTTATGTTTGTTATTCTGTTAGAGGTCACTGTCTTAGGTGACGTCAGCCTAGGTCATCAGTGGTTTAGGTTTGTCTATAAATAGAACAGTGCTTGTACTGTTCTATTACATCACACACACAAACATTCTCTCAGACAAACAATCACTGTGTGATCAGGCTGAGGGGGAGTACTTGTATGATTGTAATCTTTTAGATAAATGAAAGCATTCGATCAGAAAACAATTACTCTCATGTTTTGATTAATAGTTTGTTATTCCGCTGCACTTTCATTCTATATTCATTTCACTCTTATCATTTTAGTTAAACATAATCAAAACAATCAAACTCAGATCCTAACAGAGGGAATGGAATGCATTGTGGAATGGGTAATTCCATTCCTTGAACCAACCAAACACACTATTTTTCATTCCCTCGTAATGGTCCATTTCATTCCCCCTTCCATTCCATCATACCAAACGCTACCCTAGTGAAAACAAAAAGATAAGAAATAAAATATTAATTTACTTTTTAATTTTTCCTCTGTAGTTCTTCTTCTTCGTTATCAACCACCAGGCTAAAAAAATCATAACCAAACATTATTCACTTATCTCACTATATTATATTTGGTTTATTGATAAATTGAAGGGTCAAACACCAAAAGAAAATACCAAGAAACAAGTCATTGGATCTCCGCCTCTCCAGTAGAAAAAAAGATAGCCGGCCGGAGTGTCAGACCTTCCACTTCAGGCTATTAATGGAGGCCCTCAAAATTTTGGGGCCTAAAGCACTTGCTTCATTTCACTTAGGCTAGAGCCGGCTCTGCCAGACGCACCAATGGAAATGCCACAAGCGACACCGGCGGAGAGAATCCTCAACTCGCAAGAGGTGCGTAACGAGGAGACGCATAACTCTTTAATGTTGGATTTGGTACAGCATGCATGGTCGGTTCGATATATTCCGCACGAGGGAGACGAAGAAAAAGAAGAGGAAGAAGAAGACGAGAATGACGACGAAGATGAATTTGACGAGGAAGATGAATTGTAGCTTTATTATTTTCCGTATTTTTTCAATTTTAGGATTAATGTTTTTTTTTATTTTCGTGTGTTTTTATTTTTATTTTTATGTAATTTAGGGAATTAATGTAATTTTTTTATATTTTTTCTAGTTAAAAATTTAAATTAAAGAATAGTTTGTTTATTTAAAAATAAAAAAAATAAAAAAAATGCCCCTTTAATGCCCCTTTCACCCACCAAATTTCACCCACCATTAGAGCATTCACATCCCATCCACCATTTTCACCCTATAATTTAACTAAAAAAATCATACTTTTTAAAATTTATCTCTCATTTTAAAAAACTTCCCACATTCCATCCACCATTTTTATCTTTATCTTACTCACAAACACATATTTTATTATATTTCTCGTTTTTATACGCACACAATAATTTGGTGGAGATAAATAGTAGCTTTTCATATATGAAAAGCTAGATGATGGATTTTTTAAAATATAAGGGTAGGGTAAAGAAATGATGGATGGAATGTAGTGAGTTTTTAGTGTATATTTTTAAATTTTAAAGATAGAGGAAGATTTGATGGTTGGGTTGTGAATGCACTTACACCCCTTGCCCCTTTAATGCTCCTTTCACCCACCAAGTTACCCCATATTGCCACATGTCAACAAATGCCCCTTTAATGTCCCATTAACCCACAAATTTCACCCACCACTACACATGGCCTAAGATACACGGTGTGGTGGTCTGGAAATTGGTCGTGGAGCCCTTTCACGTCAACCCACCACACCGTTGTCATCATGGAGGTGAGCGTTTGGCATATTAGGGGAGACATCCAATGGCGTGGGGCAAAATATGGTGCAACCGTTGTGGTCAAACCTAGCCGTTTTCAAACGGCTAGTTGACTCAATTTTTTTTAATCTAACAACCTATATAAATATAAACCTACTACAACCTATCTAACTATACAAATACACTCTTCACTCTAAAATTCATCAATAAACTTACCATTTTCATCATTTATACGAAATGGAAGATCAAACTTCATCATCATAATCATCATCCTCGCCATCATGTTATATGGACCCGAGGCTTCTAACGTCTTCATCTGACGAAGAAGCACAACAAATATATCATTGGTTATGAAAGTCGTTAAAGCTATCACCGACACCAACCATAGTGAGGGTTCATATCCCAAACGGAGGAAATACATAATACGTGATGTACGTGTGCATTATAGAAAAATATAGGTTAAGAAACGTGATGAACGCGTGCACTATTTTACACAATATGATCTTGGAGGATGAAGGAAAAGCAATCTACAAATACGAGAAGGAAACGCCATCCAATTATGTAGATATTGGTGATGAAGCGAGAGATTTAAACATACAAGATATTTTTAACAACCAAACGCATCACAAAATTCAAGAGGATTTGGTTGAACACATTTGAAATCTTCCTCAATACAACGATAATGACGTTGATGACGATCATGAAGATCAAGATCAAGATCAAGATGGAGAGAATGATAATTAAATTTATGTGTTTTTTACGCACTATAAATATTTTTTGTTTAATGTAAATAAAAAGAAAAAACAAACAAAAATCCATAACCCATGGCCCACCACTCATGGCAGCCTCCATGCCACCACCACCCCACGGATTTTACAAAAAAATTGAAAGTTTCATTGAGATGATGTGAATGACACATGTCACTTCATCCCTCCCCCCCCCCATTAAGGGCATGACCACACAATGTTCTAAGAGTTACGAGTTTCTGAAATGGTCGATATTGAGCAATGCGAGCCTTTTAAAAGATTTAGACGGTCAAAATTACTTAAAGGTTTCATTACAACGTGAATTACAGTGGTGTTCGTTTTATGTAAAAAATGAAATCCAGATGGAATTGGAATGTATGTTCCGTGTCTTATGTTGTTCGTTTCAATAAATTAGGAATTGTAATTGAACGACATACGTAAGCAAATCTAAATTCCAATTTCATCTAGATTTCATTCCATTTTGTGAACAGAAACACCTAATTTTAAATCAAATTTCAATTTTCATGAGAATTCATATTCGAATTCGATTACATTCCACGAAATGAGTTTGGAATCAAGGAGCTAACAATACGTGCAAATGAGTGACTCAAATGGCTAATATGTAAATAACACAATACAAGACCGTCAAGAAATCTATCGGTTGCACCTTGTTAACGCGTATTAAAAATCCTTTTAGACCCGCACAGTATAACTTCGTTAGACACCATTCTCGCTAGCTCAGTTAAAATGATACAATTATGTTGTGCAAAAGGTATAATCATACATCTATACCGCATAGTACGTTATTATTAAACTAGATTATATCCCGGAATCTTTTCGAGATAGACAAATCTAATATGAAGTAATAAAATGTGTGTTATGATGTAACATAAAAATTAATGTACTACAAAAATATGAGAAAACAACAATGTTAATATGTAAATAAAAATGAAGATGTATATTAAAAAAATGTGTTTTGATGAGGAGCAGAGGCAAAAGCAACCATTACAGTGCATTATTGAGGCGGTATAGTCTTAAAGGTGTGGCTTTTGTTGGAAAGGAATGGTTTTAACGTATTCTTCTATGGATGAGAATAAAATTCTTATTTACTAGTTTAACATGATTAGTGACTTGTCTATTCATGATTAATGAATTATCTGAACACATTGTGTTTTTTATAGCGCAATGGTACTCATTGGAAAGATAATAAAACGCCCATTAATTTTATGAACTTCTTTCTTTAACAAATTCTCGTACATAAAAGTTATTAACATTATTGTGGGAGGAAAACATGAGATATAAGCAAACTTTTGGAAGGAAATAAGGAGGAAGCCTCATATAGTATCATTTGTCACTCAAGGGTATTTTTTTTATTTTATTATTAAACCCTACCTAATGTCATGTGGGACACCCAAAAAGAAAGATGATCTAAACTAGCGTCATGTCAACAAAAAGGGTTTAATTTCTTTTTTCATGAATTTTTATTATAAGGATCAACACTCGATAACTCATAAAACCTATTTCAAACTCTAAATTTCATTATTTGTATTTTTTACTTTCGTAAAATATGTTTTTAAATATTTAATATATTTTCTTTTTTAATTCATATCTAATTCATTATAAATCTGATTTGAGTGATTCAAAAGCCTAAAATTCTTATAATTTTTTCTGTCATATTTAGCCCCTTTAAAAATTATTATTTCAAAAAAAAAATACTATATTTTAATATTTTTAAGCATTTTAAATCAAGTTATTCATTATTAAGGAAAATAAATATGTTTTATATTAAATGAAAAAAAAAATACTTTACAAAATCATTTCTAAATTTATGAATCAGTATATGTGTTAATAGTAATAGTTTTGATTTAAGAAAAATAAAAATATAATTTATGTTTATAAATTATAAAAATATAATTTTATAGTTTTTATACTAAATAAATCATGTTGAAAATTTGGAGTGCTAATGATCAAAATGATAGTTGGAAGTATTATTCACCAACATGCAATAGTTAGGAGTATTAAAATCCATTTTCTCATAAAAATTAATCTTTATATTTGTGAAATCATGTTGTGACAATGAAATTAGTTTGATACATGGGACTACTGTTGGTATAAAAGAAGATTTGAAATTGATCATGAGGAGACATATTCACTACTTACAAAAACAAAGTATTGAAATTGATTTACGAGAAGACGTGAAATTGATTTTGACTTGAAATTTTATCCATAATCGACCCAACAAAACGCGTGTGTAAACCCGCTCGTTTTTATATATTCATAAGTGTGCATGTACTATTTTATACTTTTTATAAGTTGTACAACCAATCGTCGAAACTTTCTCATTTCAATTTACAAAATTTAGCTCTCATGATTAATGGAATATACAATGATTTAAACGCCTACACACATGTAAAATTACACGACTAGCTAGAACATCCAAGTAGAGATAAGCATTTTTTTCTCAAGTACCTATACCCGTATCCATAGCGTACGTGTATCGGTATCAGTATCCGTACCGATTTTGAGTACTCGGTATAGGTATCGGTACCCACTTTTACTGATTTCGGTATTCGGTACTTTCGGTATCGGTACAGGTACGAGTACGGGTAAAAATGGTACGAGTACTGAATTCTATATACCATTGAATTTGATTATATGTTTTACTTCGTATTATGGTATTTATGGTATCCGTATCAATTTTACCTATTTGGTACCCGTATAGTATTGATACTCGTAATTGTTTACCTACTTGGTACCCGTACGAGTGCTCAAAAAAGAAAAAATAACAAAATGTTACCAAACTGGTACCGTACCGAAATACCGGTACCGATACCCATACTCGTATCCGTACCGTACCTATATATTTGGTACAGTACTTGTGTCACACCCCGACTTTTCCCTCGTCGGTTGTAACGTTTGGTGCCTTTGCCAACGCAGCGGAAAGATGCATCTAAGACTCTGGTTCCCTGAACGCCAATTCTAAACCTCTAGGATTCCCGATCCCAACTGTCACCTACTCCAACCGTGCCGTTACCAAAGTTTAAACCTGAAAGACATACTTAAAAGTCAACATATAATGCTGGTGAGTTCATAAGTTTTGCAAAATGTTATCAAACATTACCAAGTTCCAAAAGTGTTACCATGTTCACCCTGTCCATACTATAACAAATCGAAAACCAAAGTACGCTAGCTAGACGTATGTTTTGTTACTATCACGATTGGAAAACCATTACTAACTCGCAAACCAGATGTTGTGCCCGATGTAGTAACCCTGTTGTTCCTGTTTGAGACAATATGCACTCGCCCGGCCCTCCAAGCCGACGAGCGGGGTTGGTCACTCCCAATAGCGCTATTCACATTTCCCCGTTGTGCAAACCCGCACATTCATGGTTCCCCCGGGACTTCCAAAGATCGTATAGTAAACAATAGAAACCCATAGTATGACAGTAGTTACCAAACATAAGTTTTAACACATGTTTTCTCCCCCGAAAAGTGAAACCAGTTAAAAGAGGGGCCGTAAACTCACGCAACCCGTTTCATTTTCCAAAACTTTGTTTCGTTGTAAGTTCCTCAGTTTTTCATAAAAGAAGCATGTCTTCCACCCCGGAAACATTTATAAAACAGTAAAAAGTGGGGTTATGAACTCACCTTAACCTCCTTGCTTAGCCAACAAACAAAGCCCGAAGCTTTGACCGACTTCCTCGTGCCCTATAACCAATAAAGGACACCTTAAAGTCTAACACATATAAACCTAGCCTATTATCCGGCTATCTAGACTCGTGTGTATCAACTCGAGTCTCAACTCGACGAACCGATCATGACTTAAATATGTTTTCTACGACCTAGTACCCAAGTTACTCACTTGTCACTATTCGTGTGTAAACCTTGTTGGACTATAACCCCGAAACGTATAACTATCCTGAGCCGAAGATCATCTCGTAAATCATTTTAGAAAATACTCTTTGAGGAAAAACAAGTTTAGTTATTAAAACCAATTAATAACATTTGCTACCTTTTTCCTAAACATTGTTTGAAAATCATCTTTATTGTTACAAATAGATAAACTTTGAAAACACCTTGATTTTGTATATAATAATGCATTTGTCCAAAACGCTGAAGGGAATTTATTTAACAGAAATAGCAGTTCGTTACGTTTTGGTTTTTATAAAAATTTGGGCAGAGTTTCCTCTGTTTTTGTACAAACCAGACAACACCCGTTGTCTACAATTTTCCCCCAAAATCAACTTTCAAACACAATTCAACAAGTTCTTTTTATCCACAATTCCGATTCACGAGATTATACGTTTCGACACCTAAATACACTTAATTATATAAATATATATATATATATATATATATATATATATATATATATATACCAATATATATATAATATAGTCCGACAATATAGTCCAATTATATTTAGTCCGAGTTCGAAACCATAAGTCACGTCAAGTTAATCGTTTACCAAATCGTTCGATATTTAATATATATAGTTTCCGTTTATTATCCGGTTCGTTCGCGAGTCAAACGTATTCCATCCATAACAATATATTTACAAATATCTAATATTCATAAATATATAATATTTACAAATACACAATATTTATAAATATATATAATATCTACAATTAGTAATAAATACAAATTTAAAGTATACCGAATCACACGCGCGCGTCTCGATCTACGCGTTAACCGGACCAGATCTGACCGAGTTGAAAACCAATCCCGAACACTTGACTCGACCATCAATCAGGGACCCGAACCAACCTCGACTCGTGACCAAAATCCAACAAACCGGACCACCATTAGCACCCATCGGACCCGAACCAAAACCACGTACTTGTCAGATCTGTCAACAAGAAGCCACCTTCGAGCCAACCACAGAACCGGAACCCACGACTAACGACCCACCACAGACACACCGGGCCGGACCACCATACCCGAACCAACCGAGCCACCTCGACGGCCACCATTCACCTGAGAACCAACACAAACCCATCACCATACTGACCTGAGACCAAGCCGCACAACCTAAACCGGATCTGACCATATCAGGTATGTGCGACCCAAGACTCGAGGTAACTTGACCCGAACTGAACTTGCTTCGCCATCCACACCCGCCACTACCTGCCATCACAACAGACCCCAACCCTAACCTGATAACTTTCATAATCCCGTCTTCAATCGGCCACCAAAACCCGAGATCTGGAATCATCCAACAAATATCCTAAACCTGGACTCGATTCAGCTTGTTACGCCACTGTTGCTGCTTATTGTTGATGTTTTCGGGGTCATAAGGCTGCGCCGCCACCACCACAGCCCTTCCGGGCCATAAAACCATGCGCCGCCACCACCATAAGGTGGGTGGTGGCCGGCCGCTGCTGTTAACAGAGGGAGCTGAGAGAGAGCGTGAGGTAGAGAGAGACGAGCGGGAGAGAAAGAGATGTTTAGAGAGAGAGAGAGGGGGCACCGGTTTTTAGAGAGAGAAAGAGGGGTTAGGGTTTGTGTGTTGGGTGAAAATGAGAAGAAGAAGAAGAATAATATGTTTATATACCTAGGGTTTGTTGGTAGGTGACTTGTACCGCGTATCGAACCCGTATAAACGTACAATGCCTCGGTTCCATTTTAGGCTCGATAATTAATAACGAAAGTTAGTCGGTTTTGCTCGTAATTATAAAGTATAGTAAACCAAACAAAAATATAAATATTTTTGATGTCCGACGCGTGTTTCCAGAACACGCGTTTAAATCGCGTTAATTAAACCGGTCGCAGTTTCGATTGTGAAAACGGTCAGTAAACTTCCAAAACTTAATAATTAGCAATATCTGTAATAAATATTTATTTTAATAATAAAAATCACGTCGGTGTAGATCGGAAGTTGCCGGGTGTCACAACTTGATACTCACTTTTGTTCATATTCGGTACGGGTATTTTCAATACAGGTAAAGGTATATGTATGGGTACGGTACCGATCTCATTTCTACATGCAAGATCAATTAATTAAAAAATATTTAATCAACTACAAATTTAAAACAGTGTACAACTTTATCACCAACTCTCTCTAAATCACAATTTAGGAAATGATAGAGATGATAATTAACAATATAAACTCAACATCATGAGAGAGAGAGAGAGATTTAAACCCTTATTTATTATTGAAACAATATATATAGGGTCATAATTAAGTTAGGTTAAAGGGCTTCTTCTTCTTCTTCAATTCTTCCCAAAATGCAATTCACTGCGTTTGCAATTTCATCGACCGTACTCAGCTGGCATCCGTCCTCAAGCTGTCCAAGGAAAACAAAATAAGCCATAATTATAAATCTAAATCATATTCCAACAAATTTAATTAAAGAGTTAATTAATTAAGCTTGATGATTTATGTGAGTTACATATATTGCAAGTCTTATCTATAAGTATAAAAGAAAATATATTCATTGTCTTTGCGCTCACTCACACGTAAGAAAAACAGTAATCTTTAAAAAAAAACAATAAACTTAACGTCAAGAACCATTTATGATACGTTAGAGTGAACAGTGAGGCTAGGAATATAACTTCGGATACTTTGTCACCGAATTTGTAAGATGGATAAGCCACAACCACCCTCAATGTAATTAAGTCAATTATAAAATGTGCGGATATTTATTAATATGAAAAAAAGTCAACTAACCTTGACACTAAGACTGTAGAGTACCATATGATCAACGGTAGTAACATTAAGGTGGAGTACAGTGAGCCATAAACACTGTAACTCACTCACCATCCTCAAGAGTTGCCTATGACGTTTCTTTGATAGGATTTTGAGGTTTGCATGGTTCTCCACCATAGTCACTTCAATCTCCGCCATAGCAGGTGCGCGGTTTTCCATGACACTGGCGGATGGTGTACCATCGTTGTTGGATCTAGTAGAGTATTGTGGGAATGTGAAGAACTCGCCAAATGGTAGCGGTGGCACGTTGCGGTTTGTCTGTTGATGCATGGCTCTCTTTTGTACCTCTAGAGTTTGTAGTTGTTGCTCTAGTTCTTTCACAAAGTTTATGGCTCCTCCAACTATTGATGCTTGATCACCCTGGAAATTAAATAAAAAAAATTATTTGATGGAATTATTACTTTAAAATGGCCTATCACGGTTCTTAATAAATTGAAGAATTGTTACACAAAAACTCAAGTATTTTTATTCAAATTAATGTTGAATATTAACATAATAATAATATAGCTTTTTGTAGTTAAAGAAAAAACTATCGATTTATTTTTTGTGACAATTGTCTCAATATATGTTTGACACAAAGATTAAGACACATAATGAGTTAACATTTTCAGTCATAAGTTAAAGAAGCCTAACACCCATATTTAGATTTGAACACATCTCTAAAGACTATAAATATTCCAAAAACACAACTTAATTAAACATAAACATGATAACAGAGAATGACAAATCCAATATAACGACTGCGCGCAAATATTTAAATTATATTTATTAGACATTATAAATTGTTAATGTATAAGAAATATATTCTAATATATTGTTATATAGTATTTTTAGTTATTATATTATTATAACAAAAGAGTCACATTGTTCAAAACCAAAAATATTATATTTTCCTGGTTTGTCATGTTTTTCTGAAGTCATACCTAAGTTAATGTATTACAATTAGAAAATGTCCATCGTTCATTCATAACAGAGACATTTTTTTATCACTTTGAAAGATACAACTTCCTTTTCTAGTCATTCATCCTCTCAATGTTTTTATGCGTTTAATTATTGACATGCAATATTTTTTGCTTAAAATGTTGATGTTATATTTTAATTCGCACACAGTTATTGCCATACAATGTAAGTGATGAGGTAAATAATGATGTCTATATTTCTTCATATACAAAGAAAATCTTTTTGACATGTATTATTCTTTGATTCTTGCCCACTCTTAAGATAAAAAATTTCCTTTTTCCTATGAAATAATAATAACAATAGTTTAACAAAATATATTTACATTATTATATTAACATGACACAAGGAAAAACTATTTAACACTATTTAGACATAGACACTAAAATTATAAGCGGGTTATTCAAAGCAAGTATAAAATTTTCTTTAATTTACAATTTTATAGTCATGTTAATTAGTATAATACGCACGTTTATTCAATCCTTGCAATATGCATATGCTTTTTTATAGACATGACTTTATTTGTTGTTAAGTAAATAAAATTAAGTTTACTTCAGCCGTTTAACATACAAAATTCTAACCTTGTTTTATATAAAAAGGAGTTTACATACTTGTTAAGCAAAATGTATTGTTTAAATAAAAAAAATTAAAAAAATAAAAAAATAAAAAAAAACTAAATAGAAAATCAATAGTATATATTCATTGACGTGACGCTGTCTGCACTGCAATTTAAAGTAACATCAATATTCTGATAATTAATTTCAAAAGTTTGTGTGATGTAACATCTCTTTTTCTTTAAAAAAACAAAACAAAACAAAACTGAAACAGATTTAAAGTAAGAAGCAGATGTGAAATCGAGATAAAACATTTTACTCTAAATATTACTACAATACTTCAAAAAGAAAAACTACCTAAAGTACTAAACACTCAAGTGCTGAATTATTGTAGTTGATAGCTTTATGCTATTTTTTGGCATCAAATGCTTGTTTTAAATAGTGTTGCAGGAAAAGTTTCAATGTAAAATCAAGAAATGCAAAATAGTAATATATATACATTTTTTTTTACGAAAAAGTAACTTCTAAATATTTGTAACTTGCAATGTTTAAACTATCCGCGTCTTAGACAGATGAGTAGAATTTTTAGGAACAAGCGTGTAGACATTCAAAAAATAAGTGTTACCCTTTGAACGTATGAAGATGGCATCAAGGATCGGATAACCGCGAGATACTCATTCATCTGTTTCCGACGGTTGCGCTCCACCGTGATATGAGTCATCCGTTGACTCTCCAACTCTTCTTTGTTCTTCCCACTCTTAGTACGCCTCCTCTTTCTCCTACCCACAGCTACCACCTTTGTTGTGTCACCACCACCACCACCAACGCAATCTTCCGGCGAAGAGTTAGTATCATAAACGTGTTGGTTATGCATAACCGAAGAAGATGAACAATAATCCAAGTTATTTGCAATGCCAGTAGCTATTTTTTCATGACTTTGATAAAGGTACCCACACAAGCTTTTATCTTCTTGAAACAAATAATCGTACCCCAAATACCAAGTTGGTCTTGTGGGTAAAATATTGTGTCTAACGCCATCTTTTCATGCACAATATGATCTTGATCTCTCTTGTTTTTTTTTTTTTTTTTAAATAAAGTTGAAGGTAACGAGATTGTATTATATATAGATCGAGTGAAAATGTTATTTTAAGTTATGATAGATAAGGTTGGGGTGGACAGGTCTCGAAAGTGGATTGGAATATGAATTTATAGGAGAAAGAAACAGAAGAAATGCACGAAGTGTTAAGGTTTGACGTATATGAAGGAGGAGGAAATCAAAACGTATAAACGTAGACGTTCTGCTTATTTTCTTGTTGGTTAATAATAGAGGGCAAGTGGAGATGTTGGTGTGAGTTCGTATATCTCTCTCTCTATCTCTCAGTACTTATAAAGACAGAAGAGAATCTCCACTATGTTGCACGTGATAACATAAGCTGGACCACTAATGTTTCTGGTGACTAAAGGAGGGGTGGGTAGGGTGGGGGTTTTGAGGTTTTGGTTGATATGTAGTACGAGCTAATATCACTAAAAATTTGACACTCCTTTTAAACATCACAACAAAAGTGTGTATTGTTGAGTAATTTGATCTATTGGGTCGATTGGATGGAGGTCCAACGAAGCCCAACATTAGTTTAATGATTATTAGCTTCTTGTTTCCTACTAGCAAGTAGCAAGGTGTAAGCGAGAAACACATGTATTTTTAAGGGTGTGTACGGTCGGTTCAATTTAGTTATTATTATCCTCAATCAATATTAAAACCCAAGTTATCGGTTTATCAAACATATTAACCAATCAATTAATTTGTTCGGTTAATTTTGGTTAGTAACCAAAATCAAACTTTGGCAATAAGATTTTTGTCTATAAATATATGAAATTGAGTATAAATACATAGAATAGAGATATAAAATCTAAAAATATATTATCTATGAATAATAGTTGATTACCCCGGAGGATCTCGGGGTTAAAAAATCTAATATGACCTGATAACCTATTGCAAATGACTCAAGTTAACTAACCACAAAATCTCTCAATCATTGCATGTCCATAGTATTCTAATCAGTAATAACTCATATTCCCTAACCTAAAACTTAATCAGTAATCAGCTAAACAATCACTTATGTAAGCTGCAACTATTCAAAAACTCATCACATCTCTCATTAGAGTCAAAAACTTATCACATCTCTCTAATCTCTCACGTTCTAATGACTCCTATAATTCCTAACCTAATAAACTAAACAATCACTAAAGTTGGAAGTTGTAACTATTAAAAAACTTATCACATCTATGTACCAAGTCTCACAATACTAATAGTGATACCTAACCTAAAAGAATGTATAACTCTAATATTGATACATAACCTAAAAGAATGTATAACTCTAATATTAATACCTATCATATATGCTAAAAAAATGCATAACACTAATATCAATATTCAATACATAACCTAAAACAATGTATAACTCTAATATTAATACACGTCATAAAGGCTAAAAAAATACATAACTCTAATATCAATATTCAATATCTAACCTAAAACAATCTATAAATCCAATGCTAACACCTAATACTTTTACATGAAGTGTCACACCCTCAAATTCCACTTGCGGGGTTTTACCACGAGGCGCATGACATATCAGGATCCAAGTCAACGATCACAATAAACGGCAACTATATGTTATGAAAATAACGTAAAATAACCAACCACGCAGTTTAAAAGTTTCAAAACCAAAGCAGATAGCGGAAGCATATAAGTTTACAAAACCAAAGTTTCAAATTTATGTAGTTAAACCAAACAATGTTGATTTTATGAATGCAAGACCAGACGCAGTGTGACTACAGTGCGCCTATGACTCCCTGCTACCTTAACGACCTGAGTAAACATGTAAGTTAGTCAACACATACAGTGCCGGTGAGTCACAGAGATAAAGTTTTCAAAAGTTTATAAGTTTGTAATCCAGACCCAACAATCCTTATATCTATACCTGATTCTAGCTAGACATCGTTACATGATACTATAGTGTCGTGAACCACTGCTGAATGTTAGAATGCCTTTATACCCGTCACCCGTTCATCACCCGGTGCCGTAAGTATGTAGGACAAATATGCAACCGCCACCGACCTCCAATCGGCCCGAGTGGGGCTTGCCAGGCCTAATAGATCTATTCACACTTTCCCCGCTATGTATCCACATATTAATGGTTCACTAAAGTTTAAGAGGTCTTAACCGATGAATAAAAGTCATTAAGTATCCATGTGATATAATGTAATATGTTAGTCTAAAGGTTTGTAAGTTCGTACCGCATGTTTCTCCCCCAAAAGTATGAAAACAGTAAAGAATGGGTTGTGACACTCACCTTAGTTTGCTTCCTTTAAATAAAGACACAGTCCTGATAGTCCCAATTACCGGCGATCTATCATAAAAGTTTGCATAAGTGTTTGGACTAATAACCCTTAGGTTAACTAGTCCCCGATTGTCCAGATCATGATTAAGTATGTTTGAAAACGATTTTGACTGTTGAACCGACACACTGGACAGAACCGACATCCCGTTGGTGACCTATTACATAAATAATCAAGTACATATAGATTACACATAAGGTTCATGCATAAAACACTTAGTTTGCATCAAAAATCGCACATAGCAAGGTGTAAGGTCAAATCAGGATTTCTGGAAGTTCATTCGACCCATATGATGTTGATTCGACCCATACACAAGTTCATTTGACCTAACATATGTTAATTCGACCTAAACACATGTTCATTCGACCTAACACATGTTCATTTAACCTTAACACATGTTAATTCGACCAAAATAAAGTTCATTCGACAAAAATGAAATTGGTTTGACCCTTTTGAACCTCATTCGAACACAAACCCATTAAGGGTCGAATGGATTTGCCTGGTTTGACCCAATGCTGCCAAATCTCATAAAACGCACCAAATCACATCTACATAGTCCGAAAACATCACGAAACGCCACAAATCACAGTAGTCGAGCATCATTAACCTATCCCCACAAAACCCTACTAATTTTACTCCAAAATCAGACCGTTTTATAACTTACCCGAAATGCAAACTATGGAAATGTCACATCAATGCATGTAAACTTTACCCAAAATGGAAACTTGCCGAAATCACTCAACAACTAGCTCAATATGCTCAGATTATCATGTATATGAAAACCCTAATCATTTCATTAACAATAACATCATGAACAAACCCTAGATCTAACACAAAATCCCCAAAATGGGCAAAACATTATCATCCAACAACTTGTAACCTAAGATAATCATAAACCATCATCTATAGTAGCCCTAGATCATTGTTATAACATCTAAACAACATTCAATCATCAAACAATACAATACACATCATTAAACACCATTAACACATGTTATTTTGTATGAAAACTCATGTTTAATGATGAGGTTTTGTTTAGAAAGGTTTTTATCCATGAAAACCATCTTAGAATAGATCTGGACCTTTGGGTTTAACAAAAATGAATGAAAATGCTAGAAAAGAATATTAGATGAAGAAAACACCTTAGATCTTCTCTTATTTATGATATAGAAGTTGTTTGTAGGTTAGATTATGAAATCAAGGTAAAAAACTCCTTCCCAGGTGTTTAAGGTTAAGAGAGAGCACTTGGAGGTGTTTAGGGTTTGTGAAATGATGAAAAATTGCAAAGTATGCTATTTATACCCCATTTTCATTCGCACCCTGCAAGGGTCGAATGAAGATGATTGATGGTCGAATGAATGCATCAGATATTGGTTCGACCCCCTACAGTTTGAACCAGTTTCTATATTTTTCTAAATTTCTAGTTTTGCCGTTTTAACGCATTTTAACACATGAACATGCAATCCTAAAATATGTTAAGCATATATAATCATGTATAATCATATAAATCCCGTTAAAACACGTATTTGCAAATAATATATCATATATGGATCAATTTTTGTATGCCACTTAATTCAATTCATGTAATTCACCAACAACGGGACTCAAGACTCGTGTGTACATAAAATAACCCCAATGATCCTACGAATCATTGAACCATGGACAATACGTAATGTAACCCAACTCAACTGACCCAATTAAGTACGTTAATAAATGTTTTCGCTAAGGTAGACTTATATGTTTGTAAAATGTTAAGTTGAATATGCCGGGTGTCACATCATCCCCTGTTGAAAGAATTTTCGTCCCAAAAATTGCCCGAAGCCAAAAACGAAAGAAACGAAAAGAAAGAAAATTTACCGGTTGTTACATCATCCCCCGTTGAATCGAATCTCGCCCCGAGATTCACTCAGCTTCAGCGGTAACATGTTTAGACTCAAACGCGCGTTTAGGAAAAAGATGAGGATATTTAGATTTCATCTAGATCTGATCCTCCCTTTCCCACATGAACTTTGCTCCACGATTAGAATTCCAACGAACTTTAACGATGCGGATTTTACTCCGACGAAGGCTACGAATCTTATAATCAAGAATTTCAACCGGTTCCTACACGATACGCAGACGATCATCAACCTTGATCTCTTCGAGAGGAACAATAAGAGATTCATCAGCCAAACACTTCTTCAAGTTAGACACATGGAAGACATTGTGGACACTACCAAGCTCCGCCGGTAAGTCAAGTATGTATGCCACCGATCCAATCCGTTCCAGGATTGCAAACGGTCTGACATAACGAGGGTTAAGTTTCCACGCTTTCCAAACCTTATGACACCCTTCCATGGAGAAACTTTCAGAAGTACCATGTCCCCAATCTGGAACTCCAAAGGTTTGTGACGGCGATCGGCATAACTCTTTTGACGATCTCGCGCTGCCGCCAAACGGTTACGAATTTGTATGATTTTCTCCCAAGTTCCGTACACAAGTTTCGGACCAGTGAGCTGACTCTCGCCCACCACGGCCCAACAAAGAGGAGACCGGCATTTCTATCCGTAAAGAGCCTCGAACGAAGTTGCCTTAATGCTAGAATGGTAGCTGTTGTTGTAAGAGAACTCCACCAACGGTAGGTGACTCTCCCAACTCTTTCCAAAATCGGCAACACATGACCGAAGCATATCCTCCAAAGTTTGAATCGTCTGCTCACTCTGACCGTCAGTTTGCAGATGACAAGCCATACTCATATCCAACTGAGTACCCAAGGCTTTATGTAGAGCCTTCCAGAAATGTGAAGCGCAACGAGAATCACGATCAGTAATGATAGAAACAGGCACTTCGTGCCGAGATACCACCTCCTTAAGATAAATGCGAGCTAATAGGAAGGAAGTGTGCCGATTTTGTGCTGATTTTATCAACCTGTCAACAATCACCCAAATCATATAACAACCACTTGGTGACTTCGGTAGTTTGGTAACAAAATCCATCGTGATCCGTTCCCACTTTCATTCGGGAATCTCGGGTTGTTGCAGTAGACCAGACGGCTTCTAATACTCCACCTTGACTTTAGCACAAGTCAAATATTTGCTCACATAGGAGGCTATATCAGCCTACATGTTTGGCCACCAATAGAGTATCTTCAAATCCTGATACATCTTATCGGAGCCAGGGTGAATAGAATACCAGGATTTATGAGCTTCATCGAAGACAAGCTCCCGAAATCCCCCAAACAAAGGAACCCAAACGCGTTCCGCAAAGTAGTGTAGGCCATTGGACCTAAACTCGAGATGCTTATCAGCACTATGCATGGTTTCAGCTTTAAGGTTTTCCTCCATCAAAGCTTCCAGTTGTGCAGCACGAATTCGGTCAGGTAAAGAAGAATGGATAGTGAGCTGTAAAGCTCGAACACGACGAGGCTTCGCAGATTCCTTCCTGCTCAAGGCATCTGCCACGTTCGCCTTGTCAGGATGGTACTTAATAGAACAATCATAATCGTTAAGGAACTTGACCCAGCGACATTGCCGCATGTTCAACTCCTTCTGATCAAAGATATGCTGAAGACTCTTATGATTGGTATAAATAGTGCACTTGGTACCGTACAAGTAGTGTCTCCAGATTTTCAAAGAGAAAACCACCGCACCCAATTTCAGATCATGGGTAGTATAGTTCTTCTCGTGAACCTTAAGCTGACGAGAAGCGTAAGCAATAACCCTCTCGCGTTGCATCAACACACAACCAAGACCATGGATAGAAGCATCATATACACGACGAAATCATCTGTACAATCAGGTAAGGATAAGATAGGCGCAGAACAGAGTTTAAGTTTCAGCATCTGGAATGCTGATTCCTGCGAATCACCCCAGTTAAACTTTCGGTCTTTTTGGGTAAGGGAGGTGAGGGGTTGAGCGATCTTCGAAAATCCCTCAATGAAACGACGATAATAACCCGTGAGACCTAAGAATTGCCGCACCTCAGATGGCTTCTTCGGTGCTTCTGAGTCATAAATGGCTTCGATATTAGCTGGATCGACATGGATTCCCAGTTCATTAACCACATGACCTTGGAATTGAACTTCACGCAACCAAATGTCACACTTCGAGAACTTAGCATACAACAGTTCTCGCCTCAAGAGTTCCAAGACTAGTTAAAAGTGTTCCTCATGGTCCGCCTTGCTCTTGAAATAGACCAGAATATCATCAATAAACACGATGACGAATTTATCAAGGTATGGCTTACAAACACGGTTCATCAAATCCATGAAAACCGCTGGTGCGTGGGTGAGACCGAAAGGCATGACCAAGAACTCAAAGTGGTGATAACGAGTACCAAAAGCAGTCTTCGGAATATCGGCTTCCTGCACACGCAACTTGTGATAACCGGACCTCAAATCAATCTTTGAGTAATAGCTAGAACCCTAGAGCTGGTCAAAGAGATCATCAATACGAGGAAGAGGATAACGATTCTTGATGGTCACCTTGTTCAGCTCACGATAATCGATACACATGCGAAGGCTTCCATCCTTCTTCTTCACAAACAGAATAGGGGCTCCCCACGGGGAAGAACTCGGTCGAATGAAACCCTTTTCCAAGACTTCCTGGAACTGGTTAGACAACTCCTGCATCTCGGGAGGTGCAAGACGATATGGGGCTCGAGAAATAGGGGCTGCACCAGGTGCAAGATCAATACCAAACTCAACTTGACGATGAGGAGGAATACCGGGCAAGTCATCAGAAAACACGTCAGCAAAATCATGAACCACGAGAATATCCTCGATCTTCTTCTCATCATCAGACAAAACAGAAACAAGAGCCAGAATTGCCGAATAACCCTTCCGAAGATACTTATGGGCTTTCATACAAGAAATGATACTCAAAGGAGCACCGCTTTTCTCACCATGCACCGAAAGATCTCTCCATCAGGGAGAGGAATCCGAATAAACTTATCAAAACAAACGATCTCCGCACAATACGACGATAACCAATCCATGCCCACAACAACATCAAAACTACCCAAGGATACCGGCATTCCGAAGAATATGTGTCGCTTCGATTTTCTTACCATCAGCCAATTCTATCAAGTACTTAGCCTCTAAAGGTGTAGGTACGATATCTAGCAACTAACTAAACGCTACGGATACAAAACTCCTATCGGCACTAGAATCAAACAAACCGAAGCATATCGATCGTTAAGAAGGAACATACCGGTAACTATGTCTGGATCTTGCCGGGCTTCTCCCGATCCAATGACGAAAACACCTGCATTTATGCCTCCGCCTCCATTGTTCCGGTTACCAACCCTGGTTAGGCTGGTTAGTAGCTGGGGGAGTAGCCTTGTCACTCAAACGAACCCGAAAAGTCTGCACCTCATGTCTCGGTTTCCTACACCGCTGACAAGTCTGAAGCTTGCGGCACTGCCCATTATAATGATAGTTACACTTGTTTCACTTCGGGTAACTACCATGGTAAGAACCAGATTTCTGCCCAGACTGGGTTCCAGATGAAGGGTAGAAGAATCAGACCTCTTCTGCTGCTGCGGCTGAGATGGAGCAGAATTCTTCACTGAACTATCCCATTTATGCTTGTTGTTGTCAGAAACCTTCACAAGTGAACCTCAAGGTGGAAAAGCACATTCTTGAACTTTCTGATTTGTTAGCTTGTGAGCGAACTGAATCATCCCCTAAAGAGTAGTGAATCTCTAGCACAAGCCCAGCATCCAAACGCATAAGAGCCAACTCATGATATCTAGTAGCATAAGCCTCAATCTTAGATCCAACCATCTCCTGGTTCCACATCTCATGTTCCAACCTCTTAATCTCGACCCTATGACAATACTAAGTCTTCAGAAGATAAAAAAAATCAGTCCAAGGCATAGCATTCGCCTCCACTAAACTGATAGACTGAACAACAGAGTTCCACCATGTTAGTGCAAGAACCTTAAAAGTACCCGAAGCATACTTCACTTGGTTCTCAACAGGACAACCACACATAGCAAAAGACGACTCAACCTTCTTCAACGAACGGAGCAATCCCACCGCTCCCTCGGACCCGGAGAAATTTGTGCAGCTTACAATCCATAAACATCTTATAAGAGCAAGCAGGAGGGGGTGGGTTAACAACATTACCTATATAAACACACCACATAAATAAAACGAAGACACCACAAAAGGTAGAAGAAAACAAGAGTAGTTGCCATCAAATTACCACCACCAAAACCTTGTTGAGCAGCCTGGAATGCCGCAAGGGCAATAGACACCTGTTGTTGAATCAAGTTGTTCACCTCAGCTTTAGTCATAGTGACATTCTCGTCACCACGACCCCCCACCAAGTCTACACCACCCACGACGTCCACCACAGCGTCCACCACCACGAGCAGCTGACATCTTCTAAAATGCAAAAGAATAAGATGTTCAGATTCGTCACTAGTATCAAGCACAAGCAACAATGAGAGAGAATCATCCTGATCCGACCAATTTGTATCACCATGAATTATTCGATCAGAATACCAAGTGTATGAGAATCCCCGAACGCACGATCATCCCAAGGTGTATTAAAACCAAGTACACGTGCAAGATAGTGTGTGCGAGCAAGTGTGTCCATTGGAGCATAAAAGGAAGATGTCTGAATGCTGGAAAGATCTCGAAGGTACGCCAAAGCCACTCCAATGAACAACACCGTTGTGCCAAGATCACAAGTCAGGCCCTTCGTCTTCAAATCCTGAAGAAGAAGATAAGATAAAGAATATATAAAACCAAGAAAGAATAGATGATGTAACACATAAGTATGATGATGATATAGACTCCACGACAAAGTTAGCAAGTTTTCCACTAAAATGACTCAAAAAAAGTTACCGTCTAGTGTGTGTGACTCTGCTATAGACCAAACTCTACATGCAGTCCTAGTTCACTATAACCATTGGCTCTGATACCAATATGTCACACCCTCAAATTCCACTTGTGGGGTTTTATCGCGAGGCATGTGACAACCTAGGATCCAAGTCAACGGTCACAATAAACGACAACTATATGTTATGAAAATAACGTAGATAACCAACCACGCAGTTTAAAAGTTTCAAAACTAAAGCAGACAGCGAAAGAATATAAGTTTACAAAACCAAAGTTTCAAATGTATGTAGTTAAACCAAACAAGGTTCACTTTATGAATGCAAGACCAGACCAGACGCAGTGCGACTCCAGTGCGCCTAAGACTCCCTGCTACCTTAGCGACCTGAGAAAACATGTAAGTTAGTCAACACATACAATGTCGGTGAGTCACAGAGATAATGTTTGCAAAAGTTTATAAGTTTGTAATCCAGACCCAACAATCTTTACATCTATACCTGATGCTAGCTAGACATCGTTACATGATAATATAGTGTCGTGAACCACTGCTGAACGTTAGAATGCATATATAGCCGTCACCGGTTCATCACCCGGTGCCGTAAGTTTGTAGGACAAATATGCACCTGCCACCGACCTCCAATCGGCCGAGTGGGGCTTGCCAGGCCCAATAGATCTATTCACACTTTCCCCGCTATGTATCCATATATTAATGGTTCACTAAAGTTTGAGAGGTCTTTACCGATGAATAAGAGTCACTAAGTATCCATGTGATATAATGTAATATATTAGTCTAAAAGTTTGTAAGTTCGTACCGCATGTTTCTCCCCCAAAAGTATGAAAAACAGTAAAGAATGCGGCTGTGACACTCACCTTAGTTTGCTTCCTTTAAATAAAGACACAGTCTTGATAGTCCCAAGTACCGGCGATCTATCATAAAAGTTTCCATAAGTCTTTGGACTAATAACCCTTAGGTTAACTAGTCCCCGATTGTCTAGATCATCACTAAGTATGTTTGAAAACGTGTTTGACCGTTGAACTGAGACACTGGATACACCCGACATCCCGTTGGTGGCCCATTCAATAAAATAATCAAGTACATATAGATTACACATAAGGTTCATGCATAAAAACACTTAGTTTGCATAAAAATTGCACATAGCAAGGTGTAAGGTCGAATGAGGATTTCTTGAAGTTCATTCAACCCATATGGGTCCTCATTTGTTATTGGCGGAGTTGAAAATAAAAAGAGAAAACACCTTCATGAAACATTTGTCCGAAGCATATGAGCACCCTAACTGTAGTTAAGTCTAGATAACGATTTCAAGCAACTAAAGATAACGAGGCACGTAAATGAATTGTAAATGTTTAAAAGATTATGTGTAGGTGAACGTGTAAGTTTGTATATGGGTCCATGTTTCACCCTAAAAGTGTAAAAATGAAAAAAAAAAAAAAAAAAAAGGTGGGGGGGGGGGATAAGTGTACTCACAGTTTGCGAATGTGACAAAATCCAAATTATGCTTTCGTGAGCTAATGAATGGGAATTCCGAGGATTCAACCTATAATATAAGAATACTAATAAATGGAATGATTTAAAAGTCTAAGGTATCTAGAATCTAAGGCATTAGGATTTGCTAAGTTGATTTGGGAAATAAGAGTTTTTACAATAAATCGAATTAATATTAAACTTGTATATAAAAAATAATGTGATAAAGTTTATAACTATAGTTAGGTAAGATGATTATTACCAATTTAATAGTTAATTATAAAGCACATCCAGATAATTGAGACAAAAGAATTAAATTAATTGCTTTAAACCACAACTGTAAATAAGTACAATAATTATAAATAATTGAACAAATAAACATAAGTTTATTAAAAAATAATTGAAATATTAATGATTATGACTTTGAAACATAAAAATATTCCTATTTTATAAAACATTAAATTTATAAAACAGATTATAAATATTATCAATTAATAAATGATTTTTTGTAATTAAATAAGCTTAAATTTAACATAAATACATGATATGGTTCAAAATTGATATTTTTGTGGACAATAAAATTATGATGAAAAAATTTTCAAGATCATTTTTCAGAAATTTTTTTAATTTAATTTGTATTTAAAACCGATTTATTGAATTTAAAAGGTATTTAAATTATTAAAAATAGGAAAAACTATAAAAACTAAATATATCTAGTCCAATAAATTAGGATTAAGTTTCTAATTTACAATAATAATTTCACAAAAAATTTTTGGTATTAAATTATTTAAAATGAATTTTTAATCAAAAAATTTTAATTAATAAAAGTTTGAGGATAAATTATAATTCAGAAAATAAAAATGTGATAATTTTCTTTATTGTGTCAGGATAGTACACCTAACTTTTTATATATTTTGAATAAAAAATGAAATTATTAGGAATATTTTAATTTATCTATCGCTCTATCTCTCTCTCTCTCTCTCTCTCTCTATATATATATATATATATATATATATATATAATATACTAGCAGGACACCCACGCGATGCGGCGACGACAACAATTTATAACACTGTACTCGTTTTTTGTGAGTATATCAATCTTCTCATAATATATTGTATATATAAACTCAGGTTTGGTGCTCTACCAAAACTTTAGTACAACATAATTAGTTATGATCAACGTTACCTAGTAGAGAGTAAATAAGCCATAACAGGATTAGGCGACTTAACGTCATCATCAATCACAAACTGAATTTGAGAGGCTAAAGCATATGCGTTGAGTAACGGTCAAAAACTAAGTTGCAACAAACTCACGAGCCTCTTTTGTCTTTTGTGAACTTTTTAACAATTAATGTATACATTACAACCAATGTTGTAAAAAACCTGTAATTTTTAAACCGTTTTAAAACTAGTTTTTATACCATATCCAAGTGTCGTGTATCTAGTTGTAGCGGCCGCTACGAACTGGTTTTAAAACATTGAATACAACTAAAAAATGATACAATTAAACGATTAATTTGATTGTTTAAATTGAACTTAGAAGGATTTATCCAATTTGAATACCAAAAAATAACAAAGGTCCTTAAGTGAAATAATTACGGGTTCAAGAAGTCACAATTCGGACAAAAGAAAAATAATTGTGGTGTATATGTGAACTAAAGACATCTTTTATTTGGTATTGTAACTCATAATAAAAGCCACTTTAATTTCCAACTATCTTGGCTACAAGTTTAGGAGACGTCCATAAACACCATGAAATTCAAAAAGTATTATCCTCATCAGAACCACTAACATCATTGAATTAAAATAGTTAGTATTACACATAATTAATGATACAGTTTATTTCGTACATAGTTGTCAAGGTGAATAAGGTGTCGAGGAGCGGCCATAATAAATACAACAAAAAGCCGGTATGAACTGGTCTGCAACATCTAAAAATGGCCTTGAACCAGCAAAAACTATTTTTTAAGCATCTGGTGCCTAGGGCACATACTCATCTTTTGTTCCTTGAAGGCGTCTAGTGAAGTTGGGATCCCGACAATGATGAGAGACCACCAGCTTCAACCGTAGTTTCCTGAATCCTAGTTAGTATATGACATTACATGAAATGACCATTCTTTATTCAACAACTAGCTAGATAATATGAATATGATTTAGTAAGTGTGCATGTGTGTACCTGTTAGAAGACAGACTTCAGACCTTATTATCATCATCTCCATCTTCTATGTTTACTTCGGTAATCAGGACTTCTTTTTCTGTAACGTCCATGTCCCTTATCTCGGTGTTTCTCATAATCAGATTGATCCCGACTTCTGCCGTGGTCTCGCCACTTATAATCTACGTCTCTGTTGTCATATTTATACCAAGAACTTAAAAATAGTAAATAGAAAACATCATTTTTAGAGATAGAAATACTCATGGTAAAACTTTGTTAATTATCAAGAAAGCGAAATCAAAATTAAAGCTTAAAATTCCACTTCATAACATATATACAATGTTGGTCCTCATATAAAGCTCGAAGGTTTATACATCAATGTCACAATGTGTACTCTTGGTGTCTCATATAGTCAACCTTGTTTGACCTTGGCAAACAAAAACTTAAACAACATCATAAGTGATAGTGTGATATTATAAAAGTATAACCATGTAAGTTTTCAATAACAAAGAAAGAAAATAATGAAAACAGGTAAAAGCCAAGAAAGGTAAGGTTGCAGGACATGCGACTTGGAAGAGTATCTCCTACATCTCCTTAGTATATTCATTTGCTAAAACTAAAAAATCATGATAAACAAGCAAAGCTATAATTTAGCAATTCAATGTTACTTTTAAAGTACTTAAAAAATGATACAGATTGCTATCATATTTAACACATCAACCATTAATTTAAAAATAATGATACAAAGTGTCGGTAGGTCAAACTGGGTCGACCTTATGTTCACCTGTTTTGACTCAACTTGGTTACTTATTTGACCCATTACCAACCCATACCCAATTCTAAGATTTTCTAGGATTTTTTATTTTTATTTATTCAAAAAGAATTTATCAATCGAAGTGCGTGTAAATATTATGTTTGCTTCTGTTATGTATATTCAACCAAAGTTGTTGTATTACTGCTTAAGGATAACAAAATACTGTAGCTCTTGAGGCTTCACATCTGACTTGAGCACTTGGTCGCTGGAAACGCTATGTTAACATAAGTGAAGCACAAAATCAAATCCATTAAATTTCAACAAAAGCATTGCATTTACCAACCCTAAAATTAAGTAGTTATATAATCGTGGTGATCAATTTACTCATACACATTGATAGTCTCTTTGGATGGCACCGGATACCCATCTTCGTATTATGGCGTGATACTCGTTTTCTATAGTCTTTCGTAATCTCATATAGGAATCAATGACCAAATTAGAATCTGAAGAAAACAAAAATTACAATTTTGTAACTACTAACCAGCCCATTATAACTTCAAAGAAAACAAACATAATTCCTTTAAACATGATATATAAATTATGTAAATCTTGAAACCTAAAGAATTAAAGAGCCTTTCAATCCATATGGCCCAACAGTTCATAGTAGCCGTAGCCGTAGTCGTACTAAACAGAAGCCAAATCCCTAACTAATTAAGCATCTAACCTAATGATTGACATTGAACACATAAACATTTTAAGCAAATAATGTAAACTTTACACAATCATACAATACGTAAACTATACACAATCAGATATGTTATACATATTATAATAACAAACTTAGTTTTCTAACCTGAGAGTCACTAATCTGTTTGAAAAAAAAAAGACATCCAGTTTAAAATGCGGTCAGCCGGAGTTTCGCCGTAACCCTAGCCTTCAACCCCTTCAACGCCACAGCTTTACTGAGAACGACCATGGCCGTTGGTCATTTGGTTCAGCCCAGATGGCATTGCCTCCGCTATAACCCTAGCATCCTCTGCCAGATCTCATCAGAGGTGTCGGGACCATTTGTTAGGAAGCTGGAATCATCGACGGTGGAACTTATACCTGAAAATAGCATTTTACAAATCGAACAACAAATCAGTAACATGAAATCAAACCTAGAATCTCCTGAACGTTAAAATCAAAACTCAGAAACACCTAAACATCTTCAAATTGAGCCATTTTCAGGTATTCATCCAGTAATCATAACAGAATCAGTGATTCTTCAATCGAACTGTTGATTGAATCAAAATATGAATTCTGGACTATAATAGATGAAGAAATCTCGTTATAATCGATTAAAGCTTAAAATCAAAACTCAGTGGACTATCCGCATGTTTTGTTAATTATCAAGAAAGTGAAATCAAAATTAAAGCTTAAAATTCCACTTCATAACATATATACAATGCTGGTCCTCATATAAAGCTCGAAGGTTTATACATCAATGTCACAATGTGTACTCTTGGTGTCTCATATAGTCAAACCTTGTTTGTCCTTGGCAAACAAAAACTTAAACAACATCATAAGTGATAGTGTGATATTATAAAAGTATAACCACGAAAGTTTTCAATAACAAAGAAAGAAAATAATGAAAACAGGTAAAAGACAAGAAAGGTAAGGTTGCAGGACATGCGACTTGGAAGAGTATCTCCTACATCTCCTTAGTATATTCATTTGCTAAAACTAAAAAATCACGATAAACAAGCAAAGCTATATTTAGCAATTCAATGTTACTTTTAAAGTACTTAAAAAATGACACAGATTGCTATCATATTTAACACATCAACCATTAATTTAAAAATAATGATACAAAGTGTCGGTAGGTCAAACTGGGTCGACCTTATGTTCACCTGTTTTGACTCAACTTGGTTACTTATTTGACCCATTACCAACCCATACCCAATTCTAAGATTTTCCAGGATTTTTTATTTTTATTTATTCAAAAAGAATTTATCAATCGAAGTGCGTGTAAATATTGTGTTTGCTTCTGTTATGTATATTCAACCAAAGTTGTTGTATTACTGCTTAAGGATAACAAAATACTGTACCTCTTGAGGCTTCACATCCGACTTGAGCAAATTAGAATCTGAAGAAAACAAAAATTACAATTTTGTAACTACTAACCAGCCCATTATAACTTCAATGAAAAACAAACATAATTCCTTTAAACATGATATATAAATTATGTAAATCTTGAAACCTAAAGAATTAAAGAGCCTTTCAATCCATATGGCCCAATAGTTCATAGTAGCCGTAGCCGTAGTCGTACTAAACAGAAGCCAAATCCCTAACTAATTAAGCATCTAACCTAATGATTGACATTGAACACATAAACGTTTTAAGCAAATAATAGCATTGCCTTCGCTATAACCCTAGCATCCTCTGCCAGATCTCACCAGAGGTGCCGGGACCATTTTTTAGGAAGCTGGAATCATCGACGGTGGAAATTGTACCTGAAAATAGCATTTTACAAATCGAACAACAAATCAGTAACATGAAATCAAACCTAGAATCTCCTGAACCTTAAAATCAAAACTCAGAAAACACCTAAACATCTTCAAATTGAGCCATTAAATGATTACCTGCTTCTTGATTTTGGTACGTGTGTGTGTGTGAGAGAGAGAGAGAGAGAGAGAGAGAAAGAGAGAGAGAGAGAGAGAGAGAGAGAGAGAGAGAGAGAGAGAGAAAGAGAGAGGTCTACTTATTTGAATTTTGGATCGCCAAATTGTTTTATAAGAATTGCCCGCCCATAACAGGGAATTCAAATTTTGAATTCTTAGAATTAGCCGCCCAATTGTTTTTAAGAATCATAGAAGGTGGTTGTGCTTTAAGTGTTTGTACCATCTGCTTGAAATGATTGTACATGTTGAAAATTGAGTAAAATGACCATATTGTCCTTCTAATATACTTTATAATATATATATATATATATATATATATATATATATATATATATATATGTATGGGAGAGTTATCTTGAGAACGCTAGATATCGTGAGAACCTTGAGAACAAGTAAAAAAAATCAATTCAAAATCATTTTTTTTAATACAAACCTCATTATAATCAAAATACAACATTAATAAATGATCTTTCTTTCCAAATAATTCATCTTTTCTTACAAAAACACTTTCAAATTATCTTTTTACACATGTGTAAATGAAACAGTTTACACATGTATAAACTAGTAAATTTACACATGTGTAAAAACAATTTATTTCCGTATACGTTTCAATTTTTACGCGTAAATTATATTTCTGAGATTGTATTTTAGTAATAAAGAACAGTTTAAAAAGAAATTTTGAGTTTGAATGGTTTTAGATGGCGTTCTCACGGTTCGTGCGAAATATATGTGTTCTCAAATTAACTACACACACACACACATAGGCTAAGTATCCTATGAAAACTCTCTTAAGTTGTGAAAACCGTGGAAAACCTATGTAAACTTTTTGTAACAACATTATTTTTTTCTTATTTCTTTAGAATAGTTTGTATATTTAATTTTATTAGTTTCGGCAAAAAAAAAATAATAAAAAAAGCGCTTAATAGATTTTTTTTTAAATTACGTACCAAACATGTTACATATGTAACAATGCTGACGTATGATAAATAACGAGTTTGTGTAACAAAATAATCTACTCGGCGCTTTTTTGATTTTTTTTTCCCAAAACTAATAAAACTGAATATAAAAGTTATTCTGAAAAAATCAGGAAAAAAATGGTTTTAGGTTACATATCGCTTCAATTTGATCTTTGTAATCAACTATTTGCGGTTTTTGCAGGAACTAAATTTGCAAGGATCAAAAAATTCATGTAGATACAGGTTTCCTTTTAATCTATCGCTTCAATTTTTTTTAATTGTAATTTTCTTTTACAAGATTCATATCTTTTTTCTCCTTTTTCTTATATTTTTACCTGAATTTGTTTTAGTCAATATCTTTCTATGCTTTTTAATAATCTATTAACAATTTAGTGAGTAATTATATTTTGTTATTTGTTTTTATAGCATTTTAGGATTTTGCTCTCTCATTGAATTTTTTAACCATGGGACCCTCAATATATATTGAAAATGTTGCATATGAATGCTGTGTTTCTAATATGATTTCTATTGTTTACATAGACCATAGTTAAGAACAAAGACATTATTAGCATTATTTTAAATATTAGTTAAGATATAAAGCTATAAAATATTTTATTTGACAAAACGATATATTAATTCACAATTCAGGTATTTGAAAGTTTTATTTAATATATTATTTAATAGAATGCTATCTTCCAAACTTTTTGCGGATTTAAAAAGTTGCAATACTTTTCACAAAAACGACATTCTTAAGTTGTGTTCTAAAGCGTCTTCTCTTGATGATGTTTCCAATGGAATATTTATGTATACCAAGTTAATATTTTTTTAATTCCTCCACCGAATCTAAAATATTACCAACGTACCGATAATAATTCATTTTCACAATTTAACCACAAATTCATATTTTTCAATTTCGTTGTGAATGACAACCTCTCTCAAGTAACGATCATACATTTATAGTAAATTTACACTTGTGTTTGTTCACATGGAATTTGAAAATCATAAGCAAATCAATTATGATCGTACGATTTAAGGTTGTCTTTAGAAATTAAAGTTTAAGGTTGAAGTGGCATATTATCAATTGAGTGAGAGGTTATTGTAAAAGTACCTTAATATAAAAAGTGTAAGAAATAAAACGAGGCTGACACACGTCACTAAATAAGGCAATGTTTAGCTAAACTTTTTCAAAACTCCTTATGACTTATCCATCCTCAAAAGCTCCTTTTCCTCATAAGTCACAAATTGTGACTTATGACTTTTGCCTCATTTTCTCCTTTTCAAAGGCTAAAATCTTTCAAAAGTCCTTTTCCAAACAATTACCTAAACACTTTTCTCCCATTTTCCCATTTTCCTCATAAGTCATAAGTCAAAAGGAGCTCCACAAATGGAGAGCCAAACATCACCTAAAAGTCTATTACTATTGTTCATCACCATAATTGTTGAGTTATATAATAAATATGGTTTAGAACTAAAACATTAAACAAAACTCCAAACACAAACTGGCAAAACGTTGAATGTATTACAAGACTCGATACGAAAACACCCAACTTGGCAAGTTGGTTAATTTAATCAAGACTTTTTTTGTTCTATGTTGGAACAAAACCTGCCTTATTTAAAGAATATTTTACTAGGTTAATTGTTCCTTGCGAATATTAAACATTTGTTTATAGATGGTATCGAGGTCGATGTTACGTTTGAAGATCGTGTCTCCGAAATTTGCACCCTTGATTTGTAGGTAGTTAACATTATATTATTATTTAATATATTTTTATATCTCAACTATATACGTTCGGTGAATTTGGCATAATCTTGACATCATTTATTTTAGAATCAATAAATATATTTTTGGTACAAATTATATAAAACAATATATGCTAGAATTATAGAGAACGGAGAAGAATAATTTCTGCAAGTAGGTCGTTCTTATATACAATAGCTTTCACCCAATTGGCTACTAGGCTACATTTTTTATTTGCATGATGCTTTAAAATACTTATAAAATCCCATAGAACTAATGACAACATATTTGTAGAAAATGATGTTTATTGTCAATTTGGTGGTTGTGACAAGATAACGTGTAACCTGGATGTCGTATCGTTATATACACACGATTTCATTTGATTTAAAACTTAAGAATAACTTAACCAAATCTTATCCAAAAAAAACTTGTACATTAAACATGACTCTATCCATGACAATTTGATGTGTGAGAAATTTAACAAATACACAATCAATTTCATTTTACAGATTTACATATTATATTTGTCAAACCTTTCTTAAAACCACATATTTATTTATTATGTTCACAAAAGTTAAATTATTGGTGTCCATCCTAGCAGCTTTGAAGTGGAAAGTATATTTTATACTGAACAAGTAATATGGTACAACCTATGAATCTCTTTATATTGAGGCAAGCACGCTAATTAAACATCCAATAAATTTTTTGTTTCAAAAAAAGTTGTGCTATGATCCTAAAAGTAAAGAAAAGTTGGTTGACAATCTTTAAAGTTAGCTATTGTTGTCATTGTTACATCCAAAATTTTAAAGCTTGTATAAAAGCCTTCTAATACAACTATCGTGTCAGTTTGTTTCTATATATGGGCCCTATAATAGTTTCTTTTCCTTAAATATTTTTAATTTTAGAGTAGTAATAATAACCCCCTCACTTAGTTCATGTGTAGTGGAGGTGGATTATAGGGGGTTATGGGGATTAAAATATTAAAAAGTAATAGAAGGGGGGTTATGGGGCGTTATGGAAAAAGATGGTGTAGTGGGAAGGGGCGTTATAGAGTTTTATAAATGATTGAGTAATCATTGGTTAATTATTGATTTTTTATTTAAATAATAATATTAAATACTTAATAATATTTCATTAAATAAATAAAAATTACAAATACTAAAAAAAATTACAAATACTAAAAAAATTACAAAATACTAAAAAAAACACAAATGCTAAAAAAATACAAATACTCATAGGTTATATTTTTGCTCGATTTTGGCCTTTTGTTGCAAACACATTTCCAAGGCCTTGCCTTCTAGGTGGTCGTGCGACTTCGTGTAAAAGTCAAAGTCACATAGAAATTGTCGATCCTCATAAGCTCAACCACCTCTCGGTTTTCATGGATACACTGAGCCCCGATGTCGCGTATGTCTTGGAGCCGCTGGTTCATCTCAGCAAACTCCGAGATTAACTTGTTCACCCCCGACGAAGACTCCGCCCGGGCGGCTCGAGCAGCCCGTCGACCGGACGGACGGGGTATCTCATCCGCCCCCTCCTCCCCTGCAAAATACGCATTTTCTTCGGCGTTAAGGTCGATGAAACGTGCGTCAGACGTAGGGGTCTCGGGATCAACCAACTCAGAGGTCTTCGACTTCTTTGAAGGCCTCGTATTTCTGGCCCTAGATGAAGAAGTTCCAACCGTTGGGCGGACGGTGTGCCATTTGGAACAGTCTTTCAGCAGCCGCCAAACCCTCATGTACGGAAAATTCCCGTATTCTTGTTTGTATTCTTCCATAGCCGCCTCCAAAATCATCTCGTCGCTTTGGCCAGTTTTCCACCCGTGCCGGGTGCGTTGATAAACACCTTGAAAGTTTGTGCATTTAGCGTTGATATCGGTCCACTTGCCCGATATGGAATCGTCGGGCCAGTAGTTCTCTCCCTTACCAGCTAGATCAAAAAATGTTGCTCGGACTTTTTTCCAAAAATCTCCTTTGTTTTGATAGTTCGCTAAAAAAACAAACCAAAAAAATATATAAGTGCCCGTTTAAAAAACTATATGTAAAAAAGATATAACATAACAAAAAATATATATCTTACCAACAACAGGATCCTCCGACACGTCAACCCACGCTCGGGCTAACACAAACAACTCGTCGTCAGTCCATGGTTTGACGTTTTTTTGGCGCGAGTGTCAGTGTCTTTCCTTTTGTGAGTCCGTTTTCCTCGCCGGTTGTCTTGCCTTGCGCAGGCTCTTGCTCTTGCACCGGTTCTTGTGTCTCCGGAACCGACAGTGTCTTGCCAAGCATTTGAGGACCCAAACATTTGAGATGTCCCAAACACTTGTGTTGAGCCATACCCACCTCCCATGTTAATGTTATACATGTTCGGGTCCCAATTCATTGGTTGGTTTAACAGGTTCATAAAAGTTTGTGGGTTTCAACCTGAACCAGGAGCTATGGGTTGGGACCCGACGCCAGTAGTTTGAGGACCGAACCCGAAGCCACCTCTACCGAATGGATTCATCTTGTGTGTGTTATGCTATGTGAATGTGTATAAATGTTTGTAGTGTGTAGTTTGTATGTGTATGAATGTTTGTAGTGTGTAGTTTGTATGTGTATGAATGTTTGTAGTGTATGTGTGTATATATAATAAAAAGCCACGATTTTTTTTAAAGAAATGTGACCGTTCAACGGTCAAAAGGAAGACCTTCACGTGGCCCAAGACAAAAATGCCAGTTGTAATTATAACGCCATCGCCCATAACGCCCCATATCGCCCGGGGGGCGGTGTTCCCCGGCGCTATGGGGCTTCAAAACGCCCAATAACCCCCCACTATGGGTGACCTTAAGTGAGGGTGGATTTTATGTGATGGATATATAAGTATGTCCTTAATCTTATATACTTAAGCATGTGGAATATATTTTATTTTCCTTTTTCGAGAAAATGCTTAGATCTAGTAAGAGGGTGTTTGGGAATGCGTTTTGAATCTGATTTTTAGATTATTGGGTTTTTAAAAACGCGGATAATCAGTTTTTAGTGTTTGGAATTGCGTTTTGAAAATGCAGATAATCAGTTTTTCAGGCTACCAAAACGCAATAATCTATAAGCAGCTCTACACCTACTTTTTCAAAACGCATAATCTGTTTTGAATAATCAATCCCAAACACCCCCTAAGTCCCGGTACTAATTAGGTTTCATGTGTTGAATTGTGTATATGTTTATCACTCTTATCGATTATCTTTTTCAGCATTTGCCTCCACTTTTGCACGTTACAAAATAGTTGAGCTTGCAATGAGAAAAGTTTAAATTGTGAAAGGAATGATAGCACCTAAAATATACACACATGTTATTAGTCTTAATCGATTTCAATGGTGTCTATACATAATTACTCACCTTTTAATTCCAATCTTTGTTATTAATCTTAATCAATTTCAGAATATACATAATTGAGTTCCTAATTCCGACCTTTGTAATGTGGATGTTAGTTCATTAGGGAATTGTCGGAACATAATTATACTAGCCTAATCGATTTCAAACTTAGTTACCGATTTAAAGGTTAATCATTGAAAATGTAAATTGTTTGGTGTGGTAGTGGAAAATTAAGAGGCAAATAGAATGGCTTGGGTTCATAAACGTGGGATTGGTTCTTTTTTGTTTGTGTATTTTGGGATTCCGATCGGAGCTAACATGAAAAAGGGTAGGTTATGGTAGCCTGTTATGGATAAATTTAATTAGAAATTATCTTCGTGCAAAGCTAGAAACTTGTCTTTCGCTGGGAGAGTCACTCTCACTAAGGCGGTCTTGGGCAAAATTCTTTGTTTTTGGCCCCTAAATGCATAGTGATCAAGCTTCAAACTTTGAGAAGAAATTTTATAAGGGAAAATATAGGTTTGGGCCAAAATATTAGATGAGTTAGGTGGGAGAAAATCGCGAAACCTAAATCGCTTGGAGGAAACGGGCTTAAGGGGATTAAAGACTTTAACATCGATATGTTCACCAAGTGATGGTAGAGATATGAAGACGACCTGAATCAACATTGGGCTTTAGTTTCTATTCACAAATACAATTTGATAATAAATTACTTCCGATCAAAAAATATATCCCAGGAATATGGAAGGATATTAGCTCAACGGATGACATTCTACTAAGATTAGGAATTATCATTCAACACAAACTTAGGGTGGAGGTTATGTATGGATCTAAAACTCTCTCCGGGAAGGAAGCTTAGTTGACTCAAGAGACATCTAAATACGTATTTCCAGATGTATTCAGACTTGCTCGAGATAAAAATGTCAATGTGGAAGCACACTCAGTGGTCTTAGGGGTCAGTATTCAATGGGGGGTGGGGTGGGGGTAGATCAATGATCTGAGTTCGACTACTAAATGGGAACAGACCGATGCATTTACGAAGCTTCTCCATCAGGTATCTTTGAACGGGGGAGGGGAATGATGTCTAGGTGTGGGAGAACAAGGGTGGTGGAAACTTCTTGGTTAAGGATCTCCGTACAGAGCTGGTGATAGTGGGTTTGATTCATGAGAGCAACTCGGAATTTATCTGGAATCCATAGGCCACGAATAAATGTAATTATTTTCTATAGTAGGCTATTATGGAGAAAGTGGCTTCCAAAGTGGGATTGACCTCCTGTGAGGTTAATCTTTCGGATATTGTATGTGACAGATGCGAGTATGAAGATGAGACTCCAGACCATGTTTTAGCGAATTGCCTTTTAACTAGACGCATTTTGTGGAATGTTTACGTTTGGGTTAAAATTCCCATGTCCCCTAATTTTATTTTGTGATTATCTTGGCTAGTCCGTGGGCTAAAAGGTGGAAAAGGGTCGTTTACACTATGGTTAGGGCAACCGTTAAGATAATTTGGCATGCAAGAATTTTAAGGTGTTTGAGCAGGAGGTCATGCCCATTTGAAAATCTAGCTATGGAGTTTATCAAAGAAGATTTATTTGTTAGGGTGTGTTAGCGGTCCAATATCCATTCCCTACTGTGGGAGAAATGGGTCAACTTTGAAATGTTGTATTTTTTTTTTATTTATTTTTTTTGGAGTTTTTTCGGTGGTTATTGGTGATTGTATCTATTTCGTTTTTCCAGCTACTTGTTGGGCTCTATATTTATATACAACGGTTTTGCCAGTAAAATAAATCACTATGATTGCTTAATTCTGAAAGGATCACAGTTTCATATTAGCTAATAGTTTTTCTTATTTAAGTGATCTTAATACATTTGTTACACTCCTCAATTTTCAAGTACCACTCATTTGATCCACCTCCTAATCTTGTTTTATTATATCATCCATAAGAACATGAGGTTGAGTTATCATACAAAAGATAAGAAAAATAAGAAGGGTAGGAAGCCATTAGAAAGTGATATGTGTCCAAGGAAAAAACAAGCTAGTAGGAATTGTAGTTTAATCCAAAAGAGGAAAAAAAGTTTGCACATGCAAATCACATGCTCTTTCTCTCTCATTTTTTTAAATATCCATAACTTTTTTATATATCATCATTGGAATATATATATATATATATATATATATATATCATAAAATCTAATGTTTTTTTATCTTTAATATGAGTACCCGATTGTTATACTTTTGAAAAAATATCGAAAACTCAGTTGCCTAAGACACAGTGGAGAAAACGTAAAACACAATGAGTATCAAACTAAAAACGCAATGAATAACAGGGTATAAAATACAAGGATCGAGAAATTAAAACACAATAGACAATAAACTAAAAACAAAATGAACAACATACTAACACACTATATACACTAAAACACAATGAACAACAAAGTAAAACATAACGTAGGGCACAAATACAAAAAATAGGTGTATAAAGCACAATAAACAACGTAAAAAACACAATGAAAACTATACTAAAACATAATGGATAAAATTAAATAAACTTTAAAAAAATGATAAACTTTCAGAAATAATGGTATGTTTATCATAAAACATTAAAAAAACTCCGTTTTTTTTTTTCATAACAACAAGCTAGAGAATATAATTTATGTTAAAAATAAAATAAAATAAACCTATTGTAGAAAACTATATATACTATTGCCATGGTAGGTGGAAACACAAACCCCTATATTCATTCTTGTCTTAGGCGTTGTCTTTCCACTGATTAAGTTAAACCTACCATAGATTTGAACCTTATTATGTATTTTGACTAGAAATAGCCTATGCCGTCCTTTCTGATTACAACTCATAGTCTAAGATACAAACAAACCTAATCAGGATTTAGATTCAATTAATAATAATATTTGTCTTAATTGCATGTGTTTTCACCGTGAACCACGGTTCACCGCAACCAACACCCTCTCTGGCAGCATGTGGCCTGCTGTAGCTTCTATAACGATGTCCATAACAACCATTGTGACAATTACTTCCATTAAAATCATCTTTAATTTATTTATTTAGTGTTTCTATGGTAATAAAAGTCAAAGAGACGATATTAATATATCATCACTAAGTTTACTGTTTTCCCCTATTTGTCTCTCTATGTATGTCTAAGCAGATCACGCGTAAAACTCCAAAGTCCAAACACTAGGGTTTTCTACCTTGAAATGTGTATTCTGCTCAGATGTTTGTGTATTTAATATCTTGTACATGTATGTAAAACAGTGGAATACTTTTTGGGTATTTAAAAAAGTGGTAGTGATACGTACAACATGAAAATGTTTTTTTCATGTAAAATTAGTGGAATACTTTCTAATTATTTCAAAAAGTTATGACAACTTCAAAATGTTTTTTATGCTGTAGTCAACAAATAAAAATTATAAATTCTTGGTCTATAAGGTAGAAGGACAATGATATGATGATCGCTGCCATAAAAAAACATATACGTCTCTTAATATAATCCATTTTTTCTGATTAACGAGTGTAGGATCGTTTTCCTTATCAAAAAAGAAAGAATTACCGAGTTTTCATGTGAACCGGGACGGAAACACGATATACGCATAGGATAGAATAAGGAAACGGTAAGAAAATGAACACAATACCCAAAAGTATTCTTCAGATTCGATTAACACTCACGCAGAGGATCAGTACAAAATATGATCAAAGGCTTACAAGAGGTAAGAGAGTTGGTGTGGGAGAATGAGAGGATGCTATTTATAGATGATCACATTCACCCCATGCGGATGAGAGTTCTCATGCACATGGAGTGTCTCATTCTCCGGTTAACATACAAAATTACTATATTGCCCCTAAGGCTATAAAACGTCGTTTAACCAAGCCAACGAACTATGCTAACCGATCATTAGTTGTGGACATACACAAAGTGCACTTAGAATTAGTTATACAATCTTCATGTTTCAATAAAGTAATAGAAATCCACTTCGTAGCAAAAGAAACGGGTTATATATAACTTATAGGAGCCAGTCTTTAGTAAAAACACGATAAGTTATATTTCAATATAGTTTGTTTTCTTACGTACAACATTGTTTTTTTAGTTTCTCTTTGTAGAGCTCATTTGTTTATACATAACCAAGTTTGATACAGTTATATATAGTTTGGTTGTTTCTTATTAAGAAACTTTCTTAAAAACTAGACTCCATTTACAGACAAAAAAATATCTAAGGAAATATAATCTTGTACGCGAACAACCGGCTTCTATTGCCAACAAAAAAATGGGCATGTTAAAGAGTTTAAAACGTGGTCTTTTAAGGGGAAGTGGCAATCATCACTTGATCGCTGGAACACTTGAAAGTTGAAACCCTCTAATCATAGCTTGTTACATCCTTTCCTCAATTCATGATTTCCAATTTTTCACCCATTTTTATTAGACGGTGTACCCAATTAATAAAAAAATAATACTTCTCAAATGTATAAAACTAAATATGAAACTAAAATATACATAAACCAACTTAAAAGTAAAAAGAAAAAACAATAATGATAAAATAAAATCTGCAAAATTAAATTTAAACTACATGTGTTTGAAATCTGAAATATTCAAATTTTTACACCCGCAACTCCAATTAAGGATAAGGTTGCCAAGAAAGTTTCATTCACGAATGATACTAAGAAACCTGTTGAAGTTAAACAACCCCAATTAAGGATTCTGAAACGTTCGGAACAGTCTTGGACACCAAAGGGTTCTTCAGGTGCTTCTACATCTTCTGTGAAAGTTGAAAAGAAAATTGAGGAAGTTGTGAACAACCAGGAAAAGGTTGATTCAAACTTGAGTGTTTCTGAGAAATAATCTTTGAAGTCTAACATTCAAAGACCCAAGACCAAATAGGCTTGGGTCCCTGTTAAAAACTGGTTTTGTTTGTGATTTGTGTAGGGAGCTTCAGCTGGCCCTGTTAGCAGTCTTTGGATTGTTCACAGTGGAGCTTCTGGGCACATGACCGGAGATCTAATGCTGCTATTTGACATAAAGAATATTAATGGTGGATATGTGGCGTTTGCGGGAAACAAAGGAGATTATATTACTATGGAAGGGAGTGTTAGCAACGGTATTGTGAGTTTTGAAATAATATCTTATGTGAAACAGATCAATTATAAACTGTTGAGTGTGAGTCAAATTTGTGATAAGAAGTTCTCGGTTCACTTTGATGATAAATCTTGCTACATACTCAAACCCGGATTCGTCATACCAAAAGAATGGATTATGTTGAAGGCTCCAAGAGTGAATAATCTTTACATTCTTGATATGAGCAAGGCAACCATGACACAGGGGCAAGTCACGTGCTTTCTATCCAAGGCTACTAAAAAAGAATCAATCATGTGGCACAGGAGGATGGGGCATATTCACCTGAGAAAAATGAATTAGTTGGTGAAGAATGGACTTGTTGAGGGTGTGAATGTAAAACATTTTCATCTTAATGACAAATGTGTGAGTTGCAAGAAGGGGAAACAACACAAACAGTCCCACAAACCCAAGAAAATAAATTCTGTCGAACTTCCACTTGAACGTTTACACATGGACCTATTTGGACCAGTTAAACGTAAGAGTATCAACGGCGAACTTTATTGTCTTGTGGTTACCGATGATTTCTCTATATTTTCGTGCGTGATGTGCATGCAACACAAGAGTGACACGTTTAACAATCTGAACATTCTGTTTACATGACTGGAGAATATATGTGGGTTGAAGATCAAGACAATTCGCAGTGATAATGGAACTGAGTTCAAGAATTCTCAAATGGATGCATTGTATGACTCAAAGGGTATTCATCACGAGTATAGTGCACCATATACTCCACAGCAGAACGGTGTTGCAGAGAGAAAGAACAGGACTCTGATAGAAGCGACACATACAATGCTTGCAGATTCAAACGTTCCAGTAATGTTTTGGAGTGAAGCTATTCGTGCAGCATGCTACACATTGGATCGTGTGTTAACGGTGAAGAAGTTTGGCAAAACTTCTTATGAACTGCTTAACAAACGAAAGCCAAACTTGGAGTTTCTGGAACCTTTTGGGGCACCATGTACCATGTTGAATCCTACTGAGAAGTTCGCAACTAAAGCTGAAGAAGGTTACTTTGTGGAGTACGTGACACCACTAAAATGCGTATTCAACAAAAGAACTAGACTGGTTGAAGAGTGGGCAAATGTTGAAGTCCAGCGCTACACTCAGAACTCTCAAGGAACTGGGCCCAATTGGATGTTCGATTATAAGGACTTATTTGATTCTTTTAATCTAGAAAGTCTGGTTGAAGAAGCTGTTTTACGTTTATATTACGAGTGTGAGAATGCAGTAACTTCACCGTTAGTATGTCCGATCACCGTAACTCCTCCAGCGGCAGCTTCTAATGATGTCAGTGCTCATGTTAATGAAGAAGAAGTTTTTAAGAAGCTTCTACAACTCTTGATTCATTTGAGTCTGAAGACAATGATGATGATTTCAGCGATGCTATTTTAGATCAAGCTACGGTAACACCACCAGTGAACCCTAATCCAGATGGTGCATCTACGTCTAATACGGGTAATGATCTGGAGACGGCAGAAAATCTCAATGTTCCAGCGGTTATTACTGTTCCTGATCATCCGGAATCTCAGATACATCAGATTCATCTGCTTGAACAAGTCATTGGTGATCCAAGCAGCAGTGTCATGACGAGAGGTCAACTGAGAAGAGCAACTTCACATGACAACATTGGAGCCCTACCCCTGTATGCTAAAATTCAAAAATCTGGTTGTCAAAATGACTGGTCGTTTGCTTGTTATGTTTCGTAGGTGGAGACGCGGACATACAAGGATGCTTTACAAGATGATTCGTGGGTTGAGACTATGCAGCAAGAACTTCTACAGTTTCGAAAACTTTGAGTCTGGACGCTGACCGACTTACCACCAGACTGAAAGAAAATTGGTACCAAGTGGGTGTTTAAGTGTAAGAAGGACGATCGAGGAGTGATTATTAGAAACAAAGCTCGGTTGGTTAAATAAGGGTTTCGTCAAATGGAAGGAATTGACTACAATGAAGTCTATGCACCTGTTGTGTGTATTGAAGCAATCCGAATGTTTCTTGCGTACGCATCATACAAGAATTCAAGGTGTATCAAATGGATGTCAAAAGTGCCTTTCTGTATGGTGTGGTCAAGGAAGAAGTGTATGTTGGGCAACCACCAGGTTTTGAGGACCCAATCCATCGTGATAAGGTCTATAAACTTAACAAAGCACTGTACGGGTTGCACCAAGCTCCAAGAAAATGGTATGAGGAGCGCAACACATATCTTTTTTCAAAATGATTCAAACGAGGTTTGGTAGACTGTACACTGTTCACAAAACGAACAGAGGGTGATTTGCTCCTTATTCAAATTTACGTTGATGGCATTATATTTGGTTCTACTAACGAACTTCTTTGTAGAGAATTTGAACGAGTAATGCAGGAAAAGTTTGAGATGAGTGCCATGGGTGAAATGCAATTCTTTTTGGGATTGCAGGTGGACCAATTGCCAACGGGCATTTTCATCCACCAGACGAAATATGTATCTGAAGTCTTGAGCTGATTCCAAATAGAAGATTCAAACCCTATGGATACTCCCATTCCACCCAATCACGAGATTGGAGTTGACGCTAAGGGGGAGCTCATCGATCCATTTACATACAGAGCCATCGTCGGATCTCTGATGTACCTGACTGCATCTCGTCCGGATATAATGTTTGCAACGTGTCTCTGTGCTAGATTCCAATCGAAGCCGAAATAGAGTCACCTGGCAGCTGTCAAATGAATCCTGAGATATCTGAAGGGTTGTCCCTTGCATGGACTATGGTACCCCAATGATGATAATTTTGACTTTGTTGCTTTCAATGATGTAGATTATGGTGGTTGTTATAAAGACAGTAAATCCACAACGGCTGGATGTCAATTCTTTGGGAGCAGGCTCGTGACCTGGCAGTGTAAGAAGCAGACAACAGTTGCACTATCTACTTGTGAAGCAGAATATGTGGCAGCCTCTAGTTGCTGTTCACAGGTTTTGTGGATTCAACAGCAGATGCAGGATTACGGTTTGCAATATCTTAAAACTCCAATTTATTGTGACAATGAAGCTGCCATAGCACTCACGAAAGACATAGTCAATCACTCTAAGGCTAAGCACACTGCTATGCTAAAGGACTAATTGATATGGTCAAACTCCACACTGACTATCAGAGGGCTGATCTTTTTACCAAAGCTTTTGACAAATCAAGATTTGAATTTTCATTAAAGCTAACGGTATAAAAGAAAAACAAGACTGGTCGTCACCTCGGTTTATCAATTTTATTTCATTTTATTTTTCTTTCAGAAAATTCAAAAACCCAAAAATATGTTTTTAATTCAGGGGGAGCATTATCTGAAAAATCAAAAAGATTGAAGAATTTCAAAATCTATAAAAAATCAGAAAATTAAAAATTATTTTTCCTGGAGAAAAATAGGAGATGATAGTACATCAGTGAGGATCTATTGCATGCTAAAGATTTCAAAATGTCAAAATTATTGACGAATGATAATTTTGTGTGTTGTGCTGATAGGCTTCGTAGACTTATTACTGCGTACCTGATACATACATATCAAACTGATTCCTATGTGGATGAACACCTCATGGGCATATGGTCTTAGTACCGTAATTTCGTTTGATAGGATTTGTACAAAATTCGGAGGTTTCGAGTCGTTATGTTATTAGTTATCTAGGGATAGCCTATCTGATATTCTGTCGTAAGGTTTTACGGACCTAGATCAGACAGGGTATCTTTATAAAAGAGCTTTAATGCCAAAACCAAAAGTTACCGAATTGAGGAACTTTAAATGTGTGACGATAATCGAAGATTATCTAATGCATCGTATCTAATCATTGATGCAAATCATGATTGATATAAGACCTCAACCTGGTAGAGTGCACATGTTACTCTGCAACATTGATTTGCTGACCTGTACACCTCTGTGTCTCATACCTTGTAATAACAGATAACGAAAGCATAATCAGGCGTTACAATGGATATTTGTGCAAAATTCCTTGATACGGGAGTATGTCATGTGTGTGGGAACTACATGCAATTTAATTTATAATATACATAACCGTATCAGTCTAAAGTACTGCATAACAGTCTGCATGTTTATGTGGATCACAATATCAGCAATTGCCAAAATTACATTTGTCAATAACAGTTTACATATAACAGAACAACGGTGAGATGTGATCTCTCAGAAATTGGTATGATCCTCTTACCGGAAAATCACAAAAGGTTTATTGCTTTCTGTTGAGTTAGTTCAAATATACAAAAACTCAAAAAGTTTTTTGGTGTGTTTTAACAAAAATTCAGAAAATTCAAAAGATTTTGCATTTATGCTTTATTTTAGATAACCGATGGTGATTGTTGGTGATTTTCTGAAGTTTGGCAAACCAATTTGAGTTTGGTGACATTTAAATGATAAATGATGAATGATTGAAGATTTAATTGATCAAAATTGACAATGTGGGATTTGAATTTGAAATTTGGTAAAATTTTCAGAAATATAAATCCTCATTCGCCCCATCGATGGGTCGAAGGTGGATTTGTGTCTTCATTCGAACCTATAAAATAGGTCGAATGAGAGTGTTTTTTTGATAATTTCTTCATTCGAACCATCTGTCTTCAATCGAACCTTTAACTAGGGTCGAATGTAACTCAGATTTTCTCATTCAAACCCATTACAGGGTCGAATGTAGAGTCTATATATATATATCACAGTACTCACATTCGAACCTCATAATCTTTTTTTTCAAATTTCCCCCGTTACCAGACCTTGTTGCTCGTTTATTTTTTATCCGATCATTGTGTTCTACGTGATTTACTGATCATTTCCATATAATTTTCACATGTATTGGATCCATAATCAAGTCAGAATCATTGAAACTTGTTATAAACCCTAATGGACCTAATTAGACTATGTAGACACCGTTTTAACAAAAATTGTTGATTGGGAAACCAATATCATTGGTTTTAGGGGGAGAAGGAACCAAAATTAAGGGTTATTACATAGATTTAAGTTGAATTGATGTTTTAAAACTAAGAAACCCTAAATTTTGGATGAAAACAATCAATAATGTTTTAATAAGTATAATTGTTGATTGATAAAGGTTAGTCGGCCATATTAGGTTGTAAACAAACAAAAATTTGATGTTCAGAATGGTTAAAATGGATTTTGATGTTTCAGAATTCAAACAGTCATGTGCGACCATTTTCATAAGGTCGAATGAGACTTTATTTGGTCGAATGAGACCATTTAGGGTCGAATGAGACTAATTTAGGTCGAATGTAACTGTTTGAGGTCGATTGTAACTTTTGTTCATTAGAATTTTCACATTCAACTCAAATCCTTCTCATTCGAACCCCCGAATAGGTCGAATGTAGGATGATTTTTACCAACATTCAATTTTGTCCGTTTCTGATGAATTTTCATGTTTGTTTATGTGTATTTTGTAGATTAAAATGGCTGAAAAACAAGACGAAGGAAAATCCAAAAAACCCAAGGAGCTAATCTTTGAAGCAGCACACAACTGGTGTGCATTCATTGGGGAGGTAAAGCAGTACGAAGAATTTATTGGAATCGTCGATTTTCTACAGAGATGCAGAGTTGTCTACGCTCTTGCTACAACAACGACGATTTACAAAGACCATCATGTAGATTTCTGGGAGAAAGCAATTATTAGCTACTGGGAAGGCAAGACTGCAATTCAGAGTTTCATACAAGGAAACATAGTGTTGGTGACTGAAGACGATGTACGTGAAGCTTTGCAGCTGAAGGATTCTCCTACAGATCCTACTGAGCTATCATGGATTGAACAGAGGAAGTGTTCCTCTGGATGAAGTACAACGCACCAAACACCGATGGTCTACTTCATAAGGCAAAACTGTTTCCGCCATTCAAGTATCTGTTACATGTCATCTTACATTGATTCTGAATAAGCCTTTCAACGTATCTGGAATGATTTTTGAACATATGATGGAAGTGCTGAGGGGACAGAAGGTTGATAAGTTTCTCATGTACCCCAGATTTCTTCAGATCATGTTTGATCATAAGTATCCTGATTTGAAAAGAGATCCGAAGAAGATTGTGTACCAATCTCACATGAATCTTAGTACGTTGGCGAGGATGAAAGGATATAAAGGTGTTCCTGATAACGAAAGACCTCCACACAAGAATCTGTTTGGGCATTTGATTAATCCAGGATATAAGGATCCAGGGCAAGACAAAGCAATGAATGTCAAAAGCGATTCTGATTCTGATAGCCCTTTATTTTCGATAGATAAAGATGCGAAACGAAAACGTCAAGTAATCAGTAAAGGTGCTAAGTCTGGGAAAGGGAAAGCTAAAATTGATGAAGCTTAACCAAAGAAACAAAAGATTGTCAAGAAGAAGGGGAAAGCAAAAACGTTGCTAGTTGATGAAGAGTCTGCTGATTCTAAAGAGACTCAAGATGACGAGGAATGGGATTCTGGAAAATAAACAGTCAAGATCACTAAAGGCACGACCACTGTTGTTGGTGAGATTGATACTTTGAACAAGGCGATTGAAGAACAGGAGAAGAGTCCTCCAAGAGTTGATGATCAAGATTTGGAGTTGATTATGGATAAAGATGAAGAAATCCATAATGAAAACAATGGCTAAGAAGTTGAACCCTAAGAAGAAAAGGGATAAAGAGATTGATTTACTTGTTGTTGGAAAGAAAGTCCCAGCAAGTGGAAGCTCAAATGCTACTACACCCATTACATCCCTAGCTTAGAAGAAAACAAAAGTTGTTAAGGAAGAAGTTACGGTTAATCCAGCTTCTGCTCCTGAAGATTTTTCTAGCATGTTGAAGAATGTTTGGGAACAAGTTCAAAAGAAATCAGCTAAACCTACATCTACACCTACTACTGAATCTTCTACACCGCAGGTTACTGTTTCTAGTGATGTTATGGATGCTGTGAATCGCCAATTAAAGAATGTGATGAAGGCGTTCAATCAACAGCAGGAGGAAATTAGAAAAATGATAGAAGATGAGAAAACGATGTTTCAGATCATTTTATCCTCCAAAGCTAGTCAAGATGAGATTGAAGCTAAGCTGAAAGCACTTCAAGAAAAAAATCAGATGCTGTTAGCTTGTGGAAACAGAAATACATGAAAAATTAAGTATTTACAGCATGAGAACGGAGAGATCAAATCAACCAACAAAGATTTGAGGAAAATGATTGATGACCTATATGGAAAAGCTCCACAATTGAAAAAGGGAGAAGAGGATAAAGAACCAGAAGAGGAGCAGCTTGATTTTGAACCATCTGATACTGAAGAAGAAAAAGATGATAAAGATGATGATGACTTTGATGATTCATATGATGATGATGATGCTAGAAAGAAGAGTGGTGGAAAGAAAGACGATAAAAGTGATGATGATGAAAGTAGTTATGATGATGATGATGTTGTTGATACTGATAAATACAGATATGAGAAAAGAGAATCTGATAAGAAAGACACAGGCGAATCTAGTATGAAAAAGAAGAAGACACCTGGTGGAAATACTGATGATGATAGTATTTTCTGGACTAAAAAGATTAGAGCCTTATCAGATGAAGATAAGAACTTGTATCGACAGATGCTTATGCAGAATGTTTGGACCATTGAACTGACTGGAAAGTTTCCAGAAATCTTTGAATCTGACGATATGAAGTTCGAATTGGAGTATAATGATCCTGATTTAGAGGATGGTGAAGTTTCTGCTGTGGTTTCCAAGGAGATTTTGGAAGGATTGGCAAAGCAGGTACGGAAATCTCTAGAAAAGTTAAAGAATGACAATGAGATTCCTGATATTCCTGAAAGAGATGCGGGTAATCACTCTGATGATAGAGATACTCCTATGTTTGAAGATATTGAGATGGAGGATATTACCAATGAAGAATATCCAGAATATTTGAGAGAGAAACAGGAAGGTGTGATTCCTGAGTTAAATGAAGAATCTCTTGATCAAGCTAAGAAACTTGCTGAGAAGAAAAGTAAGACGTTCATTGATGAAGTCTTCAAGAATGATGCTAATCAGATACCGAATGTTCAACAATCTGATGATCTGAAAGATTTGTTGAGAAGAATGAAAGAGAAAGAAGCTAACCAACCGAAAACAGAAATACAGGGAGATTTCTACAAATACCACAATGAGATGTTTAAAGGTAGAGCTCTAGGTTGGAAGTATCTCTGACAGTTACGGTGTGTTGCTGTGAAATGGGAGAATGGAATTCTGTATTTTCACAGATTCCATGATATCAAGACTTTACCGTACTGGGCTGTGAGAGACGTTTGTAGACACACGATGAGCGGTGTCTCTGTGAATAACAATGTTGTTGGTTATTTTGCTGATAGAATGACAAGAGAGAGCAGAACGAGATGGAATGTGTTCAGGCCTCAGTGTCCAATCAGGAAAGTTCATAAAGAAGTTGATCCAATTACTGGGCTGAACAAGGTGACTTTGAAATACAAACCACTTGTTGTGCTGAAACGTATTCCTTTGATGCCTATACAACAGCATTTCAGCAAAGAATTTGTTATGTGGTATTATGACTGGAGAACTGTTGAAGCTGTTATCTTGTTGAAAGACAAAAGGGGAGAATACAAGAAGATACACATATTTGACCCTATGTGGCTTATCAACTGTTCATACGAGGACATCATCATGCTTTACTATAATCCGATCTATTGTGAAGAGAAGGATGTTGATCAAGCAATGAAGTATCACATGGTTGTTTGTTTGTGTTTTGCATAGGATGTGAATGCAGGGTGTGACTTTGATAAGAAGCTGGGTAAGTATGTGAAAGTGAATGAAGTAAAGAAGAGTTCATCAAAACGTCAACCTGAACCAGTGTTGTGCAAAGAGCAGAAAACAACTCGCCGGATCAAACTGATGAACATAACGCTCGATTATGAACGACAACAATCCAAGCAATAGTCAAGGGGGGAGTTTGTAAGTGCACGGATTGTGACTATCGCATTTGGATTGTACATAAGAGTTATTTTGGAAGATTTAGTATGGATGATAAGTTTGGTTCGACTAGCGTGAGGTCGAAGGAAGCTTTATTATGGTCGAAGGAAGTTATATTTGGTCGAAGGAAGACTTAGAGAGAAGATTGTGTTGGTTCGAGCCTAGTTGTAGGTCGAAGGACACATTCGACCCTTACGGGAGGTCGAATGTGCAGTCCTATATAAACTTTATGTTTTTGTTTGGGACTACGTTTTGGTCATTTTGTGTCTAGGTTTTCTGTGTTTATTCTCTCTAGGTTCTGAAAGGTTCCAAAGCTTATTATTTCATTGTATACATAATTGTAAAGCTTTATTAACAATGTTTATGAATTAAATGGTGATTGAAAAGGTACTTGATTGTGTTTCTGTTTGATATTTATCATATTGCATACGATCTAGGGTTTCCGCACCTAGATTGTTCCACTTGTATGATCATCTAGTGTTTTCGTGTAAAACCGGTCCTCTACACTCAAGGCAATGCAATCTTCAGTGATGTGGCCAAAATCTTTGTGGAAGGCACACCATTTGGATTTGTCCTTCCATCCTAAGTTGTTATCCTTTCTTGGCCACCTTGCCTTGTCCCCTAGATCCTTCATGACATAAATTAATCCTGTTATATCCACAAAAACCGTAATCTGCTAATTTAGGACAGTCATCCTAATCGTCATCCTCAACCACATTGACCTTTTTTATTATTAGGTCTAGCATATGGCTTATGCTTATAAGGTTCATATGTGGGAGTGGACTTTCGATTAGGATGGTTGAATCTCGAGGATGCTTCTATCCTCTCTTGTATCTTCTTATCATCCTCAAGTCGGATGAATCTTAGAGCCCTGTTCCTGACTTCATCCAAATTCTTGCAAGGATTCATCACCAATTCTTGATAGAAAGGTGAATCTCTTTGCAGCCCCATCTTGAATGCTTGCACTGCTGTTGTGACATCCAAGTTAGGAACTGTTGAGCTCATGAACCAAATATCTCATGTTTCACATGGTAGTCACGATAGATGGCACACAATTGAAATGTACTAGGATTATAGCATGTTTATCCCCCAAAAATGGAAAAATAGTAAAACGGGACTGTGAAACTCACCTAATGATAGCACGTGTGGTCTGGTAAGGCTGGAATGTGAGGTAACTACCGTCCCGACAATGATTTCCTTATGATAGTCAAGAGTACGGTAAGTTGTATGTTTTTGTCGTTTATCATACAAGTTGTTCACCCGACTTCGTGAACCCCTCGTGTTTGTGTATGTGGGCCATGTTTTGTGCACGTGACAATTATTACTAAGTTCATGTGTACTTCTGTAAGGGTACGGTTTTATGCGTAAAGTGTTTCAAGTGGACCCCACGTGTCGTTATAGGTTATGATTCGGTCCTAGTTGAACACGTGTGGTCGTTTTATAGTAAAATAAGGGTTCTAACATATGTATAAGCCTTTGTAATGCCCAAAACTAGTTTTAACACATGTTATGACCTTTTTAACACACGTTTTAATATAGTAGCCGAAACTTTGGCATGATGTGGGCTTCGGTTTCGATTGTTTAATGGATCAAAATCGGTCGATCTATGATTATCAAGGTACAATTAAAGCTTTACAATGTGTGTTAGTGTGTTTTTTTATGGAAACTGATTATAAATACCTTCCAAATATACCTTAGCTTCGGGTATACATAGTGTAAGTGTTGTTACAAAAACCGATTCCTAGTTTGATTAATCAAGTCATGTTTTGTTTTTAAAACATTGTTCAATTTATGGGTGCATTATTAAGGCTGATTGATAACACATAGATGTGGTAACTTGATATAATGTGATCCCTAGATAGTTGAAATAATTATAAGTTAAAAAATGTTTATAAAACTCATGTATGTGAATGGCCGATTATAAATGATCAAGGGTCAAAGGGTCGGGAAACATAATAGGGCCGATAAATAAAAGTTTGGAAGTGCACATGACTTACCTAGGAATGCTTAGTGATGGTGTGAATCCTAGAGACCTCGTGACCTTTTCCTTCGGCTTAGATGCTTCGAGTGGCTTCTGGTTAGTTGATTATGGTTCGGGTTGGGGGTTGGGGAGTGGCCGAATGGTTGTGAGGAGTAGGTGGTTTGTGTGTCGCATTTGAAGGTGATCTTTGGCTTTCTTTATATAGTGCAAAACATGGTAAGATGGTCTCTTTATTCTTAACTCCCATTGATAAGTTGCCATCGAAATGAGTTGGCCGATTATGTCTTGCACCAAATCAAGTTGTTTTTGGAAATGATTAAATCTAGGGAAGTGGGGCATGCCTGGTTAAGGCCTAATTAGGTACAAGAAGCTTAATTTGTCTCCTAGTAACATGCATCGGGTAATAAGACAAGGATAATTGTCAAGATTAGGTTGGATTTGGGTGATGTATGGCTGCCACGATGCACTTAAGGTGAAGGTATGATAGATGTGATGTTGACATGAGAATGTTTGTCATGAAAGGTCCCTTTCGATCGATGCATTGTTTAGAGGAAGTGATCATCATTTGGTGCAAACAATGAGTTGAAAAGCTTAATCAAAGAAAGTGGGGGGTTGACTTGTTTGGGAATTGGGTTACTCTTGGCTTTATATCCAAATTAGTGTAAGTGATTACCTCATTCATGCCAAAATTGATCACATCATGTGGTAAGATTGATGATTATGTCATGTGATCTCTTGAGGAACAATCGGCGGATCATATATGTAGGATAGAGGTGATAGTGACTTGTCCAAGATCTTATTTCTCATCATGTGTTTGATGTTGATGGTTCATGGTTTTCCTAGTTGTCTTTGTAAGATAATTGTGTATGTATGTAGGGATGTTTCGGCCGAAAAGAGGACAAGAAATAGATCTTCTATTTAAGTTTATGATCATCTCATAAATATCATGTCATGCCATTTAAGTGTATCATTTGGACATTCTATTGACAAAGACATATGAGGGCTCTTTGTTTGGTGTTTCTACCGAAAGAAAACAAAGAGGAAGGTTCCATGGGTTGCGAGAAAAGGATAAAACATTTAAGTGTGTGTATGTGTGATCGCGTATGTGTATATATGTGTTTATTCATGATGTAGATTTCGGCTACTGACAATTGTCTAAGCTGTGGGTTATACATGTATACATATAAGTGTATTTAGTTGTGAATGATCGGTATTGTATGAGTTTGTTTGGATACATGGGGTGTTTAAAGACTTGATGACGATATTAACATGTATTAATATCCATTAGTTGTGAACACATGTTATTTGATGTCAACATATGATAATATTTGTGATCCATATACATGTGTTAGTGAGGAGTTACCATGTGTTAATGAGTGGTACCCTCATGAGACACTTTTGTGATTGTTCGGGTTTGAGTAGATTGTGTAACTTTCCAATTGGGTATTGTCACATATATTGTTATTTTGTACAACTGTGTTAATCGGTATCTAGTTACTCTCTGTTGAGCCTGTGATTGGCTTGACTGTTCAACGCCAATTGTAATATAGTCCGTGTTGTAACACCCGAACCGATGTCGGAAACATCGAGGTGTCACGTAGTGATGATTGTTCAATAGCTCTTGGTACTAAAGTGTAAATATTGATACATTAATTAAGTAGTTTATTACATTGAAAAAAAATACAAGATACAATAATTCTAAAGTGACAACTAAAACTGAAATACAATGAATCCAAAATCTAAGTAAAAATTCCAAAAGCATAAAAGTCCTCTCATAAATAACCTGAAACATGTACGAAAATAGTATATGTCAATACAAAAATGTATTGGTGAGCATACCCTGTTTTGAATGCATATAGTAGAAAAGTGATTAGCAATTCATGTGCGGTACCATTTGCGATTATGTAATAAGTAATATCCGTTCAAAATCAACCCTAAGAATCAAGTATCAAGAATCAAGAAAACAACCACCTTGAAAACTATTTTTGAGTATAATGAATCACATGACAATGACTAAGGACTTAACTCGAACACGTAAGTCAATAAGGGGGTATATACCATAGTAATATTCATTGAAATGCCAGGCCCTCAAACGTTAATGATTTTGATAAGTCATAGACACACAAATTAACATAAAACAAACACACATGAGAATTGCATTTTGTGAAAGAATAACATTTGGTCATAGTGTACATGAGTAGTCCCAAAAAAAGTAAAACATGAAAAGGGGGAAGATATACTCACAGTTTTGCTTAGTGGAGGGAATAAGGGTTTCAAAATTTTAACTTTCAAAGTTTGACACTATTGGTCCCTTAACTTGCAAATGAGTTAATTGTATTATCTAACTGAGTTAGCTTTTCCTTTTATAAACTTAACCAGACTAACCCATTTTAAATCAAAACTTTATCTTTTTTAAACTAACATAAAAATAGGACTTTTATAAGATCACATGATTATACAATTATGACACGTTTTATATGTTAGCACATACGTATACAAAACGTACACATACATTTTTTTTAAATAAGAGGTAAATAAATAAAATAATAATCAATGAGGGATAAGGGTGAAGCTTCAAAATAGATAAAGGGCTAAAATTGACAACTTGCTAAAAGATAAGGGTGTAGCTTGTCACAGTTTACCCTACTTAAGAAAATTTCGTCTAGAAATTTCTTTCAAGTGGAGGTTTCTATGAACAAAAGGCATTGTAAAAGTCAAGTAGATTTTATAAATTGCACCAATTATGATTTGACCAAATTTAAGGTAGTTGTCTAATATCAAAGTAAAAGTTAAAAAAAATCTTGACAGTCGACCTGAGGTTAGGAAGTTGAAAGTTTATAATGAGTAAGGTTTTGGGAGTGTGTGTAACTGGTGAGGGCAGAGGTGCTGATATAGCAGTCTCCCCTACTTTAGAAAGGTTTGTAACTGAACATTGTTAAGGACATGCAACGGGATTTCGAATAACAGAGAGTATAAGAGTATACCAGGTTTGAGTTTTCTGTGTGGGTGGTCAAAAGAAAGATTCCAGGAAGACGAATTGAACCTTGTGTAAAAATGTTGTAATCGAAAATGATAGCCGTTGGTCAACGACCTATTAAAGAGGTCGGCCCAACGCTATTAAATAGCCCAATATGCAATAGAAAATAATGGAGTAGTTTCTTGGTCAGACTCCTAGTCCGCCCCCGCAGTATTGCTCGTGCATATATATAGGGTGTACCGCAGCTAACTCACTACACCACTGATACTTTGGTCTCGTACTGATTGTCTACCAATAGCCTAACTAGAATAACACACCAACCCCATGTACCTGTAAACCCATGATTGCATTCCGGACTGTAATTAGCGGTTTACCATACACTAGGGTGTTATGCTTTCCCACGACGCTAACATAAATGATAAAAGACAAAATGCGTATAACTAAAATGTGTTAAGTAATAGGTACTGCTCAAGTATAAGATGCGGTTAAAGGTCCTTCCCCTTTCGGGTTTACCCGAATAACCATAATGAGAATAAGGTGTAAGTATCACACACGGTTAGCGGTCCTTCCCCTTTCGGGTTCACTCGCACAAATAACCGGTCAAATTTCTGTTCAAATCATTTGGCTCTAAACACTCATATTGATAGACTCTAAGTATTACACCGTTCCCCTCGGGTTAGAGGAATACTCTGACCCGAGTCGTACATGGGCAATGGCTTAGACCTCATGCGAGTTATCAATTAGTATGTTCATTGACCATGATGATGAACAAAATAATGAAAAAGTATAACAGGGTTTTGCTCAAAACGGGGAAATATGCATACAAGATATGCGTTCAAAATATATAAGTATAGTATAAAATTTCGATTCGAAAGAACAGTATAACATAAATCAAGTAAATCTCACAATTTGCACAAAATGAGAGTAAACGAGTTGAATTAATGCTCAAAATCAATGATGTAAGAATAACTGTTAATAAATAGTGCGAGGATAACCGCAAATAACGCGTAAGAATAACCGCAAATAAAAGAATAATGCGGGGATAATCATAAATAAGATAATGCGCGAACATAACTATAAATAAAATGGTGTAAGAATAAAATAATGAAATTTACTGCAAAATGAGAGTGCGCAGAACAGACGTATAGTCTACTGGCATGAGGGTTTTAAATTTAATAGTTTTACATATATGTATTATACGATAAAAGACATTTAGCAACATTCCGATAAGGATATGTCCAATATTTTGTTAGACCAAAAGTTTTGCGACTGAAAGAGTGCAAGTGTAAAAAGATAAAATTACGTTTATAAAAACGTAGTTTACTCGAACTTTGTGATATAGTTGAAAGAATAGTAGCAATGCATGAGAATAACTTTTTCTTACAAATCGAAGAATGTTTTAGATTCAAAACAGGTTCACATGAAAAGACTTTGTAAGTACACACTTTAATGTGTTTAAGAGAAGTCGAGTTGAAAATTGTTATCTGGCATATTATCAGTCGTAAATTTCTTTTCCCAAAAAATATATTGGATCCGTTATATGAAAACAAGAAGGTTTACATTTGACTTGTAAATATGCAAAACAAGTTTATAAAATGCAAGAGGAGACCATATAAATCAAAGGTGTTTGAAAAGACCAAGATTTAAAAATGGCGTGAATGATAAAAAAACCAACGAGTATGGCACGAAAAGCTTATAATTACATAACATATCTGAAAGCTGATTTCAAGCTTTGAAAAGAAGATCGAGTCACAACAAGGAAAAATGATAAAGATTGTGAACGTGTATGTTTCTAGTCTCCACTATAACCGGTATGAGGTTTGTGAAGGATCCTGGATGCCTTGACGTATTTTGAGAAATATAATTTTTCTGTAATTAAACATTTCTTTAACTTGGAAGTTAAAATTTCATTAAAGTTGAAAATTTTCGGTTTTTATGAAATGTAGAATGTTACCCGTTAGGATTAGGTAAGCTTGAAACCTTGGAAAAATTTACGAAATTTATTTATTGAAAGATCGTTTGTTTGTAAAGATCATTAAGGCATCTCTTTCGGCTCATAGTGTGCTATTTGTTTCTAGGCACAAGGTATAGGTTTTTTCAAGACTAGGTATTTGGGTTTTATGCTCTTGTAAAAAGACAACACAGGATAAGTTGCTAGGTTAATCGTTTTAGAGAGTAGTGTACCGGTGTGTATCGTGTAGATAGGCATTTATGTATGAATTTAGTCTGGCCAAAAAGAACTAACTAGTGATAGTTGGCTATGGCTTAGGACACTGGGTGTAGCTATACTGGTAAATTAGTATTGAGTAAATGAGGATATATTGTGTTGAGAGTGTTATGGATGCATAAGCGGTTACAAAAGGTCATAGTTTAGGGATATACCGTGACATCGATCAACTGAGTTTATAAACATACTGATATAAAACAGGTTGATTGATAAGTTTGGGAAATCATTTTCAATTTTAACTGTGTAATGACGCAACATTCCCAAAATCACACCTAGATACATGTTCCCAAAATCACATTCCCATAAGCATTACATGTTATCATTTGCATCACAAGTTGGGCTATACAGGGTTCCAACAGGTCAACCTCAAGGCCCATAGTCTAACAGTAGACACACTAGTTAATTCAAGGCCTCATTTAGTCAAATATTTCATACTAGACTATAGGAGTACCATGCAAAACCCTAACAGTGAGACATACATGAAACTGAACATACGTTTACAAATTGTTTCCCCTACAAGGACAAAATCAAACAATGTTCATGAACAAAGAGGTTGCCAACGTGTATTTTCGTAAACTAGTATATGTACGAATAATACGTCCACCTGTAACCTTGAACTTGATCTATCTAGACTTACATGAACATGTGAATTAAATAAATACACTAACACATATACATACATTCATACGGCTATGCATACACATGTGCATGTACACATTATAACACAATCCCATCAAATCCAAGGCATTTACCTGAATGGGATCATAGTCCACCTTAGTTAACCAAACTTACACTTGTTGACTTGCCTAGAATAACTTGTTCTTTCCCTATGCACTTTTCGGCTCACACATTCCCAAAGCAAGGGAAGTGTGCAATGTTTTGGACATTATATAAACCCTATAGAACACACTCACACCTTTGTGTATACATACATACATACATACATAAAAAAGAGTGAGAAAGTGACAAATACCACTCACACACATATACATACGATCATATATATGTACACCCACATGCCTTCTCATTCCTTAGTAACCATGCCTACCTAGAAACCCTTAAACCAAGGCTTAACACTAACATGGAACACACCTTTCCCACAAGCAATTCCCATGACATTTGACTCTCCATAAATACTCATATCTATCCAAATTTTCGGCTAAGACATTCCCTAGACAAACTACACTTACTTCAAGACAAAGCCACAAGTCAACTTATTTCACTAACATAACCTTTAACCTTTGCACTCCATGAAAGAGAGGCTTTGACTTACCATGTTTGTAAGCCCACCACCCAAGACCCTTCCATCTATCTCTCGGCTATATAAAAGGGCAAGACAACACCTTGTAATCACTCCACAACCTCTCAAAATCTCACTAACGCTTGGAAACCACTCCCTTTCCTTTTGACACCCTCGGCCGAAGATCAAGTCACACGGGAAGCCTATTTCGATCGATCAACATCAGCACATAGGTGTCCCAAGCCTCTACCTAGCACCTAGAAGCTTATTTGTGAGGAGTTAGCTTGTTTTTCTTATATATACTCGGCTATAAACTAAAGGTATAACACCCGAACTCTTTCCTTCTTTATAAAATCATTCGGTTACATTTGGTGGTCACCCGAAGCACACAACACTCGCACACTCCCTTAACAATAAGTTTTCCAAGATAAACTAACCTAAACACTTGAGTTTCATGTTAAAAGGTTCAATGCTATAGCCTATACATATTAACCCACATATACACGATCACAGACATCTTGGAGCCCTTACATGGACATACGCGTACACCCATACATACATTTGAATGTATGCGTGAGTGTATGGGGTCAAGGCCGGCCCAAATCTAAGCCAAAATCATTTAGTTTTGTAACATATGCTAAGTCATGTTTTGAGAACATGTGTTAAGATCAACAAGAACATGTGTTGACAACCTTAACACAATGATTTTCCTAGAAATCTATGTTAAACACCCAAATGTATGTACATTCAAAGACAAAGTACCAAAATATGTTAATTTTATGCAATATTGTAGTGAAATATGTCCATATCTTACCCTAGACTTACAAAATTGCGACATAACTGACACGCGGTAACATTAAGTAAGTCACAACATTTGTTTTGCCAAAAACAGAATAAACATGGCCACGTGCATATCAAAACGAACAATTAATAACACGTACGGTGTGTGACACCCGTGGATAGTGGTACAGAAGCGCCTAGTCCATAGGTGTTATAGTCGGGTGAACAGTTGCATGGTAGTTAGAAAGAAACATAGACTTAAAGTGCCTTTAAATGAACTTAGGGCATCCCCAGGACAAGCACACAGTGCCAGATTCTGTTTAGTTTAGCATCCAGACATCAAGTGAGTTTACACGGCCCCTTTTACAGTTTTTACATTTTTTCCGGGGGAAAAACATGCTTACATTTTTCAATTACAATGCATGACTATTATGTGAACATGAGACATTACGGTTAAGGATCCATTAAGCCCTCGTGTCATACATCATACCATAACCATTAGCTATGGACTTAGCTATGAAACACCGGAATAGATCTATTGGGTTGACACTCCCACTTTTGGTCAGTCGTTCTGACCGGATGACAGATATCAAAAGAGTGCTTGTATTTTACATTATTTCATTGTCTATAGTGTACAATGGGCGAGGCACAACATGTCAAGGTTTGGGTATGGGCTCATGTCAGATCACATATTGATTATTGCCCTAGCTAGGCAATGATTTAGTCTGTTTTGGATTACATGTCCATCATATAGAAAACTCGTGTACTCACCAACTTTATGTTGACCCGTATATTTTACATGCATGTTTTTCAGGAAATTAGCATGGAGCATGGAACTTGGGAAGGTCACGTGCGAGCATTTATGGGATACCACCCTTTGAACTATTGTTGTGACGTTTAAACCTAAACATTTTACACAATGGTTTTAATTTGAAAAATTAATGTTATGTTTTGTAAGACTTGGTTGTTAAATGGAAATCCCTGTTTTATTTTGCTCGTGTGACCTTTGTGCTTGGAAATCATTCAAAGTTACACCCCGTATTTCCGCCTTTGTGGGGTGTGACAGATTTGTATCAGAGCACGAGGTTATAGCGAACTAAGATTCTTTTGAGTCAAACTATAATCTAAACAAAATTGATTTTAAAATGTTTTCCAAAGGAAAAAGAAACACAACAATTATCCCTACGTGCTTCACAAGTTTCATGCCAGTTACATACTTCACACATTAGTAGATACACTAAGTATACTACATGATTTCTGACACACACATGTGTTCATTGATTTCCAGGATCATGGCACACCAAGATGACCCTATCATTCTCTTGGATTCTGAGGAGGAGGTAGTTCCGAATAGCCCTCCAGCCGACATTCTTCAGCAAGGTTATGAGCCCGATTCTAGTGACTCGGATGTCGAAGACGATCAGGTGCAGATTGATCACGCCTATCGGATGATGGGGAAGCCGTGCCTGCAGGTGAGGCACAGGAGGAGGAGGTTGCACCCCAGCAGCAGCCTAGTGGTTAAGTTTCTTTTTGGAGGAAATACTCTTTGAGGTGTGGATGGCACTCCTATCTCAAAAATATTTTCCAAAGATGTATAATATATAGATGGTTGAAACTAATCACCAAGGTATGGATACCACTCCTAACTTGGTGTTATCGTTTCGTTTGTGAAGTACGAGTGTCTTCTTCTCCAAGAAAAATAGCGAAAGAATAACGAGAAAGAATCATAGCAAAAATATCTTGAAGGAAAATATAAGAATAAAGAGAAATATACATGAGAGGACTCGCGTGACATCCGGCACTTTTCATTTTTATCTTCTATTCAACTTTGGTCCCTTATGTTTCTTGTATTCACATATTCCTTGTACTTCTATGTTTCGATTAAATAATAAAAGTTTGCGAATTTAATTTTTGAGACTATTTATCATCCGCTCGAACCGTTATCGTAACTGAAAACTTCATTTTTTTTAATAATGAATTTATATATTGTCGTAAAAAAATGGGTTTAAAAAAATATTTAAATGCTTGGAACTAGGTTTGAACCCATGTCCTAACTATTAACAAGCAAAAAACAAACCACCACACCACTTTAATGTTTGGTGTTATCCATGGAAACATTTTCTTCATAAACACACCCAAATAGTCACTTTAGTCAACAAGAAAGTCAAAACCCAATTCAACCAAGACTTTGAATCAGAAATTAATGCGCTTGAATCGATTTTGGAAACAATTGATGAGTGATTTATGATCAACACAATAATCCTCGTCATTGACAGCCATAAATTTCTATACTTCGACCAGATTCATGGTTAATTTTCATGATTTAAAACGCGTTTTATAAACCTTCCTAAAAACACAAATCAATCACCATCAATTCATGGTTAATAACCGACAATCGAACCCCCTATATAATCATACCTCTATTGCGACTCAAACCAATCAAATATCACTCTCTTTTACATCATAAATCGCTAAAAATTGAAGTCTTTGTGTTTCGGCTCCTTGTGCTCGATTTCATCATATCTAGGTATGTTTTCTTTTCAATTATTTCGTCCCTAAGAGTTGGTTAATCATATAGAATAAACGCCCCCATGAAGTCGTTCCTGATCTGCAACATTTCCTTGATCGATTGAATAAAGGTTAGGGTTAGGGTTTATATTACTTAATTTGGTGATTTAGAGGTTTTCAGGTTGTGTGTAAGTACAATATAAATCGAAGTTAAATCACAAACAAGAAACCAGACTAACTGGTCTGTGCATTGCTTAAAGTGCATACGCGGGTTCAAAACCCATCCTCAGCGTCTGGTGTTTTTTTTTTCTAATTTTGTTTTAATTAGATGTTTCAGCTTAATTATAAATTGATTTTGAAACCACTAAAATCAAAAACTTACACCCAGCTCAACTGGTTGGGCGTTGCACATTTTACAGAAAGGGTCCTGCGTTCGAAACCCATCCCAGGCACCCTTATCTATTTTTTTTTGTTGTTTGTTATATTATACATAATACACATTAAGCACTTATTATTTTCTTTTAATATCAAAGCAACTCCAAAATTTTTATGAAAATTATCCTAACATCTTGAGACCCTAAAGTTTATTTATAATTTTATTTTTCTGAAAAATAATTATTTATTATTTTTAATCTATTTAATTATCTTAAACCCTAATTAATTGATTAAAAATTCGTTTTTAATCATTTTAATACCAAAATTTTTGGGGATTATTTCTAACCATATAAAACTTTTTGGTAATTTTATTACCTATAAAAATAATATTTTTACCAATTTTTATGATTTATTCCTATTTAGTTAATTATATTCAATTAAATCCTGTTTTAAATGAAAATAATATGAAAAATTATTTTTAAAATTATTTTTCACTTACATCACATATTAAATACTGTTATAAAATGAAAATATCCTTTTTGCACTTTATTTGTATTTATTTCTAAATTATTACATTTTTATGTTCATAAATCAATTTAAAATATAAAAGATATCAAGATTATGAGTTCTATATTTATTTTCATATTAACTAAATAAAATCGTATTATTCAAATCCAAGTCATTCCATTGTTTGCGCTTTTAATTTATTTACCATGTCTTCATAATTCGAAATAATTAAAAGATTTTGAGTCTATAAAATTATCTTTAAATATTAAAATCACTCAAAACCAATTATAGTTTAATTCAAAAACCCTAAAATCCCCAAATTCTAGTCTAGAAACCCTAAGCGCCTAATCCTAGATAACTTAGACTTAAGTTCATTTCCTTACAAATTATTATTTATTCCTTTAGGTAAATCCTTTGGGATATTCTAATTCAAACTTTGTGGTTCGACATATTTCAAGTTATTACGCAAATGGTGAGTTTACATAGCCTCGTTTATGCAACTTTTTATTCTTAAAACTTTATGCTTTTATACTTGAGCAATTCTTCATATGTATCTAGTTGTAAATCTTTGCTGCCACATGTCATAGACAAAAACTTGTTAGACTTAAACTTAAACTTATATAATCATTAGCTTTGGCCAAGCCGGCGATATACAATGATAGATCTATTGGATTGACAACCCCACCTAGATTCGTTGACCATTTCTATGGGGAGCGCGGGTGATTGTTATCGTTCCAAACTTTATAAGGAGAACCATGGATGCGGGATGGACCTAAACTTTATAAGGAGAACCGGAGATGCTGGATGGACCTAAACTTTGTCGGATGATTGATTATGGGCATACTATCATTTGTGTTTTTGTTTCCACATTAGACTTTGATATACAATAGACATATGAATTGCTAAACTTTTGGAAACTTACAAACTTATTGTTAAACTAGGTCTATGTATTCTCACCAACCTTTAGTTGACCCCCCCCATCTTTCCAAACTTAACAGTTTCAGGGAACAGTGGTGCTTGAAGTCTATTGCTATCCCAAGAGGAGATTATTTGAAGTTATTTCTTATCATTGCATGTAAAATTTCAGTTTGTGACAATTGGATGTATTTAGTTTAAATTATATGGAATAAATGATTATTTAACATATGTATTGCCATGAGCTACCGAACAATCATCACTACGTGGCACCTCGATGTTTCCGCCATCGGTTGGGGTGTTACAGATTGGTATCAGAGAAATGGTTATAGAGAATTAGGTTATTAGAAAACTAATCTAGTCTATTACCCTAGGATTTTAACCAGTACTTGCTCTTCTTACTTGCAACTCCACTTGCTTCTCTTTTCTATCTCCTTCTCCCTACCTAAGCTCCTACAATATGATTACTCTCCATCACTGGATCTACCCTTAGACTAATAGGACAAATTCTCAGATCCTAACCTGAACTACCTTGATAATCTCGTCGAAGCTCTATATCCTAATAATGAACACGTGCAATCTGGAAAGGTGAACGTCTGTATTATGAGTTTTCTGTCTAGGTTTGGCATTGCGCATAAATCCGAATCAGACGAGGGACCCGGATGCCTACCTGGGAATTCTCGGGATGAGTGTTCACTTATAGGCTAAAGCATGTCTTCATTATCTTATTAAAATTTGGAAGCTTTGATAAGTCAACGTTTTCATTTATTTGTTTTAATTTATGAATAAATGATTACACTCAATCTCATTAAAACTAAGCTTTAAATCTCAAAATTTTACAGTTTAAGTCAATCCCATTTCATAATCATATATGGGTTTCACAATCACACTTCATCTTACCATCTTAGCCACTTGTTTGATTATCTTCAACACCCTACCCAAATCATATTATTGCCTTTGTCAACATGTTACATATTTTTAATCTTAGCATACCCTAGCACAACCCTAAAGATTTCTTAATATTGTCATATTTTCATCACCTATAAACTATGGAAAATACATATTTTTGTCAAAAGATGTCCTCAAACTTAATTCCTAAATTCAAATTTTTATTCATAGGCGTAAGAAAAGATTTCTGATATAATGTTTTAATCACTTAATAGAACCCTAATCTTCAAAACCCAATGTCGTGTTTCAAATCTCTGGCTAACTGGAATAATCTGATTTAAGCTCACTTAATATGTACTATTTAAACGACTTTTGCTTTATATACAAAACCAATTTTGAAAAATAGATTCTTCCATCCACAGGGACAAAATTTTGTCTCCAATTTCCCCATTGACACCTACTTATTTTCAACTTGTTCGAACGTTTACAATTTTTGGTATTTACCATAATCATGTTTTCTCATACGCTGGATTTTAATATTTGATTCAAACCCCACGATTCATGCTGCTAAATAATCTCCTTATTACTTGTGCCTCTTTGAAAACCTATAAAATAAACCCTTTATTAACTATCTTCACATTCACCATCTTTCATAACCTTGATGTTACTTTGGGTTATTCATCATCCTCTTAAGAACTAAATTCATATCCTTTACCTTCTTGAACAAGAACTTGACCTCCATAATAACCATACTATTGAAAATTTGATTGCTTGTTGCATAAAACCTGATTCTTAGTGATACATGAGGATTTGATTATCTACTATATTTGAACATTTGATTATTCATGATACTTGAAAACATGGAATATGAACTATTTGCTAAAATCACACCTAGAGTCATTAACCTTGTCTAGGGCAACTCAGCTACAACTCGCATGCTATACTTGATACTTGATGCAAACTTGCTTGCATATATGTATTACCAATTTGCAACTTATGTGTTAAGCCGAAAACAATTGTTACACTTATTCTACAACTGGTAGAGGTTGGAGTACCTGCTCAACAGTTGGTAGAGTTTCCAATAACCTGCTTAACGATTGGTAGAGATCATCATGCCTGCTCAACAGTCGGTAGAGGTTTTAATAACCTGCTCAACGACTAGTAGAGGCCATTGTACCTGCTCAACAATCGGTAGAGGTTCCTACTCACCGCTGGTAGAGGTCTTCTTGCCTACACAACAGTTATACTCATTAATACAAAAACTTAGTCGTAAGGTTGTTGTGTATTATTATACGTGTTTGTTTGGAAGGACACAAAACCCTAATGTAAGGTAAATTGGTTATTGCGGTCCGGAACGTAATCATGAATTTACGGGTACGTTAAGGTGGTGTGAAATTCTATCAAGGTTTTGGTAGATACCCAGTACATTTTCGAAGTATCAGAGGTGTGGTGGGTTATCTACGGTGCACCCTATACGTAAACACTAATGATGCATCGAAAATGAGACTGTGGGTCAAACCAATAATAAACCCTAGTTACCTCGTAGTTCATTTAGTCTTTTCATAGTCATCTCATGCATTTCTCTTCGCATTCCTCAAACTTAAGTTTAGTGCTCCATAAGACTATTATCACAGACCAATGTCACTCAAAACCTTGATCATGTTACTTCTAAACTTTTACTATACTCTAAACCATAGTCACCCTAGCTTGTACCATGTACCATGTACCTTCACCTACTCCCAATGGCCTCTCCAACATTAATTTCGGGATGAAATTTTAAAAAGTAGGGGAGACAATGGCATCCGTCACTTTTCATATTTATCTTCTATTCAACTTTAATCCCTTATGTTTCTTGTATTCACATTTTCCTTGTATTTCTAAGTTTCGATTTAATAATAAAAGTTTGCGAATTTAATTTTTACGACTATTTATCATCCGCTCGAACCGTTATCGTAACTGAAAACTTCATTTTTTTAATAATGAATTTATATATTGTCGTAAAAAAATGGGTTTAAAAAAATATTTAAATGCTTGGAACCAGGTTTGAACCCATGTCCTAACTGTTAACAAGCAAACAACAAACCACCACACCACTTTAATGTTTGGTGTTATCCATGGAAACATTTTCTTCATAAACACAGCCAAATAGTCACCTTAGTCAACAAGAAAGTCAAAACCCAAATAAACCAAGACTTTGAATCAGAAATTAACGCGTTTGAACCGATTTTGGAAACAACTGATGAGTGATTTATGACCAACACAATCATCCTCGTCATTGACAGCAATGAATTTCCATATTTCGACCAGATTCATGGTTAATTTTAATGATTTGAAACGTGTTTATAAACCTTCCTAAAAATACGATATAATCACCATCAATTCATGGTTAATGACCGACAATCGAACCCCCTATAAAATCATACCTCTATTGTGACTCAAACCCACCAAATATCACTCTCTTTTACATCATAAATCGCTAAAAATTGAATTCTTTGTGTTTCGTCTCCTTGTGCTCGATTTCATCATATCTAGGTATGTTTTCTATTCAATTATTTCGTCCCAGAGAGTCGGCTAATCATATAGAATAAAAGCCCCATGAAGTCGTTCCTGATCTGCAACGTTTTCTTGATCGATTGAATAAAGGTTAAGGTTAAGGTTTATACTACTTGATTTGGGGATTTTGATGTTTTCAGGTTATGTGTAAGTACAATATAAATCGAAGTTAAATCACAAACAAGAAACCAGACTAACTGGTCTGTGCATTGCTTAAATGAAGTGCAGACGCGGATTCAAAACCCATCCTCAGCGTCTGGTCTCTTTTTTTCTAATGTTGTTTTAATTAGATGTTTCAGCTTAATTATAAATTGATTTTGAAACCACTAAAATAAAAAACTTACACCCAGCTCAACTGATTGGGTGTTGCACATTTTACAGAAAAGGTCCTGGGTTCGAAACCCGTCCCAGGCATCCTTATCTATTTTTTTTGTTGTTTGTTATATTATACATAATACACATTAAGCACTTATTATTTTCTTTTAATATCAAAGAAACTCCAAAATTTTTATAAAAATTATCCTAACATCTTGAGACCCTAAAGTTTATATTTATAATTTTATTTTTCTGAAAAATAATTATTTATTATTTTTAATCTATTTATTTATCTTAAACCATAATTAATTCATTAAAAATTCGTTTTTAATCATTTTAATACCAAAATTTTTGGGGGATTATTCTAACCATATAAAAATTTTTGGTAATTTTATTTCCTGTAAAAATAATATTTTTACCAATTTTTACGATTTATTCCTCTTTAGTTGATTATATTCAATTAAATTCTGTTTTAATTGAAAATAATATGAAAAATTATTTTTCACTTACATCACATATTAAATGTTGTTATAAAATGAAAATAACCTCTTTGCACTTTATTTTAATTTATTTATAAATTATTACTGATGTATTGCAAAATACATCGGTTATTTGTACATATTTTGCGTCGTTATCGAGTCAATGTGTGTCGTTTATATATATTTTTCAGTTTCTATTTAGTATTTTATGTGTCACAAAAATCCGGATGGCAAAAGAGGCAAATTTATGCATAAACGGTTCTTTACGAGGTCACGAATGAATCACAAGCGAACAGAGAAGATAAAAATAAATAAAATTGAAAAGATCACCCCGTCGTGTCACACGACCACATACCCAAAATCCTGTCGTGTGATGCGGAGCCTTCCAGATATAGCAAAAAGTCCATTCTACCCCTGCCAAGTTGAGATAATTACCCTTACATGCCCCCGTCAGTTTTGAGTGCATCGTGTCACACGACCACTTAACCAGAATCCCGTCGTGTGACACGATGGCCATCAGGAAGCCGAAAGTAGTGTTTTTTCAAGCCCAAATCGAATTTAAAAACCCTAAATCGTGATATTATGCTTGATTCTTGACTTTTGGACAAAAATAGAGCTGCTCAAGGTGATTCCAAGGCAAGAAAAGGGCAAGGTTCGAGATTGGAAGCTAGAGTATCGACTTCCTCGGGTGTTCATCATTCGGTTTAGTTGTTTCTTAGTTTTTTCTCATTCAAACTCATGTTGATTGATATTATGAACCTTTTAATTTCTGTTTTGATGATGTTTTGTGGCTAAACTTTTATAGCTACCTAGACTAAGACAAATAACTATGTTTTGATTTGCGTTTTCTATGGTTTTCTGGAACTTGTTTTGGATTTAATTCAGTAAAGATTTTGATTTCTCTAGATCTAGTGTATGTGCGTATTTATTATTTTCTTATTGTCACTTATTCACTCCACTGGCACTTTTGTGAATGTCTTTCATGTATGAGTGCTAGTTAGGTTGCAGACTTTGTGTAGCAACTAGTTTATGGTCAATAGTCTCGAGTTTACCATAGGAGTGATATTTGGTGGTTAGAAGATTTTAGGTATTCTTCCAAGTTCAATAGCTGTGAGGTGAGGACTTGTTGGTATGCACTACGCCAAAATAGGCTTACGGCCACACTTTTTCAAAAATCGCCCTGCCACGCTTTCGATTAAATGTGTGGCTGAATGTCATTAATAACATTTCAAAACCTTGTAGCCTATTTTTAGCCACACATTTATATATTCATGTCACCATTGTATAGTAGATTAACATATTTAGCGACACTTTAAGAAAAAAATGTGACATTTACTAGCTACATCAAAAAAGTGTGGCCAAATATGACACACTGTCATAGTATTTGTTTGATTTTTATTCATGTGACAAAATAAACACACCTTTTTAAGCTATTAGTCATGCTTTTACAAACAAATGTGGCATTTACTAGCCACGGTTGGAAAGTAAGACCAAATTTAACAAACCGACATGGTATTTTTTTTATATAATGTGACTCAAAAGCTAATAGACATGGCCACTTGTATTAGTTTGCGTGACCGAAGTTAATAGCCCTAAAATTTTTAATTCCCGCTACCTATTTCACTCAATTTCACTCTCCCGCTTCTGTCAAAATATCTCAACCCTACCCCAATTTTCACCCTCCTATTTCTCTCAAAATAATTGAGCTCTTTATGCCACTACCATTCCCTCTCTCCGGTAGCTTTGCTCCTCCGACCAAAAGAACGTCATCCGATGGAAGCGTGAACAACATCGGATACTTATTGATGTACGATTAGTCTTTTAAGACGATTTCTTCTTAGAGGGGTGCGCACATAGATCGTACACTCATTGTTCATAAGACCTCCGCTTCCTCAAAATAGATGAGAATGAGTCTGAAGTGGTAGGATATTTGAGATGTATGGTGTCATAGATGTGTTTCATAGGGATGGGTGGTGGATCGGTGGTGATGAACGCGATTGTTGAGGCGAAGTGAGGACATATATTGTTTCATTTGAAAATCCCTTTAAGGAATTTGATTTTGAATCGTCAGATTTGATTTAACGTTAACCAGATTGATTGTGGTTGATTAGTACTACCGAAGAAGGTATATTCAGCTTTTGATTGTAGAACTTGATTAGGTTTTAGTTAGTTAGTTTATGTTTTTAATGCAAATGTTGATACGATTTAGGTACTTTGTGCCTGGACGAACATTAGGGTTCGTTCATATATTACATAAATGGAATAGAGTTTTGATAAGTGGGATTATGGTTTTACTACAATAATTTGGGTATATCATCGTTGTTAATACTAAACCCGTGAGGTAAATGATGACAACCACCATAAGAAAAGAAAGCAATTAGTTTTCTGACTTGTAGTAAGTAATTCAAGATTTTTTAAACATTTTGCAAAGTTTTCATATTTATTTTACCATTTGAAGGCATTAAGCAAAGTTACAGGCTACAATACCAATTGATTTGCTAACTTGGTTTTAAGCACAAAGGCGACGGGGTCTAAAACCAAAGCGCAAAAGCGGTGGGCTATTCATATGCGAGGCGCAAGACTAATATATACAATTTTTTTTATATATGTTATAGGTTTTTAGCATCATTTACCCAAAATATAGATACAAATAAGGTTTACATATGATTTAACTTAAATGTACAACATTTTTAGATACATGTATAACAATTTTAAGCAGAAAAACACCTCGTGTAGGAAAAGTGCTTTTTTATTGTGCCTTTTTAGCCTAAAAAGCGCGCTTTTCATGCGCTTTTTGCGCTTTTCATATGATGCTCGCCTAGTGTTACATAAGGCGCACAGATTGGCGCCTAGATGCGCTTCGCGCTTAAGCGCACCTCGAGCGCGCTTTTTAAAACCAATTTTGCTAAAAGGTACTAAATTAGTTTTCTTTGTTTTTTAACAATAGAAAACTGTTGCTGCTTCAAAAATGTTGACACCAACTTGACCTGTTGGCCAAATGCATTGGGGTAATTGCCATGGCCAAAAAAATTGTTCTTGCTAAACATTCTGTTGACTACCATTTGAAGGTGAGATTTTTTTTATTTTAATTCTCTCTACATTTGATCTGTGGTTGGTATTCAAGATTTACATTCTTGTTAAATTTCTCTTACCTTCTGTCTCTCATGTTAAGGATATAAACTATCCATGTTCTCACATGGACATATATTTTTATTGATATTGTTGTGTTGGTATGCTATAAACAGGTTAATTATGAGTGGGCTCTACAAAACAGGTAATTTCATGCTACTGCTTACTTTTTTGGTTACTAATAATGGAACATTTTGTAATGTGAAGATGAATTTTAGAAGAAAATCTTTAATATACATTAAATACTGCAGGAGATGAGGGTCATCAAGATTCGTATTCAGATTTAGATGATATAAACAAGATGCTTTTTTGCAATTGTTCAAGGGACTTAATGAATGGCCCTTATATCATATTTTTTATTATCCCAATATATTTGATGATTCAAGTCGCTAAGGCTATGTCTCGCTTATGTCTACCTAATATGTATGGACTATCAGTTGTGTTTGTAAACCATGGGGATCGAGCTATCAAGCCGTTACTTTGTTTAAAAAAGGTACTCACATGCATGAGCTACTATTTGTTCTATCAAGTTTACCTCTCTATCTCTCTATGTATTAAGATTTGTTTTCATATATATGTTTTAGGTTCCCGATGTTTCTGTGATCCTTAACAACTCTTTATCAAGTAACCAAATATTATCTTCAAGAAGTCATAATAATAATGGTAAAGGAAAGGGCCACTAAAGACCTTATTCTTGTAAATGCTAGCAAAGGTTAATTTTTGTTTTTTCATATATACATTGACTGTTGTAGGCGTTTTGTAAAGATTGTGCTTTTGCTCCCCTAAATGTAATATGCAGTAGAACATAAAATATATTGAAGTTTTTGTGCACTTCTTACTTTAAATTTTGGTTTACATAGTGACTGCTTATACTACCAAAATACAGTGTAGAGCCAGCGATGGAGATGACGCATCCTCGCCGCCTCTACCTACAACCTCCAGATCGACAACAAGAACATTGCCTCCCCACGCCATCAGCAAAACCAACAAAGAGGAAATGACAAAACGGTAGGAAATATATTTATTATACATTGTTTATTATATTTTTGATGGTTTGTTATGCATTAGCTGGGTCTCATATAACTCTAATTTTCAAAAGATGTAACTTTACCACAAAATTACCCTAATAGCCCAAATAATGAAAAGTTTTATCTGTTGAAATTCGAGGTTTTTTGTTTATTTCGGTTGATGATCAGTATGGGCATCCTTGCTGGGTTTAGTTCAACTAAACAAAAACCGATGGGAATGATGTCAGAGACTCAGAGCAGTAAATAAACGAAAGCCACACCAATACATGAACCGCCGTGGTGGGTTCAGTCACCTATTGCCTGCTGAAGTGCACAGCTACATCACCGTAATGATATTATTTGGTATGAACACAAATCTATCTTGTTGATTGTCTGTATGTAATCAGGTGAAAAAAGTTAGGATTATCAAATGGCTTCAACATTAGAAGTTGATTGCTAAAACCGGGTCAGAAAATCAACCTTATGGTTGGACCATATTTCATATCAATTTGGTATAAAAAGCTAATAACACTCCTGGGCCCCTGGCCCATTTCCCATGTCATATTACCTTTGAGTTCGTCATATAACGTTGTGTTAACTAATGATGTAATATACATAATTTCTTAGAACGGTTGAAAATAAACTAAAAGCGAACCTGATTGTTCATAAGTGGGATTTATATATGTATTCTCTGGTAAAACAAGTGGTTTCACTAGTATGCCCAAAAGCCTTAAGAATTAAAGTGACACCCGTGTCTTGATTGTCCTAGCCAATGATGGTAAGTGTTTACTAGCATCTGTGAGTTTCTGTTAATATATTAAATTAGAGCTGTATTATTAGTTAAAGCTTAGTGGACAAAACCATGTTTGGATTTTGGTGTCATTGTGTAATAAGTTTGCTTGTTTTTTCTACATCATGGCTAAGTCAACCTTATAATAAGTTTGCTGCATGGTTTCTATGATTGAAATTTATACATAAAAAGTTGTATACTTTGTGTCCACCTGGTTCTGGCTTCCAGACATGTTCGATTCCTTCTACTAAAGCAATCGACTATTGTTTGTCATGGTTCCATATTTAGTTTATAGTTGTCAGTAAATTCTATTCTTTACTTTATTATTTGGTTCAAAGGTTATGCTGCCAAAGAGTATTAAAGATGCTTCCAGGTCTTTAATAATCAAGATCAAAATCACTTGGTTATTGACATAGGTTTGGTAAAGACCTTGTCAAGTCCACTGTCATGGTGATCAGCTATAACTAGAACATGCTGCTCTGTTTTATGTGCATGTACAAAAACTCAAACATGTTGCTTTTATTGGCTCGGGTGGTACTAATACCAGCATAATGCACTTGAAATATAATGCTTTTATTGGCTCTAGTTTCATATCTTAATGTATTACATTGTTATTACTCAAAATTTGCGTTGTTTAATTGTTGATTGCAGGGGTACTGTGATGACATACGGTTAGGATAGAGACTTCAAATTTAATGAAGAGTAATTTGCAACACTTCCAAGTCCAAACGAAGTGAGTATGCGGATTGTGGACTTGAAGAAAACAAACCTACCAATAGTTCTTAGTTTATCTGTACTGCCATTTTCCTTTACAACTATTGCAATTAAACTCATGTATAGATTTTGGATTATTATTGTTAATATCATTTGATTTTTTTATGATTTCTCATGTTTGCTTCTTTTTTTTACAAAAAAATTGAAATTAAAATGGCTAATTATACGAAAATGGCCACATAGAAATACAATAAATATATGTGACCAAAGGTTAGTCAATAGCTACAATAAATACAAAATGATTTCATGTGGCTTTACGTAACCATTAGCCACATCATCGTCACTTAGTTTTAATTTTGTGTGACAAAATTATAGCAAATGTCATAGGGATAAAAAATGTGTGACCAAAGGTTAGACAATAGTCACACTTACAAATAACATTTTTTTTGGCGTGTCTATAAATACTTTTTTGCCACATTTATATTAAATTTATGTCACTATATAATAGAAACGACCACACTTATGCTAAACTCAAGTGACTGTTGATACCATTTAGCCACACTTAATGGAATAGATGCTTGATTACAACAACTCTTTTGCCACAGTTTTTTTAAAATGATGTGGCTAAAATAAACGTTTTAATGACTGTATAATAGAAACAGCCACTTCCAATAAATTCATGTGGCCGTTGCAACCCTTTAGCCACACTTAATGGATAAAATGCTTCATTCAAGCAAGAATATTGGTACCCTTTGGCCACACTTTTAAGTGTTATGGCCACTAAATGTGAATGTGGTCATATGATACCTATGATGACTCGACCTTTGGTCACACTTGAGTTGGAAAAAAAAAGTGTGGCGGAAGGCATACGGTCACACTTTTTTTGTGTGGCCGAAGGCCTATTTTGGCGTAGTGATGTCTAGGTTGTTAGATTGCTAGGTTAGAGGCTTTGTGAGAAGATCTGCTTAGTTTCCCTTTCAACTCTTGCATATCAAGTTAGATATAGGCTTCAATAATTACCCCTTGCACCTAGTGTAATGAGGCTTTCGCGCTGTGAGGTAGATTGTCTAGCGGGTAATTGATCATAAGAGTTAGATAACCTGTGAAGGTTTGTACTCCAACCGGTAGTTTAACAGCACAAAAATATTCTAGGGTTTCCCCTTGAGAAGGGTCGAGGGTGTCTAGTTTATTCTTGATGTTTAGTATTTTAAGATCCCGGTTCCAAATCAGTTCCATAACCATAGAAGCTTATCAGGCATAGTTAGGAGTCTGGTCTAGGTAGTGTCTTATCATCATCTGAATTCAGCCTAGCTCAATTATCGTTTTTAGTTCAGTATACTTAACCTTAGTTAATCTCTATTTTATTGCAATTTAGTTTTTAGTAAACCCCCCCCCCCCTTTTAATTAATAAATCATTTTATTTTAGTTTTAAATAAGTTTTTGAGTCTAGTTACCGTTTTCTATTAGAGCCTCGTGGGTTCGATATCCGAACTTACTTTAGCTTTACTAGAGTTGATAGGTTCGCTTGCCTGTTAGTAGTTTAGTTTTAGAGAGTCTAGAGTATTACTAGGTGTCTAGTTTTTTGGTTTAATTTAGTTATTTTTATTAAACTACTTTTAGCACATCAATTACATTTTTATGTTCATAAATCAATTTAAAATATATAAGATATCAAAATTATGAGTTCTATATTTATTTTCATATTAACTAAATAAAATCGTATTATTCAAATCCAAGTCGTTCCATTGTTTGCGCTTTTAATTTATTTACCATGTCTTCGTAATTCGAAATAATTAAAAGATTTTAAGTCTATAAAATTATCTTTAAATGTTAAAATCACTCAAAACCAATTATAGTTTAATTCAAAACCCTAAAATCCCCAAATTCTAGTCTAGAAACCCTAAGCGCCTAATCCTAGATAACTTAGACTTTAAGTTCGTTTCCTTACAAATTATTATTTATTCCTTTAGGTAAATCATTTGGGATATTCTAATTCAAACTTTGTGGTTCGACATATTTCAATTTATTACGCAAATGGTAAGTTAACATAGCCTCGTTTATGCAAATTTTTATGCTTAAAACCTTAGGCTTTTATACTTGAGCAATTCTTCATACGTGTCTAGTTGTAAATCTTTGCTACCACATGTCATAGACAAAAACTTGTTAGACTTAAACTTAAACTTACATAATCATTAGCTTTGGCCAAGCCGGCGATATACAATGATAGATCTATTGGATTGACAACCCCACCTAGATTCGTTGACCATTTCTATGGGGAGCGCGGGTGATTGTTATTGTTCCAAACTTTATAAGGAGAACCGTGGATGCGGGATGGACCTAAACTTTATAAGGAGAACCAGAGATGCGGGATGGACCTAAACTTTGTCGGATGATTGATTATGTGCATACTATCATTTGTGTTTTTGTTTCCACATGTAGACTTTGATATACAATAGACATATGAATTGCTAAATTTTTGGAAACTTACAAACTTATTGCTAGACTAAGTCTATGTATTCTCACCAACTTTTAGTTGACCCCCACCCCCCATCTTTCCAAACTTAAAAGTTACAGGGAACAGTGGTGCTTGAAGTCTATTGCTTATTTGAAGTTGTTTCTTTTCATTGCATGTAAAATTTCAGTTTGTGACAATTGGATGTATTTAGTTTAAATTATATGGAATAAATGATTATTTAACATATGTATTGCCATGAGCTACCGAACAATCATCACTACGTGGCACCTCTATGTTTCCGCCATCGGTTGGGGTGTTACAACTCGTAAATGTAAGCTTAGTTATAGAGTAGGCTAAAAGTCATTCTAATAACCTATTTTCAATAACCACCGCTCTGATACCAATCTGTAACACCCCAACCGATGGCGGAAACATCGAGGTGTCACGTAGTGATGATTGTTCAATAGTTCATGGTACTAAAGTGTAAATATTGATACATTAATTATGTAGTTTATTACATTGAAAGAAAAATAAAAGATACAATAATACTAAAGTGACAACTAAAACTGAAATACAATGAATCCAAAATCTAAGTAAAAATTCCAAAAGCATAAAAGTCATCTCATAAATAACCTGAAACATGTACGAAAATAGTATATGTCAATACAAAATGTATTGGTGAGCATACCCTGTTTTGAATACATATAGTATAAAAGTGTTTAGCAATTCATGTGCGGTACCATTTGCAATTATGTAATAAGTAATATCCGTTCAAAATCAAACCTAAGAATCAAGTATCAAGAATCAAGAATAAAACAACCACTTTGAAAACCATTTTTGAGTATAATGAATCACATAACAATGACCAAGGACTTAACTTGAACACGTAAGTCAACAAGGGGGTATATACCATAGTACTATTCATTAAAATGTCAGGCCCTCAAATGTTAATGATTTTGACAAGTCATAGACACACAAATTAACGTAAAGCAAACACACATGAGAATTGCATTTAGTGAAAGAATAACATTTAGTGTTAATAGCCCCAAAAGAGTAAAACAAGAAAGGGGGAAAGATATACTCACAGTTTTGCTAATTGGTAAATCCAACAAAGTTCGTCACAAAATACTTGGGAATTTCGAAGAACTCAACCTATATGTATAAGAATACTAATGAGGAAAGTGACTTAAAAAGTGTAAGGTATCTAGGGTTCTAAGGCATTAGGGTTTTCTAAGCTTATGTAGGGAAGATGAAGTTTTATGGTAACTCGAATTTTAATAATAATTTTGAATTCAAAAAGTATAACATGATTTAAGTTCAAATACATGAGTAAAAACATAATTTATTATTATTTGAATATTTTATATAAAAATATACCAAGTAATTGATTAAAGATTTTAGTTAATCGACATAACTAATTTATGAAGTTACAATAATTTGAAATTAAATACATAAATATATAAAAAATAAGTTAACATTAGCACTTATATTTTCCACAAATAATAGTATTTCTGTTTTATAAATAAAATATTTATAACACATATTTTTTATAATTTATATCGAAATAAATGATTTATTATGACTAATTAAGTACAAATAAAATCAAAAATACAAGATATGGTCCAAAATTAATATTTTTATGAAAAATAATTATTTTCTGATTTAAATCAATGAAAATAATTTTCTCATAATTTTTCTAAAATTATTTATATTTAAAATTAATTTAATGCATTTAAATCATATTTAAATGATTAAAAATATGAAAATCAATAAAATAATTTTTTTCTGGACTAATAATTTTTATTTCAGTTCATGATCATTAGGGATAATTTCCCAAAATGTTTGAGACTAAAAGCATTAAAATGAATTTTTAATCTATTAATCATGATTAAAACAATTTAAATTAATAAAAATACTAAAATAGTTTATTTTTCATAAAATAAAAATGTGATAATTTTTTTAGGGTGTCAAAATGTTACACCTAAATTTTCATAATTTTTGGATCAAAAATGAGTTTAATATGAATATTCTAAGTTTATATGAATAAATGATTATTTATAGTTTAAAGAAAATAATAAATAAGAAAAAAAAAAGACGAAAATGAGGGTAGGAGCCTGGGTTCGAACCCAAATCATGACTAACACACACACTACCACTACACCACAAGCCTGACTTTGTTAAGAAACTTAACTTAAAACATATTTATATTATATACAAAACTTCATCTTCGTCTCCAAATCATGACCACACCCTAACCCTAACCCAAAATTTTAATCACACGATACAGAAACATTTAGACACCGATTATATGGAGATTTAACTTAGAAAGGATTGATGAACAAAATGGCATGTCAAAACGTACATAGAAACACATGGAGTGACCGAAATTGAAGTAACAGGGCCGCGAACTATGATCCGGAATTTGAAAGTTCACAGGTCACAATTTGGATGCTTTTTATGTGGGTTTTAGTCGAGAAAAGGTGCAGTAACGATATAGAATCAACAATTAGGATTGTTAAGTAAAACGGATGATTTTATTAACATTTAAAATTCCGGTCGGTTACATGTATAAAGTCTGGTTATCACTCGGATTTAAACGCGTTTAAATGCATTAATATGGTTGTGCGTGGTAATGAATGAGTGGAGAAAATGATTTGGCATGAGTTTAAACGGTTAACATTCATAAAAAACGATTTTTATTGATTCTTCGGAAAAACTCACTGGATGGAAATTGAAAACTGCTGGGTAAAAGGTTATAGGAGGGAATAAGGGTTTCAAAATTTTAACTTTCAAAGTTAGACACTATTGGTCCCTTAACATGCAAATGAGTTAATTGTATTATCTAACTGAGTTAGCTTTTCCTTTTATAAACTTAACCAGACAAACCCATTTTAAATCAAAACTTTATCTTTTTTAAACTAACATAATATAAATAGGACTTTTATAAGATCACATGATTATACAATTATGGCACGTTTTATATGTTAGCACATATGTATACAAAAAGTACACATACATTTTTTTAAATAAGAGGTATATAAATAAAATAATAATCGACGAGGGCTAAAGGTGAAGCTTCAAAATAGATAAAGGGCTAAAATTCACAACTTGCTAAAATATAACGGTGTAGCTTGTCACACGTGTGCTGTATGCATAAACAGGTGATTTATCAACTTTTCTCAATAACTCATGCTTTACCAGAATGGGGGTATAGTGTGTGCAAAATGTCTAATTATGAACAAGAAATGACAATAATAAATCAAATGCGTATGGATGTTGACCTGGATCGTTGACTGGTGTCACAACAAATTTGTTGTGTTCAAGGCCAAAGTTGAAAATCAACTTAACCGAAAGATAAAAAAGGTAAGGAGCGATAGAGGTGGTGAGTATGTTTCACCTTTTGCTGATCTTTGTGCAAAAAGTGGAATCATGCATGAACTCACACCTCCTTACTCACCACAATCAAATGTCATGGCGGAACGGAAAAACCGAACCTTGAAAGAAATGATGAATGCAATGTTGATAACCTCTGGGATGAGCGAGGACATGTGGGGGAAGTGCTGTTATCAGCAAATTTCATTCTAAATTTAATTCCCCGTAAGAAGAAGGACGTAACACCGTATGAATTATGGAAGGGAATCAAACCATCATACAAACACTTGTGAGTGTGGGGTTTCCTAGCTAAGGCGGTTGTTACACCACCAAAACGTCTTGTTATACGACCCAAAACTGTAGATTGCGTGCTCATTGGATACACTCATTTTGGTGGTCCACTTCGTTTTCTTGTGCATGACTCGAAGAATCCTAGAGTGTCTAACGGCACTATATTGGAATCTAAGGATGCCTCTTGGTTTGAGCACATATTCCCATGCTTGGAAAGGCCTAAAATGGGTTCTCCAAACCCATTTGATGAGAGTGTTCTAGATGATGAACCGGGCCCATCAAACCCAACTAGGGAATGTTTTATAAGGGAAGAGGTTGCAAATGATGAACCTCAAATTGATGAAGGTGAAATTCGAAGGAGTAAACGACAAAGGATTGAAAAATCCTTTAGTCCAGATTTCCTCACTTATATGGTTGAGGATGAACCACAAACTTACCAACAAGCGGTAAATTCCTCGGATGGACCTCAGCGGAAGGAGGCCATAAAATGTGAAATAGATTCTATTTTACAAAACCGCACCTGGGAGCAAGTGGATCTTCCTACGGGATGCAAACCACTATGATATCTATGGATTTTCAAGAAAAAGATGAAGCCAGATGGCACCATTGATAAATACAAGGCAAGGTTGGTGATCAAAGGATATAAACAGCGAGAAGGCGTGGATTATTTTGACACATATTCGCCTGTAACGCGAATAACATCCATCAGGATGGTTGTGACAACCGGCAACTTCCGATCAATACTGATTTGATTTTAATCATTCGAAATAATTATTTATTATAAATATTGTTAATTATTAAGTTTCGGAGGTTAACATGTCATTTTAACAATAGAAACCGTGATCAAATCTTATAACGCGATTTAAACGCGTGTGTCGAACGCATGCGTTGGATGACGAATATAATCTTATGCTTGCTCGGTTTTGTTATATTTTTAATTTCGAATAAAACCAGCTAGTTTTTGTGATTAGTTGTTGACCTTAAATATAAACCAAGACATTTATGTTTAGAACGGCTTTGATACGCGGTATACCCCACCTACCAACAAACCCTAACTATAAAAAAACCCCCCACTTCTTCCCTCTCTTTTCATTCTTTGTAGCCGCCACCCCCAATTAAACCCTAACTCTCTCTCTCTCTCTCTCTATATATATATATATATATATATATAATATATATATATCTATCCCTCTCTCACTCTCAACTCTTCCTCTACATGGTAGCGGCCACCGATGGTTGTGGCCAAGGCTGAGGGACCTCGAGATCGGACTGTTTTGCAGTAGTAGGCGACGACCAGTGGCTCTGTGGGTCAGGATATGTGGTTGCATATGGTGGTCGTAGTGCTAGGTGACAGCAGGGGTTTGATGGTGGTGGTTTCCGGCATGTGGTTTAGGGTCGGCTGAAGGTTTTGGGGTCTTTTATGACGGTAGGTAGCGGTGGTTCATGGTGGATGATGGTTCAGTGAGGCGGAGTCTGGTTGTGGTAGCTGGTGTTGATCATGGGGTCGGGCCGGGTGTCATGGTTGCTCTCGATGGTTTGTGGTTTTGTGTTTGGTTTTAAGTTTTGGGCCAGATCTAGATCTCCGTTCGTGGGCTGCTCGTTTGTTCAGTTGGTCTCGGGTCAGGTCTTGGCTCGAGCTTTCCTCGTGGTTATGGCTATGGTTTGGGTCATTTAGGTCTAATTCAGGTTCGAATATATATGGGTAGGGGCTCGGTTTGGTCAACTACCGGTCAGAGCTGGTTAATCTGGAAAGCTTTCGGTTTGGGTTCCATTTGGATCTCGGGACTCGGGTCAGGTGTTGAGCGGTCAACTAGTCAACCTCGGTCATGCGGTTCGGTCCGGTCAAACATGCAGTCAACATTGGTGAAATCTGATCAGCGATCGAGATGCGCGCATACGATTTGGTATACTTGAATTCGTATTCATTATTATTGTAGATGTTATATATTTATAAATATATTGATACGGGCGAAATAGTTTTAACTCGCCGACTAACCGAATAAAAATAATAAACAGAAAGTATATATTATATATCGGACGATTTGGAAAATGGTTAATTTGACGTGACTTATGATAACGAACATTGGACTAAATAACACTGGACTATATTGTCGGACTATATTTTATATATATTGATATATATATATATAAGTATATATAAGTATCAAAATGTATAGAGTCTCGTGAATCGGAATTGTGGATAAAAGGATTTGATGACTTGTGTTTGGAAGTTGATTTTGGTGAAAATTGTAGATAACGGGTGTTGTCTGGTTTGTACAAAAACAGAGGAAACTCTGCCCAAATTTTTATAAAATCAAAGCGTAACGAATAGCTATTTATATAAATAAATTCTCCTAAGTGTTTTGGACAAGTGCATTATATACAAAATCGAAATATTTTCAAAGACTAATAATTTGTAGATGATTTTCAAACAATATTTGAAAAAAAGTAACAAATGTTATTAATCGGTTTTAATAACTAAACCTGTATTTCTTTAAATAGTATTTTCCTAAAAGTAATTATTCTAATCAGACACATTTATCCGGATTACGAGACGATCTTCGGCTCAGGATAGTTATATGTTTCGGGGTATTAGTCCAACAACGTGTACACACGAATAGTGACAAGTGTGTAACTTGGATACTATGTTGTATGTAATACGTGAATTAAGATAAGTCATGATCGGTTCATCGAGTTGAAACGTAATAAGACTCGTGTTGGTACACACGAGTCTAGACAGTCGAATAGACTATCTTTTAAGCGGTTAATAAGCTAGGCTTATGTGTGATAGACTGTTAAAGTGTCCTTTGTTGGTAATTAGGGCATGAGGAAGTCAGTCGAGGTTTAGGGCTTTGTTTGCTAGCTTAGCATGGAAATTAAGGTGAGTTCATGACCCCACTTTTTACTGTTTTTGTAAATGTTTTCGGGGGGAAGACATGCTTCTTTTATGAAAACCTGGGAATTTAAAGTGAAACAAAGTTTGGGGAAATGTTTATCGTTACAAATACTTTTATAAACTCGTACATGGGAAAAGGGAAATGAAATGGGTTACGTGAGTTTCACGGTCCCGCTTTCACACACTTTATCATGGGGGAGAAACAGGCTACACAACTTTTATTCGTAAAGATCATGTTATACTATGGTTATCTTTTGTTTACTATACGACATTTCATCCTAAGTCCCGGGGGAAACCATGAATGTGTGGGGTAGCACAATGAGGGAAATGTGCATAGATCTATTGGGTGTGGTCAGCCCCACTCGTCAGCTGTGAGCCGGGCAGGTGCATATTGTCTTAATACATATACCGTGGATGATGGTAGTACATTTGGGCATACATATTGTAACGCGTCAAGTAATGGTTTGCCAACCATAGTAGTAAAACAGTACTTAACGTATAGCTAACGTTCATATAACATAGTAGTAACAGGATCGATCTTTCAAAACTTATGGAAACGTTTTTGTAAAACTTATGAACTCACCAGCTTTATGTTGACTTTTTAAGCATGTCTTTCAGGTTTAAAACTTTGGTAACGGCACGGTTGGAGTGGGTGACGTCTGGGATAGGGGATCCAAGAGGGTTAGAAATGGCGTTCAGGAAACAAAAGGTCTTAGATGCATCTTTCCGCTGTGTAGCAAAGGTACCAAACGTCACAACCGATGTGGAAAATCGGGGTGTGACAATGGTACTCGCTATTGCAGCCATTAGAAATTTAGAAGTTTGTAAATGGATGTGAAAACGGCTTTCTTGAATGTAAATCTAGAGGAAGAGATTTACATGGAACAACCCAAGGGTTTCATAGCCAAGAGACAAGAAAAGAAAGTATGCAAGCTTGTAAAATCATTGTATGGTTTGAAACAAGCTCCAAAACAATGGCATCAAAAGTTTGATCATGACATGCTTGATTCTGGGTTCAAGATCAACGAATGTGACAAGTGTGTGTATGTGAAAGATACACCAGATGGATATGTCATCTTATGTTTGTATGTGGATGACATGCTCATTGCTGGAAGTAATGAGAAAATGATAAAATCTACCAATGAAGTCCTAAGAGCAAGGTTTGACATGAAAGATATGGGACTAGCGAACGTGATTTGGGAGTACAAATCACACGAACCCATAATGGACTTGTGATAAGTTAGTCTCATTATGTGGACAAAATTCTTAAGAAGTTCAATTCAAATGACTCTAATGTGGCTAGAACTCCGATTGACACGAGTCAACATCTAGCTAAAAATCGAGGTGAGCCTATCAACCAATTAGAATACTCAAGAATTATTGGCAACTTGATGTATCTAATGAGTTGTACCAAACCAGACTTAGCATATGCTGTAAGCAAGCTAAGTAGATACACAAGCAACCCAAGTTCAATTCATTGGGGTTGCGTGACATTGATGCTTCGGTACTTGAGATAAACACGAGATTATGGGCTGCATTATAGTAGATATCCAGCAATTATTGAAGGTTATTGCGATGCAAATTGGATATCTGACACGAATGATTCCAGAGCAACAATTGGTTATGTGTTCACGCTAGGAGGTGCAGCGATATCGTGGAAATCATCTAAGCAAACTGTTATTGCTAGATCCACGATGGAATCAGAATTCGTCGCTTTGGATAAAGCAGGTGAAGAGTTAGAATGGCTACGACAATTTATTGAGGATATACCAAGGTGGCTGAAGCTGGCATCGGCCATATGCATACATTATGCTAGCCAATCGGCAATTGGCAGAGCTCATAGCACAATGTATAATGGTAAGAACAGACATATAAGACTTAGGCATAATACGGTACGACAACTAATCTCTACAGGAGTTATCACCGTTGACTATGTGAAGTCAAAGGATAACATCACGGATCCACTAACAAAAGGCTTAAGTAGAGAGTTAGTTCAGAAGTTGTCTTTGGGAGTGGGACTAAAGCCCTTGAAAAACTAAATTCATGCGAAGGAAACCTAACTCAGCTGACTGGAGATCCCAAGATCTGAGTTCAATAGGACAACCTAATTGTATAAATAAGTGAGGTCACTGTGGGGGAGAGTTGAAAACCCCGCGCTTTGAAAAGGGGAGTTTACCATAAGAATGTGGTTAGCTTCCTAGTCCATTCCTAAAAGTGACAAGGTTGAGGTTAGCTTATGGCTTTTAATGATTCGATTAAGGTAACCAGTCCTAGTGAATCACCTATGTGAGAGAGAAGTGGGGTCGCTTCGAAGGGTATTGTTAGGGCACAATACCTAAGAGTTCTCGCAGAACAGGTACATGTCCATGACCACAACGTACACAACTATGAGGACTTGACGTTGTCAGGGAGAGTTTTGTGTGAAGCGTATTGCCGTCTACACTAACGGCAGACGAGGTCAAAGACTCCGTTTTCCACTCAAAGCTAGTGGGCTAAATGTGTTTCATAAGCTAAGGTTCAAAGGGTCACACCTCCCTATCGTATGCAAAACTCAACTGTTCAAATTTGATCAGAATGAAGTTGTTTCTGGGAATAAATCCCATTCATGTGGGGGATTGTTGGAAATTTTGTATGTGAATGTGAGTTTGGTTTTGTCCCACATTGGTTGGGAGATGAAAGGTGGATGAGTTTATAAGGTGAAACCAAATGAAAGATATTAAATTCTTTGTGTTACATTATACTTGGGCACCTACCCGCGCGCACAGGGGGTGCAAAAATGGGTTCTAATTCGAGAAAAATTCTTGAACCAGCGCGACGCCTGCACGACATGCGGAGACGAATGCAGCTCGAAAAACCCGGGTCCGCGTGACGCTGGGTTTTGCTACCCATTTTATTTTTATGTAACTTAAAGAAAGCTTCCAGAAGACTGTTTCGTCTCCTGGTCTTCAGCTTCCAAAAGGGCATTTCAAATCTTGGCCATTAGTTGCGTTTAATGGCCTAATCAAAGTGATTAATTGAGATTAATCATGAATTTGAAGAGCCAGTAGTTTCATTCTTGGTTTTTCCTGTCTATAAAGGCCTGATGTATTGTTACAGCAGAACACACCAGCGAAAACATAACTCACAGCCAAAAACAATTCGTAGACACAGAGCACAGCAGTAACAACCAAATCTCTAATCAATTTTCACGCAAGTAGGATAGTCCGGCTGTGCACCACCGCCACTGTTAGCAACCGGTGTACCCTGGGAACAGACGAGAAATCTGCTTAAGGAATTGTGTTAAACACAAGCCTGGTTTTTTGTCTATCATATTCTGTTTTTTCTTCTCAGTTTTGTAAGCCTTTTCTTACACTAGAGTTTATATGTTTAACTTTGAATTTACGTATAATCTAGATAAAAGTTATTCACTAATTTGAAAAATAAATAAATATTTTGGAATAATGTATAATGTTGCTAGAAATAATTTTGCTTTTGTGATTGAATATAAACCTTTTAAAATCCTTATAATTTAATGGGTTAAGAGTATACCTATTTTATTAGGGACAAAAAAAAAAGAAAAAAAACCTTGAGCACGATGAGTATGTCCGAAACACGAAACATTCAGGACGGGTATACCAAAATCCCGACATGTATAGAAGCGGCTATGGGATTAATTTTATAACTTTTCGCGGGCATGGAACAAATATAGGAATAGGTGATACTTAGTCGATTAGATAAAACTACATACTCGTTTACCTAAACCATGTACTAACTTTTTTTATTTCTTATTTTCATTTTTCCTTAACTCAATGTCTGTGATGTTTATCTTAGTAGATTCATTGTCTAAAAAAAATGAATTTTTTTTTTGGAATATTTATTTGATAATATTATTTATATTATGAATTTTGTGAAGTATATACATAAAATTATATTAAAAAAATTACCGATATTATTCATTTTAGGATTAAAGAAAATCTGTGTATGTAATGTATTAAAATTTAAATTGTAATAGTTATATAAATAAATATTACAGAGTAAATATAATAGTATAGATACAATTTTACTAAATTTTAATTTATAATAGTTAATATATTAATGTATCAATATTCAATTTGTAATAGTTGATTAAAAAATTTACGAGCGTACGAAATACCCGGCAACCAATTACCGGGTAGATATTGGTCGGGTATAAGACACGATTTTACAACCATATATGAGACTCCGATTACCGATGCTCGGCTAATTGTCATCTCTATTGTTTATTAAATGAGTCACGTTTAGGTTAAGTGGTTTATAATATTATACTATTCAACGCAACGCAAGGCAAGGCATGCTATTTTCAGTACGTGTTTGTAGGGCTGCAAACGAACTGAACTTTCAGCGAACAGTTCATGAACCGTTCGGCGGGAAGTTCGTTTGTGTTCGTTCGTTTAATAAATGAACGAACACGAACAAAAAATTCCGTTCGTTTAGTTAAACGAACGAACATAAACAGAGGTATCGTTCGTTCGTTTATGTTCGTGAACGTTCGGTAACGTGTTCGTTTGTGTTCGATAGTTTAATAGAGTTTTTAATTTTTATAGTTTTATGTATTCTTTTATTTTTATTTCTTTTACCCGAATAAATACTTTATGTGTGGTAAATATATGGGTATATATGAGATGAATAAACCATGCTTTTAGTATAATCATTAAATAAATCATTAATGAAGAGTTCAAGTTTAAATAAATAAATAATGAAAACTTCAAGTTGAAGTTGCGACCTTAGTTTATTTGAGACACTACTTAATTGTTTTTTTTAAAGAAAAACTTCATTAAAAACCGAGCAAATCCATAAAAGAGGATCGCTCAACCACTACAACTTACAACATGTACAATGGGTACTTTACCCAATCAAACCACACAATCCTATCACAATTCGATCTAAACTTGAACCAAAGGTAAGCCATAGATTTAACTAACGCCACAACCTCAACAACCTTAGGAACCGAATTATGAAAAAAACGCCTTGTTTAGCTCTTTTCAAATCGCCCAACAAGTAGTCATAAAAATGCCTCGGATAATCTTCTTACCTTTGCTACTATAAGCTCCACCATCATGCCAAGTAAAGATATCTTCAATCGATTGAAAGGAGGCTGAAGACATTCTGCACCATTTCCAAATACTCCTCCACACTTCCAAAAAAACACCACATAACACGAACGTATGCTGACATGATTCTTCCTCAACGCCACACAAAGGACACTTCGTGGACGGTAAAACAATTCGCCTTTTGACCAATTCCAACCTAGTAGGCAGTCTCTCTTTTTCTAACCTCCAAGCAAATACGTTTACCTTGATCGGAACCCATCTGACCCATTGCATTTTCTGATCAAACCGCCCGGTAGGAGCCTGTTGTAAAGCCTTTTTGACAGCCGCCACCGAAAAAGTTTTGCCATTATCCCAGAGCCATTTATCTCTACCACTATTGAACTGAATGTTTGACAACACAAACCAAACGTCTTGAATCTCCGAAATGCCCTCAACAGAATTAGTGGCCAGATTCCACTCTTCATTCACTACAATCTGGTCCCCTACTTGCCTAATACGGTCCTTCACAGTAACATTTTTAAGGTTGTCTATTGAAAACAACATAGGCCACCTTTTCGAAAGAGGTTTGTCACCGAACCATATATCTTTCCAAAAAAGAATTCGTTTAACATCCCCAAGCTAACAAGAAAAAAGCTCATGTATTCTTCTACCGTTAAAACGAATCTTACCCAAGGCATTAACTATGGACTTCCAAACTCCTGGCAAACCGTTTTTTAACCGGCAAAAACAACCACTTGTTCCGCCCTCCATGAATGCTGACGCTAAGCTTTCTCCACATACCAACATTCTCAGCTTTGAATCTCCACGCCCACTTCACCATGAGGGCTAGATTAACATCCGAGAGCTTGGAGATACCCAAACCCCCAAATCTCTTCGGTTTCGTGACTATTTCCCAAGCCACCTAGTGAATACCCTTCCCTTGTTTGCTGCCTGTCCATAGAAACTTTCGCATCATTTGCTCAATTTTTGCAATCACCAATTGAGGCGCCTTAAACAACGACAAATAGTAAACCGGGAGGCTGGCGAGCACTGATTTTATTAAGGTCAGTCTCCCACCAATCGATAGCAACTTAGCCTTCCAAGCTTGCAACCTGTTTTGGATGGTTTCAACCACCGGATCCCAATGGGAAACCCGATTCATATTGGCCCCTACCTTAATACCGAGATATTGAAAGGGAAGCTCTCCAACTTTACATCCCATAATTTCCGCCATACAACTAATCTCGGCCGCATTATGTTTGCCTTTCAAAAAAAAATACTAATTATTTTTATATAAGTAGGTTACATTGGGTGGATCTAGTTAATTAATTTCTTAATATATGTGAATTCGAATTCGATCTTATTCGAAATTTAATATGTTTCTCTTTATGTTTGTTTCTGTTCATGAACACGTGTTTGCGTTCATTAATACACGTTTGTGTTCGTGTGCGTTCATGAACAAAATTAACAAACGAACACAAACGAAGATGAACACGAGTGTTTTCTTAACAAACGAACACGAACAAAAAATCTCGTTCGGTAAGTGTTCATGAACTGTTCGTGAACACGTAATATCCTTAACAAACGAACACGAACAAGGTCTTGTTCGCGTTCATTCGATTCGTTTGCAGCCCTACGTGTTTGTAGTGGTATTGGGAGTTACCCTCGTTATTTAAACATCTAAAAACAAGTCATAGATATAAGCTCTCTCACTATCAACTACTTTTAAATGACGATTGAGAATAAAAGCACATGCTTTTGAGTAAATTTAACTCAAATGTTTAGCTCATAATCCATATGAATTATTGATGGTCCTTTACTCCTTTGCGTCACCGGTCCTTTTACCTTTCCATATGTGCCAAAGGCTAATTGGTGCAATTTACATGTCATTCTTTGTGGGGCCACATCTATTCCTTGGGTCAATTATTAGCTTGGGAAGAAAATTACAATGAGACATCTTTCTGACATGCCGCAGTTCTTACAACAGTGATAAAAAAGAAAAAGAAAACGATTGAGCGTTGAGAAGGGATTTAATCACTATTGATTTTGTTTATTGTGGCAGGGAGGCTAACGTAAAAAGTGAGTTATTGTATAAAGTGTAAGAAACAATATAAAGCGTATGATTTAATTTGATAATCAGGGGCACGATGGTAATTTTTTAGCGTCATTAAAGTTCCACCCTCATTTTTAAAACGGCCATAACTTTTTCATACGACATTATTTTTTTAAAAAAAAAAATACACCATAAAAACAAGTTTTTCATCCTCTTTCATTTCCATACCATATTGCTATACTTTTTTTACATTCTTTTTTTTTTTTTTTTGCTGGGTTGATAGTAATTGCGTTTTATTGAGTGTATACTTGCGTTTTAGAAACACAAGTTATACCTGATAAGACGACCTAGTAAAACGACCTGAACAAACGCAAGCTATAAATGATAAAACGCAAGTTATACATGCTAAAACGCAAATAACTAATATCAAGTTTTTACAATTAGACGCAAGTTATTATTGTTTAAACGCAAGTATGAAATATCAAGTTTTGAGAATATGGGATTCTTGGACTGAAGGAAAGACCTGCATAACACCAACAAGTGGAGATGAAGGCACATCTCCAAAGACATAAATACACACAGTAGACATAGCCATCAAAAAGTATGACGCACTTTTTGTGATCCAAAAGTATAAAGCATAAAAAAACATAAAAACACATCACACAGCAACAAACTCAATCAATCAACCAAACTATAATTGAAATAATTAACAACAACAACAACAACAACAACAACAACAACAACAACAACAACAACAACAACAACAACAACAACAACAACAACAACAACAACAACAACAACAACAACAACAACAACAACAACAACAACAACAACAACAACAACAACAACAACAACAACAACAACAACAACAACAACAACAACAACAACAACAACAACAACAACAACAACAACAACAACAACAACAACAACAACAACAACAACAACAACAACAACAACAACAACAACAACAACAACAACAACAACAACAACAACAACAACAACAACAACAACAACAACAACAACAACAACAACAACAACAACAACAACAACAACAACAACAACAACAACAACAACAACAACAACAACAACAACAACAACAACAACAACAACAACAACAACAACAACAACAACAACAACAACAACAACAACAACAACAACAACAACAACAACAACAACAACAACAACAACAACAACAACAACAATGAAGAAAAGAAAACTGACTAGTGATTGCAAGAACTCTGGGCTTAGCCACCACCACCACCACCACCACCAATGAAGAAAAGAAAACTGACTAGTGATTGCAAGAACTCTGGGCTTAGCCATCTGACCCTTGCCAATTTGGTTGGTTTCCCTCAAATTCCTCGACTCTTCGCCACCCGAATCGATAACACAACCTTCTGTCTACTCCCCTCCATTGCAGTTTCACAGGCTCGTCGGAGTTTAGCATCGTCTAACTTTCCCATGATATTAGAAACAAACAAAAAAAAAATCAAAAAAGCTATTATTACATTCAGAATGTTTAAACGCAAGTAATAATATCAACTGTTTACATTTAGACGCAAAGTACTATCAACCCAACAAAATTTTTTTTAAGTATAGCAATATGGTATCTAAATGAAAGAGGATAAAATGCTTGTTTTTATGGTGTGTTTTGTTTTAAATAATGTCGTATGAAAAAGTTATGGACGTTAAAAAATGGGATTGGAACTCAACCATTGTGGGTTATACCTAGTTTTCCCTTCTCCTCTTTTTTTAGAAACTCAACGTATACTTTTCTCTTTTCAATCTCATTTTATTTTGATCAAAGGCCCAAAATACTTATTACATTTTGTACGTTAAACTACTTTAAACTCTAAACTTAACACATATTAGCAAATCCTAGAGAGAAACAAAAAATAAAGGCGTAGTAAGCATCTTGACACACGTTTTATAAGGATGGAAAACCACAAATTTAATTAAAATTCACAACAATAATAGATATATTTATTCCACAACTGACCCGATTCCAACTTGCGTCACATGAACATATTAGCGAGATATATCACTTTTTTCAAAAGCAATTCAAAGTACTTTATAATTAGGCTAAAATTAAACATAGTGTAGTTTAAAAGTAAACGGTAAAAATATAAAACCAGTTGTTTAGTCAGAATCAGTTCATTTCATCATGTCCTAGTACAGAACCGACACTCGTTATAGCTTACGATACAAAAAAAATAACACTCTATTTTAAATGCAACTCTGTTTATACTGGAATTTTGAGAAAAAATAATTTTACACATCAGCATATTCATTTTTTTAAGTGAGCAAACACAAGTTGTTACGAAAAACTTGGATAAAATAAAAAAACAAAAATGGTTTAAGCGAATATTATTTATAACACAATGGGTGAAATTTGAAATAAAAAATATGAATTCATAAATAATATGATACTGGTCAAAAACCATAAAAACAAAAACTAATATGGATGCCAGTACCTATATTAGAGAGAAAACCCTATGTAAAGAACTTTTTTTATGAAAACTTTTGGGCATGTAATATACATGATTTTAATTGTTTTGAGCCAAAATAAATCAAAAAAGCGTCGAACGATTTTTCTTTAAATAAATATTTTTTTCATGTAGCATATGTTACACAATAAAACAACGTTTGTAACATATGTTAAAAAAAATGAATTTATTTTTAAAAAAATAGTCTCCCTATGCTTTTTTTATTTTTTTTAGCTCAAAACGCATAAAATTATGTATATTACATGCCCTAAAATTTTCATAGAAAAATAAGTTCATTATATAGGGTTTTCTAAGGCTTTCCCTCTAACATAATGTTTCCTACGAATCCTTTCCTTACATATACCCAAAATGGGATCAGGTTAAATACGTTAAAATGCTCATAATCTATTTTAGTCTATTTTTCAGAAAGCAAACCTCATAAAACCTTTTTCCTTAACGAACCGATTATTAGTGTGGTAATATTGTCGGTGTGATCATAATTAACAATATTAGTATTTATCAAAAGATTTAAGGATGGAATAAGAAAGTGTTGGCGGGTTGACACCCAACAAACCTAATTCAACCCAAGTATATTTGACCCTTTACCTGGCCTGACTATCCTAGTTCCTAACACCATACATAACTTGTTTTATTATCATATAGTCACTTTCTAAAGAGAAAATTGCTCGAATGGTCCCTGTGGTATGCACTTTTTTCACCTATAGTCCCTAAATTTTCAAAATTACAGCCATAGTCTCGAAACAGTGAATTTTTTTAACTCAGATAGTCCCTGGAGCTAACTGAGGTTAAATAATCCAGTTAAGTGGATGTGAAATTACAAAACTACCCTTTCTATAAAACAAATAAAATAAAACACTGGTGGGCCCCACGTTTTATAATTAAATATATAAAAAAAACCCTTAATCCCTACACCACCATCACCACCACCACACCAACTTCTTCTTCCCCACCCTTCATGAATCAACAGCAACCGAAGCAGCAGCGACCGGAGAGCCATGGCCGGCCTCCGCCGCCTTGTTTCATCGAGTCGGTATCGAACCACAACCCTCCTTCATCTCTAATAATAATAATCCCAAGATTTGTTCTTTCTGTTGTGATTGTTTGACGAAGAGGAAGCCACCGGAATCGGTGACTGTCGTGTATCATCCTCTGCTTTTGTCATGAGTCTCTAAAACCCACCGGTTAACCCAACTCGTTAAACCACCTTGTTCTTTCCTTGTTCCTGGCAAACCGCGATTGGGAACTGGTAACTATTGACGGGTCATTACAGCCGACTCTGAAAAGGAAGGAGGAAGGTGACCAAATTATGAGGGAGTAGAGAGAGTTGTCTAGTGTTTTAGAGAGAGAGTAGAGAGAGAAAGAGGGTTTGCGGCTGGTGAAATGGATAAGGGAGGAGGGTTATTTTGTATATTTTCAGATCTGATAGAGATGAAGGGTGGTTTTATATCTAGGGTTTGGTTGGTGGGGAAGATGAAGGGTGGTGATCATGGTTTGAGGAGGTTGTGATTGTTTGTGGAGATGGTGGGTGGGGGTCGGTGGTGGTGGAGGGTGGAGATGGGTGGTGGTGGTTTGTGGAGGTGATGAGGTGAAGAAGATAAAGTGGGGAAGATGAAGTGTGGGACCCACTAGTGTTATATTTTATTTGTTTTAAAGTAAGGGTAGTTTTGTAATTTCACAGCCACTTAACTGGATTATTTAACCTCAGTTAGCCTCAGGGACTATCCGAGTTAAAAAAAATTCACTGTTTCGGGACTATGGCTGTAATTTTGAAAACTTAGGGACTATAGGTGAAAAAAGTGCAAACCACAGGGATCATTCGAGCAATTTTCTCCTTTTTAAAAGTTAGAAATAAGAAAGAGTTCACCTTTAAAGGTGAGTAAATATATGATATACATTGTTAACACAACATAAGATTGAATATTACAGAGAAGTCATGTCCTGCCTGAAACAAAATTGTCCTTACAAAATGATGTTAAAGTTTAGAAAAGCACACAATCAAATGACAAGACATGCCCAAACATCTAATATGCCAGCCAATCCAAAGCCTTCGAAAAAAGATATAATTTAAATTCTTTGATTAAAGACTAAAGTAGCAAATGATAATTCTTTCAAGTTGACATGTTACCAACTCTGAGCAGTATCTTGGATCGTTAAAAGACTTCTAAGAATAGAGTCGGGATTCAAAAGGAATGGAAAAAATTTCTACCTGAGGTAGTCATCATGGTCAACATCATAGCCAAGAGCTTGCAAACAGAAAAGATTAGCATGATTGAATTCAAATATGCAGTGATTATGAACTATTTTTTGGATTGAGATAAAAAAAAAATTGTCGAATAAACGGAGGCATTAGCATTAGGTTAACATTAGACATTCAATTGGAAGTCCTCTACTTCATTTCTGTTTATATACGACATCCTAGGAGCACAAACAAATGAAAGTATCATTTCAGTGTCGGCCAATATTTTGAAAGTTTGGACTATTGTGTGGAATTTTTTTAAGTACAAATTATTATTGGTCAACGAGGAAAAGTTTCGATTATTAAAATCCAATTCCCCTTTTATAATCATGACTAGTAAAATTTTCAACCTTTGCTACAATTCTTTTTATAAATACATTGAGCTATAACTAAATTTTGTTTCATGATGGATCAAGGACAATAAGCCAACAACAAAAGGATATACTCTGAAAAAGAAATACTAATACAGAACTAAAAGCTGAACTAGAGAACAGGAGAGGCCTCAAATATCACAATATAACTCCTGGTCTTCAAAAGACATATGATACCTAAAACAATAACAAGCAAAACTCAAATAATGTTCCTAATATCCAACCTCTTCCTCAAGTTTCATCTACCACTGCATCAAACTATATCATCGGTATTTGTTTTTAATTTAGTTGAAAATAGCATGTAAATCATACACGTGGTCAAAGAACTAAAGGCGCAAGAAAGTTTTGTTGCTGACAGCCTTGCCAAAATGACCATCGAGCCACCATAGTGAGCACTTTGCCTGAAAATAACATTAATTGTAGACTAATTGTTGGATATGACTCAAAAGACTGAATGCAACTAGAAAAACATAACTAATGCTACCGGATTTACCTCCTTACTAGAACAACGACTAAACACCAACCTTTGTCAGGAATCGATTTGCAAATTGTCAACTGAAGCCTTATGCCATTGATTTTAGGTGATTATTTCGAGGTGGGAGAGATATATATGAGTAGGGTTTGAATTTTGAAATTGTACTTGGGGAGAAAGAGGATGTGCATTTTAGGTTGCATTTGTGGGTTAAGAGTTTATGCATTTAAATGCTTGTACCTTTGGCTTAATTCATTGAATTCTTAAATGTGGTCAAATTACCATATTGTCTTTCCTATATACTTTATAATATTGTGTGTGTACGTGTGTCACACACCTAATAAACATCAAGATATATAAAAGGGGTGGGTCTGTTTAGAAAAAAGAAATTATTTATTATGAAATGCAAGAACTTAATAATGCACTTGTATATAGCAATGATAATCATAAGTGGTGGGAGAGAATATCAAGGTAAATTACATAACCGCGGACACAAATACACTATTTCATTCTTGGGATTATGTCAGAATCGAACATGTGTGTATTAAGTTTATGATACAAATAGTTGTTACTATAAAAAGTGTATAAAGGACTCTTATATCGTGTGTAATTTTGACTTACTTCATATGTAATTTTCTTTGTTATTTCCTTCATGCGTAATTTGATGTTATTGAATGCATAGTTTTAATTTTCCTTCATGTGTAATTCATGTTTTACACTTTTTACGTTAACAGCTCTTTATACATTAACTTACCCGTGTATATATGTGTGTGTGTGTGTGTGTATTTTGCTTAAGTAGCCTAAAAAGAATTTTTGTTTTGGATCAAAACCGGTTCAAACGAACTCCAATTTAACTCATTCCAGCAGCATAATTGGCATCGGCTCGTCGAACCCTAAAACCGAAACCCTAAAGCCAAAATCGTAAAGCTAAACCCTAAAGCCAAAAAGTTAAGGCTAAACGCTAAAGCCTAAAATTTGAACCTTAAAAGCTAAGATGGTAGAATTTGACAAGCCAGTACCAATGCCGCTGGATTTAGTTCAACGGAATTCGTTTGAGCCGGCTACAGATAAAATAAAAATCATTTTTTGCCTAATTGGGCAAAATAGAGTTGTGTTTGATCTTTCCCTATGTGTGTATATAAAATTTAAATCATACAAGGTAATAATCGGGATGAGTCTTTTGGGTTGATTAAATATGAAATCAAATCATAACAGGTAGTTTTGGATAACGGATTTCTCACAAACCCTTTTGGTTCTTGACTAAGTGATGTTTTAGTTTGCATAGCTTCAGCCCAACAATCAAACTTTCAGCCTGTGTTGCTTCACTTTTATGGTTAACTTGATGGTTGCCATATGTCGCGCGTTGCGGCGGTGACGCCTAAGTTGTTTATAGGTGGTGGCACGTCATGTGATGCGTAAACCGTAGAAAATGTACAATAACTAGATTTTATACCATCGAGTGAAAACATTTTATGTTTGAGCCAACTTGTGTGTTTCCAAACACAGTTTACATCATAAATGTAGGTAACTTGAATTTTTATTGCCAAACTAAAACATTTTATATTTGATCCAATTCGTTTCCAAACAAAATTTATGTCAGAATCGTAGACCAACCGATATCATACGCAAAAATAAGAATGAAAACCTTCTATATCTGACTAGGCTGGTTTCAGAAAAATCCCATATGTTAAAACATGAATTTATACCGTTTATAGAGAAGTTTGAGGATATAATGGGTTACATGTCAAAAGTTTGAGAGTAAAAAAGAAATTAGAAAGTAAATGTGTCTCTTTTTTTTCAAGCTAGGAATTAAAGGGGTCAATTCTGTCAACCTAGAAAGTTGGTTTTGGTCAAATCATAAACTTGAGGGTGAATTTGGTCACTTTGAAAAAGTTGAAGGGTTAGTTTTTAAAGAGCATGGATACCGACCATGTTCTTTAAGATATACAATATAATTATGTTGAAGTTTTGGGATAGAATGAGTTATATCGCAATAGTTTGAAGGTTAAAAAGAAGTTAGAAAGTAAAAAATGACATCTTTTGCCAAGTTAAAAAGTGGGGTCATTTCTATCAAATTAGAAAGTTCGTTATTATAAAGTTGCAAATTTAATGGGTGAATTTTCTCATTTAACAAAAGATATAGTGTGTGTCAGAACTTAAAAAGCATGGTCCACCTACCATTCTTTTTAAGTTTATACTCCCTCCATCTTAATTTAAATGTCTATCTTTCAATTTTTGGTTGTCCCAAATTAAATGTTCATTTTCAAAAATAGAAATGTAATTTCCAATTTTGCCATAAAAAAACAAAACACAATCAAAGATTTGAGAATATTATTGTCATTTTACCACATACAAACAAAAAATTTCTTAATATGTGTGTTTGTGAGCCTAAGATATTTAAATTGGGACGGAGGTAGTATATAATTTGCAACCCATGTGGTGGTAGCTAAGTGAGAGTTCTTTAGGCCCAACAATATATTAAACAAATTATGTTTTTTTAATTAAAATTAAATCTAGTCCTGCATCGTATTCTAAGGCCATGGGGTATACTCTAACCATCTTTAACTCCACCTAGACGTCGCATCCTCTACTTTGTCTCCTTTCATACTAGCTTATTTCAAGGAAATGTTTTAACGCCCCTTAACTTAGTACCAATTTAATGCCCCTTAACATGGTAAGGGTGTAACACCCCAACCGATGGCGGAAACATCGAGGTGTCACGTATGAATGATTGTTCAGTAGCTCATGGTAAATAATAAATTTCAATAATTGATTTAATAAGTTACATACAATTGTTCTAAAAGAATTTGTACATCAAAATGAAAAATACTAAATACACATCTTCAAGCGTTAACTCTAATCTTCAAGCAAGCTATAACCTGAAACATGTTAAGTTTGAAAATATTTTGGGTCAACAAAAGTTGGTGAGAATTAAATAGGTTTGAATATTGAATAAAATTTGTACAATTCAAGTGTCATGGCAAGTCTAGTCCATATGTGAAAACAATACTACACGGTAAATCGTGTGCATAATCAAACCTTGTGACTAGAACATTGTGGTCCATCCCATACGCATATGGTTCACTCGTTTATGTTGCGATAACAATCACCCACGCTACCCATACTGGAGGTAACGTATCTGGGTGGGGTTGTCAGTCCAATAGATCTATCATTGTGTATCGTTGGCTTGTACGGAGTTAATGATTATGCTAGAATAATTGTGTTTACCTTAGTAATGTTTAAGACATAATGCAACATAGAATAACACATAGACACTTATGTTGAATTGCAATTGAAAGTATAACATGTTTCACCCCCAAAAATAGTGAAAAATGGCTATGTAAACTCACCTTAGTGCTAGAATTGAGTCCCTTGATATAGAATAATTATGGCTCTTGTGTCCAAATATCACCGTATTTATTAGGCAATAATTAAGTAATGGAAAAAACTTATAAGTCTATGTTTTCTAGTCTACAAATAGTTCTAGGGTTCCTAATTTGGGGATTGATAATTGATTAATCGTTATTTTAGATAAATTGTTAATAAATAAAAGAAATTCGGAAAATAAATAAATAAAAGACTATTTGTAGATTTTTGATTAAGTATGGTCATATTATAAGACTTTAAATATGAAAATAATTTTTATAAAATTATTTTCTCAAACTTTGAATATTTAGTATATTTATTTTTATTTGTCAAAATATAGTTTTAACATCTAAAAATATTAAAATTAATGAAGTTTCAAATTAAAATGTATATTTCTATTCTAAATGAACAAAAATAATTTATGTAAAATTTTGGTATAAAAATAGTGAAAAATGAATTTATTATGAATTATTTATGATTAAAATAGTAAAACTTAATTAAAAATATTGCATAAACGGTTTTCTGAAATAAAGATATATTTCTGAAATATTTATTGGTCTACAAGTTTAACATAATTTTTGTGGAATTTTATAGACTTGTTTAGATATTTTTATAGAATTTTAAATTTATAATTGAATAAACTTGTAATATATATAATATATTTAAATAAATTATTTTTGAGAAACTAAAAATTGTATAATAAACTTTGTCATTAGATTAACATAAAATAATTTTTATAGAATTTACAAAGCACTTTTAGTATTTAAAAACTATTTTTAAAATAATATAGAAAGTATAAGTATAAAAGGAAACTCAAAAAAAAAAAATGGTTGCTTGTGCCAGGACTCGAACCCGGGTCCTTAGCCGAGTCAATGGTCTTAAATCACAAGCCCAGACCAGTTGGTCTGGACCCTGAGAACGATTTATCTTGGATTCAAATAATTATAAGGGCTTGTTGATTGATTTCATAACTTGTCTGGAAAAATAAAAGATAGGGACGGGGCTCGAACTCGAGTATAAGCCGGTTCCCACGTCTTAGAATAGAGGAGTTATACCAACTGATCTATGGATCTTGGTGATAGAATTCAATTCGTTTTAAACTTAAGCGATTGTCAGCGTGATACACTATCCCCAAATCGAAGCATAAGAAGCCTAGCTTTTCTAATTACGTCTAATAACAATCAATAGCCTTTGAAATGTTAGGGCTATTGTTTGTTTATGGCCGACTAACAAAACCAACGAAAGAATTGATACTTACAGTGCGTGAATAGCTATGAACGAGACGATCAATAAAAAGACAAACTAAAGCAAAATTTGCAGATTAGAAGGTGTTTTAGGATGAATTGAGTATGGGGGTTTGATTATCGGCGATTTTAGCTTGTAATGGCATGATCAATTTATACTAATCGCTCGGTTTCATAGTTTTGGACGTTTTGACCCGTATTGAATAGTATACGCGTATTATGCATATAATTGGAAGGTTTTAAATTGTGATTTGGCGTGAAGGACACGCTGAAGGTTGATTATCATCATACCATATATAATTATGAATCAAAAACGTGTAATTGATCTTGTTTTGGCATGTGCGATCGGGTGTTGACTTTGTTTGTCAACTGATGTGTTTAGGAAGATGTTAACTATGATTGGTTTAGGTATAACTCACAGGAAGGCCGTAGCCCAGTTGGTGGGAGCTTGTTGTGTTAAGACGTTGGCCGGTGTGGACACGGGTTCGATTCCCTGTCCACGCGAATCTCTTTTTTTTCCTAAAAATAAAGCTAGTTTGGGCTCAAGGGATTGAGTTGGAAAGACTGGGCCTGGTCCTTGATGGGCTCTAAAAACAAAAGGACTTAGGGTGGGTTTGGTTGGGTTATGTTTGGTTATAATGTCATAAGAATTGTGTAGTTATAAAATTTTCACAATCAGGAAAAAAAATTATTATTATCATTATTATTATTATTATAAATAAATTAATAAAATCACTAAAAGGATAAAAATAGACAATTTATTGGTGATTTTACTAATACCAAAAATTGGGAAAATTAGCGATGTTACAAAAGGAGTGGTTGACAATGAAAGTTAAAATGTCACGTCATTGTTAACACCTTTGATGTGAAGGTACACCCCATGGCCTAATAATGAAACATAAATGCAAGGCTAAAGATTTTTTTTTAAAATAACAATAATTAAAATAAACTAGTGTGTTTAAAGGCACGCGTTGCGCACCTTACAATTTTGTCGTATCCAAAACACTAATTTTAACGTTATTTTACTAATTTCGTGAAAATAACGTTAAAATGACGGACGGTTGATCATGCATTAGGTGGTGACGTTGATCACCAAAAGACAAGGGATGCACCAATCGGGTTTGTCCCGGTTGCTAAGTGTTATGTGCCTTATGTCTAAGGCTTGATACAAAACCACTATTGAGCTGGGGTCTCACTGGAAGCAGCCTCTCTATTCCCATGGGGTAGAGGTAAGGTTGTCTACATCTTACCCTCCTCGAACCCTACCTTAGCTTTTGCTATTGGTGGGATTAACTGAGTATGATGATGATGACTTAATAACATGTTATGAATGGAAAAAAAAAGGAGTCTGTCACACCCTCAAAATCCACTTGCGGAGTTTTACCGCGAGGCGCATGACAAACCAGGATCCAAGCCAACGATCACAATAAACAAGTCTAAATGTAATTAATGCAATACCAAAACATAGTTTTAAAATCCCGTTTACAGCGGAAGCTTATTCAAAATAAAGTTCAACATAAATAAACCAAGTTCAATGTTTGTGAAATCATGCAACTCTATCTAGACGCCGTGCAGACGCGTGCGCCCTAGTTCCCCTGTGCTACCTTAGCGACCTGAGAAAACATGTAAAAGTTTACGTCAGCACAAAAATGCTGGTGAGTTTACAGGTTTGCAGTTCAAGTACCAAGTTCACCTGTCCATACTATAACAAATAGAAAACCAGTATACGCTAGCTAGGCGTACGTTTTGCTACTACCACGATTGGAAAACCATTACTAACACGTATACCAGTTTTGTGCCCGAATAGTTCCAAATGTTCCTGTTGTTCCTGTTTGAGACAATATGCACTCGCCCGGCCCTCCAAGCCGACGAGCGGGGTTGGTCACTCCCAATAGCGCTATTCACATTTCCCCGTTGTGCAAACCCGCACATTCATGGTTCCCCCCGGGACTTCCAAAGATCGTGTAGTATACGTTAGAACCCATAGTATGACAGAATTTACCAAACAATCGTTTTAACACATGTTTTCTCCCCCGAAAGTATAAAACCAGTTTAAAAGAGGGGCCGTAAACTCACCTTAAGTTCCTTTACTCCTAATCCAGAGTAAAATCAGCTGCTATGTTAGTCCCGTACAGTGGCGACCTAACATATGACAGTTACAAGTACTTAGACTAATAACCCGCAGGTTAACTAGTCCCTAGATGTCCAGACCATAACCAAGTTCGTTTGAAAACACCGTGACTGTTTAACTGACCCAATTGACAAGACTCGACATCCCATTGGTGACCCGAGACTCCCGTGTTATGTTTACGCTCCAAAACATACATTAACGCATCTATACTTAACATACGTTAACACACTCAACAAATTATAGCACATAGTTCACGTATCACCGAATTACATCCAAATATATGTTACCAAGTTATTAGACATGTTACTGGGTTCCTAGCATGTTTCTACATGTGAAATCGGGTCTCGGAATGCTAATTTATACTTACAGCAGCAGTACACGCGATTAGGAAAAGTCAACTAGCATTTAGGTTGGTCAACTAGCAATTAGGAATCCTAATCGCCTCTATTATAGGCGATTGGGGCTATACCATATGTTATTATTAGCAATTAGGGCTAATCACGTGAACTTACATGCAATTGGGGCTAATCACGTGACATTATATGCGATTGGGGCTAATCACATGACATTATATGCGATTGGGGCTAATCACATGCCATTATTGGCGATTAGCTCCCCAATCTCATGAATTATAGGCGATTAGCCTTGCTAATCGCCTGTAACCATGCTGTTCCGGTTTTTCGCGCGTTTAACACCCCAGATCAGATCCAGAACGTGTGTAACTACCCAATATCATCCCAAACACTATCCTAAACATGTTTAACCCAAAACCCTTCGTTCAACCTCGTATTATCAGTCCCGCATGCAACCAAATCAATCCAAACACTATACACACAGCATGCAACATCAATTAACGCATGTAAGCATAACCCTATTATCCGATTACTGAGGTTCCTATCATCATACTAACAATATTACCTCTGACCTAGCATGATAACACATCAAAACATCATCAAGATCCATAAAAATCCTATCTTTATAATCATACATACCCATAACGCATGTTAATTAGTTATAATCCGATTAACAACCTTTATTGACGATTTTCAGGAAGCCTTTTCGTTTATGAACAGGTCTGGACCATTAGGGATTGATTAAAAACATTTACAAAGTGTTATGGATAAGAATCAAACCTTAGAATTGTAAAAGATTGATGGTTAGACCTTGAAACCTTGTGTTTTTGATCAAAATCGCCTTCCAGAGGTTGTTTAGGTGTGTGGGGCGGTTATGGGACGACTAGGGTTGATATTAGGGAGTTTAGGAGGTTAAGTGTTCTATTTATAGGCGTTTCTAGTCGTTCCAGCACGTTACACGCGATTGTGCAGCAGTTCATGCGATTAGGGCTGCTAATCGCATGAAGTACATGTGATTGGGCCTAATCGCCCAAACTAACACACGATTGGGGGCCTAATCGCCCCTAATGATGCCCACTCGCCTCCCTTATAGGCGATTAGGCCTCCCTAATCGCCTATAGGGGCTGGTTTGGTGCGTTTTGCGCGTTAAACCCCGTTTTAACGTATGTTAACACATATTAACATACCGACAAGTCATATAATGATTGTAAACACATAACACAAGTAAATACACATATTTACACTCGTTCACCAATTCCCGGGACTCGAGACTCGTACGTTCCGTATGCTCTGACGATCCTACAAATCGTCACCGTTTGGACACTTGGTTAAGGACTGACATCTAACGAACCTCTAGACCAACATCCAATGATCTTCTAGACTAACCAGTAGTTCCCGAACCATAACCCGACCTAACTAACCCAGTTAAGTACCGTATACGCGTGACTCGCTAAGGTAGACTTTCATCTAGACCATGTTGTTAACCCGAATTTGCCGGGTGTCACATCATCCCCACGTTAAAAGAATTTTCGTCCCGAAAATTGCGTAAGTACCAAAAGAAACAACGAAGGGGATAAACAAACAGATAGGAATCAAAGAGTAGAGATCAAAAGAGAGATTTACCCGAGGTGTCACATCATCCCCACGTTAAAAGGAATCTCGCCCCGAGATTCATTCATCTGTCGAGGAGACATATCTTGACTCGAACGCTTCCTTAGGAAATAGGTGAGGATACTTAGACTTCATCTGATCCTCTCGTTCCCAAGTGTATTCCGGTCCCCGGTTCGAATTCCATCGAACCTTCACGATGCGAATCTTGCTGTGTCGTAAGCTACGAATCTTGTAGTCGAGTATCTCCACAGGTTCTTCCACAATCCGAAGACGATCGTCAACCTTGATCTCTTCTAGTGGAACGATGAGAGACTCGTCAGTAAGGCACTTCTTCAAGTTTGACACGTGGAAGACGTTATGTACGTTACCGAGCTCCGTCGGTAAATCAAGACGATATGCCACCGGCCCAATCCGTTCCAGGATCGTAAATGGTCCGACATACCGTGGGTTGAGTTTGCCACGCTTCCCGAAGCGTATGACACCCTTCCACGGAGAAACCTTCAGAAGCACTTTGTCGTTAACTTGGAATTCCAGTGGTTTGCGACGCTGATCGGCATAACTCTTTTGTCGGTCCCGTGCCGCCGCCAACCGATTACGAATCTGCACGATCTTTTCCGAAGTTTCGTACACTAGTTCGGGCCCAGTGAGTTGACTCTCACCCACCTCAGCCCAACAAAGAGGAGAGCGGCATTTCCGTCCGTACAGTGCCTCGAACGGAGCAGCCTTGATGCTCGTGTGATAACTGTTGTTGTACGAGAACTCTACCAACGGCAGATGAGCTTCCCAACCCTTGCCAAAATCGATCACACATGCCCGCAGCATGTCTTCTAAAGTTTGAATCGTACGCTCACTCTGCCCGTCAGTCTGTGGATGGTAAGCCGTACTCATGTCTAGTTGGGTACCCAAAGCCTTGTGCAAAGACTTCCAGAAGTGAGACGTAAAATGGGAGTCACGATCCGAGATAATAGAAACAGGTACCCCGTGCTTAGAAACAACTTCTTTCAAGTAGAGACGAGCCAAACGATCCATAGTGTCGGTCTCCTTAATAGCAAGAAAATGGGCTGATTTCGTTAACCGATCGACAATCACCCATATCTTGTCGTTCCCGCTTGGTGACTTAGGAAGTTGTGTGACAAAATCCATAGTAATCCGTTCCCATTTCCATTCCGGAATTTCAGGTTGTTGCAGGAGACCCGACGGTTTCTGGTATTCCACCTTGACCTTAGCACAGGTCAAGCATTTGCTCACGTATGAGGCTATGTCCGACCTCATGTTTGGCCACCAGTAAAGTACCTTCAGATCTTGGTACATCTTATCCGATCCAGGATGAATAGAATACCGGGACTTATGAGCTTCATCAAGAACAAGCTCCCGTAGTCCCCCGAATAAAGGAACCCATATGCGTTCTGCGAAATAGTGCAGGCCATCAGGCCTTCGATCTAGGTGCTTGTCGGCACCGTGCATAGTTTCAGCTTTAAGGTTTTCCTCCTTCAAAGCTTCCACTTGGGCAGAACGGAGTTGATCAGGTAACGAAGAATGGATAGTGAGCTGCAATGCCCGAACGCGACGAGGTTTAGAGGATTCCTTCCTGCTCAAGGCGTCTGCTACAACATTCGCCTTGCCAGGATGGTACTTAATAGCACAATCATAATCGTTCAAAAGTTCAATCCAGCGACGCTGCCGTATGTTCAAGTGTTGTTGGTCGAAAATGTGTTGGAGACTCTTGTGATCGGTGTAGATGGTGCATTTGGTACCGTACAAGTAATGTCTCCAAATTTTCAACGCGAATACCACGGCACCCAACTCCAAATCATGAGTTGTGTAGTTCTTCTCGTGCACTTTGAGTTGACGAGAAGCATACGCAATCACTTTCTCGCGCTGCATCAACACGCAACCGAGTCCATGAATGGAAGCATCACAGTAAACAACAAAATCATCAGGGCCCTCAGGTAAAGACAGAATAGGAGCAGAACACAGTTTAGACTTCAGTTCTTCAAACGCGGACTCTTGTGATTCACCCCAGTCGAACTTCCTATCCTTCTGAGTGAGAGTGGTGAGGGGTTGAGCAATCTTCGAGAACCCCTGAATGAAACGACGGTAATAGCCCGCAAGGCCTAGGAATTGCCGCACCTCAGTTGGCGTCTTAGGTGCTCCCCAGTCCTTGATCGCTTCGATTTTAGCAGGATCGACATGAATCCCTAGTTCATTAACCACATGTCCTAGAAATTGGACTTCGCGTAACCAAAAGTCACACTTTGAGAACTTGGCGTAAAGTTGTTCCCTTCGCAAGAGTTCCAAAACTAACCGCAGATGTTCCCCGTGTTCGGTCTCGTTCTTGGAGTAGATCAGAATGTCATCAATAAATACAATGACGAACTTGTCCAAATATGGTTTACAGACGCGGTTCATCAAGTCCATGAAAACCGCCGGTGCGTTCGTGAGACCGAAAGGCATGACCAAGAATTCAAAATGGCCATAACGTGTTCGAAAAGCAGTCTTTGCAACGTCAGCCTCCCTGACGCGCAGCTGGTGATAACCGGACCTCAAGTCGATCTTGGAATAATAACTAGAACCTGAAGCTGGTCGAATAGATCATCGATACGTGGAAGAGGATAACGGTTCTTGATGGTCAACTTGTTCAGCTCTCTGTAGTCTACACACAAACGGAAACTCCCATCCTTCTTCTTGACAAATAAAATCGGGGCTCCCCAAGGGGAAGAACTTGGCCGGATGAAACCCTTGTCCAAGAGTTCCTGTAACTGACTAGACAGCTCCTGCATCTCGGGAGGTGCAAGACGGTAGGGGCCCGAGCAATAGGAGCAGCCCCTGGTACAAGATCAATACCGAACTCGACTTGACGATGAGGAGGAAGACCAGATAAATCTTCGGGAAAAACATCAGAAAACTCGCGAACTACCGGAATGTCGTCAATCTTCTTCTCATCACTGGAGGAAACAGATAAAAGCGCCAATACGGCTGGATAACCCTTTCGAAGACACTTAAGGGCTTTCATGCTAGAGATGATGTTTAGCGAAACACCACCCTTGATACCGTACACAGAAAGAAATTCTCCATCAGGGAGAGGAATCCGAATAACCTTATCGTAACAGACGATCTCCGCGCGATACAAAGATAACCAATCCATCCCTACTACAACGTCAAAACTACCCAATGGTACCGGCATAAGATCGATGGGAAACGTTATACCCGACAATTCTAACTGACACTCCCGAAGGACACTAGTAGCTTCAATCGTTTTCCCGTCAGCCAACTCAATAATATACTTGGTCTCTAATGGTACAGGTACTACATCTAGCAGTCGACTAACACCCATGGATACAAAACTCTTGTCGGCACCAGAATCAAATAACACGCTAACAGAATGATTATTGAGAAGAAACGTACCGGTGACTGTATCAGGGTCCTGCCTAGCCTCAGCAGCTCCAATGACGAAGGCACGTGCATTTCTGCCGCCGCCCCCGTTGTTACCATTCCCGTTGTTTCCACCCTGTTTCAGCTTTGGGCAATCCTTCTTGTAATGCCCAGTGTCACCACAGTTGTAGCACCCTTGTTTCCCTGTAGTACCCTGAGTAGTCGGAGCAGAACTGTTGGTCGGAGCCTGAGTCGATGGAAGTGTAACCCGACAATCTTTAGCATAGTGGCCTGTTCGTTGGCAGCGGTGACAACGGTTACTGTCGCAGTTCCCTTGGTGATGGCGTCCACACTTGTTGCATTTGGGCAGTTTTCCTGCATAACCACCCTGCTTATTACCCGAAGACGATGAACCCCCATTATCAAACTTTTTACCCTGCTGTGCAGACCCAGACCCTTTCCCGTCGTTTTCCCACTTGCGCTTATTGTTCTCTGGAGTCTTAGCAGTCGAACCTTTTGCCGGCAAAATCCCCTCGTTCACCTTTAAATTTGTCATCCTATGTGCAGATCGAACTACCTCCGCATAAGTAGGATGATTCCCAGCAGCCACTAACCCTGCAATTTCCGGCACCAACCCTGAGACATAATGTTCAATCTTACGATACTCCGGCACGTGCAAATCGGGACATAGCACTGCCAACTCATTCCTCCTAACCGTATACTTCTCGATTTCCGACCCAGTCATCTTGAGGTTCCACACCTCATGTTCCAGCTTCTGTACCTCTTCCCTCGGGCAATACTCCCGCTTCAGCAACTGCACAAAGTTCTCCCATGGCATAGCATATGCCTCCCCAATACCCATATTCTGGGTAATACCATTCCACCAAGTCAATGCCACGTCTTGAAATAACGCAGCCGAATACTTCACCCGATCTTCTGGGAGACAGTTACACATCAAGAATACCGACTCCACTTTCTCTAACCACCTAAGCAAACTGACCGCACCCTCGGTGCCAGAGAATTCCTGGGGCTTGCAGTCCCGGAACATCTTATAGGTGCACATGGGTGGGGGTGGGTCAACAGGACCACCTGAAATGAAACGTATGAGAAATCACGAATAACGTACACAAGACTCACCAATGAGGCAAAGAAAATGGATAAAACAACTTACCACCACCGTTGTGCCCTAACTGAAAGGCAGCCTGGAGCAAGTTGTTCAGATCAGCCTGTGACAGGTTAATACCTCCACCACGACCACCAGCACCACCACGACCACCACCGCGTCCACCACCGCGTCCACCTCCTCGTCCTCCACGCACTCCAGACATGATTCTGGCAGAAAGAACGAGAAAATTTAGTTTCGCAGTTAAAGATAACCACAAATGTTCACAAGATCAAAGCCAGATCTAATCCAGGACTATCCCTTCAAACTCAGAGCTCACTAGTGCTTTCATGCATTTCGTTTTATGATTTTGTGTGCACCCAAAATGATAAAACGCTCTACATGGTCCTCCAAGTGTTCTCCTAGTTCAAAGTTCAAATCACCGAACATAGACTCTTAGCTACACACCGTAATACTACGGTAGTTCATGACAAGTGCTTCTATTGGAGTGCGAAAGGGGAGATGTCCGAGCCTTGGACAAATCTCAAGAGCACACGAGTTACCCCAATAGACCACACTGCCTAGGAAACAAGTAACCCAACCTAAGATAGAACGGATGATGTAACATAGAAAGACCAACGATTTAGAGACACCCCGACAAGACCATACGTAACCCACTATAACGTTTAGTACCATGTGATCGTCTAGTGTGTGCGACTCGGCTATAGACTAGACTCTACATGCAGTCCTAGTTCACTATAACCATTGGCTCTGATACCAATCTGTCACACCCTCAAAATCCACTTGCGGAGTTTTACCGCGAGGCGCATGACAAACCAGGATCCAAGCCAACGATCACAATAAACAAGTCTAAATGTAATTAATGCAATACCAAAACATAGTTTTAAAATCCCGTTTACAGCGGAAGCTTATTCAAAATAAAGTTCAACATAAATAAACCAAGTTCAATGTTTGTGAAATCATGCAACTCTATCTAGACGCCGTGCAGACGCGTGCGCCCTAGTTCCCCTGTGCTACCTTAGCGACCTGAGAAAACATGTAAAAGTTTACGTCAGCACAAAAATGCTGGTGAGTTTACAGGTTTGCAGTTCAAGTACCAAGTTCACCTGTCCATACTATAACAAATAGAAAACCAGTATACGCTAGCTAGGCGTACGTTTTGCTACTACCACGATTGGAAAACCATTACTAACACGTATACCAGTTTTGTGCCCGAATAGTTCCAAATGTTCCTGTTGTTCCTGTTTGAGACAATATGCACTCGCCCGGCCCTCCAAGCCGACGAGCGGGGTTGGTCACTCCCAATAGCGCTATTCACATTTCCCCGTTGTGCAAACCCGCACATTCATGGTTCCCCCCGGGACTTCCAAAGATCGTGTAGTATACGTTAGAACCCATAGTATGACAGAATTTACCAAACAATCGTTTTAACACATGTTTTCTCCCCCGAAAGTATAAAACCAGTTTAAAAGAGGGGCCGTAAACTCACCTTAAGTTCCTTTACTCCTAATCCAGAGTAAAATCAGCTGCTATGTTAGTCCCGTACAGTGGCGACCTAACATATGACAGTTACAAGTACTTAGACTAATAACCCGCAGGTTAACTAGTCCCTAGATGTCCAGACCATAACCAAGTTCGTTTGAAAACACCGTGACTGTTTAACTGACCCAATTGACAAGACTCGACATCCCATTGGTGACCCGAGACTCCCGTGTTATGTTTACGCTCCAAAACATACATTAACGCATCTATACTTAACATACGTTAACACACTCAACAAATTATAGCACATAGTTCACGTATCACCGAATTACATCCAAATATATGTTACCAAGTTATTAGACATGTTACTGGGTTCCTAGCATGTTTCTACATGTGAAATCGGGTCTCGGAATGCTAATTTATACTTACAGCAGCAGTACACGCGATTAGGAAAAGTCAACTAGCATTTAGGTTGGTCAACTAGCAATTAGGAATCCTAATCGCCTCTATTATAGGCGATTGGGGCTATACCATATGTTATTATTAGCAATTAGGGCTAATCACGTGAACTTACATGCAATTGGGGCTAATCACGTGACATTATATGCGATTGGGGCTAATCACATGACATTATATGCGATTGGGGCTAATCACATGCCATTATTGGCGATTAGCTCCCCAATCTCATGAATTATAGGCGATTAGCCTTGCTAATCGCCTGTAACCATGCTGTTCCGGTTTTTCGCGCGTTTAACACCCCAGATCAGATCCAGAACGTGTGTAACTACCCAATATCATCCCAAACACTATCCTAAACATGTTTAACCCAAAACCCTTCGTTCAACCTCGTATTATCAGTCCCGCATGCAACCAAATCAATCCAAACACTATACACACAGCATGCAACATCAATTAACGCATGTAAGCATAACCCTATTATCCGGTTACTGAGGTTCCTATCATCATACTAACAATATTACCTCTGACCTAGCATGATAACACATCAAAACATCATCAAGATCCATAAAAATCCTATCTTTATAATCATACATACCCATAACGCATGTTAATTAGTTATAATCCGATTAACAACCTTTATTGACGATTTTCAGGAAGCCTTTTCGTTTATGAACAGGTCTGGACCATTAGGGATTGATTAAAAACATTTACAAAGTGTTATGGATAAGAATCAAACCTTAGAATTGTAAAAGATTGATGGTTAGACCTTGAAACCTTGTGTTTTTGATCAAAATCGCCTTCCAGAGGTTGTTTAGGTGTGTGGGGCGGTTATGGGACGACTAGGGTTGATATTAGGGAGTTTAGGAGGTTAAGTGTTCTATTTATAGGCGTTTCTAGTCGTTCCAGCACGTTACACGCGATTGTGCAGCAGTTCATGCGATTAGGGCTGCTAATCGCATGAAGTACATGTGATTGGGCCTAATCGCCCAAACTAACACACGATTGGGGGCCTAATCGCCCCTAATGATGCCCACTCGCCTCCCTTATAGGCGATTAGGCCTCCCTAATCGCCTATAGGGGCTGGTTTGGTGCGTTTTGCGCGTTAAACCCCGTTTTAACGTATGTTAACACATATTAACATACCGACAAGTCATATAATGATTGTAAACACATAACACAAGTAAATACACATATTTACACTCGTTCACCAATTCCCGGGACTCGAGACTCGTACGTTCCGTATGCTCTGACGATCCTACAAATCGTCACCGTTTGGACACTTGGTTAAGGACTGACATCTAACGAACCTCTAGACCAACATCCAATGATCTTCTAGACTAACCAGTAGTTCCCGAACCATAACCCGACCTAACTAACCCAGTTAAGTACCGTATACGCGTGACTCGCTAAGGTAGACTTTCATCTAGACCATGTTGTTAACCCGAATTTGCCGGGTGTCACATCGTCACCCCTTGCCCTTCCCATGTTTCGAACCTAAGACCTCAAATAATAGAAATGCACCAAAAACCACTTCACCACTAAGCCATGTTGTTATTTATTATGAAATCATATATAATTATTACTAAAAAAGTATATGGATATTTAAAAAAAACTTGCCCTTCCCATGTTTCAAACCTGAGACCTCAAACCATACAAATGCACCACAAACCACTCCACCACCAATCCATACTGTGACCTATTATGAAATCATATATATTTATCAATAAATAAGTGTTTGTAAAAAATAAAATAAAAAGAGAACGAAAATCCCAGGATTCGAACCTGAGACCTTAAGTCACACAAATGCACCACAAACCACTCCACCACCAAACCATTGATTTATTATGACACCACCAAACCATTGGTATATATATATATATATACACTAGGTGTAACCCGTGTGGACACACGGGAAGTCTAAATCATTTTTAATAGAGCAAAGTCAATCATTTGTTGCAAGCAAAGTATGTTTGCTAAGGTCTGTTTCAGAGCAGTAGGTCTGTTTCAAAGCGGTGGGTCTGTTAAGAAGATCTGTCTGAAACAGTTATTGCTTCAAACAGCTGAAGAGCTATGTAAGACAGATCTCCTTAACAGACTCACTTCTTTGGAACAGACCTTAGTAAACAGACTTTGCTTGCAAATAGATGATATATGGTCTCTTAAATACAATCCAACCTTCGATAGAGACTGTACTTGGCTTTTATTGATGGTCATTGCGAAACATAGGGATAATGGGAATTGACGCGTTTGAAACTTCACTGGAATCTTGTTATCATATGGTATCATAGTTATTCTAGGTGAAATCCCGCGTGGACACGCGGTTCAACAAATAACATTATTCTAAATGTTTTAACTTTAACATAATTTAAAATTAAATGTGCATACTTGATAGTTGAAACATTGACATATGAGAACATAAACAGACTCTACTAAGGTCAGTTCTTCATCATATGTTGAAGCAAGACCACTTTATTCTTCATCATCTATTCTTCATCATCTGTTCAAACAGACCTTAGTAACAGTTGTTCAACTTCAATCAGCTGTTGTTGAAGCTTCAAACAGACTTTAGTAACATCTGTTCACCACAGCTGCTGCACAACTGATGCAGCAGCATTAGCACAGAGATATAAAAGCAAGTAATAGTGACATGGCATTTACTCATTATGTCACCCGTGTGCATCTTGAGTTGATTATTGAACCACTCGTTAACTCCCAACTCACTAATCTTTCATTGAGCTCTTTAATTTTTTGTTGATAGTATTTTATGGAAACTACTTTCTCACCTGAAGGTCCAAGCAACCCCTGCAACAACATTAGAGTATGTAGTTCATGAACAAAGAAAATCCTGGAAATAGCCTTCTATAGTGTTTAACTCTATGTTTTAACTTCCAATCCTTGAACACTAATACTTCAAGGATAAAAATAAGCACTAACCTGGGAAAACTCTAGCAATAACAAGTTGATCACCGATATTTTCATAAAAACACAATTTAGCTACAAAAGATAAGCACTAAAAAGGAAAATATTGGTTCCATCATTTCAATATTGTGTGCTCTGATATTTGATTATCTTTTTGTTAAGCACAAAACAATGTTGCTTAAAATCTGTAAAAGACAATTCACGATTAACCGACTTACATTCATGGGGTATTTTTCTATTCTTGAGATCGCCAAGCCCGAATGATTTTATGTACTTCTCGATCAAAGTAAACATAAAACGCCTCATATCATCCCTAGCTCCTTCCTGTTCGATTTAAGCAAAATCATGAAATTACTAAATCTGTGCTCTTCTTTTCAAGCAATAAGCTTTTGGGAGTCATTAAGATTATATCCACCATCTTCAACTCCTATCAAAACATAACGAAATACAATCAAGTAATTGAAAAGCCCTTCAAATTTTGATTTTAATAAATAATAATTACATATTAAAAAAAATAAAAGAAGAATAGTAGGAAAAGTAGGAAGAAGCTTTAATCTGCTGCTCGATCTGAGTCTCAAGACGACGACCTAGGTTTCCATACACCACCCCTAAATCAAACTAATGAAAAATAGGAAGAAGGTAACCGGCGTTAGGGCACAGAAAAGTAGGAACAAAAACAAAATGATGTTCAGATTGAAGAAGCTTACCGGCTTTGTATAAAAAGCTTACTGGGGTTTGTTCGTCGATTGGCAGTAGCTCTGGCTTCTTCCTCCAACTCTCTCTCCGACTCTCTCTCTCTCTCTCTCTCTCTCTCTCTAAAAATAACAACACAATCTAAAAAATATTGAAAGCATCAATCTGTTGATTAGGTTTAGATATCAAACTTATCTGACGTCATTCGTAAACTAAATGAAAAAAGAAAGTAAACATACCTGTAAATCAAAGAGGATAATGGAGATTTTATCTGAGAGAGAGAAAAATCTGCAATTTAAATGATTTTGATCAGGGGTTTTGAAATTGAAAGGGAGAGAACATTTATATTTGTGTCAAGATTTTGATTTTGAATTTGAATTTGGAGCCTAAATTTATAGATAACATCTGTTATTGAAGCTCAACAGATATGAAGGCATTGTTTTATGTGGACAACAGATGTAAAATTGTAACCATAACAGATGTTAAACTCCTTTAATAATTAATGGGTGGCCCACATGCTGAAAAGATATTGTGTAAGTGACATTGTTTAATTACTTTAAATGAGTGGCTCACAAATTTTCTTGTTGCCCACATATTTTGACCAGATTAAAATATATAGACTTTAATAACAAGTGGCCCACATATTATCTCTATGACATGTGGCACAATGAGAAGATGAATAAAATTGAACTTGCTTTACTCAATTGACAAGTGTCCACAATGAGAGGGTGAATAAAATTGAAGTTGCTTTAAGCAATTGACAAGTGTCCAAAATGAGTTTATTTAGTAGGAAGTATCTAAACTTTCCATAATAGGAGAAGCATATGTGACGGCAGAAAGCTGATGTGTCAACCGGAGAGACTGGCCACCAATGCTTGTATGATGCAAAAACTGACATCACATTAAATAATAAAATAATCCCACTTGCCTGAACAGTGGTAATAATGCCACTTGTCTAACAGTGGTTGTTAATAAATTAATTAAATATTGGCACTTGACACAACAGATTTTTGTAGGACTGTTGGTTTTAAATTTGAGCTCTAAATTCAAATTCAAATTCAAATTTCAAATTCGATACCCCATTACACAACTATATAAAGGTATCATGTGCCTCTCTTTCTCTCAAATAATTTATAAATCTCTCAAATAATTTTTAAATCATAACAGATGGTTCTCTCACATTTACGTTCACGTCGAAGGACTCGAGTATCAGGTAAATTAATTCTAATATATCTTATCAATAAGATTAAAATTTATCCGTTTTGTTCTTCAATAACCTCAATCTTTTGTGTGCTCCATTAGCAACCAGAGCATTTACTTCGAAAAAAGTTGTCGACTTTGGAAGATTCTTACAATCAAAGGAAAATATTAGTTTTACCATTACGAACGGTTGTAGATTGGCAAGCTCAAACTCAAGAGGGTATGTCTTTGCGTTTTTAAATCCATTTATGCGAGTGTTTAATACGTGTTCATTTTTTTTCTGATCAACTTTTGTGTTTGATTAATTTGAGTCATGGTTGATTAATGTTTTTGTGAATATTTGTCCGTTAACAGATAGAGGCGTTAGCTTAAGCAATCAAGTGTTTTCCATATGGCATTAGGAAAGACATTGATTGCGATTATGCTTTTACACCACTATGCTTATCTTTTGAGGAAGTCCTCCGCGTCTACTTCCGCTTTTGTGGTTCCCACTGTTGTAGTTGTCAACAGGTATGTTTGTTAAATATCTTATTTCTTTAGTTTGTTTTCAAGGCCTGTAGTCGAAATATAACTTTGAATGTTTTTTTTGTTCTGTTAGCAAGCAGAGTATGTGAGGAAGCCCCTTGAGTATGTTGAGTATTCAAAGTTAATCTTTTGGTGATTAATAACGCTTCTATACATACAACACACAACTTCAACCCATTTCTGCCAAAGAAACAAATATATGTGTTGAAGACTCATGGGTGTATAAAGACATGTTACATTCAAAGTTGATTTGAATGTATTAGCAACATTAGTTTGAGGTTTCTGAAGATTATTAAAAGAATTATTTTCATTATGTTAGTAGTTATTTGTAATATGTGTCTACGCTTAAGACATGTTTGTAAATAGTCTATAGTATAAACTCAAGTTGTATTCGATGACAGTTGTTTTGTGAACTTCTGTTCAACTTTTCTGAACATTGTATTAAACTTATTGTCAAAGCATGTTTGTAAATCATCTATAGTATAAATTGAAGTTATATTTGATGACAGTTGTTTTGTGAAGATCTCTCTAACTTTTGTGAATATTGTATTACAGTTACGTTCAAGACATGTTTGTAAATAGTCTTTAGTTTAAAGGGAAGTTATATTCGATGACAGTTGTTTTGTAAAGATTTGTCCAACTTTTTTGAAGATTGTATTACAGTTGTTTCATTACAACTGTTGATTTAGCAACAGATTTTTCTTTTAAATAAATGTTTTATTTTATGAGTAGAAGAATTATCTTCATTATGTTGGTATTTTTTCGTAACGTCTGCTTATACTCAAGATATGTTTCTAAATATTCTTAAATATGCAAAAACATGAGTAAACTTTCTTTCGAAAGAGTATGTTTGAATCAAAGTGTACGCAGCGGAAAATCAATTAAAATAAAATTTACAAAACCCATGAAAATTGTTATTCAAATGTAAATCGAATATAAAATTTATCATGTGTAAACAAAAGTTGTCTTCCACTAGAAATGTCTTCAATTGCCAGGTAGCTTCTTGCATCGCCAAGCAGTCATCCATCCATCTCTCAATTAACCTGAAATCAATATAAAGTGTATGCAAAAGTCAGCTACGCTGAGTGAGTTCAAGTTTTTATAATTTTATATAAACAAGTATTTTGTCAAAATAAGAATTAACAAAATACATCAACCTCAGAGTTAACAATAAGCGCAATCCGCTAACTAGTTTTCCCCCAAGCATTTAAAAAATTTCAAAGTCTTGGATAGGCATACTCTGCCTAATTACCTCAAAACTTCTATTATCAAATATAACAATAAGCGCATCCTGCTTTTCAACACAAAGTACAATCCAGTCTATTTAAGTAAACCAAAGCTAGAAATTAAAGCAGGCATATCCCACCCCTGTCATAGCTCAGTTTATAAGAATACATATAATATGAACTACGTAACAATCCTGACTCAAAACCAAGACCAGAGATTAGAGCAAGCATATCCCACATCTGTCATAGTCCATTTTGACATATCAGGTAGCTCTCAACATAGTATATTATATATAATAACAAGTATAACACAAACTAAGCAACAACCATGACAATAAACCAATACCTTAGATCAGAGCAGGCGTATCCCACTTCTGCCATGGCCCAGTTTATAAGGTCAGGTAGTCGCCAAACATAGTTTATATATTTATAGAAACTCACATAACTTTAACCTATATATACACATATATATAGGTACATTCATTTTTATATACGTATAAACATATACAACTATCCGAATATATATATTTTATTCTAGCCTTCAAACATGTAGGTATAAAAACATAATAACCTACTTGCATTTTAAGCCTAGAAAAATATATTTGAGTTAGTATGGATTTCGTTTGTACGTAAAAATATTTATAACTTCACATTAGGCGCATTCCGCCTACTTACATTTCATGCCAAAATAATATATTTATTAACATGAATTTCATTTGTACACAAAATATTTATAACTCATAAAAATATTTTGTGACTTCATAAAAATAATCAACTGGTTTAGCATGCACGTCAGCCCAAAATATTTAGAAAAATAATAACTAAAAGAGTGGGCACAAGAACTCACCTTAATAATCCGTGCAAACCAGAAAAACTAGAGAAACGAACCAAGCCACAAGTCCTAGGCTCTTTGTTTCCGTTCTTTGTTTTGAAAAAGAATACAAGCATGACTCGGCATCCACGGTCATGAACTAAAATTTTGATCCCAAAGTCAACCTACTAATTTTCCTTAACCATCTCATAATTCCAACGTCGTCATCATCTCATCCACATCCACAAAGATGTGTAATGTCTCTTATGAAAACATACTCCATGCATAACAACCATCACCATAATAATTCAAAATATACATACTGGTCGCGTTTGGTATATCATGGTACACAACTTCATGCATAACACATGATCAGATCAACTAAAATATGTTGATTCCCTTACAGCCGAATCCAATAGTAATAGGGCTTGCATCGGTTGTCCGAACATACAAAATCCGCACATTCCCTTCAACAACACTCGAAGCCGTCACATCGCCCCCACCGCCTTTGACACCATATTCTTTGTCGCACTCCATTATTATTTTATTATATATATGCTGCACCGTTTCCTTATTGTCAATCGTCTTCGCTTTTAGATTTATTATCCTGGATCTTGTATTTTAAATTGCCAAATGTCTTGATGAATATTTGCATGAATCTTCTTGAACTTCGGATAAGTATGAGAGTCATATTTCCTTTTGGTGGTGACTAACAAAGAGATGATCCCTTTAGTCGTTAGGGCTTTTAGAACTAGATGACATTTAAATATATTTCGATGATGCTGGCAAGGAGTATCATTCTCTATGGTTTTGTTGTTAGAAATATTTTTTTTATGTTTCCTTGGATTTTTATGTAGTTTGTAAAGTCACATATTGTAATTCTATTGTCATTAAAGTAGTGTTTTAAATATATTTGTATTTCTTTTTTGATAAGTCTTCCATTTTGTATTTATTTTTCTTAAATTAAATATTTAACTCAAATTATTGAATTCTAATAATAGGGTTGAATCGTATAACAGCTGTTTGACAGAAACTTTGTTAAAGAGAAGAAAAAAGATTTCACCAATTGTTAATCACGGATTAATTATTGAAATGTAATTGATATTATTATTGCTCTAAATACAAATTTGAGTATAATAAAACAGTCTACTGTCAAAATCAACAGATGATTGATCTTTAGTAAACAAACATTTAAAATGTAAATGTGTATAGTTATTAGTAGCAACTGTTTAAGCCAACAACTGTTTGCCAAAGAGTTGAATTTACATATGTTTTAATAAACAGTCTTTTAAATACATTGTTTTTAAAATTCTGCTATATTGGCGGCGTGCTTTTAAAGACGTTACCAAATACGGTTTTTCTTTCAACTTTAGGTTGTCTTATCCCAACAGAGCTTTAATTTGTCTGTACATTTAAGTGGTATTGTGAATGGAACAGAGCATAACAGTTGGTGTTTATTATTATTATTATTTTTTTTTGTGTAGTAATTGTTTTAAAGAAAGAAACAGATGTTAATAAACATGTTTACTCTACAGTAGACAATTGGCTTCGTAATGTTTGTATAGGTAAACAGACCTTAAACTAATTGTTTTAAAGAATCAAACAGATGGTAATAAACAAACTGTTGTTGAAGCTTCAAACAGACCTTAGTAACATCTGTTCACCACAGTTGTTGCACAACTGATGCAGCGGCATTAGCACGAAGATATAAAAGCAAGTAATAGTGACATGGCATTTACTCATTATGTCACCCGTGTGCATCTTGAGTTGATTTTTGAACCACTCGTCAACTCCCAACTCACTAACCTTTAATTGAGCTCTTTAATCTTTTGTTGATAGTATTTTATGGAAACTACTTTCTCACCTGAAAGTCCAAGCAACCCCTTCAACAACATTAGAGTATGTAGTTCTTGAACAAAGAAAATCGTGGAAATAGCCTTCTATAGTGTTTAACTCTACGTTTTAACTTCCAATCCTTGAGCACTAATACTTCAAGGATAAAAATAAGCACTAACCTGGGAAAACTCTAGCAATAGCAAGTTGATCACCTATATTTTGATAAAAAGACAATTTGATTACAAAAGATAAGCACTAAAAAGAAAAATAATTGGTTCCAACAGTTCAATATTGTGTGCTCTGATATTTGATTATTTGTTTGTTAAGCACAAAACAATGTTGCTTAAAATCTCTAAAAGACAATTCACGATTAACCGACTTACATTCATGGGGTATTTTTCTATTCTTGAAATCGCCAAGCCCAAATGATTTTCTGTACTTCTCGATCAAAGTAAAAATAAAACGCCTCATATCATCCCTAGCCCCTTCCTGTTCTGGCCTCTTCTTTTCAAGCAATAAGCTTTTGGGAGTCATTAAGATTATATCCACCATCTTCAACTCCTATCAAAACAAAATGAAAAACAATCAAGTAATTGAAAAGCCCTGCAAATTTTGATTTTAATAAATAATAATTATATATTAAAAAAAATAAAAGAAGCATAGTAGGAAAAGTAGGAAGAAGCTTTAATCTGCTGCTCGATCTGAGTCTCAAGACGACGACCTAGGTTTCCATACACCACCCATTTAATCAAACTAATGAAAAATAGGAAGAAGGTAACCGGCGTTAGGGCACAAAAAAGTAGGAAGAAAAACAAACTGATTTTCAGATTGAAGAAGCTTACCGGCTTTGTTTACAAAGCTTACTAGGATGTGTTCGTCGATTGGCAGTAGCCCTGGCTTCTTCCTCCAACTTTTCCTCCAAATCAGAGATTGACACCTGTCATTTTAACCTAACCACAGTTAAACCTATCTTCCTTGTTCTAAACCTAACCCATCCTCATTTTGAAACAAACCGATCTAGATCTGACCACCACCACCACATCGGAACACGCCCGTCACCAACACCGTCCCATCTCCGACCAATATCTACCAGTACCCACCACTACTGTACCCATCTCGTGTTCCCCCGTCAACCACAACCAACCTCACAGCCGACTGCATCTCCCACCGTCTAAACCTCTGACCACTTACAACCACCATCCGGTCACCGTGCATCTCCTTCACTATCACAACCAGAACTCCACCGTAGCTCTGTTATCCCTACCACACCATTCAACCGTACATCACCATCGAACAAGAAAAAGTAGAACATTTAGATTTGTCTTGCTGTGTACTTGTGTGTGGTTGTGGCTGTTTGTTTTATGATGATGATGATGAATGTTTGCTGGAGTGATGAAACAAACCGATTTAGATGATGATGATGATGATGAATGTTTGCTGGAGTGATGAATGTTTGGACAAAAGTGTAGATAAGGTGTGTGTCCCAATGTGCTCTTTTGAAAACAAACGCACCAAATAAACAACAAGTGCGTTTGTTATTAAATATTAATGTGCGTCTAAATTTTCAATAGTGCGTCCAAATTAGTAAAGGGGTGCGTTTGAATTTTTTGTTGGGTTTTGATGAGTGTGTCTAAAATTTTTAGTGAGTGTTTCCAAACTTTTAAAGAGTGCTTCCAAACTTTTAATGAGTGCTTCTAAATTTCAGTGAGTGCTTCCAAACTTTTTAATGAGTGCTTCTAAATTTTTAATGAGTGCTTCCAAACTTTTTAGTGAGTGCTTCTAAATTTCAATGAGTGCGTCCGAAATTTCAATGAGTGCGTCTGAAATTTTTGATAAGTCCGTCTGAAATTTTGATGAGTGCGTCTGAAAATCTTGATGAGTGCGTCTGATATCTAAAAGTGCTATGTTTTTCACCAACTTCATCTTCTTCCTCTGCAACTTTTTTTAACCTAATTTTTATGTTTAATTGTCCTTATTGAAACAAAATCGAAAGTATTCGACAACTATTACGATTCATAATTGTTCATATGGTTATTTTAATCCTCTGTTTTTTATTATTTTTTAATTCAAATACTGATCTTTACGTTTTCGTTCATTGTAATCGTTTTTTTTAATTGTGTAATTATTCTAAACATGAATTGATCTGAAAACGATGAAAAATCAGGGTTCAAATTAGTTTTGTTGTTACGATTTGAAAAAAAAAATTAGACGGTTAGAAGGTTTTTTCCTATTTTACCCTTGGTTAGTATAACCCAAGGATAATTAGGGTTTTTAATCTGTATCCAGAAATGCTGTTAATCTAATGGTTGAGATTGCTTATTACGCTTCTTACGTTAAGAAGCTTTATACGTTATCTCTCCCCATATAATGATTTAGTATTGTGTCGGCCGGTTAACGGTGGTTCGTTTTTATCCAGCTTAATTTAATCCTTTGCTCCTAGTTGGAATTCGAAACCTAAAATAGAATTCAAGCATGATGGTATTTTGTATAGAAAAGAATTTAATCAACAACCTTTCTCATTGGGAGAGGTAACATCAGATTATTTGGTGCAGGGTAAAAACCAATTGCCTTAAATATTTATGCAAGGTCGCCCTTGATGTAACCTACCTGATTATTTAAATATATTTTTTTAATATTTAAATATTAAACAGCGTCATTACTAATTGGCAAACCTGTTAGTTTCGAATTCTCACCCTTGACAAAATTCAATTTCGTATAAATGCTCATTTGCAGTGTTTTTAAGAATACAGTTGGAGATCAGGTATGAATTTTCTCTCTTTGAATATCAGGGGTTTGGGTGTGGCTGGTAAAGATTCTTGGGTGAAAAGATTAAAGATTGAAAATGGTGTGAGTTTCGTTGCGTTGCAAGAGTCTCAGTGCAAGGATATGTCTGATTTTGTCGGTCATAGATTCTGGGGCAATTCGGCTGTTGAGGTTGAATTTGTGGAAGCTAGGGGTCGTTCAGGTGGGTTAGTTTCGATGTGGGATCCGAATAAATTTTCTAAGGTTTCTACTCTTAAAAGTCAACACTTTCTTCTTGTCAGTGGGTATTTGAAAGATGATGGGTCCTTGCTGAATATTATGAACATTTATGCGCCCCACAAGTTGGTCAATAAACGGCCTCTTTGGGAGCAGATTTCGAATGTTATCCGCAATAAAGATGGTATGTGGTGTATCCTTGGTGATTTTAATTCCGTTCGGTTTAGTGAGGATAGAAGGAATTGTTTTTTCGATCAGTTGGATGCGGATGTGTTTAATGCTTTTATTGAGTCGGCAGGTCTGGTGGAGTACGGTATGAAAGGGGGAAGCTTTACGTGTCTTACTAAAAAAGGCGCTGCTATAAAGCTTAGTAAAATTGATAGAGCCATGGTTAACCCGTTGTTTTTTTATCGGTGGCCCGAAGCTTGTGTTCGTGTTCTGCCAAAATACTTATCGGATCACAGTCCGCTCCTTTTGACTGTGGTTCATGAGAATTTTGGTTCCCGTCCGTTCAGATGGTTCAATTCATGGCTCGACAGAGATGGTTGTGATCAAGTGGTTTCTAAAGCGTTGGTGGATTTTCAAATGATGGGTGCCGCGGATGTTGTTCTTACCGCCAAGCTCCGTAATTTGAAATCTATTCTGCTGAAGTGGAAGAAACAGGTTGAAAAAAAGGAAGGGGAGGAACTGTCTTTGCTGAAAAACGAGTTAGAAAGGATTGAAGCGGACGTGGAACATCGTGACATGTTAGAGGAGGAAGAGTGGGTTTGGCAGGAATGCAAGAAAGGTATAGAGACTATTGAATTCTGCCAAGCTAAGGACGTTGTGCAGAAATCTCGGGTTTGTTGGGCTAAATATGGGGATGATAACACGGCTTATTTCCATAGAGTCATGAATGGGAGAAAAGCCTCGAATTCTATCCAAGGTTTGTTGGTTAATAGTGAATGGGTGTCGAAACCGAAGTTGGTTAAAAGGGAGGTGTTGAAGTACTTTAGTAATCACTTCAAAGAAAATGTCCCAGCTCGTCCTATGTTGATTTGCGAAGACCTGAAGAGAATCCCAGACAACCTGGTGGATGGTCTTACTAGACCGTTCACAAAGGAGGAGATTAAATTTGCGGCTTTTGAGTGTGGCAAGGATAAAGCCCCGGGACCGGACGGGTTTAATTTTTCTTTTGTGCGGCATTTTTGGAGTATTTTAGAGCCGGATTTCATAAAGATTTTTTCGGATTTTTATGAAACAGGCTCGATTAGTCGTGGATGTGGTTCGTCTTTTATCACTCTTATCCCTAAAATGAAAAACCCAATTGGTTTAAAGGATTATCGGCCGATCACTTTGGTGGGTATTATTAGTAAACTTATCTCGAAAGTCTTGGCTTTAAGGCTGAAAAAGGTTATCGGGAGTGTTATTTCGGATAATCAAACGGGTTTCTTAAGTGAGCGGAATATTCTTGACGGTCTCTTTGTTGCTAATGAAATACTTTCTTGGTGTAAAAGAAGGGCTAAAAGCGTTTTCTTTATGAAAATCGACTTCGAAAAGGCGTATGACAACGTCAATTGGGTTTTTCTTCTTTCTATCATGGATCAAATGGGTTTCCCGGAAAAGTGGTGTTCTTGGATAAAAGGTATTTTAGCTTCGGCGAGATCTTCGGTCCTTGTTAATGGGTCGCCTACCTTCGAATTCCAATGTCACAAAGGTTTGCGCCAAGGTGACCCTATCTCCCCGTTTTTGTTTCTTATAGTGATGGAAGCTTTTACTTGTTTGGTGAATAAAGCTATCAAAATTGGAGTTTTTGAAGGGGTGTCGCTTGGTAAAAATAGCCCCGTTGTTTCTCATTTACTTTTCGCGGATGATGCGTTATTATTGGGCAAGTGGTCGTCGGAGAATATCTTGGTAGCGGCGAGGATTCTTCGGATTTTTTACCTTTGCTCGGGCCTTAAAATAAACATCCACAAGTCTTTTCTTTATGGTACGGGGGTTTTAAACGAAGAGGTGTTGGATTTGGCCGAAGTGGTGGGGTGTCGTGTTGGTGCCTTTCCTTTTGATTATTTGGGTGTTTCCGTTGGCGCCAACATGAATAGAATAAATAGTTGGAGACATGTGGTTGAGGTTTTTGAGACGCGTCTTTCGTCTTGGAAAGCTAATCTCCTTTCTATTGGTGGGAGAGTCACGTTATTGAAATCGGTTCTACAAAGTCTTCCTATTTATTTTTTCTCCCTTTACAAAGCTCCGGTGGCTATTATTGATATTTTAGAGAGTCTTATGAAGAGATTTCTTTGGTCCGCTTCTTGCGACAAAAACAAAATCCATTGGGTCTCTTGGGAGAGGGTTTCTCGTGTTAAACATAAAGGGGGTTTGGGCATCACTCGTCTTAGCGATGTTAATCAAGCTTTGCTTTCGAAATGAGCTTGGCGTTTTCGTGTGGAGGATGATTCCTTGTGGAAGCGCATTATTTTGGCGTGTCATAATGGTAAGAGTAGATGGTCCGGTCTTCCTCGGATTTCCGGGAAAGGTAGCGTTTGGTCTAATATTGTGAAGTCTGGTGAGCGCTTTAAATGTGGGGAGAAGATGTTTTTGGATCTTATGAGAGGCTCTCTAGGGGACGGTAGCCGCATTCGCTTTTGGGAAGATCCTTGGCTCTTGGACGTTCCATTAATGCTTAAATTCCCTTTGTTATATAGTGTTGCCCAAACCAAAAAGAAACTCATCTGTGAATGCAGGACGAGTGGGATTTGGACTCCAGTGAACTTTGCCATCCCTATGAATTGTCGTCAGGTAGAAGAATGGAGCGGCCTGTCAGAGCTTCTGGCCCAGGCCCATGTTACGGCCCAAAAGGATGGTTGGGAATGGGCCGGTTCTAGTTTCTTTTCCGTGGCAGAGGTGAAGAAAAAGCTTCTTGAAGACCAGGTGGATGGAGCGTTCTACAATTTCAAATGGGTCGGGTGGGTTCCGCTTAAGTGTAACATTTTTGCTTGGAGGGCGGAGATGGATAGGATCCCGACGGTTGAGGCTCTTAGCAAAAGGAACGTGTCTATTCCTAATGATAAATGTATCCTTTGTGATGTGGTTTCCGAAACTACGGATCATATTTTTTCAGGATGCGGCTTTTCTTATGGGGTTTGGGCCAGCATTTGGAACTGGTGCGGTTTAAAGTCAGCCTTTGCTTTCTATACTAAGGATATTTTGGATCTTCACAAGCAGGCCTCGGGTGGAAAATGGGGTAAGAAGATTGTGCATGGTATCATTTTGACCTCATTTTGGTTCCTTTGGAAAGCTCGTAATGACAAAATTTTCAAAGGTATAGAGCCTAAGGTGCCGCGGGTCGTTGGTACTATCAAGTCGTTGTCGTTCCTTTGGATTAAAAATAGGTCTAAGTTTAAAGACACGAGTTGGGAGGATTGGTGTATCAACCCCTTGTATATGTTGTAAGTAGGGGTTTTAGTCCTTTTTTCGAGGACGCCCCGTGTGTTTTAATGAAAGTTAACGTTCAAAAAAAAACATAAAGGAATTACATAACCACCTTAATAAAAAGGGTATAAGATTTTGTGTTCTCTTTTAAGCCTTAGCAAATTTTGACATCTACAAAGTTTTTACTACTTTTTTTCTCATATTGCATGTTTTCTCCAGTAGCGGTATTGGATATTAGGTTGATTATTATGAGCTTACGGGCCCTATTAGGTATTTGGGGTTTATATTTCGTTATTTATAAATTGTAATGCATTATTCAGTAATGATCAATTGACTATTTTACCAACATGGTATCAGAGCCAAGACTCTCTAGCGTATCCACTGCGCTATACACAAATAATCAAACCCTAGCCGTCACCATTTGAGTAAAACCCTAGACAGGGCGGCGTGCCGCCACATCCCCCGCCACCGCCGCTGCCCTGTCCGACCACCGTTTCTTTTCTTTCTTTCTTTTTTTTTTTTCTTAGTTTTTCGTTCACCTTTTCTTATTTCACATTCTTGTCTCATTTACTGGTATAAGAATTTATATTTTCCTGATATTGTGTTCCATGAACGACGCTCGGTGTCTTCTTTCGCTGCCACATCTTCTTGGTGCTTCACGTAAATTTTTTTTTTTTTTATTATTGTTGTTATCCCACTGCCTCATAGAATTTTGTTTATTTGAATTTAGTCAACTTCCTTGTTGCTGACGTATGGTGACATATGGAGATTTAAGTTTATCTTGTTCAAAAAAAATTAAAATCAAATAATAAAGGAAAGTCAAAAGGTCTAAAAAAAGGAGTTGTGTGGCTGTTTTGACAGTCAAATTAGCATGTAAGCATGACAATCAAAATAGCAAGCAACTCTTGGAAGTTACTGTTGCCGGCGATTGAACTTGTCTCAGCCGCCAATCGGGAATGTGTTCACGTGTGCGACTATTTAGTTTGTCTTTTAACTATCATTCTATTCTTTCGTTCCTCAATTGCGTCTACTTTTTCTTTTTCATGTATATTTTATCGGTGTTTGAGCCGCACCAAGGACCACGGTTCACGGCCACCGATCTCAAACTACGGTTTGATTGGATTACATTTTCTTTTTAGATCTATGGGTCTCGACTATTGATCTACAGATCCAGACACCACCGCTTGACCACGGTCACCGACCTTCCTTTCTTTTTCTTTATAGATCTACGGATCTCCTCTCTTGATCTACAGATTTAAGAGACTTCCGCTTACTAGCCTCGACACACCACCACACGACTACAGTTGTGCGTTGTCGACTTGCCTCTCCACAAAATCATGTTTTTCATTCTGGGAACCAAGAACCTATGAATTACAGCCGCCTAATCCCGACAGAATTGGTGATGTTGTTTGCAGATTAATGGCTTTACAAGCCTGCCGTGTCAAATTTAGTCCCCACACCTCCTTTTGAAGACCATGGATGACAAAGTCAAGTAAACTATGGATGGCAATATCAAGCACGATACGCATATGTTGGCAAAAGTTTGAATGTTCGGGTCAATCGACAAATGTTAATTATTATTGGTTTTTATGTATTTTTTTAGTTTCCAAGTCTGAACGTCCAGTTCCTTCCACTACAACTGCAGAGGAGTATTGGATATTAGGTTGATTATTATGAGCCCACGGGCCTATTAGATATTTAGGGTTTACATTCCATTATTTATAAATTGTAATGCATTATTCAGTAGTAACGATCAATTAACTATTTTACCAACTAACAAGCATTACGGGTGCGTTTGGTTCACATGAATTAAATGGAATATAATGGAATTGGAATTTGAATTCCAACTCTTTAGGTGTTTGGTCCATTGAATTTGTTGGAATTGGAATTTCAATTCCAATCTTGTGTGTTTGGTTGACAAAGGAATTGGAATTGGAATTTGGTATTAATTCCTTCAAATTCCTTAACCTAAGGGAATTCAAAATCCTTCCAATATTAGAAGGAATTCAAGTCAATTTATTGGAATCTTCGAACGGTTGGCATCATTTTGACTCGAACTGATTCGAACAGTACCATTTCAACGCGAACCGCTTAGATCCGAACCAATTCGGACCGTACCAGTTTCGACAGGTACCATTTCGACCCGAACCGTTTCGTACTATATCAGTTTCGACCGGTACCGTTTTGACCCGAACCATTTCGTACTGTACCAGTTTCAACCGGTACCATTTTCGACTGAACCGTTTCGGACCAGTTTCGACCGATAGCGTTTCGACATGTACCGTTTCGCCCGTAACGTATCGGACCGAACTGTTTCGGACCGTACCAGTTTCGGCCTGTTCCGTTTCGGACCAAACCGTTTCGGACCAGTTTCGACCGATACCGTTTCGACCGGTATCGTTTCGACCTGTACCGTTTCGCCCATAACGTTTCGGACCGTACCAGTTTTGACCGGTACCGTTTTGACCGGTATCGTTTCGACCTATACCGTTTCACCCGTAACGTTTCGGACCGTTCCAGTTTTGACCGGTACCATTTCGGACCAGTTTCGACCGATACCATTTCGACCGTATCGTTTCGACCTGTACCGTTTCGCCCGTAACGTTTCGGACCAAACCATTTTGGACCGTACCAGTTTCGACCGGTACCGTTTCGGACCAGTTTCGACCGGTATCGTTTCGACATGTACCGTTTCGGACCGTATCAGTTTTGACCGGTACCGTTTCGCCCCGTACCAGTTTCGACCGGTACCGTTTTCGACCCGAACCGGTACGGGTCAGAACGGTGCATGTCAAAACGATACAGGTCGAAACGATAGAGGTATCAACAGTTCGAGTCAAAACGGTATGGGCCGGTACTGGTCGAAACGGTATGGGTCGGTACAGGGCGAAACGGTTCGGGCCGGTACGGGTCACAACGATGCGGGTCATGGGGGTAAGGGTGATAGATTCCAATTTATAACCAAGCAAACACAATAATATAGGATTTGAGAATCCAATTCCAACAATTTCTAATTCCTTTTGGAATGTTTGAATTCCAAATCCAATTCATTCCAATTCCAATTCCTTCACAAATTCCAATTCCAAACAATTCCGCGAACCAAACACACCCTACGTTTTTAATTAGTTGGAATGTTTTATCAATAACAATATATTCATTCACCACTAGAATTTTTCTTCATGTTTGACTTCAAACATTACCTTGATTATTCTATTAAGGTACAAAACTTTCGCATCAAGACTCAAATTATATCACCACTTAACATTGATGGTTGATTGGTTGGTTCATCAACATAGGTTACTACTCACTTCATGCTTATGTTATACAATATAAAAATATTAAATACAAATTAATTCTTTTGTTTGATATAGTTAAATCAAATGTAACAGGGTTTTCTTTTTATTGAACTATAAACCTCTATCAAAAACCTTACTTTTGGGTGCAAAGACCTGTGTGAAAGAAAACAAAATTTGAGAACATGAAACCTCTCAACTAGAAGATAACGTTTTCAGGTAAATATAGACATTTCCAAATGCAACAACCAGCTTCTTTTTGTTGGTGAGGACACTAGTTTGATGCGTTTACCTTAGTTTAAATATGAAATAAGCACACTCGATCCATTACAAAAGTGATTTAAATGGTAAAACTTGGTTAATAAGACTTAACTGTTCAAGTAGCCAATAGCTCGAATCTTGCTCGAAAAAGCCAGCCCAAAATGAAGCTCATGAACCAAACAGATGGACATTATGTTTAATCAAACTAACACCTAAAAGGGGAACCAATAACCCCACCTCAAAAGTCTGTGGTACCAATGTTTTGGTTATGAACCCTTTCCAATGGACGACGGTTACTTCAGGTTTTAATCGTCTAATTTCTAGACATGAGATCAAACAAAAATGTGATAAGAACTCACCATCCCTTTCTGTAGTATCTGTACAAGTCATGATGCAGCGAGTGTGGCAGCAATTTGTGCATAGACTGCTGCAAATTTATTTTGACCACGCCGAGGACCTAGGTCAAGACTTTGTTGATGAACAGAAGAACCAGCATTAACGTCGACAATTCAAGCATAAATCTGGGGGTTGTAGCGTATTCGGCTAAACGAATCCACCTGTAAGTTCAACCAGTAGATAGCTGCTGATAAAGCCTGTTTGACCATTTTGGAATGTTCATCACATTCATGATTATGGCTAACTAACCAAAACACAGTTAAACTACAAGTAAAACACTTACATTTAAAAAACATGCATAATCAGAATAAAGAATTACAAAAATAGCCGGGTTTTATGTATATTCATACCTCTATTTTCATACAAGACAAGTACACAAACTTGGCTCTATATCCATGCATGTAGTAAGCGAAAGATACTTTTATTTCACATGTTGTGAAAAATGTTCACAAATGTACAAGAATAGCCCATTTTAAGAAAATAAAGTAGATATGCGATATAAATGTGAATACGTAAAAAGTAGACCTTGGAAAGTAGATATACGAGAAAAAGTAGATGCACAAAAGAGAAAAGGCTCAACAAGAACAGAATTTCCTGAAGAACACGAATAACATGTAGAGCAATGGGCTCGTTAATCGCAAAAGGTAAAAGGCTCAAACAAACAAGAACGGTGTGCTCGTGTTGTTTGCTAGATCAGATGACCAAGATTGCAGCCAAGGGCGCAGTGGTGTGACTTCAAAAGGCCGAAGAGCTCGTCGGGGATGGGGCAGAGGTTGTTAAGCAAGGGGGGGCGGAACAATCACAACATGCAGAGAGAGATCATGGAGAACAAATCTAGAGAGAAGAACGAGACATAGATAAGTCACGGAGAGCGAAAAGACAAACCGGTGTGGACCCACGAAGATGGGTCGCGCAGATCGGGATCCAAATGAGCTAGAGATTGGTGGCTTAATTTGGATCGAGTCAAGAAGAAGTTTTCAGTCATTTTTTTTTTTTTTTATTGATTTTTTTTATTGTGGTAATTATTATTTATTTTTATTTATTAAGGATTGAATTAAATCAGAAGAATAGTGCACCACATATATGAAAATAGCTTCGTGATTGATTAACTTTAGTTTTAGTACAAAATAGGGATCGCTGTAATTGTTTTATTTGTGTCGAGTTTATTATTTAATAGAAACAAGTTGAGACCGGTTGTCACCCACAACCAATGTTCGTTTTTGCTTTGTTGATTATTAACGAGAATAAACGCAAAAATAAAGCATAAACACAAAAATAAAGTGGATGTATGAAAAGAAGCCATAAGAAAGTAGATACACAAAAAAATGGGGCCAGATGTTGTACTTCAGAAAGGTAACTAAAGATGCACGTAAAGAAGTAGATACGTGAAATTTGTTTACATATTTTGTTGTGGTAGAGGTCAAATTAGTCCGCCATGGCTATACAGATATAGATATACCAAATAGAATGTCTATTTTCGTGATGTTTTCTAATTAAATCCGTTTGTATACCTAAAGAGCATATACATTAAAAAATATTTCCTTTTTCCAAAATCCCACAAAAGAAAATGAGCTTCATTTCTTTCGGAGTAAACAATGTAAAATGTCTAGGTAACTCGGCCGATATATCGGTGATATATCACCGATATCTCGGTTATCGATCATCAGCCGATATGTCAGTACAAAATATCAGTCAGAATATCGGTACCGATATTATCGGCGATATTTGACCGATATTCCTGATATCGGTACTTTCTTCTTAGTTCTTCCATTTGTCTTACTTCTTATTGTTGTTATTAGTGTTTTAATTCTTAATTGTTAGCGTTAGATATTAGTGTTTTAAGTCTTGATAAATTCCCACATGCTACAATTGTTAGTGTTTTGCAAGTTGCAAAAGGTTAATTTGTTAATGGTAGGATAGTATATTGAATTGTTATTGGTAAATTGTTGTGTGTGTGTGTGTATATATATATATATATATGGATTTTGCATGATATAAAAATTACCGCTATCCCATCGATATCTCACCGCGATAACCTATATCTCAAATATTGATCCTTGACCGATATCCAATATTTTACCGCATTAACCGCTTAGATTATGATCACTTTGTATCAATTTAACTTCAGCAATTACCTAAAGTAAAAAAGAGACTATCTTGCAATGAGTGAATTTAAAATAGGTACTAACCAATTTCCGTCGGCTGACATGTTCTGTGCCTGTTCAATTTCCTCCTTAGCGAATTCTTCTAGAATATCACGTTGACGATCATTTACTACCCTGCAACACATACACATCTTTCACTTTTCTGTGTTGAAATATATATGATCCAATGATTTTGATGAAAAGTATGCTTGGTGTAGAATGCTTACGTGGGGAAATTAATACGGAAACGTACATACTGGTCTCCATGATCTACAAAAAAACCTTTCCTTGGCAAGCCTGTCATAGTAACATACTCTTAAGTAAAAGTGTGTGTGTGTGTGTGGAGGAAGAAGAATCAACTAAAGGAATAGGTGGCAATTGGACCATTTACTTAAGACCAGGTCAATTTGGGTTATGGTTTATCTCCAACGTCAAATGGATCAGCTAAAAGTAAAATGGGTGGGTTAACGTTGAAGCTCACCGGAAGAATAATTTATAATGTGCACGGCCTCCTAAAACGTTTTAGTTCGAAGTTATATATTTGTAGTAACAAAGTTTTCGGTAAACATATTTAACTCATTCATCCATTAAGATTGAACAAAAATAGTTTGTGGACCCATTTGGCAAAAAAAAAAAAGTTTTTGCCAACCTGCCCCGTTTATTAAAACGTAGCTAAACCAAACCTGGCCATTCTACCCATTTGGCAAAAAAAAAAAAAAAAAAAGAGAGGAAAGAAAATGTGTACCTTTGCCTCTAAGTATTGTTAGCTGTCCATGTTGAACCCCTTTAGGAATCTGTAGACATATGCATGTAACCAATAATATATTCAAAACCACATAGATATTAGATATCAGTATTTTAATTTCATTTAGTCAAACAAAATCTGATAATAGTAAATTTTGTGAAGTTAAGTAAATCAATCTGGATACATCATAGGTCTTAACCTACTAAAAATACATCAAAATAAACAAGACACCTAGTCGCTTTCCATATAGATGTACTCAAGGTTGTAAAAATCCCGATTAATCGGTGATTAATCGCTAGTCCTCACTTTACTAATTAATTTTTGGCTAATCACTCGATTAATCGGTGTCACGATTAATCACCGATTAGTCGGACCAAATTGTTCCTAGTCAGACCTAAAAAAAATCAAAATTAGGTGAAAGATGAAGGGTCAAAACAGGAGCAAATCGATCAAATAAAACTTACTTACCTCAAAATTGGATGATAATCCATGATTTAAAAACAAAATCGATGAAACTCCATGAACCCTAGTTGCGTCTGATGGTTCCTTACGATGAAAGAAGGAATAGGGAGGAAAAACGGGATATGGTACACGATGGAGGTGATTAGGGTTACTTACGTTTAGGTATTTTAATATTTAACCCCCCTCCATATTCACCGGTTTATATTTGGTTCCTAAACTTCTAAATTTATACATATAAGGTATAAAATTAGCATTATATATGTATAAATTTGGAAAAAATATATATAAAAATCCAATCCGATTAATCTCTAGTCGGTACCCCACCGGCCGACTAGCGCCTAGCGAGTTCTACAACACTGGCTGTACTATGTAAAATCCAGAAGTATTTATAAAATCCTTTTCACTATATCCAACAGGGAAATCCATACACCTAAAGAGACTCTAAAAATGGGTCTTTTAAAGATAAATCAAAGACTTGCAGTTCACATATAAATTATCAAATATATTTTAGAAAGTGCTAATTTATACAGCAAAGAAAGAGCATTATATAGCAAATGAAAGTTAAAGGACTAATATGGAGAGGAACTCACTTTTACTTGTGTCTTTCCATTTAAAGTCGCTACATCAACCTTACCACCAAGCAATGCCTGTCAAATTTTTAAAATTTTATTAAAATATTAAATTCATCTACAATTCGTCAAGCAAGCAAAGTTATATTAAAAACATGTGATTCTCACTTGAGTGAAGTGAATATTGGAATCTACATATAGATCAGCACCATCTCTTTGGAAAACTGGGTCTTCAGCAACCTAAATGAAAGAACAAAGAAAGAAAGATGAACACTGCAAACATAATATACTGAATAAATAATCGAACTACATAGTTAAAGTAAATCTAATATTCACCTTTAGTTTTATAACTAAGGTACCAGATTGACCCCGCCTTCCAACTTTGCCAGCTCCTGGAACAGATATTATATCACCAGTGTCTACGCCTAAGTCATAGAAATAAAAAAAGATAAAATAATCAGCAAGTAAACTAATAAACCTAAGCTCAATATTACAACACATGTAGGTGCATGATTCACAGCACAATACACTCGAAAACAAAACATCCAATAAAACCGTATTCTATCCTTTTTAGTTTCCATGAATTCTGCCACCTTCAAATATAGCAATTTAATAATGCCCATTTTAAACGAAATTATTGAAATTAATTTTATAAATAACATCAACCTGCTGGTATAGGAACTGTGACTTCCTTGACTACCTCAACAATCCCTGATCCACCACATGACCTACAATATTCCTGCACCAAATAATTACAGAACATTGATATAATTTATGTGAGAATGAATACAATAGCAAAAGCTTTGATTAAATTTTAGAAGAAAACCTTGATAATATGGCCCGACCCTTTACAATTGCTGCACCTAGCCATGAATGGATGAATAAAAACCTAAAAAAATAAGATGAGAACTCAAAATAATAATAGACTTGGTAAGCAACACTTTTTTTAATGTTGTTATCGATTCTAGGTTAAATCATTACAGTGGCAATTAATAAAACAAAATATAAAAAAGAAACACTCACTGTCCCAGTGCCCTCACAAGTTGGACAACGTCTTGCTTTAGCATTAACAGGGTAACCATGCCCATCTGCATCACAACATAGAAAGTTAGAAATCTCCAGAGTAATGGGTAAACGATGTACCGTAGAAACTTCGGGAAGAAAAGATGTAAAGTGGTAAATCTTACAAGAATAAACAACTCACCGCAAGAATCACAAAGAATATTTGAATCAAATGATAGGTGTTTTGTGCAGCCTTGAGCAGCCTCCGAAAAGGAAATTGACAGCTCAACCTAAAAACATATTCAAAATAAATAAAAATGTTGGAATAGCATGGAAAAGTAATCCGGTGTACAAAATAATAACTGGTACATGAGCTTAACCTGAATATCGCTTGCAACTCTATCCGTCGCTTCTTCAAAAATCTGTAAGATATTCAGAACTTATAGCATGATTAACAAAAGGTCAGAAATTTGAACAGAAAAACAAATGTTATAAACAGGAGTACCTCCGAAAATATTTTTTGAAAAGAATGAGAAAATTCAGCACTTCCATTAGCATGCCTGAATCCGCCAGTACCTCTGGAAGAAGATGTGTTTTCCCTATCCCTGGATTGCCGCTTCAGCTGTCATCACACATCGTACCTTTTAGCACTTAATGATAAGTTCAAAACTAATTAGACAAATACAAATCTAAAATATTGTTACCATGTCATATTCAGCTCTTTTTTCAGAATCTTGTAGAACCTATAATTCAGCATCCACAACAAGATACTAATTCAGAAGTCAGAAATAAAGTATATTTACATGCATAGCTGTACATATTGACAGAAAAACCAAACAACTATACCTCATAAGCCTCCCTTATCTCTTGAAATTTTCTCTTTGCCGAAGGGTTATTTTTATTTGCATCCGGATGATACTTCTTCGCCAGCTGAAAAGCATATAGTGAAAAAAATTAAGAAATCAGATGCCCAAGAGGTATTTATGTAACATTTTTTTTTTTTTTTGGCAAAAATAGGTAAGTGCTACAACTATCAAAAAAGTAGTTTAGTTCTCCTTAACTTTATAGGTTAAAAATACTAAACTACACAACATGTCAGTCAAACAATAATAATAACAATACATATAAACGGTAAATAGAAATAAATGTCCTTTGAAAAAGCCTGATAGGTGAATTCATTTTCATAATTGTAGCCTGCCAGAAATTTCAGAAGATTAAACTGTGAAATTTGATGTTATTAAGAGGCTATTAAAAATGATGCATATCATATGAACCTCCTTACCACTTGCTTAAAAATCTTGTCTCAGAAAAACTTAACCTCCAAATTAACAATATCATTTTATAATTATTAATTTCAGATCATTAAATCCATTCCTCAATGTGTTCTCCCTATATTTGCATTCATTTGGTGCTGTTTGATCCAATCACCTAGATTAAGTTGTTCTCGTAATAAACTATATAACTTTGGCATCAAACGTGGAAATAACATACCTGTGTCATCTAAAATGATTAATTACTTTATGCCTACAAATTTCATCCTATTTAAGCACATATTATTTGTTGTCATTTATCATAAAAGACATGTCAATTATTCAGAATCATAAAAGCCGAACAAGACCAATGATTCTTCGTTCTAGTGACAGTTAAGAATATTTACAACTTCATTTTCTTCAAACTAATTTAATAGAGTAATTTAACTAAAACAGAAGTATTCATTTAACCATACTCATATGTGTACCAATTACATAGGTAATAGACCTTCTAAAAGAGGAGGAAGGTTAAGAAAACACAAATAAACAGCAGAATGAATGAAAAGACTTCCATGACGTAGATTACAGCTTTGAATTATAATATTATGCAAGTTGCACGAAAACGAATCCACAGATCACAAGGCTCATGAACAAATCCAGTTTCTACATTCAGTTCATACAAAATGAACATTACATTTTTTTTTTTTTTTTTTTTGAGAAAATGATGTAATGTGAATCCAGGAGCTACTTACAGCATGAAACGCCTTCTTGATCTCGTCTCTGCTAGCATTTTGAGGAACCCCTAGAACTTGGTAGTGATCTCCTTCTCTCGAGTTATAAGATCCTGGAGAGTTTAAAATTTTTTAGTTATATAACCAATAAACCATACCCATCACAGACATGTATTAATCACCCTTAGATAAATAACACTTAAATATCTTGAAATCAGACCTGTGGCATGGATATAACGCTTTGACAGTAGCATTCTCATATTTGCAAAAGCTAAACGCTTTCCAGCGTATCCAGCATTGTAAAAATCTGACAAACAGATCACATAAATATTCAACATGATTACATGTATCCACAGAATATTACAAGCGCTATAGCAGGAAAAGATGATTTTGGGCCTTTTGCAAAAAAAAAAAAAAAAAAAAAAAAAAAAAAAAAAAAAAAAAAAAAAAAACCTCAAATGGAATATATAAGCTGTTCATCGCTGCTTTCTTTTTTATCCTTCCACCGTTAAAAGAGGTACACATATATCTCTTCTTCATATCTATACTACTATATAAAAAATTTGAGAAGGGCAACAACGTGATTTTAAGAGACTTAATAACAATTTGTTGCATTTGGTACAAGTGTTGATGCATAAACAACTAGTCATTTACAATTTTCTCCCTCGGGTGCTTTAAGAAAGCATTATAAACCTAATGCACTTATAATGGTCACTCTAAAAGTTATAATTTATTATAAGAATCCGTTTCTAAAAAGTATAGAACAGTTAAAATTAATTAGTAAAATAAAAAGGGTGTTAGCTTTTTTGTTTTTTCACAGTAAATAATTTCGAAAACGATAACTATAAAAATTGCGAGTATCGCGGAGCTTAAACAACTATACAGGGGGACCGAAAGTCACGGGACCCTTAAAATAGGGGGTGGCGGACTCAATACGGATAAAATTTTCGGACGAAATACACATAAATTTGCACTAGTAAAAAAAACGGGGGGGGGGGGGGGGGGGGGCGGGGCGGGCTTCGCCTGTCGCCCTGTATGCGCTAGTTATGACATTGTTCAAAAACAACCAGTTGCAGCGTAACAAAACGTGTTAGTTACCCCGTGTGATGTACATGGTAGTTTATGAGACAACATATTCAAATCACCATTTCTACTGTTTTGACAATCAAAATTAGGGTTTCCACCTAAAACCCTGACTACACATTATATTTGCATGCTCCAAAAGCAATAAAAAATTGTTCAAAAACGTTAGTAATTGAGTAATTCAATATAAAATTAAGGTATATGATGTAACATTGTAAGTTGTAACAAACATAATCATACCTCGACTCTGAAGAATTGGAGGAAAAGGGTTTGAAGGTACACGACCGCATACTGATTCAAGTGACGGCAAATGTTGACGATACTGAAACATAAAAACACTCAATTAATTAATTAATTAAGAGAAAACCTAAAAAAAAAAAAAAGGAATAGTGTAGTTAAGAAAACATGAAATTGATCCTACTAGTGCCAGAAAAGTATGGAAGATGGAATTAGGGCGATTTCTAAGGGAGCTGGTCATTTGAACAACACACTTCCAAACTCATACGGATGCTTTGTGTTAAATAACTTACGCCGTCCTTATTTATGGGATTTCTTTCTGCTCAAGGTTTCTGTATTCTGGACTTTGGAAATGGGTTTCTTATTTCAAAGGGTTGCTTAGGCTAATAGGTAATAAGACTGGGCACACCCCCGTTCTCCACATTTTGCTATGTCCTGGACACCAACACCACCCCCCTCCCATGTCCTCCCCCCGTCCCTTATGTCCTTTCTGAGACATTGGAGACGAACCAATCACCATCACCCACCAATGCCTCCGCCAATCACGTGCCCCCGTCCTGGACACCAACACCACCCCCTGCCCCGTCCTGCCCCGTCCCAAGTCACATTTTTCTTACGTGGCAAGCTTTTCCTCGTCTGTATACCCAATAACCTTATGTAATTACCTCAGATGTAATAGGGCTTCGGTTTTGAATAAAAGTTATATTGAAACCTATATTATAGTTACCTCGTCTCCATCCACTCACAACCAATCACATCCGTATATTACACTAAGGCTAGACGGAGTGGGGGGCGGGAAGGGCTGGCGTGGGGCTTTCAAGGGTGGGAACACCGCCGCCGGTCCTGGCGTGGGGGGGGGGGGGGGGCGGGGGGCAACTCACCGCGTGGGGTGGGGGTGGGGGTGAGGTGTCATCTCTTGATTGGCCAGCTTTTTTTTTTTTTTTTAACTTTAACACAATATAATATTATTTCCTTCCCCCCTCTCTTCCCCCTTCCACTCCCCACAATTTTTCCCCCCACATGGGTCCCACAAATGTCACATGGCGCTTCATCCCCCTCTTTCCCCCCCCCCCCTCCCACTCCGGATAGTCTAAACCCATTAAAGTTTCTCTCTCCTCCACTCACAACCACTTTCAACAAATATTAAAAAATAAATACAGTTTTCCTGTTTTCTCTAAAAGATACTCAAAGAACCCAATATATACCGACACACCGTTATTCAGTCACAACCACTTCCAACCACGAAAAAAATTATAGGGTTTTGTCACCCAAAAAATAGGGTCTCTATTGTGAATGCTATTAGAGCATCCACAAATAAGAAACACTAAAAACCCTTAAAAACCTGTCCAGTCAGCTACCACATTAGAAAAACACTCATTCTTTAAAAACACTAAAAATTCACCCAATAAGGAAACCTAAAAACCTCTAAAAACATTGTCACATTATCACCATCTTTTACATTTATTTTCAATTACTTATCTTATAATAATATCCCAACCCCATCACCCGGACCCACCTCTTTGATTTTTAGAGGTTTTTTTTGAAGAACCTCCACCAAAAACCTCCACTAAAACCAACCCCACAATAGCCACCCACCAAAAACCTCTTCTAAAAACCATTATTGTGGATGCCCTTAGCGATTTAGCCAAGGATTCTATTGGCGCATCTAGGGAAAAAAAGAATAGGAGTAACGTTAATTTTTTTTTCTGCCTTAGTTTCGTAAATGAAAAAAAATATGAAAATAGATAAAGTTGCACGTATACCTAATAGATTTTCCCTATTCGGTTATTGAAAACTTGAAATCGAGTCATTACATCATCTTCTTTTACTTTACCCAAAGTTTCTCTTTCGACCACACAAGTTAAAGCGTTGTTCAAATAGTCCTCATCCATTCTAGTTCGTAAATCTGTCTTGATAAGCTTCATTTCAGAAAAAAAAAAAAAAAAAAAAACACCTCTTAACGGTTGCGGTTGTAACTGGCAAAATCAATGCTAACTTTAATACCCGATAAACAAAAAAAAATTATGTTTTCAGGTTTCCACTATTACACGAGCAAGGTCACACATTCCAATTATTTTGCAAATTTATCATCTTCCTTTAATGTGTGATAACTGAAAGACACCCTCTTTTTTCTTCACTAAAATCATTCGGATACATCTCAGAAAATGCTACGATCTTAGGTATGTCAAACTTAGAAAACGAATCACAAAGATTTAAACCTGACATATTTTCTTTCAAACTAGTTGATACCTCATTTAATCGATTTCCATGTTTTTGAATTTGCAAATCCAAAACTGTATTAAAAACTTCAACTTCAAAATGATGTTGGTTAGTAACAACATTCTTTCAGTTTCTTGATTACCATAACTTTCTGACATTTCTATCATCTCAGTCTTATTTTTTTTCACAAAAAGATGTCAACTTTGCCAACATTTGATCAAACCAGTTTTTTCTTAGATTATTCAATGCTCGCTTGTTCCGTTTATCAATTTAGCCGCTTCTAGTTAGTCTTGACTCTGTTTTTGAAGATGATTTGATAGAGCATTTGTGGGGACTAAAATATCATCTAACAATTGTATATAAAACACAAATTCAAGCTTCTTAAAATACGATAAAATGCCTCTTGCATTAGATCGTTGTTGAATATTCTCTTCTTCTTCTTTAATAAAAGCAGGTACGTCAGCAATTTCCGAAAATAATTTAAGCAAACTTATCATTGTTCTATGATGAGAACCCCATCGTGTATCTACGGCTCGTGCAAGGGAAACCTCTCGGTTTAATCCTTTTCCGATCATAATTTCACCTTGACTTATGAGAAAGTTTACGTTAAAAATAACTTTTACCTAAAAAGGATAAGAAGGATTTTGGGCTTTTGATCTAAATGAATCAATGGATAGGATTAAAATGATGAATATATACGTTGGATTTTCCAAAAGAGAAGGGGAAGGGCAAATAGATATAACTTACCATTGTCGAGTTCCACCCCCAATTTTTAAACGTCCATAACTTTTTCATACGACATTAGTTTTAAAATAAATACACCATAAAAATAAGTTTTTTATCCTCTTTCATTTGCATACCCTATTGCTATACTTTAAAAAAAATTGCTGGGTTGATAACTTGTGTTTTTATCAAGTATAACTTGTGTTTTTTTATCACATATAACTTGCATCTTTTTTATCAGGTATAACTTGCGTTTTATTATGTATAACTTGCGTTTTATCATGTATAACTTACATCTTTTTATCAGGTATAACTTACGTTTTATCATGTATAACTTTCATTTTATCATGTATACCTTGCATTTTAGCATGTATAACTTGCGTTTTATCATCTATAACTTGCGTTTTAGCATGTATAACTTGCGTTTTAGCATTTATAACTTGCGTTTTATCAGGTCGTCTTATCAGGTATAACTTGTGTTTCTAAAACGCAAGTATGCCCTCAACAAAACGCAAGTTATCAACCCAGGATTTTTTTTTTAAAGTATAGCAATAGGGTATGCAGATGTAAGAAGATAAAAAACTTGCTTTTTGGTATAGTTTTTTTTTTAAATAACATCGTATGAAAAAAGTTACAGCCATTTTAAAAATGGGGGTGAAACTTTAATGACGCAATGATTTTACAATCGTGGCCCTGATTATGTAGTTTAATTTATGGCTAATAATTCTTCTTATAATTTTTACGCTAGTCTTCTTTTTATATTAGCCTCCCTCTTGACTTATTGGATTTTTCACACAAAAGTTAATCTAAACACTTTTTTTAAAAACTCATTTTCAAAAAGCCATAAGTCAATAAGCATTTTTGACAAAAAGCACTTTTGGAATTAAATAAGCAATCCCAAACACCCTTTAAGTAGTTCAAAAAAAGAACGCACTAAAACTAAGTTTGACTTGATACATTAGAGACTAAATCAAATTCAACCAAATAAAAAAATAAGCTTCAAATTTCAGCGAATACAACATATATTCATTAGCTTCTTAATCAACATACAAATATGCCCTAGATATCCATCCACAGTCTTTAATGAATGAAATAAATAAACACTTTTTATAATATATTATATGTATATAAAAATAAAACATATTATAAGCAAAATTATCCGAGCTGAGCTAACGAGCGAGCGCCAAACCAAGTCAATTTGGCTCGTCCCGAACGAAGTCAAGCCGGCTTGGATTTGTTTGAAACCGAGCCAAATTGAGTGAGCTTTTTGCAAGCTATATCTGAGTGAGCTTCGATCCGCAAGCTTTTTGAACAACCTTGGGCATGTGTGTTTTTTTGTTCAAATTAAGGGTAAGAGATATGAGTTTAACTGTTTAAGGAGTGGGTTGTGGTATGATTGTTTTTTTTCTTCTTTCAGAATTCTTCTTATAATTTTTACGCTAGTCTTCTTTTTATATTAGCCTCCCTCTTGACTTATTGGATTTTTCACACAAAAGTTAATCTAAACACTTTTTTTAAAAACTCATTTTCAAAAAGTCATAAGTCAATAAACATTTTTTACAAAAAGCACTTTTGGAATTAAATAAGCAATCCCAAACACCCTTTAAGTAGTTCAAAAAAAGAACGCACTAAAACTAAGTTTGACTTGATACATTAGAGACTAAAATCAAATTCAACCAAATAAAAAAATAAGCTTCAAATTTCAGCGAATACAACATATATTCATTAGCTTCTTAATCAACATACAAATATGCCCTAGATATCCATCCACAGTCTTTAATGAATGAAAAAAATAAACACTTTTTATAATATATTATATGTATATAAAAATAAAACATATTATAAGCAAAATTATCCGAGCTGAGCTAACGAGCGAGCGCCAAACCAAGTCAATTTGGCTCGTCCCGAACGAAGTCAAGCCTGCTTGGATTTGTTTGAAACCGAGCCAAATTGAGTGAGCTTTTTGCAAGCTATATCTGAGTGAGCTTCGATCCGCAAGCTTTTTGAACAACCTTGGGCATGTGTGTTTTTTTGTTCAAATTAAGGGTAAGAGATATGAGTTTAACTGTTTAAGGAGTGGGTTATGGTATGATTGTTTTTTTCTTCTTTTAGAAATTAAGCTTTTAATTTATAATGGATGGTTTGTGGACTATTGTTTATAATGTTGGGATTTTAAAATAGTTTAATAGTAGCATAAAAACAAATTGAGGGGTAGCATAAAAACATCAAAACGTTAAAAAAATAAATAATTTTTGAACTGCGCCGTAAAAGTTGAGAGGTAGTGAATGTTATTTTGCTGCCTCTCTATGTCCGGCTCGCCTCAGGCAACACCAAAGAGCAGAAAAGTTGTATTGAATACACTCACCCACACACCTTTTATCTCTCTCACGGATAGATCAGCACCATTTATTGCCACGTTTTTTCATTTATTGCCACGTTTACCTTTATCATTTACACAATTGAGAGGGAAATGTTACTCTGGCAAAATCAGGTGGACAAGCAAGTAAGTGAAGAAGGTGAGTGACGTGTCACGGTACAACGGACGGTAAACCGGTTGACTCAATCCAAAATGTTGGTTACGTTGCTAGTCATTCGGTCTTCTATCCTTCAGTTGGCCTATTATTTTACGTCTAAATTTTAGTTTTTTTTTTTAGTATTTTCTTTGTTTGACAAAACATATAAAATGAATTTATTTAAAGCTCTTTATTGCAATCTCATCAAGTTCACCAAAATCGATTATTTTATTGTTTTTTTTAATCATCAATTGCCAACGCGAAGCATCAAGGAAGATGCATACATCACATTTTCAAAAAAAAAAAAAGTAATTCAATATGGAATTGAATTTGATACTTTGCATAATATATTAGATAGATAGAATGGAAATCTGATTGAGAGCATCCATCCAATCCATAGAATCCTAAAGAGATTAAAATGGCAGTAGAGAAAGTGATGTTATTGGGAATTTGGCAAAGCCCTTTCGTTCTTCGTGTGAAATTGGCATTAAGTCTGAAAGGAGTTGAATATGAATACATTGAAGATGACATCTTTAACAAAAGTTCAATGCTTTTGCAATACAACCCTGTCTACCAAAAGGTCCCTGTTCTTGTGCACAACGCCAAACCAATAGCCGAGTCGCTTCTAATACTTGAATACATAGATGACATATGGAAGAATCATCCGCTACTCCCTCAACATCCTTTCGACAAGGCAACATCTCGTTTCTGGGCTAAATTTGTCGATGATAAGGTAATTTTTTTTCTTTTTATTAATATTCCATTTTCATTTCATTTCTTAAAATTTGCACAGTTATATCGAAATAGAACTATTGATGTAGATATATTTTATAAGCTCAACTTGTTAACCTTTTTATGACCTTCTTAACTTGTCCGACTTAAGGTTAATGTTTTTATATAAATAAATAAATAAATAAATAAATATGTGAGTCATATACGTTCATCAATTTTAACTTCCAATCCGAACATTACAACTTTCTAACCCAACCTCACACGATCAACACCTCTGTAAGACTGTTTGGTGTGCCCTCGGGGAAGTGATTGGGGGTGATGACATGTCCAATTCCCCCAAGGGGAACACCGCCCCCCCCCCCCCCCCCCCCCCCTAAAAAAAATTCGGTGAGTTGGGGGAATTTTCCCCTTTCTCCCCTTGCATCCTGATTGGTTCTTTTATTTATTTTATTTTTTTTATTGAACTTTATATAATAAAAAAATGAAGGGGGAGTGGGAGAATTAGGGGAATACCATTTCCAAACTTTGGGGGAGAAAATGGGGAAAATGATGTGGTGCTGATGTGACACTTGGGGGAGTTGGGGGAAAAGGGAGGCACACCATAGTCTAAGGGGAAGGAGCACTTTAGGCAAAGTACTCTAGCCCAGCCAGTAGTACTGCAGTGCCATGTCATTGTGCTATAGAAAAATAAATAAAACCACATTAACGATAATGAATCTTAATGTATATTTTGTAACCATAATAATACGATAAAGAATTGCTTGAAATCCATAGAAAAATGAAACGTTTCAGAAGATTCGATACATCTAAGCGTGTTTTTTTTTTTCTTTTAGTTTGTCCCGATGATCATCAAGATGTTGCGAATTACGCCGGATCAAAAAGACTATGCTGCAAAAGAAACCCGTGAGATTCTCAAGACCCTTGAGGGCAGTCTAGACGGAAACAAACCCTTTCCCGAAGACAAAACTTTAAGCTTTATGGATATTGCGATAGTTTGGGTTGGATACTATGCTCAAATGCTCGAGAAAATGCTAGATGTTAACCTTTTGGATGATGAGAACACACCGTTGTTGAACAAGTGGTTTAGAGTTGTTCTTAATCTTCAAGTAATAAAGGAGTGCCTCCCACCTTTCGACAAACTTGTAGCGCACTACACCGATTTTCATGAACGACATCTGACGTCGAGCTAAAGCTTAAGGTCTGTACCAATGCAGTGGCTTTTTAAATATGATTATGTATTGTTGAATAAGTTGAGAGTAATGTTTGAGATCATTAGGTATCATGGGGATTTAGCACTAGCTCTCGATAATAGTTAAATTTGTGTGAAAACATTGTAGTAGATGATTTGTTTATGTGAAATATATAATGCTTAGCTAGAATGAGAGTACGGAAATGTTCATTATTTAGGGAATCGTATGCAAAATGCCTCTTATACCATTGGCCCATTCATTGACGTTATTGTTGAAACATAATTTGTTTTATACTTTGAATACAAATATCAATACTATATTATAATAGACTAGATGTGCGATGGGCAAGAAACGTAGGCAATGTGTGACAATCGGCAAAAATAAGGTAATTACATACAAATTAATTGTATTAATTTGGCCTCTAGAGAATAGAAAATTTCCCATAGGATGCATAGGAAAATTTCCCATAGGATGCATGTGAATAAACTTGTCCGGAACGGGCGTTGGTGATTACTCGGTAAGAATAAATAACCGAAAACGATCCCGAATGCCCAATAAGTGGAATAATTGAAAAACATAAAGTGTTTTGAAACTCCAAAACATCAAATGGTTGCACAAAACTTAAATGTAAGGTCAAAGAGGATTGATAAAGCCAGTTTTGATCATTAGTCTTAATCACATTCTGCATATTTTGTTAAGTGTAGAATCTACTAAAGAAGAAGAAGACAGGTACCGAAGAAGCTTATACAAAGTGCTGAAGACAAAGTTATGAAGATGAACCAGACAACTGTTTTATTCATTAACTGCTTAGATTCTTATTAACTGCTTTAGTTCTACATTCAAGGGGGAGTAATAACTCCTGTTAAAAGTGATACTTTAACTTAAAACACTTATTACATTTCGTTGTGCATTTACTTGATATATCTTAACACAAGTGTTCATAGAAGAATCTGTGATAAACAGTTTAGTAACAAACTTCTGATCCAACAATTGGTATCAGAGCCCTGGTTCATCTGATAACATATCAATCTAACAAATTAAGAATCAGACACATGCTCTTATTGATATTCAATCAAGGATAAAAGTTCACTTTAAAAACATCCATCACTTTAAGAAATCATTGATCAATCAAATTTCTTAAAAATGGATCCTCATAATACTGGATCTGCTAACAAGCCTCCCATTCTAGTCAGAAATGAGTATAACATCTGGCAGAGAAGGATGTCACATACTTTGTCACAGCAAAATACTGGCTGTCATGTATGGACCCCATAAACCAGTAACAACATGTGACAACCGTCAACGAACCAGGTCAACATTTGTACGCTTTTCATTTACTATTGTCATTATATGTGCATCCTTATACATTTTGCATACACTATACCCCCCCCCCCCCCGTCTAGTGAAGCAAGAGTTAATCAGAAAACTCAACATGGGACACTTGTTTAGTCATACAACACCCAGACAAATCACCAAACATGCATTTCATGAGGTTACAACACCCTAACACATGATAGTTCACCTCTAACACATGTAAGTGAATACAAGGACCACCATGGGTTATTGTCTAATGAACAAGTGCTCACAAACCCAAGACCTATGAAACAAATACATGTTGATACCTTCATTCCACCCTTAACAAGATTTAGTAGGATATTGGTCGACTAAATCCATATTAACTTAAGTTATAAATCAATGAACCTAACCCTTTTATACTAAAAAGGCCTATCACATTTCATTGGATCACCTAAGACCTTAAACACTCGACTAGGATGCTCTCTAGTTCCACCAAGGTCTATCACAATGGTATCCTAACCAATTCACAACTATATTACCAATATATGCGAGTTTATACACATGACAACTCACACACATAAATGTACAATCCTTAGTTGTTTCAACTAAACTAATGGAACCACTTCTTACACTTAAATTATCACCCCTTAGACCTATCATTATCCCTTGATGTCACCCCTTGTGTCACGGCTAAAACCATTGATGTGAACTCAACATGAAGGCACCTCAAGACAAGTAACAAATCTCCTACCTATTGACAAGAATCGGCCGAAGCTAACACCCCCTCAACAATCACCATCACTTGACAACTATAAAGGTACATCCATTAAGGCCTAAGCTATCCTTACACCTGTTGATACTCCTATGATTACTTACCATATTATCACTATCCTACTCATACAAATCGGCCAAGAAGAAACAACACTAACACCTCATGGATGATGCCATCTCTTGCATTAAAAAGACTACAAGACAAAGGTACTTATACTATGTGTTAAGCATGATAAGCCTTCCACTTTTGGGTGGAACAATCTGCCAACATATCTATGAAAAGGACAAGATGAAGCACCTCTCATACATCACTTTCACCATGATATGATCTCTTTCCCTTGTCTTTTGTGCGGCCGCATGACACCATGAGTGCAAGCTCATGGAATGTTGGCAAGTTACTTCAAAGTAGACAATAAAACAAACCTCTAATCCACCCCTTGATGAGTCAACTCTCCTCTTATATTGTAGGATCGATTTGGAGCTTGAATCTGATTTTGATGAAGAACAAGATGAAAATAGGGATGAACACACACTTGAATATGACAATAAAAACCCACTAGATGATTTGCATAGATGAATACAATAAAACCCCCAAAATCTCTAGCATGTGTGTTTATAGAAAAACCCTAATCTCTATCTATTTATAGCCCAACACACTTAGGCTAATTACATTTAGGTCCCTAGGGTTAACTAAATACTAAAACTCTCACTAAACAAGAAAACTATTTTTAAAGTAATAAATATATTTTGTCTAAACAAAATATATTTATTTATCCGTAGCGTCTTTCTCTATCATAGCTTGAGCTTCACTCGTCGATCTATTATCTGAATTTCTCAACTCGCCTTACGTGTTGACTGCGACTTGTTCGACTTTGACTTTTGTTGACCGAACTTTGACTTGTTGACTTTAACTTGTTGATAACATTAGACTACCAAATTTAGACCCAACAATCTCCCCCTTAGTCTAATGTTATCAATCTCTTGTATCATCTTTAGAATCGTCAAACTCTACATACTGTGATCTTCAATTTAGGAAGCTTCAGTCTCAAATTCAATACCCAACAATACTCCCCCTAGACTGATGCTTTCCAAATTTTCTTTGCTGAAGGTGTTCTTGTCACTTTGCTCATTGAGAACTCATACCTCACAATCTCCCCCTTTTTGCATGCATCATCTTTGAAAATCAAGAACAAACTTTTTCAACTCTCAGTAGCTTGAGTGGTTTAAAAGACGTAGGAGGAGGATTCCTAACTCGGTGTCTTTTGCAAACTTGAGGAAACAGGTGCTTTGGTTTGGTATCTTGCTCCATTGATGATCGACCATCATTGCAGCAAGTAGTCGAAGAAGCCTATCCACAATCACAAACACAACTCCGAATTTTCTTTAGACAAATTTAACAAATAGACAAAACCGTATTCATCTTGGTGTGTAATCAAGTAAGTATCTCAAACGGCTTGAAAAACAAATAATGTGACATGGAAGACTTAAAAACAAATGTACACAAATAAAGATTTTTTTTTTTTTTTTTTTTTGGGATTTTAGAATTTCTTTTTTTTTTTAATTTTAATCTTTTTTTTTTAAACAACCATCAACCTTTGAGATATAGAAGGGATCAGATATGGGATCACACTAACTTGAAAAGCCTAGCCACGCTTCAACTTTCTTGAGGATAGTTACAACCCAAGAACGATTGTCGGTATGTTTGTCCTCTTAAGTCCATGCCTCTCGTCTTTCAACATACGTTTGGTGATGAGATTATCATGTTTTTGGTAATATTGACGAAAATTTTGTGGACCCCACTTGTGCTAGGTATAAGCCTACCAATCCTCAGGGTTTATTGAGATATAATGATGAGAGCTTCAGGTCTATGTTTCCATAAGCAGAGAAGATGATCATTATCTCAATCAGATGATGAGAGCTTCAGGTCTATGTTTCCATAAGCAGAGAAGTTGATCATCTGATTGTTGAGCTATTTATATATATTTGCACGTCACTAACATTGCGTGTCTTTTGGTGCTCACTTGATTTGTTGGCCCCGCATTGGTAGCCTGCACTCTTAGGTGTCTTTTGAATATATATGCACAAAATTTTCTGTGTCTTTTAATCTCTCAACCTATGTATGACCGGACTCAGCTTGTGCAGACCTAAAACACAGTGGGAATCCAGCTTTTCGTGTAGATTTATTATTATTCACCTTATAGCAGTTTACTCAACTTGAAGGCTGAACCTACCGGCACATCATTAACTTGTAGTTGTAACGTCCTTTAGATCATATTCATGTGCAGACATAAACAAGTTAGTTCCTATCATTTCCCATATAAGATCAGGATTATTTGCATTAATCACATCTCATGGCCGAGACTATATTTTCATACTCCCCCTAAACTTTAATTTTTGTACAACCCCTTTTTTTTAATTAATTTTTTTTTAAAATAATATTTACAAAAAAAAAATAAAGTCTTCCACATCAGACACACATAAACATATATCAGCAAGAAAATGAGTGTGTGACAACGGTGTCAATTGTGCCATCAGGTCAGATACCATAACCAAACCTGTGAGATTTCCGCTCCAACCCTATTCTTGGAACAACCACTGTTACTAACCGTGTTACTAACAGTCCTCCATGGTAGTTCCTGCACTCATGAGTAAATTAATTAGAGAGTGGAACCCAGGCCATCGTGGTCCTGGTTTGTCCTTTTACATCAATGTAAGTAACTTCTTGAAACACCATACCTTTTTCCTCATTAGTTTCTTGTTCAACTTTTGTTTTGATTTGCCAAACCTGTTTTGGTTCAAAAAATTTGTTTGTGAAAGATTTAATTTTTGAAACAATTTTTTGTTTAAAACCTGGAGGAATAGATTGTGGTTTTGATGCTTTGGTCCTTTTAATCTTTGAATCATGTGAAACCGGCTTCACATGTGGAGATCTTGATGGAATATGAGTCATCCTAACATTCAAAGATGTGTGCATTTTATCCTTTGATCCAAAGAAGCAATCCGCATTACCTTTTCCGCTTGGATTTTGTCGTTCTGGACATTGCTTGAGCACATGACCTTCTTTACCACACCTAAAGCAAGCCTTGAATGGCTTTTGATAATTTGTTGTCCTGCGTGAAGCAACTGGGGATGTAGATTGTTTTGAGCTTGATTCGGCTTGTTGAGAAGCTTTGGGTTTTACAACACCTTTTGACTCTCTGATCTTTGACCCCGTGTGATTTCCATTCATCACTGATTCATCATCTGAAGTTGAGCAATCTTCTATAAACAGATCTTCTTCCAGTGAATCTTGATGGAGTTGATTTGTAGTGTCAACTCTATCATCAAGTTCTGACACTGAAGTTTCTGAGTCATTTGAGCTTTCCCATTCTCTGGATGAACAAAACTCCGAATCACTTTGTGAATCATCTTTGCATGATGTTGACGGAGTAAACTCTGGAATTTCTTCAGTTAAGAACTTTCCAAACCTGTTATTCTCAAGAGCGGGAACAAAAACAGGTGGAGCACAAACGGTTTTATCATCACAAAATGCAGATTTTAAATCAGCACATTCATGCACAATATCATCATGAAAAACATCAGAACGTGAGATAGGTTTCTGCCTATCACAAACATTTACCACACCATTCGAATCAACATTAGGTCTAGGTCCAGTACAACCATCCAAATTTAAGACGGTCTTAGTCTTTTCATTATTCCAAATAAACCAATTAACTGTTGAGTAACTGGCTTCTGGGTGACCCAACCCCAAAGTCTTTCCACCACAACTGTCATCATCTTCAACTTCTGCCTTTTGTGTCGCTTCTGCATTGCTTTTAATCATATTAGAGTTTGATTCAGGCGTGACACATTCTTTTTCGAAAAGATCATTTTTTGGATGTGGTTTTGGAATGGGTATATATTCACTTTTGCTCAAGGGTAAAAATAGAGATTTTACAATTCCCTTTTTATCCTTATACCCAATTCCATCCTTGACGAAAGATTTCCTTGAACAATCAAGGATATCTGTATGAGCATGCTTGCTTACATTCCATTTGTCCACAACAATTTGGAGATGATTTGTTTCATTTCTAGATATTTCTAGTTTTTCAGTTAAGTCATTTATTAAAAAATCTTTTCTGAGAACAAATTCTTTTAGAGTGTGCATTTCAGCTATTGTTGCATTTAACTTTCGCTGATATGCTAACTCATTTTCTTTCATTTCAGTGTTGATTTTTCGGATGTCATCCATCTCTCTTAAAATTCTCCTATTGTGGGACAAACAGTAAGCGACGGCTGTAACACACCTTGGTGAGCACAGCTTTGATTTTATTTCAAGTGGAATACTTACCAGGTCTCTCTCCTCAACCTTCTTCTGCATACTCTGCGGTGGTTGATCAGCCTTGCTTGTGGAAGTCTTCTCAACAACTAAAGCTTCCTCGGCAGCAGCCTCCATTCCTTTGTTTTCACTCAACACACTTTTTAGACCAGCCTTCTCCATCCCTCCTCCTTTTGGTATCTCCGCTGATGACCCTTCCAAGGAGCTCACACCAAGTGTTGATTTTGTGCAGATCTTTGCCATCAGTGCCTTGTTGTTGTCGACTTCTGCAACCGTAACTTCTTCACCCCAGTCACAATCCTCCCCAAATGCCTTTGGTGCTTGTGTTTCAGCAGTCTCATTTTCATCTGTTACTACCACAGATCCTTTTGTAGGCTTGATCTCATTTCTAGACTTTGTTGAAGAACTATTAACATTTTCAGCTGAAATAGAGGATGGAGTGGAGCTTTTCGCACTAATAGGAGCAGTGAAAGCCATGTTTTTAGACATTTGATGTTGGTGGACTTGATAATGGAACGTAACCGACTTGATTCATCTCACCCTTTGTGACATCATTTTCATACGACTTTAAGGTATTTATCACATCTGACAAAGTCATTGGAAAAATCATAAAGTCCTTCTTGACCGTCATGAATTTCAAGCTCCATTCCTTTGGGAGTGAATTGAACAACTTCTTGATTGAATTGCGGTTGTTAACAGGAATCCCGACTTTCTTCATCTTTGTGAGCATATTCATGAAACGATCGATGTGACTGCTTAAACTTTCACCACGAATGCTTCCAAACATGTCATACTCCTTTTGAACCATGTCTTGCTTCTTCTGAATCATGTCCTGATTTCCTTCATAGTAGTCACACAAGGCATACCACAAAGACTGAGCAGTGGTATACTCTTCGAACATGTTAAAAACATCATTCGACAGAGCCTTGGTAAGAGCATCGTAGGCTTTGTGATCACGTTGAATCAACTGCTTGTCAAGGTCTGTATAAGTAGTTGGATCAGTGTTGAACACCTCTCCTGCCTCTGTGGTCCTCATTGGGATGTGTGGTCTGAGTTGAACTGAGGTCCATTGGGTGAAATCATTCACATAATAGAAGGCTTTCATACGGTTCTTCCAGGTTCCATAATCTTGTGCACCCATTAACTTAGGGATTCGAGATATGGTTCCAGTTTCCAGTTCAGTTTGGGTTATAGGATTCATGGTTAAGTTGTTATTGTTACCAGCCATTGATTAAAGTTGATTTTGAGATTGATTTTCTGAATTTAGAGTTTTAAAGTCCAATACTAAGTCCAAGTCCTTAAGTGCGCAGTCCTTAAGTGCGCAGATTTAAGTATGCAGAATTTAAGTATGCAGATTTTAAGTATGCAGAATTTAAGTATGCAGAATTTAAGTATGCAGATTTTAAGTATGCAGATTTTAAGTATGCAGAATTTAAGTATGCAGAATTTAAGTATGCAAATTTTAAGTATGCAGATTTTAAGTATGCAGAATTTAAGTATGCAGAATTTAAGTATGCAGATTTTAAGTATGCAGATTTTAAGTATGCAGAATTTAAGTATGCAGAATTTAAGTATGCAGATTTAACGGTTTGTTGATCTGATGGCACAAGAAACTTCGGGCAGAATAACGACTAGAACACACGAATAAGTACACTGTGATAAAGCCACAGAAGGCTAAATCACTGTCTCCCAAAGTTTCCTTTGGTAAGTGCTCAAATAAGTATGCAACTTATGAGTTAAGTGCGCAAATAAGTATGCAGAATAAGAAACAAGTGCGCAATTTATGAGTTAAGTGCGCAAATAAGTATGCAACTTATGAGTTAAGTGCACATAGCAAGAAATAAGTATGCAGAATAAGAAACAAGTGCGCAACTTATGAGTTAAGTGCGCAAATAAGTATGCAACTTGATGAAAAACCCAAAAAAAACTTTAAACAATCTATAAAATCTTCAAGAAATATGTATGCAACTTATGAGTTAAGTGCACACATCAAGAAATAAGTATGCAGAATAAGAAACAAGTGCACAACTTATGAGTTAAGTGCACAAATAAGTATGCAACTTGATGAAAAACCCAAAAAAAACTTTAAACAATCTATAAAATCTTCAACAGAAATCAGATTAAATGACGAATTTGTAGATGGTTAAATCCCAAATTCGAGTACCAAGCTCTGATACCAAATTGTAGGATCGATTTGGAGCTTGAATCTGATTTTGATGAAGAACAAGATGAAAATAGGGATGAACACACACTTGAATATGACAATAAAAACCCACTAGATGATTTGCATAGATGAATACAATAAAACCCCCAAAATCTCTAGCATGTGTGTTTATAGAAAAACCCTAATCTCTATCTATTTATAGCCCAACACACTTAGGCTAATTACATTTAGGTCCCTAGGGTTAACTAAATACTAAAACTCTCACTAAACAAGAAAACTATTTTTAAAGTAATAAATATATTTTGTCTAAACAAAATATATTTATTTATCCGTAGCGTCTTTCTCTATCATAGCTTGAGCTTCACTCGTCGATCTATTATCTGAATTTCTCAACTCGCCTTACGTGTTGACTGCGACTCGTTCGACTTTGACTTTTGTTGACCGAACTTTGACTTGTTGACTTTAACTTGTTGATAACATTAGACTACCAAATTTAGACCCAACAATCTCCCCCTTAGTCTAATGTTATCAATCTCTTGTATCATCTTTAGAATCGTCAAACTCTACATACTGTGATCTTCAATTTAGGAAGCTTCAGTCTCAAATTCAATACCCAACATATATCTATACTCCATCACAATCGGCCAAGACCAAAAAGAAATCACCCTCAAGTCACTATCTTTCATCCTAACGTGATTAGATTACTTAATAAATACCTCATCCAAGAAGCTTGCCCTTTCCCCATTTGTTTTTGTCCATGTCTTGGCCGAACCACTATATAAAGGGGCTTCATTCCACTCTCAAATGCCACACCAAACACTTCCTTCTATCTCTAAATTTTCGGATATTATGTCCTTCTAGCCGAGGCTTTGCGAGCTCTTAGAGAAGACTATGAAGCTATCCGACATCAATCATCTCTTGGTAAGATCTCCATGCCCCTCAACTCCAATCTTGTCCATTCCACCCGACCTTGTTCGGCCTTGGTTCGATTAAATCGCATGATCACACACATTGTCTTAGTTTATAGTTGCTTTTACTCACTAATGATCACATTGTCCTAACAACAACAATCGGCCCTTATAATAACTTTAATAAGTCAAGCCATGCTTTTTAAGTCAATGCACAACTTAAATCACCATGTATAAATCGGTTTTCATGAATACAAACTCACTTGGCTTAAGTTCAAAGCTAAGGCTAACAACATGGTGATCAAGCTCGATTTGCTCACAAAACTCACGAACATGTTTTATGATAACTCCACGAGGCCTTGTCCAGTTCAAAACAATCAAGTTTGGTCCATTAAATAATCGGCTTAAAAACTTATGCAATATATTATAATCGACTACCACATACTAACATATGTTAAGCAAAGCTAGAACATGTGTTAGCATTGGCTTGAAATGAATGATGGTCTAAACACATGTTAAGGTACTTATTTCATCACAAATCAATCACACACGATGAATTGGGAACTACTTGAACCCATGACTACTTAAAAAGGGTCCATTTTATCACTATCAATGTTTTCAAACACTTTACAAGCACACTAAGGGTCCTCACAAGTACAAAGTTATGGCCCACATACATAATAACCGGGTCCACAAATGTCGGGTGAACAATTTGTAAGATAAACAACGAAAACTTGTGAATTTACCATGCTCCTAATAAATCATAGGGCAAACAGTAGAGGGATGGTAGCTATCTCACAGTTACAGCTTCACTAGACCACATACGACTCTATCAGGTGAGTTTTACGGCCCCATTTTACTATTTTACATTTCGGGAGATAAACATGCTTCAATACTAGTGTCATTTACAAGTGTGTGTACATTCTATCATGACTGCCATGTGGAACATGAGACATATTGGTTCATGAGCTCATAAGTCCTCGTACAACGTTTACTGTAACCATTAGCTATTAAAAGCTATGGAACACTTTAATAGATCTATTGGGTTGACTCCCCTACTCGTGGTTAGTCGCTCTAACCTGTTACATACAAAAGAGTGTTAGTATTCTACTATACATACATTGTCTTTAGTGTACAATGCGCAAGGCACCATAGTCAAGAGGTTTGGTTATGGGACTCATGGATCGCACAGTAATCATTCGCTTAGCTATCCTATGATTGGTTATACACAAATTACACGTTTGTTTTACTTGTTACGTTCAAACCCGTGAACTCACCAACATTATTGTTGACAAATCTTTTATGCATGTTTTTCAGGTAACTAATGGAGGGCAGCAGGGTGATTACTAACTTTTGAGAGAGAAATCAATCAAAAGAAGAAGTTGCAAGACTCTGGTAAAACTGTGGATGACTATATTCCAGGTAGTACAACACTTTTGGGACAAGACTCACCAACTTGTTCAAATGATTTTGGATCTTTTGATCACATTGACATAACTGCTGGGATCTCATCAGAAAGATCATATCTAGCTTATGAAAATGAAGAAAATAGTCAAACTACTGATAACATGTGTTTCATTCTTGATGATTTAAAAAATTTCGGTAGTGATGACTTGGAAGAAATGGACATACTGCACCAACTGGCCATGTTAAGTATAAAAACAAACAAATTTTATAAAAGGTCAGGTAGGAAATTTCCTGGACTGAACAATCAATCAAAAGTTGGTTTTGACAAATTTAAATTGAGATGTCACAAGTGTCAGAAGTTGGGACACTTTGCTAGAGAATGTAGAAGCTCTAGCTACAACCAACCACAGTCAAAAAACCAAGCTAACTCCAGTTTCAATAGGAATTTAGGAACACAAGGAAGTGCTCATTTGGTATAGGCACAAGCTCCACAAATTCAATATGTGCCTATCACAACCCGACCAAGGTGGGCTTAGTCGAAATTCCAGATTGGTGCCAAACAACACATAATGTGAGCAAATAGCGAAAGCGTTATAAATAACTAATCTTTTATAAAATTATTTGTTTACATTACATAATGCCTACTCTATCGATATTTCAATCTAAACTCCAATCATACAATAGTCAAAATGTTCTCTATGGTTTCTTGATCATCTTTGGATGAGTCCGCCGATGTGACTCCGAGTTGCAGTTGATCATTCCTTGAAACTCCCGAATAGGTACCTGAACACATGCTTAAAATAGGTTTGGGTCAACAATAATGTTAGTGAGTCCGCGCGTGCGTTTAACTGGTTTTAAAATAAGTTTTATCATTCAAAAACAAGTTACCAAGTTCCCATGGTTTCGCAGGAAATGTTAGAAAGGAGCTTGCTGACACCAAGGTTGATTGTGAAAATTGGGTTGAGTCATGTAGAGTTTACCAAATGCTGCTTAACAAACAAACTGCATCAAATGTTAAGTTTGGCATAGGGTATAACCACACTAAATCTCTAACTGATTTTTCTCCCAAAACTGCTAATGATGGGAGTAAAATAGTTCAAGATCAAACTTCTGATATGAAAGTTTGCACATCTTTTCATCAGAACTTTCTTCAAAATGAAAAAGAAAGTTCTGCAGAAGTTAAAACAACTGACATTAAGTCATCAGTAGTTTCATCTTGTTAGGAGGTTGACATTGCACACACACACACACACATATGCCGTGCGCATATATATGTATGTATAAGATTGTATATATTGTATCTAGATGTTATTGGAGGTTCTTGTACATGTCAATGTTGGCCGAAATAATATGTAATTGTGTGCATATTATTCGCTTTTTAACTAGTTGTATTACTGGTCATTTTTGGACATTGTGTTCGGTCAATTGTTGTATATGGACATTGTTTGTTTTTGTTCTTGTTTGGGTCCCAATTGTGACCATATGTTCAATTGTATTGATTCCCAAAACTAGGGCTTTGTATGGATCTTCCTATAGTTCCTGATAAACTATTTGACTGGTTAAGAAATTGTATCAGCTAGGGTGTCTAATGCTAGACTGTATGCATCGGGATTGACTTGCTGGAACCTTGCATGGTCCAATCATGATGTAACATGCAAAATGTAATGCCATGCATAATGTATATGTGTAGTTAAGTGTACGGACATGACCTGTGATTTCGGTGGGTGTCACAAATTAATAAACTATTTAGTACATAAATCACTAAATAAACAACAATCACAAAACTAGGACCCTAGAATGCCTTAGACTAGGAGAACTTAGGCTTTCAAGTCCCCTAACTTATCCAATACCTTTGAAACTTAGGTACTTGGACTCTTGCTTGTTGCAAACTTAGATTTTTGACCAAAAGAGTTTACACTTTTTAAAGATGAGTTTACATAACCCCTTTTTACTGTTTTACATTTTTTGGGTGAAACATGTTCAAATCTTTTATTGATTCAATAGCAATTACATGAAGTCTTGTTTGTTATCTTTGTGCACTTGTCTTGAACTTAATTGTGGTGAACATGTTCTTTGATTCATTTAATTTAGTTACATGGTTGGTTGGTATGCAAACTTAGTTCCCAGTAGGTTTTGTTCTCGCAAACTGCCTTAGATACTACATTGACTTGTTAATTGCTACACAAACTATACTTTTATGTCGCGTCAAAAACCTATGTATTCTCACTAACTATTTATAGTTGACTCCCCATCTTTTCAAATTAACATGTTTCAGGATTCATTGTCACAAGGAGGAATTACAAGCCATTAGATACATAGAATGCATAAAGCTTTAATCAGTAGTTAAAACCTATGTATTTTTGCTCATTTGAAATTGTTTGTACAAACCTTTGGATTAAATAAAATATGTGAAATGTTAGTCACATGTGCAATTGTACAATCGTCACTACGTAACACCCTGATGTTTTCATCATCGATTGGGGTGTTACAACTTCCATGGCTGCACTTTTAGGGCTGTTTTGACCAGCGTTTTCTAGACCCTTTTTGACTGGTACTTGATGCTTATTGATGCCCCATGGTTGCTGGAATTTCGTAGGCTGTTCCGAAGACTTCCGGATGACTCTAAAGGTGTTTAGATGGTCTCGGAAAGGCCTAATAGCTGAAAATTTAGTGCTGAATTTTGGCGGGTCATGACACTATGCTCCCGTTGAGTATGCTTTCAAGGTTGGGGTTGATTTTCCACATGTTTCGGCGTGACTAATGTTACCCCCGAAATTACATTAGGTTTGTATTTTCTAGTAATGTTTTTATTTTATTTTCGAAAAATTACAGAAATCGTCCTTTATGTTTACATCGTTTTTCAGTGGTTATCCTTTAACTTCAAAATTGACGAGAATTGTCCTTTATGTTGTAAAATCTTGCAGCTTTCGTCCTTTAGCACTAACCTGGTGAGTTTTCATGGTTAATTATGACCAAATGGAACCCATATAAGGGTAAATTAGTCTTTTCACCCACTAATCAAATATTAAATATATAAAACAATAAGAAATTTCTAAAATTAAAAATATTAAATAAAAATAAAAACCATTAACTCTCTTCTCTTTTTCTCTCCCAACTTCATGACCCTCTATCTACCTTTTTTACACCACAAGCCACCACCCAACCTCCGATAACCACCACTACCCAATCTTTGACAAAGTAAACCCTAAACCGTGCCTTAAAAATCCCATCCATTCCACTATCAACATACCCATCGATCACCATCTTCTTTCGGGCTATAAAACGTTACATCACCATTCGCGACCTGCCACCACCATCTTCACTCATGAAACCCCAATCCAAAACCCAACCACATCTTTACTCAAGATTGAAACACCCAAATCCAGAAACCCTAACCACCATCCTTGCTCAAGAAACCCCCAAATCCAGAAACCTAACCAATGTCTGAGCCTTCACACACAGTCTGAGCCTAAAGGTGGACGAAGGTGAACATGGAAGTTTGTTACATGAAGGCGGTAATATAATCTGTAATTTTATTTTTTCCTTTATTTTGAAGTTTCTTTATAGATCACCTAGTGAGCTGGAGCCAACTTATTTGAACGATTTGAGGTATGATTCAGGTGGAGGGAGGTGGACGATGGTCGTGGTTATATGTGGAGGGAGGTGGTCGTGGGAGTTATTATAGGTGGACAAAGATGGAGAGGGAGTTTATCGTTGAAAAGACCAAATTACCCTCATGTTGGGTCCATCTGGTCAGAATTAACCATGAAAACTAACCAGGTTCTTGCTAAAGGACAAGAGTTGTAAGATTTACAACACAAAGGACGTTTTTTCAACAATTTTGAAGTTAAAAAACAACCACTGAGAAACACTATAAACATAAAGGACGATTTCACGCCACAATCACCATTTCATCCACCAAACCAATTAAGTCAAGTGTGATCTCCTCCCCTTTGTTCAATCCGAAGCGACCCACCATAATTTATTTATTTTTCTTTTTTTTAATTCAATTTTAATATCTTTATATACACACACTCACAACACACCACACCATTACATCCCTTTTTGATTTCAACCATTTCAAGCCCTTAGTGAAACCAAAACGTCACTTGTCAAAAAATGCCCAAATGAGGGGGTTAAAATTTTTGTACCACTACGGCACTACACATGGTCTAATTTTTTTATTTTTTTAAATTTTTTATTTTTTCAATTTGAGTTTGTATGTGTAACGGTTTGAATTTGATATGGACATGCACCAACAATAATAACAAGGAAAACAAAAAAAAACACTTGGAATGTTCGTCCATTTGAATCGGAAACCAATTCAAAATCCTTTCATTTCATTTCCTGGTGTTCCAATCATAATGGATCCGAATGAATCCTCCATTCCACCACAGCATCCGGTGAAGACAGACGCTTCTCATTCCCCAAACCCTAATAATAATAATAATAATAATAATAATAATAATAATGTAGATGACAATAATAATAATAATATTCCTCCTCCTCCAACCACACCCCAAGGCTCAATCCCTAATAATAATGTTTCTCATCAATCCAATCCTTACGTCTCCGCCGCTCCCCTTCGGGGGGATTCTTCCACCAGGAGTCAGTTTCAGTTTCTTTCTCTATTTTATTGACGACTACTTCTTTACATAATTTTGTTAGGTTAATTCTTGGCATTTCAAGGCCGGCGCTACCAGCTGCATGTCATCCCATTGCCTCATTATATCTTTTGTTGGTTCATTAATGCCATTTGAATGCGCTGCATGTGACCCGTTTCGCTGTTTATATGTTTTGTGATGATCTCATATTCAATGTTGCTCATTTGTTGTTGTTGTTGTTGGGCAGATACGATGGAGACGGTGAAGGTAATGTTTGGGAGATGGGCAAAGAAGGCCGCTGAAGCCACCAAGAAGGGGCAGGAATATGCCGGAGATATGTGGCAACATTGTATGTTAATTTCTTTTGCTTCTTGCTTAATGATTTATTGAATTTTGTTCTTTTATACATCTCTATTAATTAGGATTTTATTTATTGATTGATGATGGCTACGGTAGATAAACTTCCATTTGATATGTCTGCATACGATTTAACTATTACTCTCTGCAGTATGCAAGTAAGAACCCTTGGTTTTGGTCCGTTTCGTTAAATCATTGTCTTAACTCGTTAGTAAAGAGGTTTATTCTTTGTCATTATAAATGTTAAAAGTTTTGGTATCATCAGGGCTTGGCCCTGAAAATTCAAGTGCCCGGGCCGAGCTGCAAAAATTATACCCCTTAGCCTTAGTTTTAGGCCTTAAGGAAATAAATAATGTAAACTATTTTTTAAGTAGTCTAACGGTAGAGGGAACAAACCCTCTTTGGGGAGGTTGGGAGTTCGAATCCCACAAAGGGTGAAAATATAAATAAGTGAAAGTTTGGCAATTAAAAAAAATTTGTTTCATAACAAAAATAAAAGTAAAAGGAAGTCAAAACCAACCGGTAAAAAGCAAAAACAACTAAGTGTGAGCCCTCTTAATTTCATCTTTTTCATCCTCAAGAACATGTTAATAATAAATATGTTTAATAATCTTTGTCATAACAAATGTCAATTGATGTTTTGACATCATCATTTGGGGATTAATTGACTTTTCTGAATTATGCTTATTAGTAGACTCTTTTTGGCCTAATCTAGAATATATATGTTCATTGCATTCACTCTTACTCTCTCAATGGCCGGTTATATTTCGTTATTTTTTTATAATTATAAAGAAAAAGTCAAAGTGTCCAAAAACTTAATTGGCTCTAAAATGGGTGAGAAAGGAAACAGGAGCTTCATACGTGAAGAACTTATCATATATTGGCTTGTTAATTTGGGATTTTCTTTCATTACATGAACGCATAATTATCAATAAACTGTTGTGTTTATTTAAGTGTTCACTTTGAACCTGCAGTGAAAACGGCTCCCAGCATTGCTGATGCTGCTGTTGGAAGAATTGCTCAGGGAACAAAAGTTCTTGCAGAAGGTGGATACGATAATATCTTTAGAACAACTTTCCAAACCGTTCCTCAGGAACGACTTCTGAAGTCGTATGCATGCTACCTATCAACTTCTGCAGGACCCGTCATGGGATTACTCTACATCTCAACTGCAAAGCTTGCATTTTGCAGCGATAATCCACTTCCGTATAAAGTTGGTGATGAAAAGAAATGGAGCTATTACAAGGTCCACTTCCTTTTTACTCTTACGCTTAATTTCATATCAGTATATTTGTCCCTGTTCTTGTTGAGGTACTTATTGATCAAAGATAATAGACCAGCGGATCGAGTGACAGGTCAAAGTTGACAACATTATTGAGTCACTGGAACACTAATTGGTTCCTTAAAATTAATTTATTTTTCATATGGAGTTAGGATTTGGCACTTAGGTAGCATATCCGGGTATTATGAGCCCTTATCTATAGGATTTCTAAACCTATTTTGATTCATGTGTCTATTTATCTTGTTTTCCTAAGTAATGTGAAACTTACTTGTGCTTTTCGTCCCGTTTACATGTTTCTATGATGTTCAATGTATTATATTTTTATGTACTATCTTACTAGCTTATTCCTGCATTTGGTCCGTTAGCCGATAGCGAAATATCCATGTGGTGCTTGTCCCTTTACCTGTATGCTTGCCTGTCTTTTGTTCTCTCTTTTTGAGCCGGGGGTCTCTCTGGAAGCAGCCTCTCTATCCTTTATGGGTAGAGGTAAGGTGTGCCTACATCTCACCCTCCCCTGACCCTACCAATAGTCTACTATTAGTGGGATATACTGGGTATGATTGATTGATTGATTTTTCATATGGAGTTACTTTGTCAAATATGAGTAAAATTATTCGATATGTTTTCAATATCTCTCATTTTAAGCTATTGTTTCGTTAATTTTGTGTGTTTGATCCATTAATATTTATCCCAATCAATCCATTTGTAACTTATGAATCGATCCTACTTTTACTAACCAGCCTGTATGTTTTATGAAACAACAATAGGTTATCATCCCATTGCATCAACTGAAAGCAGTCCAGCCTTCTAGAAGCAAGTCAAATCCTGCTGAAAAGTACATCCAAGTTATATCAGTTGATGATCATGAGTTCTGGTTCATGGGTTTTGTCAACTATGACAGTGCTGTGAAGAATATTCAAGGTGCACATCATGATCCACTCTGCATTGCTACTTCAAATGATTAAACCATCTTTATTCTCAATTGATATGCCATTCAATTCAACATTCAACATTATTATAAAAAATTTAATAATCAATAATCTGTTGTTTTTCATGTCATGCCTTCCACCTGCAAAGTTTGGATACTTACTTGCTTTTGTATTTTTTTAAATGCAATGATTGTGCTTATCCTATAAACCCAAGTATTTTTCTTGAATGGAATCCGGCCCAGTAATTAACTTGGCCGCTCTACATATGCATCGGTGCGACTTATCGGAATGTTGATCTTAGTAACCACATTATGTCATAGATAATTTACTAACTAAAAATAAAAAGGTTATAATATAGTAAAACCGAGCGTTAAAAAAATAATATTTAAGTATAAAACTGCATATGTTCTTTTAGAAGTCACCCATTACACAAAATATGTAAATTGAAAAGTGCAAGAAACTCAATGACACGTTGTTTTCAAAAACTCAATTTGGAAAGAGACTACACATCCTACATAAAGTGTCTAGAACAACACTTTGAAAATCTTGTATTATACATCTACATAAAGTGATTAAACGGATATTTATAGAGTGTTCTTGGTTGACCCAAAGGCTTGCTTGCACCCTACCTTCAACCATATAGGGAGGAGTCTGTTAGGCCAAATCTATTTCCTCAAAGATGATCTTTAATCATGGTGAAAGGTGTGGCGTTAACAGACGGTAGAGATACATGTCAAGGCACCGTCTCTTTGGAGGCTGGTTAGTGTTGGTATTCCAGGTGATGTGTTGTTGAACAATTCTCAAAAATAGAACACAGGCAGCTTCATTTATCAGTTTTTTCATGACATGATGAATTTATCCAAATGTTGTTTGGGTATCATGTTTGAGAAGAGATAACGTACAAAACTTACTTAACGTGAGAAGCGCAGGAAGGAATTCTGGCCATTGATTAGGTTTAAAATTTCACACAATGGCATGATCGTAATTATTAAGCTAATAAAAACCCGTTAAACATAGCAAGGGCATAATCGTCCCACTGTAAATCAAATTTCAATTGAAAATCAAACTGCGCCGCCCAATTCTTGTTTATTAGGTTTACGATTGAATTCAGAATTGAACTGCTTCCTTTTTTACGGTTATGAATAATTCCATCGATCAATTACACAAAAAAATCGATTACAGATATTCATTACAATAACACGAAAAACAGAGCATGGTTGCTAAATCGTAAAAGAATAAGATGAAATGTGTAAACGTGCGTTATCATTGTTAGAAAAAAACTTTTAAGAATGCAGGTACGCTCTGTTTTTAAACGAAAAACAGAGCATGGTTACTAAACAGAGCTACAAAAAAAAGCTAAAAAACGGACCCATAAAATCATAAAACGCATCCATAAAAATCATAAAGCGAACACATAAAATCATAAAAACGCACCCATAAAAAAAACGTATGCTACCTTAATCGTTGTTTTTCTGTAATCACCCATAACATCATAAAACGCACCCATAAAATCATAAAACACACTCATGAAAATCAAAAAAACGCATCCAAGAGGTTGAGAAATAGGAGGTTGTGGTTTAGTTCTCTTGGACGGTGATTTGATCTTCAGCAAAGAACAAATGCACCTTAGTTTTTAATAACAAAGAACTCACACTTGAAGTGCAGAATTGGTTCTTTGATAATTTTGATCAGCAAAGAATAGCTGATTTTGAGTAATAGACATTGATGTGAATTGTGATCATTTGTCATTATTTTATCATCAAATAATGCACGTTTAATAAAAATAGATGCTTTTGTTTAATGTGCGTTGGATAACAATATGTGCGTTTGTTTAATGGTCTATGAATTTTTAACGTGTGTTTGATAAAAAAAATAACGTGCGTTGAACGGAAACCTGTTTTAACTGATCATTTTCGTCGAAGTATGCAAGAGTACCGTCGGGAATTGTGTCACCAACTTTAATGGGAGCCATTATTATTGTTACTTATTATTATTTTTAGTGATGAATGTTGTGATGATTTTTTTGATATTCAGCATCAAGTTCTGTTTAAAAAATAAACAGAGCACAGTTTGAATTGGTAGGTTTTTGAAATTAGAGCATTCGTTTATGTGATTTTTTCTTCACGATCGTGAAACTGATTGCATTGTTTGATCGGAGATATGGAAGATTATCAGAAACTCCAATTTGTTTTTATTACACTATATCGTCGATAGAATAGGAAGTGCAACCGCTTAATTTAGGACAAACCGCATTAATGGAAAAAGTCTACATTACCCTTCTTAATATAAACGGCCAAATCCACGCGGCACTCTAGGGTTCCTTCCTACGCTTTGTATGTTAAGAATCCTTTCTACCGTATACTTTCTCATCATGTTTTAGACGATGATTTGGACAGTGACTTACTGTCAGAATACACGTTTAATTATAGATTTGAGCTTTAACTTCCTGTTAGATTTTCTAGTCCTCTTGGTCACAATTTTTATGTTTTTTTTAAAACAACTCTTTTCAAATTCCGAATATGATCAGAAAGTATCTTACAAGGCAGATAGAACGGACTCTTCTTTAGATTCATGACATATACTTTCTTGTTCAATTGTTAACGATTCCTTAGTTTTTTTTACACATGTCTCTCCTCTTCTTATCTTCTTTTAAATCATCCTTTCCAAATGTTGGCCATTCTTCATCTGTTATTGAGCTTAAAATGGAGCTTTGACTTTACTCATTTGAGCTCTCATCTGCTCCACTGCATTGTTCTTCTGAATTCTGAGCGGTGTCTGAGGATTCTTCTTCATCCCTTTTTTCAACTCTCGAGCGAAGCCTGCTATCCCATTTTGATCATTCTCCCGAACTCTTGTAATCCCTTCACACCCTTTATCAACATGTTCAACTAAGGCTTTGACTACAACCATATTTGTCGGATCCTTGTTACGACTTCTTGTTTCATTTTTGCTCACGAGGATAATTTGGACGCTTTGCGGCTGATTCACGGATGCGACGAGTGCCCACAGATCTATTATGTTGATCTTTTGTTGATGTGGAGTTTGAAAGAAAGCATCCCATGATGCAGATGTATTGACAATTGGCTGTATGTCTTCACCACGGATGATTTGGGTCAAATAGTTTCATGATTTATTTCGATTGGCCATTTTAGAGGTGTAGCTAAAAAGTCAACTCTAATCAATGAAAATCAAACTTTGTTCAACTCGGATTTTCAACTTTAACCGAGAAATCAACCTTGGTTAATGAGAGCAAACTTGGTCAACAAAAGTCAAAGTCGGTTAATAAAAGTCAAACTCGATCAAAGAAAGTCAGCTTGATCAGCAAAAGTCAAACTTGGTCAACAAAAGTCAAACTCAGTCAATGAAAGTCAAACTCGATAAAAGAAAGTCAACCCTGTCAACAAAAGTCAAACATGGTCAAAAAAGTTAACTTGGTCAAAGAAAGTCAACTGGGTCAAGAAAAGTCAACTTTGGTCAAAGATAGTCAACTATGGTCAAAGAAAGTTAAGTTGGTCAAATAAAACCAATTAGGTATATGAAAATTTTCATAAGTTTGAATGTCTTACACCTAAAGGTGTTCATAAGTATGAGCTCGTATGCCTAAAGGTTTTTCACAAGTATGAGCAGTGGTGAAGCTTGGTTCTAGATTTGGTGAGGGCCGGGCTCAATTGTTTTTGATAGGTAGTGGCCAGAAGAACAAATCGGTGGGGGCAGAACTCAAGCCGGACTCAATTTACCTAAGAAAATCGCAAAATTCCACCACTGAGCCAAAAAGTGGTGGGGGTCGAGGACCCTCGGGCCCTCAAGAAGTTGCGCCCCTAAGTATGAGCTCCTAAGCCTAAAGGTTTTCACAAGTATGAGCTCCTAAGCCTGAAGGTTTTCACAAGTATGAGCTCCTACACCTGAAGATGTTCACACGTATGAGTAGGGCTGGCAAATCGTGTCCCTAACAGGTTAACAGGTCTCTGACGCGCGCGAACAAATAAGTTCTAAACATGAACACGACTCGTTTAACTCATTTATATCTCATGTTTATAACACAGTTTTATGTTTTATGTACCAAAAAAGGGAAATTAAAGATTTTTGCCTCTTAATTCTAAGTATTAAAAAAAGTCAAAAAATCAAATAGTGTACTTTTCAGTCAAACAGGTCTTATCGTGTCTTAACAGGTTACCCATTGCCAGCCCTACGTATGAGCTCCTACGCCTGAAGATGTTCATACGTATGAGCTCCTATGCCTAAAGATCTCTCTTACGCCTGAAAGATTCTCCCATGCCTGATAAGATGCTCATACGCCTGATAAGATGCTCATACACCCGAACTGCTGTTTTTCCTTGTTTTTGACGAAAATGAAGGTTTTCAAAGCTTAAAGAACAAGTTTTTCGTTCTGGACTTGTTTTTATCAATTAAATGATCCGGTATTGTGCGGGATGGAGTTATGAACACGTCTATGCTACCAAAAACCACATCAAACCCGAATTCTAATCCAAATCAATCAAAAACCATGAAGAACAAATTTATGGGGTTTTCACCAAAAATCTCAGATCTGATTTGATTTGTTGAGATTTGATTTTTATCTACCCAATATCAGTTTCTAAACATGCTTATGCAATCAAATTAACAATCAAAACATCAAACTCAATCTAAATTTACCATAAACCATATTTAAAGCTTGAAATGGGTCAAAATAGTTTTTCCAATAAAAAACTTAAACAATTGCTTCAAAAATTCAGATCTGATGTTACACTGATCTAACAAAACACATAGAATCCATCCATAGCTTTGATACCATTTGTAGGAAAGTGAAAATCTCGATAAACAAGAAATTTGAAGAAACTACGCGCATGACTAAATTGGAGGCGGAATCAATGTTCTAATTTGTTATTAGACGTGATTGATAGCGTAAAAGATAAACAAAGTAATACACACACATATTAAACGCAAATTGGGTAGCACTTCGTTGTATTAATAAGAATGAACAAAAGTAACAAAGTTCAAAAACAAAGGCTCTTATTTATAGGCTGGGCTCCTATGCTTGATGCCTTACAGGCGTAGGACCCTTATACGCCTATATCCCTTCAGGCGTACGACTCTTGTACGCCTGGATTAAATTAAATACAAATAAATACAATGTTTAAGACCTATTGTGCTACCTAAATACATCAAAACATGACGTAAACATACTAAAACCTATATCTAGACTATGGACATGCCAAATGGTGCACAAACGTGTGGTAACATTTCTAGAGGTTATCCAAGGATGGAGAAGTAAGAATTAAGTAGAAAAAGAAGGCTTAGAGCAAGAATTTTACAAAAAATGTAGACGTTGAACTTGGAGAATCATTGAGGGAATTTGAAGATTTGGAAGTGATTTGAGAATAGTGTAAGAGATTAGAAGTGTTAGGGATGAGTATTTATAAGTGGAGGGAGGCTAATGTAAAAAGGAGGTTAACGTAAAAAGTATAAGAAGGATTATTAGCCATAGATTAAACTAGATAATCAGGGGCGCGATGGTAAAATCATTGCGTCATTAAAGTTTCACCCTTATTTTAAAAACGACCGTAACTTTTTCATATGACATTATTTTTTTAAAAACAAACTATACCATAAAAACTATACCCTATTGCTATACTTAAAAAAAATTGTTGGGTTGATAACTTGCGTTTTACATAGAACTCATATAAGACCCGCAAAACCGGTGTCAAATAGTTGGTACTCAAAGACGAAAACATTATTAAAACTCAAAGAAGTTTAAATTTATTTCAGAAAATACGCAGCGGAATGTTGAAACAAGTCTTTAGTTTTCCAAACATGGAATTCCCAAAATGGGTCAAAACGGTATTCATAAAACAAACGAAATTCTTAGAAATGATATAACTAACGTTCATTCAAAAATCATTTAGACGTCCTTTTATTTGTAATGTCAACCGCAGCCGAGTAGTTCCATTGCATGCCAAGGCATCCCTTTTATTCTTCATCAAACCTGAAATCAAACTAATATGCACGCAAAGTCAGACGAGCTGAGTGAATTCAAGTTTTATAATTTCAAGTAAATAATCAAAATATGAGTTAATAAAGTAATTCCACCTCAGAGTCAACAATAAGCGCAATCAGCTAATTTGTTTTCCCTCAAGCAATAATCAAAGTCTAGGATATGCGGAATCCGCCTATTTATCTCAAGACCTCAATTACCAAATATAATAAGCGCATATTGTCTTTAAACACAAAGTACAATCAAGTCTATCTAAGCGCATTCCGCTTGCTAGACTCAAACCAAACTATAGATCAGAGCAGGCATATCCCACATCCTGTCATAGTTTAGGTTATAATATCACATACAAAATAAACTATGTAACAATCATGATATAAAACCAATACCATAAATCAGAGCAGACATATCCCACTTTTGTCATAGCCCAATTTATAATATCAGATAACCGTCAACACAGTCTATTATATATAATAACACGTATAACATGAACCATGTAACAACCATGACACAAAACTAATACCATAAATCAGAGCAGGCATATCCCACTTCTATCATAGCATAGGTTATCATATCAGGTAGCCATCAAACACAGTCTATTATATATAATCACACGTATATCATAAACTACGTAACAATCATGACAAGACATTATGGTTCGATGGGTTCGATGGTGGTGCTTCGGTGACGGGTCGGTGATGGTGATGGTGATGGTGATGGTGAATGGTGGTGGTTTTTGGGATCTGAAGCAGATCTGAATGTGGTGGGTTTTCCAAGGTGGGTTTTTTATGGTGATTGTGGATCTGAACGTGGTGGGTTTTCCAAGGTGGGGTTTCGATGGTGATGAGGTAAAGGGGTGGAGGCGATGGTGATGGTGAGCGGCGGAGGACGGTGGTTCGTGCCTGTGGACGGTGGTTCGGGGCTGTGGATGGTCATGTATATTATTATTATTATTATTATTATTATTATTATTATTATTATCATTATTATTATTAATCTTAATGCTTCTTCCCTGATCATTCCATTAGGTAACGCATGAAGATGTCGTTTTACGAAAACATGTGTTTGTAGTGAGAGGAGCATTAGCTAGAAGTTATCTCTTTGTAGATTTTTCATGGCTTTTTTTTTTGTGTGAAAGATGATGATGTTGGTTGATGATGATGTTTTTTTTTTTTTTTTTTTTTTTTTTTTGTAGAAGGTAAATAAACAGTGGTGTAAATACAAATTTTGTTCGGTTAGTTAGGTTAGTTAGGTGTAGTATGAATTTTATAGATGTTTTGGTTTTTTACATTGATGTAAATACAAATGTTATAGATGGTACCTGTTATTTTACACTAGCGTAATACGGATGTATAGATGTTTGTTTGTTTTTTTACACTAACGTATTTTTTTAGAAGTTTGTGTATGGTAGATTTACACTAGTGTAAATAATTACACCAGTGTAAATCATCCTCATCAGATTTTTCTTTGAATATAGGTTATTATTTGTTTTAAAAAACTAAAGATGTTAAAAAATAAAATATAGTTAAAAAAATATGATATTATATTAATTATTTCTCTTTCCATGATGTTTTTACCTAAACACCCCTTAATGTACTTTATTGTATTAAAATATATTTAATACAAATTTAATTAACATGTGAAGACAAAAAACCTCAAGATTTAATCTCAACCATTGGATTGAGAAGATCAATGACCTACAAGATTTCCTATGGTTCTCGCAACTCATGTGAGTTCTCAAATTAGCATTTCCATATATATATTTATGATAAAGATCTTGTAAGACAATAGGTTTTTGTAGGAAGCGTGAGGAGGATTAAAAATTGATATGTATGCATCATTTTTGGACTTATTCATGATGTTTTGGATTGTTTTGCCTGGAAAACACCAAACATAACAATTAAAAACGAAAAAACAATGTATTTTAGGCTTAAAACTTAAGACACCATGTCAAGAACATTAAGCAATTTGTTTTAAGTGTTAACTAATGTGTTTTAAATTGTTTTGTTTAGTGTTTTTCAAGCTAAAACAACCGAAAACATCATTCCCAAATCCAAAACATGATGACTGCATGTCAAATCTAAATCCTTCCCCCACTTCTCATGAAAACCAATTTTCCTACATGATCCCTATATATATATATATATATATATATATATATATAGGAAGGCTACATGTCAAATCTAAACCCTACTTCACAATTTTTTTTTATTTGAAAATTTTACATTATGTAACCCTAGAAAACTTTTTTTATATGGTTGGGCGCTTTTATTTTTATTTTTTAGCTTAATACTCTTAAACATATGTGTATTACATGCCATAAAATTTTTAGATAAAGGAAAGGTCGGGAAGTAGATTTTTCTAAAAAAAAAAAAGTGGGTTTTCCCAATACTTAGCCTATATATATGCTGGGACAAAATTTATACTACATTATAAAGGAGGAGGCATGGGCAAATATGTCTAAATTGTCCAAAGTTAAGATGGTATACCAAAGGTTTCTTTACAATTTCCTAAATTTTATCACTTTTCTTCCTTAAATGCCCCTAGAAGATAATCAACTTGTATATGAAAATAGAACTCACCCAAACTAAATAAACGCATGGGATAACAATATTTTTGAACAAATTTCATATAATGACGATGAAAGATAATAATTTATGTTACCACAATGAATAATCTTAACTCAGCTAAACTTGCATGAGTTTTAAAACTTTAAAATATAGTGACTGAAGTCTTACTAGAGTTAAAGTCAAGCTAACCAGAGCACCTTTTTTTATATCATTCAATGCAATCATTTTTTATTTCAATTTTAATCATGATAATTACATGAAATTAGGCTGTATAGCTTTTATTAGTTGATTAACTTTTAGGCGCTTTATGATAGATTGATGATATGATATACGTGTCGTTCATTAGGTATTGGTTAAAAGATTGTCTGTTTGTTTAGAAAATTCAAGGTTGGTGTAGTCTTTTATTGATCTGCTTTAGTAGGAGAAATTCCATGGTCTGAAAATTATTATTTCAAATATATCTGTGACAACCTGCACCCTTCACTTTTCATAAATGTGCATAATTGGTCCCTCAACTATTTCAAAATTTTCATTTTTAACCCTCCTATTTTAATAGGACCAAAAGTCACAATTTAATAAAACTTATAATTTTTATAAGTAAAAGTATTGTACGTTTTATACTCACATCTACACCCGATCACGTATGTTTCAGACCTTGATACTCAAAACCCTTAATTTTCGGTCCTAAAACAACTCAGAAACCAAAGGAAACAAGTCCGGAACTTAAAATTGATTAAATTAGAAAATTTGATTTTTTTGGTTCTCGCGGACGCGAAGACAGTCAAACAGTCAAAGTCGCAGTCAAAGTCCTAGTCAAAGTCCGAGTCAAAGTCCTAGTCAAAGTCCCGGTCAAAGTCCTAGTCAAAGTCTTAGTCAAACAGTCAAAGTCCTAGTCAAATAGTCAATTCATCATAAAACCTTACTTTATGGTGTTGACCAATTTTAATGGATAATTGAATCCAAAACTAGTATAAAAACACACCTATGACCCATTACACTGGGCACCTCTAAATCGATTGTTTCAATACGATTAAACTTTCCCTCATACCTTTCTTCTATAGTCTATTACTTCTACAATTGAAGCTTTGATTATAAGCTCTTGTAATTGGCGATTTGGAAGCTTGATATTCTTTCTTTTTCGGTTTTTATTTCTTCAAATTGGACTAGCTACGTTGTTAAGTCTTTGGGATTCGCCTCACATACATTCACAACACTTAGAGGATAATTCAGCTTAGCGAATGTGAGTATATCTTTCCCCTTTTTCATGTTTTTCACTTTTGGGGTGACTCATGTACGCTTATTACTTCACTCACTTAATCATGCTTTAGTCTATATTCATAATCGCAAATTCTTGTATGTGTTTTACTTGTTGATCGTTGATAGTGTGTACTTATGACCTTAATCATTAACCCGGTGTGGACCTAGCATAGCAATAAATAGTACTTGACTATTGTTATGTGTAAACTACTTGCTTTGTCGCATACTATATATAATCATACTATTGTGTTACTATACATATATACTAGATATCCCATTATTCTTAGATATCATTTCTACTAAGGCTTGATTTTAGGTGACATTTGTACATAGCTTGAACACTAAATTGTAGACAGTATAACACGTGAATTGCGAAACTCTTTTCCTACTATATTTATTCAAACAGGGTATGCTCACCAATACATTTTGTATTGACAAAATTATTTTTGTACATGTTTCAGGTTGTTATGAGATCATTGTTAAGCTTTTGGAACTTAGACTTAGACTTGAGATTTACTAAATTTTATTTTAGATTGTTAGTTCTTAAACGTTGTATTCTTGTAATTTCATTTCAATGTAATAAATTACTTAGTTAATGTATCAATATTTACATTTCTAGTCCATGAGCTATTGAACAATCGTTACCTCGTGACACCTCGATGTTTCCGCCATCGGTTGGGGTGTTACAGATTGGTATCAGAGCCGTGGTTAAAGGGAATTAGGTTATTAGTAAATGACCTAGACTATAACTAAGAACCCATACATGACCTTACTTGTGTTTATTTGTTTATTTGCTCCACTAACCTTTCTCTTTTGTCACCTCTCATTCTTCCCTCTATTTCTCTCTATTTCTTTCTTTATTTTTTCATCATGGGTTTTTGAGGAGTGACTTTACTTGGAGGACACGTCTACACTTTGGAGCATGCTGGATATTCTTGGCTTAATTGCCTACTTTTGTTTTTCATAAATTTTTCATCCTTCAAAGTGTTGAACTCTAAGTGAGAGAACACGTGCAATCTGGAAGGGTGGATGCCTGTACACTGGGTTTTCTGGCATAGGCAAGCATAGCGCATAAATCCGAAAGAGGACCTGTTATGCTTACCTGGGGATTCCTGGAGTGAGTGTCCACTTATAGGCTAAAGCACATCTTCGTTAATCTCTAACTGAGTTTAACTCTTTGAACAGTCAAAGTTTTTGTCAGGTCTTATGACTAGATAAGAACACTCTAATGTTTTATTATTGATTTCTTGAAATCATAATAATTTTCTCTATGCTTAAAAAAACTTTCATCTTTTAGTGATACATTATTTCACACAACCTTAATTTTTTCCAATTACATGCTCGAAATCTTAACAAATAAATACCTATACTTCATAACCTCATCACTTTCTCTTTTTCCCTGTCGTTATTCAAAAAAAAAAAAAAAAAAAAACCCCTCCCCTGCATATTTCTAAAAAGTATCTTCAAATATAAAACTTCACACTATCTAAATCTATGGACATCAGATACATCAATCGATATTCGCTTACAAACTAGTCGGATTCATGTTGAAGTATTCTTTTCAACATCTTGAGTTAAAGTATTTTTTTTAACTCGAAACATTGTTGGTTTTATGTTGAAGTATTCTTTTCAACATCATGAGTTAAAGTATTCTTTTTAACTTGAAATATTGTTGGTTTCATGTTGAAGTATTCTTTTCAACATCATGAGTTAAAGTATTCTTTTTAACTCGAAACATTGTTGGTATTTATGTTGAAGTATTCTTTTCAACATCTTGAGTTAAAGTATTCTTTTTAACTCGAAACATTGTTGGTTTTATGTTGAAGTATTCTTTTCAACATCATGAGTTAAAGTATTCTTTTTAACTCGAAACATTGTTGGTTTCATGTTGAAGTATTCTTTTCAACATCATGAGTTAAAGTATTCTTTTTAACTCGAAACATTGTTGGTATTTATGTTGAAGTATTCTTTTCAACATCATGAGTTGAAGTATTCTTTTTAACTCGAAACATTGTTGGTATTTATGTTGAAGTATTCTTTTCAACATCTTGAGTTAAAGTATTCTTTTTAACTCGAAACATTGTTGATTTTATGTTGAAGTATTCTTTTCAACATAATGAGTTAAAGTATTCTTTTTAACTCGAAACATTTTTGGTACTTATGTTGAAGTATTCTTTTCAACATCTTGAGTTAAAGTATTCTTTTTAACTCGAAACATTGTTGGTTTTATGTTGAAGTATTCTTTTCAACATCTTGAGTTAAAGTATTCTTTTTAACTCGAAACATTGTTGGTTTTATGTTGATGTATTTTTTTCAACATCATGAGTTAAAGTATTCTTTTTAACTCGAAACATTGTTGGTACTTATGTTGAAGTATTCCTTTCAACATCTTGAGTTAAAGTATTCTTTTTAACTCGAAACATTGTTGGTTTTATGTTGAAGTATCATTTTCAACATCTTGAGTTAAAGTATTCTTTTAACTCGAAAATTGTTAGTTTTATGTTGAAGTATTCTTTTCAACATCTTGAGTTAAAGTATTCTTTTTAACTCGAAACATTTTTGGTACTTATGTTGAAGTATTCTATTCAACATCTCGGGTTGAAGCATACTTTTAAACTCGAGAGAGCTATGAAATTCTTTCGATTAATGTGGTGCACCCTATATATAAACACTGATGGTGAGTCAAAAGTGAGACTGGGGATCGAACCAAGCGCTCGGGTAGATGATCAGTGCGTTTTTGGAAAACTCAAGGTGTGGTGGGTTAGCTGCGGTACACCCTATATATAAACATTGAAGGTGCGACGGAAGTGAGACTGAGAATCGAACCAAGCGTTAGTCCTAGTCAGTGTAGTAGTAGTTTCAATAAGTCCTTTCATAGTCTACAACATAATCGCCCCAAAAGTATTCCGAACATCGTCATTATAAACTTAGTGGTTGTGTTACTATGAACGTTGATCACTCCTGATAATCCTGAACATCATTCCACCTTTAACCTCATCTTAAAGCTCATACATAACGTTTCTTTGGGAAAATAGTTTGTTCCGTTACCCTAAGCTCTTTTCATCCTTTAAACTTAACCACACCCACCAAAAACTCAAATTTTATATACACTTACACTCTCTGTTACTTGGAATCTTGTTGCATGTCCTTAGCAAAGTTCGGACAGAAACTTTTCTAAAGTAGGGGAGACTGCTTTATTAGCGCTCTGTCCTCACCAGTTACATACTTTCCCAAACCTTGTAAACTCTCAACTTCCTAGTCTCGGGTCAAATGTCAAAGACTTTAAACCTTTCGCTTTGAATAACTACTTTAAACTTTGTCAGATTTATGACTGATGTATTCCTTAAAACTTACTTACCTTTTTTTTAAACTCTATTGTTTCATGGAAACTTTCACTTGAAATTAATTTCGGGACGAAATTTTCTAAAGTATGGGAGACTGTGACAACCTGCACCCTTCACTTTTCATAAATGTGCATAATTGGTCCCTCAACTATTTCAAAATTTTCATTTTTAACCCTCCTATTTTAATAGGACAAAAAGTCACAATTTAATAAAACTTATAATTTTTATAAGTAAAAGTAATGCACGTTTTATACTCACATCTACACCCGATCACGTATGTTTCAGACCTTGATACTCAAAACTCTTAAATTTCGGTCCTAAAACAACTCAGAAACCAAAGGAAACAAGTCCGGAACTTAAAATTGATTAAATTAGAAAATTTGATTTTTTTTGGTTCTCGCGGTCCGCGAAGACAGTCAAACAGTCAAAGTCGCAATCAAATTCCTAGTCAAAGTCCGAGTCAAAGTCCTAGTCAAAGTCCCGGTCAAAGTCCTAGTCAAAGTTTTAGTCAAACAGTCAAAGTCCTAGTCAAATAATCAATTCATCATAAAACCTTACTTTATGGTGTTGACCAATTTTAATGGATAATTGAATCCAAAACTAGTATAAAAACCCACCAATGACCCATTACACTGGGCACCACTAAATCGATTGTTTCAATACGATTAAACTTTCCCTCATACCTTTCTTCTATAGTCTATTATTTCTACAATTGAAGCTTTGATTATAAGCTCTTGTAATTTGCGAATTGGAAGCTTGATATTCTTTCTTTTTCGGTTTTTATTTCTTCAAATTGGACTAGCTACGTTGTTGAGTCTTTGGGATTCGCCTCACATACATTCACAACACTTAGAGGATAATTCAGCTTAGCGAATGTGAGTATATCTTTCCCCTTTTTCATGTTTTACACTTTTGGGGTGACTCATGTACGCTTATTACTTCACTCACTTAATCATGCTTTAGTCTATATTCATAATCGCAAATTCTTGTATGTGTTTTACTTGTTGATCGTTGATAGTGTGTACTTATGACCTTAATCATTAACCCGGTGTGGACCTAGCATAGCAATAAATAGTACTTGACTATTGTTATGTGTAAACTACTTGCTTTGTCGCATACTATATATAATCATACTATTGTGTTACTATACATATATACTAGATATCCCATTATTCTTAGATATCATTTCTACTAAGGCTTGATTTTAGGTGACATTTGTACATAGCTTGAACACTAAATTGTAGACAGTATAACACGTGAATTGCGAAACTCTTTTCCTACTATATTTATTCAAACAGGGTATGCTCACCAATACATTTTGTATTGACAAAAATATTTTTGTACATGTTTCAGGTTGTTATGAGATCATTGTTAAGATTTTGGAACTTAGACTTAGACTTGAGATTTACTAAATTTTATTTTAGATTGTTAGTTCTTAAACGTTGTATTCTTGTAATTTCATTTCAATGTAATAAATTACTTAGTTAATGTATCAATATTTACATTTCTAGTCCATGAGCTATTGAACAATCGTTACCTCATGACACCTCGATGTTTCCGCCATCGGTTGGGGTGTTACAATATCCAAGTCCAGTCTTTGTTCTTGATGATTCAATCTATGTGAACAACTCATCTTCAATAGTGAAACGTACTCCAATTACCAAAAAAAGTCTTATCGATCATTGTCTTGGATTACAAACTTGTAGATGATAATTAGTTTGGAAATGGTAAAAAAAACCTCAAAAGTGTATCTTCTAAATGTCCGTAGAAAATAATCAACTTTTATATGAAATTGGTAAAATTTATTGTTATCCTGTGTGTTTATTTCTATTCAGGCTCACTGGCTACATTGAGCAATTTTTTAGCTGCTGGGTCAGATTAGGCAAGTCTATTACAACCTTACAAATCAAAACTTTTAATTTCTAAATGGACAGTGACCTTCATATGATAGTGTATACAATATCATATTATTACTATATGCTTTTGTCATGTAAATGAACTTTATCATTTAGCAAGGTGTCTTCAATGGCACGGTTATGTAGATATGTAATGACCGGACAGCTTATACAAGAGTGATGTTCATGTTTATATTGGTCAGTTACAGTAACATACATTTGGTTTATTAAGATTTGTTCAATAATGAGTACATGATTTTTGTGATGAACTGCAATCAGTTGTAAGTGGCGGTACACATTTCTTTTGTTTTCTTTCTACGAATACTTGTTAAAACATAGTGTGCACATTTCTATGCTTTTTGCGTAACTTACAGCAAAAAACCTAAGTATCATAATGTTGTGTTGCAACCCATTTGCGAATCCCGCTGCAACACGCGGGTAAACCCACTTATAGAAGAAGAATAATTATAGGTGAAAAATATAAATACTTTCCAGAGTATTGGAATGGCAGAACTGATAGCAAATAATCAAGAGTGAGTTATGCATTAAAATGAATTAAGTAAAAATATTTTAAGTATATGTGAATATATATACTTGTTGGAAAATAATAAATACTTAATTCGGGTAAAATCTCGATTGATAAGATCCTAGTATATTTATCTTAGTGAAAAGGTAAATATATGATAAAGTAGGTTGAGTCAGAGATAAAAATGAAATATTAATTCGAGTCAGAGATAAAGATCTTGACGCGAGTTGACATTTGCAGTGATCGGGGTTCGCAGCGACGGACCTGACTAACATGGGAATTAATAATAACGGTTATAATATATAAGTCAAGTGTGACGGTTATAATATATAAGTTAAGTGAAACTTATAAAAGGGTGATCCATCACCAATGGGCTATGACTTGCCTTTTAATTAAATGGGGAATAAATATAAATGGTGGCGTTGGGAGTTGGGTGTATAACTTGTCGGTTAAGATACTTACTATAGACCTAGTGTCTTATGTAATTAGGACACTTGTAGGTGATTTATTATTGGACTTACTAGCTAGTCTTAGTTGTGAAACAATGGACGAAAATACCCTTTTTGGAGTTAATAAATAGCAAAACCCTAGCGTTCTTTACTTTCCCCTTTTCTTGATCGAGATTATATAAACCTGTCGTCTTGCTCTTCTTCTATCTTGATAGCTCTTTTTTCATTCAAACTGATTATCATTGGTTGATCTACGATTCATCACATCAATCGTTATCAGTCTGCACCTACTTGCCTATAGAAATCCAGCGTGTCTTTTCCTAATCTTTTTGAGATCTCAATAGGTAATTTCTATATTTCCTTTTCTCTAAATCGATTGATATGCTGCTCTCATGATTTATTGTTTCTTTTTTACTTGATCTGTCATTAAAGTCGAAATAGTTCGTAACTTTTGTTGTTTATGCATAAAATACAATCGTCTTCTAAGTATCATAATTTTTAAGAGATTATTTTGTTTAGATTAATAAAGAAAGTTTTAGATCTTAATTGATTTACATTTTATGCTGCTGAATCAAACCTTTTTAATATATATGATATGTTATATAAATTTAGCTCGATTAATGTTTTACAGTTTTCCATGTTTCAAAATCATATTTTGAAGATACACTTAACGATTGTAAAAAGTGGATCTGAGTTTTATTCTATTCTATTTCATCAAATCTCTCTAACCATGATTGGATTCGTGTTAATCGTGTAAACTAATTTATACATTTCTATAACCATGAGTCCATGATTGGATTCGGTCATTAACACTCTGTTCCAGAGTTTCATTAACACTGTGTTCCAGAGTTTCATTAAAGGATGGAAGAGAAAGGATTGGGAAGAAAGTTAGGAAAAAATGTCTTCCAGAGGTTTTTATAGGAGAGAAAGGGAGGGAATGAGAGAGATAATAAAGAGGTTTTTAAAGTGATTTCCAATCTTTCCAATTTGGAAAGAATTGGAGAGAAAGGAAGAGGCGGGAGATCATTTCTTTTCCATCCTTTAATGACTCTGGAACATAGTGTAAAGGATGTAAGAGAAAAGATTGGGAAGAAAGTGAGGAAAAAATGTGTTCCAGAGTTTTTTGTAGGAGGAAAAAGGGGGAATGAGAGGGATAATAAAGAGGTTTTTTGAGTGATTTTCAATCTTTTTAATTTGAAAGGAATTGAAGAGAAATTAAGAGGAGAGAGATTTTTTTTCTTCAATCATTTAATGAAACTCTCTCTAGAACATAATGTAAAGGGTATTATTTGTATATTTCTAAAAGGCTAAAACTTTGTGCATTTTAGCAAATATGCAATTTCTATTAACCGGGTCACGTTTAATTATTAGTAGGATATATTTTGCTATTCAGAATGGGGTTACAGGTCTAGTGGCGAAGTTGGAATAAAAATACAGAGGGGGTCAAAAGTCACAAGACTCAATTCAGAGGGGGCCGAACCAATACGTATAAAATTCTCGGACGAAATACATGTACATTTATACTAATGCGTAAAAAAACAGGGGAGGCCAGGGCACTCCTCGACCTTTATATCTGTTGCCCATGGTTACGACATAGTTTGTTGCCTGATTATCAAAGAAATTTTGAATTTAATTGGTTTTAGATGGTGTCCTCGCGGTTCGGACGAAATATATGTGTTCTCAAATTAACTTATATATATATATATATATATATATATATATATAGGCAAAGTATCCACAAAAAACCCAAAATTTTGAAGAAACTCGGGAAACTCTAACTTCCCAAGCTTTTTATCATCTGAAAAAATTATGGTATATAATATACATGTTTTTAAGAGTTTTAAGCCAAAAAAATTAAAAAAGCGCCGAGTGGATATTTTTTAAAAAAATAAATAAGTTTTTTTGTGTAACGTATGTTACACACTTTACAGACATGTAACATATGTAACACAAAAAACTTATTTATTTTTTTTAAAAATATCCACTCGGCGCTTTTTTGTTTTTTTTTTTTGGCTCAAAACTCTTAAAAACATGTATATTACATACCCTAATTTTTTTAGATGATAAAAAGCCCGGGAAGTCAGAGTTTCCCGAGTTTCTTCAATTTGAGTGGGTTTTTATTTAATCCATCCCCTATATATATATATATATATATATATAGGATTTGGATCATTTGAGGGGATCATACGAGAACCAACTTTAGGGAGAGAACCAGAGAACCATTGTCAACACAAACAAAAAAAACCTAAAAACCCCACCTTCACCCCCTAAAAACCTAAACCCACCCACCTCACTCCCTAAAAACCTAAACCCCCCATCCCCCACACCGCCCCAACCCCCCCCCCCCCCCCCCCATTGTGAAATGCACATGTGCAGCTAACCCCAAACCCCCCAAAAACCAAAACGCTCCATCCCATCCCCCCCCCCCCCAAAAAAAAAAAAAGATACCACCTCTTCCACCATACCAAAAAACTAAACCCTAAAACTAAACCCATTAAAAAACTTAACTATAATAGTGAAATGCACATGTGCATGTAGTACAATTATCCTATTTTATAGTTTTATATAGGGTTTTTTTTTAAGTTTATTCACCAACAACCCCAAAAAACCTAACCCCATTCCCATCATACCTAAAAACTAAACCCTAAAGCTAAACCCATGAAAAAAAACCTAACTATAATAGTGAAATGCACTTCGCGTTTATTTAAAGATCATTGAATAAATTTTTTTCCACCTTATATATCATATCACGTCCATTTAAATGATCATTTCATTATGGCAATTGATAATTTATTCAAAAGTGTGCTCTAATAGTGAAATGCACATGTGCATACGGTATATGATGTAATTATGACGTAAAAAGGCCATTTTTTTGTTTTTTTTTTTTTTTTTGTATTTTTTTATTTTTTTATTTTTTTTTCAGAAAGATTAACACTAAAAAAACATTTTGGTGTTTTTACTTTTTTAATTTTTTTATTTTTTTAGGTTATATAATTTTTTTATTATTTTTTTTTATTTTTTGGTGGAGGGGTTTTTGTGTTCACACTTGGTTTTTTGGTTCTCTCCCTAAATAGTGGTTCTCAAATGATCCAAATCCTATATATATATATATATATATATATATAGGGGGAGGATAAATTGAAAACCCCATTGAGTTAAGAAAACTAAGAAAACCCTTATAAAAACCATCTAAAAAATATTTTTTTTGAAAAAAATACACAAGGTAACATACATGTATTAAAGCGTTTTGGGCCAAAAAAAAAAGCGCCGATTGGATACTTTTTAAAAAAATAAACAAAATTTGCGCTGTTACATATGCGCTGTTACATATGTAACAGCACAAACTTTGTTTATTTTTTTTTTTTAAATATCCTATCGGAGCTTTTTTTATTTTTTGGCCCAAAACGCTTTAATACATGTATGTTACTTTGTGTATTTTTTTCAAAAAAAAAAAATTAGATGGTTTTTACAAGGGTTTTATTAGTTTTCTTAACTCAATGGGGTTTTCAGTTTATACTTTTCCTATATATATATATATATATATATATATATATATATATATATATATGTAAAGGTTCGGGTACAAAGGCTAAATTTCGTGAGAAGTGTGAGAAGGATCAAGAATTGACATGTAAGCATTATGTTTTGGATTTAGGCATGATGTTTTGGGTTGTTTTTGCTAGACAAACATCAAATACAACAATTTAAAACACAATGCAATGTATTATAGCCATGAAATTTAAAACATAGTTAAAACACACGGCTAAAACACAACAACGTAGAACACATGTTCTCGGCATTGTGTTTTAAATTTTTAAGTTTAAAATGAATTGTTTTAATGTTTTTAATTGTTATGTTTGGTGGTATTTTAACCTAAACAATCCAAAATATCTTGAATTAGTCTAAAAAATGATGCCTAAGTATCAATTTTTAATTCTTCTCACACCTCTCATGAAATATAGCCTTTGTACCTTAATCCCACCCTATATCCCAATCCAATCAATCCAAACCCATTTCAAGATCTAGTTAATGAAATTCTATCAAGATGAAAAATAGTTTTTAGCTTTTACGTCATTTAGGGTTATAATCAAATACACAATGAAAAAAAATAGGAAGTCGTAAGAAGGGTATCAAACTGAGTTTGATTGAACTAATTCAAGCGACATTGAAACCGTCTCATCGAACCCTACAATATTAGTTTTTAGGTTTTTGATTTTGTGGATACTTAGCTTGTAGTTTTTAGAATTTGTGTTATATCATTGTGTCTTTTATGTCGCATCGTGGCTTTTCTTTATTTTCATCATTGTGTCATTTTTATGATTCACTTTGTCTTTATTTTCTTTAGCACCGTGTTATATTTATTGTCATTGTGTTATATTTGTGATTCATTATTATATTTCGTGATCCATTGTATTTTTAGTATCTTTCTCACGCTTCTTATTTTTTATACACTATGTAAGAAAACATGACTCGTTATATTTAACCCAAAGTAAATTATTGATGGTTAGAACCTAGTTTTAATTTAAAGTGAAAAGTGGGAAAAAAATATTTTAATTTGTAAATGCTTTGTGATCTTTTCCATCATAGCCATGTGACATAATGCAACAACCCATTATAAAATATAATCTCTTTAATTGTTTGCAACATACTATTTGTGTGATATAAAACAATAAAAAATCGTTTTTCTAGATACAACTATGTACTCTTTTCTTATATGGTCATGTATATTCAGGGAAAGTCTCATAGATTTTTTTTTGACAAATGTTACAATATCTTATATACTATTACGCAACACTTTTCTAAAGATTGAATTTTTGATATCCCTTCTAAAAGGCATATGCCTCTATAAAGTGGGTAATTAGCACCACACTAACAGAAAGTTCACATAGATGTGTGACCCTCATGATTGCCTTTTTACAATTGTATTTATAAATATAATAAGGTTTCTTTTGATCAAGAATCAATATGTTTAATTGATAATTGATATTATTGACTAATATATTTATGGTAATTAGTGGATTTTGTTTAGTTTTTGGTAAAATCTGGAGGGCGGGCTTAATACATATAGAAATTTTCAGAATTTCTCAGTAAAATTTATAGAAATGCAAGCGGAAGCGATTTTCTATTTGGTTTAGTTTATTGGTTTATTTCAGCTCTGGAGCCGAGGTCTACTCGATTTCTAGCCAACGACTCTCAAAACAACAAGGTGGTTTTAGTACAAGAATATAGAGATAGAATATGGAAGATTTATTTGATTGTAATGCTTGGTACATTCAAATGAGGAGATAACCTCCTTTATAAATACATGAATAAAATACATAGAATGAGAAAGTAGCTAGTCTTTTGGGCACACAATAAGGAGCTAGTCTTTGGAACATAGAATAAGGATGACTTTGACTATAAGACTTTATAATCTCTAATAAAATTACACTACGAATCGAAACAGCCGCAGGCCAGGGCCCACCCTGACCCCCGCTAAGCTTCGCCACTTCTTATGGCAATGTCTTAACTGTATATGAAAAGGTATTTTAACCACTTTTGGATACCGGATACATTTGACGAATTATCTACTTATGAAAACCCCTATAGGTATATTTGACCGATTATCGCTAGGTTTTCGATGGGTTTGTGAATGCTATAATGGAATTGCAAGAGAAGAGAAGAGGTTAGTCTTTAAAGTTGAGACATCACTCTTTATCAATAAACGTATGTTGCCAATCTGCAACAAATAGTGATGGATGCAAATTTAAAGACTTGTAATGTCCGTTAAAATTCTATCACAAAATTAGTGACCACTTTTGGCTGTTGCAAGATTTGGTAGCAAATACCCTGGCTATTATCCATTTGGAATAACAATAATCCTTGTTGAATAAAAGTAATGAGTTCACCCACACTGCCTATAATTTCCAAGCTTCCACAACCATATTTACATGTTTTGTAATGGTAATGGAAATTAAAAACATAATTATACACAATTTGTTTTGATTGGTTGGTTTTTGTCTTTGCCATTGTCTCATTGCCTTTCACCACCCTCTTTTTTCTTAGGCGGAGGGCAAAGTCTCCTTTGTCTATGTGACGTCTAGGTGGCGGGGGGTAAAAAATTCCTTGCCCTCCATCACCACTCCTCCCTCTGGTCTTACTATCAGTACAAATCAACCAGTTAGTGAGGAGGGAATGATTACCTCTCATATATACTAGATTGCTACAACAGCTTTCAGTATTTACTTGCCTCTCTTGCCAAAGCACATAAAAATCATATGACTTTCGTAAATTTAAAAAAGTAACTAAAGATGTGATTGGTAAATGTTGCAAGGGAGGCAAAGGCTTTCCCCACTTAATTGCTGCAAAGCAGTGAACCACATGTTGCCGAACTCAAGGGAATGGAGCCGCCAAAATTACCAATGGTTGTCCTCCCATAGTTCGATCCATACAGATAATGTCCACCTCACTCTTCGAGTGAGGAAGTAATTAAACCCTTGATGAATTTCAACTTGTAAACCTACCTCACTCCATGATGAATTTAATTGTAAGTTAAACAATATTTCTCAAGAATTAGTATGGCCGGTACCATGAACAACAACGTTACTTTCCCGTTTTATTTTTAACTAACCTGATCGATCTATTCACTGGATGTTGAGAACATGTGACAAGTAAACCTAGCTAGCATCACTACCCATGAACACTATTGGAGATATTGTGCATTATGTTAACTTTCCTAACTACCTATATGTTAAGTGCTTTTGTATTATGTTGATACTGATTTTGTATTATAAATATAGATATAGTTTCTCTTGTATAACCGATTGATCATAATACGATAGGTTCTCTCTGTAACATAAGCTTTTAGACACCTAGTGTATTATTGGGTTTCATCGTTGAAGAAAACACTTGGGTACGTTGTAGCTTTTGCATCCAAAGACAAGTAGGGGTGTGTGAGAGTAATTCACTCTATCCAAAAGGGTGAGATTACAAACTTTATATACACCAAAAATATTACAATAAATCAGCAAATAAATAAATGCATACTGAATAAGAATATTGACTATTGACTATACAAATAAATAGGGCTGATTTGTAGGAGAGATTTATGAGAGGAGATATTATCTATTATCCCCTTGCAAGCAAAACGGCGATGCACGAACCCGTAGTAAATCCCGAAAGTGTTCAAACTGAGGCCGTGGTAAACTTTTGGTGAAGATGTTGGCGAGTTGAAGCTTGGTATGAACAAACCGGGTGTGTAGTTTGCTAGACATAACTATTTCACAAACAAAGTAATAGTCCAAATCAATGTGTTTTGCCCGTTTGTGTGAAACAAAATTTTGAGACATGAATAAAGCGTTGTGGTTGTCACAGAGAAAAGTTGGTCTTGTTGACAGTAGAGCATGATGTGGGAGTGGGCAGGTTTGGGATGGCAGCGGGTGTTGGGTCAGAAGGAAGGTGGGTGTTGGGCGAATGATCATGATCAGATTTACATAAGGAACAAGAGTGTCATGAGTGGATGGTGGGTTGACCGTGGGTGGGCTTGTGTTGGGAGTCGGAGGGGAGGTTGTAGTTTCATGATAAGTGGAGAGGAAAAGATTTTCATGTTTGGTGTGGGAGGAGTCAAGAACATAAGGGAAGAATGTTTCATCGAACCTAGCATGTCGAGTAACATACATGCGTGAGTTTTAAGGATCAAAACATTTGTAACCCTTGTATTGAGGAGCATACCCCATAAAAATACATGATATGCTTCGAGGGGCTAATTTTTATGGAGCATAGTCTCGGAGATATGGGTAGACACAATACCTAAATACACGAAAATTGTTGTAGGTAGGCATTGTGGAAAATAAAACTTTAAAGGGAGATTTGTCACTTAAGATTTTTGAAGGTTGTCAACTAATAATGTACATAGCCATGCTAAAGGCGTCATCCCAATGGGTGACCGGACATGAGCATGGAATAGCATGGCGAGGCCGGTTTCCACAATATGGCGATGCTTCCTTTCGGCTCTACCATTTTGAGGAGCGGTATAGGGACACGAAAGGCGGTGAAAGGTACCATTATCATAAAAAATTTTATGTACATACTGGTTAACAAATTTGGTGCCTCCATCGCTTTGAAAAACTTTAACCTTTCGCAAAAAATTGGGTTTGACAAACCGCAAAAAGGTTTGTAGAACGAAATAAAATCCATTCTTTGTTTTTAATGGGTATAACCATGAAAATCGCGAATGGTGATCAATAAAAACCGCATAAAACCATCATTTCTAGCAACGGGTGAAGGACCCCATAAGTCACAATGTACAAGGTCCAATGGGTGTACAACACGCTTATCATTCAAATCAAATGGTATTTTATGAGCCTTAGCAAGTTGACATGGATTACAAACATTTGGCTTAGGTAAAATAGATGCGAAAGATAAACAATCATGTTTTTTTAAAACTGAAATAGTATCAAAGGCAACATGCCCTAAACGATTATGCCACAATTCAAATTAGGCTTTATTGAAAGAAACAGAAGCAACAAAAGCAAGATTCTTGTCCCAGAGCACAAAAGAGACCGTTTTCACACTGACCTTGAGCGAGAGGTTGGCTTGTTTTCCGGTCCTGAATAGTAAAAAACGAATATGAGAATAAGACATCAACGGGATAATCATGAGTTAGATTTCTGGTTATGTTAGAAACAACCAAAACATCTTTTAAGGAAAAAAAATTGTTTAAAGTAACATGTCTTTTATGGGAAATTGGTAAGGAATGACCATTTCCAAGGATAAACGAAGAGTTACCCATATACAGAATGGAATGATTTAGATTACCAGTGGAGTCGGTCATGTGAAGATCAACCCCATGTCAACGATCCAATATGGACCATCATTTGCGACATGACACCGCGCCTAAAAGGCTCGAGCAATGCCTTCATCACTAGTAGAGGCTGCTTCAAATGAAGAGAGACGAGGACACTTGTTTGCATAGTGTTCATTGGTGCGACAAAGCTGACAGTGCCACGATTTATGAGGGCCGCGAGAGACATGATTGGAGGTTGTATCACGAGTGGAACCAGCCATCTTGGACCTGTTCACGGAAGAACCAGAAGAACGATTAGTACCGTGATTGGCAACAAAAGCAACCGATGCAGGGGCTGGCAGATGAAGATGGAGGAGAAACTGTTCTTGGCTTTCGGCCTTGGTAAGCATCTTGCGGAAGGAAAGAGGGTCACGACTGGTCCAAATGGTTGTGGACCAACTCTCGAATGAAGATCCGATACCACAAAGGAACTAACGGGTTTTATCTGTATCATTGACGGGCTGACCAATAGCCGCTAATTGATCACATATGCTTTTAAACTTACCGCTGCAACACCCCGCCTCTAATATCATCCAATATTGTACGTTTTGCCCATTAGAAGCTCACGGATTTGTTTTCGGTTTCCCGAGTGAAAACTTCCTAAGAGGTCGCCTATCCTAGTACTACTCCAACCTAAGCACGCTTAACTGTGGAGTTTTCATGTGCTCCACAACCAACTAAGCCCAAAACGTGTTGGCGATTTAAGAGGCATTAGATTACATATGAACCAATGATCTCTCCTGGCCACGACCGATGTGGGATTTTCCTATTGTGTCACAACGGCTAAATTCAGCGATAGAGAAGGAACCTTTGTTTAGTTGGCGCAAGTTATCATGGAGGAGATGCATACGTTCAAGGGAAGTGTTATTGTATGCAGCCTCCAAAGCTATCCAGATCCGTCGAGCCGTGTTGAGACTAAGAATCTCAGCAACGGCCTCCTCTGTTAACGAGGAATTGAGAATTACAATGGCACGTTGATCTGCATCAAGCCAATCAACATACGCAGGGTTTGGGACTACATCAGAATCAACCGCGTGAGGGGTCGAAGGAGGAGAAAGAGAACCATCAACATGATTGACAGGTTTTTAGTAGGAAAGGAAAGGTATGATTTGGTCGATTAAAGATAGTTTGTGGAAGAGAGATTTGACAAGTTTTTGGTAGGTAAGGAGGGATATGATTTGGTTTTGCCAGTGCAGATAATTTGTGAAAGAGATCTTGATGGTGATCATATGAAGTATGGTTGCCATAGGGAGGGTGGAATCCGTGGTTGTTGTGGGAGCCATGGAGGCGACGACATGACAGAAGCAGAGAGAGAGAGAGAGAGAGAGAGAGAGAGAGAGAGAGAGAGAGAGAGAGAGAGAGAGAGAGAGAGAGAGAGGGGGGTGGGAAAAAAAGAAAAAAAATAGGGGATCTTTTAGGTTCTATACCATGTGAAAGTAATTCACTTTGCCCAAAAGGTGAGATTACAAACTTTATATACACCAAAAATATTACAAGAAATAAGCAAATAAATAAATGTACATTAAATAAGAATATTGATTATTGAGTATACAAATAAACATGGTTGATTTGTAGGAGAGATTTATGAGATGAGATATTGTCTATTATCTATTATCTATTAACCTCCTGCAAACGAAACAACGGTACATGAACCGTGCTCGAGCTTAAGAAACTACCAGTGATTCAAGCTCGAGCTTTGAAAACATTGTCAGACCAAGTCAAGCTAGAGCTCTTGTATGTTAATCAAGCTCAAGCTTGATCGAACTTAGACTCAAGCTCGACTTGACTCGTTTACACCATTACAGACAAGGATGGAAAAGTGGTCTCACCCAACTAAAATTTACATAGAATATAATATAATGTTAAATGTAAGGATAAAACTAAACTTTCCAATTTCTCAAAATAAGCATGTACTTTCCGAAAACTTGCTCCATGTCAAAGTTAGCGTGAAGATACACTGCAAGGTGGAAACTTTTGTTACGTGACACATGTATTCTTTGTGCGAAATGACCTTGAAAAAAAAAAAAAGAATTTGTGCGAAATTGCACTCCAAATGACAGCAAATCTCACTAAAGTTGGATAGTGTAGCCCCTCCACCTAAGCATAAAATTAAAGATTGGTGCCCCTCCCCTATTTTCTAGGCGCTGAGTGCGTCATTAACCAAAATAGAAAACTATGTGTCGAGTTTCTAGTGTATCCATGTAAAGCACGTTTCGCACGTAGTTTGACTGTTTGAGACATGGAATAGCTTTTTTTAGGAAATAGGGTTCACAATTTTATTAAATTAATAATAAAATGAAATAATAACGATACTCTCGTTATTCGTAGGAAATAACATAGTACAATACCGATTACAAAACTAAATGTAAATGAAAATAAAAACAAATACATATACCGAATCTTGATCCAAGTCAAATACTTTAGTAAACTTCAACCGAACCATCTTGTGTAGCACTCCGCTGCAAGAAAAACAAACTTGTTGTAGCGGTTTTTGGTTGAGGATCGTGTTTGACACGGGACCCTTAAAACAGATTCCGCGCCTCCTCTCAGACGGTCTGTCTCCCAGGGTACAACAACCGAAACAGTAGTCGTACTGCCGGAGATGGTCTTGAGCCCAAGATACCAACGGGTGATAAGTGTGTTAGTGAAAACGAAAGTTGTAAATATAGAGAGTTTTGTGCTCTCGTTATTGGAACAACAACTTGTGAATATTGTAAGAGTTTGTTTAGAACTTCTGTTGTCTCTTATATCCATGAACCGAACGTTCATCACAATATATATATCTTCACAAGAAATAAAACATTATTGCCTTTAATTATTGTAATTAACAAGATTAATAATCTTGTAATAAATAACAATGAATTGCAATAATATAGATTTATGTGGTTTGACTGAAACGGTCTTGCCTATTTAAGACACGAGTTGAAACAGTCTAACAACCTGAGACTGCGTAGGAACTGACGCATCAGCTCGCGTTCGTATGCTGCGCGCAGAACATAATGACGCGCGCTGACCAGGGCGCTTGGCACTACCTGGTCATGCGCGCACTATAGTCCCTGCGCACATAACGCTATGTCATCCGCAGATGACCGACTCGTGTCATATAGAACCCGCCACGCGAACGTCACGTGCGCAGACCTGAATGCCATCTGGTCCTGCGCGCCACTAGTAGTCTTCCGCCATGTACTAGACCACGCGCACGAGGTCAAAAATACAAAGGCAAGTGCGCAAACAAAGCGCCACATTGCGCCCATCGCCCACGCCACGCGCGCATGTGCGTGTGCGAGTTAAGGGTGCTTCGCATCCTTTAGGGTCCCCACTAGTGTTTGGCTCATGCTAAACAATATACAAGGAGTGCTCCTCCTTATAACCACTTTATGTTTTGTCATCCCACCAATGTAGGACAAAACTTAATCCATTTTCTCATCTTTGGTTGTTTCAACCTACAACTTTCAAGCTTCGATATCTTATTCATCTTAGCTTTATTTTGGACATAGTTTGATTCGTTGTGATGCTCTCACAATATAGTACACAAACCCATAAATAAATATTTATATAACACATATATAAATAAATTTATTTAAGTCCAAAATTAGGGAAAAATCAATTTCCACTACCATTTTTCCAACAATCCCCCACATGAATGGAGATCGATTAAAAACACACAAATTTCCGATGTAACCTCGACGGTTGAGTCTTGCATAGGATAGGTGGCTGTAAGCCTTTGAACCTTCCCTTGTGAAGCATACTTAGCTTACTAGCTGTCAATATGAACTTGATGTCTTTGAATTGACGGCTGTTTGTGTAAACGACAATATACGTTCACACAAGACTCCCCCTAGCCTGACCATCCCCTCATTATCGTGTCCAATAATGGTCCTGGAACACTTTCCTGGTTCTGCGGGAGCTCTAGAAATTGTGCCCCACAATTTCATTCGAAGCGACCACACTTTCTCCAACATAGGTGATCTTAAATCATTAAAAGCATTATGGTGTACTATGATTTACACTAATCATCAAACCATATATTATGCTTAACCTCTTAACAATGTCACTGGATATTATAGGAATGGACTAGGATGTAATTAAACACCCTTTTGTAGTTTAGGGGATATGTATATAACCATATATACTAGCTTTATATATAAACATATATCTTAGCCATGCCCCCACAGTGACTGCTCGTCGGTTCATGATTAAGTTGTCCTATTGAACCTAGATCTTGGGATCTCCAGTCAACTAGGTTAGGTTTCCCTCATGTCCCTTTCTATCACGGGCTTTAGTCTCATTCCATACAACTTCATCTCTTATCAACCATCAGGTTGTTGGATCCATCTTGCATTGAGATAAGTTGTTCTAACGTGTTCTTGACTCGCTAGTCAATTTGCCATCTTGTCAATTCGTAAGACTTATAACATGGGATCTAAACATAGATCTGGTTATTATAGCAGGATAGGTAGGTGTTACCCTTTGAACCTTCCTTTTCGTCTTTAGAGTGACATGAAACTCAATTCATGGCTAAACACGTTTCCATGCCTTTGGTGATGTGATTCAAAGTTAGCTAGACTTTGAATCTTACCAATTTGGCATTTGAGTCCAATCAACTCGATTGACTGACTCCATTTTCAAATGCAAGCCACCCCCACATTTAAGTGTTATTGGATAATATCCAATGGGGTAATGAAAGGTTCTCCCTTTCGTATGAAGTTTGAGAAAACTTCTCAATACCATTTTTACATCCCCTACGGGTTGTTTCTTAAATGGCTCATTAGAAAATATTTTACTAAGATTAATCTCTAACACGCTCGTTAGAGATAATCTCTAGCAAATATTTTTCATGGGTTAACAAATATTTTTCATGGGTTAACAAATATTACGTCTTTTCTAATACGCTCATTAGAAAAATAATATTTGAAAACGTCTAAATACATGTTAATATTTGTTAACACTTCGGATTATCGAAACCCGACACAAAAAACCCATGAAACCGAAAACATGAATCAAAACTTTTCGTTTTGTAAACTCGGTATTTCGGATTAAAGATTGTACTCCAATCATACATATTAATCCGAGATGTACTACAAATATATTTCCAAAATAATATTTATTAGATTTTAACAAAAATCCCAATTAATATTTTTATACTTTCGTGAACCCAAAAATCCTTTAATAAGAAGGTTTTTAGATTGTATCGACAATCTACACGAAAGTCTGTTTTAAGATTGTAGGAAAATAGGGTTCACAATTTTATTAAATTAATAATAAAATGAAATAATAACGATACTCTCGTTATTCGTAGGAAATAACATAGTACAATACCGATTACAAAACTAAATGTAAATGAAAATAAAAACAAATACATATACCGAATCTTGATCCAAGTCAAATACTTTAGTAAACTTCAACCGAACCATCTTGTGTAGCACTCCGCTGCAAGAAAAACAAACTTGTTGTAGCGGTTTTTGGTTGAGGATCGTGTTTGACACGGGGCCCTTAAAACAGATTCCGCGCCTCCTCTCAGACGGTCTGTCTCCCAGGGTACAACAACCGAAACAGTAGTCGTACTGCCGGAGATGGTCTTGAGCCCAAGATACCAACGGGTGATAAGTGTGTTAGTGAAAACGAAAGTTGTAAATATAGAGAGTTTTGTGCTCTCGTTATTGGAACAACAACTTGTGAATATTGTAAGAGTTTGTTTAGAACTTCTGTTGTCTCTTATATCCATGAACCGAACGTTCATCACAATATATATATCTTCACAAGAAATAAAACATTATTGCCTTTAATTATTGTAATTAACAAGATTAATAATCTTGTAATAAATAACAATGAATTGCAATAATATAGATTTATGTGGTTTGACTGAAACGGTCTTGCCTATTTAAGACACGAGTTGAAACAGTCTAACAACCTGAGACTGCGTAGGAACTGACGCATCAGCTCGCGTTCGTATGCTGCGCGCAGAACATAATGACGCGCGCTGACCAGGGCGCTTGGCACTACCTGGTCATGCGCGCACTATAGTCCCTGCGCACATAACGCTATGTCATCCGCAGATGACCGACTCGTATCATATAGAACCCGCCACGCGAACGTCACGTGCGCAGGCCTGAATGCCATCTGGTCCTGCGCGCCACTAGTAGTCTTCCGCCATGTACTAGACCACGCGCACGAGGTCAAAAATACAAAGGCAAGTGCGCAAACAAAGCGCCACATTGCGCCCATCGCCCACGCCACGCGCGCATGTGCGTGTGCGAGTTAAGGGTGCTTCGCATCCTTTAGGGTCCCCACTAGTGTTTGGCTCATGCTAAACAATATACAAGGAGTGCTCCTCCTTATAACCACTTTATGTTTTGTCATCCCACCAATGTGGGACAAAACTTAATCCATTTTCTCATCTTTGGTTGTTCCAACCTACAACTTTCAAGCTTCGATATCTCATTCATCTTAGCTTTATTTTGGACATAGTTTGATTCGTTGTGATGCTCTCACAATATAGTACACAAACCCATAAATAAATATTTATATAACACATATATAAATAAATTTATTTAAGTCCAAAATTAGGGAAAAATCAATTTCCACTACCATTTTTCCAACACTTTTCGCAAAGAAATACGTTATCATTTTTTAAATTTAGAAAGTCAACTTTATTATTTTTAGTACTTTCCAATTGATATGCTCATTTTGTGAATTTTCCCTACTTAATTTGTTTACACTGTTAATGTGGATTTTGTTATTGTATTTGAAGAAGCAGCAACCATGGCATTCAATCCAGAACAAGGGGAGGGAGCAGCAGTTGGTAATGTGGTATTCAGGTTTCGTGAGTGCACCAAAAACCAAGCACGTGAAGTTAACCTGGAAGCCTTTGATGGATGTCTGGAGTTCATGCCCGCTGGAACCCCAGGGACCATAGAGGCCTTGATTTGCGACGCCTGCGGTTGTCACCGAAACTTTCATCGACGAGAACAAGTCGAAAACCAACGTGCCTTTCAGCCACCCGTGTTGAGACACTGGGAGTACTGCTGTCATCACGGCCATGCTGGATGCCCGCACATGATCACACCTCAATACCGCGGTGTAGTTCCTCATCAGCCATCCGCCCCAACACACAATGTGGGAGCTATGTATGACCTTGGCTCTAGTGGGGCGGGTGGCAGTTCGAGTAAGCGATTTAGAACAAAGTTCACTCGGGATCAGAAGGATCAGATGCTGGCGTTTGCACAGGGGATAGGGTGGCGCATTACAAAAGAGCGCGAGGCGGATGTTCAACGGTTTTGTGCAGACATAGGCATTGATAGGAAAGTTCTCAAGGTTTGGATGCACAACAACAAGCACACCATTGGAAAAATGCTTTAGTTAAGGGTTTTATATATGTTTGTTTGACGATGGTTTTTTTTATATGCATTGACTTCTGGTAATGATTTGATAAGTTTAACAATATGGTCATTTATCAATCTTGAACTAAAGAAGATTCTTGGAGTTTAAAATTTTAATGTCTAGTTACTCTATCATGATTTGGTGTTAAACATGTCACACACACACTTTTTCAAACAGTATGATGATGTAAGTTTTTCAAAAATTACACAAATTGTCCTTTAGTTATTATCTAAATTGCACGCTATGTTCTTTATGTAAATTTTTCGCTTCTTATACAGTTGTTAAACCCGTTGTCTTTTAGACTAACTTCGGTTAATAAATTAACGTTACGTTTGACATGTGCCCCTCACGTGAGGGGCAAACATGTCTTTTCATTCCTTATATCTTCTCACCCCTGATTCATCTTATAACGTTTAGAAAAAATTAGGGTTTCATTCTCTCAAAAAATTAGGGCTTCATTCTTGGATCGGATAAATGCTTCACTCACGATGGTGTATTGAAGGTGTGGAATGTTAGCAATGATTCGTATATCCAGAACAGAGAAAAACCCATATAACAGGTTCTATTGTTGTCCAGTATGTTGGGGGTTTATTGCATGGTGTGACGGTTTGCCCTGATTCGAAGTTGTGTAATCAAACTTTGCTTCTAAAGCTATAAAAAAAAAGTCAAGAAGAATCAACAAAATTGAGAAGCATGGTTCAGATCAGTTGGATTTTGTTCCTTTTTATCTTTATTGTTGCTGTAGTTTATTATTTTTGATTAGTTAAGTTAATTTAGGTTTTGAAATGTAATGTTGATATTGGACCTGTAATGTATTTCCATGGTTATGAAATGTCTTTGATTGTCAGAAATTTAAATGTCTCTGATTGTCAGAAATTATGGTATACAACAACTGTTAAACAAACAAACAAACAGATAATGGGTCAAATGGTTTAGGCTGCACAAGTGTTATCCCATACAAATAGATAATGGGTCAAATGGTTTAGGCTATAATGGGTCAAATGGAATGGCTGCACAAGTGAAAACAAATGGGTCAAATGCATAATGGGTAAAATGGTTTAGTTGCACAACTGTTGTGAAACACATACAGATTTAATGGGTCAAATGGAATGTCTTCACAAGTGAAAACAATTCGGTTAAATGGTTTAGTTGCACAACTGTTATCAAGAACTAACTGTTTAACATTAATAGTCAACACAAATGGGTCAAATTAAAAGTTAGGTTGTTTGGTGTGGTCTCAGTGAGGACTTCGATGAGGGTGATGTGGCATGGTTACCGAACGGTAACACCGCCCCTACCGACTAAATCTCGGTGAAAACGGTGAATTTTCCTCCCTTATCCCTGATTAAAGGATAATATTATTATATGTTTATTTTTTTATATATATGTACACACACACATCTTTCATTTGCACACTAGAGAGATTAGAGATGATGACAATGAAGAAGAAAAAGGCGGCAGGTATTGGTGGTTGACGGTAGGAGAGGCAGAGATCCAAGCACCTCCTTTTTCCTGGTTAACGGCTGACAGTGTCTGGTACTCCCACTGGAGAACGTCACCGAAGCAAAGAGGAAGGTGTGTGTTGGGTCTGCTGACCTGGAGAAGAACAGATGATTGGAAAGCCAAAATATACTACATAATTGATCCTTAATAATAACAGAATTTACAAGTTACTTCTCCAAAAAGACTGTTGACCCTAACATCTGCTGTACCATAACAACTGTTGGAACAACTGCTGCTTACAAAGGTCTGATAGAGAACAACTGCTAGAGAACAACTGCTGATCAAAGGTCTGATGAAGAACAACTACTGATCAAAGTACTGAAGACTAAGGGTCTGTTGGAGCCAACATCACTTAGGCTCTAACAGATTATTCAAGACCATCAGAGGTTTCCTATCAGCTGTTTGCCTTTCAGAGTTTTCCAATGTAACAATTATTTGTATCATCAGATGTTTTATGTTGTTATTATGTTAGAGGTCACTGTCTTAGGTGACGTCAGCTTAGGTCATCAGTAGTTTAGATTGTCTATAAATAGAACAGTGCATGTACTGTTCTATTCATCACTCAAAACATTCTCTTAGCAAACTTACACGAGTGATCAGGCTGAGGGGGAGTAAATGTAATCGTTTGTAATCATTCCATTATATGAAAGCTTTCGATTCAAAAACAATTATTCTCTTGTTTTGATTTACAGTTTATCATTCCGCTGCATTTTCCATTTATAGTTTATTTCATTCATTACTCATAGTACTTAAACAATCAAAACAATCAAACTCAGATCCTAACAATTGGTATCAGAGCTTGGTGAATTAAATTCGATCTAACCAATCAATTTAATATAAACAGATCAGCTCACAATTATTGATATCGTTTATTTTTCGGATTGAAAACAGAGTAATAGTTTATTTTCGTTTCAACTGTTTTTAAACAAACTTTGTTTTAGAAATAATCAGAGAATGGCTTCAATCAATCACGATCCACATAACACTGGCACGAACAACAAGCCACCGATGCTTGTCAGATCTGAATACAATATCTGGCAACGTCGGATGAGCCATGTTCTAGCTCAACAGAACACTGGGTGCTGGAAGTCGGTTATCTTCGGACCACATGTTCCGATGGTGCCGAGTACCGAAGATCCTAAGGTTCAAGAGCCTAAGAAACTTGAAAACTACTCCGACCAGGATTTTCAGAAAATTGGGTTAGATGCTAAGGCCTTCAGTATTGTGGCCATCGCTCTACCCAATGATATCTATGTTGGGCTATTACACTGTAACAGTGCAAAGGAGTTGTGGGATGCACTGAAAGAACAATTTGGTGGGACTGAAGAAGTTATTGAAAACAACCGTGAAATACTTAACCAACAATATGAAACATTCAGTCATGTAAAGGGAGAATCATTAACTCAACAATTTGAGAGGTTTAACTGTCTCATTAGTGAACTAAAACTGGTTGGTCTAACTTACCCTAATTCAACTTTGAACCATAGGTTTTTAAGATCATTACAGACAAATGGGACACTATTGCTATAGTTATGAGAAACTTAATTGGATTTAAGGACTTATCACTGACCCAGCTTCATGGTAAGCTCTTGACCTATGAGAAAGAGCTTAACCAGAAAAAGAAGCTCCAGGACTCTGGAAAAGTGTCTGATAATTATGTATTTGGTAATACAGCACTTTTGGGTCATGATGAGGTGCCTGGTAACAATAAGGATTAGAGTTATGATCATTTTATTAGCATAACTTCAGGTTTTAACTCAGGTTTTAACTCTGATTCTTATTCACCAAACTTTGCTTTTACAGCAAGTGGTGGTGATATCCAGGCATCTGATATCATATCTTTTGAGTATGATGACCTAAAGTACTTTGACCCTGATGATTTGGAAGAAATGGACATTATGCACCAATTGGCTCTGCTCAGTGTAAGAACTAATAATTTTTACAAGAAAACTGGCAGAAGATTTCCAAGGTTGACTGGCAGGTCAAAAGTGAGCTTGGATAAATCAAAGATTAAGTGTTTTAAATGTCATAGACTTGGTCATTTTTCTAGGGAATGCCTTAGTCTCATGGAAAAGCAAAAAGCAAGCAGTTGTTTCAACTTCAACAGCAGAGGCTGAATACATTGTTGTTGCAAGCTGTACAGCCCAACTCATGTGGTTTCAAAATCAACTGCTGGATTTTGGTATAACTGCACTAAAGACTCCACTCATGCTGGACAGTCAAGCTACTGAAAATATCATAAAAAATCCAGTCTCTCATTCAACCACAAAGCACATTGACATCAGACATCACTTTGTCAGAGATAGCTATGAAAAAGGTTTGATTTCTCTGCACCATGTTCCAACAGAGGATCAGTTGGCAGATGTATTGACAAAATCTTTAGACACACCTACCTTTGAAAATATGATTTCTAGGATTGGTATGCTAAACATGGACTAAACAACAATTATGTTTTAAATAAAAACATTAAAATGTTTCAGAAAATCAAAATTCATCCTTAAAAATAACATTTTGGTTGAAAAATCTGCTAAGGCTAAAACAATCACTGTTCCATTCATTCTATCCACTGTTAGTTGAAAAATCTGTTTCAAACATCTGTTTAGATAAAACAACCACTGTTCCATTCATTCTATCCACTGTTAGTTGAAAAATCTGTTTCAAACATCTATTTAGATAAAACGACCACTGTTTAGTTGAAAAATCTGTTTTGAAACGTCTGATCAGATAAAACAAATGTTTTCACTCTCTCTCTCTCTCTCTCTCTCTATATATATATATATATATATATATATATATATATATATATTAAAAAAACCAAGTGCTGTTAGCATCAGCACTTTGGTAGAACAACAGCTGTTTGCATCAGTCCTTTGGCAATAGCTGTATGCCACCAGATGTTTGCCACGTCTGCTCTCAAAAGCAGAGTTTTGGCCACATCAGCGGTTTCACCAGAGGCTATAAAAACCCTGTTTTACCACAACACATGTTACACTGTCTCATTGTATTCAAAATACTGAAACCGCCTTCTTCAACCTCAAACCCCCACTCTAATTCCTCTCATCCTCACACTCGAAATCCATTACAATGGATCTTCAAGCTAAAGCCACCCACAATTACCTTCCCTATCTGGTCAAAACAGATGAAAACGTCCCGTTCCATACCACCATCGATATCATTCTCAAATCCAAATACCTGACAATACTAACCGCTGATGCCCCCATCTACATCGATACTCTGCAAGAATTTTGGTTAAATGCTGAGGTTCTTCTACAGGACAAAAAGCCCACAACCATTATCTCAAAAATTGGAGAGACAAATATCGCCATTACCCCCCAACTGATATCCACAACCTTCTCATTGAATGACTTGTCAGGTAACGACTCTTTCCCTAAGGCTAAACTTCACACTGAGTTCCAGGAAAGGGGTTATGATTCACAAATGACTAGTTCAACTCTTTTCAAAAAGTTTTTCCCACCAGTCATGAAATTTTTCTTTCATACACTCCTTCTCTGTGTCTCTGCTAAATCCACTTCTTTTAATGAAATCCCATTGAGAATCTAGTACTTGGGATATGCTATGTTGTCAGACTCTGACTACAATCTATCCCAGGGCCTGTTCTTGGATTTGGTATCAAATGTAAAGGGTATAAAGTCTGGGTCAAACAATGCTTTTCTGATATACCGAAGACTCTTAAGTGTAATCTTACAAAAGGTTTTGCCTGAAAAAGATTTTAAAAAGGGTAAATCATTTCAAATGAAGAGTCTAGATGATGAAACTTTTACAAGAATGCTGGGTTCAAACACCCAAGAAAAATTGTCAAAAGTTAAAGTTTCAAAAACACAAACAAAGAGGATTAAGACAACAACTGTTGTCCAAACCTCTGTTGTTGAGCCCACTGCTCCTGGTGATCATGTCACTACATCCAGTGCTGTGAAACCCACACCAGCCACCTCTAAAAGAAAAGTCCATCCACAATCACCACCAAGAAAACCAAAAAGGGGCCTCTGGAAGATGAGATGCCAGAGGAAAACCCTGTTGCAACACAAAAGCAACAAGAAACCACTGTTGTTACTTCCTCACAACAGTTGGATATATATATCAACCTGAACAAACTCCTCATGAATCCTCACAAAAGGATCATGTTGTAAGCCAAAGGGAAACACATCATGAGGCATATGAGTCACTTGACCATATGATCATAAGCCTTTCTCCCAGGGCTACTTCTCTTTTCACTCCTCCACCCTCACCATCACATGTCCTTCCAACAATGAAACCATTGTTCGAAGCTATTGATAAAACTCAGGACATTCCCAGTTCTTCTCCTTCATCCATCAATGAGAGTACACACCAACAAGTGTCTGGGACTAAGGAAAATCATTTAGCTAACCCACGAACAGAGGAGGTTACACCCGTGGAGTTCCATGAAACTCTAGGTGAGTTTTCAAGTGAAGCAGCCACTACTGATGTAGAGACCATTGTCTCACAACAGGACATTGGTAACATACCTAAGACTTCCTTAAAGGCAACAACTGATGAGGCCACTATAGTGACCCCAAAATCAGTTGGAAGTTCCCAGAACCAAGACAAAGGGCGTCTGGTTCTCTTTCTATGGACTCACCTCCTAGGACTGAACCAGATACAACTACCATTGGTAGGAATCCAGATGATCCTATTAATTTAGGTGATGGGTTAAAATACTAGGAATTGACGGCTAGAGTTCAATCCATTGAAACCTCTGTTGCTGACATCAAGACAGATCTCAAGACAATCATGGGATCTTTGGCTGCTCTATCCAAAAGTCAACCATCCAAAGAAGAGATTGCTAGTGAGCTATGGATGTTAGTTTCCCCCATCATCATAGCTCATAGAAACAAACACATGAAACCTACATGGCTCAGATCAGAACTATGATAGATGCTAGGTACAAAGATACCCAAGCAGATATTAAAGCCATCAAAGACCATCTGCTGAAGACCACTGGCTCTGCCCCTACAACCATCAGAATAGATGAAGATGATGATGAGTTCACAACTGATGATGCCAAAAAGGGGGAGAGTGGCAGAGATAGATTGCCAAAGCTAGATCCCTTTGGTTGTCCACCCTCACAAAAGGGTAAATCAAAAGCTTCCAACAAACCAGGGTCTACCCAAACAGCACCACAACAACAACAACCAAATGTTCAAACCTCTGCTGATGCTGAAACTGTCAAAACTAGCAAGGCAGAAGAAGTTGATACCTCTGCAAATGCTATTGCTGAAAAGGCTGCTGAAGATAAGCAAAAGAGGCTTGACACATTGGAATGCAAAGCAGAGGCTCTAGTGCAAAGGAAGATAGAGCAGCAACAGGAATTTGAGGATGTTGGTTCCTCTAAAAGAAGAAAATGCCTGCAAAACACACAAGGCAACCACCATCCAAAACTGCTAATAAAACTGCTGCTGCTACTAAAATATCTGCTGCCAGAACCACCACTGCCACCAAAACCACTGATACCACCAAAACAACTGAACCTACCACCATAACCACCAAACCAATAACTGAACCTACCACCACAACTACCAATACACCACCTACAACCACTTCACCACCTAAATCCCAAACATCTGCTGGTCCTACACAAGTGCCAACAAATGTTAACACAACCACTGCTGCAATACCACCATCACCACTCATCTTGTACAAAAGGAAGAGAAAATCAACCTTTGTGGTACAAGATGAAAACATACAAACATTACCACCTTCCACTTCAACCACCAAACCTACACCTATATCAGCCATCCCACTTACATCATTCTCACCACACACCTCTCAATTCAATTCTCACAAACCACCACCATCCATCACACCATTGGCTGCTCAGTATCCTCTTGAGCTTGATCTACTCAAGGGGAAAATGTAATCCTTCTACAATACCGAGGATCCATCAGAAAGATCTTTCCCATATCTTCCAAATTTTCCTGCTCCTAGAAACATAGATCAATATCTTAAATTCAAAACTGAACAGGCTGATTTGATCATCAAGGAGAGATGCAAAGGGAAAGATGACAGGACTACTCAGGGCATCCATTCAGCAGAGCTTAGCAAACTGAGAAGGATTGAAGATTTTGCTAAGACCCTGAGCAACTACATGTCCACAATGCCTCTCAGTAGTGATTTGGAAAGGGTGGTTAGGGAGTCTATTTTTGAACAAATCTTGGCAACCATGCCCTACAAAGCAAATAAGAAACAGTTTGCAGGCTGGACCACTCATGCTCTTCAAGAAGAACTTATGAGAATTGAAGAAATAGCTAAGAACCCCCAAGTGAAAATCTCTGCCCCTGATTTTAGGAAAGGCAGAGATCCAGTCAGAGCTTTGAAGTTCAAAAGAATGAGAGAAGAAATTGTGGCTGCTAAATATGGGGAGATGAAGTCAGTTACAAGATGGGCTGAGCTAAGGCTGTTGAAACATACAAGAAGTTGGAAGAGAATAGAAAGAAAGATCCTACACTGCCCAGAAAACCAATTTACTCAGATGCTCCTATGGTTAAGAAACCTCAACAGGCCTTTACACTTGACAGCTTGCTTGATACTTCTGACCTATATGTTGCTACTAAGAGACAGTTCAAGAAACAGAAGGAAATGTCTAAAGAAGACCAGAAGAAGTTTGCTGATACATTTGTAAAAGAGGGTCTCTTCAACCAAGTACATTATTTCTCTGATCCCACAACTGAAGAACTCAGGAAACTCATTGGGAGACCTCCATCACCAAACTCATCAAAAATAAATTTGCAGCTCAACAAAGACAACCATGAATTGACTCTGCTCAGATCAGATGGAGAAGCCCAAAAGTTGAGTATGGATGATGCACATGGCCTATGTGCAGATGATCTCCAAACATTGCTAAACTTAGAGCTTGAAAGAGATGCAGAAGACATCTTCTCATTGAGCTTTGAATTACAGTTCAAAGGGCAAATAAGAGAAAGTCTGATGAGGAATAAAGATCACAATAAAAGCTTAGTTTTGGCATCATCTATTCTAGGGGAGATTGTTGGGTCTGCTGACCTGGAGAAGAACAGATGATTGGAAAGCCAAAATATACTACACATTTGATCCTTAATAATAACAGTATTTACAAGTTACTTCTCCCAAAAGACTGTTGACCCTAACATCTGCTGTACCCTAACAACTGTTGGAACAACTGCTGCTTACAAAGGTCTAATAGAGAACAACTGCTAGAGAACAACTGTTGATCAAAGGTCTGATGAAGAACAACTGCTGCTCAAAGTACTGAAGACTAAGGGTCTGTTGGAGCCAACAGCACTTAGGCTCTAGCAATTGATTCAAGACCATCATGGTTTTCCTATCAGTTGTTTGCCTTTCAGAGTTTTCTAATGTAACACTTATTTGTATCATCAGATGTTTTATGTTGTTATTCTGTTAGAGGTCACTGTCTTAGGTGACGTCAGCTTACGTCATCAGTAGTTTAGATTTTCTATAAATAGAACAGTGCATGTACTATTCTATTCATCACTCAAAACATTCTCTTAGACAAACTTACACGAGTGAACAGACTGAGGGGGAGTAATTGTAATCATTCCATTATATGAAAGCTTTCGATTCAAAAACAATTATTCTCTTGTTTTGATTTACAGTTTATCATTCCGCTGCACTTTCCATTTATAGTTTATTTCATTCATTACTCATATTACTTAAACAGTCAAAACAATCAAACTCAGATCCTAACAGTGTGTGTATAGTGTGTGTCTGGTTTTAGAGAGAGAGAGATAGAGAGAGAGATATGGGGGGGGGGTGTGTGATTTTAGAGAGAGAGAGATGGGTGTGTGTGGTTTTAGATGGGTATGTATGGTGTTGTTCTTGTGTCTATGTGTGTGAGTGTGGTTTTAATGAAAGTTTTTTTTAAACTTTAAAATGGATGAAATAAAAGAGAAAAATAATAAAAAAAATGAAGGGGGAATGGGGAAATACCATTTCCCTTATTTTGGGGAGGGGAAGGGAAAAATGACGTGATGCTGATGTGAAATTTGAGGGAGTTTGGAAAGGTATACACCACACCATATAGCCTTAATAACACAACCAACTGTTTAACATTAAACAAACATCCTAAAACATTAAAGTAAACATCTTAGTGCATAAATGCACTTGTTTAAAGTCAAAATAACACAATAGATCAAATTAAAGTCAACAACACATAAAGTCAATAAAAGATAAGAACAACATAAAGTCAAATCAAAAGATCACTAAGCCTGAACTTGTCCCTTGCAGGTCCGGAAATTGTGCCCTACATTCTCACATTTGTTGCAAGTTTTGGTGGTCCTTTTTTTTAACTTCCCCCTTTTGTTACATCATCCAATTCCACATGTGACTTCTTTCTAACTATCTTAGGCCTGTCAATGGGCTTGTGACGGTTGAGTGCAATTAGGGTAGTAGGGACATTAGACTTAGGCCACATTGTCCTGCCATTGATGGGATAGATCTTTTAACTATAAACCTCCTTCCACCTAGCAATTGTATACACTGGATGAACATATGTCTCTGGTAATTTTGTTTCTTTACCACTATACATGTTCTTATTCCAGATGGGAAGCCACAATATGTCTGCATAGCATCTCTGATATCTCATACTTCCTGCAAATGCATTCTCTCTTTCTTAGATCAACCACAACACTAAAACCTGTTGGCCTTCTCACCTGATAGTGGTCTTCCGCATTCCACAGGACAGTATACCTACTAGCTTGCCGCTTAATTTCTTCAAACTTCTTGTTAGCTGAAGGGTAGGGTACCAATTCTTAGCGCATAGGCGCACCCTACCCCACAACATTATCATCATAATACACCCGCGGAGAAGAAACCATTCGAAAAAGTTAAGTACAAGAACACAACGCATCTCCGCGGCGCTACCTCCGCGGAGTCCAGTCCACATAGATCACACATGGAGTGCAATCCACCCGCGCAGGACCATGCACCCCAATCAGCGATGGTCCACCACAATGGCGCGCCAGCAGGGAAGATGCAGCCCCCTGAGCCCCACTTGCTGCACTGTTCTCCTTGTGTTAGGAGTCACTTCAGTTAGTCTTCCAGGAGCAAACTAACCCAGTCTGACGCCACCAGACATAGTGGAAAATATCCGCCTGCAGCCAATCACCGAGCGCCATGTGGACCAATGACAGGACGCCGCTCCTTATCCAGTTTGCTCTATATAAACTCCTTGTCTAGATCCAACTTGATGGGCCAAAGGAAGATAGGTCCAGCAACCGGGCCCAAGCCCATTACTCCGATCATAGGCCACCACGTCTGGCCCATGCACTCGCTATAAAAAGGAGGCTTCTCCTGTTTTCGAAGGGTTAATACATTCTCGATTAAACATACACACTTAAAATATTCTTGTTTGTATCCTTCTCTTTAATACTTGTAACCCATTCGAGTAATAAAGAGGATCGCATTTTTACAGTGGACATAGGTCAGCGAGACCAAACCACTTATATCTTTGTGTGTTTTGCATACGATTGTATCTATCGCTTTTCTCTATTACGGGCCACAGATCTAGTTTGGTGTGATGAAAGGATTATATCCTGTAGTGAACACGAGTATCCACTCCACATTATACTCACCTTCATACTCGTTGTTTCTTCATTGGCGCCATCCGTAATGGCTGAAAACCGAGTTTCCATAAACACATCTTTTAGCCCACCCATGGCGAATCCCAACCCAACCGGACTCCTTGTGTTCACTCCGCCCCCCGTGGTTGCTAACCCATCGGTCAGAACCTCAGGAACTTCGGACACTGTAAACAAACAGCATATTTTCTAGCCTCGCAGACCTATCCGGACTATTGTCCACTCAGACCCGGACACGGAGAGCGACACCAACTCGGACATGGATCTGAATGAATGGTTGTTCAGGCAGCAAACCAAAAACACTACCCGATACCAACGCATGATGGAGAAACAAAACACTTCAGCAGAACCATGAGGTTAGACTCCCCTCCGTCCAGAAATCAACGGAAGGGGAAAGAAAAAGAAGACCGATCTATGGGTCATAGTGGGGGTCGGGGAAAAAAAAACAACCGACCGGGATTACGTCGAATCATCTTCGGAAGAACCCGATGGTTACCAGCCCTCTAGCACTATAGGATTAGATTTCAACAAAGAAACAATAAGATCACACAAGTGCTGACGTATCAGGTGCGAAAACCCTAAATATCATGCAAAATGATAAAAACCGTAATCAAAACACAATATAAATCATTTTCAACTTGTTTTCATTAACTTTATATCAATAAAACGTTTACAGGTTGAAATTAACAAAACACACACTTTAAGGTGTAAATGAACTCTCTAGAACTCACACACCACTGACCAACTAAATTAATAACCGTCACCACCTAACTTCTATATATAGACAACTCCATTCGACCTTACGTGAGGTTGAACCAAACCACTCGAACTTGCAAAGGTTCGAATCAATAATAATAAACTTCGTTCAACCTAATGAAACTTGGTTCGCACCCACGATAACCTGAACCAAATACTTTAAAACTTCGTCAATCTTGTCAATTGTAATCCGAAAGCTACATACACATATATGAAATATGCGTCTACAAACTCCCCCTTGTCTGTAGCTCGGATTATTTCACGTTATCTCTTTCAACACTCTTCATCATCTGTTTAGCTTTCTTCGTCTTTCCGGCTTCTTTTTTAATAGGCTTTTTCAGCTTCAAAGCATGCTTTCCAAGCAACCCCTTGTAGTCACAACCTGCATTGACTTCAAATGCAAAGCAAAACTTGACAACAGCTCGAATTCTCCATGCTTGTTCAATATCAAGTGCATCAAAAAGAATTGGATTATAATAGAGCGTCTCAATGTCATTCTTCGATAAATTGATCAACCACATCGGATAAAATATTCTCAACTTCTTGCATATCTTCCTTTTATCTTCGTTATCCATCACAATCACCACTTCAGCTGCACCCCAATCGTAATACCAAAAGGCAAAGTTTTTGCTCAAATCTTGTTCCATTGGCATTAACGGAATTCTCTTCATACAAACGGGTGGTTTATACTTTAACGTCATGTACGGTAGATTGTTATCTGGATTAATCTCCTTGTGAACAATTCTTTTAAGATATTGTGGCTTAAACATATCCCACTTTGTCAAGCTCTCTTTCGTCATCTTCTTCACCATATATTCTACCAATCCAGACGCACCAACTAGCTCATGTCTGCATATATCTCTTACGGCTCAGTAAGGAAGAGTCTTAATATCATGAAAGTGTCCAAAATACATTATGCCTCGTTCCCACTATATGCCGATACATCTAAGTTGAGGAAAGAATTTCCATGCTGTCGCTCGTCCTTTGAAAGATTGGTTATGATAGTAGTAGAAATCTCCCTGTATTAGTGGTTTAGGTCTGTTTTCGTCTGCTTCACGTAATTTCCTCAAATAGTTCAGTAAAGCATCAGACTTCCTCGACACATCAGCTTTTTCACCTTCATCAGACAAGATCTCATCAATAATCTTCTTGCCTTTCACATCAGCAACCTTTTCAGCTTCACGCAGGATAAAATCATCAACTAACGGAACACTAGTATTGTCTTTCACATTGTAGTACTGTGGATACTCTTCATGCAAGATATCCTCAATTTTCATCTCATGAAAGTCCACGTTAGAATCATCTTAATGATGTCTTGGTTGCACAACTGGTAAATTTGGAATTTCTTTTCTTTGTATCAATTCTTCAAATGTTATACCAGCCTGCTGAGCAACACCTTCTAATATCTCTCTTGCAATCTCAATGCTAACTTCACCATCTTCCAGTTCAGGCTCAGGATATTCAAGGCAATACTTCATATCATCATTCACAATAATATCACTGAATCTGGTGGTGAATTTGGTTGGAACATAACCTTTCTTCAGCATCTTTTGTAATCTTTTCTTGTCAGCTTCAATAATCTTGCCTTTTTTCTTTTCCAGAATTCGATCCTGCTAAGTTATCTTTCTTTTCCTTCTCTCTCGCTTCATAGGAATACTTATTCACGTCATCATCATTATCATCATCCGAATCTGATGATTCTTCAGCATCCTTATCTTTCTCATTATCATCACCATCATATGAATCATCTTTATCTGAATCTTCATAATCCACTTTCTCTTCTTCTTCTTCCTCATCATTTTCATCATCCGAATCATCTGCACCTTTCAACCGCGGTGCTTTCTGATACAAATCATCAATGATCTTCCTCAGTTTCTCATTCTCCTTCTCAACAGCCACAATTCTCTTCTCGTTCTTCTTGTTAGACAATTTCAACTCAGAATTTTCAATCTGCAAGTTTGTGACTTCTTCTTCCAACTTATCTTGTCTCTCCTTTGATTTGATCACAATTTCAAACATATCTTTCTAGTTTTCCTTCATTTGCTTGATTTCATTCCTATGCTTAGTAAAGAATTTCATCATCTTGGAAATCTGTTGGTTCACCACATTCATCATATCTTTAGAAACTGCCATAGATGGCTGTGAACTACTTTCTGTTTGAGGTTTGGAAGATGATGTGGGTTTGTTCAAGCTGGATAAAATACTCTTCAATGATTTAGATACAGTATCCGGATTTTGTTGTGTTGTAGATTCTGTGGCTATCTTCTTTGTAACGACCACATCTTCACTAACTTTCCTCTTCTTTGTTTAGGGTTGTTTGCTTGGAGATTTGCTAATTGTTTGTTCAGATGAAGCTTCAGGAACCTTCTTTCCTTTAAACAATATATCAATCTCCTTTTGCCTCTTCGTTCTCTTAGTTTCTTTCTTCGACATCGTCTTGATTCGTCTACGCTTAGTAGACTTAAGAGCAACTGGAGATCCAACAAAATCAACATCTCTTTCTATAATCAAATTCTCATCAGTCTCCACATATCCTCTACTTATTTGTTGAGCAACTAATTTATCATCTGGATTAGGATTTTCAGAATCACTACTGGCCTTAGGATTCGCTTCCTTATCAGAATCCTCAGATACCCATTCTTCTTATGTCTCAGTGTCGTCATCTATCAACAAAGTCTTCTTCTTTCCTTTCTTCTTTGCACTAGAAGAACTCTCGATCTGTTTTCCTTTATGAATTACTATCCTTGTGCCTCCATCCATCATGACCTGGAGCTTAAAATCTAGGATTAATAAGATGACCAAACAATCTCCTCGTTGGAGGTTTCTGTTCCTTTCCCTTATATGTTCTCATCATGTTCAAAGTCATCACATCCATGTGTTCTTGATTGATAATCTGCTTAGAATCTTTGACCAGATTAGGTAACTTTTCATCAAATATCTTCTGCAATAACATGGGATACATGACGAATTTATCTGTTTTCATTCCATCAAAGAACTCCTTCATGTGCTTAAACAACACCCCAAACACATTGAACGACTTGTTCAATACAAGAGCTACTACCATAGAACAAGTAGTATCCCTAAGCATGCCAAATCCACCTCTGATAGGAGCAAACACATGTAAAATAACATGAATCAAACACTTAAACGTTGGACATGCATTCGCCTTAAACAGTTGGAAATCAGAAACCTTCCCTAAGTATTTCATTCTGAGAAAACATCCCCGTTGAACAGTCCACGGCAAAGCCACTAGATCTATTTCTTTATCATTCAACTTTAACGCTTTCCTGAAATCGTCTTCACCAACAAGAATAATATTGCCTTGAATCTTCTTGTGAATAACTGTTTTGCCATCAAAGAATCCATCGCTGCATTCTCCAAAAACTCCTTCTGATGATCTTTATAAATGGTGTAGGGTTGGGCAATAGCATACACTATCCGAGATCTTTGTAGAAACTCAACTATCCATCGGAATTCTTCATATTTGTCTTCTACTTCCCCAATGTATGCACAACAGTTTTGTTTCTTCTTAAATACAAGCTCTTTTGATTCTTTAGATTCTGCCATTTCTTTTCTATTCAAAACAAACACATAAACACATTAGACATATAATCAAACACGACAATTTTTGAAATTTTGGTCATTACACTTTTGGTTCGACCTATCTAGGTCCCGAACCAAAAATGTTTGGCATCAATCAAGTTTTAAACATTCATTCGACCTTATCAAAGGGTCGAATGAATATGTTGATTTTTAAAGTTTAAAAACACTGATCTAACCTGTTTTTGTTCAATCTTTTTGTTGCATTTTGTTCTAATAGCACCGAATATCCCTAATTAACTATCAATTGCATCAAAAACACATTAATCAATTGTTTTCTAGTAAATTTAGGGTTCAAAACAATCGAATTCTTCAATAAACATGTAAAACCCTAAATTTTGTATCTTTCCCCCCTAAAACGATCGATTAATTTATTACAATGTTCAAAACATGTTAACCAACATCAAAAATATGTCTATCAATCCAGTTAGGGTTGCCAATGAAAATCCCCAATTTCTCATTGAAAACACGGTAAAAAAGCCACCAAAATCCATGAATGGATACCTGTATTGTCAATGAACAGGATAATCAAATCTAGAAATCAAATGTGAAATGTCCTTTTTAGAGATTTTTTTGATTTAGAATAGTATGATCGAATGAAAATGTGTGGTCGAATGAACACTGAAAGGCTTATATAGAACCATTGGTTCGACCCTTGGTAAGGTCGAATGAATATGAGCACTTTTGGTTCATGCTAAAGAAAGCCCGAATCAAAAATCGATGGTTCGAATGAAATATGAAAATAAACCAAGTTTCATTCGACCAAAATAAAGAGCACGAATCAACTCAAAAATTTTCATTCGACCTATCGAAAGGGCGAATGGAAAATTTTGAAAATTTCATTTATACCAAAATCTCCAATTTGGTCCACATTTTCTCACTTTGAAACATTTAATCCTTCAAACTTTTGATTTTGTGATACAAAACTCTAATTGGTTTGTCAAACTTCCAGAAAATGATCATCATCCAACATCGGATATCGAAAATAACGCAGAAATGTAAAATCTTTTGGATTTTCAGAAGTTTATGTTAAAACACACCAAAAATCTTTTTGAGTTTTGCATATATGAAGAAAATCAAACAGAAAGAAATAAACTTTTATGATTTTCCGGTAAGAGGATCATATCGATTTATGAGAAATCTAATTACACCGTTGTTCTGTTTCATTTTAACTTTACCAATAGTTTTGACTTGGCAACTGCTGGTATTCTTGTTCACATAAGCTCACATGCAAACCGTTATGGAGTGCTTAGAGGAGTCGTGACTTACCAGCACACGTGCATCCCCTACTTGGTTTAATTAACTTCTCAAAAAGTGACTTGTATATCATTAACTGTGCGGCGGTATAATGATGAAATAAAATAAAGACCGTTTTATTTCAACACGAGTTCATCAATCCTTAACCCTCCACAAAGCTTCACATAGACCATGAAACCAAGATGTAAGATTAAGGATTAACTTATCATTAGGACCGACTATAAAGACCGTACCGACCCTAATTGAGATCTTGATAATAGAGGATTAAGTCTCAAAGTGTGTGTATTTCTACCCACAAATGGACTAATCACTACTCATGGGTTTAAGTTCACAAGTGCATGGGTTGTTACACACCATGGGTACACTCATGAGTCCTTCCCATTTCTTATTAAGACATTCACAAGACCAAAGACTAAATGATTTGTTAATTAGACCATTAAACAAAGTTAGAATAGTGAGAATTATTAAGAACACAAAACACCACTTTAAAATAAAATATAAACTATATTAATTCATACCAAGTGTTCATCCTCACCTTAACAACACCAATAGAAATCTAGCCTATCATGGTTGACACAACAAGCTCACAAGGTTGGGTTTGTGTACAAGACATGATGGAAGGGTGTATGATGATTTCTAAGGGTTTTGGATGATTTTGGAGTGTTTCTCTCTCACTCAAGGTGTTTGTGGAGTGATCCCAGGCTCCAAGGGACACCTCTAAACCTCTCAGGGGGTAGAAACTTCGTGGAGAAGTATTGGATTACGAGTGGGAAGGGATGCTTCAAAATGTGGGGTGAAGGCCTCTATTTATAGGCATTTCAACTCTTGCACGCCCTCGACAACGTTCTGGCACGCCCATGCTTGACAACGGGTACTGTTGCAGAGTCCTTTGTGCAAAAGATGTTGGGTTGTTGCTGAGCACGGCCGTGCTTGTCCTGAAGACCAACCGTTTTGCCAGTCTTGGTCGGTTTTTGTCTTGGAGAACACGCTAGAGTAAAGCACGGCCGTGCTTCATCATTGTGCACGCCCGTGCACATCCTGGAACTCTGAAATTGACCTCCTTTGACTTAGAAATGTTGACTTGTTGACCCGGGAAGATTGCACGGCTGTGCCATGTCTGGCAGATCTTCAAAGTCTTCAAATCTTCGTCCTTTTTGTACTGTTTTGTGCGGGTTTTCACTTCTTTTCGTCACCTGACCTCCAAATCTGCATTTATCAACAAAGAAAGATAAATCCTGATAAAACAAAGATAAAAGCATGATTTAGATCATAAAACAGGTGGTAATTATGGGTGAAAACATATTAATTTTTGGCACATCATAATACCTCACACTTAAGCGTTTGCTTGTCCTCAAGCAAACTGAACCTTAGGCAATTTTAGTGGGATAAAAATTGTAAGTTTAACTCGATTTGCCGAGATTAACATACCTCCTAAGAGCCTAACTTAATAAACTTTCGGGATATCGGGCATGGCTTTCGGTGAGACTTTATTACAACAATTCCTAAGGTGGCCCCTTTTTCCTTTTTCCTCACTTCTCTCATTCACTCGAGTTTCATTTTTGGGGTGATCACTCAAATTCTACCCGATGGACGACGCGAATCATAGGCTTGGGTGCAAATCGCAACTCCACCACTTTTTATTGAGATGGAGTGTGTGAATCAATAGGACTTTTTGAGGGTTATTTAGTGGGATGGTGAAAAATAGGGTAGGAATGGAGTCCACCACCATGACTGGTTTCGGGTTTGGTGCTTAAGGCGTTTGTTGGAATCTCGGTGATCTTCTCAAGTTGGTTTTGCTAATCTTCTCCTTGGACTTCGCAGCTCGACTGTGGCCTTCTTCTCGTGAATCTTTCGGCGCGAGGGCCGCCTAATAGCCTCCACTAGGTTGGATCGATTACCTGGTCTCTTCAGACAACATTGCAAAACTTTTCTTTTTGAAGTTCCCTTGATTCTCTTATTCACACACACACTTTTTAAAAAAAAAAAAAAAAACACAAATTTCTCATGGTGCTTATTGGGTGATGGCTAACCCATGGTATGCTCTTCTAATGGCTTTCTTTTGTAGCCTCTTCACGATCTCGATTCTTGATTCTTGCTTATTCCCCTAACATTTACGGAAAGAAAATTCATCTTTTACCTGATTGTAGCCCCTCGTTTTCCATAGATTCACGTACCAGAGAATGGAACTCGGTTAAGTTTACTCCGACCTTTCTACCCAACTGCATCGTAGCTTCTATTTCAGCTGACATATCCATTATTCTTTCACCGAAACCCACCTCAGACTGCATATCGACACCACCGGTTTCTTCTACTTGAGTATTATTGTTTGTCGAATCCTCTTCAACCTCTATAACATTGTGATTAGTGATCATAACCTGCTCATTATGAACACCTGAAATAATAGCATTCCCGATAGCTTCTTCAATAATCGAACCCACCTTTTCCTTTTGTCTATTTAATCCTAGTAAAGCATCAAGCCCAAATGGATCAAGACCATTTGGGTCAAAATCTAAATGGGGCCTTTTAAGAGCGGTGGGAATTTTCCTTGCTGTGTGCCAGGAGATCGTGGAGCAGGGAATTTTCCCAATTGATTGGCCAAACTTCCCTTTCCTTGTCTGCTAATGGCTGGCAAGTCCTAGGTGGCACGTCGGGCCTGTACAATGTTCTTTTGATTATTCTCATTCTAACGTGTGAGTTGTAAGTCCATACACGCACAAGTACATATCTCTTCAGTGACATGAACTTATCGAGTTCCTAGGTGGGGGCATGCAAAAGGGTTTATTCAAATGCAAACTTGTGTATGGAATCTCGTAAGACAAATTCTCGTAACTAAGCAAACTCAAAAATTCTTTGTTAACTTTTTTTAATGAGTTCGCTACACTTTTAATAAATGTCTAGAAACACTTGGCTAAATTCTAATGTAGGATCATATACAAACTCTATTAAACCTAAAAATTGTAGGAACGAGGGATAGTTTTGTCTCACACCATTTATAAGAATCATGGAAACCCCTAATTTCATGCATTTTAAAAATCTTAAGAGTAACTAGTGTTATTAATGCGCGCGTTATAGCGATCTCCTCGCGCGCCTTGTAATTTGGTCACAACCGAAACGCATACCTGATCTCTTTCATTAAACCTACCACCACCATATTCAGTCGGAAATCAAGCAAACAAAACGCCAATTCATCTACCAAAAACCATTAATAGCACTTCTTATGAAACGCCTTGATGTGCTATGTATGGTCTAAAAATATAAAATAACCTAGACACCTAGTAATATAAAACAGACTCAACTAAACTAGACCACACGACAGGCAAGTGTACCTATCAATGCAGTACAGACTAAGTAAGTCCGAGTATCGAACCCACAGGACACTAATGGAAAGCAAAACTAGACTCGACTAAGACTTAAACTAAATGATTTTTTAAAAAGGTTATTGGGTTTTTAATAATTAATTAAAATAAAATAAAATAAATAAGGATAAATAGATAGCGATGATAATTGAGGAAAATATCAGGATAGGAAGGCAACTACCTAGGTCAAGAATCCTACATGCTAACTCACAACTCTCGATAATGGAAAACTGAATGGATACCAGATTCTAAAGATAACTTAAGAAACCTTAAGACGTGCTAGATCTCCTCCCGGTCTCACCAACACACCCCAAAGAATTCTAAAGAATAAAACACTGGCTATATAGCTCGGATCACCTCCCGGTCTCACCTCACTAAGAATGTAAAGGTACTCTAATGACTTGATCACCTCCTGGTCTCTCTAATCACAATACACCCGAAGATGTAAAGGAGTAATTTAATTGGGTTAACTATGACTTGGAATTGCAAGAAACTTAAGACAACTAGGATAGGATCACCTCCCGGTCTCACCTAAAACCTAACACCTAAAGCTCTAGACAACCCAACATTCCATCTAGAAGGTGTCCTAGCAGGTGTCTCTAACTCTACCTGGATAAGGAGCAGTGGGCTTATATACTCTTGTGGGCTCTACTTGCCTCTCACTCTCTCTATCCACCACTACTCTCTCAGAAGGACCCTCACTGCTAGACACAGGACTGGATGTAGCTACTCTAGAAGGTGTCCTAGCAGGTGTCTCTAACTCTATCTCCTCATCTACCGGTTCCTCCTCATCCTCAACCGGTATCTCTACTCTCTCAGTCGCACCCCTACCACTACGAGTGCTCACAACCATCGTTGTACCCTTAGGGTTCTCCTTAGTGTTACCAGGGAAAGTACCTGGTGATCTAACAGAGAGTTTATGTGAAATATCTCCTACTTTTCTTTCTAGGTCTAACAGAGTATTCTGCTGGTTCCTAAGCATTAGGTCATGCTCCTCAAGTTTCTGAGTGGTTTGCTGGTCTTTTGCAACCAGCTGAGTGAGCATCTGACTCTGACTAGCTATCATCTCCTCTATCCTCTTCAAACTAGACCCTGAACTATCACCTATGTCTCCCCTATTAGACCTCCACCCAGAATTAGATTGGTTCCTGCACCCCGAGTTATAATTATTACCATTTCCCGGTTAGAACTCCCCAAATAATCTACATGCTCACGGTTTCCTACTGGGCAGTCTATGGTGTCATGTCCACCCCTACAAATCTCACACTTGAGTGCACTCATCTTAAGCTCTTTAACCTCTCTCGCTAAAGCCTCTATAGCAGCAGCCATACTAGTCTCAGGAGTGACCTGATGAACACCTCAAGTAGCGGAGGAGGTAGTCCTAGTAACTGGGATGGAATCCCCGTGGGCTGGGTTCTGCTGTTCAGCTAGAGCAAAACTCTCAAACATGTCCTTACACTTATCAGGGTCTTTTTTATCCGTAATGTGTCCCCCAGCAGCAGTGTTAAACATCTGCCGCGTAGCATAAGTAAGGCCATTGTAGAATTTCTCTACAAGGGCCCAATCAGAAAGTCCATGCTGGGACACTTGTTCAACAAAGTGTTGAACCTCTCCCTGGCCAAGTGGTATGGCTCGTCTGGATCCATTCGAAACGAGTGGATCTGATCCCTAATGCGAGCGGCCTTAGAAGGAGGATAATATTTTTTTCAGAAACTTGGTCTTCAAGTCTTCCCAGGTAGTGATGGAATCCTGTGGAAGAGTATCCAACCAAGTGGCAGCACGCCCAGACAGAGAAAATGGAAAAACTCTAAGATAGATCGTGTCTGGGTTGACACCTGTCAGACCAAAGGTGTCACAAATGCGCACAAAACGGGACAGATGGCCTGGAGCATCCTCATCATCCAGGCCATTGAACTGGGCGGTATGGGCAATGGTGTTGATGACGTGTGAGGGGATCTGCCAAGTGTGGTTATTGGGCATGGCAGTACGAGTAATGGGAGTTCTCACTCCCGTGGCTCCCTCACAGGCCATCTGGTGGACAGTACGTCTAGGTGGTTGAGCGTCGCCCATGATAGTAGCAGTGAGAGAAAAACGTACCTTTTAGGCTCGATTGATAGCACGACGAAGTTCCCTCCGAATTTCAGCAATGTCTCGCTCGGGCTTTGGTATGATCGGCTCAGATGGTCCCTACGAACGAGTACGTGGCATAAAACTACAACACAGATTAAAAAAACGCGTAAAGAAGAACAAAAATAAATGAAATAAAAACAACAAATAAAAAAACGCAAAAAGAAAATAAAAACCTAAGACTCTCTGGACACGCTAAAAACCAAAAAGACTCAAATAAGACCAATTAATCAGTGAAGTCCTAATCAAAGCTAATTTCGCAATCGCCAAGTGTCCCCAGCAACGGCGCCAAAAACTTGATGTGCTATGTATGGTCTAAAAATATAAACTAACCTAGACACCTAGTAATATAAAACAGACTCAACTAAACTAGACCACACGACAGGCAAGTGTACCTATCAATGCAGTACAGACTAAGTAAGTCCGAGTATCGAACCCACGGGACACTAATGGAAAGCAAAACTAGACTCGACTAAGACTTAAACTAAATGATTTTTTAAAATGGTTTTTGGGTTTTTAATAATTAATTAAAATAAAATAAAATAAATAAGGATAAATAGACAGCGACGATAATTGAGGAAAATATCAGGATAGGAAGGCAACTACCTAGGTCAAGAATCCTACATGCTAACTCACAACTCTCGATAATGGAAAACTGAATGGATACCAGATTCTAAAGATAACTTAAGAAACCTTAAGACGTGCTAGATCTCCTCCCGGTCTCACCAACACACCCAAAGAATCCTAAAGAATAAAATACTGGCTATATAGCTCGGATCACCTCCCGGTCTTACCTCACTAAGAATGTAAAGGTACTCTAATGACTCGATCACCTCCCGGTCTCTCTAATCACAATACACCCGAAGATGTACATGAGTAATTTAATTGGGTTAACTATGACTTGGAATTGCAAGAAACTTAAGACAACTAGGATAGGATCACCTCCCGATCTCACCTAAAACCTAACACCTAAAGCTCTAGATAACCCAACATTCCATCACCTCCCGGTCTCAAGAATGGAAGAATACAAAAGTCCTCTAAATTCTCTAATCAAGTTCCTATGGCTTTCGTGCACAAAACCATAAACTAAGCTACGAGCACAAAGCAAGCAACCCTAATAAACATCCAAACATGAAAGACATTCACTAAGACGTTTATGGAACTCTCAAAAATAATAAATTAGACTTAAGCACGCACACACATCATAATAAACACCAACCAAATCGTTACCTAAACATTAACCATTCAAAATAATCCATAAACCGAGAGCTATAAAATTAACATGTAGTCATCATACAACCTAGGTAGCCATAAAATATTTAGCCAATAATAGTCATGGAAAAAGATAAAAACATAGGTTCAAAACCACATAAGTCATGCTACCATTATTCATAGACACCAAGTAAATAAATATAAAAACTAAGACTTTTAGTGACCGAACCCGAGCCTTCAATCTTGAACCCGAGCCTTCCTGGCCTTCAATTAACCTCCTATTCTTTTAGAATTGTTGTTGTGGAGTTCGATGTCCTCTTGACTTTATGCGGCTGTCAGATGATGTCCACGATAATAATATTGATATGTGCCGCCCCCTTGTTAGACCCTCCGTAGTGGGGCGTGGATTCGACCCAAAACGCCTAAAAACGACGGACACACCACTCCCCCGGGCGTTTTCGAGGAAAAAATTGCTTTAGGCGTGAATTATAAAACGCTCCCTATTTTGCTTCTTTCAAGATTTGTGACCGTTTGAGAAGTAAAGTGAAGAAAAAACAGGAGGAAAAATAGTGTTTATGGAGCTAATCTGGTCAGCCGACGGCACCTTTGTAATTTTCCTGTGTTGAACTCCAGAAAGAAGAAACGTTTTAACAAAAATGATTTTAACTTTAGAAATAATATATTATAAAGATATATAAAGTGGAATAGTTGGGCTTTTGCTTTTCAGTGACTACTTTTAAGCCTAGAAATAATTTTTTAATTAGTTTAATTCTTTATGTTATTTTATTGACCAACATATTCTTTATTTTATTATATATATATGTAGGGTCAAGATCGTGTACAAAGTGGTTTTTTTGTGAAAAGTGTGAGAAGTATTAAAAATTGATACTTAGGCATCATTTTTTGAACTTAGTCGTGATGTTTTGGATTGTTTTGCCTATAAAAACACCAAACATAACAATTAAAAACCGAAAACAATGCATTTTAGGCTTAAAACTTAAAACACCATGCTAAGAACATTAGCAGTGTGTTTTAAGCGTTAAGTAGTGTGTTTTAGCTGTTTTTTAAATTTAATTACTATAATACATTGTATTGTGTTTTAGATTGTTGTGTTTGGTGTTTTTCAAGTTAAAACAACCTAAAAAATCATTCCTAAATCCAAAACATGATGTCTACATGTCAATTCTTAGTCTTGTTCACACTTCTCACGAAAAATGTACTTTGTACATGATCCTAAACCTCTTGTTCATTCCTATAAACGATGTTTAGTTTTTCATTTTATATGAGGTCTTTCATAAGTTATTTTTTCATTTTAAAGTATATATAACTTGATTAACTTTTTATTTTATAATGAAAATAAATGAATAAAACATGTAAAAAAAATATTAAATCATTGAATAATTAATGAAGGGGCTTGAACCACTACACCTTTTTTTTTTTGCTAAAAATGTTAATTCTGACGTGACGTCCACATGGCAGAAAATGCCCCTAAGAGGCTTGAACCACTACACATGATCTTATAAATATTGCTCTTCAATCATCCGCCCTAAAGTAATGTGCCATTCTTATTTTTTTAGTTGATTCTTGGCTTGGGCCACGAGCCCAAGCTTTGAGTTTTTTATTATTATTATTATTATTATTATTATTATTATTATTATTATTATTATTATTAATATATGTTGGCTCAGACTCATGTGTTCTTGAATCGGGTGTTTTTTGGCTCGATCAAAGTTTATCGTTTATGCTTCAACGTCCATGACCACCTCCTCTCAGGTGTTCGTGTCTCGATTAAAATTCTTTCGTTTTGAGCTTCTTTTCCACGAACACCTATAAAATAATAAAATAAATAAATACATAATAAAAACGACATGAAATGAATTAAAACTTGACCAAATAATATACAAAATACATGAGATAAGAGATGTGTTTTGCAACACATCACGCCTACCCTTCAAATCGTCAAAACGCGATCAAACAACGCCTTCATGCTTGATAACACCGTTTCTAGCTGTTCAAACACCACACGCAGAAGAGATTCAATTCAAAAAGGCCCATAATTGAAGGAAAACGCACAAATCATTGGTTGACATAGTTAAAAAAATTATTCAAATCCTTAATTTCCTTTTAATGTTTCAACCATTGATCAGTTTATAATACTAATTTCCTTGGAGAATTGTCTCTTTGTTAGACACCCATTATAACACATCATGTAAGTACTTGATGGTTGATCAAACAATGATACAAACCTGCTCGATCACGGTGATGGCCAGGCTTCTAGGGGTGGAGATATTTGAGCTAGTAATGTGTGAAAATAAGTGGCGATCGATGAAGGGCGTGTCCAATAGCTCCCATAAGTTTTTCAAACAATTTCCAAGATTTTGAAGCTGCGGAAACATTAAAGAGAAGGTTTATAAACATTAATTAAGTGTTCATTGGAGATATAATTCATAGATAAAATGTAAGACTACCTTTTGAATACGCGAATGCTTTTCGGCTTCGAGGGATTCTACAGTGGTGTTGAGTTTGTCCAAATTTTGACCACCACCACCATCTGGAAGATCATCAGAACAATATTATCCACAATGCAAGAATCACAATCCAAGATACATAATCGACACATAAAGTTGAAAGTTGTACATACATTCAAGAGCTTATAGAAAATACCCCTAACTAACAACGGCTTCGGCTGTGTTCTGCTGCTCCATAGGATCTGGTGTAACCTTAACATTAGCTTTAACCCCTAATCGGAACCGCTGAAGGTTTTTTTTTTTACAGCCTAAGCACCTTCTAATCAATGTCACCAACATCATGCTTATACTACTTACCACATGCACACAGAGATCCAAATAGAAAATGGGTACAAACCTGGAATATTACCGAAGAATACAATCAAGAAACTGCCATAACTCCACCACCTAACTGCCACCAACACAACTCTGGTGAAAGCCATACACAAAAAAAAACATGGTCCAATAAAAAGTGAACTCACCGGAGTCTTGGAAACGTAGCCGTCCTGGCGCCGTCATCAGTCACCTGTAGCCTATGAGATAAGGTCCGTTCTGCAGGTGAATGGGATAGGTGCGCTACCGTTTCCGACCAATGTCCATAATTAATAGTCTAAGATAGCCATCAACTTAACCCATGCTCTAAAAAGTTAATTAGTTGGTTTTATATACATCTTGCTAGCAAATTAACATCTTTTAAGGAACCAAACATATAGTTAACATAACCAGCAAGTCAAATCTATCCTATTTCACATCTCCAAATCTAAAACTTAGATCATAAATATCTTCTATTGGAGTTAGGCATCAAATTATTTTAGTTAAATTCATAGCACATTCAGCATTTAAAATAAGTATTATGTGAGGTTTAATTGAAGCTGTAGACAGATACATGACTAATAAAAGAACTTATTGGTAGTAATGTGTATTATACAAACCACTCAAAACCATATGAATATACCAGACTTAGATTCAAACTCAAATTCTGATATTTAACATAAGAATCTAAATAACCTTAGAATTGCCATTTAAATCGAGTCCTGATGTGAACCACCACCGAATACAACCACACAAAGCAACTAATCAGTTAGCTATCAAATAACAACCGGGTTTACCTTAGTTGAAGAACCCTTGAATGACGTTGTCGAGTCTGCGCCTTTGTCTCCTCCCTATCCTCTACCTTCTTCAGCACATAGGTCACCATGACCCCAATCATTGTTTCAGTTAACAATAAGCAGTAATAAAAATGGGATTATAGGGAAGGTTACGGTACTCACTAATCGGTTCGGAGCCTTAGCTGTAGCAGAAACAATCTTCGCCAGAATTCCATTCGTCGCCGTCACCGACTCCTTATCCTAATAAGGCCACCACTTAACTCCTCCCTAAACTCCACCGTTGTCTCCTCTCCCCTGTTCTCTTCATCTTCCCTTTCCCCCCTCTCTCTCTCTCTCCTCCTACTCTCTCTCAATCTCTCATCTCTCATCTCTCATCTCTCACCTTTAACCCTAATCGGAACCCTGTTACTGACTCTCTCTCTCAACAACCACCCATTAATTGAAAGGAGGAGAATTGGTAATAATAATAATAATAATAATAAAATAATAATAATAATAATAATAATAATAATAATAATAATAAATAATAGATCGGGTATTATGAGAAGAAATTAGGGGATTTGAGTTATCCTTTGAGCTGGTTATGGGATTTGGAAGATGGGTTCAAATGTTTTTTACGTTTCTGAGTAATGGGGTGATGGAAGAAGAGATTAGATGACAGATAGATAAGGCAAATGAAAAAAAAAATCTGACGCCAGGACTCGAACCCGGCCAAATCTTATAAGAGAACATCACCCTAACCAACTGGACTGGGAATGTTTTTTGTTGTATTAATCAGACTTAACAATATAAATACAATGATCAAATGGCTTAAATAAAAAATCACTGTTCAAATGCACTTGCTTATTAATATAGTGTAATACAGTATCAAATCCAATAATTCAATTTGTTTGGTAATATTTTACAACAACATCTTGCTTGTGTTTTCTTTTGAATGGATCGACAACCTTATACAACAATATTTTTTGTTAGTCTCAGTTCACCCTTTGTTATCTATAGAGTGATACATTGCCTGCAAATTTAATTGTATTCATTTTAGCGATTGATTTAAAAGAAATGTAGATGCTAATTATCAAAAGATACATGTGCTGATATATAAAAATTTATGTGCTGATGTATAAAAAAGTATGTGCTGATATATAATAGCACCGTGAAACACAAGAACCTGATTCGTTTTTGGTACGTATTATCCTGGTTGAAACAACAAATCAATAAATTAGTAACAACAATGAACGTGATCGTGATTGTTTGTGTTAATAAAAAAATAAACCATAATAATCCAAACCCTACACATCCTATACGTGGTTGACGTTTAGGGTTACAAATGGAACCTGCAACTATTTTGAATTCGATAACCGTGTTACCGTCTTGGTTGCGAGATTAATCGCCCATATTCTTCCTCAATGAACTGTTATTGTTTATTCAATTGAATGAAAAATCCAAACACCAGCACAAGAAAAAACCTATTAGGTCATGCGGTGTGGAATCAGAAAAGGAGTCGGGAAGCTGACGTGGACCATTTCCCCGTCGGGGAACACCACCCCCACCGAGTCGGGGGTCGGGGCAAACGGGGGATATATCACCGAGTTCACCAATTGAATATTTTATTGTTTAGAGAGATGGGTGTGGGGGGAGGGTTGAGAGAGAGAGAGAGAGAGAAAAAAAACGTTGAAGAGGAGATGGTGTTGTGGAGGCGGACTATGGTGAGGTTGATGCTGGTGGAAGAGGATGATGGTGTTGTGAGGAGGAAGGAGAGAGAGGTGGGGTGAGTTGGAGGTTGGTGTGTTGACGGGGATGAAGGTGGGTGAGTTGTAGGTTGATGTGTAGGTGGTTTTATGTGGAGGTGAGTCTGTGTGTGAGTGTGAAGGTTTTTTTTTAACTTAAAAAATGGATGAAATAAAAGATAAAAACTATTAAAAAAAATGGAAGGGGAAGGGGGAACACCATTTCCTTAGTTTGGGGGAGGAAGCGGGGAAAATGACGTGGCGCTGATGTAGAATTTGGGGGAGGTATACACCACACCATATAGCCTTATTCAATCGAATGAGATCCCATTTTCAAGATTGCATCTCTGATTTTTTTTTAACATGTTTGTTCTTGATGGCAAGATTTTAGGGGAATTTGAGGCTTGTTCTTTGAATAAATTAGCAAAATACCATTAATGCCCTTAATACTATTTATTATTATCTACAATTCTAAATTGCTAGGTTATCAATACCAATCGTAGATCTAGTTTATGAACGTCCCATATCTGTTCTCACAGTTTTTAAATTCAACACTGTTTGTATCGGATCCCAACTCATAGATATCCTAAAAAGTTCTTCGTTTTTACATCCTAAAAAGTGCATCAGGCCATAACAACCTTATTCACTTTACGTGTTTTACAATTATCAATCAGCCAACCTGATTCCTTACAAACTCTGTCTTGAACGATGCATTAATAAGTATTATTCATTAATTTTTCCTTAGAAACTCCCCCTTCCTAGATTACTATCTGACGAGGTGTGGTCCGGTCCAATTAAACCATCTAACACCAAAAACTCGTATTAACCCGATCCACGTGAACCAAGGAATAATTATTATGATAACGAACTTATTAATAAGGCAATCTCTTTATCAAATCTTAACAACCTAAACATCTTTTACGAATGATTCAAAAAAGTGGGGCTTATCTTCTTTATATCAGGTGGTTATCACATTACGTATACAACCGCCAATGCCTATCTCCAGGGTCCACCAGCAGCTATAAAATGGCGACCAAGTAAGCCTGATGGATTCATTCACATACTCTATCTCTCTCTACCACTTTCTCTCTTAAAGCACGAATTCTTATTCTCACACGGAGGGTGGTCACAGGGATAACTCGTTTCCCGTGACGAGTCCTAACGGTGTTATGTTTTGCAATGGTTCAAGTCAATTCCTTTTGGAATAGTAAGGTTTCTGCCCGGGAAGAAGACGATACCCCCATATGGCCATATACTTGTTTCTTCACTATCAATGTGTAATAAGTAACAGTCACACAAATTGTGTCCTTTCAAAGAATGAAAGGCAAGGTAGGGACTTGACCGTAATGAACTCGAGTGATCAATTAAGAAGATGATTTCTACTTTTGGAAAATGGAAAAAATGTTTGAATTAATGTTATTCTTTGAAACATAATCATACAAATTGCAATCTTATCATTTTGTAGTTCAATTCAGTCCGTGCACAAGATTCAAGTTTCAATTGCAATTTGTTTTTCATTTTGTATACGTAAATGTGTATATGTATTAATGTATGTGTATGTATTTGTGTATGATAAACATGTGCATGTATGGACCGGTCTCAAACCGGGGGTTTTTCGCTCCAGTGAGACCGGTCCTTGTTGAAACACGATCGTCTTCGGATTGTGGAGGAACCTGTTGAGATTCTTGATTACAAGATTCGTAGCCTACGTCATAGCAAGATTCGCATTGTAAGGGTTCGCTGGAACTCGAACCGGGGACCAGAGTACACTTGGGAGCGGGAGGATCAGATGAAGTCTAAGTATCCTCATCTCTTTCCTAAGGAAGCGTTCGAATCGAGATATGTTACCACTGCTGCTGAATGAATCTCGGGGCGAGATTCCTTTTTAACGTGGGGATGATGTGACAACTCGGGTAAATCTCTCTCTTGGTTTCTATCTTTTGTCTGTTTCTTTTGTTATTCCTTTTGGTACTTGTGCAATTTTCGGGACGAAAATTCTTTTAACGTGGGGATGATGTGACACCCGGCAAATTCTGGTTAACAACATTGTCTAGATGAAAGTCTACCTTAGCGAGTCACGCGTATATTGTACTTAACTGGGTTAGTTAAGTCGTGTTATGGAACGGGAACTATCAGTTTAGTATAGAGGATCATCGGATGTTAGTCTAGAGGTTCATTAGATGTCAGTCCTTAACCAAGTGTACAAGTGGTGACGATTCGTAGAATCGTCAGAGCATAGGGAATATACAAGTCTCGAGTCCCGGGAATTGGTGAACGAGTGTGAATATGTTTGTTTGCAAGTGTTATGTGTTTACAATCATTATGTGACTTGTCGGTATGTGAAAATGTGTTAACATATGTTAAAACGGGATTTAACGCGCAAAATACACAAAACCAACCCCTATAGGCGATTAGGGAGGCTAATCGCCTATAGGGTATGCATTTGGGGATCATTACATGCGATTAGGGTGCTACTCGCATGTAATAACAGGCGATTAGGCCTAATTGCATGTAATGTCATGCGATTAGGAGCCCTAATCGCGTGTAGCTGCTGCACAATCGCGTGTTACGTACTGGACGACTAAAAACGACTATAAATACAATGCTTGACCTCCTAAACTTCATAATATCAACCCTAGTCGTCCCATAACCCGCCCCAACACACACACAACCTCTGGAACGTGATTTTGGATCAAAAACACAAGGTTTCAAGCTTATTTCATCAATCTATCACAATCTAAGGTGTGATTTTCATCCATGCAATCTTTACTAACGTTTTTATTAAATCCCTAACGGTCCAGACCTGTTTTAAAACGAATAAGCTTTCTGAAAATCGTTAATAAGTATGGTTAATTGGATTCTAAATAGCATGCATGATGTATGTGGGTTTTCAATTAAAAGCTAGGGTTTTTGTGATTCAAGATGGATGATTAACATGTTATTAGGTTAGTTTCAGATTAATAATGATGGCATGATGATGAGATCTGAGTTATTGTTAATTAGGGTTACGGTTTTGCATGCTAATATGATGTTTCATGTTATGTGTATTGTCTTTAAGATACATGATGGCATTAAGGGCTGATAGATCAAGGTTAAACGAAGGATTTTGATGGAAATATGTTTGATATAGTTATTTGGTTGATATTTGATGTTTACACACGTTCTGGGATTGATTTGGAGTGTTAAACGCGTGAAAAACCGGAACAGCAATGTTGCAGGCGAGTAGCAACCCTAATCGCCTATACTATAGGCGATTAGGAGGCTAATCGCCTGAATAGACTCCCTAATCGCCTATAGTATAGGCGAGTAGGGGCTAATTGCCTCTGTTACATGTCTTATGACCTAATTGCTAGTTAAATGCATGTCTTATGACCTAATTGCTAGTAAATGCATGTCTTATGACCTAATTGCTAGTTAAATGCATGTCTTATGACCTAATTGCCTATAGACTTCTGAAATGCATGTCTTATGACCTAATTGCCTATAGTATAGGCAATTAGCATTCCTAAATGCCTGTTGACTTTCATAATCGCTAGTTGACTTTTCCTAATCGCCTGAACTGCTGCTGTAAGTATATTTTGACATTCCGAGACCCGATTTGACACCTAGGAACATGCTAGGAACCCCGTAACATATCTAATAACTTGGTAACATATGTTCGGACTTATTTACGTGATACTTGAACTACGTACTGTAACTTGTTGGACGTTAACGTATGTTAAGTGTGATTGCATGATTGTATGTTTGAGAGTGTAAGCATAACACGGGGAGTCTCGGGTCACCAATGGGATGTCGAGTCTTGTACTTTGGGTTAATTTAACAGTCACGGTGTTTTCAAACGAACTTGGTTATGGTCTGGACATCTAGGGACTAACTAACCTACGGGTTATTAGTCTAAGTACTTATAACTGTCATATGTTAGGTCGCCGCTTTACGGGGCTAGCATAGCTTGCTGATATTATTCGTATATCGAAGTAACGCAACCTAAGGTGAGTTTACGGCCCCTCTTTTAACTGGTTTCACTTTTCGGGGGAGAAAACATGTGTTAAAACTTATGTTTGGTAACTACTGTCATACTATGGGTTTCTATGGTTTACTATACGATCTTTGGAAGTCTCGGGGGGAACCATGAATGTGCGGGTTAGCACAACGGGGAAATGTGAATAGCGCTATTGGGAGTGACCAACCCCGCTCGTCGGCTTGGAGCGCCGGGCGAGTGCATATTGTCTCAAACAGGAACAACAGGTTTACTATTCGGGCACGACATCTGGTTTGCGAGTTAGTAATGGTTTTCCAATCGTAGTAGTAACAAAACATACGCCTAGCTAGCGTACTTTGGTTTTCGATTTGTTATAGTATGGACAGGTTGAACTTGGTACTGTGATTACAAAACCTGTAAACTCACCAGCATTTTTGTGCTGACGTAAACTTTTACATGTTTTCTCAGGTCGCTAAGGTAGCACTACGGGACTAGGGCGCACGCGTCTGCACGCGTCTAGTTAGGGTTGCATGGTTTTCAAACATTGAACATTTGGTTTACTTTTGGATTATGTTTTGAGAATAAGCTTCCGCTGTAACTGGAGATTTAAACTATGTTTTTGAAATTGCATATGTTAATTTAGACTTGTTTATTGTGATCGTTGGTTTGGATCCTGGTTGTCATGCGCCCTCGCGGTAAAACTCCGCAAGTGGATTTTGAGGGTGTGACAAGGATGAAGCGTCATGTGACACTTGTGAGGCCTGTGTTTGAAGGGTGAAAATTGTGAGGAGTGGAAAGGGGGGAAGAGGGAGGAAGGAATAATATTATATTATTTAAATTGTGTTAAAGTTTAAAAAAATACAAAACAATCAAATACAAGTCCCACCAATCAGAAAATGCCACATGGCAAAAACAAGTGTCCCACGCCTGTGGAGAACTTCCCCAAGGGGTCCCCCCACCCCTCTCTCTACATGGGGCGGTGTTCCCCCCCCCCCCCCTGGACGGTCTAAGAGGGTGTTTGGGATTGAGTTTGGAAATGCAAAAGTGCTTTTCGTCAGAAATGTTTATTGGCTTATAAATTTTAAAAAAAAAAAGAGTTTTAAAAAAAGTGTTTGGATTAGCTTTTGGGATGAGAAAACGTCAAAAAGTCAATAGATTGTTTTTTTAAGTGTTTCGCTTAATTTATTGTGAATATTGGTTGTATGGGTGGTACATTTGTAATTTTTTTCCAAAAACCAGGATTTCTAACTTCTCAAAAACAGTTTTTCCACTATTGAAAGCCAAAAGTCAAAACAGAAAACACTTTTGGGTTACACAAATAATTACTTATTGTAAAAACCAATAAGTCAATAAGTTATTTTGAAACTCAATCCCAAACACCCTTTAAGCTGTAGTGGTCAGCCTATGACAGGCCATTGGAGCAGTCCAATAGAACAAGAAAAAAAAAAAAAAGAATTCTATGACTCGAATACAAAACAAAGCAAGTAATGGCAATTTCTAGACTAACATCAATCATCTCATCGTCGGCGGTCCGTCGTGGATTACCTATAGTGGGAGCCTTTTGTGTGCTGAGCTTAGGCTTTCATAATATCCATCCCTCGTTTACCCTCTCCACCCCTCGGTACTGTTTTCCCCCATTTCTTTTTTATAATTCGCTTTTGTTCCCAATTATTTAATAATTGTTTCAGGTTGTTGAGCTTAGATAGCAAAAATCAGCAGGGGTATCATAGCACTAGTATAAGAATGGAAGCGTCCAATCAAAACACTGTGCCTAGCATTGTTGTTTACGTCACTGTTCCCAACAAAGAAGCAGGTTTCTTCATATCCACCTTCCTTTATTAGGGTTTTTTTTTTTTGTTTGTATTTTCATATGTGGGATCTATAGGCATATTAGATTTTAGAACTCCATTGGACTGATAGCTTCTAACTCTCGCTTATGCTGTTTCAAAACAATTTGCAATCAATCAATTGATCATTCGAATTACCTTGCGTTTAAAGTGAAGTGAAAGCTTGGAGTGTGATTGGTCACACTCACACTCACACTACCGGTATGGATTATTATCAGTAAATGGGTCATAATCTAAGCAGGCAAGAATAGCGGTTATCAGGCTCTTCCAAAATAGCGGTCCAGAATAGCAGAACCGCTATTTTGACCGATACTGGCCGTATGATTAGATCATGTTTCAAATATTGGCAAATTTGAGTTTTGACTTTTGATATTGCTATTAATATTATATATATATATATATATATATATATATATATATATATATATATATATATATATATATATATATATATATATATATATATATATATAGGGGTAGGATCAAATACAAAGTAATACAAACGTGCGAAGGATCACTTTGTACATAATAATTACGTAATGATAATTACGTAATGCCTTCATGAACATACAAAAACATTACGTAATTATCATTACGTAATTATCATTACGTAATTATCATGTACAAAGTGCATGATAATTACGTAATGAAAATTACGTAATGCTTTCATGAACAAAAAAAACATTACGTAATTATCATTACGTAATTATCATGTATAAAGATCCTTCGCATCCTTCGCACGTTTCTTTTACTTTGTAGAATAACCGCCCCCTATATATATGTGTTTTACGTTTTATATATGTATGTAAATATAAATTCTGCATGGTATTTAAATTTACAGACATCCCACCATGATAACCTATATTTCAAATATCGGCCCTCGACCAATATTTGATTTTGGACCACTACAACTGCATAGGTTATAATTGGGGTTAATAAAATCCAATTTTCCAAGTCTATATGGATTCACGAGGGTTTATGCTTAACTTTAAAACTGATACACTCAGGTGTGTTAATTAATAATTATGAGCATGAAGAATCGTATTGAATTGGAATCATGTAAAAACAAGTATGCTTTGTTGCTAATTTTAATTCTTCAAGTGCGAACTTCTTTTTAATTGTAAAATGAGATTGTTTGTTCAACCAAGTTTCGTAGATGAGTGTATGAACAACTTTTGATGTGATTGCATCATTCTTGTTGCTTGATTTTTGTATCTTTTGGTTAGGTAAGAAATTGGCATCAAGCATTGTGAAAGAAAAGCTGGCCGCTTGTGTTAACAGAGTACCGGGTATGTGACTCCATATCGTAGTTTTTACTTTTTATAAGTGATGTTCACTCGGTTTTAAAAATGTGCGCACCGATCGCATGTGATGTGCAGATCAAATTGCATTGTTTCAGCCGATGCAACTCCCTGATGCGCATATGATGTGGAACAGTTGCATATGACGGTTGGTCTGAGTTTTTCAAATCTGATTTGTACAAATCTGACCAGAGATGACGTGTGATTACTGATTTTCAAATCGTTGTGCTTGTCCTTTTTTTCCTTCCCAAAACAACTCTTTGTTTTGAACATCCAAAAAAAGTAAACACTTCACTCTGCACATTTGGACAATTTTGAACGAAAAAAAACGCAAAATATTATCGATTTTGAATGTAGTATTAAACAATCTGTCCAAACTGATTAATATTGTTAAATTGTCTCGTTAGCATTGTCCAAACTGATTAATATTGTGAAATTGTCTCGTTAGCATTGTCCAAACTGATCAATAGCTCAGTTAGTCAAGTATCAGCTGATCTTTGATTGCTAGTGTTTCTTCCTGCCACCATTCCTTTAAGCTGTGTAACTGGTAATAGGTCTTCTTAAAAAAACTAGTCAAACGAGTTAGGTTCATAACAAGGTGGGCAATTGCAGGTTCACCTGCTGTATTTGTTTTTATTTTAGCTCGTGGGGCCAGTAGGTGACGGGGATGGTTATAACTTATAAAGCAAGTCTACACTCTACAATTACACCCAGTCTACGCGTTATTCGTCGTATTTTGTTCTTCAACCTAGCATGACTGATGAGAAAATTATATTAGTGACCCATGCTAACCCATTTTTTTATCATTTGGGTCCATACTGCCGTATAATCTATATATGAAACAAGTTACCTCTTGGCATTTTATTCATCATGATTTCTTTTCTGTTCAAATAGCATAAAATTTTTGAGCATAAATTGAGTTTTGACTTTTGAGTGCAGGTATCGAGTCGGTGTACCTGTGGGAGGGAGAGGTATGATTTCTAATTTTGGCTTCAAAATATTTACAAATATCTATATTTATTGGTGCTGGATGATGTGCAGATACAAACCGATTCAGAGGAACTTTTGATAATTAAAACCCGAGAATCTCTTCTAAATGCTCTCACCGAGCATGTCAAGGCAAATCATGAATATGAGTAAGCACATTTGCATTTTTTTTTTAATAATGGGTGTTAAAAGTTTAATAAAGTTGGTATAGTGATTACAATTTTGATGTGTGATGATGATGTTGCAGTGTGCCTGAAGTGATTGCATTGCCTATAACCGGTGGCAGCGTCCCCTACCTGGAATGGCTCAAAAATAGCACCAGGGAGTGATTGATGTTTGAGGTGTGTAAAATCAGTGTTACTCCAGAGAGAGAGAGAGAGATTATGTGTTATGGGTGAAATAAAAAGATATGTTTTTATGATACTTTTTTATTATACTTATTACCCAAATTTGTAGAATCTGCCTTGACACTTGTAACACATAATAAGCCTAGGGTCTAGGGGTATTGTTCAGTTGTTTTTTTGGGTTTCCGATTAATCAGGCAGGGCGAAGTATTGTGAGGGCCAGGGGTGGCCCTAGCCCCCCCTATTTTTTGGCGCAGTAATAGAAATTTGCGATTTTCGTAGGTAAATTTAGTCCGGGTTGAGTCCGGCCCCCGCCGATTTGCCACTACGAGCGAAAAAAATTGAGTCTGGCCCTGCCGATTGGCGAACCAAGCTTCGCCACTGTAATCTGGTATTTCCCTTATGAAAAACCAAACCAATACCTGAATCGAATTACATTTCTGGTATCTGAGTTTCAGTTATTTGGGATTCGGATCGTGTATGTGGGTCTTTCTCTGTTGGGTTGAACTACAGGTTGTATCTTGTGACAGCAGCCAAGTGTCTATGCAATAAGTTTGGAAGCATTGCTGCATACTGGAAATAGCCTCAGATTGTTATGTTCTTTGAACCCCATTAATTCTTTTTAAATCGCAAATAATAAAGATGGCTACTGTTGTAAGCACATCGTTTTAGCAACAAAAAACAGGAGTTGCTAGGAGGCTGGTGAAACAGGATGTAGAGATGAAAAAAAAAAACGGTTCTGAAGTTCCGGTTCCTACCCGGTGATAGAGGAACCGGTCCAGGTCCCATCCGGTTCAACCATTTTTTTTTTAATTCGGGTAGGAGCCACTTCCTACCTAACCTGGTTCGGACCGACCTGAAAAAACTGGGTACGAACCGGTTATTGCCGTTACAATGCACAAAAATCGATTTTGATCGATTCAAATGGGTATATAGCTTTTATACACCCGTTAGAATTGGTTTTGACCCCAAAAATCAAGTATGAATAGTTGTGGAATGTATTGGTTGGTTACCCATCTCAAAAACGCTTATACGAATTCAAAAAAACGCAAAAATCACTCTCGGTTTCTAATGTATAATTTCTTCTACGCTTTCTTTATTTCTTCTATTCTACAAATGGCAAGCTTATCATAATAATCTGAAGGTGTTGGTTCTTCAAGTGCCCCGTTTGTTGTTGGGGTTCTCCTACATAATTGGTAAATCCATTAGACATGCCTTCATATCTTGAAATGCTTTCTTCGCTTTCGCGGTTCATCTGAATTGATTCTTTTTTAAGCAGCTTTTTAGAGTTTCAATGAATGGGATGGATTTGCTTGCATGGTGTGACAGGAAACGGTTGATTGCCACCAAGCGCCCATTTAGCGTCTGCACCTCTTTCAAGGTTGAGGGAGAGGGCATCTGCGCAATAGCTTGGATTTTTTCAGGGTTTGGGCGGAATCCATCCTTGGTGACAACCACCCCTAAAAACTTTCCTTTTTCCATCCCAAACGCACACTTACTTGGGTTGAGCTTCATGTGAATCTCTCTGAGGTGCTTGAAAGTTTCCTCGATGTCCTTCAGCATTTGATCCTCTTCTTTGCTTTTGATGACTAGGTCATCCACATACACTTCTAAGTTATTTCCAATTTGTCGCACGAAAGCTCGATCCATTAAACGTTGGTATGTGGCGCCTGTATTTTTTAAGCCAAAGGGCATCTTGGTATAGCAGAAAACTCCCTTATCAGTCCTGAAGGCTGTTTTGTCCTCGTCCTCCAGCGCCATTTGAATTTGATGGTAGCCTTTATAGGCATCCAAGAAACATTTTAAACCAGAACGGCGCTAGGGAGTCGATCTTGAGGTTGATCTCCGGGAGGGGGTAACAGTCTTTCGGACATGCTTTGTTGAGATCTGTGTAGTCAACACACATTCTCCAACCACCGTTGCTTTTCCTGACCATGACTGGGTTGGCGACCCAATTTTGGTATCTTGTTTCCCTTAAGATCCATGCTTTCAGTAGCTCGCCCACTTGCACATTCATTTCTTGTGTTTTTTCTGCGCCCATGCTTCTGCGATTTTGCGCAATGGGCTCAACTGAGCGGTAGGTGTTGAGCTTGTGTTGGGCTAGTTCTCGCGGGACTCCCACCATGTCTGATGGTTGCCACGCGAAGACGTCCATATTCTTTCGAAGTAGTTGCTTGAGGTGGTCCCGAATGTTCTCAGAGATAGCTGGTCCCAGCGTAATTGTTTGCTCTGGGAACTTCGGGTTGAGGATCCATTTTTCTGGTTCTGTGCGAGGGCATGGTTTCAACATCTTTCCTGGGTGGGACTCTGCTGTTATGGCGCATTCTCTATTGGCCCATACGACTGCCACACCGTTTGGGGTGGGGAAACCAATGGCGTCGTGGACTGTCGAGGTGACCATGTTATATGCTGCCATAGAGTCACGTCTCAAGATGATGTAATATTTGGACTTCGCTGGAATCACGAGGAAGGTGACTTATTCTGTTCTTAAACGGCACTGCTCTCCCAGAGTGAGAGGGAAAGAAATTTTTCCAAGCGAAGTTACTACCTCATTTGAGAATCCCATTATTGGAGAGTTAATGGGGCATAGGCGCTGCTTATCTTCATCATCCAGTAAGTTGAAACATTGCTCATACATGATGTCGGAATTACTTCAGGTATCCATGAATGCGCGTGTAGTTCGGTAATGATCAAAGATGGCTGTAACGATGATTGCGCGGGTAGAGGAGGGTTCGCCTTTGACTGTTGGGAAACATACTTGTTGCTCACTCCACTCCGCGATCTGCTCAGTTTTTCGCTTTTGGTGCCTGCGCCTGTCACTGTGAATCATCATGCTTATGTTTTTTATTTTCTTCTGAGGTGGACCAGCGTTTTGTTTTCGCTCGACATTTTGTAGCAAATGTCCGAGCTTGCCGGATTTCAAAGCATCTTCTATGGCTTGTTTGAGCTGATAGCACTTGTCAATTTCATGACATATATCTTCATGATAAGCACAAAACTTGTTGGGCTCTAAACCCTCTCTTCTTTTGATGACCTTTGGTGCGGGAACTCGACGTTCTCTGTGGCTAAGACTTGCGCTATAGTTTTTGTCAAAGGTGTCCAGGAATTATGATGTCGTCTTCCTGACTTGTTATCGGACGATGTGTTTCCCCTGTATTCTGAGACTTCTATACGTTTGGTGTCTGTTGGGGCGGCTCCTTGAAGCCTGTTCCAAATAGAACCTCTGCCTTTTCAATCGTGCATGTTGTTTCTGTTGCGCACGGCTTGGGCTTGCGCGTCTGTGTACTGTGGGGCTCGCACCCTGTTCCAGACTGATAGTTCTCTTTCTGTCTTAGCGTAGGTCTTGGCGCCCCACATGATTTCTTCCCATGTATTTGGCATTCCTGTGCAGCCAGCTAGAGTGCGGATCAATGGGTCACATCGCACACCTTGTTTGAAGGCTGCTTTTATGAGTTCGAACCCGATGGGTCCGATTTGGAAAGCTTCTCGGTTGAATCTTGTGATGTAATCTTCGATTGACTCATTATCACGCCTCCTCACTTGGAGGATATCTGTGGAATCGCGCTCTATCCGTCGATTCTGGCTGAAATGATCAGAGAATTTATCGGTGAACTCCTTGATACTGTCAATCTTACCATTGGGCAGGCTGTCGAACCACACTCGCGCAGCACCCGTAAGTGTCTACGCAAACATGTGACACCATGCCGGTAGGCTCCACCCTGCGCACTTCCCTACCACTTCGAATCTTAGCAAATGGTCATGAGGGTCGCCTGTGCCATCGAACTTTCCTAAGGTACTAGGGAGCTTGGTTCTTGGTAGCAGCGGAGTAAGCGTAATGCGCGGGGTGAACTTGAATTTTTCACTGAAGGATGGAGGGTAATATGGCTGCGTGAGGTCGTCTTCACCGTTCATTAAGTGTCCTCGATCAACAGTGTTGGTCAAGGGATGGTTAATGTCACGGTTGAAAAGACTTTGGGACTCGTCAGAGTCCTCCCTCCATGTTGGGTCAGTGTTACAATTGCTTCTATCGTTGTGTCCTGCAGCTCTGGATGGCCCCTCAGACACAGTAATGGGCATTCCTTCACTGAAGGAGAGTGCGCGGGAGGTTTCTCGGAGCTGTTGTTCTTTTAATTTTTGCATATATGCCTATTTCAGAGCTTCCTTTTGCTGAGCGTACCATACCTCCGGACTAACCATTGGCGTTGCACGGCCAGTTGGGGAAGCCTGGTTGTTATATGTGGCAAAATGAAAAGATGGGGTATGTTTAGTCCCTGAGGACGGAGTGTGACCAGCATCTGTGATATTCTGTTGTCCATCTGGGGTATCACCAAGCTAGCCGGTGCTTGCCTGAGCAGCACCGGTGCCTGATGTACCGCCAGTGAAAGAAGGTTGTAGAGGTAGAGAACTCATAGTTGTTATAGAAAGATAGAAGTTTTTAAAAGTTGCAGTTCTATTACGCTCAAATTACGAATGGCGCCAATGAAAAAACACCAATACAACAATCTATACTAAGAGCACAAATAAAGAGATATTTCTTATTAATGTTTGTTGGACGATTACAAGGACTCGAATATAGAAAGTTACAACGCTTCGACTATAATCTATCTTTCTCAATTATAGACAATTCTCTAAAGATTTTTCTGCCAAGTGTTGAATGAATCCTTTCTCCTTGGGGTGAAAGGGTATTTATAGGCCTTCGAGATGTTCTGTGATTGGCTGAGATGAGAATGACAGCTGGCTGTGAATGCAGACCGTTGTCACTGTTTGCGCTGTCCTTCTGCGGTTGATCCACGTGTCCTCTGACCGTCCTTTCTGTCCTTTTTCTGTACCTCGTACCTGCGAGTGATCATGGAGCAGGGAATAACGGCCTCTGATTGGCTATACATCCCTTTCATTGTCGGATTGTAGCTGTCATGTACGAGGTTTCATGCGCCGGCTTCTAGATGTCCACGTCAGCGCCGTATGCTGACTTGTGTGGAGATGTGAGGTTGTGCGCATGCGCGGGTACATATCTCTTCAGAACCGAAATGGACTTTGTGATAAAGTTGGAGGGGGTAAATAGACCATTCTCCAAAACTATTTAGCGGAATGGTCCATTCACCCAGACGGTCCTTGATATAATGATCTGAAATGTACAACCTAATAAAGTATGAGGATTGAAATGGTCCATGTGCCCTAACATTTTGGGCTAATGGGCTACATTCTCCCAAACTGCTTAGGTGATTGTTAAGGCGAATGGACCATTTACCCTGTACTATTCAGGCGAGTTAGTCAATTAGCCCAATGGGTTTTAAAATTCAAAACGCTTTAACTTTTGTCGTCTTTAACGTTTTGTGAATTGTATAGAAATGAATAAGCTTAACTTTTGCGAACATCTGCGCACATCTTGACGCAACATCCAAGAACAGGAAGGATTTTGCTGAAATTATACCGTTTCTCAACAAATCAAGAATTCATTTGCAATATCGGAGAAGTATGATGCGTATGTTAGTCATCAAGGCTTATTCTGGAATAACACCATTATTGATTGTGAAAGAAGATCATGGATAAACAGGTTATTATTACTGAGCAGATGATCAGTGTTCTTAATCCAATTGTACTAAATTCATTTTTAGTCAGAGGTTGCTTCATGCGGATGAAGTATGTTAATGTTACTGCTTCAATAAAACCAAGTCGCATTACCCCTGATCGTAACTTGTGTTCTACTCAAAACACAAAAACATTTTCTCCCAGGTCGCAAGAGATTCGATCAACAAGAAGAAGAAGACACGTTTTTATTTGGGGCAGACAAAAAGTTACTAAGCATAATTGACTTATTCTCGAAATTGCTAATTAATATCAACTCCATTTTGTTTTATTACCCAAATAATTGGGTACCTCCCATTCTTTTCTATTCCTATGAGTTTTCCATCTGGTCGCGATTTTAGCCTTTGATCACCTGGTCACCATTCATAGATAAAAAAGACATAAGGAAGGAAGATCGCAACCATTAAATATGATCCGAGGGCTAAAAAGTTGTGTTCCTAATTATGCAATAGATCTCATTTGAACCTTATTCCATGAGACTTTGGGTAATATGCAAGGAATCATAAATGAAACTGCAGATAGTTTGGTCAAGGTCAAACATATGAAACATAAATTGTTGAGGATAGAAATAACCCATCTTCCTCATCTAGCAACCTTCACGTCTTAGCGTTGCCCAGATACATCCATCTATGGCTCATCCAACTGATCCTGCAGCAGTAAACCCATAAATCACTTACTACCGGTGTTTTCATATCCACAACAGTCATCAAACTGGCCGTCTTGCCGGTCCGATGGTTGGACTGGTTTAAAAACCATAGTGAGGATATAAATAATTTATAAGATAAAAATTTACACATATAACTAATTTTAAACAAAATATGGATCTACTTTATGCTAAAAAATATAAAACCTTGAATAAAGGAAGTATAAAAGCTGAAATAGTAAATTACGTAATAAATAGATTTTGGAAGGAAAAACGAATAGAAAAGATTTAAAATCAGGTCCAGTTCACCGGTCCGACCGGTAAATGGACTCAACCACCGGCTAACTCGTTCAGTTCTGATATTAGTGCTTACTACCACTTAAAACTGTGTTGGTGTGTGTGTGGAGGAGAGTATTGACCTGTGAATCTGAAGTCCAGAGAGTGAGATTGTCCCTGAGGAGTTGCATGATCAGGGTACTGTCCTTGTACGAATCTTCACCCAAAGTGTCGAGCTCAGCAATGGCTTCCTCAAACGCCTACTCATTATAGGAAAACAAAAACATAGTGAGAGCCATCATTGTCATATTGTCATATACATATATAGAAAGAACCAGATTATGTTTCTTATGGGAGATGTTTTGAACAACGGTGAACAAAATAAGGATATGATTTTGAATAAAAGCATGGTTTTGTTTGCAACAATGTGTTCCAAAATACCAAAGAAAAAACAGAATATATATTATAAATGGGCTTGTCATATACTCATATTCCAAATGCCCTCTCGATAACCAATTTCAACTTAGAACTACCATGTTACGAGCGACCAGAGATCATTTACATTATTCCCTACATGTATAAATGCGTAACACACGAATATGGCCCAAAAATCAACGTATTTCATCAGTAATTTGAATCAAGTACTAAAAGGGACTGATCAAAGATCTACTAGACCTAGCAAAACGGCGGGTCTGGTCCTTAATGGTTCGAGAAAGAACTCAGTCTGTGAATTATGTGAAACCGCTCACTTAACTTTGATTTTTTTCTAAATTACTATATCATGTTAGCCCATTCAACGTGACGTGTGGACCAAATCTAACCAAATAGAGGTTTAGGTTAATTGACTTTCAGACTTCAATTTATAATAAAGTTGGCTTTTATCCACCTTCAAATATCATGTGATCATAAGTAACTCTAAAGTCAATTGCCAACCACCTTATTAATTAATCTAGGAATCTTCTTGGTTAGTTACTAATTACCCTGGAAAAACTTCATTTTTGAAAACCACAGAATTTAAAATTGATGCGACACGCTCAAATGGTCTTAAATCCTTAAAAGTAACAGAAAAATGACATCAAAATCAAAACAAACATTTTAAACGGGCATGCAACAACGTACCTGTTTCGCCATGCTACAAGCCTTGTCAGATGAATTCAGAATCTCATAATAAAACACCGAGAAGTTCAGTGCCAGACCCAATCTAATCGGGTGTGTGGGAGCCAAATCCGCCAGTGCAATATCCTTCACAAACAGAATAACATGCAAATGCCTTAACTAAATGTCAGACAACCCAATTTTCTCATATATATTAGGCTACTATAATAATTTGAACAACAAACAGTTGAGCAGAAACTTTCAACCTGAGAAACTCAATGAATATCAAAAGTGTATAAAATATTAAAATTTCAAAGCATCACACTACAAAGATCATCTACACACACATATAATAACCTATGCAGTTATAGCAGTCCAAAATCAAATATCGGTCAAGGGCTGATATTTGAAATAATAGCTTATTGCGGTGGGATATCGTAATTTTAATATAATGCAGAATTTATATATTTATACATATATAAAATATATATAATATTAATAGTAATATCAAAAATCAAAACACAAGGTGCCAATATTTGAAATATCATCTAATCATAGGCCATAAAATCTTCCTCCAAACCCACATCAACCAAGGCATCCAAAATAACCGTCAATATCAGTCAAATAGCAGTCAATAGCGCCAATAACCGCTATTGACTGCTTAGATAATAACATATATTCCTAAATAACAATCCAATAATTATCCATATAAGCAACAATTCTATAAACTAATCACAGCTTCAAAACCAAACATAACACAGACCTCACCAAATCAAAGAATAATCAAGACAAAATCAAACAACAAAACTACCTGAGCAGATTTATAAGAAGTCATAGTATTCTCAGCCGCCTGTTTTCGTTCATCGCCAACCTTAAACTCGGCTAAATACCTATAATAATCACCCTTCATTTTCAAATAAAACACCTTAGACTCGCCACTAGAAGCCGAAGGCAACAGATTCGAATCCATAAGCTTCAATATTCCATCGCAAACATCCGACAGTTCATTCTCCACCTTAGATCTATAATCCTTAACCAGCATGACATGTTCTTCGTTTTTTCTAGACTCTTCCTTTTGTTCGATTGAGGAAACGATGCGCCAAGCGGCTCGGAGTGATCCGATGACGTTTTTGTAAGCGACGGAGAGGAGGTTGCGCTCCTCGACGGTTAGTTCGGATGCAGGTGTGGTTTTGGTTACGAGTTTTTCCATGAATTTAACCATCTCTTCGTAACGTTCGGCTTGCTCGGCTAGCTTGGCTAAGTAGACGTATTGGTCTCGGGTTAGGTTGTCTGGAAGGGTGGTTGTGGTAGTGGCCATTGTTGGTTGATGACGGAGATACCACAGAGAAGAGTGTTGTGGGGATACAACCGCTTGAGTTTAGGGATATGCTGGAAAGTGGAAGAAATATCTTCTTTTGTGTTTTTATTGTGTCCTCTTCTTTTTCTTTGGTTGAAAGCCTTTTTCTTTGGTTGAAAGCCATAAGCTTTTAAGTTAGAGAAAAAGCTCTATAGTGAAAAGCTAGTAGTACTAGCTTTTAAAAAAAAAGCTCTAGTAGCTACAATCTTTTAATTTGTAAATGACACAAATACTCATTCTATTTTAAAAATAAAATAAAAATATTTTTACAAGTTTTTAATTATGCCCATTTTGATCATTTTATACATTTTATTAAAAGTTCCAGCTACTCTGCCAAACACCAAAATATGTTTAAAAAGCTTCCAACTTCCAGCCATCAGCTAGTTTTGCCTAACATACCATTAGTGTTCAGAATTGAGTTGAAAAATGGCTTAGACTCGGTGTTTTCAAGACCGGACCGGCCGGTTCGACCTCGAATCGGCATCAGCAGCGGTCCGGTCATGCTATTCAGACCGTTCTGTAAAAGAACTGGCCGGTTCCAGCGGTCTAGAGGTTAGATCGGAAGACCAGTGACCACGGTTGGACTGGATGGCGAGAATTTTAAACTACCAAACCAAACTTGAGAGAATACATATTTGAACGGAAACGATGAAAGGGCGTTAAAAGGCATTTTTGAAATATTTAGCGGGCTTAAATTTCTGACTCATCCAATCAAATGTTGCCACTTGTCCCTCTTTAACAGTATTATTACCGTTTAAACAATTTGACTGTTTAAAAAAATGCTATTTTTAATCAAAAAAATCACCTATTTAACACACTCACACAGTCACACTACCACAACTTTTATAAGAACACACACATAACACACCACTTCATTTTTATAAAACAAACACACCACATCAACTCATTTTCATAAAAAACTGAGTTCCTCGACATCCTCATCATCCATTCCGAATTAATATTACAATGAGTTTTTAAGCGATACGGGTGATTCAACCGACGAGGAGATCGAGCAAGAGGTGATCCAACATGCATGGTCGGTTCGGTATATTTCGCACGAGGGAGAAGAAGACAAGGATGACGACGAAAACGAGTTCGACGAAACCGATAAATTTTAGTATTATTTGTTTTTTTATATTATGTTTGTTTTTTAGTATTATTTAAATGAAATATTTTTTTTTAAATTGTTCGTCTTTTTTTTAGTATGCTCATTTTTTTATGTTATTTTATTTTTTATTTTTGTTGAATAAATTTTTTTAATAAAAATATTATTTGTTTTAAATTGAAAAAAAAAATGGTAATGATTAGAAGGGGCTTGAAACCATTACACCATTTTTGTATTTCAAGCCCCTAGTGAGACCCATATACCAGTTGTCAAAAAATGTCCAACTGAGGAGTTTGAAATTTCACCCCCACTACACAATACGCATAGTCTTATTGACTTATTAGCTTTTTGAAAAAGCCAATAAGTCATTTGAAAAAGCATCAAATCCTGGCTTTTGAAAATCACTTATTGACTTATTGGCTTTTCAATAAGTCATTTGAAAAGCACCAAATTTTGGCTTTTAATAATTCACTTATTGACTTATTGGTTTTTCTAAAAAGTCAATAAGTCAATAAGTTCTTTCCAAACTCAATCGCAAACATGCTCTTACCGTGTGTCGAATTGCATCCATTGGTTTGATATAGTTGTAAAAGAGCTGAATGTTTATCAAATCTATACTACATTATAAAGGAGGAGAGATGGCTAAAATAGTCACTTCATGTCAATTTTAAGATGGCATACAAAAGGTCACAAGGTAAAGAACTATCTTTTTGTCAAATCCTTCCCTTTATGCCCCTATGTACAACATTTGATTACAATTATACAAATGCCTAATGCAAGTCATTAACTTATGCTTAATGAACTAAATAAGAAATTGATGGTTATGTCTAACATATTAATGGCCAATAAACCATCAAAGGTATATTCATAACCTTATCATTTTATCAAAATGTCTTTATATAATACATCTTGATGATTATTTTGTGTGGCATGTATAACTATGTGGAGGTTTTATCATGGCATTAATTCTTTTTGTGCTATATTTGGAGCACTCACCTCCACTTTATCATGCTTATTTTGCAATGACGGTATCACGCCATGGGTAATCTCTTCTGTATGCTCGCTCGTTTGACGTTTCAACCTATTTTAACTAGCAAGTTTTATAACAGTGATCAAGTTGCAAGTTTTTGTCCCGCAGCAACGCGCGGGTTTTTCACTAGTAGTTCATAAAGCGTTTAACGGGAAGTTTGTTAACGTTTATTTATTTAATAAATTAATGAACATAACACAATTTTTGAAAAAACACAATGATCTAACATAAGTTTTAAAATCTACAAGCTTGATATCCAAAAAAGCGAAAACCTATAAACTAAAATCATAGCGTTCGATGAGACGGTTTCAATTCAGCTTGAATGAGTTCAACCGAAGTCCATTTGATACTTTTCCTACGACTTCGTATTTTTTTCACTGTGTATTTGATCTTTGATGAAATTGTTGTTCCTCAAATCTCTTTACTCAACTTTTGAAATAGAGTCGATTCAAAACCCTTTTATAGGATTAGAGAAAGAACATGAATCCGATAAGAAAATTCAATACTTGAAACATCAGAAAGGGTAGTGAGACGTTATTCGAGTATGAGATTATGTGTCAAGGTTTTTATTTGTTTGAAATCTATCTATTAAAATAATTGAAAGCAATAAATATCACATGACACTCAAATAGGACATCTTCCCCCCTTGGGTGTGTCATGTGGCAATGATATCTCATTAATGATATAAAATTAAAGCTAAAAGTGGCATATCATGTGTCATTAAGTGATTTTTAGGGAAAAAAAATTAAACAAAATTAGATTTTTCTCTCTCATGTTTACTTTCATAATTTTTAAATGTAAATATCTTTTATATACGAGATTTTTTAAAGAAAAAAATTACACCAAATTAATGAGCGTTTTATTATCTTTCCAACGAATACCATAGTGCTATATAAAAACGGAGAAAAAAACGACTATTTTTTGTGGGGTTTTGTTCATACAGGAAAAAAACACAAAGTGCTCAAGTAATTCATTAATCATGCATTGGCAAATAATTAATTATGTCTAAACCAGTAAATATGAATTCTATTTTCAACAGGTGTTAGCATTGGAGTTGTACATTGTGTTAGCTTGGGTATTAATATTAGAGTTATACATTATTTTAGGTTAGATGTTAACATTAGAGTTATACATTGTTTAAAGTTATGCGATAACATTGGAGATACATTATTAATTGTTTTAGAGTATGTGCTACCCGAAGCTTTCTGCATGTAACTATAAAACGCATCAATCTATTTCATATGTAAAATTGATATGTCATATTAGATTTCTCAACCCCGAGACGCTCCCGAGATATAATATAGTAGGTATAATATAAGATTAGATAATACTCACCCGATTACTTGCTTGGAAGCCATATTATAATCTATTATTATTATTATTTCACTATAAGAAAAACAAGCATTAGTGGCGACACAAATAGTGGCGACATTTTGGTCCGCATATGACAAAAGATAACCATTGATTGGTTACTCAATCGAACGGTCAATGTTTCATCGTATGAAAGGGTAATAGCGGCGACCCCTTTCTAATGCCCAAGTAGCACAAGAAAGTGACACGTGGAAAAACAATAAAAAACAATTTCCTACTTCTCTTAACTAAAGATATTACTTTTGTTCTATTTTACTTAATTATGAATAAATATTAAAGAGGGGGTTAATATATTATTAACCAAATAAATTAAACATAAAATTGATAATTAATATTTTAAACAAACTTATAATTTTTTTACTAAAAATAATCTATATCTATACTACTATATAATGGGTGTTAGATGGGCAAAGTAGTCATTTCATATATATCTATATGGACAAATTTATAATTTCATGATATTGGCAAGACAAATTTAATACAACAATTTATTAACACATCCAAATTAATAAATGAATGTTATTATTATTATAATTATTTTTAGTTTATTTAATATTAAAATACAAATGGTTTATGAAATATGGTCTTGTACATCATGCTTTATGGGTTATTTGTGTTTTGTAATGTTGTAAATAGGTTTGTATAGTTGTACATAATTGTTTTCATAGGTTTCTATAACTTTCTTTGACCAAATTACAACTGCATCCTCAGCGTCTTTTAGCAACTTCACTACTATACGTTTACCTGCATCTTGTTTTGAGAAACTCAAACAATTTATTTACTTGCAATTGTAGATCAAAAGTTGTAACCGATTACAACTCATGATTTTATATAAAAAGAACGTGTGTTACACACTTTCAACTCTCTAAACCTTCAACATCTCGTTAGAGTTTCGTATCATCGTAATTTATCGGTGACTTGAAACTTCTGTCAACCGCGTCACAAAAGAACACACTAAACCAAAAGATCGGCCGACTGTTTTTGTTTTCTGATAACCAACTTCCGATTGAGACAAGGGTTGTATTCGCCTTTCATTTTGCCAAGTAATATTGCTCGTAATCTTGGTTCCAAGTAGCAAATTAAACCTTTAACTCGATTCATACAAGCAATCTTTTAACATCTGTTACTCGAAATTCATTTAAAATCTTTAAGGTAAAAGAAGAAGATATACAGTAGTGTATATGAGGTTTATGTTAGGAAGATGAAATTTTTATAGGAACAAAACAATAGCATTTATTTACTATATATGTAGTAAACATACAATTTGTGTTGCAAAAATTCCATTTAAGTAACTACGCTTTTATTTAATATATTATTTAAATAAGAATATCTTTTATGAATTAATGGATACTAGAGAAAAATATTAATCTGTTCTCTTAAGAAAATAAATATATAACTTGGTTTAAAAAATGGCGTACCATTTCATGCACAATTTTTGTTTTCATTAAATTGTGATTATTATTCAAGAAAATTGTGTATATTATGTATTACACTAATATAAAATTTGCTTATATATAAGTGTTATCATTGGGAATATATATATGAAACAAAAAATTAATATGTTACTAAATTTCATATAAGATTTATGAAATATTTGTAAGGATAATAACAAAGAATCAATTTAAAACTATAAAAGGGTCACCGCGATAAAATAAGTAAATAAAAACAATAAAACTATTAACGTAACCTATCATAACTCATGAACGGAAATATTGTAGGATCAAAATTTTGTGAATTTGGGTTGATAATCAATTGACTACTTTTTTTTTTTTTTGGATGGAATTATATTTCATTAATTTGATTTTAGTCTAGAACGCTTAATTAGTATATGGTTTATGAGTTGTACATACATGCTACTTGTGAACCTATTAACTCTCAAGTATAATACTCGATTAAATTTTTTTTAGGTCACTAACTTCATGCTTGAAAGATTGGAGTTCCTTAATTGCATTTTAATCTTAAGATATACATCAATATTTCCTCCATTCTGTGTATTTTCTATATTTTATTCACTCATGGGACTTCTCTTCTACCTGTTTTATTAGACCTATGTAATAATATTTTAGTAATTTGTACTAAACTTGTCTTACCAAAATAGCATAAATGAGACCAACAAATAAATAAGTTATAAATCCAATAACAAATGTCTTGTGTGAAAATAATGAGATTTACAATTCATGTACCTTTCTGTTCTATCATGCATACAGGAGATTTTACTCGTCACATGGAGTGAGATCGGTTTTTATTGCTTATTCCCCTTGGTAACCCTATATTACGAAAAAACCCCGAAAAACTAAAATGAAGCTAGAGTAGAAAATGGCATCTTTGTTTTTTAAAATACTATGCCACAATTGACTAAATAAACACAAACGCTTTATATGGACTTACTATGTCCGTTTATTATGATTTTCCAGTCCGCTTTGGCCCATACGCAAATTTTCAGCATGGTTATACAAGTACGCTTAAAAAAGGATTAAATATCAGTAATGAATAGATGCAGCAAAATGTGTAAAAAGTTTTAATTCTATAATAACAACTAGCTGATTACCCCGGGAGGGTCCCGGGGTTGAAAAATCTAATTTTACGTGATAACCTATTGCAAATGGCTCAAGTTAACTAACCACAAAATCTCCCAATCATTGCATGTTCATAGTATTCTAATCAGTAATAACTCATATTCCCTAATCTAAAACCTAATCAGTAATCATCTAAAGAATCACTTATGTAAGCTGCAACTATTAAAAAACTCATCACATCTCTCTAATTTCTCACATTCTAATGGCTCTTATAATTCCTAACCTAATCAACTAAACAAACACTTAAGTTGAAAGTTGTAATCATTGCATCTCATTATGCCACATAGCATAATCAAGAGATGGTTGAGGCCACCATTAAACGCCACGTCAGCAACTATCAATTCTTTCCGGGAGCGTCCCGGGGTTGAAAAATATAACCATTCTAATAATATTAATACTAATAGTAATAATTATTACTCTTGTAATTAAATAAATAAAAAATAACCTTGCTATAAGGTGACACCATGTGTTGCAGTGTTGCGCGATTCTTTCTCCTAACTTCTCTTGATGAAGTATACCTAGTAAAATTCCAATGATAACATGTCGATTGGGCTGATTTTCATTATCGTAGATAAGAACCTGGTTTAAAAGAAAAAACATGATTAAAAAATAACATGAACACTGTGTGTTTTTTTCCTGTATGAACGAAACACCACAAAAAATAGTCGATTTTTCTCCGTTTTTTATATAGAACTATGGTACTCGTTTAGAAAGATAATAAAACACTCGTTAATTTGGTGTAATTTTTTCCTTTAAAAAATCTCGTATATAAAAGATATAAACATATAAAATTATGGGAGGAAACATGAAAGTGAAAATTTTAAATTTATTTTTAAATTATTTTTTTACTAAAATAACTCAATTTAATTTAGGGCTTTATGATTATCTTTTTTTTAATTAAAAAAGGTAATAGTTCAAAAACACTAAAATCTTTCAATTATGATGCCACGTGGTACTTTCAAAAAGAGGTTGAAGCATCCATTGCACACCACGTCAGCATATACGTTTTCTTTTATATATATAGATAGATATGTATGTGTTTAAAAGAAAAAAAAACAAAACTACTAAAATATATAACATGAACCGAACATTCCTATTACACGAGTCCATTAATTAAGTAACAATTCAAATAGATGACATGAAAGCATTTGCAAAAGCGAATCATAAGCCAAACGATATATAATACTGGTAAGAAAATAATTGTGTATGGCTAAAGCTAAGGGTATGTACATGCCTTTCATTGTTTATGATGTTTCTTATGTATTTAAACATAGTTGATGGGTGTATTTACTATTTTACCCGTACTCGCAACAATTTTATGTGTATTTGACCACTTTGCCATTTTTAATGTAATGTACGTCAACTCGTATGAAAACCCAGTCGTGCCTTACACGTACTAAAAATTTTTGTGCTTTGCAACTTTAATACCTATATCCTACTTTGGGTTAGTTTTATATCGCATGATACTTATTACAAACTTAACTTATTACTCTACTCCCATGTCTATGCCTATTTCCTACTAAAATTGGGCAACCTCCGATCATATATTACACACTGTAAGTATTTCTGTATAATGTACAGCACCTGCGACGTTATTAACCAGACACAACCACAAAACACAGTGCAGCCCCGCTGCAACGCACGGGTTCCTGCTAGTATTTTAAATAAACTTATAATTTTTTACTAAAAAACTACACTAAGTTCAAATTTATGTTAGCTAAAATATTAAAAATGAAAAATAATAAAGATAATTGTTTTTGTAAGGAATATCGAAAAGTTTTCAAATAGGTGGTATTAAAAAGTCAAAGTTAATTTCCATTTGAAAAAGACATGTATTAAAAATTAACTTAACAAAGGTGTTCAACTTTTAAAAATCATGTATTGACGATTGTATATGTTAACAAATTACATTATATTTTATTCTATTAGTATGATACACCAATTTTTTCAACCGTGAAATGCAAATGTTTTCTTAAACATAATTTCTTAATAAATATATAATATTATATTTATCAATTCGTTTAATACACAGGATTGTAACCTAGTATATTATATAACTCAATAAAAACATAAAAGATAAGAATTTTAAGTTAATTAAAGAATTTTATAAAATGCTTGAAGTAGAGTTTTGAGATGATTTGTAAGACCGTCTGTTGTGGGTTGGCGAAGGTTGCCACCTTAGCCATTAACGAACCCAAACATAGTGTCGGGTAGGGGTGTGCACGGTCTGGTTCGGTTTGGTTTTTTGGTAAAACTATAACCATAACTGAAGTGTTTGGTTGGTTTTTAAAAACCGTTCGATTTCGGTTATTTGCTTTTAGTAACGATTCGGTTTGGTTTTTTGGTCTCTTCGGTTTTTGAAACATAATTTCATTAAATTTAAAAATAGAACTTATAATCCAAGGTTTAAGAATCTTTCTTATATGTTTATATTTATATTAATATATTTAACCTTTTAAATTAATATTGTTCACATAAACTGAACATTGCAAAGGATTTCCATACATAAACCAAACATTCTAAACGATTTCTATGTTTTTCCAAAGTGTTTATTAAGACATTTTTTTTATAATACTTAGGCCCTGTTTGGTAGCCTCTTAATGAGGCTCTGAACTATTTAGCTCTGGATAGTTCAACATTCAGACTGTTTGTTTCAACCTAAAAAAGACTCTGAATGGAATGGTTAAGAGCTGAACCATTTAGATTTGGTGCATAGCTGAACCATTCGGAGCCTCTTAACCATTCAAACATCTTAATGATTCAGCACTTAATCAACCAAACAGTCCCTTAGAAAATTAATGATATATTAAATTAATGATATTTTGAGTTATTCGGTTCGGTTCGGGGTTTTTTGGTTTTTATAAAATGCAAAACCGAACCACTACTTTCGGTTTGGTTTTTTTTCGGTTCAGTTTTTCCGGTTTTTTAGTGCGGTTTGGTTATTTTTGGTCCGGTTAAATCGGTTTTTTCGGTTTTCTGCTCACTCCTAGCGTTGGGACATTATTCGTGACTGTTATCGCGGGTACCATTGTTGGGTTAACGTTAGGGCACGATAGGGGTGTTCAAAATTTGATTCGGATTCGAAAAATTCAAAATTTGAATGAGTTTGATATGATTATCAATAATTCGATTCGACTATCAAGAATTAAAATTCGATTCCAATAAAATAAATACGAATCGAATACGAATTTATGATTTTAAATTTGATTCGAATTCGAATACAATTTATACATATGTATATCTTTTAAATATATACACATACATACACATTGAAAAACTCAAATTATGGGCTAAAATTAAAGGCAAAACAATTTATTATAGCTGTGTTTTAGATATTTAGCTTATACACTACAAAATTTTGAAAGGCCATAGTCCGTACTACTTTTATCATTCCTGTATTTGACATATTGTTGTGTTTAATTTTGTAGATTAGTATTTTAAATGTTAAAAATAATGTGTTTGTAATAGTTTTTAGAGTAAATTACTATTTGAGTCCCTGTGTTTTGGTGATTTTTAACTAGTTGAATCCAAAATGAAAATGTTTCACTATCTGAGCACCTGATTTTTCAATTTTTAACCATCTGAGTCCAATTTACTAACTTGGTTAGATTTTCTCAGTTAGTTTTCATGAAATGAAGAAAATACCCTTATTTTATATTTTATTGTTGTTGTTGTTATTATTATTATTATTATTATTATTATTATTATTATTATTATTATTATTATATATGTATGACACACAGAATGATCGAATTGCAGATCTTGACCCCTCACTGCACCACCTCACAACCACCACGAACCCCATTATGCCACCCCGACCACTAATTTAACCATTAAACCTCACATCGCCACAAGACACCGCCCCAAACCCCCACCACAAACACAACCCTAGAGCGGCCGAACCCGAAACAGAATCAACACCGCCATCATCAACTGCACCAATTATCTTTATTATCGAACTGTTAGATCCAAAAGAGATGGTGGTAATTAAGCTTACCTGAAATCCCCTTGAATCCTTAGTGCAGTGGTCGGAACCCACCGGTTCCTTTTCTCTCTCTCAGCCGGTTCCTCTCTCACTGATCTGGTTTCTCTCTGTCTCCTCTCCCTCTCTCTCTTTCTCTAGAATCTGTAAGGTGTGTGAAGGGGGTGTGGGGCTGCACCGATTGGAAGCAGCATCATTGAGCTTCGTCGGGGATCCGCCTCCTTCGGTCTCCCTTTCTCCATCAGTTGCCGAAGGCCACAGCCGTGGTGGCTCTTCTTCTCCTTTTCCCGATCCATCTCTCTCTCTCTCTCTTCTTTCTGGCCTTCCCTCTCTTCTGTTTTCCGATAATTGTGTAGTGTGTTTGTGTGTTAGATAAGACAAGGGGCGGGGGCATAAATAAGTGTATATGTTCATCCGACGAAATTAGTAATGTTTACTAATATCTATGGGGGTTAATTAGGATGTTTTTGTTTTTGTAGTGGTATGATGAGGATGGACTTGAGTAGGGGACTGTGTTTTTTTGGTGTAGTTCAGATCTGGGTGTTTCTTGTGATGGAGGTTCCGATGGGTGGGCTAGTTGTTGTTTATGGTGGAGGTTCCGGTGGGGAGGGTGGGTAGGTGGTCTGGTGCTGGTCGGTTGGGGTGAGGGAGATAATGTTTTTGTTGTTCTTCTGTGTGTGGATATATGTAATATATATATATATATATATATATATAATAACAATGAAATATAAATAAGGGTATTTTAGTCATTTACTAAAAACTAACTGAGAAAATATAACAATGTTAGTAAATTGGACTCAGATTGTTACAATTTGAAAAATCAGGTGCTCAGATAGTTAGACATTTTGATTTTGGATTCAAGTAGTAAAAACCACCAAAACACAGGGATCCAAATAGTAATTTACTCTAGTTTTTAAATTAAAGGCAAAACAATTTATTATTTATGGTGCATTTGAATTTATTCGAATTCGAGGTTTCAGTACTAATCGAATAAATAAAAATATTGTCGAATACGAATTTAGGTTAAAAAAAAAAAATATGAATTCCATTAAGGCGGGTAAGGGCTTGGCTTGACCCTAAGAACCACAACTTAAGCTTTCGAAAAGTTCGATTCGATAAATTCGAATTTCATTATTTGATTCGTTGAATACCCTTAGTTAACACTTAACGATCGTTAATGGTTCTGTTGTTGGTGAAGGAGAAGAAGGGCGGAAGAAGGTGGGGTCCACTTCCCTTTTGACCAATCAAGTATTTTGTATTTGTTTTATATTTTTTCTTTTTTATATATATATTTAATTATTCCACTAAGTTATTGGGTAATTTAGTTATTGACGCTCCGTTTAAGTAGCTAAGGTTACAACACTTATTGGGTTCAACTAAGACTATCCGCTGTGAGCTGTAAGCGAGCAGGCGTGAGCCACAAACTTCACTCTCAAGTAACCCGGTCACTTGATCCCGTTATGGCTGGGGTGAGTACCAGCGTGACCAAAGTTCACTTTCTCCCGTTAACGCACGCGACCACCATCGCCTGTGCTCACGACGCGACTGTTTGCGTGGGGCTGTTTTGACTGGGGGTGAGCACGAGGCTCGCTCGCAACACACAAAAGTCTAACACATATAGTTAGGAAACAGGCCAAACGGGTAGTTATTGCCTTGTTGGTACTGACCGGACCAGGCTGCATTGACCTGAAACATCCAATGCCCTCACCAACTGATTCAGCAGTTTTGCTCCAAGCTTTACATCTGCGCTGCCGCTCACCTTGAGACTTTTTGAATAAAATGATTTACAACATTAGATTTACACTTTGGGCATATGTCAAGACACATTTGACCTGTATACCAATTAGTTTTGTTTTTTTATTTGACCCATATATAGCCCATTTCATGATATTCATTTAATCTAACAGATTGTTGCAAGATCTCTCGATGGGCTTTCAATTGAATCTGGTGATGATCTTCAGAAAGCTTTGAAAATTAGCACCTTCACATCTCTTTCCAGTGCAATGCAAAAGCTTGAAAACAGCCAACGGGCTGCAAAACTGTTTGGATTGGAAACACAACCATCTTGTTCAGCACTTGAGCATAAGCTGTTTGAAATTTGAATCCTCCTCTTGAAATCATCATCTTCTTCGCTCGCTTATATAAATTTTCGTCAATTATATTTATGGGTAACTCGATTTATTCTGTCACCCGATAATCTCACTGCAGATGGCAGTCCTCTCGTTTGAATAAGGTATCATCTAAATATCTTCACATATAGTACAACTGAGTGCCTGCCTGTGTATCAAAAACTTGAATCAAAATGGACTGCCTTTGGTATTTGATCTCTGTAGTTGATGTTGAGTTTGTGGAGGTAGCTACCGAATTTATTGCTCCAATCAAATGTTTTGTGTTAATGAGAATATGTATGTGAGAACCTGGCATGCACACCAGGTGCTCGATAAAATGTCTGTCACACAACTTTTACTGCGCAACCTAGTAAATCTATAACTATGCGAGTGAATTATCTTATTTGATACGCTTGACCCACGAGTTGTGACACGTTAATTGTTTCACCAAAATTAATTAATAGTTTTCCCACCATTTTGTGTTATCAGTAGTTTACTGCTAGTCTTTTTTTTTTTTTCAAGTAAATTTAATTTTTGATTCATAAACGTAAAAAATTACATCAAGATAGCGGGCAGACGGGCAACAAGCTGCGCCGCCACCCCTTTCTGGACGGCAAACCCTAACCTACTAAACACGAACCCATGCCCCCCCGGAGTCGAGACACTGCTATGGATAACCCGTTGGACTCGGGTCAGGAAACGGATGGCTTCCGGTGCCAAGGAGCCAAAGGTATCAAATGCCAGGGGTACAAAAACGTGTTGGTTCTCCTCACAAGCTTTAGCATGCTTCTCAACCTTCTTCGCCTCTGCTTTCCGCACCGCTTGCCCGGCCACAAAACCCCTATCCCTCAAACCAACCAGGGAGATACACCCGTTAGTCTCTAACGGGAAATTCCTAAGAAAACTATAGACGTTTCAGCGAGCTAGCTCCTTGTAATAGAGAGTGGCAATGTATAATGGCACAACCAGTCCGATAAATGTTGCTAGTCTTAGTACGTTTTGTTTTGTTTTGTTTTGTTGTTGGGTTTGATTTTGTGTCACACTTAGTTAAATGGATACTATACTGAAGAAAAGTTTTTTGGAGCCCGGTGGTTTTTGGTAGCAGCCTTTTTGTCCATATGAGATAGAGGAATGGTTTGCCCCCTCCTACCTTCCCTCGACTCTTAGAATAGCTTGCTATAAGTGGGATTTTAATGGATGCGTTTGCTTGGTTGGGTAAGTTTCATATTTAGAAAAATGTGTGTGAACATTTATCGGACTGGTTGTGCCATTATACATTGCCACTCTCTATTACAAGGAGCTAGCTCGCTGAAACGTCTATAGTTTTCTTAGGAATTTCCCGTTAGAGACTAATTTGTTGTATTGATCAACCCATCATTTTGTTTGATATCTCAGTCATGATAAAAATATTTTTATAATCCATTAATATACGACTATGCATTGTCACTGTCGTTATACATACATTCCTTTTTCTGTTTATTGGGGTGGGGGAAAGGAGGTTTAGCCTCTGTTAATTTTATTCCATAAACCCAGTTAAACTTATCAGCCATTAACCCAGTCAAAGCACAAAAACTACAAGACCATTAGGATATGGTTGTTCAGAACCTTGCAGGATTATTAAACTTTGTGCCTATTTAAATTGTCAAGTGTTGAAGTAAGAAACCATACGTGGTACTGTGGTAGATCCGTGATTCATGTGCATCTTAAACAAATCCCACATCAAAGTGGACAACCATATGCATGAAGTTACCTCACATCGCGGGTACATATAGTTGGACTGATGGACATTGGTCATCTACGCTTTATTGAATTAAAAGATAATTAATTTTGTAGTTCTTTTTGGTTAGTCAATGCAATGTCTTCTTTGAAATACAATTTTCAATTTGTTCTGCTTATCTGAACGCTGATTTGTTTACTTATTTATCGGTGGTAATTTGATAATCGTAGTTATTTTTCATCTATTTTACCCTTGTATTTTGTGTAATCTTGCAGGACTCTAGATTATTTGGACAGCAAACAGATGGTGGCTAAGAATTCTAATTTTTGCTATACATTGATTTTGTTTTTTTAAATCAATCTCCTACCTCTAATGCATTCACTTAAGCTTAATGCTGGTTGGGCACGCCAGTTCTCAACGTATAATTCTAAAGAACCATCAATGGTTTCATGGATCTCCCCTCAGAATTACATTAGAGCCAAATCTCCGAAACCTGACCCTCCAACAGAACCTTTACCAGAAATCCCAAAAAAATCCAAATATATTTCTCACGAATCGGCTATCAAGTTGATCAAACGTGAGAAAGATCCAAACCGCGTTCTCAACATTTTTAACATGGTGACTAATCAAAGGGGTTTTAATCACAATCACTCGACTTATGCTGTTACCCTCCATAAACTCGCCCGTTTAAAAGAATTTGAACACGTAGATTCTGTTCTTCATCAGATGACATATGAAACCTGCAAGTTTCATGAGAGTATATTTGTTGATCTTATGACTCATTTCTCAAAATCTTCACTTCATAACAGGGTTGTAGAGATGTTCAATGCAATCCAACCTATTGTTCGTGAAAAGCCATCACTAAAGGCTGTCAGCACATGTTTGAATCTCTTGGTTGACTCGAATCAAGCTGATCTAGCCAGAAATTTCCTATTACATACCAAAAAGACTCTTGACTTGCATCCAAATACTTGCATTCTCAACATTTTGGTTAAACATCACTGCAAAAACGGGAATATCGAATCTGCATTCGAGGTGGTGAAGGAGATGAAGTTATCGGATGTTTCTTACCCTAATTTGATCACTTATTCAACTTTAATGGAAGGTCTTTGTGAAACAGGAAGACTGCAAGAGGCAATCAAGCTTTTTGAGGAAATGGTTTCAAAAGATAAGATCGTTCCTGATGCCTTGACTTACAACATTTTAATTAACGGGTTTTGTCGTGGTGGGAAAGTTGACCGGGCTATGAAGATAATTGACTTCATGAAGAAAAATGGGTGCGACCCGAATATATTCAACTACTCAACTTTAATGAACGGATTTTGCAAAGAAGGAAATCTACAAGAGGCGAAAAGGGTGTTCAATGAAATGAAAGGTGTCGGGTTACATCTTGATAAAGTTGGCTACACCACTTTTATCAATTGTTTGTGTAGAAGTGGTGAAATCGATGAAGCTATTCGTGTTTTGAAAGAAATGGAAGAAAAAGATTGTAAAGGTGATCATATCACTTTTAATATTATACTTGTGGGACTATGCAGGTATGATAGAACCTATGAAGCGTTGGAAATGCTGGAAAGACTACCTTATGAAGGTGTTTATTTGGACAAATCTAGTTATAGGATTGTGCTGAATTCTCTATGCAAGTTAGGGGATTTGCAGAGAGCAACAGAGTTGGTCGGTGTGATGGCGAGCAAAGGATTCCTCCCTCATTTTGCCACATCGAACGAGTTGCTGCTAGATCTTTGTGAAGCTGGAAGCGTTGTGGATGCAGGCATGGTTTTGGTTGTGTTGGCGCAGATGGGGTTTAACCCTGAAGTGCGTGTGTGGAGTCGGCTTGTGGAGGGAATGTGTAGGGAAAGAAGGCTGCTAGCTACATTTGAAGTCATTGATGTATTAACAAAAGGAAGCTCAGACAGAAATTTGAAGAACGTAGAATTATGACAAGTGAAAGTAGCATTTGAAGCCGCTGTTGATGCGTTTATGAAAGAGATGTAACTTGTGTTCAAAAAAGCCTTTGCTTGTGTTGTTGAGCTTATTCCATAAACCAAACTAGTAGCATTACGATGCAACTTAGGATATGCAAAACAACCAAATCAATTGAGGTTTGATTATGGTTTTGGGTTTTCATGTTTTGACTTTTATAGTTTAAATATCACTGGTCTTAAATTAACAAGTGTGTTATCCTTTAATAAGGTCAAAAGGTGATTATTCAGAAGAAAAGCCCCTATTAACCAAATTGATCAAGCCTACTTGAAAGAAAGAAACCAAACCATTCATAACCGAACTAAATCTGCACATGCTCACCATGCCATCTACACACCTCAAAAAGGGTTTGTTTGTTTGTTTTTAACTTTTTATAGTCAAGAGTTGCTGTAACAAAGTTCTTATAATGTTAACTTGAGTTGGAAAACATATATTTTAGGCAAAATTACAAAAATCAACATTTATATATTACCAAAACTACAACCTAAACATTTTACTTTGAAACTCACTCAAAAGAATCTTTTACCATCATTTTTTTTTTTTTTTTGCCAAAATCAACTTTTATGCCTAACACCAATAGATTTAGTCGTTAACACACCTCACATGCTTTGCATGTGAGGGTATTTTAGTCTTTTGCAACGTTGATTATTAAACCATGGTATTTGGTTCAACAAATACATCAATATTGTATACTCTTTTTAATACCTTACAAATTAATCCCCAGTTCTAATTCAAACCTTAAATCCCATCGTTACCGATTAATCTACAGATTTGCTTCTTTGGTTCATCTTATCATCGTTAGAAGTTATGACTTGAAATTAACATGCAAGCCCTGAATTCAACAAACCAATGTCAAATACATCATCATTAGCTTTAAAAGACGCGATATACAAGCTCCAGCTATATCTACTAGATGGAATCCAATCAGAGACCCAAATATTACTAGCCGATTATTTCCTATCCAAGTTTGATTACCATGACGTGATCATCGAACGATTAATCGCTCAAACATGTGGGTACCCTCTTTGCCACAACTCATTGGCTTCATCATACCCTCCAAAGAAGGGCATATGGAGTATTTCATTAAAAGAGCATAAGGTAGCGGTGGTCGGGGGTGAGGATTGGCTGCCAATGCAGGTGGTGGAGTGTAGGGTGGCAGTGATCGGCGGTGGTTTCAGGATTGGAGGCGACTAGGGTTGTGTAGCGACAAAGGTATGGTTTCATGGTGGTTGTAGGTTGATGGTAAAGGAGAGGAGGAAATCAGTGGTTGCAGTGCAACTGGTGGTTTGGGTTTCCAATGATCTGTATTGTGGGATTTAGGGTTTGAAATAGAATTGTTGGGGATTAATTTCTAAGGTATTAAAAAGAATAAATAATAACATTTTAAAAGACTAAATTACCCTCACATGCAAAGCATGTGAGGTGTGTTACTTGCTAAATCTAAGGGGCTATTTGGTTGATTAAATACTGAGTCATTAAGATGGTCTAAATGGTTAAGAGGGTCTTAATGGTTAAGAGTTGAATCATTCAGTATCCCCTATTAGCTTAATGGTTCAACACTTAATCATTCCATTCAGATGCTGAAACAAACAGTTTGAATGCTGAATGATTCAAACTTGAATGGTTAAGAGGCTACCAAACAGCCCCTAACATTGTTAGGCATAAAGATTGAATCTGACAGCAAAATTAATAGTTAAAGGTCGTTTTGAGTGAGTTTCAAAATGAATGGTAAAGGTTGTAGTTTGGTAATACATAGAGGTTGACTTTTGTAATTTTTTCTATATTTTACTAAATGATAAACTCATCATCAGTTTTTGCTTTCTACTATCATATCATTTTATTCAAAAGTAATGATTATCTAAGATATAAGATAAAAATTATGCACAGCCTTCCCTAGAGAGAGCAACGATTAATACACCCAAAGTAGTAGTAATATTACAATGCAACTTTGGATTTGTCAATTCCAGTGCTGGAAGTTGAGAGCAGTGATTCAAAGCTTTACATAACAGATGCAGTTGCAGGAACAAATCTAAGACTGCATCATAAAAATTGCCTCATCAATACAGGTACGTCTCATAACATAGAGGTCTTCATCCCGAGCCCATTGCATGTTAATATGAGACCCTTGTAACGATTAAGATAATCCTGCATCGTTAAATTCAATTAGTGTTTTTAAGACCACTAATGTGTGATAATGACGATGATGATGATGCTTACAACGATGTTGTAATCATAGAGGTATAGCATTCCTTTCCTGTCGTATTCTTCTTTACGGATAGGGTCGCTTAAAACTGCATAAAAAAAGAAACGTATGATTGTTAAGCATTGAATTGTGCGTCGATACGTCATAAGTTCAAATGACCATAAGATTATTGAAGCACCCTTTCTTCACAAATGTATGTATACATATTGCTTTAACTATGGTGCATAAAATAGTTATGTAATCGCATAAACGCCTCTATTTCTATTCCTCATTATATCTTTAAAGCACTACATACAACCGCTTATACGATTTTATACTTACAACTGGTTATGTAATGAATAAATCTCTATATGTAGAGGCACATTTCATACAATATCCCTTTTAAATGGAGAGCCGCATAACCACTTGTACATAGTACCTTTTAGATATAGCGAGAAAGAGACGGTTATGAGATTACATAACCGCCATTTGTATCACATTTAGAGCAATTGGTATATGTGTTTATGCAGTTCTATGCTTAATAGTGGTTTTGGTACGTTTAGAACAGAACCAATTATAAGTAGAAGAATCACGAGAACTACATAAGCACCTATACATGGTGCTTTGATTGAAGAAAACTAGCAAGAAACATTCAAGAGATAAGTTGACTCTTCTAAATAATGTTTTAATTTCGACTTTTGAGCGTGGTAGTCAAAGACGACCTACGCAATAAGCAGCCAAAACAAAACGCCTTGCGGCCATCAAGGTGCTCTAGTGAGATTCAGACTAAATTCTGCAAATTATGGCCAGATTCCTACCTAAACAGCTAAAAGTGGTTTAAAAAAAAAAATCCAAAAATGGTCCGAAGTCAAGGTGAATTAGTCTTAGGGTATGTTTGGCAAGGAGCTTTTAGGAGCTTCAAGCTTTTAAGAAAAAGTTTCTACTTAATAAAAAGCATTATTTGGTTGAAGGAGCTTGAAGCTTTTAGGTTAGGAGAAAAAACTCTATATTGAAAAGCTACTAGTACTAGTGTTTAAGAAAAAGCTCCTACTAGCTACAAGGTTTTAATGAGTAAATGGCACAAATACCTATTCTATCACTAAAAAAAAATACCATGCATACAAGCTTTTAGTTAATGCCCATTTTGGTCATTTTATATATTTTATTAAAAGCTTCAGCTACTCTGCCAAACACCAAAATATATTTAAAAAGCTCCGGCTACCAGCTTCCAGCCACCAACTAGTTTTGCCAAACATACCCTTAGCGGGTGTTTGTTAGCCTCTTAATCTAAGCAGTCAATATCGGTGGGATAGCGGTGGGATATCGGTTATCGGACCCTCACCGATATTCGGTGTCAAATATCGGTGGCAAATATCGGTACCGATATTATCAGTGATATTTGCCAATATCCCACCGATATTTTGATTCTCATATATCGGTTATAGCGCCGCATTTCCAAGTTTTGCTTTTTTATAGGCCAAATTACAATAAAAGCCAATAATAATCTTTTTTTTTTTTAATAAGTACATAAATATTAAGAGCCCAACTACCCAAAAACACTTCCAACACCCTAAAGTGGACAGATTTGTCTCTCCTTCGTCTTCTACCATTCGTCTGTGACTGCGATCAAATCTGTAAGTGTTATATATTATTATGTTTTATGTTATATATAGATAACATTTCAAATATTGACACTTTGGAGTCTTGACTTTTGATATTACTATTAGTAATTTAGTATTACATATGACTATGTTTAGGTTTTATATTATGTTAATATATAAATATTAAAATTCTACATGATATTAAAATTACCGATATCCCGCCGATATCCCACCGCGATAACCTATATATCAAATATCGGCCCTTGACCGATATTCGATTTCCCACCGCATTAACTGCTTAGCTCTTAATAAACCTCTTAATCATTCAACATTAGGAATGCGTGTTTCAACTAAAAAAACATCTGAATGGTTCTATTAAGCTCTTAACCATTAAGCAAATAAGGGGCGTTAGAACCATTCAGACCCTCTTAATGATTCAGCACTTAATCAGATAGACAGATTCTACCAACAACCCCTTAACCATATTAAAAGATGTCTAAAACTCCTAAAATTGGTTGCACCTTGCTTAAAAAAAGCCCCTTGTATTACTTACTTATACTTAGCAGTCATGGGACAGGTAAACAAGTCTAGAAAGAACAATATATTATGTATAATCAAGCGGGCGGACCTTGGTAGGCTTCGTTTATCTCTTGAAACTTGGATGTGGCGCTATCCTCGCCTTTTTTCTTGTCTGGATGCCATTTCTGTCAAAGATAATAAGCTCCTAAACTAAGATCAAACAATGTAAACCCAAAAAAACAAGTAAAGAAGATCCAATTCAACCATTAAATCAACAACATATCAAAAACCAATTCAACAATTAGGGTTTCTTCCTCCCAAGAACAAAACCAAATTGTTACTTTGTATCATTTTGTCATCAATAAATCGTGTCAGTCAGATATAAAACATAAAGTAATGATCTAAAAAAAGGAGAAAAAGGAAAGACGTACGAGAGCTAATCGGATAAAATTGGATCGAATTTGTTCATCCGTAGCTTCATAATCGACCTCAAGTATTCGATAATAATCCTGCCAAATTGGAAGAAAAGAATAAATAAAAAAGAGGTGAAGAATTCAGGTAACAAAAGAAAGGCGAAAATTGAGGAAACCTTGGGTTTAGAAATGAGGGATAAGGTATCGAAATCGAGGTAAGAAGAGTCGTCGTCGTCGTGATGTTGTTGTTGTTGTGGTTGTGAGGGTTGTGGTTGTTGATTAAATTGGGAGTTGTTGAGTTCGTCACATCTCATGGTCGTCTTTGTTGCCGTTGTTGCGGTGTGGATAATGAGAGATGCGGCGGCGGTTCAAATAAATATATGGGATTTCCTTCACGGGACGGGACGGGATGGGATGCTTGCTTGCTTTGTTTTTGTTTTTGTTGTGAAAAATATGTCGCCACGCAGATCAACTTCTTCTATCCACCACTTTATTATTATTATTATTATTATTATTATTATTATTATTATTATTATTATTTATGCAATTTAGTTTGTTGTGATACCAGGCAGATCAACTTCTTCTACCATGCTTCTAATCACGAGCTTATAGCTTAGTGGTTGGGATATGATGAAAGACTTTTGGTCACTTGGTCAGGAGTTTGATTCCTAATTAAACCGGTTTTATCGGCTCTTTACCGTCGTGCTCTCGGGCGGGTGAAGGGTCGGGTTTTCTCCGGAATAGGTGGCTTAGTGTGTGTTAGCTACCCGACGCATTCTAGGGCGGGCACCTAAGACGTGTCTTCACCTAGGAGCGTATGTGTGCTTTCACGATTGTTGGGTGCCCGGGTAGCTAGCACGTCTGTTTGTTGGCCGTTCAAAAATTTTTTTTTTTGCCTCTCTCACTTTTTGGTTTTTTTCCAAAAATAGTGAGGCTAAAAAAAGGTTCTACCAAATCTATACATATCTATACATATAATAAACTAAAGCCATTTTGATGATATGTCATAATATTATGCAATCTCTCTTTTAAGAGATGCCACATAGGATGTGATGTGGCAACTCTAGACCAATTAAAAAAAAGGAATAAATATGGTTTAAATATTATTTAACATAATCTATTAAATATCTAATCTACTAAATTTAAATATTAAAAATTTATTATTTCCTCTCTCATGTTTCCTCTCATAACTTTTAAACTTTAATATCTTTCATATACGAGATTTTTTAAAGAAAAAAATTACACCAAATTAACAAGCGTTTTATTATCTTTCCAACGAGTACCATAATGCTATATAAAAACGGAGAAAAAAAACGACTATTTTTTGTAACCCGACAGGTATTTTGTCAGGTTTGGAATTAGTTTAAAAAAATTGTGGGTTTGGGTCGGGCCTGGGATTAGGTGATACCCGACCCAATTACCTTTTTTTATATTAGAATATGATAACTTATGGCAAAAATTTGTTTAAAATAATAATAATAATAATAATAATAATAATAATAATAATAATAATATTCATTAATCATATATTGGCAAGTCATTAATTATGTTGTCATATTAGATATTTTATTATGTCATATTAGATATTTCAACCCGGGACGCTCTCCAACATATAATTGCTATATAGATGTCATTTTTATAGTTTAGATACTTCTAATTTTATTAACTTTACTTAGATTTCTCAACCGGGACGCTCCCGGGGTATAAGCTAGTAGTTATATATATATATATATATATATATATATATATATATATATATATTTAAAGGTAAAATTCATTCAAACAACGCAAAACTCACTCTCCAAAGCGGAGAATGAGCCGCACCAACCAAGATTACACCAAATCAAAACTACACCATGACTTCTATTCTATACAACTAAAAAGGAAGCCCATGTTAATTTTCTCACAGACCCTGCGGAAGGGAGATCCACCCTGCGACCAGCGGATCTGCTTGTCTTTGGTTAAGAGAGGGGGAAACATGCTTGCGTGGATCTCACAGGGGTATCTCCTTTGGTTGGGTTAAGGGAAACAGGGTTTGTAGTTGGGCAAGCATTGAGAAAGACGGAATCGAAGAAGGTAGATAAGCATGCTAAAGCCTGTGCAGAGAACCAACATGCCTTTATCCCCTTGGTCTTTGATACCTTTGGCTCCCTAGCGCCAGAAGTTATGCGTTTCTTAACCAGGGTCCAACGGGTCGCCCACAACAATAGTTCATCTCCAGGGGGCAAGGGTTTGTCTTTAGTAGACTAGGGTTCACAATTCAGAAAAGGGTGGTGGCGCAGCTTGGTGCCCGTCTACCTTCTATTGTGATGTAACGTTCGTATTTCGTTTTAATTAATGAAAGATCAAACGCTAAAAAAAAGTAACTATTTCTAAACCAAAAAAAAACTAATAGCTTTAATTTCCAAAACCAAATCCGCAACCGATTGATCTTTACTCGAAAAGATTCGATTATTTCTAGCACACCAAATACTCCATAGCGTTGTGTAAATAATCCCTTGAAATGCTATCTTCTTTTCAATCACACATACTTGTGCATCTCGATAATATCTCTAACTGAGAAGACGAATATATTAGGAATTCGAGACCAAGAAGAAATAGCGGCCCAAATACCTGTCGCATAGATACAACCCGTGAACAAATGCTCTACCGTCTCCCTGTCATGGTCGCAAAAAACACATTCCTTCTTAGGTACATGTATGTTTCGTCTCTGTAAAGATTCGTAGTAGCAATTCTATCCAACTCTGCTTGCCAAACAAAAATGTTCACTTTTGAGGGCACCCACTTACACCACTTTAATACAAAATCCGGATGTTGTTCGAACGAATTCGTCCACATCTTTGCCGCCTTTACCGTAAACAGCCCCAAACTATCAAGCACACACTTCCAATCATCCGGTTTTGCTCGTAAACTTTAACCAGCCAGTAAACTGAAACAATCATACCTATAAGCTAGAATTGCAACAGAAGACTCATGCGAAATAGAGCTCCAAAATGCCCCCCTTGCTAATCCTCGATCCATCTATCGGCCACTACAACCATTTTTTCTTTTTCCAATCTAAACAGGTTCGGGTACCTATCTTTGAACGGCTCGTCACCCATCCACCTATCAAACCAAAATAGGATACTTTTCCCATCTCCCAACTTCCCAACCAAAAGGTTGTTAAAATATTTACCTTCCACCTTAGTTTTACCTCCATGGTTAATAATGTTTTTCCAAGCCCCGGTTATGCGAGTGTTAAGCGAAACTGCACCATTTTTTTTGAGAAGTGTATCAAGTCTATGATGTTCCTCCACAAGGCGCACGACTCCACTTTATACCGCCATATCCATTTCAAGATCTAAGCACTATTAGTAATGCCCAACCGATTCAACCCCAACCCATCGTTCTTTTTAGAGTTCTTAACACGATCCCAACCAACCCAATGCAACTTTCGCTTTTCCTCATTTCCTCCCCAAAGAAATTTTCTAATAAACGCTTCCAACTCTTGAACCACTTTAACCGAAGCTTTAAAAATGGAAAAATAATACGTAGGAAGGCTCTCTAGGACGGATCTAATAAGTGTAACCCTTTCCACCGATTGATAGAACACGTGACTTCCATTTAGAAAGTCTATTTCGCACAACCTCCTTCACCAGATCCCAATTTGAAATCCGGTTCATATTAGTCCCTACCTTCACACCTAAGTAAACAAAAGGGATCTCTCCAACTTTACAATTGAATTGAAGCGCCTTCTCAATAACCACGTCTTGCGAAACACCACACCAAACATACACGATTTATGCACATTAATCTTTAACCTCAAGCAAATGTTAAACACCCTCAAAGTTCTCATATAATTTTTGAGATTGTCTTCCTTCCACTCACCCAACACCATCGCATCATCCACATACAATAGATTAGATAATTTCGGTCCCCCATTAGGAAGACTAATGCCCTAAAAAACTCCAATATCTCTGGCTTTACTAAATAAACTCGAAAGGCCTTCCATGACTAACACGAATAAGAATGGTGAAAGAGGATCCCCTTGACGAATTCCTTTAGAACATTGGAACTCAAACGTAGTGGATCCATTCAGAAGAATCGAGAAGCGAGCCGACGATAAAATGCCATATATCCAAGAACACCATTTATTCGGGAAGCCTATCTATCCCATGATGTCCATTAAAAAACTCCCAATGAACATTATCATACGCCTTTTCAAAATCAATCTTGAAAAGGAAGAGCCTTTTCCCCATAACCCGGGCCTAAGATAATATCTTGTTTATAATAAGAGGACCATCGAGGATATATCTTCCGCTAATAAACGCCGATTGAGTTTCTGAAATTAAGTCACTCATAATCAAACGCAACCTGTTCGCCAACAATTTAGAGATTACCTTACTAATCACTCCAATTAAATTGATAGGCCTGTAATCTCCCAATCCCGTAGGGTATTTTATTTTCGGAACCAAGGTTATAAACAAAGATCCAACACCTTTATTAATAATACCATGATTCCAAAAATGTTTAACCACCTCCATGAAATCGCTAGCAAGTAGATTCCAATATTTTTTATGAATTTAAAATTCAGACCATTGGGACCAGGCGCCTTGTCATCACCGCAAGAGAAGACTGCATTCTTGACCTCATCCAATGAAAATTGACCCACCAAGCTATCGGCATTAGATGAAGAAAGGCGCTTCAAATTATCACATCGGAGCCTCGGCCTAAACTCCATCTCCTCCTTGAATTTTGAACTAAAAAAACCAAAAACCATTTTCTTGATTTGCACAGGAGCCGTGACCCAAACCCCCTCTTTCGAAAGACCCGAAATCGAGTTTGCTAATCGCCTCTTATTATTGCACCCGTGAAAAAAACTCGTGTTGGCATCACCGAACTTTGCCCAATTGTTTCTCGCTTTTTGTTTTAAGTTATTGAAATTGATCTCGTCTATTTCATACAAACGACTCTTGATCTCTTGTAACACCATAATTCCGGCTCCAATAAGTCTCGACCTAAACTAATGTTATCTAACTCGTTCATCTCCTTCAAGATATCCAAATACTCATCATTTTCAGCCTTAAACTTTTCATTCTTCTACCTACTGAAATGATTTATGAAGAACTTTATTTGCCACACTTTAAGGCCAAGAAGTGACCCTGAGTTCAAACCGTTACAAGAATAATGAATAAAGTTTATAGGATGGCAGGGTTTGATCCCCGTTGTCCTTTATGTCCTTCTGTGAAGATGAGGCTAAAATTCTTTGGAATTCTGGGAGGCCCTATCGATTCCTACTTTAAATCGCCTTGCCGTAAATGAGCCTTATTAAAACACGGGTCATGATCTAACCGTTAAAAAATAGGTTTACTTAAACAAGAATTTACTAAACTATGTGTATTTTATTTCTTTATGTTTATTCAAAATTAGTGGTGTTAGTCACGCTTCGCTAACGAGATTTTGCTTGGTATCGGTTTGATTCGGTACGGTACAATACACACACTTGGTATAGCAACTGAAAGAAATACGTCTAAGAGTAAATCGACACGTATTTTATATCGATTGCAGAACCATAAAAGGGAATACCAGTACCAATGTCGTTGGACCGATATCTTTACCTTGATGACTCTCGCTATATCTTATGGTACCCAAAAAGTTATCTATTGTGAGTGCAACTCCACTTTCAACGAATATAAGTCGTCACGTCTAGAAAACCATAAAAAACGAATATAGTGCTGGTTTTGATGTTGTTCAAACGAAAGTTCGGTTTCTCACGGTAAAGAAAACAAATCACGTCGTAGATAACAATCACGTCGCAATAGCATACTCAGAATTTTATAATATATCGAATCTTAAAAGTTATAAGCGAAGACAAAATGTTCTCAAAAGTAATTGAAACAATAAAATATTGTATTAATCAAACTAGTGGTACTCAACCTGTCAAAATAGTGGGCACAAATTAACTTTTATTATGAAAATACTAACAGAGTACACAAATCTCTGACAATAGGGCTGTAAATGAACCAAACGAACACGAATAAGGCTTTGTTCGTGTTTGTTTGTTAAGAAATTCAGTTGTTTGCGAACTGTTCATGAACACGGGTCTTGAACACAAATAAACAAAAACAAACATTTAATATGCAACTAACTAAAAAACATTGTTAATATTAACCGTTAGACAAAGTACATCCACTAAACAATAAGTCAAATTGTATTAACTTAGACATAATTTACTTAGGCATGAATACATGATATTCCTAATTCAAAAGTTCATAATTATCCTAAGTTTTAACTAGTGATTGAACATAAACAAACATACACGAACGGATATAAACAAACGAACGTAAACAAACACATTGCCGAACGTTCACGAACGCCATCGAACGAACGAGACATTTGTTCGTGTTTGTTTGTTTGTTTAGTTAATCGAATGGAATTTTTTGTTTGTGTTCGTTCATTTATTAAACAAACGGACACAAACGAACTTCCTGTCAAACAGTTTAAGAGCTGTTCACCGAACGTTTGGTTTGTTTACAGCCCTATCTGACAAGATTAAAATACAATATAAAACCTCACTACAACTCTCAAAAATCTCTCAAAGATTATCACAATGATAACCAGACACTAAACAGAAGAGATGCACAAGCTACCAGATCAAGACGATCTAATAACCTCAAACCCTAGAAATACTGTGAGTGTACGAGAGACTAATACCAGAGAGCAAAAAAGAAAATGAGATCAAAAGTGATAAAGGGACGAATAGAGCAGCTATATATAGCTGCACATTTGTGTTTCTCCACAAAGATCAACGGCCAGCAATGAACTAATCCAAAGGCTGAGAATAAATGTGTTTTCTCACACGGATCACCACATCAGTACCAAAAGACTGATATAAAAACGAATTGGGCCGGCCCAAACACAAACAAGACAATATGGACTCCTGAATACATGAACTCCGGATCACAGCAACTAGCCCAGCAACAAGCCCACATCATAATCTTTTAAAACACAATAAAATGTTATATGGACCTACAAGAAAACCTTATGCAAAATATTCAAATACCAAAAATATTCAAAAATAATCCTTTTGTTATTATAATTGACTAGGGAAACATACCTTTCAACACCCCCGCACAATTTAATAACCAAAAGGATTATATAAATTTAAACCTTTGCACAATTCATCATGCTGACCAACACCAAGACCCTTGGTCATTATGTCAGCCAATTGCTTTTCAGAAGAAATCTTAACTGTTTTGATAACACCTTTTGACACAAGTTCTCTCAAGAAAAACAAGTCAAGTTCAAAATGTTTTGTATTATAAAAAAACACAGGGTTTGCAGCAATAGAAATTGCAGCACTATTATCACAAAAAAGACTGATAGGAACATCAACCTGAATGTTAAGTTCTGATAGTAGGTTAATAAGCCACAAAACCTCACATGCAGTGGTACACATGGCCCTGTATTCTGCCTCAGCAGGTGACCTAGCAATTGTAGACTGTTTTTTAATTTTCCAGAACACTAGACAGTTGCCCAGAAATATACAAAAACTAGTCACTGACTTTCTTGTGTTAGTGCACTTAGCCCAATCTGAGTCAAAGTAGGCTATAAGATTAAAACTTGAACTTTTAGAAAAAACAAATGCCTTTTCCTGGATCCAATTTTAGATATCTTAACAATCTTAAAGCAATTTTCAAATGTCCTTCAGTTGGTTTATGCATGTGCGGATTTAAGTAATGCACAACATAAGAAATGTCAGGTCTAGTATGGGACAAGTAAATTAAATTTCCTACCAACTGTTGATATCTAGTGATGGACTCAAGACATTTAGAATTATAATTGCAAATATTGATTAAAACATGATTTGGCTCCAAAGGACTGTTAACAGGTTTGTACCCAAGCATGCCATACTCAGTTAACAAATCAAGGCAGTACTTTCTTTGTGAAAGACATAAATTGTTTTCACTAGAAATAACCTCTAAACCAAGAAAGTACTTTAGTTCTCCTAAGTCCTTTATCATAAATTTTTCTTTTAGACAAGTTTTAATCTTATCAATTTCACTAACACAATTTCTAGTTTGCACAATGTCATCCACATAGACAAGTAAAAAAACAGTAACATCACAAGAAAACTTAACAAAAAGAGAATAATCACACTTACTTTGGGTAAAACCCAAATCACATAAGACTCTAACCAATTTCTCATTCCACATTCTAGGAGCTTGTTTCAAGCCATAAAGAGACTTATTTAATTTTCAAACCCTAGACTCATTACTAGAATAATAGCCTCCAGGAAGAGACGTGAAAACATCTTCATGTAAGTCACCATATAGAAATGCATTATTGATGTCAAGTTGATATAACTTCCAATTATTTTGAACAGCAACAGACATCACACATTTAACAGTGACAAACTTAACAACAGGAGAAAAGGCTTCCTCATAATCTATACCTTCCTTTTGGCTATATCCCTTAGCAAGTAATCTAGCCTTAAACCTCTCTATTTACCCCATTAGATTTATATTTGATTTTGTATACCCATTTATACCCAACAACACTTCTGCCTTTAGGCAATTCAACCAAAGTCCAAGTGTTGTTTCTATTAAGTGCCTCAGTCTCATCATTCATAGCACTAATCCAATTGGGATCAAGAGAAGCTTCCCTAAAATTTCTAGGTTCTATACTTTTATTGAGAACACTAGCAAAAACCTTACTGTCAACAGACAATTTAGCATAATTAACCACCCTTTCAATACCATACTTGACTTTTCCTTCAACAATGAAATCATCAAGCCTTTTTGGTAAAGGTGGTTTCCATATGGCTCCTTCTAACGGTTAGAATATTAGATTCATTACCCTAAGATGTTGAATTATTTTCATTTTCTAAAGATACATGCTCAGCCCTGTCAGTTCCTCTTATGTCATCAAAAACCTGTGAATTGGACGGTTCACTTGGATTCTGTTGACTAGGGGAACACTGCTAAGACCCAAGAATATCAGAATCAGTAATACTTGTACCCTTTCCTCATCATCAGGTGCTTTAGGACTCTCAGGTATCTTATTGTCAAAGTAATTAACGAAATTTAATGAATCTAAATCAGTTACATTGTTGTCATTAATCTTTTCAAAAACTTGTTTATCTTTAAAAGGAAATATAGTTTCATATAATTTAACATCTCTGGAATAAAAAAACAGTTTTTGAATCCAAACTATACACTTTATAACCTTTCTTTTCATTGGAATGCCTAATGAAAACACATTTCTCAGCTTTTTCACATAACTTGTTAGATTCATTTAATACAATTGAAAAACAAAGACACCAAAAAACCTTTAAATGATCTAGGAAGGGTTCAAAACCATAGATAAACTCATAGGGAGTTCTACCATTCAGTACAGATGAAGGAGTCTTATTAATCAAGTAGGAAGCAGTTAATACACACTCAGGCCAAAACTTCACTGGCAAATTACTTTGAAACAAAAGAGACCTAGTAACATTTAATAAATGTCTATGCTTTCTCTCAGCAATACCATTTTGCTGAGGAGTATAAGCACATGAGGTCTGATGAAGAATAACCAAGGACTTGCAATAGCTAATCATTTGATTATTAACAAACTCTGTTTCATTATCACTTCTAAAGATTTTAACAGTTTTATTAAACTGAGTTTTTAGAATATTAACAAAGTCTTGAATATCCTCAAACACCCCACTCTTTTGTTTCATCAGACAAGTCCATACAGCCCTTGAGTAGTCATCAACAATAGTAAGGAAGTTTTTAAAGTCTTCCTTACTTGCAATCCTATAAGGACCCCAGACATCAAGATGAACTAAATCACCAAGACTAGAAGATTTATGATCACTTAAGGGAAAAGGTTCCCTATGCTGTTTAGCTTTGTGACAAACATCACAAGGTAAATCAGGATCATGAACAAGTTTATTCCCTATGATAGGTTCTAGACTTTTTATAACAATATCAGTAGGATGTCCTAGTCTAGCATTCCATTAATCATACTGTTTTGAACTAATACCTACCTTATTGCTAATAAAAGAACCACCACTGAAATACAACCCTTCAAGTTGACTACTAGTCACCAGGGTTTTCCTTGTTGACAAATCCTGAATATAACAATTAGACTCATCAAAACCAACAAACAAATGATTGTCCTTAACAAGTTTGTGCACAAAAATAAGATTCACACAATTCTCAGGAACAACAAATACATCATGCAAAACAACTCCATTTTCAAGTTTTAAAGTTCCTAATTTGGTAACTAAAGCATTAGTACCATTAGGATGTTTAACCTGAATGTTAAGATCAGAAACATCTATGAAATTAGATAAGAGATGCTCGCTAATGACCATATGTTGATTTGCACCAGAGTCTATAATCCAACCCATCCTTATTTTCTTCCCATTAACATTAAAGCAAAAAAAATAGGTTTGATATTCACATCATCACATATGGGAACAGTTTTATCATCACAGATGGAAGGAAACATGTTATTCACATTAGCACCGAATGGAGAAAACAGACCCTGTAACATTATGACTCTGAGGAGCATCAGTTTTCCTTTCAGATATCAGACTTAACAACTTAGATATTTGATCACTAGACAAAGAAGGAATCTGAGCATCAGTAGTATCAAAAATAGAATTATTAGCAACTACTTTGCCTTTGCCCAAGGAGGATTACCAATTAATTCAAGACATTTTTCAATTGAATGTCCATTCTTGTTGCAATGAGTACATTTAAGACCTTGATTAGAAGTTTTGTTACTCTTCTTGTTAAAATCTACAGGTTGATTAGTTTTTGCAAAAAAAAAAAAAAAAAAAAAAAAAAAAACAGTATTCTGAGCCTTTTTAGAAGTGTTAATAGAATTTCTATTGAACTCCTCCCAAGAAATAATAGAAAAGGCCTCTTTAATAGAAGGTAACACATCCTTAATCAATAAAGTGGTCCTAACACTTTGGTACACACTATCAAGACCGATAATGAATTGAATCAAATTAATCATATTATTGAAACTATTAAACTCTCTAGATGCATCACAAGTACAAGCAGGTAATTGCACAATTTGATCCAATTGTTTCCACATAATATTCAATTTATGGTAGTACTCAGAAACAAGCATGCCATTTTGACTAAACTGAATTATCTTTTGATATAAATTAAACACAACAGAACCATCAACTTTGTCATAGGTTTCTTTCAGTTCAGACCAAACATCACTAGCAAGCCTAGAAAAAAACATGACCCATGTATAACTCCTCACTGATAGAATTTAGAATCCAAGTTAAGACAATAGAATTACATCTATCCCATTGTCTAGCAAGCACAACATCAGAAACAAAGTCAAACAACCCGAATAAGCAAATAACAAACAAGATTCAAGAACAGGATAGAGCCAACAAACAAATCAACCAAGATCAAATCAGACCAACAAGGGCGAAGCCTCGTGGGTGATCCAGATAGTCGGTTCGTCACTCAAAAGGTGCCAACCCAGGTCCTCACGAGGGAGCCACCTAATAATCTAGACTCAACCTTAAAGCTAATCACGGGACTCAAGCCCTGAACAACGACTCCTTAGGACAACCCTAAAAGAATAAGAAAAATCTCACCAAATAACCCAAGTTAGGGTTTCTCCACAACTCGTAATCTGTAACCTTCACTTAGGGTTATGAATCAGAGAGCAAGAAAATAGCAGATCCAAGTCAATAATAGGAGATCCAACTAGATCCAAGCCTTGAACCTCAAGAACAATGAAACAACAGCGGAAATCAACCAGAATCAAGAGCCTAAGGCTCTGATACCATGTCAAAATACTTGGCACAGATTAACTTTTATTACCAAAATATTAACAGAGTACACAAATCTCTGACAATATAAAACCTCACTAGAACTCTAAAAAATCTCATAAAGATTATCACAATGATAACAAGACACTAAACAGAAGAGATGCACAAGCTATCAGATCAAGACGATCTAATAACCACAAACCCTAGAAATACTGTGAGTGTATGAGAGAATAATAACAGAAAGCAAAAGAGAAAATGAGATCAAAAGTGATAAAGGGACGAATAGAGCAGCTATATATAGCTGCACATTTGTGTTTCTCCACATAGATCAACGACCAGCAATGAACCAATCCAAAGGCTGAGAATAAATGTGTTTTCTCACACGGATCACCACATCAGTACCAAAAGACTAATATAAAAATGAACTGGGCCGGCCCAAACACAAACAAGACAATATGGACTCCTGAATACATGAACTCTAGATCACAGCAACTAGCCCAACAACAAGCCCACATCATAATCTTTATAACACAAAAATTCCAATCTTCATTCGCCCCTTCGATGGGTCGAATGTGGAATTTTTCTTACATTCGAGCTTTTTAATTTGGTCGAATGTGAGTGTTCCAGTGTATTTTGTACATTCGAACCCTATGTCTACTTTCGAGCCTTTCAGTAGGGTCGAATGTAGAAATAGTTTCACATTCGCCCTTACAAAACGATCGAATGTGGAAGTCTATATATACCTTCTGCACATTCGAACCTCCCATTCAAATTTTTTTCAAAAATCAGATATAACCAACCCTTGTTGCTCGTAATTTCTAGACCTTATCATTGTGATCCTTGTTTGATTATGATCATTTTTATACCAAATATACATGTAATCATCAACAAATGAAGGCAGAATGAGTGATTTTAACTTCGAACCCTACACTGAACTGTTTGATCAATTACAGTGTGTTATTGACATAATTGATGATTAGGATTTAGTTGTTGATTGTTTTAGGGGGAGAATATAACAAAATCTAGGATTAAAACATAACATATTGCATAATTGATTGTTTAAAATGAATGAACCCTAGATTTTGGTAAAAACAATCTAAAACTAAATAATTGAATCAATTGAATGTTAAAAAGGCTTAATCGGTCATGTTAGATGATAAACAAATGAAAATCCAATGTTAAGATGGTCTGATTTGAATTCTGAATTTTGGTCATATGAACAGTTAGGTTCGACCACTCAAGAAAAGTCGAATGTGGCTTTTCTGGTCGAAGGTGACATGTTCATAGGGTCGAATTTGGATTTAAGGTCGAATGTACATTTTTTAATATATTTTTTCACAATCGAACCTTATCCTTCACATTCGAACCTTGTAAATTCTTCATTCAAACCCCCGATGGGTCGAATGTGGACTTTCAAAAATCAAATTTCAATTTTGCAAATTTTGTCCGTTTTTAATGAATTTTCATGTTTCGTTTTTGCGGAATTCCAAATGGCAGAACCTCAAAACACAGATATACCAACTGGATCTTCTGGAAAAGCCGCTAGAAAGAAACCAGAAGAAAAAAAGCTATTTGAAGAAGCTCACAATTGTTGTGCTTTTCTTAGCGAGGTCAAGAAACACACAGAATTCACTGGCATCGTAGAGTTTTTAAAGCGAAGCAGAGTCGTTGATGCAATAGCTACACCAACTATTATCTATAAAGATCATCAAGTGGACTTCTGGAAGAATGCGAAGATGGACTATTGGGAAAATCAGACAGCTATTGTAAGCAACATTCAGGGACAGCTTGCAATAGTTACTAAGAGTGATATTCGGAAAGCCTTGAGACTGAAGGATGAGCCAACAGATCCTAGAAGTTTGTCATGGATTGAGTAGAGAAAATTCTTTCTACGCATGAAGTATAACGGACCTATCACAAATGGAGCTTTACATAAAGGAAAACTGTGCCCGCAGTTTAAATATCTAGCTCATGTGATGTTACACGTTTTTGGATCCGTTAGTGGTGGTTATGACGTGATGAGGAAGAGCATCAGTTCGTTAATGGTTGCTCTAGTACTGAACAAGCCGTTTAATGTATCTGGGATGATATTGGATCACATGCTTGAACCACTGAAAGGTTTGAAGCACAAAAAGTTTTTTTTATATCCTAGATTTCTACAGATGATATTTGATCAGAAGTACAAGAAGCTAAGAAAAGATCCTACACAGATTCTAGTTCAAGATCATATGAGTCTGAACACTTTGATCAGAATGAAAGGATACAAAGGGGTTCCTGAGAATGAAAGACCACCTCACAAGAATCTGTTCGGGCATTTGATTAATCCAGATTATAAGGATCCAGGTGTGGATAAGGTTAGAAATGCAAACAGTGAATCAGATAATGATGATCCTTTGTTTCACGTTGATCCAGAAGCAAAGAGGAAGAGAGAAGTGGTGAATGTTGGTGCAAAGAGTGGCAATGGGAAAGGTAAAGAAAAAGAGGTCGAGGATGAACAACCAAAGAAAACATCAAGGAGAAAGAAAAGCGTAGCGAGAAAGGGAACTATGCTTGTTGATGAAGAGTCTGCCGATTCTGAGGAGACTCTAGAAGATGAAAAATGGGATTCAAGTGAAGATACTGTAAAACAAACCACGCCCAAGGCCACTGTGGCTGGTGAGTCTGAAAGTCTCAACAAAACTTTATAAGAGCAGAGAATGAAGAGTCAGATTGCAATGGACGATATAGATCTGAGTCTTGGAATTGATGAACAAGATTTCAGTGGATTTCCGATGGTAGGTGATAAACAGAAGAAGCCCAAATACAAAACCATGTCTAAGAAAGATGATAAAGATAATCCAAAGAAGAGACGGGCGAAAGAAGTTGAAATCTTACTTGCATGAAAGAAAGTTCCTGAAGTTTCAAGTTCAAAATCTGCTACACCCGTGACATCCCCAAATGCAAAGAAGCAGAAGAAATCTGCAGCTGAAAAGATAGTTGATCCTAAAGCAGATTTTGATGCTGCTATGGAAAGAGTCTTGAATAAGTTCAAGAAAAAGACTCTGTTGCTGAGGCTTCAACACCATAGGTTACTATATCAAGTGATGTTATGAATGCAGTTAACCAGAAGCTTGCAGATATGATGAAAATTATTAACCAGGAACAGCAAGAAATTGAACAGTTGAGAAAGAACGATAAAAAGATGTTGGATATTGTTGAATCTTCACATGAGAGTCAAGAAGAATTGGAAGCGAAGATCAAACTACTTCAGGATGAAAATCAGAAGTTGTTAACTCATGAATAGAGAAATACAAGAAGATACATCGCTTTGAGACTCAAGAACAAACAAGTGAAGAAAGATAATAAGAGTTTAAGGAAATATTGACAATCTTTATGAAAAAGCTCCTTGGTTAAAAGAAGGAGAGGAAGATAAAGAACATGAAGAAGAATTTGTTGATTTTGAACCGTCTGAATCAGAAGAAGAAGAAGAAGATGATGATGAGGAATTAGAACAGAATGCCGGTGATGCTCCTGAGAAGAAGGATGATGATGATAAAGATGGTTCTGGAGATGATTCTGGAGATAACAGTTCTGCAGATGATGATGATGATGACGATGTTGATGATACAGATAAGTATAAGTGTGAAAAAAGAGATTCTAGTAAAGATGCAGGAGAATCGAATTCGAAAGCTCCTGGTGGTAACACTGATGATGATAATATTTTCTGGAATGAAAAGATTAGATCTTTATTAGATGAAGACAAGAAGTTATATTGTCAGATGCTGACTAAGAAAGCCTGGACGATTGAGTTAACAGGAAAGTTTCTAGAAATATTTGAGTCGGACGATATGAGATTTGAGCTTGAGTACAATGATCCTGATCTTGAAGATGGTGAAGTTTCTGCAGCAATATCAAAAGAGATACTTGAAGGATTGGCGAGACAAGTCGGTAAATCTCTTGAAGAGTTGATGAGTGAAAATCAGATTCCTAATATGTAACGACCCTGCCTGACGTGGCCGGATCGTCGGGTCGGGTTATCGGAGTTACGCAGCGGAATCCAGGGTAATAACAGTCTTTAGTCTTCCAGGATCCACGTCATCATATCTGTTGGGTTACCTGAACACATGTCAAAAATAGTTTCTGTCAACATAAAGTTGGTGAGGTCGTGTATTTTATAAAGTGAATGGCCAGTTCGTTTATTTATATTTCTTTTATAACAATCTTTTATAAATATGCTTTACAATTCTAATTCTGGAGGGGAAAATATATTCTATTATATCAATTCGATTATACGTCTATTATTCCGATTATATTCTATTGGTTGCCATTCCTATCTATGGTATCACTCTGCTTGTGATAAATATAATTATTTCTACCCTTTACTCGGGTAAAACTGGTTCTTGCCCTCTAGTTGGACAAGTGTAACACCCCAACCGATGGCGGAATCATCGAGGTGCCACGTAGTGACGATTGTTCAAAAGCTCATGGTACTAAAATGTAAATATTATTGAATAATCCAAAATTGTCTTACATGGAAATGGGAATTACAAAGTCTTAAATGAAATGTAATTAACGAAATAACTGATTAAAATAATGCACTAAGTATCTCTTGTTAAAGCACTAGATCAAACTGCACCTGAAACATGTACAAAATAGATTTGGTCAACATATGAAATGTTGGTGAGCATTCCTAGATTTAATATATATAGTAGGTTAAAAAGTTATACAATTCAAGTGCAAGCTACAGTGCAAATATGTAAACCATGTATCAAACAAATGAGCGAAATCAACCCTGTGACTGTATAATGTACTGTATGAACTGTAGTGTACTCAACCAATAAATGGATGATAACTTAACACTGGCCACGGATTCTCCGATGAAAAAGGGGGAGAATCAATCTAGGCGGGTTGTCAATCCAAATAGCGCTATCCAATGTTAAGGTCGGCTTGTACCACGTTAATGATTTCACTAAGTACAAATGTAATCCACATGTATTGTCTAAGCATAAAGCACGTTGTAAGCAATGCACATAGTACTAGAATTGTATTGTAAAAATGTATTCTTGTATTTGAAATTGTAATAATGTACATGTAACACCCCAAAAATGTATAAAAGCAAAAAGGGGATAGGAAATACTCACTGTTCCCGTAGTAACTTGGAATTGGACTGGACAACGAATTATGAATTTGAGATTTCTCCCAAATGATTAACCTAAAGTAATTGATAATGTGTGAGTGAAATAACTCTAGGATACATGTATATCTAGGGCTTCGAATTGGGGATTACGTTTATTTGTGTTAATAAACAAATTGTTTATTAATTATGAGAAATTTAATAAATAAATAAATAAAAGTCTTTTAATGAAATTTGAATTTAGAATATACACAATAAAGTGTTTGAAGTATAGAAATAATTTTTATAAAATTATTTCATTTAATATCTATTTATTTATAAATAGTCAATATTTAACTTTAATATTTAAAAATACTAAAATTAAAGAATTCTTATTTTAAAAATCATATTTCTGTTCTAAATGATTAAAAATAATTTGTATAAAATTTTGGTGCAAAAATGATGAAAATTGGATTTATTATGATTTAATTATGATTAAATCTAACAAAAATTGATTAAAAAATATAAAATAAATGATTTTACTAAATTAAAAATTATTTCAGTAAAGTTTAACTTTAAATAAAGTTAGGATAAATTTTGGAGAAATTAATAAAATTGTTTTGATATATAAATGGATTTTTATAAATATAATAATATAAAAATGATTTAATTAATACAAATATTAAATAAATGAATTTCTGAAAAATAAAAATTATAAATGAAACTTTTATATCAGATTAAACAAATGAAATTTTTTTAGAATTTATAAAATAGTTTTGGTATTTTAAAAAGAATTTAAAAGATTAAAAGGTTTTTAATATATAAATATATGTAATTGTTTGTTTTTAAAAAGAAAAGAAAAGAAAAAGAACCAAAACCGGTCAGAGCCGGGACTCGAACCCGGGTGACCTCTGTTGTGGACCATGGTCACAACCACTTGGCCTAGGCCGGTGGTTGTGATGTTTCTTGTTTCAAAATAATATTATACACTACGCGAAATCAGGATTATCCCCAAAATGAGATTACGAACCCTAGAATTTTCAATCAGACGATCCAGGCAACATGAGCCCGATTAAATATGGGGCTTTTGTTGCTGGATTGCCGATAAACAAAACCCATAACAAAAGGAAGACTCACAGTGTGTAATCGTGTATAAACGTCGAGTCAAAGTAAAAAGTCAACCACGAACTCGTTAACAATAATCAGAGTTTGATAGAGAGAATTGGAGGTTAAGGGAGATGAGTGAGCGAGTTGTTAAGCTGTTCCAAGGCTCAATTTATAGTGGGGATCAATAGGTTAGGTTAATTGGTAAGTTGACCCTGATTTGAATGTATACGCGTATGATTTCAAAATTGGTCAACGATCCGATGTCAATTGACGTGTAGACAAGTTGTAATAGGCCGGTAATTGTATAAATTTGCCAATTATAGATCAATCAAGCATTGATCTTGATTGATTATTCAAACGCGTCCAAGCAGTTGACTTTCTAAGTCAAGTTGCAGGTTTTTTTTAAAATGCGTATAAGATTAATAAGCGTCCGGGTTTAATCAGATTGAAGACTCAGCTCAGTTGGTTAAGTGTGTTGAGTGTGTGGCTTTGGCGCGGGTTCGAACCCCGGCCAAAGCATAATTATATTTTTTTTTTTTTAAAACAGACCCAAGGAGATTGGGCCTTGGATGATGGGCCAGGCACTTGGGGTTTGGGCTTATGTAGACTAGTCTGGTGGGCCTTAATACATACATAATTATTATAATTATTATTATTATATATATATAAATAAAAAAAATATATATACGTATATATATAATGAAAAAAAAAAGTGACGGATGTCACAGCATCCCCTACTTTTAGAAACTTCGTCCCGAAGTTAATAGTAACATAGGATTATGGATGCTTGGGTAGAAATTAAAATAACTGCGGTTTGGAAAATTTGGGTTAAGGTACGACGTAATTTATAGGTAACAAAGCGAATTGTTTCGAATGATTTGGATAAGAGGTTTGATAGGTGTGAGTTAAGGATTAGGTTCGTCTTGAATAATAAAGAGAATAAGAATCGAGTAAATCATTAAGTTTCAAGCTTTAGGTATCCTAGAATAAATGCACAAGTTGATTGACTATAGAAAAGACCAAATGAACTATCAAGTAACTAGAGTTTGTTCCTGGTCCGACTTCCAGTCTCACTTTCAATGCATCATTAGTGTTTGTATACAGGGTGTACCGCAGCTAACCCACCACACCTTTGATACCTCGAAAACGTACTGGATGCCTACCAAAAACTCCAATAGAATTTCACACTACCCTAACGCACCTGTAAATTCATGATTACGTTCCGGACCGGAATCATCAATTTACCTTACATTAGGGTTTTGTGTCCTTCTATGATCCCACCGATTGTTGAGCAGGTTCGATAGCCTCCACCAGCCGTGGAGTAGGTTGTAGGGCCTCTCCCGACTGTTTGAAAGGCATAGTGACCCCTACCAATCGTTGAGTATGTTTGATAGCCTCCACCAGTCGTGGAGCAGGTTGTAGGGCCTCTCCCGACTGTTGAAAAAGACATGATGACCTCTATTAAGTGCAACAATTATTATTCACATAGATTGCAAATTGATAGCATGTTTATGCAAGCAAGTTTGTAAGTACTACAACCATTAAGTGTAAGTGTTATCATGAATAATTAAATGTTTACGAGTATCATGAATAATTAATGAATAGTCAAGTTAAAGGAAAAATCAAGTTTCATATAATAAGCAATGATGTTTTCTTAGAAAAGCTCTGTAAGATCAAGTATCAAGTCTAAACGTTTCAAATAAGTGTAAGTGTACGATTAAAATAAACGTAACCAATATGATAGATTACCAATTTGTGTTCGTACATAATAGTATGCAAGGAAATCTCTAGATGTTATATGCCTATGAGTATGTCATAATTGGGTACAAAATGATAATAAGATCAAGAAAATGAAAACACGAGTATCAAGAATAATTAAATGTCCAGTGAATAGTCAAATTAACAATGATGTTTTGGGAAAATCCTGTAGAATCAAGTATCAGGTTTTTAGTAGTTTGATTATCATGGGTAACTAGTTCATGTGTGAGAAGGTGAAGGATATGAATTTGAGAGGATGGTGAAAAATATTGAAGCAGAATCAAGGTTGTGAGCGATATTGAAAGTGAAGATAGTTGATAAAGGGTTTATTTTATAGTAAGGAGATTATATAGCAGTGTAAATTTTGGGGTTTGGATCAAAGGTTATAATCAAGTGTATAAGAAAACATGATTGTGGTGTATGCCAAATATTGTAAAAATTTGAACAAGTTGAAAAATGAGTGAGTGTTGATGAAGAATCTAGAGACTAGATATTATTCCAAAAATAAATAAATATTTTCAAAATTTGGTTTTGTACATAAGGCAAAAGTTGTTTAAATAGTACAAGCTAAGTAGGCTTTGTAATAGTTTAAAACATTATATAGAAAATCGTTTGTTACGTCAATAAATAATCAATTGAATTTAAGTTCGAGGAAAATATGTACTTTGTAAAGTTGCTAAGTAATACAACTAGTTTTAGAAATCTTTAGCTTGTGCTAAAGTATGAGGTTATAGTTTTTTTTTTTAAAATAATTAACATGTGGAGAAAAGAAATAATATGATTTGGGTAGGGTGTTGAATATTTAAAAAGTGGCTAAGAGGGTAAGGTGAAGTGTGATTGTGAAATCCATAGATGGTTATGAAAGTATGAACTTGTAAACAATATATGAAAATCATGATATATAGGATATTGTTTATGAAAGGAGAGAGTATTATTGTAAAACTTGCATAAATGCTTGGAGTGCCCTTGTCTAGCTGTAAAGCCCAACAAGAACGTTGACTTTTCAAAGGAATTGAACCCAATGGTGATCAAAGAAGACGTGCTTTAGCCTATAAGTGGACACTCACTCCAGGAATCCCCAGGTAAGCATAACAGGTCCGTAAATGGATTTATGCGCTATGCTTGCCTATGCCAGAAAACCCAGTGTACAGGCGTCCACCCTTCCAGATTGCACGTGTCCTTATCACACTCATTAAAGTTCAACAACTTTGAAGGAACAAAAGTAAGAGTAGGCATTATGCCTAAGAGTGTCTTCATGAAAGGTACTGTCCCTGTTCCATGATGATGTAGACTTTCCACTCCCTGTAGGACACCATCTCTATGCACCATGATGAAGGATGAAAAGAATGGAGAGAGAGAAAAAGGGAAAGATGAAAGAAGTAAAGTAGAGGGAAATGAGGGGTAGGGTAGTTTAGGAAATATAATGCATGCAAGTTAAAGTTCGGTTATAGTCTAGGCCATTTTATCTAATAACCTAGTTCCCTATAACCATGGCTCTGATACCAATCTGTAACACCCCAACCGATGGCGGAATCATCGAGGTGCCACGTAGTGACGATTGTTCAAAAGCTCATGGTACTAAAATGTAAATATTATTGAATAATCCAAAATTGTCTTACATGGAAATGGGAATTACAAAGTCTTAAATGAAATGTAATTAACGAAATAACTGATTAAAATAATGCACTAAGTATCTCTTGTTAAAGCACTAGATCAAACTGCACCTGAAACATGTACAAAATAGATTTGGTCAACATATGAAATGTTGGTGAGCATTCCTAGATTTAATATATATAGTAGGTTAAAAAGTTATACAATTCAAGTGCAAGCTACAGTGCAAATATGTAAACCATGTATCAAACAAATGAGCGAAATCAACCCTGTGACTGTATAATGTACTGTATGAACTGTAGTGTACTCAACCAATAAATGGATGATAACTTAACACTGGCCACGGATTCTCCGATGAAAAAGGGGGAGAATCAATCTAGGCGGGTTGTCAATCCAAATAGCGTTATCCAATGTTAAGGTCGGCTTGTACCACGTTAATGATTTCACTAAGTACAAATGTAATCCACATGTATTGTCTAAGCATAAAGCACGTTGTAAGCAATGCACATAGTACTAGAATTGTATTGTAAAAATGTATTCTTGTATTTGAAATTGTAATAATGTACATGTAACACCCCAAAAATGTATAAAAGCAAAAAGGGGATAGGAAATACTCACTGTTCCCGTAGTAACTTGGAATTGGACTGGACAACGAATTATGAATTTGAGATTTCTCCCAAATGATTAACCTAAAGTAATTGATAATGTGTGAGTGAAATAACTCTAGGATACATGTATATCTAGGGCTTCGAATTGGGGATTACGTTTATTTGTGTTAATAAACAAATTGTTTATTAATTATGAGAAATTTAATAAATAAATAAATAAAAGTCTTTTAATGAAATTTGAATTTAGAATATACACAATAAAGTGTTTGAAGTATAGAAATAATTTTTATAAAATTATTTCATTTAATATCTATTTATTTATAAATAGTCAATATTTAACTTTAATATTTAAAAATACTAAAATTAAAGAATTCTTATTTTAAAAATCATATTTCTGTTCTAAATGATTAAAAATAATTTGTATAAAATTTTGGTGCAAAAATGATGAAAATTGGATTTATTATGATTTAATTATGATTAAATCTAACAAAAATTGATTAAAAAATATAAAATAAATGATTTTACTGAATTAAAAATTATTTCAGTAAAGTTTAACTTTAAATAAAGTTAGGATAAATTTTGGAGAAATTAATAAAATTGTTTTGATATATAAATGGATTTTTATAAATATAATAATATAAAAATGATTTAATTAATACAAATATTAAATAAATGAATTTCTGAAAAATAAAAATTATAAATGAAACTTTTATATCAGATTAAACAAATGAAATTTTTTTAGAATTTATAAAATAGTTTTGGTATTTTAAAAAGAATTTAAAAGATTAAAAGGTTTTTAATATATAAATATATGTAATTGTTTGTTTTTAAAAAGAAAAGAAAAGAAAAAGAACCAAAACCGGTCAGAGCCGGGACTCGAACCCGGGTGACCTCTGTTGTGGACCATGGTCACAACCACTTGGCCTAGGCCGGTGGTTGTGATGTTTCTTGTTTCAAAATAATATTATACACTACGCGAAATCAGGATTATCCCCAAAATGAGATTACGAACCCTAGAATTTTCAATCAGACGATCCAGGCAACATGAGCCCGATTAAATATGGGGCTTTTGTTGCTGGATTGCCGATAAACAAAACCCATAACAAAAGGAAGACTCACAGTGTGTAATCGTGTATAAACGTCGAGTCAAAGTAAAAAGTCAACCACGAACTCGTTAACAATAATCAGAGTTTGATAGAGAGAATTGGAGGTTAAGGGAGATGAGTGAGCGAGTTGTTAAGCTGTTCCAAGGCTCAATTTATAGTGGGGATCAATAGGTTAGGTTAATTGGTAAGTTGACCCTGATTTGAATGTATACGCGTATGATTTCAAAATTGGTCAACGATCCGATGTCAATTGACGTGTAGACAAGTTGTAATAGGCCGGTAATTGTATAAATTTGCCAATTATAGATCAATCAAGCATTGATCTTGATTGATTATTCAAACGCGTCCAAGCAGTTGACTTTCTAAGTCAAGTTGCAGGTTTTTTTTAAAATGCGTATAAGATTAATAAGCGTCCGGGTTTAATCAGATTGAAGACTCAGCTCAGTTGGTTAAGTGTGTTGAGTGTGTGGCTTTGGCGCGGGTTCGAACCCCGGCCAAAGCATAATTATATTTATTTTTTTTTAAAACAGACCCAAGGAGATTGGGCCTTGGATGATGGGCCAGGCACTTGGGGTTTGGGCTTATGTAGACTAGTCTGGTGGGCCTTAATACATACATAATTATTATAATTATTATTATTATTATATATATATAAATAAAAAAATATATATATATGTATATATATAATGAAAAAAAAAAGTGACGGATGTCACAACAAGAAAGGAAATGGCGATACCGTCCAGTACTGTCCTTGTCGTTTCTATTACCCCCTTTATATAACTTTTATTATTAATCATTCTTTTATGTAAAGCATTATTATGTTTTCTTATAAGTGACATGTATTCCCCCGAAAACACTTAATAAAACAGTAAAAGTGGGGAGTTCACGATACTCACAGGTTTGTGTTATATCTTCAGCTAATCTTCTTATTACAATTATATTTCACATATATATTGATACGTGTTACGCGTGGGACTTGTTAGATTGTAATACTTAGGATATATATCATATATAAAATTTATATATATGGAATTCAGTATATATTAGATAGTCCTAAACTCGGGGTTTGGGCATCTAGGCAAAAAGAAATAAAGCTGGCCTTTACAGCTTGGCACGCGAACCTAAAGAACTCTAGACACGAACTTACCCGAGTCTAGTATATCGTTTTATATATCGAATGTTATATATATAAACATATATATTTTATATATGTTTATTATTCTCTTATTATTATTATCAAGTCCGTACGTTATTCGTATTATATATATATTCGTATAATTCTAATAATATTCCTCGTCTAGCTATTGGATCGGGTTCTATTCTGGGTGTTGACCGAGTCACTGAGTCGACTCGGCGACGACTCGTATTCTTCCAATTCAATGATCGGTACCTCGCAATCAATATAATCACCGTGTTAATAAATAGATTACAAGATCGTGACCAATCAACCAATAGGAAATAGTGACCGAATCTTACCGAATTATTATTGGAACATAATCGGGAGTTAATCCGGACATTTGGTTATGGATTATATTTCCACCTTATAACTCCAATATCCTGATTACAAAGAATAAATAGGATTAGAAACATATTATAACCGGACCAATATTAGAACACGAAAGGAAACCCAATCGGCCCCATAGATATCGAGTTCAAGACCACACATATAAGCTAATCGGGTAGGTTTATGGTGGATAACGAGATGGTTAGTGTTGATGCGTTTTTGCGACTAAGGATTGGATATACTATAATTAACATGTGTTAGTAGATGGCCGAAGGTATTTCAGAAGGGGCGAATGTAGATATGGATGGGCGAAGGTAATCAGAAAGGGGCGAAGGTAGAAATGATCTGGACGAAGGAAGAATGGACTAGCTCAGAAGAACACATTCGACCACTTGCAGTGGGCGAATGTGGAAAATGCTCACATTCGACCATCTGTAAGGGGCGAATGTGCAGTGCCTATATATAGTTTTTGAGTTTTTGATTATGAAAGAGAGTTGTCATTTGTGTCCAGGTTCAGATCAGGTTTAGGAGTGTTTTTGAGAGATTATCTGTGTGTTTCTAGATTAACATAAACAGTTGTAAATGCTTATTGATTGAAAGTTAATCTATGAAAATGATATTGAAAATGATCTTGATTGTGTCGTGATTTGTGTTTTATCAATTTGTTCAGATCTAGGGTTTCCGCACCTAGATTTGTGACTTGTATGATCATATAATCCTGTTTTAGATAAAATCCAACGCTCACAAAGTGGTATCAGAGCATAGAGGATCATACAACAACAAATTTGATAAGATCAGAACTGATTTGGACATGTTTTTGGCATAAAATCATCTGTTTTTACAAAAACTCTTAAAAACATAGTTTTTGATCGATTTAAAGGTGAATTTGTGGTCGAATTCAAGTTTTCCAAGACTTAAAGTTGTTCCAAATCAATTCCGAAACATAACCTGATTGAGATCATTCAAATCCATGAACTTTTGAAAATCTGAGATCAAAATAACCGTTTTTCAAACAATAACCGTTTTTCAAAAATGAGATCTGCTGATTTTGGGCGAACCTGGAACCTGGACTGAGTGTTGTGGGCGAACCTGACTAAAAGTGGGCGAACCTGAAGAAAAAGTGGTCGAACCTGAAAATTTGTCTAGAAATTTTTCACTTTCGGGTGGTAAATTCCACATTCGACCGTTTTTAGTTCGGGCGAAAGTGGAAAGTGTGTTTGTGTGATTTACATTCTGGTCATTTCCACCTTCGGTTGATACTGTTTGGACGAAAGTGAGATAGAAGGGACGAGAGTGAGATCATTTTGGACGAGAGTGAGAAATAGTGGACGAACCAAGGATAGTTTGGACGAAAGTACTATTTTTGGGCGAACCAAAGGATTTTTGCTGAAAATTTTTCTAAGTGTTGAGATTTTCAGATTGTGATCATGTGGCGTTTTCAGACTACTCAGGGATCAGCGACAACACAACCACAACAGCAGACAATGGACCCATGGACAGTGGCAGCGCAAAAGACGAACACACAATCCTCACAACCACATAACTACATGACAACAACGAGCACGATGCCTCAGAATGTAGCACATCCAGCGCTACAATCAGATTATTGGGGAGTAGCTGCAGCGGCGGTAAATACTCAAACCACTAATGCTATCTCTACCTTGATTAAGGATTTGTCTACAGGTAGTGGAACTCGGCCACCGAAGCTCATGGATATGCAAGAGTATAACCAGTGGCACACCATGTTCAAGATCCATCTGGAAGGCATGGGAGTTGAAGGAGCTGAGGCGTGGAGCATGATTGTGAAAGGATACACAGCACCGATTCTGGAGAATACCGGTGAGTTGATTCCTCTGGAGAGCTTGACTGAGGATGAAAAGAAGAAGTATGTGTTAGAGAAGAAGGCGTTCTCTCAACTGACACAGGCAATCACAAGTGACCTGTTGCATCAGTTTGGGACATGTACTACGTCAAAGCAGCTTTGGGATAAGCTGAAGAGGAAGCATGATGGTAACGAGAAGACCAGGAGTCTGAGAATGGAGGAATTAGTTAAAGAGTTTGATAATTTTTCTTTTATTAATAATGAAACTTTGAAAGAACTAACTCCGAGATACATGCATTTATTGTCTGAATTGTCTAGCTATGGTGTACAGATTCCAATGACTAAGCAGGTGGATAAGTTTGCAGATGCTTTACCACCACAGTGGGATCAGCATGTGGAGGTACTTAGAGAGAAGGATGCTTATCAATTCTGGACCATTTCAGAGTTTATTGAAAAGTTGGAGAACAAAGAGTTGGAGGATAGGAGGAAAGCTAGAAGGTCGCAGATTCCTCAGAATCCAAGTTTGTATTTTGGAGGCACTTCAGTTTCAGCTGGAAACTCGAGCTCTGGAAGCATTGCACCACATGTAGCATGTATTTCCAATGTCATGGATTCATCAAAACCAACCACCAACTACACACCACCACAATACAATTCCTACTCACAACCATCATACACACCACCACAATATACTTCCTACATTTCACCAATCTCTCCAATGCAACAAGCAAGTTTTTACACTGCGAACCAAACACAACAACCATCAAACCAAGTTACTCAACATAAACAACAACCAGTGGTTTTGGATACATCCAACTTGGGAAATGTGACTGTGGAGGTTGCTCAGCAACACATTGCATTAGTCTCAGCAATGGTTTCATCCTACAATGGATTGGTTGCTAGTCAGATTGGGAACAACAACTTGACCAACGAAGACTACGCACAGATCGATAAAGAAGAGATGGAACTCATTGACATTCAATGGGCTTTTGCGAGTATAATGAGGAGAGCAACAGAGTTCATAGAGAAAACTGGAAGGACTGACTTGGCAACTTCTCCCAATACAACCTATGGTTTCAATAAGGAGAAAGTTACATGTTTCAATTGTGGAGAAAAAGGACACTTCAAAAGGGAATGCACCCAGCCACCTAAACAAGGTAACCGAAACCCTTTCAATGCAAATTACCAGAACCGTCAACAAAACCAAGCTTCTTACCAAAATAACAACAACTACCAAAACCGAAACTTTAACAACCAAAACAGACAACCAAACACTCAAAACCAGATTCAAAACCAATCTCCTAATCACCCAAACCGAACAGTTGTACCTATCACTACACCTACTGAGACTCAACAGAATGCGAATCAGAACCAAGCTTTGGTAACTCAGCAGGATGAGAGGTTTGACTGGTCGGGTATGCAAATAGGAGTTGAAGAAGTAACTACTGGTGGGAATGTGGCATGTGTTGCCTATCAGGTTGATTTGGAAGAGTCGGTGGCAGTTGATGAGAAGAAAGAAACTGAGGAGAGTGAAAGTGATGATTCTGAGACAGAGATGGAAGTGGAGAGTGAACCTGTTAAGGTTGAGGCTGAGGAGAAGAGTTCTGGGATGGTGATTGATTCAGTTTCTGATGTTCCCGAAGAGTGTAAATCAGTTTATTCAGACTCTGAGAGCGAATCAGACACAGAGGGAAGTGTTGATTCTTTGGATGATGATATTGACCAGTTGCTGGCAGAAGCTGACTTTTTGATGACGAGGAAGTCGTGCATAGCTGATGATGCTTTCACCAAGATCGACTATTCCAAGTTTTTCACTGGAAAGGAAGCTCATTTTGCTTTGATGGCCATGACCGAACCGCCAAAACCTGTAAGTTCTGAATCTAGCACTGATGTTATGAGTGATAAATACTGTGGAACTTGTGATAGATTGACAGAGGAGAACAAACAACTCCGAATTTCACGTGATAGTGCTATTCAAAACTATCAATCTACTCGCAAGGAGTTAAATGCTTTTAACAAAGTATTAGATGGCTATAAAAAGGACATTTCTGACTTGAAAAATACTTTGTCATTGAAACAATTGGCCATAAATAACTATATCAATGAAATTGAAAACACCAAGTTGGAAATGGCCGCCATTAAATGCTTTGCTGAAAAAGTTAACAAGAAACTGGAAAGTTATAAGAATGTTGCTTATGTTGTGGATCATATCATTGATGATAACACCACCAACTACAAGTCTGTACCATCTCCGGTTCTTTTTGAGAATCATAACTATCATCAAGTTATACCGGAGAGTTCGGTGAAATCAGACTCATCATCAGATATGGAATCTAATACCTCGAGTATTGGTGATCCATATTCCGATGTGAGACCGATTTTGGGCTTGAACAATGAGGGTGTTTATGCTGAGAGTGATAGTTCAGACTCAGAAAATGATGATACTGGTAGTGATCAATCTGTTAATGAATGTGAGATTCCAAAAGAAAATCACATCATTACTACTGAACCAGTGTCACCATCTGATCATATTCATCCAATGGCAAAGGCTATTCATGATAAAAAGTCTGAAAAGGTTGATGTTAAGAAAACTAATGTTGTTAAGAATGAAGTCAAAAAGAATGAGCTGAATGAACCAAGTGACAAACCTGTAAAGGTGTTTTATCGGATGGAAGGATCCGATAAGATCATTGCTGATGAGGAATTTCCGATTAAAAACGTTAACTATTCTAAACTTGATAAAATCTGGCAAGAAAGCACAATATGGTTTCCAAAACATGAAAGAACCAATGAAATTCCACCAGAAATCTTAAAGAAACTGTTTTCAGAAGTTCCTCAAGAGCCAAAAATTCATGTCACTGAATTCATTCGACCAGATGATAAAGCAAATGGTTTTCATGAACCTTCTTATTCGAAAGGACCACTTCCTGAGAGTTTAAGAAATCAACAATATAATGATCAATTTCCTGTCAGATCATTTGCTTCACCAAATGCTCATTATGTGTTTGAGGAATATAGAAAATGCTTTAAATGTGGAGAACGCGGGCATTTACTTGCTCAGTGTCCATATGTAAGGCACAAGAGACATGAAGTTGAGTTTAAGAATTCCATGAAAAAGCCGATTGATCATTATATTCCACCGCATAGACGGAATGTTCCTCAACAACAACATTTTCATAATCAAAACAATTTTCAAATGAGGAACAACCGTCCATTTCATTATGATCAAAGGAATCGGATTGCAATGGAACAAACTTGGAGAAAACCAGTGGTGAACACAACAACTGATAGACAAAAGGTTCCACAAAAACCAATTGTCAAGTCAACTGTTGGACCTAAGTCTGTTAATTCAGATAAGGTTGCTAAGAACGTTACTTTTAGTAACAATGTTCAGAAACCTATTGAGAATCCAAAATCTCAAATTCGTATTCTCAAAAGGTCTGAACAATCTTGGACACCTAATGGTACTCCAGGAGCTTCTACTTCAAAGGTGAGTGATAAAAATGAATCTGTTTTGAAAAATCAGAAAACGATTGATTCAAAACAGAAAGTTGTTGAAAAAGTCAATGAGGATGTTTCTTTGAAAGCCAAAGTTCAAAGGCCCAAGACTCAGGCTTGGGTCCCCCGAAAGAACTAAATGTTTACTTTTTGTGTGCAGGGAGCTTCAGTTGGCCCTATTAGCAGTCTCTGGATTGTTGATAGTGGAGCTTCAGGCCACATGACGGGGGATTTGGTGTTGCTGTTCGATGTGAAGAATATTAATGGAGGATATGTTGCGTTTGCGGGTAATAAAGGAGGTTATATCACAATGGAAGGAAGCGTGAGTAACGGGATTGTGACTTTCGAGAGGATATCTTATGTCAAGCAGATAGACTATAATCTGTTGAGCGTCAGTCAAATATGCGACAAACAATTTTCTGTGCATTTTGATGACAAATCCTGCTATATACTTAAACCGGGTTTCAAGATTCCAAAGGAGTGGGTTATGTTGATGGCACCTCGAGTCAACAATCTTTACATTCTTGATATGTCCAAGGCGATGACACCACAGGGACAGATAACATGCTTTCTTTCCAAGGCGACCGAAAAAGAATCAATAATGTGGCACCGCAGAATGGGGCACATTCATCTGAGGAAAATGAATCAGTTAGTGAGAAATGGACTTGTCGATGGAGTTAACGTGAAACATTTCCATCTGAACGACAAGTGTGTGAGCTGCATGAAAGGAAAACAACACAGACAATCCCATAAAGTGAAGAAAGTTAACTCTGTTGAGATGCCGCTTGAGCGATTGCACATGGACCTTTTTGGACCGGTCAAGCGCAAAAGTCATCTTGGAGAGCTTTATTGTCTAGTCGTCACTGATGACTATTCACGATTTTCATGGGTGATGTGTTTGAAGAACAAAAGCGACACCTTTACCAACTTACAAGTTCTGTTCACTCGACTGGAGAATATCTACAATTTGAAGATCAAAAGGATCAGGAGTGACAACGGGACGGAGTTTAAAAATGCAAAGATGGATGAACTTTGTGAAAGCAAAGGGATACATCATGAATATTCAGCTCCGTATACCCCGCAACAGAACGGTGTTGCTGAAAGAAAGAATAGGACTCTGATTGAGGCTGCAAGAACAATGCTCGCTGACTCAAATCTTCCAGTAATGTTCTGGAATGAGGCGATTTATGCAGCAAACTATACATTAAATCGGGTTTTGACAGTGAAGAAGTTTGGAAAAACATCTTATGAGCTGTTACACCGACGAAAGCCCAATCTAGAGTATCTAGAACCATTTGGGGCGCCATGTACGATGTTGAATCCAAGCGAGAAGTTTAGTCCTAAAGCTGAAGAGGGATATTTTGTTGGATATGCAACCCCGCTCAAACGGGTATTCAACAAGAGAACTCGTCAAGTGGAGGATTGGGCAAACGTGGAAGTTCAACGATACACACAAAATTTGCAAGGCACGGGCCCTGATTGGATGTTTGATTACAAAGATTTCTTTGAATCATTCAACCTAGATAGCCTGGTTGAAGAAGCTGTTATAAGATTACTTTACGAGTGTGAAAACGCGGCAACTTCACCGTTGATGCGTCCAATCACCGTAAACCCCCCACCAGCTTCTAATGATACCAGTGCTCCTACACAAGAAGAAGAGTTGTTTCAAGAAGCTTCAACTTCATTAGACACTTCAGAATCTGAAGATGAACAATTTGAAGAAGCCGTTCTTGAAAATGCAGAAGACTTAGAAGAGCAAACTGTGAACCCAACTCCAAATCCAGATGTTGCTTCATCATCTAATACGGGTCATGATCAGGATGCTGTAGAGAATTTGACTGCTCAGACGGGAGTGATTGTACCTGTTAATCCGGAATCTCGGATTCATCGTATTCACCCGCTGGAGCAAGTAATCGGTGATCCTGGTAGTGGAGTGATGACCAGAGGGCAGCTTAAAAGTGTTAATTCGCCAGAGAGTTTTGGTGCTTTAGCATTGTATGCCAAAATTCAGAAAACTGGTAGCCAAAATGATTGGTCGTTTGCATGTTATGTGTCGCAGGTAGAGCCTAGGACATACAAAGACGCTTTGCAAGAAGATGCCTGGGTTGAGGCAATGCAGGAGGAGTTATTGCAATTCCAGAAATTGGGAGTCTGGACGCTCACAGATTTGCCGCCGGGAAGAAAGAAGATTGGCACTAAGTGGGTGTTTAAGTGCAAAAAGGATGATCGTGGAGTTATTGTACGGAACAAAGCCAGATTGGTTGTGCAGGGTTTCCATCAAATCGACGGAATTGATTACAACGAAATCTATGCACCAGTAGCACGAATGGAAGCTATTCGGATGTTCCTAGCGTTTGCTTCGTATAAGAAATTCAAAGTCTATCAAATGGACGTCAAGAGCGCATTTCTGTATGGTAAAGTCAAGGAGGAGGTTTATGTCGGGCAGCCACCAGGCTTTGAGGACCCAATCCACCGGGACAAGGTCTACGTGCTGAACAAAGCTTTATATGGTTTGCACCAGGCTCCAAGACAGTGGTACGAGGAGCTAAGTACATACCTCATCTCCAAAGGATTCAAGCGCGGCCTCGTCGATTGTACCCTCTTTACGAAGAAGACGGGAGATGATTTGCTTCTAGTACAGATCTACGTTGATGATATTATATTTGGTTCAACTAACGAAATCTTGTGCAGGGAATTTGAAACTGTTATGCAGGAGAAGTTCGAAATGAGCGCTATGGGGGAAATGCAGTTTTTCCTCGGCTTACAGGTGGATCAAAGACCCGACGGGATCTTCATTCACCAGACAAAATATGTTGCCGACATCTTGAGCCGATTCCAGATGGAGGACTCTAAGCCGATGGATACCCCGATTCAACCCAATCACGGGATTGGAGTGGACGCTAAGGGGGAGCTGACAGACCCATTTACATACAGAGCAATCATCGGATCTCTGATGTATTTGACAGCGTCTCGACCAGATATTATGTATGCAACGTGTCTCTGTGCTCGCTACCAATCGAAGCCGAAACAAAGTCATCTGACGGCGGTCAAGCGTATCCTTAGATATCTGAAGGGTTGTCCATCAAAAGGACTTTGGTACCCTAATGATGATGATTTTGATTTTATTGCTTTTAGTGATGCAGATTGGGGCGGCTGTGACAAAGACAGCAAATCAACAACAGCCGGTTGCCAGTTTTTAGGGAGCAGGTTAATTACCTGGCAATGCAAGAAACAGACTTCCGTCGCACTGTCTACATGTGAAGCCGAGTACATTTCAGCCTCGAGTTGCTGTTCGCAAGTGCTCTGGATCCAACAACAGATGGTCGATTACGGTTTGCAGTTTCTTAAAACCCCTATACACTGTGATAACGAATCCGCAATTGCTTTAACTAAAAATACTGAAAATCATTCTAAAGCTAAACATATCCGGATTAAATATCATTTTATCCGTGATTGTTATGCTAAGGAGTTGATTGACATGGTCAAAATCCATACTGACTACCAACGTGCAGATTTGTTTACAAAAGCTTTTGACAGATCCCGCTTTGAATATCTTTTGAAAGTAAACAATATAAAGGAAAAACAGGACTAATCGGCTCCTCGGTTTATCGCTTTTTCATTTTTAAGTTTTAGTTTTAAATTTTTGCTAATTGGGAATTTCTCTTTGCTAATTGGGAATTTCTCTTTACTATCATAATCCTCAAAGAAGTTGATGCTTTAGAGGGGGTTGTTTAATCCTCAAAGAAGTTGATGCTTTCAAGTGGATTGTTTCTTTCAAAATTTTTTTTGTGTTTTTCAGAAAAATTAAAAACCCAAAAATATGTTCTTTATTTTAGGGGGAGTCATTTTATTAGTAAAACCAAAAACATTGAAAAATTTTCAAAAATACCTAAAAATTAGAAAAACCCAAAATGATTTCCTGGATAAAAAGAGGAAATGATAGTACATCAGTGGGGATCTGACACAGGCTAAAGAATTGTATAGTTTTAAATGCGACGTATGTTGATTACGTGTGATATGCTGATAGGCTTCGTAGACTATATATTGCGTGCATTAGTGATACAAACATAACAAACTACGCGTTTGTGGATGAACACCTCATGGGCATATGGTCTTAGTACCGTAATTTCGTTTGATAGGGTGTTTGTACAAAACTCGGAGGTTTAGGGTCGTTATGTTATTAGTTGTCTGGGGATAGCCTATCTGATCTTCTGCTGTAAGTCATTACGGACCTAGATCAGACAGGGTGTCTTTATAAAAGAGCTTTATGCCAAAACCTAAAGTTACCGAATTGAGGAACTTTCCATGTTATATGATGATCAAAGATTATCTATAATATCGTATTGATCATTGATGCAAATCATGATTAATATTCGTCCTCAACCTGGTATGGTGTATATGTTACTTTGCTGCATTAATTTGCTGACCTGTATACCTCTATGCATTATATCTTGTACAATTACAGACGACGAAAGCATAATCACGCTTTACAATGAGTCTTTGTGCAAATTACTTCTTGATACGGGAGTATGTCGTGTGTGTGGGAACCACAATGTGTTAGTCTAATACATCTAATTCGTATCATTTTAAAGCATTGCGTAATTGTCTGCATGTGAGCTTATGTGGACAACAATATCAGCAATTGCCGTGTTACATATTGTTTCTAATGATAATAATTAAAATAGATCAACGCTGTGTTCAGATTTCTCAGAAAACTGATATGATCCTCTTACCGGAAATCACAAAATGTTTACTGTTTTCATTTACTTTAATGCATTTTACTTTGTCGCATTTTACTTTTATTGTCAAAAATCTACAAAATCCAAAAAGATTTTAGGTGTGTTTTAATCAAAATTTCAGAAAATCCAAAAGATTTGCATTTCTGCTTTATTTTTGATATCCGGGGATGCTAGATGGTCAATTTCTGAGATTTGATAACACCATCTGGACTTTGTGACATTCAAAATGTGAAAATTTAAGTTTTGGAAGTTTAACGGATTGAAAAATGTTGAACGGGATTCGAATTCGTGATTTGGCGAAATTTTCAGATTTTTCCATTTCACATTCGCCCCTTAATTGGGTCGAATGTGGAAAAATCATCACCTTCGACCATTGTGAAAACGGGCGAATGTGGTTATTTTCACTTCCGGGTGAAATTTCTACTTCCGGGTACCAAGTTTCACCTTCGTGTCTTTAATTAGGGGCGAAGGTGGACCAGCTTCACATTCGTGCCATTAAATTGGGGCGAATGTGCTCATTAGCCACATTCGTCCATCCGAACCGGTCGAACGTGGCACTCTATATAAACCTCTTTCACCTTCGATTCTTTTCATTCAAAATTTTTCAAAACTTTCATCAGTACAAGACCTTGTTGCTGTGATTTTCTGTGATTGTGCATATCATTCCTTATCTATTCCTGATCTGTTTGAGACTAATTTTGCAGGTATTGGACATGTTTACAGTCCTGAATCATCGGGTTTATACACCGGACCTAGGGTTTCTGTTCTAGTGATTTTTAAACTTGATTGATGTTTGTTTTTGATTGCCGATCAATTTTCATAGGTTTTAGGGGGAGAATATGGATGGAATTAGGATAAAAACATGTTTAGATGATATTTTTGATCGATTGAACACATAGAACCCTAATTCCACTTGAAAACCTATGTAAAATGATTAATTGACAAAATTGATTATAAACGAGTGTTAGTCGGCCTTTTTAGTATACATTAGAATCAATATTGCAGGTTAAATCTAAAAATGGCAAAATTTTAAATTTTGGGGATAAATTTTTCACATTCGGGTGTTTTAAAATGGGCGAAAGTGGAACGGGGTGGACGAATGTATAACAAAACGGACGAATGTGACTTTTTATCAAGATCATGTTCACTTTCGTCCATATATTTTCTCATTCGACCATTTTTACTCACATTCGACCACTTTAGAATGGGCGAATGTGCAAGTACATGTTGACCAGAATTTTACATTTTTGTCGTTTTTGTGTTTTGACGCGTTTTATTGATTTTCATGTGCAGATGGCTGAACAACCAGAGAATATTGAAACTCCAGCAGTGAATGTTGAGACTCCAGCTGAGATCACAGTTCAAGATCCAGTCCCAGTAGCAGAAACATCTACTCCGAGCAGTTGGCCTTTCGAACGATCGCACAACTGTTGCGCGTATCTTGGAGATGTTGAGAAGAACACGGAGTTTACTGGGATTATTGAATTTCTGAAGAGGAGCAGGATTGTACATGCTCTAGCCACACCAACCATCATTTACAAAGACATAATTGAAGACTTTTACCAGAACGCTAAGTATGATTACTGGGAGAATCAGACGATTATCAAGAGCAAGATTCAGGAGATAGATATGTTCTTGACTGAAGCCGACATTCGGGAAGCTTTACAGATTAAGTTCGAAGATAGAGAAGATCCCAGGGAATTGTCGTGGACTGAACAGAAGGCGTGCTTCTTAAGGATGAAATACAAAGGTCCAATCACTGACGGATCTATGTATAAAGGGAAGCTGGGAGTGCAGTACAAGTACTTTGCACATGTTCTGATTCATGTCTTTGGATGTGTTAGTGGTGGTTATGACGTGATGAGAAAGAGTTTGAGTTCATTAATGGTTGCGTTAACACTAAACAAACCATTTAATGTTTCTGGGATGATCCTTGACCACATGCTGGAGATGCTGAAGGGTATAAAGTTTAAGAAGTTCATGTTGTATCCAAGGTTTCTAATGATGATCTTTGATTACAAGTATCCAATGTTGAAAAAGGATCCGACTATGATCCTAGGTCAAGATCACATGAATATTAGAACCTTGATGAGGATGAAAGGATACAAAGGTGTAGCTGATAATGAGAAACCACCTAACAGGAGATTGTTTGGAGCTTTGGCTCGTCCGGATTACACTGATCCTGGCAAGAACAAAGCAAGACATGATGAGAGTGACTCAGATAATGATGATCCCTTAGTGTATGCTGATTCGAGCACTAAGCGGAAGCGTCAAGTAGTCAATCCTGGAGCCAAAGGGAAGGGCAAGGGAAAGGCTATTGATCAGGGAAGCACAAAGCAACAGGCTGCTAGAAAGAAATCGACGGCAAAGAAAGGATCGGGTTTGGTGGATGAAGAGTCTGTAGATTCAGAAGAGACTGAGGTTGATGAACAGTGGGATTCTGATGACGAGAACGTGAGGACCACCAAACGTAAGGCCACTATGGTTGGTGAGTCTGAATCCTTGAATCAGTCGATAGAAGAGTCTTAGAGAAGAAAGAAATCGGTTGAAGATGAAGATTTAGGTGTTGACCTAGCTGAGTTGAGTGTTGGAGAAACTGTAGTTGTGAATTTGCCTAAGAAAACAAAGAAACAAAAGACTATGGCAAAGAAATCAAGTGTGAAAGAACTGAGAGAGAAAGAATTGGCTCTGTTGTTGAAGGGAAAGAGATTACCTGATGCTGGTACACCATCCAAGTTATCCTCACCAGTTGCCAAGAAGCAGAAGAAAGGGAAAGAGGCAGAGACTTTACCAATCGATCAGTTCAATATCGATATGGATAAAGTGCTCGATATGTTTAGAAAGCCTCAAAAGGAGAAAGCTGTTGAAGTTGAGCCCTCCAGATCAAAGTCAAAGAAAATGACTGTTGATGATGATGTTATGAAACAGGTTAATAAGAAGATGGAGGACATGATGAAGATGTTGGTTGCTCAACAAGCTGAGATTACTAAGTTCAAGCAGAATGAGGAGAAGATGCTCCAGATTGTAGTTGCTTCAAAATCGAATCAGGATGAGATAAATGAAAAGATTCAGATGTTAGAAGCTAAGAATGAGAAGCTTGAGAGAAGATGTGATAGAAACAAGAACAAGATCAAACTGATTAAGGCTGACAACAAAGAACTTAAGAAGGAAAACAAACGCCTTAGTAGTTTGATTGATGAGCTTTATAACAGAGCACCCCAGTTGAAAGAGGGTGAAGAAGATGAAGAAGAAGATGATGAACAGAAAGTAGATTATGAGGAATCTGATTCTGAGAAAGAAGATGATGATGATAATGATGATGATGGATCGGATAATGATGATGATGATGACAACAATGATGATGATGATGACAACAATGATGATGATGATGATGCTGAAGGTACAGGGAAAAAGAAAGGTGATGAGTTTAGCAGTGGAAGTGATCATGATGGAGGAGATGATACTTCTAAGTTTAGTTATGAGAAGAGAACATCACAGAAGAAGAAAGATACTGGAGAATCGAGTTCCAAGAAGAAAGGAGAGAATGTAGATTCGGATGAAAGTATTTTCTGGAACGAGAAGGTGAGATCACTGTCTGATGATGCTAAACAGATATACAAGAATATGTTGGAAAAGAGAGAGTGGACCATTGAGTTCACAGGATGCTTCGCTGAAATATTCCAGATTGATGATTTGAGATATGAGTTGGAATATGAAGATCCAGATCTTGAAGAAGGGGAACTACCTGCATCTGTGGCGAAAGAAATTTTAGATGGTCTCGCACAGAGGGTAGGAAAGACGTTTGAGGAGTTTATGATGGATGAATCGATTCCTGATATTCCTGAAAAGGATATGGGAAGTCATTCAGATGATGTGCATACTCCAGAAAACAATGAAGTTGAAGTAGAAGACATTACTCATGAAGAGTTTCCCCAATATTTCAGAAAAGAAGATGAGAATGAAGTATTTCCTGACTTCACCGAGATACCAAACAAGTCAGCGAAACAGAAAGCAAAGAAAAGGAGCGAAGAGTTTGTTGAGAAGGTATTTGGAACTGAAAAGAAAGATTCTTCTAACCAGTCTGATGAGTTGAAGAATTATCTGAAGAAGTTGAAGGAAATGGATGAGAACCGACCTAAACCTGAAGCTCAAGGTAACTTTTATCGATTTCATAATGCCAAGTTCAAAGGCAGAGCTCTTGGGTGGACTTATCTAGGCAGACTGAAGTGTATTGCAGCGAAATGGGAAACCGGAATTCTGTATTTCAACAGATTCTGTGATTTGCTTACTTTACCGTACTGGGCGGTGAGAGACTTATGCAGATTCCCAATGTCAGGTGCCGAGGTAAATGGATCACATGTCGGTTGGTGCGCAGACAAATTGGTTTGGGAGAGTCGTACACGATGGAACAGGTTCATGCCTCAATATCCCCGTAGAAAAGAGCATAGGGATATTGATCCACAAACCAATATGAAGCGTGTTACGTTAATCTACAAAGCACCTAATGTGATGAGAAAGATACCGTTGATGCCAATGCCACAGCATTTCAGTGCTGATTTCATCTTTTGGTATTACGATTGGAGGAAGGCAGAAGCAGTGATCGTGTTGAGGGATGGAAAGGATAAATACAAGCATGTGCATGTATTTGATCCTATGTGGCTGATTAATTGCACATTCGAAGACATCATCATGTTGTTCTTTAATCCGATCTACTATGAACCCAACGACTTTGCTCAAGCGAGAAAGTATACTCAAGTTGTGGGAGTTTGTTTTGCATATGACATAAACGCTGGAAGCAACTTGGAAGGTAAACTTGGCAAGACTGTGAAGATCGCCAATGTATCAAAGCCTGTGAAGAAAACATTCGAGCCGCCAATGACTTCTGAGTAGAAGAAGCAGCTCAGAATCAAACTGTTGAACAAGACGATGGACTATCAGAGAAAACTATCCAATCAATAGTCGAGGGGGAGTTTGTTGATGCGTTTTTGCGACTAAGGATTGGATATACTATAATTAACATGTGTTAGTAGATGGCCGAAGGTATTTCAGAAGGGGCGAATGTAGATATGGATGGGCGAAGGTAATCAGAAAGGGGCGAAGGTAGAAATGATCTGGACGAAGGAAGAATGGACTAGCTCAGAAGAACACATTCGACCACTTGCAGTGGGCGAATGTGGAAAATGCTCACATTCGACCATCTGTAAGGGGCGAATGTGCAGTGCCTATATATAGTTTTTGAGTTTTTGATTATGAAAGAGAGTTGTCATTTGTGTCCAGGTTCAGATCAGGTTTAGGAGTGTTTTTGAGAGATTATCTGTGTGTTTCTAGATTAACATAAACAGTTGTAAATGCTTATTGATTGAAAGTTAATCTATGAAAATGATATTGAAAATGATCTTGATTGTGTCGTGATTTGTGTTTTATCAATTTGTTCAGATCTAGGGTTTCCGCACCTAGATTTGTGACTTGTATGATCATATAATCCTGTTTTAGATAAAATCCAACGCTCACAGTTAGGACCCGGTATAATTACGGAGACTGTTGACAGTCACCCGGACTCGGTGACTGTCCGAGTCGGAAGCCCGAAAACAGGAGCACGGCGTGGTTCTTACCCGATCAAGGTTCAAGTTGAGGCTCGATAGACTCCACAACTGAAACAGAAACGAATGGTCACAAGGTTTCTTGACAGTCACCGGTAACTATTCCGATGACTTTTCTCTTCATCGAATAATCAAGACAGAAAGGACAAATCACGGCTTGTTTATCACAAAGAGATGGGTGACCGGATCCTTATTGTAACAGAAGCAAGGATGATGATGACAGTCACCATAACCGGTGACTGTCTGTATTCAGTTAACTCAGGACAGAGGGACGAAGAAGAAAGGTTATCGGGTTGGGGTTTAGTTCAGCAGAAGAAAGAGAGGGTGGATCGTGCTTACCGGAGAAGAAGGGTTATCCGGTCACCGGAGAGGGTGACCGGTTGCTGCTGCCACTGCTTTCACACACCTCCGTGTGTGTTCTTGGGATAAACACAGAGAAAGAAGGTCGCCGGAGAGGAGGAGGCGGCAGAAGCCGGCCATGTTCTCCGGTGAGAGCTTCTTAATCAGAGTATTACACACTTGTGTGTGTGTATAGATCGTACAGAGAGAGAGCAGCGAGATGAGGGAGAGAGGGGTGGTTTTATAGGTAAAGATAAAATAGAGGGTGTTTGGCAACGGAGATAATGACTGGAACTCGTGATGTTTGGTAACAGTTATAACAACCAAATAAGGAGCGTTTGACAACGAGTTATTAGCAGATGAGGAGCGTTTAACCGCGATAATAAAATCTTAATAATTATTATCTATATATTCGATTGAAACGGTTTGTCGCGAGATTCGAACTTGAATATTTAATTTAGTAATCGGGTGGTCAGGTCCGACCCGACCCGTTTAAGAGACCCGTAACACCTCGAGGTGTTACATTCTCCCCCCTTAGGAAATTTCGTCCCCGAAATTTGAGTGATCTTGTCCTTTACACCCTTAGTCTACAAGGATGTTACAACTAGAACCAAAATGCTTGTCGTCGAGACATGATCGGTTCTTATGGTTTTCGAGGAACTCGATTTTATATCAAATCTGAGATTGCACGAGTTAGAGATATCAATCTGTAATGATACATCTTGATCCTTCTACTAATCTCGTTTTAACCTTTCTTGCTATAGTCATATTAATACAGATATATAGATTATCTGTACTATTTCGATATGACTATTAAAGGTTCTCATATTGATACTATATTTTCATTGTTTGATATTCGGATTCATTTACAATGATGGATTCTAGATAGTTCTTTAGGAGATAGATACAGAAGTCCCTTCATTATCACGACTTGAACGGGATCCGAGCTGCTACCTCTTTTATTCGAACTTTAGAATTTACCATCATTGTAATTTTGATTCTTAAAGAGTAGGAATAACCTTTGGTAACTATCGGATTATTTCTTAGAAATTCTATCTTTTAAGTTCTATCCATATTGATGTAGTATAGTTGATCTCTAGGTTATCTCTATTTGTGAATATACTTAGGAGGTTTCACAGATCATTAGACATATCTTATATGGATTCTAAAGGTACCGGAAAAGACTAATTGAACTTGTTGAATTATACGGTTTCAACAATTTCTTTTCATTATCTTGATCTATTGAAATCGGTTATTGAGATTTCTCTTAAATCATCTATAATAATCTTACTGACTATTTCATTGATGATTGACTGCATTGTATCTAATACATATTATTTGACTTTCCTTATTGTATTATCGTGAACGAGGTCTTTCACAATTCTACAGTCAATATATGTAACTTTATCTTTATAGCCTCGGAATCTACTGGTAACAGTCGTTGTTACGATTCTTTGACTTAAGATTCTTATGGCAATGCATCAATTATTCTTTCTCAAAATCATGATTATCATTCGTGATTTGAATACTTATTGCATTAACTATTTCTGCAAAATTCTTTCTTAATTCTAATTCGGGATTCTTCGACACTCTCGATAAAATATTCTTTATAATATTTTCTTTTGGGCATATCGGATGCCTTCTTAGTATTATTTGGCACTTCAATTGCCTTCTCGTGATATATGGCATTTCAATGTCTTTTTATTATTCAGACATATCGGATGTCTTTTCAAATTATAATTCTTTTTATTGTCGATTTATATTCTTTTATTTATTTATTTATATTCTTTTATAATTTCGATTAAAGTTTATATTTTCAGTGTCTGAATACACTTTCAAGTAAATTTATATATTGGCAATCTATCGTATGTTCTTAATCCAACTTATTATAAGCGAAGCTTATTTCATCGGGATATTTGTATAGATAGTTCTTGCCAGAACAGTGATTTCTTAAATGATCTCTCGCAGCCTTTCATTCGTAACAGGAATTCCGTCATTCTTTGGCCAGAGAGTTTCACTGGAAAAATGAGCATAATTCTTATTCATTTTTCGTTTTCACTTCGATTATACCTTGCGAATCTCTACGCGATTCCGCTTGGTATTTAATTCTTTTAATAATTCGTTGGATTCTACCAATTCTGGTTTCCGAATCCATATATATTTCTATCTGTTATATTTTTGGAATTTTAACATTTCTTTTATCACTTCTTAAATTTCAAACTTGGTAACACTTGACCGTTTTACCAGTTTGATTGTACTGTAACTCTCGTGAGTTTTTATACAGAAGTGACTGCGAAGATTTGTTCATAGTATCATATATCCTTATAAAGAATCATGTGCCTTAGTGGCAAATGTCCGGATATACCTTCTGTAAGGGTCCGAATATCCTTTGCCACAGGGATTGCATATAGGACATACAACTAGCTTTGGTTGGCAATTAAAATCAATAAACTGATTTCTTTGATTCATAGAATTTAACCAATCGATGGTTTTTATTCCGCGAATATATTCTTAGTCGTATTCACGAAGGAATTTCAACTATATTGCCAGTTTTGTGGTCGTATTCTCCACATATAAAATGCTGATAATTCAGATTTATATTTCTTTTTATTATTTATTTCCTTATTATTTCTCTTAATATGTTCACGACACAAACATACTGTGATCTCGATAAACTCCTACTCGAATGTTCCTGTGCCTGTGGCGTTCATAATTATGTTTGCAACCATAATTACTATTCCACCTCACCTAACATTCCAGTACTCGTTTATTTTAATCACAATAGGTATGTGTCCTTTACATATTATTTTGATATTTAGTTCTTTATTTTCTCTTGGATTCGAAATTATATATATTGTGGAAGAAAACATGTTGATCTGAGTCCAACGAAATAGACTATCAATCGTTCAAGGATTTGTTCGTGTCAGAAGATATTCAATATAACAATCCAATCTTTTTAATATCCCTGACTTGTTCGAGTCGTAGGATTAAGACGGTACTTATATTGTCGTATAATCGAGCGAGTAAGAATTCGGTTTCGTTCGACAGATTCCAAAGTATTTTGGTTACGGAATTTCGAGAATAATATTTTTGTCCAAATATTATTTATTTCTGGAAAGGATCAAGGATGACGTATAACTGAGATTTTTATATAATTACCAATATGAATTTAGATTATAAAACGGAATATATATAATATTTATCGTTTATATTAGAATAATATCGAGGAATTATACAATCAAACATAGATATAAAATTATACGGAAAAAGGCTCTTAATATTTATATATACGAATACGGATTTGATTAATAAATCTCTATGAAAATAACATTAAATACGGTAGAAATATGTTTCGGTAAAATAATACGGTCGTGGTTCTTTTGTATAAAAACTTTTAGGGAGGATTTATAATAACAATACCGATTCGAATTTCATAATAGTATCTGTTTTTGAAATGAAATTAATGGTTCAAAAGAGTCATGGTAAAAATTTTCTTAATGTCGGAATTCTTAACTTTTTAATAAACAAATTTCTTATTAAGGATTGATAAAACTAACATAGATTTTTCAAAATATTGAGATCAAAATTTTAAGGTTAAACGGATAAATTTGGATAAAACCTGAGATAGATTCTGGGGTTTTTCAAAAATTATCAATATTTGATTTGATAAAATATTAACGGATTTTCTCAATCTTTTGAATAAATCGTTATTTGAAAATCGGGGTATATATATATTTTTACTAGAAATCGAAATACTGGTTTAGTATAAAAATAATAATAATGACTAAGAATAAATTTAATAACTTCCAAAATCATACTAAAAAGATTTAAAACAATGTAGATAATCGCGGAATATATTTAATCTTTAATTAATAATCGAAGGAAAATCTTTTAGAAATAAAATATTTATATGTTTCTAGCATATCAGATTTTATAAAATTTCGGAAATTACAATGTAAAAATAATATTTCTGGAAACTCGAGCATAGGAATGTTCAAGTTGGAGCGTATATTTGTATTCTCTTTATATATATCGGAATAACCGTGAGGTTAACGATCTGAATAATTACCGAGACTGAAATAATTAGATAATTTATACGAAATTTCTGGAATGTGCGACGAATGATTATAAATCGACGAGTTTTTCTAGAGAGTGAAATATGATTTCTAAACTCTCGTATAAGTCGATTAAAATATCGAAGAATAATTTTGTAATTTTTATATCTATTTATATATATACTTCTATAATTTTCGTGTTTTATATCTGGATTTATTTTCTGATTTCTTTTAATATATCTGGTTTCTGTTCTGTATTTTTTTTTTTTTTTCTTATAGCCTTAATATCCTGTAAGATTTCCCAGAAATTAAATGTGCATATAAATTCACAATTGTGTACAGAATTGTCAATTTACCCCACAAAATCATTCTAGTAATATCCTGTAATGGATTCGTTTTAATTTCTAGTATACTGTTATGGTTCTCACCAACTTTATAATGGTTTGACATTTAGGTACCCAAAAATTTACTCGCCTGATATTTTCTTTAATATTTCTAATATCATAATTATTTTTCTAAGTAAAATTTCTTTTTAGAAAATATTCTGGTAGATCCTGGATTAATAAAGACTTCAAAACTGTTATTAAGCGTCGCTCTGATACCAACTGTAACGACCCTGCCTGACGTGGCCGGGTCGTCGGGTCGGGTTATCGGAGTTACGCAGCGGAATCCAGGGTAATAACAAGTCTTTAGTCTTCCAGGATCCACGTCATCATATCTGTTGGGTTACTTGAACACATGTCAAAAATAGTTTCTGTCAACATAAAGTTGGTGAGGTCGTGTATTTTATAAAGTGAATGGCCAGTTCGTTTATTTATATTTCTTTTATAACAATCTTTTATAAATATGCTTTACAATTCTAATTCTGGAGGGGAAAATATATTCTATTATATCAATTCGATTATACGTCTATTATTCCGATTATATTCTATTGGTTGCCATTCCTATCTATGGTATCACTCTGCTTGTGATAAATATAATTATTTCTACCCTTTACTCGGGTAAAACTGGTTCTTGCCCTCTAGTTGGACAAGAAAGGAAATGGCGATACCGTCCAGTACTGTCCTTGTCGTTTCTATTACCCCCTTTATATAACTTTTATTATTAATCATTCTTTTATGTAAAGCATTATTATGTTTTCTTATAAGTGACATGTATTCCCTCGAAAACACTTAATAAAACAGTAAAAGTGGGGAGTTCACGATACTCACAGGTTTGTGTTATATCTTCAGCTAATCTTCTTATTACAAATATATTTCACATATATATTGATACGTGTTACGCGTGGGACTTGTTAGATTGTAATACTTAGGATATAAATCATATATATAATTTATATATATGGAATTCAGTATATATTAGATAGTCCTAAACTCGGGGTTTGGGCATCTAGGCAAAAAGAAATAAAGCTGGCCTTTACAGCTTGGCACGCGAACCTAAAGAACTCTAGACACGAACTTACCCGAGTCTAGTATATCGTTTTATATATCGAATCTTATATATATAAACATATATATTTTATATATGTTTATTATTATCTTATTATTATTATCAAGTCCGTACGTTATTCGTATTATATATATATTCGTATAATTCTAATAATATTCCTCGCTAGCTATTGGATCGGGTTCTATTCCGGGTGTTGACCGAGTCACTGAGTCGACTCGGTGACGACTCGTATTCTTCCAATTCAATGATCGGTACCTCGCAATCAATATAATCACCGTGTTAATAAATAGATTACAAGATCGTGACCAATCAACCAATAGGAAATAGTGACCGAATCTTACCGAATTATTATTGGAACATAATCGGGAGTTAATCCGGACCTTTGGTTATGGATTATATTTCCACCTTATAACTCCAATATCCTGATTACAAAGAATAAATAGGATTAGAAACATATTATAACCGGACCAATATTAGAACACGAAAGGAAACCCAATCGGCCCCATAGATATCGAGTTCAAGACCACACATATAAGCTAATCGGGTAGGTTTATGGTGGATAACGAGATGGTTAGGACCCGGTATAATTACGGAGACTGTTGACAGTCACCCGGACTTGGTGACTGTCCGAGTCGGAAGCCCGAAAACAGGAGCACGGCTCGTGGTTCTTACCCGATCAAGGTTCAAGTTGAGGCTCGATAGACTCCACAACTGAAACAGAAACGAATGGTCACAAGGTTTCTTGACAGTCACCGGTAACTATTCGATGACTTTTCTCTTCATCGAATAATCAAGACAGAAAGGACAAATCACGGCTTGTTTATCACAAAGAGATGGGTGACCGGATCCTTATTGTAACAGAAGCAGGGATGATGATGACAGTCACCATAACCGGTGACTGTCTGTATTCAGTTAACTCAGGACAGAGGGACGAAGAAGAAAGGTTATCGGGTTAGGGTTTAGTTCAGCAGAAGAAAGAGAGGGTGGATCGTGCTTACCGGAGAAGAAGGGTTATCCGGTCACCGGAGAGGGTGACCGGTTGCTGCTGCCGCGGCTTTCACACACCTCCGTGTGTGTTCTTGGGATAAACACAGAGAAAGAAGGTCGCCGGAGAGGAGGAGGCGGAAGAAGCCGGCCATGTTCTCCGGTGAGAGCTTCTTAATCAGAGTATTACACACTTGTGTGTGTGTGTATAGATCGTACAGAGAGAGAGAGAGAGCAACGAGATGAGGGAGAGAGGGGTGGTTTTATAGGTAAAGATAAAATAGAGGGTGTTTGGCAACGGAGATAATGACTGGAACTCGTGATGTTTGGTAACAGTTATAACAACCAAATAAGGAGCGTTTGACAACGAGTTATTAGCAGATAAGGAGCGTTTAACCGCGATAATAAAATCTTAATAATTATTATCTATATATTCGATTGAAACGGTTTGTCGCGAGATTCGAACTTGAATATTTAATTTAGTAATCGGGTGGTCAGGTCCGACCCGACCCGTTTAAGAGACCCGTAACACCTCGAGGTGTTACATAATATTCCTGAGAAAGAAGCAGGAAATCATTCTAATGCTAGAGATGAACCAGTTTTTGAAGATGTTGAGATTGAGGATATTACCAATGAGGAATATCCAGAGTACTTTAAAGACAAACAGGATGATGCCTTTCCTGAATTTTCTGAAGAAGTGTTGAATCAAGCTAAGAAACTTGCACGAGAAAAGAGTAAGACATTCGTTGATGAAGTCTTCAAGAATTCAGACAGTCAGAAACCGAATGTTGAACAATCTGATGATCTGAAAAGTTTGTTTAGGAAATTGAAAGAAAAAGAAGCTAACCGACCGAAGACTGAAATTCACGGAGGTTTCTACAAATTTCACAACGAATTATTCAAAGGAAGAGCTCTCGGTTGGAAGTACCTGAGACAGCTAAGGTGTGTTGCTGTGAAATGGGAGAAGGGAATTCTGTATTTTAACAGATTCCATGACATTAAAACATTACCTTACTGGGGTGTACGTGACGTCTGCCGACATACTTTGTCAGGTGAAACTGTAAACAACGATGCAGTTAGCTATTTTGCAGATCGCATGGCAAGGGAGAGCAGAACGAAATGGGATGCGTTCACTCTGCAGTATCCTAAAAGGATTGTTCATAAAAAGATTAAAGATCAGATTACTGGGATGAACAAGGTGACTTTGAAGTATAAACCACCGACCGTACTGAAAGATATTCCTTTGATGCCGATTCCACAACATTTTTCTAAAGAATTCACGTGGTGGTACTATGATTGGAAAACCGCAGAAGCTGTTATTTTGTTGAAGGATGGGAGAGATGAGTTCAAAAAGATTCATATTTTTGACCCAATGTGGTTGATCAATTGCTCACATGAAGATATTATAATGCTGTATTAGAACCCAATCTATTGTGAAGAGAAGGATAGCGAACAAGCTCTGAAATACCAACGTGTGGTATGCTTGTGTTTTGCTTGGGATGTCAATGCGGGATGCGATTACGATAAGAAGCTGGGAAAGTTTGTGAAGATTCCAATTGAAAAGAAGAAATCCAAACCAACTTTCGAACCAGTTATGACTAAAGAGCAAAAGACGAACTTGCGCATCAAGCTGATGAACAAGAGGCTCGATTACCAACGACAACAATCCAAGCAATAGTCGAGGGGGAGTTTGTTGATGCATGTTTTGCGACTAGTGCTATTGGATTGTACATTCTATTATGTTTTGGTGATATCGTGGGGTCGAAGGTGGCTTTTGGAGGGTCGAAGGTGGCTTATGAAGGTCGAAGGTGGAGAATCAAGTCGAACATGGAAGATTGATATGTAGTGTGCTGATTCGACCATTTGATGGGTCGAACCTGCACATTCGACCCTTACTGGGGGGGGGGGGGATGTGCAGGTCTATATAAGCTGAGAATTTCATTTTAATGTTATCTTTTTGTCATTTCGTGTCCCGTTCGACCTGTTATTCTCTCTAGTGTTCTAAGAGAGTCTGAAACTAAGATATTTCATTGTAAACATCATTGTAAAGCTTTTATCAACTTGTTTATTAATGAAATGGAAGTTAAAAGGTGATTTGCGTGTTTTGACTCGATTATTATTATTTCGTAACTGATTTAGGGATTCCGCACATAAATTGGTAAACTTGTATGATCAACTAAGTTGTTTTTGTGAAAACGGTCCTCCATAAATTTAAAGTAAATCAATCTTTTCAAATTCATAATTACAAAACAGCCCACACCCCTAAATGTCTATAATGACCACTACACAAATGAAAGATATAGATCAAAACTTACAAAAGATACGGCCATAATAAATGCAAAATGTACTTATTTTTAATATTATTAAACGACTAAAAAATAAAACATAACTTTACACATTATTAATTTAATATTAACTACAGACTTAAAACTATTTTTTATAAAAATGTTTCATAATATTTTATTGTTCCATATAACTTTAGAATATGAATATGTATTTAAAACCAAAAAAAATCTAAAAGAATATCACTATAACTAAAACATGTAATTATACTTTTTATTGACAACTTATTATGTTTTAAATTAATTAATAGTATTTCAATGACAAACTTGTTTAACAAATTACGTAAAATTCATTGATTGTAAAGTTCAACGTATATTAAAATTGAAGAAAAGTTAATAATGCCACTGTACATATACAAAATTGAATAACTTCACAACAAATGTTTTCAAACAACTGTGATAGATTAAAAATTAATGACTTCACAACAAATGTATACAATAACTTTGGTAATGAAACCTATTCTATGTTCAACTTATATAATATTTCATGAGTAGTCAAACGGATGTTAACAAACAACTGTGATCAATTACAAATTTCAACTAAAGAATGATGTCACAAGAGTTTTAAAACAGACTTGGCAATAGTTAAGTTGTAATCAATATCAAACAAAACAACTATAAATTTAAATTAGATCAGTCTTTTCAAATTCATAATTACAAACAGTCTTCACAGCCCTAAATGTCTTTGATGACCACTGTACAAACGAAGGATCTAGACGGAAAGATACCATATCATTATAATAATATTATTTTATATTAATAAAACAATTAAAACTATTGTTCATACAAATAATTTGAACTCTTTTATTGTTCCTATATCTTTAAAAAATAAACATATATTTTATATCAACAAAAATTCTACAAAAATATCATCATCTATAAAAGGTGTGTGATTATAGTTTTTATTGACGACTTAATATGTTTTAAATAAATAATATTTCCATAACAAACTTTTTTAAGAAATGACATGAAATATACTAACTGTAACTAATAGATGGAAATATATCATAAATTTAAATATTATTATTTTTTATATTAATTAAAGAATTAAAACTATTGTTCTTACAAACGATTTGAAGTCTTTTATTGTTCCTATAACTTTAAATATAGATTTTATGAAAATAAAAATTCTAGAAAAATATCACCAACTATACTCACTATAAATAATATTTAAATACATGTAAATTGAATATTTACATATAACTCACTTAAGTTATTATAACCATCAGTATAAATTATTAATATGAATATTATCATTACGTTCAATGTCCTAATAATAACTTTGGTATGGAAACCTATTCTAAGTTCAACTTATACAATATTTCATGAGCAGTCAAACAGATGTTAACAAACAACTATAATAAATTACAATTTTCAACTAAAGAATGATGTAACCAGAGTTTTAAAAACAGACTTTCAAAACTTAACTTGTAATCAATATCTAACAAAATACCTATAAATTTAAATAGATCAGTCTTTTCAAATTAATAATTACAAACAGTCGGCCCAGCCCTAAAAGTCTTTGATGAGCACTGTACAAACGAAGAATATAGATGGAAAGATACCATATCATTATAATATTATTATTTTATATTACTAAAACATTTAAAACTATTGTGCTTAAAAATAATTTGAAGCCTTTTATTGTTCCTATATCTTTAAAAAGTGAACATATATTTTATATCAATAAAAATTCTACAAAAATATCATCATCTATAAAAGGGGTAATTATAGTTTTTATTGATGACTTTTTATGTTTTAAATAAATAATATTTCCATAACAAACTTTTTTAATAAATGACATGAAATATACTGACTGTAGCTAATATTTTAATATATGTAAATTGAATATTAATATATAACTCAGTAATGTTATTATAACCATCTGTTTAAATTATTAATATAAATATTATTATTATTATTATTATTATGTTCAATGTCCTAATAATAACTTTGGGATAGAAATATAATCTATGTTCAAGTTATACAGTATTTCATGAGTTGTCAACGGATGTTGCAAACAACTATGATACATTACAATTTTCAACTAAAGGATGATTTAAACAGAGTTTAAAAAAGAGTTTCCAAACTCAACTTGTAATTAATATCTAACAAAATACCTATAAATTTAAATTAGATCAGACTTTTCAAATTCATAATAACAAACAGTCGGCAGAGCCTTAAAAGTCTTTGATGAGCACTGTACAAACGATGGATGTAGATAAAAATATAACTTAAATTTAAAGATTATTATTTTATATTAATTAAACAAATAAAACAATTGTTCTCACATATGAATTGAAGTCTTTTATTGTTCTTATGTATTTAAAAAATGAACATATAATTTATATCAATAAAAATTTTGAAGTTTGGTTACAAGTTTCATCTTTCTACAATGGGCTGACAAATCAAGCAAGGCAAACACTCGATGCAACTGCAGGAGTTATTTTTGGGAACAAAATACCACAAGAAGCCTATGATCTCATTGAAGAAATTGCAGTCAACAGTTATCAGTGGTACAACCCTCGAAGTCGGCCATCCAAGACCGGCCTCTATCAGATCGATTCCACCACTTCGTTACAAGCACAAATTGAGGCACTGTCAACTCGCCTCAACTAGCTGAGCAAAGCACAAGTCAATGCCATGACCGCAGCCGAGTTGCATCCGCAAGAAGGAAGTCTTCCTCAAGCCACTGTGGAACAAGTTGACTTCATTGGTACAAGCCGCCCGCCAAACAATCCTTACAGCAACATTTATAATCCTGGTTGGCGCGATCATCCAAATTTCGGGTGGAAAAACAACAACAACAGTATGCAGCCACCAGATTCAGTCAACAAAACAACCAACAACGCCCACCAAACAACGGCCACCCGTCCGTAGATAAAAGACTCGCAAAGCTCGAAGCCCGATCAACAGCAAGAATGGATGAAAAGTTCAACAACACCGACAAGAGGCTTCAAGGACTCGAGTCAACCATTAGAAATTTGGAGGTACAGCTGGGCGTAATGGCCAAGTCTCTCGCAGAAAGACCCGTCGGAAGCCTTCCAAGCAACACTGAAACCAACCCAAAAGCCAATGTTAGTGCCATAACCCTTCGAAGCAGTCACGTTTATCCAGAGCGAGCGGTACCTGCCGACAAAGAAGTTATACCACCCAACCCACTCACAAATGAACCCACTCCAAACATAACCATTCCCAATATCACCGCACCAGAAAACTCAACCGCAAGTTCACTAATGCCGGCAAATGATGGGCCTGCAATTAACCAGACTCCTCCAATTGCTCCACCACCAGAACCACCAGTGAAGACAGTACGGAAAGAGTACCGGCCTCACATTCCTTATCCCGGCCGATTGATGAAACAAAAGACGGATGAGTAGTACCAGAAATTCACCGAACTCCTAAGTCAAATCCATGTCAACTTGCCCTTTATAGAAGTTATTCAGCAAATTCCCAAGTACTCCAAATTTCTGAAGAACTTCTTGAGCAACAAGAAAAATCTTGAGGCAGCGGTCAAAGGAAACGCACTAGAGTGTGCGGCACTATTTCAACAAAATCTTCCTCCAAAGCAGACCGACCCCGGGAAATTTTCTTTACCATGCTCTATAGGCAATTGGCCTACAAATTATGCCTTGGCGGATCTGGGTGCGAGTGTGAATGTTATGCCCGCTTATATCTACAAGCAACTCAATTTGGGCGACCCGCGACCGTTGATAGCTACGATCGAGTTGGCGGATGGTACCACAAAGAAACCCGAGGGGATTGTCGAAAATTTTCTCATCAAAATAGGGAAATTTGTTTTCCCCGTCGACTTTGTCATCCTCAACATGGGCGAGAGTAATGTTCCTATTATTCTGGGCTGACCATTCTTAGCTACCGCCAGAGCCACAATAGATATGAGTGAGGGGATTCTTACACTTGGGGTTGGGAATAACAAGTTGCACTACACAGCCGTTGGAAGAGAATATGAGCCTGAAGACCCATTTGACGTGGCCCACTTCATTGATAAGCAACTAGATTATCAACTGAAGAAAACCAAAGGTACAGTAGTAGCACCACCGGAAGAATCAACAGTGGGGCTTGACAACAACAAGTGGATAGATTAATATTGGGACAGTCGTCAGAGGAGTGGATGGAAAAAGAAGAACCCGCGAAAGAGAAACACCACCAGAGTCCAAGAGGTCAGAAATGAAGCAGTCTGAGCATCACGTGTTTTGTCCAGCCAAAGACGTGAAACGTGGCGCTACCGTGGAGGCAGCTCGGATTAGTAGCTTAGGATGAATAAGTTGAGAGGTTGGTGCATACGGTAGACGAGTCCGTCAAGAATCATCAGGTGTCACACCCCAACCGATGGCGGAAACATCGAGGCGAGACTTGTGGTAGATTATTCAAAGACTTCATGACACTAGATTTTGTGACAATATAGTTTAAAGATAGAATTTCATTTATTGTCTAAAAATAGATATACAAGTAGTTCATATAACGAAAAATACAACAACAAGAATATGATAACTTGAACTAGAGTGAGTTTCTATGTCCAATCCTAAGTAGTTTTCTTGAATGTCTTGCAATAAATATTTCCTGCAACATGTATAAAATATCCGTCAACACATAAAGCATTGGTGAGCATACTAGTTTTAACATACATACATACATAGTATAATAAAGTTTTGCTTATAAGCATATGCAAGAGAACCATACAAACGGCGACTAGCCACGAAGAATTTTGCTTAACATGACCCATGTAGGGGCGGATAGCCAATCCTATAGCGCTATACATGCAAGGTGGGTTGTCAACTATATGAACATTTGTATGTTAGAGTAAATAATTCTACATAGCATAGCGTACAAGCATATAATAGACTTTAGATTGCGCATGATAGAATTTAGAATATGATAGACTTTAGACTAAGCATAATAGATTGTAGAGTTTAAAATCGTTTGAGTTTTGATAGTGATACATGTTGAGCCCCAAGAATAAAGGATAAAAGGGGGACAAGTATGAACTCACCTTTGGGTGCGTTTGATAGAGTTCCAAAAAGATAAGTCTTGGAAGGTTTAGCTTTAGCCTTGGTTATCTAGAATTAAAGAATAAAGGGTCTTAGGTTCGAGTTTAGATTATAGATTCAAGAGAGTCAAGCAAGCCTTTTAGGCGAACCAAGACACAAACCACCATGAAGGTGATTCGGATGGTCATAAGAGTCAAGCAAGCCTTTTAGGCGAACCAAAACACAAACCACCATAGAGGTGATTCGGATGGTTAGAAGAGTCAAGTATTGGTAAGGTAGGGATGTATCCACAAACCTTTCCGAGTTATTAAATTAGTAGAGTTTATATAATTTAGTATTTATATAATATAACTTAGAAAGTAGGGTATGGTGACTTAGTTTGGATGAGCCTTGGCCTTCCTTTTGTCAACCATGAACCATAACACAAGTCCCTCCATCATTGAGTTGTTGGTGAACTTGGTTGGTATTATTAACAACTTAGTGCATAAAAGATAAATAGAAGATGACCACATTTGAGGCCTCAAAATTGGTGCCCTACTCATGTTTATTTGCCATGGCAAATAGAAGAGAGGTCCTAGAGGTTTCCTCAAAGGGTTTGAAGAAGAGGAGAGTGAAGAAGGTAGAAGAGAGGTTGAAGGTGAAGTGAGAAACTCACTTATTCTTGAGGGAATTCTTGAGAGATTTGGAGATTTAGAGAGGATTTAGGATTGAGCAAGTGTTAGAATGGGTAGGGAGTGGTGTATTTATAGTTGGGGTGAAGGGGTTGGGTATTTAATGAATTAATTAGGGTGGTTAGAAGTTAATTAAGTGGTAATTATATCTTAAAGAAAAAAGAAAAAAAAAATCATAAAAAAAAGCGTACGGTACTTTTGGATTAATGTTTTATGTTAATTATTTTTTTTTATTGAAATCAAAAGAACCGTTATTTGTGTTGTGCTTATTTGTTTTTCTTTATTTTTTTTTCCTTTAAACTAAAAGTATTTTTATTAATAATATACATGTTTCAAAAATATATATATATATATATATATATTAAGATCTTAACTAAATAAGTTTATAAATCGATTAGGGTAAATTATATTGACGACCCGTCAAGAATTGGTAGGAGTAACATAAAAGAAGTGAATAAAACGAACTTGGAATTTGTTAAACATAGAATTTAAAATATATGTAAAAGTAACAAAATCACGCGATGTTACAGTCTCCCCTACTTTAGGAAATTTCGTCTCGAAATTTAATTAAGAGTCAACCTTTTGAAAAATAGGTAAGTGGTTTGATATGGGTTTAATAAGCACAAAAACTTATTAGTTTATTATGCTTAAATCATATACGGTATCTAGTCACTTGTACGATAATTATGCTCGTACGAAAAGTACTTTTAAAATTTTAACCCAATGTCGTACGTAGAAATTTGGAAGTTTGACTGACCAACGTGTTTTGTAAATAATGAAGGGAGGGAGTACGTATATGTAGGTTTGTATATGGAGTTAATGCAGCAATTTTTTTGGAAAGGTAAGCAAGTATACAACATTACATGCATGAGATAGTAAAGGTCTTGGAAAATAAGTATTTATACTGTATAACATATATGAAGTAGCAATAGTTTGGAATGATAAGTAAGTGTGCGGTATGAAATAGTAAAAATCCTGTGAAGGCAGGTAAGTATACTGTGTATAAGAAATAGTAAAAATTTTAGAAAAATAAGTATATATACAATATGAAATAGTGAAGATTGAAGATAGGTAAGTATATTGTATAACATATAGAAATTTTGAGAAAATAAGTAATTATACGGTATATCATATATGAAATAGTGGAAATTTTGGCTTGTAAAAAATGTGTCCTTGGGTATTTGGGTGGAATAGTAAAAATGTGAGTATAATGAGTGACTAGATGTGTGAATGATCAGTATTTAGTAATAGATATTTGGTTTGCACAAGATTGAAAATTTTACCTGAAAATATTGAGAAGGCGACCAAAAATAAACGAGACATTGGACTATTTGAAAACAGTTTTTTTTTTTTTTTGGTGATATAAATAATATTTATTTAGTTTTGAAATCCAGTATATAAGTAGTCACGAAAATATAAGAAGGTGAGAGATAAATCTTGTTTTAGATGTATAAATGCGTTTAAGGCCAAAGTTTACGGGTCTTAAAAAGCGGTTCTTGATAATGAAAGGATTGATGATTTAGCAAGGAAAGGCAAGAGGAATGAAACGAAGTTGATGGAGATTACAACTATAGATTATTCATAGCAAAGGATAATGTTGCATAGTAGAGAGTATGGTTCAAAACAAGGTTATGATATGCATAAAAGACGAATGATGCAAGCGTAATTAGACTAGTAAACTATAACATAAATAGTATCGCAAAAGATAAATGACGTAAGTGTTGGTCAAAATTTTAAACTCGACATCCAAAACTTGTCATGGCACAAATAACTCCACTTTTGGTAGTATGACAGCACATTTATGTATAGGATGTATCGGCGGCGTATCCACCATGCCGTTATCATACCTCATCCGTGTTGTTATTCAAGTCATGTTAGGTTACACATATTGGGACTTGTTATGTTTTCCATGCGCCCAATTTTTGTAATTACGTGTGCACCCGTAATTAGTCCATTTGTCGTATGGTCCACATAATTTGTCTTGGTTATGTGTGGGTCGCTAGTGGACACAAAATACTTATAAACAAAAGAAAAGACATTAAACAGTTTTGATGTTGTAAACATAGCAAGCAACGTGACATGCAAACACATAATGTGAAAAGACATTAAGAAGGTTTTCGATGTTGTTAACCGTACGTGTTTTGGCGTAGATATATGGTTTCATGACATAATTGTGTAGACTTGTGCATATGCGGTTACGTTTAGTTGTATAAAATCAAGCAAAAGTATCGACAATTGGATTCTTAATGAAAACGTGTAAAATGTTTTGACTGTGGGCAACATAGAATTCGGGTTTATTACAAATTGAGTTTTTGGGTACGCGAGCAATTTTAGCTTTTCAAGATTAAGGGTCAAGTTTGATGGTAGAAGAATTTAGTCCGTGGGATAATAAAGAAAATTTGATTTTTTTTTATCGAAGTGGAGGAGATTTAATGTAAAAGTTTTATCGAAAATGGACGTTAGAAAAAAAAATCTTTTTTTATTAAGCGAGAAAAATAGTTTATTGAGAATTTTAGTTTGGCGTTGGTGAATATTTTGACTCGTGATACGATTTCCAAGAGAAAAGGTTTTGGAATTATAAAGAAGTAGATTGTCTAATTTAGCGTGTCTTTTGCTCACAAGTCGTGTTTACAAAAGAATTTTTTTAACACTTTTACCATTTAGAATCTTGTTTGTCATACAGATTCGACGCACACATTTGTTAGTGGTTTGAAAGTGAGGATTTTATAGAAGAGTAGGAATCCTCTTAGAAATAGTAGGAAGAATTTTGTTCAAAATTTTTGAAAGAGATTGTGCGCGAGGAGAAAATGATTTTGCAATGTTTGAATTTTGCCGATAAATTATGATTGTAAACTAGGATAACGATGGTATTTCATAAAAAGAAAATTTCACAACCGAACAATTTCTTAAAAACATTACACAAAGAAATTCTCTTTTTTTTTTTTAGAAAAGAAAAATCAATTTTCTTTAGTGTGGTGAGTGGGTCTTCCAGCATCGTAGATCACCTTGGCAAGTCTTGGGCATTGGCTGCGTTCATGGGTTGGGCCGTTGTTTAGTGGTGTGATGACATGTTTTGGCTAAATGACCATATGCACCACAGTTGGTGCATATGCGGCATGGTGAGTGAATGACATGGTGGAATTTACAACTGTTGCATAGCGGATAGGTTCCATGGTATTGCTTTTGTTGGGATTTGGAGTCTTAGGAGTTGTCAAAGTGTGATTTCGTTTGAGGTTTTTGCGTTTTCGGTTATCCTTTTTCGTTTGTTTGGTAGGGGTATGGGTAGAAGATTTAGTATCTACATGGTTTGTGCTGTCCAGGATGGCATCACCGGGGTTTGGAATTGGGTTTGTTGGTGTCTCTAGATTAGGGAGAATCTTGACTAATTCTTGGGCAATAAGACTCCCCAGTTGGTGGAGATCGATTTTGTTGAGACGGGAGGACATCTACTAGAATCATACATAGGAAAATTTGCATAAGTGTTTTTTTTTTTTTTTTAAACAAGGTGACTTTTGAATTTAGGAAATAAGTTACTAGAATTTTGGTTAACAATGAAAAGCTTGCGGGTAAGATTAGATCGGTGAAATTGATGCAAATTTAGATAAACAAAATACATAAGCTCAAGTTGTTTTCATAGATTTAGTATGCAAGTTCAAGTTACACGTAGAGGACGCACATTTCACATTTTCAAATAGCGTAACACATAAGTATGAGTAAGTATAGTGCATTTAGACAATATAAAGGAGCTTTAATTAGTGTTGGTTTGCGATTATTAGTATTGTTTGGAGATTGCTAGAGTACTTGAGATGCGAGTCTTGAGAGCTTTTGCGAGTAGTAAGAAAAAAAAATTTAAATCGAATATATGTAGTGAAAACATAGCATGAAAACAACATTGAAAATAATATTAACATAAAATGAGGGGCTTGTTTTAAGCAAGCCATTGGAGTGTTCCGGAACGGAACTAAGACTAACCAAAGTGGTTCGAATTTACCTTTGAGTTTGAAAACATGCTTTGGCCTAATAGGTGGAAATACTCTCGCCGACTTGCGGTTAACGGTATTCACCCTTCCAGTTACTACATGTTTCTTGTCATTAGTAAATTTCAGACTTTGGCGAGATTTTTTTTTAAAAAAAAAATATATATCAAGGATTGAAACTAGTCGCTAAGTTGCGGATTTCACTCCTATCTTAGCGAGGTCGTTTCTTTGAGTGTGGTTTGTACACTTTGTCCAACGTGGTAAGAAAATTAATTCTAACCTTCGATCGGTAAGTGTCCATTAGAACGAGAATTGTGAAATTTCCACCAAGGTGAGGATATCACTCCTATCTTGGCGTAGTTTCAAAAACACAAAGGATTTACGCGGATTGAAAGTTATCACCAAAGTGAGGGTTTCACGCATATTTTGGTGATTTTCTTTCGTTTGTGGTATACGAGTGTCTTCGAGTGTAGAATAATCCACCAACTAGGAAGGTAAGTTTTAAAGACCAAAAGAATGGAGTAGAAGCAAGATAGGGAGAACAAGTATATTAAGCATGAAAAAAAGGAATGGTCAAAAAGGTACTTAACTATAGTCTAGGTCAAACATGGCAATTTTTCCTAATTCCCTATAGTCATGGCTCTGATACCAATCTGTCACACCCCAACCGATGGCGGAAACATCGAGGCGAGACTTGTGGTAGATTGTTCAAAGACTTCATGACACTAGATTTTGTGACAATATAGTTTAAAGATAGAATTTCATTTATTGTCTAAAAATAGATATACAAGTAGTTCATATAACGAAAAATACAACAACAAGAATATGATAACTTGAACTAGAGTGAGTTTCTATGTCCAATCCTAAGTAGTTTTCTTGAATGTCTTGCAATAAATATTTCCTGCAACATGTATAAAATATCCGTCAACACATAAAGCATTGGTGAGCATACTAGTTTTGACATACATACATACATACATAGTATAATAAAGTTTTGCTTATAGGCATATGCAAGAGAACCATACAAACGGCGACTAGCCACGAAGAATTTTGCTTAACATGACCCATGTAGGGGCGGATAGCCAATCCTATAGCGCTATACATGCAAGGTGGGTTGTCAACTATATGAACATTTGTATGTTAGAGTAAATAATTCTACATAGCATAGCGTACAAGCATATAATAGACTTTAGATTGCGCATGATAGAATTTAGAATATGATAGACTTTAGACTAAGCATAATAGATTGTAGAGTTTAAAATCGTTTGAGTTTTGATAGTGATACATGTTGAGCCCCAAAGAATAAAGGATAAAAGGGGGACAAGTATGAACTCACCTTTGGGTGCGTTTGATAGAGTTCCAAAAAGATAAGTCTTGGAAGGTTTAGCTTTAGCCTTGGTTATCTAGAATTAAAGAATAAAGGGTCTTAGGTTCGAGTTTAGATTATAGATTCAAGAGAGTCAAGCAAGCCTTTTAGGCGAACCAAGACACAAACCACCATGAAGGTGATTCGGATGGTCATAAGAGTCAAGCAAGCCTTTTAGGCGAACCAAAACACAAACCACCATAGAGGTGATTCGGATGGTTAGAAGAGTCAAGTATTGGTAAGGTAGGGATGTATCCACAAACCTTTCCGAGTTATTAAATTAGTAGAGTTTATATAATTTAGTATTTATATAATATAACTTAGAAAGTAGGGTATGGTGACTTAGTTTGGATGAGCCTTGGCCTTCCTTTTGTCAACCATGAACCATAACACAAGTCCCTCCATCATTGAGTTGTTGGTGAACTTGGTTGGTATTATTAACAACTTAGTGCATAAAAGATAAATAGAAGATGACCACATTTGAGGCCTCAAAATTGGTGCCCTACTCATGTTTATTTGCCATGGCAAATAGAAGAGAGGTCCTAGAGGTTTCCTCAAAGGGTTTGAAGAAGAGGAGAGTGAAGAAGGTAGAAGAGAGGTTGAAGGTGAAGTGAGAAACTCACTTATTCTTGAGGGAATTCTTGAGAGATTTGGAGATTTAGAGAGGATTTAGGATTGAGCAAGTGTTAGAATGGGTAGGGAGTGGTGTATTTATAGTTGGGGTGAAGGGGTTGGGTATTTAATGAATTAATTAGGGTGGTTAGAAGTTAATTAAGTGGTAATTATATCTTAAAGAAAAAAGAAAAAAAAAATAAAATAAAATCATAAAAAAAAACGTACGGTACTTTTGGATTAATGTTTTATGTTAATTTTTTTTTTTTTGAAATCAAAAGAACCGTTATTTGTGTTGTGCTTATTTGTTTTTCTTTATTTTTTTTCCTTTAAACTAAAAGTATTTTTATTAATAATATACATGTTTCAAATATATATATATATATATATATATATATATTAAGATCTTAACTAAATAAGTTTATAAATCGATTAGGGTAAATTATATTGACGACCCGTCAAGAATTGGTAGGAGTAACATAAAAGAAGTGAATAAAACGAACTTGGAATTTGTTAAACATAGAATTTAAAATATATGTAAAAGTAACAAAATCACGCGATGTTACATCAGGTATGGTCATTCACTCTTGATACTTTCTATCACCCAGGTATGCCCTCTCGGCATTAGGACCAGTAGCTTGTTTTTATTTTTATTTTTATTCTCGTACTAATAAACTATTGAAGTTCATGCAAAGTGGTTTCTCTCAAGATAGCAGACAAGGCAGCTGCGGGGATCAACCGCACACAGACCGTTGGAAGACAAAAATGGGAAATTCTTGTTCCTTTTGACTTGCCCACTTTTCTTTGCACATACATATATTACTATTATTAATTTAAAATTGTGTAAAAGAATTAAGTGTGAGGTATTTAAAATTTTTATAAAAATTTAAAACACCTCAAAGCAGTCGGCAAACCGTAACAAAAAGGCAATGTTTTTAAAAGAAGTTTTTGGCAACAAAGACATTTTCAAACCCTTTGAGTCGGCCCAACGATTTTGCGGGAGACTAGGAAGGTTTTTGGTAGACGAAAAGAGCAGCTTAGGGTGTTCCCAATTCCTTAAACAACCCTTACCCTTTTCTATGTGAGCATTATTGAGCCTTATCGAGCACATTATTTCATGTATATATATTACACATGCTCATTCAGTTGTTTTGAGAGATATTCCCCGATTGGTATGACCCGATTAGAACTTATGTGACTTATGCGCTGCGAGACCGCATTAGAGGAGAGTGTGTGAAAGTGATTTAGGCACCTAGGACTCACCCAATCCGTTACTACTAGCCTTTCATATATTTTCCCCACCCCTAGCCACCCGTTTTTGAGCCTTAGCCTTTTCATTTCCTTACATTCATTTAGCCTCTGCCATGATGAAATTAGGGAGGTGTTTAGGTGTTGAGGAAGCTCTTTGGCAATTTTGGGACTTTGAAGCAAAAGTCGCACATCAAGAATCAAGAATCGAGATCGTGAAGAGGCTACAAAAGAAAGCCATTAGAAGAGCATACCATGTGTTAGCCATCGCCCAGTACGCACCATGAGAAATTTGTGTTTTATTTTTGAAAAAAAAAGTGTGTGTGTGTGAATAAGAGAATCAAGGGAACTTGAAAAAGAAAAGTTTTGCAATATTGTCTGAAGAGACCAAGTAATCGACCTAACCTAGTGAAGGCTATTAGGCGGCCCTCATGCCGAACGATTCACGAGAGAAGGCCACAGTCGAGCTACGAAGTCCAAGGAAAAGTCTAGAGTAGTTTGTGCTCGTAAGTCACGACTCCTCTATGATATTAAGTGGTAACTTGTTCGGTCATGCTCCGGCCACTGACAAGTTATTCATAAAAGTCTAGAGTAGTTTCATGTCTATATCGCAACACCGGGAGGCGGGTAATTCAGGGTTGAGTTGACACAGTCTCGAGTCACTTTACTTTCAGTGTTGAGAGGTGAGCTCACCAGGTCGGGAGACCCTCATAATAACATTAAGAACACAGTCGTTTGTACAGCTTTGCGAGAACAGTCACCTCTAGAAAATGCAGTTGCAATTCTAAGTTAAGCATACGTGCGCGCTCAAACACACAACTATAAAATAAAGATAGTTCTTTCATACCGAAGTTCCATCCGATCCTGAAGCAACACCATTGTTTTGCTATTGATTTTCCTTAAAAGTTTTTTATCTCTCATTTTACTTTTCTTCTTGCAATTTTAAAAAGTCTTTTTAAGTAATTTTAGGAAGCTGAGTAGTAAAAATCGTGTCCACGGATTCGATACTCGGTACTTGCACATTTCTATACTATATACAATAGGTGCGCTTTCCTATTGTGTCGTGTTTAGAACGTTGAGCACCTATCGTTTTAAATTATAAATTTAAAACTTGTAAGTGTCTTTTTGTTTTCTAACTTGCTCGTCTTTTCATTAAAGCTTTTGGCATCTCCCCCGTGACTTTGCCCTTTTTGAAAAGAAGTCTAGTTTTCTTAAACACTCACACGACATCACTTACCTTATGCGTGAGATTTACTTCACGAGTCTTTCTCGCCTTGACTTGATGTTGCATCCTGCTCCTTGCCTATCAGTTTATGGTCCATCAAGTTATTAGAACCATTATACATTTCACGATTTCATTGCACATGTCATCTCATACAAAGCATTCGCCACATATGAGTAGGCCTGTAAACGAACCGAACGAACACGAACACATAATCGATCACATTTTTGTGTTCGTGTTCGTTCATTAAAAATTTGTCGTGTTCGTGTTCATTAATGTTCGTTCATTTAAAACCTAAACGAACAGTTCATGAAGATAAACGAACACAAACAAAAACAAGTTAATAATGTTTCATCACAATTCAACCAAGTCAAATACATCACAATGCAACCAAAACCAAATGACGGGGATGAGAAATATGGCGGCGCTGTGGTCTATGGAAAGGGGATGAGGGAGACAGCGGCGCTGTGGAGGCTGGAGGCTGAAGAGTGGAGACGGGGTTGTGGAGGCTGGAGACGGGGCTGTGGACGTCTGGAGGCGGGGTTGTAGAGGTGGTCGGCCGGAAGTAGAAGAAGGTAAGGTTGTGGAGTGTGGAGAAGAAGGGATGTGGGGCTGTGAAGTGTGGATAGCGTCTGATAAGTGATATGGTTAGAATGTTAGGGTTAAGTTTTTAGAACATATGAATTAAGACCTAACAAAAGGAAATAAATAATAAAAATAAAGTTAAGTTTAATTAAACGAACATAAACAAACAAACAAACATAAACGAACATAAATGAACATAAATGAACATAAATAAACAAACATAAACTAACATAAATGAACAAACATAAATGAACGTTCATGAACATAAATGAACGAACAAAACATGTGTTCATGTTCGTTCGTTTAATTAAACGAACAAAAAAATGTGTTCATGTTCGTTCATTTATTTAAATAAACGAACTTCTCGCCGAACAGTTCATGAACGTTCGGTTCGTTTACATGCCTACATATGAGTATATTGCCTATACTACTTATAGGCTCATTTAGACATCAGATTTAAGCACTCATTAGGCACAGTAATTATCAACATTCAACTATGATGATCTTTGTTTACTAGTCAACAGTTCAATTTCTAGTATTGCACATAAACCTACCAAGTTGACACTATCAAAACCGTGTTTGGTGTACTTAGGCATTTTATCAAACATTTAGTAGGCGTTTACTTATTTTTAAGGCCATAATCTAGTCAAGCATATCATGGACCCATGAGCCATCAATGTTCGAAATCAACAATTTAACCTATCTATACTAGCAATCATACAACATATTTCATTCAAGAAGCACATGACACTAGTCAATTTACTAAGATGATGGGTTATATCACAATTCATGGAACTCATGACTTCCTTTCAACCCAACTTCAAAATTTGACCCATTCAAGTTTATAATTGATTTTTACATGAACATGTCATCCCTAACACTAGGATAACATCACAAGATTGATTAGTTGAATTATTAGCAAAAAAGGTTACCTTAAGGCTTGTTGAACTCTAGGTGACCATTTTCACTTATTGCATGTGATTAATTCCTTCCAGAGGCTTAGATTGAGTAGATTATGAGGTTTAGCTTTGTGTGTGTGTGTGGCCTATTGCCCCTTTTAGTCCCCCAAGTTATAATTCATGTTTAATAATATTTAGCTAGCTAGGTAGGTCACACAAGATTTATGCGCTATCATTATATCTAGTTAAAGTAGTGTGTCGGATTCGTTTCGTACTGTTCGGTTTTAACCATATTAGTCATACAACCAAGTTAGTTATTCATACTTACGAGATAAATGTAATTAGAAAATTTTCGGGGAGTTACAATACGACTTACGTGTTTGTTACGAGGTTAGAGCGTGTCTCGAATCATGCTTGTCAAGCGAGGATTTTCGAAGTGGGAGAACGACAAACTTTCTTCAATCACGAACTTCTCCATTCGGTCTTGTACCTTGTTAAAGTCGTAAAAAAATCACACCTTGATTAACAATCGAAATTTGACTACTATCGACTGGATTAACTTTACCGCTTGGAATATTTTGTTTTATGACTTCTCAAGGTGGAGTTTGCGTTTGTTTGAAAATTTTGACCGCACTTTCTACAACGTGCCTTTTAGGGCCATTCGATATAAGACACAGGTCAAAAAACCCGTGTTCCGCACCAAAAAGATTTGGGTTTCGTGTCGTCTTAGGAATTCGAACAACGGCTGGTTCATTTGAGGAACCGGTAACAGATGGGTGTGATGAAGCCATGAAATGAAGTAGTAAAATAGCAAAGAAGCAAAGATGACCTAAAAACGGGTGTATACGATAGCGGGTTTTACGTTTTTTTAGTGTTGTGATCAACCCAAAACATCTAAAACCTATTTATATAAACTAAGGGTGGCAAAATGGAGAATTTGGGTGAAAACGGATTAATCGACCCCAAAATGGAGAATTTGGGTGAAAACGGATTAATCGACCCCCAACGGCTATTTTAATAGTCAAAAATCGGTTCGGGACTAAAGTGGAAAAAAAACCAGTTCGGGGTCGGGCTCTGTTGGAAATGAGTGGGATTGATGTGGGACCGCCGTTCTGGATTACGGACTAAACCCAGTTTGGAATATACCGGTAGCAGACTGGTTCGAGTCGGGTCAGGTTCTCGAAACCGGTGTTTGTTTACCTCTAGTTTGTTCAATAAAGTTTTATTGTCCTAAAAGAAACTTATAGATTAATTAATTAACAAAACAATCACACATTTTTTTTTGAACGATCAACTAAAGTATTGCCGGGTACTCTGTACGCGGCTCCCAATGGTTGAAAGGGGCCCCAGACGGCCTCTAGTCCGTACGGACAGAGCTCTTCGGCCCACCCGTCTCCTGTTTCAAGGAAAACCCGGCCCACAAACCCGCCCGAAGGCACGACGGTAGTGAACCGGTAAAACCTGGAGGGATCAGGAGTCGAACCCATGACCACAAGGGTCAAGGGTCTCTCCATCACTTCCCAACCACCTACCCCACCACAAGGGTGAGGGTATCCATCACATGCCTCCTGTGGGAATCGAACCCGGCTTCCAAAAAAAAGAACCGACCCTTTTACCACTAGGCTACAGGATAAAATAATCACGCATTACTTTAATAATCTAATAATTTTTAAATTGACCAAATGACCCAAGTTGGCCATCATGACTCGTAAATGCCATTCCTCGATCCACACAAATCACACATTGGTGAGTCAGTCAGATACATATATAAAATAAACAACCCGGCATAAAATAAACAAAGAATATCCCAGGCAGGGAGGGCCTCTCCATCCTTTGGCTATTCCGAAAGGACCATTTTGCAATAAAATAACCCCTGGGCCCCACTACCAATCAACATATATTATTACTTCCAACACCCAAGACATCGACACTCCGTTTCCAACTGTGTTTGTGTGTGTGAGAGAAACCGCTAACAGTTAAACCTTTCTCTCTCTCTAAAACAAACAGCTTCTTCATTTCCATGACGTCACCTTTCTCTCTCTAAAACATTGATTCCATCGCTCTCTTCCTCTCCAATGGCGTCAATCTCTGGCTTATGTTCTTCATCATCAAGTTTAATCCGTAAACCACACCTACCACCACCATCATCACCATCAAAACCTCAATCACTGTTCGTTGAGACGTTAAAACCTCAATCCAAAACCAGGCACATTCTAACACACTCAATCGCACGTGATGCTCATGCTCCATCAACTATATCCACGTCAGCAGAGAAGAAAGGTCTAGAAACAGATCCGAAAGCTTTGTGGGAGAGGTACACGGAGTGGCTGTACCAGCACAAGGAGTTAGGGCTGTATTTGGATGTGAGTAGGATAGGGTTTACGGATGAGTTTGTGAAGGAAATGGAGGTTAGGTTTGTGAAGGCGTTTAAGGCGATGGATGAGCTGGAAAAGGGGGCGATATCGAATCCGGATGAAGGCAGAATGGTCGGACATTATTGGCTTAGGTCTCCGAATCTTTCGCCTAATTCCTTCTTGCGGTTGCAGATTGAGAATACTCTTGAAGCTATTTCTGCATTTGCTCAAGATATTATTCATGCTAAGGTTAGTTACTTTTGTTTAATTTGTAATTAGTTTGTTAGATTTACTTACAGGTGTCTTGCTTTGACTTCAGATATTAGTTATTTACTGTATTTGAGTTATCATATTTTGACTTCAGATATCAGACAAACTACTTTTACTTTGAAAGTTTAAGCAAATATAAAATTATTTAAGACCACTACCAATGCAGGATTAAAGTTCTATGTACAATGTATACAAAAGAATGTATGATACTTATTTGAAAAAAGGAAGGAAGATTAATATATGAAGTTGATATGAGAGAATTTGGAGAGTGGCATATAGTAAGTAATATGTGCACAATAGTTTTGTTCTTCAACAAAACTTTGTGATAATAACTACTATCCTTGAAAATGACTCTGTTAATCTAAGAAAACTGTATCCGTAGTCGACCAAGAAAACGAGTCTGTTAATCTAATAACAAAAATGTATGTCTATTTCTAACGACACATTTTTGTTTGTCAATCAATTGAGTCTTATGTTTTTTCTTTAAATTGCAACAAATCCTTTGAAGATACTTATGGTTGCAAGTTGATGTTTTACAATTGTTAAAAACATTATATTTTTTAGACTGTACATGCCTTTTTTGCATGCTCATCAAGTGACTGTGATTTCAGATAAAACCACCTTCTTCTCCAGAAGGCCGTTTCACACAAATACTCTCAGTTGGAATTGGAGGATCGGCTCTTGGACCACAGTTTGTTGCTGAGGCTTTAGCACCTGATAATCCTCCTCTTAAGGTAATGCATAATGCATTAGGATGATTCGTGCACTTCACCTTCACAATTCACCAGCTACTAATTTTTAGACCATTCTGTTGGATTTTTGTAAACTTTTTATTCTCTACTTTTTTGTATAACGTGCTCATGTATGCTTACGTTTGAAACATGTCACTTCAATTTTGGGGGTCTGTTTAGTTTATTAATTAATTGTTAATTTGGTTTTTAACTTGACACTCTGTCCAGTGGTATAACGGGATTTTTTATTTGGTATAGCACATGAATTTCATTGAGGCAATCCATCTTGGTTAAAAAGCGTATGCTACAGTAACATTTTTTGTCCTGATGAAATCAACACTAAAATAAAAGAATGTTGATGTAGAAGCCTATGTGGCATGGCTAAAATGTGAACTGTATTTGATCAAAATAACTTCATGAAACGGAACACATTGGGTTGGTTATGTTCATATTTTAACTGCAAAGTGCTCTTCTATTTCTGTCTTTCGATTCTCTGCTCACTATTCTCGTTGAAGATATAATTGTTTTAATGTTCGCTTATTACCAGATAAGGTTCATCGACAATACAGATCCAGCAGGAATTGATCATCAGATTGCTCAACTTGGCCCAGAATTAGCATCCACGCTTGTAATAGTGATTTCAAAGGTCAGTTAAAAAAATAATTGTGTGTTATCGCTGGTATTGCTATCAACTAGAAGTGGCTATTTGGGCTGTGTGTATCTAAAACAGGCTAAGTGGATAAAATGAAAGAGAATGACCTAAAAGGAGATCATGTCACAGTCAAACAAGTTGAATTGAAAGTCGCCAAAATCGATTTTTAATACATAAATCCTCCTAAATGGCCCATTTTAAAGTATTATTTTTGTTCCGGAATGTTTTGATCTGTACTAAATGGCCCATTTTAACCTCGGCCTGTTATGAGGTGCTATCCAACCCATTCATTTGGCCACATCTAGTCTTAAGCTTGCTGCTTATTGTTGATTCTGAAAATTATGTCAGAGTGGAGGCACTCCAGAAACCAGGAATGGTTTGTTAGAAGTTCAAAAGGCATTTCGTGAAGCTGGGCTCAACTTTGCAAAACAGGTTTTCATCTCAGGTTCTTCTTTCTGCTTTTGTTAGTTTTTCATGCTCCAACGAGCATGGACCTAATTTACAGGGTAGATGGGCACTTTATAATATTTTTTGGAACATTTTAGGGTGTAAAAAAATTGGTCGGTTTAATTTTTTATTCATGGGTCCCGTTTCTCTGGAGTGAGACTGAGAACTGAAGATGCGATTATGGCTTCTTTTTTGTCTGATGTATGGACAAATTCATACATGACCTGCAAAATGGAGAGTTGAAGAAAATGGTACAAATCAATAGAATGTCAAGATTTATTTGGCATCGTCTGACTTAGAATAATTTGAAGAGTATGAACTTTGCAAATAAAATTTTGTTTTTTGGAAAACCATAATGGTTTACATTACTATTGTGAGTGGGTGGTTATATATCTATAACTTGATTATGATGTCTTCATGGTTTAAAAACACGTTTGAGGCGTGCGCCTCGAGGCGATGCGCCAAAAAGCCGAGTCTGAGGCACGCCTCATGGGGTCCGGTCCGTACATACGCCTCTAAATGCTGAGGCGTTGAGAAAATGTGCGCCTTGGGAGCGCTCATGGGGTTTGGGGTGTGTTTTATGTGTGTTTTTATGTTTTAGACTTTTTGGGTGAGTTATTTTATTTTTGATGTTTTAGACTTTTAGGGTCAATTATTTTATGTTTTATAAGATATATAACTTTTATATTTATTTTTTGATTTCGCCTTGGTTCGCCTCGAGGCTTACACCTTGTGAGGCGAAGGGAAAACGCCCCGAGGCTCGTTTCCGTTCTTTTAAACTTTGGATGTCTTAATGATTTACAGAAATACATGTTTTGACTATGAATGTGACAGAATTTCAGTTTCGTACTGCAATACATTTCTTTCTTTTTGTAGTTTTTAGCATGGTTTTTGGATACATAAACATCCTTACCATATGTGTGTACAATGGATGCATGAATGCTCATCTGTATGTCTGTTAGTTCACCTTTCTAGGCCTATTTTTGTGTTCTCTTCACAGTTCTTTGGTTAAACATGTTGACTTTGAATTTCTTTATCAAAATGTATTTAGCTGTTGTCTCTGTTTTTCTTCTGATTATTGCTAATGTACATACATATTATGAAGGGTGTTGCGATTACACAAGAAAATTCATTACTAGACAACACTGCAAGGATCGAGGGGTGGTTAGCTAGATTTCCTATGTTTGATTGGGTTGGTGGAAGAACATCTGAAATGTCTGCTGTTGGTCTACTTGCTGCAGCACTTCAGGTTTGTATAATACAAATTCTGTGAAATCCCTTTTTTTTACTTTTTCAAAAACAAAAGGAGGTTCTGTTGAGAGACGGACATTCAGATATTTCTAATGTTAATGCTCAGGGAATTGACATCAAAGAAATGCTTACTGGTGCATCACTGATGGATGAGGCAACCAGGATTCCTGTGGTATGATAATTTATATTTACGCCTTGTATATACTGATTGTAGGACAAAAAATGCGCTTAATTGAGAAAGGATCCTTGCGTTGGATAGATATATTTCCATTGACATGCACTGATGCACAATGCCCGGTCCTAGAACACGAGTGAAACACTTTCTTAGCCGAGGCCTACACCTCCCACATCTCATTTCTTTTCCTTATAAGTTTTAATGTTAATGAAATGGTTAAGGAATTTGTATATTTAAGACTATACTGTTCATTTCCATAATTTTAAGGTTAAGGATACGGTTTAAGGAATCTAATGTAGGACACTTAAACCTTATTTTCCCATTATAATTTAAGAATTTGGTATATAATTAGATATAACAATCCTGATGTGGGTAGTTCACATAGGTAAGCTCCTTTATATATTTCTATTTAAATATTTTAAGTCATTACAATTTAGTCTAGTTTTATGACATTAAAATATTGCCCATTGCAATTTAGCCTAGTATTAAATTTTGTAGGCCCAACAGATTGATGTTTAGGTTTGCTTTTAATTGGCGTTCGCTTAACTATGTTCGTTCATCTATGTTCAGTCATGTTTGTTCGTGTATGTTTTACGTTTATGTACCATTTGTTTTGACTGTTTACAAACGGACATAAACGAACATGCACACGTTCATTTTCTTGACGAATGGACACGGACAGGAAAACCCCATTCATTTAATAGTCCGTGTTAGATTGTTCGTGCGTGTTATACTTGTAAAAAACAATGGCAAACAGGGGCTTTAGGCTGGTATTCAGGCCTAGTTGGGGGCTTTTTTATTCAGATAACAGGAACCTATGGGCCTAAGGAGACGCTTTTTCAGGCCATGTTCATAAACTTTGTCTCCAAATGGTAATATTTCTAAGGTAGGGAAATGATACATGATTATACTATGTCTCCAAATGGTAATATTTCTTATAAATGGATTGAATCAATGCTATATTAAAGTGAACTTTAGATCTGAAATGATGTGGATTCAATCTGCATTTAAAATAGTCACGACATTCAGCTCTTTCTGGATTGACTGTTTGCCCCCCCTCCCTGTTAGCTATACTTTTACTGTGAATGCTTTTGAAGAAAGCTAGAAGTTAAAGAATTTGGGCCTTTGTTATACTTTAACGCCTATACCTAATCATTGTTGTTAATGCTAGGTAAAAAGCAATCCTGCAGCATTGCTGGCGTTGTGCTGGTATTGGGCTTCTGGTGGTGTAGGATCAAAGGTAATTACTGCTTAAACAAGTTATTTCTTTGTTTTCAAATCTACATCGAGACTTTTAAGCTATTTTTTTTGTTCCAAAAATAATTATGTTTATCGGTTTCAACAGGATATGGTGGTACTTCCTTACAAGGACAGCCTTTTGTTATTTAGCAGATATTTGCAGCAGCTGGTCATGGAGTCCCTTGGGAAGGAATTTGACCTTGATGGTAATAGGGTATGCTTCATTATCACTATAATTAACTTTATATGCTTAACATATCTATTTAATAAGGTTAGTTTTCAAAATATAGTTCTCTATTTTTGTTGATTAGTTTTGTGACAGTTAGTTTTGAACAACACTTCTATTGATTAGAAATAAAAAAGTATGAACCTTGACATCGATAACTAAAACGTAACTTGTTTTTTGAGAAGAAAGTTTATTAAGAAAGAATAATATCTTCTGCAGTTATATCTGGAACATGTTTTGAAGTTATGCTAACCTAAGCCATATTTTGTCTAGGTAAATCAAGGGCTTACTGTCTATGGAAATAAAGGCAGTACGGATCAGCATGCGTAAGTTCCTAGAAACAGAGATCACTGTTTATATGAGAGATTAATAATTTCATATACCCAACAGAAAATCTGAATATCAAATTCATGACATTAATACCCCCACCTTAAATTTGCATTGGGTTATGAGATTTTGGAGTGCAAGGAGAAAGTGAAGGGTATAATTGTTATGTTAGAAGTTGTATTTAATGAATTGTTAAAAAAGAGATGTTAAGTATTTTGAAATAAATGTTTTATTGTACAAGTTTTCAGGGGTATATAATGGAAGCACCCCTTGGTTGAAAGGAAGTTATGTAAGCGTTTTGGTTGGAACAGGTACATTCAGCAGCTGAGAGAGGGTGTGCACAACTTCTTCGCAACATTCATTGAAGTACTACGTGATAGACCCCCTGGTCACGATTGGGAGCTTGAACCAGGTGTCACTTGTGGTGACTACTTGTTTGGAATGTTACAGGTGCCTACTTTACTGTTTAGGAATCTTTTATAGATAAATGCTATTGCTTATTGGCATGTGATTCTTTATAGATTGATTGATTTGCAGGGAACAAGGTCAGCACTGTATGCAAATGGGAGGGAGTCTGTTACAGTTACAGTGCAAGAGGTCACACCTCGATCTGTTGGGGCTCTAATTGCTCTTTATGAACGCGCAGTTGGTATTTATGCATCACTCATTAATGTCAATGCTTACCATCAACCTGGTACACGTTCTTTCCATTGTAAAATTTTCTACTTATTGTTTTTAAGGAAAATAAAATACCATCAATGGAATAGTGTAGTGGAATTTTTGGATAAATATATACTAATATGAAAAGGAGAATTCTATCTATTGTGATATTTGAGTGAACATCTATTGACCTATGCCAAAAGTAGGTGACTTAAGGTACCATTAGATAATCAATTTTATGCATGAAAACTGATAGTTGTGACTTCCAGTTGACCAGTTGAAATAATCTGGTCATTAGTTCCAAAATTCAAATCCAGGTTTGACCTATAAAAGTGATGTAAGTCAAAGAATAAGTTGGAAAATACAAGTTTGACCTTAAAAGTCAACGGATCACAAATTCCTTTTATTCTACAAATCAGGAGTTGAAGCCGGTAAGAAAGCGGCAGGTGAAGTCTTAGCTCTACAGAAGCGTGTTCTTGCTGTTCTCAATGAAGCTAGGTATGTGTTGTCTTATTCGTTGATTGTCGGTAGTTTATTTGCTTCGAGAGCCTCATTATATATAATGTTCGGAAATATGAACACATCATTATTTGGTTTTAGCTGAAACAAGATTTATCTGACTCCCTGGTAAAATGTCTTAAATACCCTTCAATTTTAAACCTTGGTAAATGATGACGCCAGGGAAATAAGTAACTTTTGTTGTAAAAGATACTGAACAAAGAAATGCTACTCACTGGCATTGTTTTTCTATGCTTTCCCAGTTGTAAGGACCCCGTAGAACCGTTGTCAATCGAAGAAGTAGCTGATCGTTGCCATTCTCCTGAAGATGTATGTTCTTTACTTTTTGGTTTTTTAGACGACGGGTCAATTGGGGTTGTATTCTATCTATAAGGGGATCAAATGATGTAAAGTCACCGAAGGTGTATATAACCTCCTATAATGTTTTACCAAAATAAGTTTTTGCTATCTCATATATAAAAGAAAATTCTGGAATACATACAAGCAAATTACATAAGAATGCAACTTTTATTTTGGTTTCCCTGTTAACGTCTTGTATTCCATGCTTGGCAGATTGAAATGATTTACAAGATAATCGCACACATGGCTGCCAACGATCGAGCTATCATTGCTGAAGGGGACTGCGGTTCACCTAGAAGTGTCAGAGTTTTTCTTGGTGAGTGTAATGTTGATGGGCTGTACGCTTAAGCGTGCTCTTGGCGGGACAACACTTTTAGTTATATTCAAAGATAAATTGTGATCTCAATAAAATAAGAATGTTCTTTTAAATTTGAGGAATAACATATATTTCGACAATACTTGTGACAATGGTTGTTTGCCTGCTGCCCTTTGAGAAACCACTGAATGATTTTGGACTCTTTTTCATGAATAAGTTATTTTATAGTGTAAAGATCAAATAGAAAGTGTTTTTTTTAGAATTTTTTTTTCATGTGCTTAAACATACTTTCTAGATAAATAATAAAAAAAAATTAATTTTTTTAGTGTAATTACGTCATTAAAGTAAATACATTAGTTTACACTAGAGTAATTATGTAATTACTCTACACGTAATTACTCTACACCAAAATTTATTTATTTTTTGTTTTTTTTAGATTTCAATACATATTTAACAATATGCGAAAAAAAATTTCAAAAAAAAAAAAAAACCTCCTTTGATTTTCACAGTTCCTACCAAAAAACACTTTGTACAGGATCTTTCCCCTTTATATATATACTAGGCGAGATCCCGTGTGGAAACACACGGGAGGACTTGGCCAACCCTTATCCGTTGTACGTTAACCACTGACGCGTCAGCAGACCAAACCTCTGTTTCGAAACGTCTGTTTATATTGACACATTAACAGACCAAAACATTAGTTAATAATACTGAGGCAATAGATCGTTTGTAATTCAACTGTTTGTAATTGAACGTCTGTTCCTCTCGCAACTCTGTTCATTATATAAATTAAGCACGTTTTTTAAAACGCCTGTTTAGCAATGCTTTAGCAACGTCTGCTGCGAAGAACCACAGTTTAGCAACGTCTGTTGATATCTTTTATGATAATTATTATTTTATTATATACATAATGTAGCAGACCCACTATTAACTGCTGTTGATATCTTTTATGATAATATGAATATTATCATTATGTTGAATATCCTAATAATAACTTTGGTATAGAAACCTATTCTAAGTTTAACTTATACAATATTTCATGAGTAGTCAACAAATGTTAACAAACAACTATAATCAATTACAACTTTCAACTAAAAAATGATGTCACGAGAGTTTTAAAAGAGACTTTGCAAAAGTTAACTTGTAATCAATAACTAACAAACAACTATAAATTTAAGTTAGATCAGTGTTTCAAATTCATAATTACAAACAGTCATCACAGCCCTATATGTTTTTGATGACAACTGTATAAACGAAGGATCTAGATGGAAAGATACCATAAATTTAAAACGGATGTTAACGAACACCAATGATCAATTACAATTTTCAACTAAAGAATGATGTCACCAGAGTTTTAAAACAGACTTTGCAAAAGTTAACTTGTAACCAATATCTAACAAAACAACTATAAATTTAAATTAGATCAGTCTTTTTAAATTCATAATTACAAATAGTCGTGACAGCCCTAAATGTCTTTGATGGCAACTGTACAAACGAAGGATCTAAATGGAAAGATACCATAAATTTAAACATTATTATTTTTTATATTAATTAAAGAATTAAAACTATTTTTCTTACAAATGATTTGAAGTCTTTTTTTGTTCCTATAACTTAAAATATATATTTTATGAAGATAAGAATTCTACAAAAATATAACCAACTATAAAACGTGTAATTAATGTTTTTATTGACGACTTATTATGTTTTAATAAAATAATAATATTTCCATGACAAACTTTTTTAAAAAATGACATGAAATATACTCACCGTAACTAATATTTTAATATATATAAACTAAATATTTACATATAACTCAGTTAAGTTATTATAAGCATCTGTTTAAATTAATAATATGAATATTATCATTATGTTCAATGTCCTAATAATAACTTTGGTATAGAAAACTATTTTAATTTCAAGTTATACAATATTTAATGAGTTGTCAATGGATGTTATCAAACAACTGTGACCAATTAAAATTTTCAACTAAACAATGATATCACCAGAGTTTTAAAACAGACTTTGCAAAAGTTAATTTGCAATCAATATCTAACAAAACAACTATAAATTTAAATTAGATCAGTCTTTTCAAATTCATAATTACAAACAGTCATTATAGCCCTAAATGTTTTTTATGACAGCTGTACAAACGAAGGATCTAGATAGAAAGATACCATAAATTCAAAACGGATGTTAACAAACAACTATGATCAATTACATTTTTCAATTAAAGAATGATGTCACCAGAGTTCAAAAGCAGACTTTGCAAAAGTTAACTTGTAATCAATATCTAACAAAACAACTATAAATTTAAATTAGATCAGTCTTTTCAAATTCATAATTACAAACACTCGTAACAACCCTAAATGTCTCTGATGACAACTGTACAGACGAAGGATCTAGATGGAAAGATACCATAAATTCAAAACGAATGTTAACAAACACCTATGATCAATTACAATTTTCAACTAAAAGAATGATGTCACCAGAGTTTTAAAACAGACTTTGCAAAAGTTAACTTATAATCAATATCTAACAAAACAACTATAAATTTAAATTAGATCAGTCTTTTAAAATTCATAATTACAAACAGTCGTCACAACCCTAAATGATTTTTATGACAACTGTATAAACGAAGGATCTAGATGGAAAGATACCATAAATTTAAAAATTATTATTTTTTATATTAATTAAAGAATTAAAACTATTATTCTTACACATGATTTGAAGTCTTTTATTGTTCCTATAACTTTAAATATATATTTTATGAAAATAAAAATTCTACAAAAATATAACCAACTATAAAATGTGTATTTATAGTTTTTATACACGACTTATTATGTTTTAGTAAAATAATAATATTTGCATGACAAACTTTTTTATGAAATGACATGAAATATACTCACCGTAACTAATATTTTAATATATGTAAACTAGGGCTGGGCAACGGTTCAAAATCGGACCGAACCGAACCGACCCGGGAACCGTTTATTCCAAAATATGATAACCGGAACCGATAATTACTAAACGGTTTGGTTCAAAACTGGGTGAAACGGTTCTAGGCCGGAACCGGTTGTCAATAAAATCCTAAAATTAACAATTAAAAAAAACAAAAAACAATCAAACCAACCAAAATATCAATTGCAACATTCAATTCTTTTTTCACAGTATCTGCATCTTCCTTTTCTATTATCGTCCTCATCATGAAATTTATCAAAATGTTTCCAACATTCACCAATCACCTATGAGCTTCCTTTTTATTGTTGTCACTTTTTGATTCCCGGTTTGCGTTTCATTAGTGGTTTCGTTTTCATCATTCTCGTCACCAGAAACATTTTTTATATGATCCATTTAGTTAAAAGATTAAATTCAGGTTCGATGCGAAAGAAAAATACAATGCATAAATAAGATGATGAATAGATTAAATCAGTAAACGAGTAATCAAAGATAAGTATTGTAATAGAGGAAGAAGAAAAAAACAAACCTGATTGAAGACTGGAGGAGAAAAACTCGTATGATGATTGGAGTTGGAATGTGACTTTGGAAAAGAGAATTGAATAATTGAAGACCAAGACAGTTGGATGCAATATGTATAATATAATAATCTAAAGTTTCAAAAAAATTAAAATAGAAAGCAGCAACATGCAATCTTTAAATATTTGCTTTAATTCAAAACGGTTCTAACGGTTCTTAACTGGACCCGTCAGTTTTAACCGGAATCGAACCGGGAACCGATTTTGCCAAAATATGAGAACCGGAACCTATAACATTAATTCGGTTCGTGACTAGCAGTTTCGGGTCAGTTTCACGGTTTTCGCGGTTCGGAACCGTTTATTGCTCACCCCTAATGTAAACTGAATTTTTACATATAACTCAGTTAATTTATTATAAGCATCTGTTTAAATTATTAATATGAATATTATCATTATGTTCAATGTCGTAATAATAACTTTGGTATAGAAAACTATTCTAACTTCAAGTTATACAATATTTAATGAGTTGTCAACGGATGTTATCAAATAACTGTGATCAATTACAATTTTCAACTAAACAATGATATTACCAGAGTTTTAAAACAAACTTTGCAAAAGTTAACTTACAATCAATATCTAACAAGACAACTATAAATTTAAATTAGATTAGTCTTTTAAAATTCATAATTACAAACAGTCGTCACAGCCCTAAATGTCTTTGATGACAACTGTACAAACGAAGGATCTAGATGGAAAGATACCATAAATTTAAACATTATTATTTTTTATATTAATTAAAGAATTAAAACTATTGTTCTTACACATGATTTGAAGTCTTTTATTGTTCCTATAACTTTAAATATATATTTTATGAAAATAAAAATTCTACAAAAATATAACCAACTATAAAACGTGTATTTATAGTTTTTATTGACGACCTATTATGTTTTAAATAAAATAATAATATTTGCATGACAAACTTTTTTAAGAAATGACATGAAATATACTCACCGTAACTAATATTTTTCTATGATTGTAAACTGAATATTTACATATAACTCGGTTAAGTTATTATAAGCATCTGTTTAAATTATTAATATAAGTATTATCATTATGTTCAATGTCCTAATAATAACTTTAGTATAGAAACCTATTCTAACTTCAAGTTATACAATATATCATGAATTGTCAACGGATCTCATCAAACAACTGTGATCAATTACAATTTTCAAGTAAAGAATGATATCACCAGAGTTTTAAAACAGACTTTGCAAAAGTTAACTCGCAATCAATATCTAACAAAAAAACTATAAATTTAAATTAGATTAGTCTTTTAAAATTCATAATTACAAACAGTCGTCACAGCCCTAAATGTCTTTGATGACAACTGTACAAACGAATGATCTAGATGGAAAGATACCATAAATTTAAACATTATTATTTTTTATATTAATTAAAGAATTAAAACTATTGTTCTTACACATGATTTGAAGTCTTTTATTGTTCCTATAACTTTAAATATATATTTTATGAAAATAAAGTTCCAACAAAAATATAACCAACTATAAAACGTGTATTTATAGTTTTTATTGACGACCTATTATGTTTTAATAAAATAATAATATTTGCATGACAAACTTTTTTAAGAAATGACATGAAATATACTCACCGTAACTAATATTTTAATATATGTAAACTGAATATTTACATATAACTCGGTTAAGTTATTATAAGCATCTGTTTAAATTATTAATATGAGTATTATCATTATGTTCAATGTCCTAATAATTACTTTAGTATAGAAACCTATTCTAACTTCAAGTTATACAATATATCATGAATTGTCAACGGATGTTATCAAACGACTATGATCAATTACAGTTTTCAACTAAAGAATGATATCACCAGAGTTTTAAAACATACTTTGCAAAATTATTGTTTAAACAGATATTGGATAACAGAAGTTAAAACAGATGAGGATAACAAAATAACATAACATCCACGCCAACAACAGATGTTAAACAATAGTTGTTAACTAAAATATATTCATACCAAGTTGTTAAAGCATTGTGTACAAAATTAACATACATAACTTTGAACTTCAAAGATGTTAACAATAACTTACAACTTTTCAAAACTTAACAAACATCTGAATACGTTAATAATAAGTTCTTAATTTTCAAATCTAGCTGCCTTCTTCTTCAATCTTTTTCCCCTAGAAGTTTGATCACCAAAATTTACATTACAACAATCTTCAAGACTTCTTTTACCATTGGGACTTGTGGCAGTATCAACAAACGCATCAACACATACAAGATCCTTCAAACAAAACATGAAACAGCTAATAAAACGTTACATAACAATATAAGATGTAGAAACAACCTAGACATACTTGCACAAGGTATAAATACCTTAGAAGTAACTTGAAACCCAAGTTGCAAAGATTCTGAAAGCTTAACAGACACTTTTCGACCTAAAAAGTGGTCAAATATAAAGAAGCATAACAAATTTGAACGTTTACTAAAAATAAATGCTTATTACAAAAAAAAAATTAGAATAAATACCTCGCCGGAAGTACCATGTATATTCTCATATCGATCAACCAACTCATCAATTATAATACGATGACAATTAATCATAAGGACAGTGTAGACAAGGTACTCATTTACAAGACTGTAATCACAAACATCATTATTGAAAGTCAGTTTGTTTTCAACAACTGGAGACAACTCAAGCGACAAACTATTTGTGTTGTTTTGCTTCAACACCCTTTCCCTAATATACCATGCAGCAGCTCCAATGATCATCATCACATCTTTACCAAACATCACAAATGATACACCGCCTGATTCACCTTGTACCTTTTCTGCAACTTGAACCTAAAACAAATGAAACATACTTTATCTAAAAACCTGAATGAAATGAAATGAAAAATCTGAAAAAATAAACAGTGTATACATCTACTGATTTACATACTTTGTGGTAATGGAAGTACATTCCCAATCGCATTTTCCACAACCCAAAGCAGTAGCAAGCAATTTGAGAACTGTTTCATACACTTCTGCAGCATTTTTAAAAAACTCGGATTTACTTAAAACTTTCTTGTTACAATTGCGGCAGGCAGCATAAAACCAACCATAGCTTTCTTCAACACTTTTATGGTGGCAACCACAACAAAAGACATCGGCTGCAAACACAATGTATTTTAAACATATACTTTTAAACAATACAAAAATATAGTAAAGTGAAGACATATAAAAGTTACGAATAAAATATTGAAACCTCTTGAATTCCTAGTACAATGACTTCATAAACAGGCTTCTTCTGTGTCCTAACGGTTTGAGAAGTACAACCACGCTATTCTTCTTGTTTCAACATCAAACTCCGCAATGGATAAGCCCTCTTCCACTTTCTTATAACTTGAGACTTCGTGTACACATGTCTTTGCCTGGATACAGATCACAACGGCTTTCTTCATCGTATATTGAGGTGGACATTGTTTTAAGTTTTAAGAGGGAAATTTGAAAATCTTTTTTAGAAAATTCAAAGCTAATATAAGAAATGGGTGCATTGGTTATGTGCTTATATATAGGGAGCTGATGAGGCACGTTTCCCTACGTGGATTTAAATTTCCCCCCTTAAAATTCAAAAACTTAGGGCCTAAAACAGCTGAGAGGATATTAGTAAACGTCTGCTGTTGAGGGATTGAGAACCGCTGTTGAGGGCAACAGCGTTGGTTGGCAGACCCAGGGATTGAGAACCGCTGTTGAGGGCAACAGCGGTGGTTTCACGTGGCCCACGCCTTTTTTTTATGAAAATTTTAGGGTATGTAACATATATGATTTTAAGCATTTTGGGCCAAAAAAATCGAAAAAGTGTCGAGCCGTTTTTTTTTAAATAAAAACCGTCTTCGGGTAAAAAATGGGTAACACGTCTTAGTTTGGCTTAACATGTGTTAGTCGAAATTTTATTTATTTATTTTTAAAAAAGTGCTCTGCGCTTTTTTGATTTTTTTTTTTGGCCCAAAATGTTAAAATCATGTATATTACATGCCCTAATTTTTTCAAAAAAAAATTGGGAAGTTAGAGTTTCTAGAGTTTTCACTATAAGAGTGAGTTTCCACATTATCCTTACCCTATATATATATATATATATATATATATATATATATATATATATATATATATATATATATATAAACCCTTAAGTAGGAACTATAGGAACCAATCTGAGCCATCCATCTTCAATGGCATGATTGTAAATAAGTAAAACTTTAATTAATTGTTATTTTAATAAAGGGGTATTAATGTCTTTTGTTCAATATCATTTATTAGGTAATTAATAAGAAACTCATGTATATTTAGAAACAACAAATTAGTGTTTATGGTATACCCAAACGTATTTATTGTATATACTATTAAAATTATATCTCGGTATATATACAACAGTGTAGATTGGTGTATATTCGTTTTTTCATTCATCATCATCACCAACACAAGATATACGTTGGTGTATATTCGTTTTTTCATTCATTATCATTCAACATCATCAACACAGATATACATTGATGTACACATATATACATTGGTGTATATTCGTTTTTGAAGTGTACATTGGTGTATATCAGTTTTTTTTGTTCATTCATCATCATCATCATCAAACACATATATACAACGGTGTACATCAGTTATACATTGATGTATATCATTTTTTTTCTTTTCATTCAACATCATCAACACAGATATACATTATGATAATAGGTTGAGAGATTTAAGGAAAGTAAAAAAAACTTGCATATTAATTGCAGGAAGATAATTAACTGCCATATATAAAACTTTTAATTAAATTAAAATATAATATTTAATTGTCTAATTACATAACTACCCCCTAGATCAAGATCAAAGATGAATGGTTCAGATTGGTTCCTAAGTTCTTAACTAGGCTCTTGGTTCCTATTTGATCTTTTTCTTATATATATATATAATATATATATATATATATATAATATATATAGGTAGAGGATCTGGTAGGAAAATTGTTTTGTGTAGGAAGTATTTTCAACCATTATATCAAATCTGATTAAATCTTTAGATGAAAGGCATTGTAGACTTTTTGTCCATGTTTTTATTTATTACAAACCCACTAAATTAGCAACTAACATCTAGATATTTATGAAGATTAATCATCCTAAATTAACTAATTATTCATTATTTTTCATAAGAATCATAAGATATTCATATCAGATAAGTTGATCAATACCTAAAAACTTGTTCGATTCTTCCAACATATAACCCATCTCTATCATTTGTTCGATTATTCAAATCATGGTAGAATGTTAACATCAGGAGTATTTTATAATAACGTCAGGAGTGTTTTATAATGAAAGAGAAACTAGTATGCATTAATAAGAAGTGTTTTATAATAACAGCAATAGTGTTTTATATTGAAACTAAACACAGTAGAAGTGTTTTAAAACTGATATGAGAGAGAAACTAGTGTGCATTAATTAACGAATTATGGGAACGATTTTAAAACTAATAGGAGAGAGAAATTGGTTTTATCTAAATAAAGCACAAACAATTACCATAGTGCCCTTAAATAAAACACTAATTGTACTATCTTGCCATCAACTACTATGAACAATTAATTAAAAATTAAACACATATAGGTTTTTAATCTCAACCATCAATCTCAACATCCAATGGATCAAAACACTTCCTACAAAAAATAATTTTCCTACAGAAACCTTACCCTATATATATATATATATACACGGAAAGTATTAATTGAAAACCCACTTGAGTTAAGAAAACTCTGAAAACCCGTCAAAAAACCATCTAAAAAAGTTTTTTTTTTTTTTGAAAAAAATACACAAGGTAACATACATGTTTTTAAGCGTTTTGGGCCAAAAAAAATAAAAAAAGCGCCGAACGAATATTTTTAAAAAAAATAAACAACGCAAACTTTGTAACAGCGATGTTAACATATGTTAAAAATCAGAAACATATGTTAACAGCGCTGTAACATATGTTAAAAAGCAGAAAACATATGTTAACAGCGCTGTTACAAAGTTTGCGTTGTTTACTTTTTTTAAAAATATTCGTTCGGCACTTTTTTTATTTTTTTTGGCCCAAAACGCTTAAAAACATGTATGTTACCTTGTGTATTTTTTTCAAAAAAAAAAAACTTTTTTAGATGGTGTTTTGACGGGTTTTCAGAGTTTTCTTAACTCGAGTGGGTTTTCAAAATATCCACCCCCTATATATATATATATATATATATATATATATATATATATATATATATATATATATATATAGGAATGGGTTCATGTGAGAACCCTTTTGAGTTGAGAGAACTTAAGAACCCCCCTAGACCAGTAACAAACTGACACATATACCATCTATTAATATAATATTAAAGGGCATGATAGTAATTTAACCCCACCCCAACCCCACCCCACCCCTTTGTCAACAGATTTATATCTGTCTTTTTTTGTTTTTTTCAAAACAAACACACACTCATCTCACACACTCCTCACTCTCTCTTCTCTCACACGTTTCTTTCTCTCTCTCTCTCTATCTCTCTATCTCTCTCTCTCTCTCTCTCATCTCATCTGAAGACGATGGTGGTGGTTCAGGGGTCAGGAGGTTCGTGGGGTTTGAGGCGGTGGTTCGTGGTTTGATTTTGGCGGTGGTTTTTTTGGGATCTGTTTAGATCTGGAAGGGAGGGGGTGGTTCGTGGTGGGGGGCAGGGGTGGACGACGGTGAACGGGAGGCAGTGGGATGATGATGGTGATGGGACGACGGGTGATGGTGATGGGACGACGGTGATGGTGATGATGGGATCTGAACAGATCTGGGGAGGGGGTGGAGGAGATGGCGGAGGACGGTGGTGGGGGTTTTCCGGTGGTTTTTTTCCGATCAGGTATCCCTTTATTATTATTATTATTATTATTATTATTATTATTATTATTATTATTATTATTATTATTCTGCTATAAACCCTCTGTTATTATTATTAGTATTATTATTTTTTTTATTATTTTTATTATTATTATTTATGTTATTATTTATTAATATTATTATTATTTTCTGTTATTATTAATTTTTTTCTGTTATTATTATTATTATTATTATTATTATTTCTGTTATTATTATTATTATTATTATTATTTTTGTTATTATTATTATTATTATTATTATTATTATTATGTAAAAACACCAGTGTAAAATATGAAATTTGTAGAGGTTTTGATGTATAGATCTTTTTGTAGTTTTGGTTTTTACACTAGTGTATTTTCTGTAGAAGTTTGTGGTATATATGTTGTTTTGGGGGGTTTTTTACACTAATGATAATTACCCCCGGTGTAATATCGAATGTATAGATTATAGATGTTTGTTTTTTGGGGTTTACACTAGTGTTTTTGTGTGGCAGGGGTTTTTGGCAGGGGAGATGATGTGAAGATGATGATGTTTTGAAGAAGATGAAGTTTTTTGATGGATGATAATAGTTTGTTGTAGATGCAGCAGGTTTTTTTCCTCAACAATAATGTGTAGTACGAGTTTTATAATTTTTTGGTTGTTTTACATTGATGTAACACACATTTGTTGATGTTTTGAGGCATTTTACGGTGGTGTAATACGAATGTATATATGTTGATTTTGGTTTTTACACTAGTGTTTTTGTGTAGTAGGTTTGTTTTTATGGTAGATTACCCCGGTGTAAATAATTACACCGATGTAAATTATGGTATAATTACACTGGTGTAAATAATTACACCAGTGTAAAAACGAGAGAAGACAGAATGTTAAAGTTGATTTTTTGTTTTAAAAAACTAAGTTGGTTTAAAAAAATAAATTAATTAAAAAAATAAATTAAAGTTAAAAAAAGTAAAGAAATTAAAAAATAAAATATAGTTTAAAAAATCTGATTTTTTGAATTATTTGAATAAAAAATCATACAATTTTATATTAATTATAATATTTCTTTCTCTCTCTATGGTGTTTTTACATAAACACCCCTAATTGTACTTAATTATATTAAATTAACATGTGAAGACAAAACACTTAACATGTGAAGACAAAAACCTCAAGACTTAATCTCAACCATTGGTTTTACAAGATCAATGGCTTATAATGGTTCCTACGGTTCTCACAACTCACCATGGTTCTCAAAATAACCCAACCCTATATATATATATATATATAGGCTAAGTATCCATAGAAAACCTTAAAAATTTGAGAAAACTCTAGAAAACCCTTAACAAAACCTACTTCCCAAGCTTTTTTTTTTTTTTTGAAAAAATTAGGGCATGTAATATACATGTTTTTAAGTGTTTTAAGCAAAAAAAATATCAAAAAAGCGCCGAGCGGTTTTTAAAAAAAATAATAATAAGTTGTGCATCATAATATACGGTTACTTATTTCTTGACTATGCACATTCCACAGAAAGGGCATATGTACAATATTGATAGAGAACCGAAATCTAGGAGCTATACTAAGAAATGAATAAACTAATAATACTCTCCTAAAATATACAAATCATAATACATGCCAATACACCCCCTCAGTGAATATGTGGACATACCGGTAGTCAGTATAAATAGAACACGGCCTGCACCATTTATAACCTTTTCTCGTACAAAATGTATAGGTACGCTACTGATGTTGCACAGATTTTCAGATAGGTACGCTACTGATATGTTATCACAATAAGCAATAGTAACTCTACGAGTTATGACATATAATTCCGTTAAAAGATTTCGTAACCAACTCGTTTCAGCAAAAATATTAGCTACTCTACGGTATTCTGCTTCAGTACTGGATTGAGAAATAATAGCCTACCATTTGGAAGACCTTGAGACAATATTGTCAGCATTAGAGTATCTAGTGAGTGCACAGGTCTTAAAGGGACGGATGGATAAACCTTGATCGCTCATGCCTTTGAGATAACGTAGTATACGTTTTAGAAACTAAAAATGATGTCTATGAGGAGCATGCATGAGCAAGCAAACTTGTTGAACCACATAAGCAATGTCTGGGCATGTAAATGTGAGGTGCTGAAGGGCTCCAACAAGGCTACGATATATGGCGCTCAATTTTGAGGCTGTATCAACAAGAGTAGGACACTGTTTGAAGTTGGTCATGTTGGCTTGGGTGATTATATCATGAGTATAATGTTCCTGTGAAACCTTGCTGATGTGTAATGGTTATGCCAGTTTGTTTGATTCAGCAGCTTCGGCTGTCAGTTTGTTTATTAGCACTAGCACAGCAGCCGCCTTATCTTTCCATTACCCTGCAGCCCTTCTTCGACCCATCAATAACCCACATCCATCGACACCGTGACCAACCCACCCCTACCTCCCTACACCCTGCTTACTCCGTGACAAATATCCAATCCAAAATCTGAACCCTTGATGGTGTAAAGGTTACCTACTCGTCTTGGGTCAAACTTTTTACATTCCATGCCGTCGCCTACAAGGTCTTGGACCGCCTGGAGTAGATAATAAGTGGCAATTCGACGTTTAGGAGTCGGTCTATTTGGGTTGGGTTTTATCTTTTAAGGGGTCCGATAAAGAAATATAATATAGCTAGACGTCAAATGTGTCGAAATTCCTCAGTCTTTTATTAATCTCAGATTAGGAGTGCAAATGAGACGGGCATCAACTTTACCAAGCTCAGCTTGTTTAACTTATGAAAGCTTGAGCTTAACTCGGGCTCGGCTCGGCTCAGCTCGTTTATTTATTAATTATTATTGTATATATAATTTAGTTATATTTTATAATTTTATAAATAAAAATTATATAACCCAATGAGCTCGTTTAGGCTCGTGATTGAGCTTGATAAGCAAAGCTCAGGCTCGAGCTTGTCCAATATCGGTTCATTTTGAGCCGAGCTCGAGTAGCCCTGCTAGTTTGCACCCTTCGTGAATCAAATAAAGCCATTGGTTATATTCTCGCCCAAAGCTGTGAGAACATGCGTACATGTGGAATACACATGGGTATAATATGAGCTTCAAAGGAGGCATCATGTATTACTTGATTCACAATCGCATAGTCCTTCATGTTTCTTTAGGCTTTCACATTTTGTAAGAGTTGGAAAAACTTAGGAAGAAACAAAGCATCGTATTCAACATCTATCTATATCTATCTATCTATCTATCTATCTATACATATAATAAACCAAAGCCATTTTAATGACATGGCACTCAAAGAGGGTATTCTCTTCATTGAGTGTGCCATGTGTCATCCCATGTGGCAAGGGCTTTATTTTAGGAAAATAATAATTTAAAATTTAAAAACAAAATTAGATTTTTATCTCTAATGTTTTTTCCCATAACTTTTAAACGTTAATATCTTTTATATACGAGAATTTTTAAAGAAAAAAATTACACCAAATTAACGAGCATTTTATTATCTTTCCGACGGGTACCATAGTGCTATATAAAAACGGAGAAAAAACGACTATTTTTTTGTGTGGTTTTGTTCATACAGGAAAAAAACACAAAGTGTTCAGGTTATTCATTAATCATGTATAGACGGGTCATTAGTTATGTTCAAACCAGTAAATATGATTTTTATTTACAACATGTGTTAGCATTGGAGTTATACATTGTTTTAGGTTAGGTTTTAATATTAGAGTTATACATTGCTTAAGGTTATGCACTAACATTGAAGATACATTGTTAATTGTTTTAGGTTAAGTGTTACCCGAAGCTTTTCTACATGTAACTGTAAAACGCATCAGTCTATTTCAGGTGTAAAATTGATATTTCAAATTAGAACCCGGGACGCTCCCGGGATATATTAGTTTAAAAAAATTGTGTGTTTGGGTCGGGCCTGGGATTAGGTTATACCCGACCCAATTACCCTTTTTTTTATATTAGAATATGATAACTTATGGCAGACATTTGTTTAAAATAATAACAACAATAATAATAATAATAATAATAATAATAATAATAATAATAATAATAATAATAATAATAATAATCATAATCATATATTGGCAGCTGTCATTTTTATAGTTTAGATACTTCTAATTTTATTCACTTTACTTAGATTTCTCAACCCGGGACGCTCCCGGGGTATAAGCTAGTATATATATATTGCAAAGGGATTAATCCTACATGTCATACTCTTATGCAATCTCTTCTTTGAGAGATGCCACATAGGATGTGATGTGGCAACTCTAAACCAATTAAAAAAAAGAAATAAATATGATTTAACCTAATCTATTATAATCTTTAACCTAATCTATTAAATATCTAATCTACTAAATCTAAATATTAAACCTTTATTATTTTATCTCTCGTGTTTTCTCCCATAACTTTTAAACGTTAATATCTTTTATATACGAGATTTTTTAAAGAAAAAAATTACACCAAATTAACGAGCGTTTTATTATCTTTCCAACGAGTACCATAGTGCTATATAAAAATCGGAGAAACAAATAACTATTTTTTGTAACCCGACAGGTATTGTGTCGGGTTTGGGATTAGTTTAAAAAAAATTATGGGTTTGGGTCGGGTCTGGGATTAGGTGATACCCGACCCGATTACCCGAAACAACATACCCAAATACCCGAACTATATACCCGATCATATACCCATGAATTTTTTAACGCATCACATAACCCTTAGACTAATGCGTTCGATATTTCAATAATTTACTTTTTTTTCTTATTTAATATTAGTTCTTTTTAGAATGATCGATTACAAACTTCCGAATTTATTTGTAATGGCACTAGATTTATACCCCGGCGCAGAGATTTGCTTTTTTTATATTTGAATATGATAACTTATGTCTGAGATTTGTTTAAAATAATAATAATAATATATTTTATTATGTCATATTAGATATTTCAACCCGGGACGCTCCCGGGATAAAAACTAGTACATATAATAAACCAAAGCCATTTTAATGACATGGCACTCAAAGAGGCATTCTCTTCCTTGAATGTGCCATGTGTCATCACATGTGGCATTGAGATATTTTAGGAAAAAAATAATTTAAAAACAAAATTGGATTTTTAACCCTCATGTTTCTTCCCATAATTTTTAAACGTTAATATCTTTAATATACAAGATTTTTTAAAGAAAAAAGTTACATCAAATTAACGAGCGTTTTATTATCTTTCCAACGAATAGTGCTATATAAAAAAACGGAGAAATTTTTTTGTAGGGTTTTGTTCATACAGGAAAAAAAAACACAAAGTGTTCAGGTAAATCATTAATCATGTATAGGCAAGTCACTAATTATGTTCAAATCAGTAAATATGAAAAAAAAAATTCAAACAGAGCCGAATAGGTTAATAGAGTTATACGTTGTTTTAAGTTAGGTATCAATATTAGTATGTTAGAGTTGTACATTTCTTTAGTCTTTAGGATAGGTGTTAATATTAGAGTTGCATTAAAGTATTACATTCTTTTAGGTTAGGTGTTAGCATTGGAGTTGTACATTGTTAATTTGTTTTAGGTTAGATATTAATATTAGAGTCATATATCAGTCTATTTCATATGTAAAATTGATGTATCATATTAAATTTCTCAACCCGTGACGCTCCCGGGTATAATCTAGTTTATAATATATGTATAGTTTAGGTCAGTCATATCAACACCAATTACAAAGATCCAATGGTTTCCTTTCTTGGGGCCATCTCATATAAGGAAGTTAAGACCAACTCATGTGTTCGTTTTCGTATTCTATTCACTAGAAATACAAATATAAACAAATAAATATCATTAGAAAGATGCTTGCTTACTTTTGTGGGAAGGTTTTAGTTAAGTTTTAGCAATGTCTTTTTGTTAGGATAAAATGTAAAGAAGACAGAACAGAGAGGGAAAACTCAATTCATTTCATCCATAAGCTCAACAGTACAGCCCTCAACGGCTTATAACTGTCATTAACGGTCAGTCCGTTACAAGTTACAGACTTTGACACATTTGACCCTCTATCTATGACTTATTACAATCATGACTAAAACTACAAACAACTACTTATTAACTATCTAAAATGACAATTAAGCCCCTCACAATTATAAACGTAACAATACTCCCTTCCCATAAGATTCTTGACCACAAGAATCAAGCATCAACTGGAAATGAAGGAAACTTCAACATGAACTCTTCAGCAGCCATCCAAGTAGCATCATGTAAAGGATGATCCTTCCACTGGATTAAAAATTTAACCACCCCTCTATTGCCTTGTTTTGCAAGCTTCCTATCCAATATGTGTAAAGGCTGCAATTCAGTAGTTGTAGCAGTGGGAATAGGAATGACATCAGTAGGAGGTCCAGCAGCCTTCTTTAAAAGAGAAACATGAAATGTATGATGAATTTGAGAATTAGCAGGAAGATCCAATCTGTAAGCAGCAGGACCAATCTTCTCCAAAATCAAATAGGGACCAAAGTATTTAGGAGATAATTTTGAATACTTGTGCAGTCTAAGAGTTGTCTGCACATAAGGATGTAATTTCAGATACACCCAATCTCCTACTGAAAAAGACCTTTCTGATCTATGAGTATCTGCAAATTGCTTCATCCTGTTTCTTGCCTTCTCAAGTGACTGTTTAAGAGTACCAATCATTGCTTCCCTTGCTTGAAACAATTCTTCAACAGCTGCAACATTAGTATCTAAAGGAATATGGGGCAAATGGATAGGAGGATCCATTCCAAACATTGCCTTATAAGGAGACATAGAAATGGCAGAATGCCAAGTGGAGTTATACCACCATTGAGCCAAAGGAAGCCACTTGACCCATGTATTTGGTTCATACATCACCATACACCTCAGATAGGTTTCCAGGCATCTATTGAGAACTTCTGTTTGTCCATCTGTTTGGGGATGGTAAGCAGTGGAAAGAGCCTGATTCACCCCTTGTAATCTCAAGAATTCCTTCCAAAAATTACTAAGAAAAAGAGGATCTCGATCTGATACAATGGTTTGTGGACAACCATGTATCTTAAACACATTATCTAACACCACTTGAGCCACTTTAGGTGCAGTATAAGGATGCTTCAGAGGTAAAAAATGACCAAATTTGGTTAGTCTGTCCACTATAACCAAAATGGTATTAAAACCTTGGGACTGAGGTAAACCACCAATGAAATCCATTGCTATATCAGAAAAAATAGCAACTGGAATAGGCAAAGGATTGAGCAATCCAGGAGATGCCACTGTCTCATATTTTGCTTTTAAACATACCTCACAATTCTTAATCAGCAGTTTCATGTCTTTAGAAGCACCTTTCCAATAAAACATATCTTTGAATCTTTGAATGGAAGCATGCATACCTGAGTGACCAGCTTGAGCAGAAGCATGACAGAGTATCAAAATCTCCTTTCTCAAAGCCATATCTTTAGGAATCCACAACTTAGACTTCCTTCTGATTAACCCATCAGTCAATGACAAATTACTGATTTGCCCTCCAGCTTCTAACTGTTGAATTATACTCTTGGCTTCCTCATCAATCAATAAACTCTCTTTAATCTTTGCTAATAACAATGGCTGATAAGAAGAGATAGCAAGTTGAAATAAGGCAGCCCCATGTAATCTAGATAAAGCATCAGCCACATTGTTCTCAGTCCCTTTCTTATAGATAATGTCATAGTCATAGCCCATTAGCTTGCTTAACCAAGTGTGTTGCAGAGGGGTTGTGACCTTTTGTTCAAGCAAATGTTTGAGACTTCTTTGATCAGTCCTGATGGTGAAATGTTTCAGGATTAAGTATTGATGCCAATGCTTCACAGCCATCAGAATAGCCAACAATTCCTTTTCATAAACTGATAAGGAACATTGCCTAACTGATAAAGCTTTACTAACAAAAGCTAATGGATGATTATCTTGCATTAAAACTGCCCCCAAACCTTTTGAGGATGCATCTGTTTCTATCACAAACTCTTTTGACCAATCAGGAAGAGCCAACACAGGAGCAGTGGTCAAAGCATGTTTTAACTGATCAAAAGCATCTTGGGCTTGCTCATTCCATTTAAATGCATCTTTTCTTAATAATGCAGTTAATGGTTTAGCAATTGTTCCATAGGAAGATATAAACCTCCTATAATACCCAGTCAAGCCTAAGAACCCCCTTAACTGCTTACCTGTTGTTGGAAGTGGCCAGTCTTTAATCACAGCAATCTTTGACTTATCAGTAGCCACTCCTTCCCTTGAAATGACATGCCCCAAATACTCCACTTCAGTGCCTACAAAACTGCATTTACTTTTCTTGGCTAACAATTGGTTGGTTCTGAACATTTGCAGGACTTCTTTTAGATCTATCATATGCTGCTCAAATGTTTTGCTATATATCAGAATGTCATCAAAGAAAATGAGTACTTTTTTCCTTAATAACTCCCTGAAAACAACATTCATCAAGCCCTGGAAAGTTGCAGGGGCATTGGTCAACCCAAATGGTAAGACCAGGAACTCAAAGAGTCCTTGATGGGTTCTGAAAGCAGTCTTATGCACATGATTTGGATGCATTCTAATCTGATGATATCCAGATCTAAGGTCCAACTTAGAAAAATATTGTGCACCTCCTAATTCCTCAATTAACTCTTCAATCAGTGGAATAGGAAACCTATTCTTGACTGTATTTTCATTCAATCTCCTATAGTCTACACAAAATCTCCAACTTCCATCTTTTTTCTTTACCAAAACTACAGGAGAAGCAAAGGAACTAACACTGTCCCTAATGATTCCCATATCTTTCATTTCCTGAACCATCTTTTCAATAATATCCTTCTGCCCCACAGGGTATCTATAAGCTCTTTGATTGATAGTCACAGACTCATCTACTAAGTCAATCTTATGATCACATGATCTAACTGGTGGAAGAGTCTTAGGTTCTTGAAATACATCATCAAACTCTAACAACAGTTTCTCAATTTCAGAGCTATCATTTTCATTCTTAATCTTAGCTTGATGTTGAAATGTACCCTCTACATTAGTTTGGATACTAAACAACTCAGCAGTCACCCAAGAACTGTCTAACTCAACCATTGAATTCATTTTTTCTACTGAACATAATGACATGCCCATGTGGTTGGTCCCTTTTAACTCAAACTTTTGATTTCCCACAGAAAACTGCATTGTAAGGGATTTAAAATTCCACACAATGTCATTCAAGGTTTGTAACCATTGAATGCCTAGAACCATATCATAATTTTCTAAAGGTAACAAAAGGACATCAGATTTAAACCAGATACCTTGCATAACCCACTGAAAATCTTGACAAAGATCCACACATGCAAGTTTCTTTCCATCAGCTACTGCTACAGACAAAGCAGGTACTGATTTTGTTGGACATTTCAACTTCAGTGCTAAACTTTTCTTTAAGAAATTGTGAGTTGAACCAGAGTCAATCAAAATGTACAACTTCTTGGTGCCAATGGTCCCTACTATCCTCATAGTACTAAAAGAAGGAACTCCCATCAGGGCATTTAAGGAAATATGAGGATCTGCCTTGAATTCTGGAATTTCCACTGTTTCTTGATTGACAGTAGAATCTTCTTCATCATCACCAATTTCCAGAATATAAAGATGCTTGAACTTACAATTATGAGTAGAAGAGTACTTTTCTGGACACCAAAAACACTCCCCTCTGGCTCTTTTCTCTTCAGCCTCTTTTGTTGGTACTTTTCTTACTGGTTTGATCATTTTGTTGGCTGGTGGTGTGGGTAATAATGAAAGATTAGCTGTAGGATTGGTAAATGAAGTACTGGCTTTGTATGGTGTAGTGGTAGTGCTACTATTATTATTATTATGGCTATTATTATTATACTTTTGAGTGGTTGTTTGAGTGGAATTCAATTTCTTGGAATCTTTACTGCCAAACAAGGTATTATACACAACTTCTTGTTGTTTAGCCATGGCTATAGCTTCTCTAAGGGTTCTTGGTTTGAAGATTTTCACCAAACATTTTATCTCAGGCTTCAACCCTGCTACAAACAATCCTGCAGCATACTCTTCACACAACTTTACCCTATTCAACAATGCATCAAATTGATCACAGTATTCTTGTAGGGATCCTGTTTGTTGTAAATTCTTGATTTCTTCAATTGGTACTTCAGATAATCTTGTTGAAAACCTATTGATAATTGATCTTGAGTAATCTTCCCACTCAATATCTTCCAACTGCCTATCCTGACTAGTCATGTAACCCTGATGCCACTGCAGAGCCACACCCTCAAGATTCACCACAGCATATTGTAATCTCATCTCCTTTGGGGTCTTATCCATGGTAAAGAAATGGTCACACTTGTATAACCATCCTTCCACATCATCTCCACTGAATTTTGGAAAATCCAGTTTCCCCAATCTTACTAACCTTTGATCTTGGCCCCTATTCGTATGAGATAGTAAGCCTTTCAATTCTTTTAACTGATTGCAAACCTCGACCATCTGAATTTGCAGATTCTGAACATGAACAGAACTTTCTTCAATAATGGCTTGTTGTTGTTGAATAGCTTGTGCATTGTCTTTAGCTATCTTTTCAACTCTCTCCATTTCCTGCTGTCTTGTTGCCATAATCAGCAAGAAAATCAACACACAGATCTTTTAACAAGAATGATTAGATGATTGCAAGAATTGAATGATTAATCGAAAGAGGATTAATCAGAATTGAAACGAACAGAAGTGATTAACCAAAAGATGATTAATCTGAATTGATTTGAACGGAATTGATTAATCGAAAGAAGATTAATCAAATTGAATGAAAAACTTGACTAATCGAACGAAGATTAATCAGAAATGAAACGAAAACAAACGGTGATTAATGGTGGTTGATCGGAATTAATGGTGGTCGCCGGAGCTCCGAAGAATCGTAAGCTCTGATACCAATGTTAGGATAAAATGTAAAGAAGACAGAACAGAGAGGGAAAACTCAATTCATTTCATCCATAAGCTCAACAGTACAGCCCTCAACGGCTTATAACTGTCATTAACGGTCAGTCCGTTACAAGTTACAGACTTTGACACATTTGACCCTCTATCTATGACTTATTACAATCATGACTAAAACTACAAACAACTACTTATTAACTATCTAAAATGACAATTAAGCCCCTCACAATTATAAACGTAACACTTTTCCTTTAAATAGTGGACATCTTGGAGATTGTTTGGATGTCCATGTTTCTTGTTAACTGGGTTAAGATGGTTGTTGTATCAGATCAGGGATCAGACATAATAGAGGTCCTCCACTCAAACTTCCTAAGTTTGTATTGAATGTCCATATTCCTTGATTGGTTATCATGTCACAAATGTTGAACAAGATGATGATCATCTTAATATCTTATACAAACACCAACATAGCATGTTAATACTATATATATTATTATATATATAGAAGGGAAGAGGATGACAAAACGTTTCGAAGGCTCTCTTTTAACTGTTTTTAACAAGAGCCAACATCAGGAAAAGTAGTACAAATACATACAATACAGCCACCCCCTAACCCCGCCGCCCCAAAAAAACTCCCACCACCACCACCCTTTCTCAATCACTCGCTCGGGCCGTTGATCTTCTCAAAGCTGGTTTTGTGGCTTCCAAAGGGTGCCGCCCACCAAATCTATCAACGTTAACCTCCCTAAAACTACTATCACTACTACTCACCTTTCTACACTCGTCGTCATCATTATTATGGTACACGGGAGGAGGATGCCTAGAATACAAGGGAGAAGGGAAGGAACACGATGACGACGAGGATGTATCGGAATCTGACGAGTTCAAATGCAAGTTCCTCCACAATGAGCTGCTGCTGATGCTGTTGTTTTCTTGCTCCCAATCCCATGAAATATGGTCATCTATGCTGCTTGAATCCCTCTGACTGCTCTCTGTGCTGCAAGAACAGGATTCTGAAAACATTCCTGAACCGTCGCTTGAAGATGACGATGATTCCTCTTCAAGGGACCGGTGACGGACAGCTAGATGATCACGGTTAACATCCCATGGTTGGGTGGAGTGGGATCTTGACGCAAACGATGTTGAGATTTTGTGTTTCTTTGGATCATGGTGGTGGCGTGCTAATAAGCTGCGTATCAAGCGTGGAGCGCGTGGCGAGCACCTAGTTGCATTTATATCACAAATCGTGGTCAGTGCATTGGGTTGGTTTCAAACTAATATTGTTTCGATAAATCAAAAATCAGGATAACATACCTTGCATAGAGAAGCATGTATGCTCCTTTGGTCAGGACGCTCTGTACATCCACCTCTTTTACCTGAAACAAAAGTTTAAGAAATGACATGTTTTTCAAAATAAACCATTAAACAAAATAAAACATACCTTGTTGTCATCAATCTTGAACCACCGATTCTCAGCATTTTTAACATAACACACATAATGACCAGAAAATGCAGCATTCAATACGTCCAAGTGAACCACCACTCCATAAAGCCTGTAAACCGGGGATTTGTCACTTGTCCCACTCACATATGGAGCCATGTCTAAAATCTCTGGGAATCGAATTGATTTGTTAAGCTTCCCATATTTTCCAGACTGTAATCATTCAAATAAAACACAGGAAATTAGAAATTTCTCAGACGCACAAGTCAAACACCATTGATCATAAAAATTTAAAAAGTATAGAATGTTACTTGAAACCGCTTTAATGCTATAGTAAGCACGTTTGGAGCTTCCAACAATGTCAACGTCTTCTTGGCTTTCTCATAAGATTTGCACCTGAAAAGGCATTATAAAATAACGAAATCAATACAAAATAGCGTTCATCATGTATCACGAATAAGATTGTAACAAATTCTTTACCAACCTGCTGCATTTATACTTGTTTTCACCATCCAGTATCTCGGTACACGTAAATTTATTCAAAGCCTCTTCTAAAGTCCCTATATTGCCTTCAATTTCAACTGTGAGATCCATCATCCGATCATTTCGCTCTGATTTGCCTCCACACTTCATGCACTTTATCTACAAAATTAAAAAAACAACCGAGTTTAGGCACTCACATTTTGAACTTAATTTCTTTTAGCGACAACAACGTTACCTTAGATCTTAGATAACCGCCAAAGGTAAGTCCAATTAAAGTTGTCTCTTCTTCTGAAGAGTTGGTAGCATTTGTTCCTGCTTCCTTTAGACAAACTGATTGCAACGTATCAATAGCATACCTGTTACAGCACCTGATAACTCAGAAAAAGACTACAACAATTAACTAAGTAAAGCTGCTACAGCAACAAAAAACGAGCCAGTGCACCTTAAAAATTCATGTGCATCTTCTTGTCTCCCTTGGTTGAGGCTGCTTCCAATAGTCTCTATCTGCGAAAGTATACGGGCAGGAGACAGTGAAGAACTCCCATTTTTTGCCTTCAAAACAAGGCCTTCAAACTCACATGTGAAACACCAGTCTCTCTTTTTGCCTAACATCAGTAAACCATATAAGTCAATGCAAGTAAAGCATTTTCTATGTATTTTCCATAAAGAAAGTTAATATCACAACTCACATGCTTTCGAGTGAAGCCCTTGAAGAAAATAAGCATTTAAAGGTGGTGTGTGTGTCAAACACTGAAGCACGGCATTAGCATAACAGCTGTAAAAAAAATAGGCATAAATGTAGAAATGTTAAAGAAATATCAGAGGTAGATAATGGTCAACTTTATGGTGTATACATTACTTAATGAGTAGAAGCTCTACCTGTTTCCGCAATTAATGAGGCCAAAAGGCCGCAATTCAATCTGTTTCCAGTTGTAAAGCTTGACAAACATTTCATACGAGAAAAGACCCTGGTTTAAAAAACCAATTGATGTCAGTTGATAATTATAAATCTCCTAAATTCAATGTTCAAATTTGAATAAATTCCACTTTTATACCTTGCAGCTGTATTTATGTGATGTATCACTCTCTGCTTTTTGTGAACAGTGACGAGGCAACTTAGAGGTCTTGGGCTGGTCAACAACCTTCGGGGTTGATGGATTTCCTTCATTTCTACCACTACCAGAATGTTCCGCCAGCTTGGATGAAGAAACAGAAACCTTACTTTTTTCCTCGAGAACAGTTACAGGTTTTGTATATTGAGATGCAAGTCTGCTGGTAGAATTCAATGTAGGTGAAGTACTGCTCTTAGTGTTGACCACATGAGTTGATTTCTCAAGAGTTGCGGAAGGCATGCCATCAGATGCTTTAGCAAAATCTTTAACAGGTGATGAAGAAACCTTAGTTTCCTTAAACATGGGTTGAGGCAAATCACTGTCACCGACTACATCCTTATGTTTCAATGTTTCTGAATTATATTTTGGTGGCTTTGTGGACTTGATACCGTCGATTAACATTTCTTTTGACAATGAGGTACCATCATTTGACTTCTTACTCCCTGAACCATTTGGACCAGATTTATCCAATATGATTTTGTTCTTATTGGAACCATCAAGCTCATCGACGGTGGATTTCTTGGAGTTGAGGGTCCCAGCCCAAAAGCCAGAAGTGGTTGTTAAAGATTCAGAAAAGGAAAGCCTACTAGAACCATTAACATCACGAGAAGATGACGTGGACCCATTTGGAGCAGAGTTATCCAATCTGGATGTGTTCTTAGAGGGCCTTTTAAGCCCATCAACGGTGGATTCCATGGAATGGAGGGTTCCACCCATACGGCCATAAGAGGTTGTCGTAGGTTCAGAAAACGAAGACCCAATAGGGCCGTCATCAACCCGTGAAGATGAAGTTGAAAACCTTGGCTGAATATCTTCATCACTATGATTGGATTTGTTATGATCAATCTTTACTGAGCCTGTCGACGACGATTCTACTGGCATGGAGTTTTCAGATGTAACATCTGATTCCTCGGAACTGATTGAAGAGGCTTCAATGGAGGATCTGCTAGGGGTAGAGAAAGTAGAATATTCCTCAGACGAGGATTCAAAAGCTGATCCAACTTCAGGTCGATTTCCATCTGCTGAGGCGGCATTGGAATCTTTACCATCTTCTTGCTTGGATGAACTACCTGAAACATCTTTAACAGGTTTTACAGCCACATAAGGCCGGCATTCATCTTTGTGACCTTGTCTCCAGTGAATAATTTGACATCTTCCGGAGCTGCAATTATATTGTAACATAATTAAACATTCAAAATGTTACAACAGCAGAACATGAATGATATCTGAAAAGTTTTGAGCTTCAATTAAACATTTATAAATACATACCATAAAATGAAATGAATTTACCAAATAACAAAACAGCACAGTCATGTAGTCAAACTGATCAAATAACAATCGGCCCCAAGGGTTAGCCATATAACTATGACAACAAATAAATCTTAAATTTAATTGTTTTTGCTAATTAAGAGACATCAGTTATTTCCTATATCAGCGCTTCATTATTCAAATACAATCACGCACAAAGTATTACAAACTATACAGCTTGGAATAAAATATGGTATAGTATACATGGTCAGTCAAAATATGTGTAGATTTCATACATTCTAATCTTCTAATTAAATTGAAAGAACAAAATCTATTTTTAATGCTATGAAATGTACGAAACCACTGGTCATGCAAACTACATTTAAATAGACCTACCATTTGTGGAAAAAAAAAGTAACCTAGCTGCCAGCGACACATCCCTTAAAAACACCTATGTTACACTATGCCAAAGGCTTCATGGCACAAAGGACATGTATTCATTTAATCTGTTAGTAAACGAAGATTATAGACCACAGATTTATCACCATCACAAGACCAGTTAAATACAATGAACAATGAAAAGCATATTAGTTCCATAAATAAGCACAAAACACATTAAATGCATGACACCAACTAGTATTGAACACCGAAAGACTATCATATTTACATTACTTAATCTAATGAACACTGCAATATCTCCATGAATTTCAACATCTGCCCTTACATCAATTCAAGTCCCTGTTAGCCAATAACTACTGTAACTGTCATTCAAAAGACTCATAACTTTTAAACTACATTACTTAAACTGATAAAAGATTCTTTCTTTCTTCATCAACTAAACTTTAACACGAGAGTTCATCTATGTCAACAAAACTTCAAATCAACAAAAAGTATCATCAATTGAGGTTTAATATTTACCAGTAACGAGCCGCTTTGCACTTAGCACAGCGCGTACTAGTCGGCGAAAAGCAAACCGCACACTTGTACAGCGGCTTCACCACTTGCACCCCGGGCACAGTTGCAGCAGCAGCAGCAGGCGGTGAAACAGGTAGCCATGAGGAATCAGGTGGTGAAACAGGTGCAGTGTATAAATAAGTTTGTGTAGCCTCAATCTCAGCCCTAGCAGCCTCCTCAGATGCAAATATCAAAAGGCGTTTGATTTCTTCTCTCCTGGCAGCCGCGTGCCGCCATTTGTTCCGAATAATAATAATAATAATAAAGGCGATGGATGGTAAGATTAATAAGAGGACCACCAGGTATGGAAGCCCTAGATCCCTTCCAATAAGCATTTATATAAAACGAGGACGACGCATCCACCACAGTGATTGATTAACCCCTTTATTTTTCTCAATAACAATCATAAGTAGATTTGCTCATTCCTACAAACAAACACAGAGAGACGGGGTCTTGGATAAATAAAATTGGTGGATGAGGAAGTAGAATTGATGAATTGGAGTGGAGCAAGTATGAAAATTGGGGATCAAGAAGATTTTAGGGCTTTTTGTTTTGTCTTGTTTGTTTCTGTCTGTCTCTCTGTCTGAATGAAGAGAGGAAATAATAATAATAATAATACTCAAGAAAGAAACGAATTTTTTTGTTAATTATCGAGAGGCGTGACCCTTGCGCTCATCTATTATTCCGACTTGCCCTTCAAAAAAAATCTATTATTCCGACTCGCTATATATTTCCCTATTCGGATCTACCCAATAACACACGCGCTTTTGGTGGTCGGTGAAGGAAAAAAAATAACAAATCGCTTCTAGGAGTTTTTTTTTTTTTTTTTTTTTTTTTTTTTAACGCATAGTTTACTGAAAATCTTTGTACAATTCTAATTTAACGGTCTCAAGTTCGAATCCCTACCCACATATTGGTGTCCTCCTTGCCTAAGCTCAAACCGTCACGAATTTTTTTTTTGTGATGTACATGAATCGAACCTGTGACCTACCCCAGGATGGGAACCCCTAAGGGAAAACTCACCCTACCTCAAACCAGGCAGGTTGGAGATCATTGGCCGCTTCTAGGAGAGTTGATTATCATTTGTAGGGGTGTGCACAGTTCGATTCGGTTTTTTGGTAAAACCATAACCGTAATCGAAGTGTTCGGTTTTTTGGTTTTTGAATACCGTTCGGTTTCGGTCTTTTCGGTTTTAGTAACGGTTCGGTTCGGTTTTTCAGTCTTTTCGGTTTTTGGAACATAATTTCATAAAATTTAAAAATAGAACTTACAATCTAAGATTTAAGAATCTTTCTTAGATGTTTATATATATTTAACGATTTAAATTAATATTGTTTACATAGACCGAACATTAAAAACGATTTACATGTTTTTCCAAAGTTTTTATTAACACATTTCTTTTGTAATACTTTGAAGATTAATTATTTTCAAGAATAAAACTAATAATTCCTAAATCAGTGTATAAGATATATTAAAAAATGATGTTTTGGGTTATTCGGTTCAGGTTTTTTCGGTTTTTATAAAATGCAAAACCGAAACCAAACCACTAATTTTGGTTTGGTTTTTATCAGTTTGGTTTTTCTGGTTTTTTGAGCGATTCGGTTGTAACACCTCGCCTTTATTATCATCCAATATTGTCCGTCTTGCCCACTAGAAACTCACGGATTTGTTTTTGGTTGCCCGAGTGAAAATTTCCCAGGAGGTCATCCATCCTAGTACTACTCCCACCTGAGCACGCTTAACTGTGAAGTTTTCAAGTACTCCACAGCCAATTAAGCCCAAAACGCGTTGGTGATTTATGAGGCAGGACATTACTTATAAACCATGATCTCTCCATCCATGGGAGATGTGGGATATGCCTAGGGTGTTACAATCACCCCCCCCCCCTTAGGGACTCATCGTCCTCGATGAGGTTTGCCCCACCATCCCGGATGGCACAGGAGTGGCTCTGATACCATTCTGTAACACGGTTTGCCCCACCATCCCGGATGGCACAGGAGTGGCTCTGATACCATTCTGTAACACCCCGCTTTTATTATCATCCAATATTGTCCGTTTTGCCCACTAGAAACTCACGGATTTGTTTTTGGTTGCCCGAGTGAAAACTTCCCAAGAGGTCACCCATCCTAGTACTACTCCCACCTGAGCACGCTTAACTGTGAAGTTTTCAAGTACTCCACAACCAACTAAGCCCAAAACGCGTTGGTGATTTATGAGGCAGGACATTACTTATGAACCAAGATCTCTCCTATCTACGGGAGATGTGGGATATGCCTAGGGTGTTACATCGATTATTTTTGGTTCTGTTAAATCGGTTTTTTGGTTTCGGTTCGGTTTTACGGTTTTCTGCTCACCCCTAACCATTTGCACCCATGTGTTCCACAAGGCTTACCATTTTAGACACAAACACGAATACACGATATGAACCTACACATCTTAACAGGTTCAGGTATGACCTTTACAGGTTTCGTGTTCTAAATAGGTAGACACGAATATACCTGTAAATTTTCATGTCTAAACATGTTAAATACATGTTTACCTATTTAGTACCCGTTAAGACATGTTAAGGTTTTTTTTTTTTTTTTTTTAAGTATATAGGTTGTGGGGGGTGGAGTACTAGCTTTATGTTTTTACCAGGTGGAATTCTACCTTTTAATGCTTGATGGTGCCCTTTATCATGTCAGGTTTGGAAACAAGTTTGTGTCATACCGTGTTAACCTGGTATAAACATGTATTATTGTGTCCTATCGTGTTTGCCTGGTATAAACATGTTCGTGTTCGGGTTTGAAAAAAAATAACACAATAAGTTATGGTGCCATGTTCGTGTCGTGTGTGTTCGTGTCTCCATGTTTCGTGTTCGTGTCTTAACAGGTCGGGTATACACGATTTGCCATACCTAGGTTTACATACGGGGTATCAGGTTGCACAAATGCTTTGGTTGACAAACGTTATCCTTTGAACCGTTCGGCTAATAGAACTACACTTTCCATCTAGAGGGTGCTAAAGAATTAAGACAAGGATGCAAATAAAATGGTATTTTACTTGTTTTTAATACCCTTAAACGAAAAGTGTAGTTACGTTAGAGGGAATAGTGCAAATGATAACGTTTTGTCAATTACAAGGGTTTAAACATCGAATAAAGTAGGGGTACAACCTGATGTTGGGTGTAAACCAAGAGAGTGCAAATGATACGTTTTTTGAGTTATTACTTGAATGGTCCATGTAATATGCTCTGTCACACCCCGCCCAGGCGGAAACACGGGATGCGACTTCGAATGATTTCCAAGCACAAAGGTCACGCAAAGCACCAATAATTAAAAGTAGGGAATTCCATTTGACAACATTTTCTTACAAAACATTAAGTTAAATTGTCTTAAATAAAACCATTGTTTGAAATTGTCAATGACCAAAAACAATACAACAACGGCTCAAAAGATGGTATCCCAAGATGCTCACATGCGACCCCCAAGTTCCACGTCTCATGCTAATTACCTGAAAAACATGCATGAAAAATATGGGTCAACATAAAGTTGGTGAGTTCACGGGTTTTAAATGAATGGACTTGTAATCCAAAACCGACTAAATCATTGCCTAGCTAGGGCAATAATCAATATGCGATCTGACATGAGCCCATAACCAAACCTTGACATGTTGTGCCTCGCCCATTGTACACTAAAGACAATGAATAAATGTGAAATACAAGCACTCTCATGATATATATCATATGGTCAGAGCGACTGACCAAGAGTGGGGTGTCAACCCAATAGATCTATTCCGGTATTTCATGGCTAAGTCCATAGCTAATGGTTCCCGTGTGATGTATGACACAAGAACTTAAAGGATCCTGAACCTTATTGTCTCATGTTCACATAATAGTCATAAATGTAACTGAAAATTGTATGCGTGTTTTTCCCCCGGAAAAATGTAAAACACTGAAAGGGGCCGTGAAAAACTCACCTGATGTCTGGGTTCTAACTACTGAATGCATCTGACATGGAATGTCCGAACAAAAGTGCCCTAGATTCACATAAGGACAACTTAGGTCTATGTATTGTACTGTTTACCATGCAATTCCTCACTCGACTAGTATTTTTATGAACTGTGTGTATGTACGGCTGTACACGCTGCACGTGTTGGAAAAGTTGGTTTTTGTCGTTATTAGTGTCTAGAATTAACCATTTATGGCAAAACCGAGGTTTTGGTCTTTCTATGTGTCACCACACACTATGTAGGCTAAATATTCGTACAAATTATAGCATGTTGTTGTATGTTTTGGCCCTTTTTATGAAAAAAATGCCATTTACACGCGTTTAACTCGGCTAGCACATGTTTCTTAGTTGTTAACACATGTTTTTCCAAATACTCTTTGTTTTAAGCCTTTACTCTTTGTTTAGGCCTTTCTATCGTATGTTTGGTTGTTCTTAACATATGTTTGCGATTACACCATATAATGTATAACACTATTTTAAGTTTTAAAAACGGTTTTTTATGGCCTAATTAATGATGTATATACACACACACACTCATACACTCATGGACATGTGTGTGGGCATGTGGATTCGTGTTCGAGTGTTCGTGAGTGTGTATGCATTCCACATGTAGGTGTACATGTAAGTGTGTTCTTTTGTAATTATTTCGACTTGGGAGTTCCATAATCGATTTTTATTAGTTGTTATAGCCGTGTATGGTGTGTGCGAATGAGGCAAATGGTCGGTAAGTTCCATATGGGCCGAAACATGAATGAAAAGAAAACAAGGATAGTTTGTTAACATACCACTACAATGTGCCTTAGGATGAAGATAGGGTCGGTTCTAGCCTTTTCATTCCACTATACAACTTCCAAGATTCCTATAAAGGACTCGTGTAGCCGTGGAGAGGGTGTTCGATCGATGAATGGCTCGGGTAGGGGGTTAAAGGTTCGGCCGAGGGTGTTTAGAGGTGAGGGGTTAGTGTGTAAAAGTGTTTAGTGTTTCAAAGTGTGGTGTGATTGTTCTTGGACTCCAATCCGATCGGTTTATAAAGGAGAGGGAGTGGGAGTAGTTTAGTTATTTGTGGTAAGTCAAAACTTGTGTGAATTAGTGATGAAAAAGGTAATTTCTAATAAGGTGTAATGTGTTGTCTTGGAAACTTGAAATGTTTGTGTTGGAACTTGTTTTGGCCGACTTATATATATGTGGAAATAGAGTTTTGGAAGGTCAAATCTTATGGATCCATGAGATGGAAAGGCTAAGTGCCATATTAGTGTATTTCCATGGGTAATTGTGATCATGTGGGAGGCTAATATTTTTGTTAATGTAGGGTTACTATAGCCGAAAATATGGGAAAGGAAATGGGTATTTTTGGATGGTCCATCATGTGTATTTTCCCTTGTATAGTGGTCTTGCTTCTTTATTGGTGAAATATCTAGGTAATGAGATGCATGTGTGTATATATGCATCGTATATGTGTGTGTGTATATAGAGAATGAGAGTTGTTCAAATCAATGAGACCACATGTGCATAGGGCCGATTTTTGGGACTAGTAATGAGATAATTAGGGTAGTTAACAAAGCATAGGAGTGTGTAGGGGGATTGTTAAGGTTCTAAATTGGTGATTACCTAAGACTTTGTGAGCATGATCAAGTTTTCTTGTGGGTTTGCGTCTTGTGCATGATTTCGGCCTAGGGAAGGAACAAAAAGAAGTTTGTGGAAAGTCCATTTGTTGTAAGACTTATCTTGGGGTGGTTTACTTTATATTTTGGTGAAATGTAGGAAATTGGAATGTGAATAGAAGGTGTAGGAATGTGTGTATGTGTGTGTGTCACGATATATGTGTGTGTAGTTATAATGTCTTGTCCAAAATTTGTCCACATATGTGTGTATATAGCCGTGTATGTGTATATATATATATATATATATGGGTAGGGATGGGTTTGATAATATAAGCATTCATTCATACATATATATACATCGCATATTTATATACATACATAGATAAATAGTTTAGAAACTTGTTTAATATTTATTTATCTATGTGTGTTAACATGTTTATAAATAATCGAATAGAGTCTGTGTACACGTGTTGATTGGAATTTAAACACTCTTGTAATCGTAATGGGATACTTATTGTTTTTGGACATTATTTGTTTTTGTTCTTGTTTGGTCCACGAATTGGAATCTTATGTTCATTTGTATTGATTCCCGGTCTAGGGTTTGGCATGGATTTTCCTATAGTTTATCAGAAACTATTCGACTAATTGTGAAATTGTATTAACTAGTGTGTCTAGTGCTAGACTGTATGCATCGGGATTGACTTGTCGGAACCCTGTATGGCCCAATTATGATGCAATATGTGAAAGGTAATGCCATGCACAATGTATATGTGTAGTTAAGTGTACGGACATAACTTGTGATTTCGATTTCGACGGGTGACATGCTCATATTACAAGTTTAGTCCTTGAGTTTGAAAAAACTGCATGGGTGATGCCTATTTTTCTAAAATCGTAACACTAAGGGTTTTATGACTTGGATGGCTATTAAATTTTTCTGTTACATGCATGTAATATGATTAAACTTACTATCTATACTTACTATAATCGGAGAGTCGTGAATGACATAAGAAATGCTTAAAAAAGCTGATGTGTCAAGCATAGAGATAGGCCAACAATGCCTTGGTGATGCAAAAAGTGATGTCATTAATCAGCTTAAAATTATAATTAAATAATGTCACTTGCCTGAACAGTGCTTCATAAATCAATTAAATAATGTCACTTGCTTTAACAGATGTTCATACAACTGTTGCTCCAGATTTGAGCTCCAAATTCAAATTCAAATTTCAAACTCAAAACCCCTTACACAACTATATAAAGGTATCCTGTGTCTCTCTCTCTCTCTCAAATAATATAATGCTCTCTCTCAAATTCTTAAATCATAACAGATGCTTCTCTCACACTCACGTTCAGATAGAAGGATTCAAGCACCAGGTAACCAAATTTTATTCGATCATAACAATGATAATAAAATTTATCTCTGTGCAATGCAATAACCATGGAATCTTTTGTCTGTTCCATTAGCACCCAGAGTATTTGGGTTGAAAAGGGTGTTGATTTTGGGAAGATTCTTACATTACCAACGGTTCAACAATGGCAGCATCAAACTCAAGATAGGTATGTCTTTGTTTTTTTAAAGGCATTTATGCGTTTGTTTAGTGCGTCTCTCAAACTTACATTCATGTTGAAGGATTCAAGCATCAGATAAGCAAATTTTCATCGATCATAATAATAAAAAAATTCTTTCTGTGCAATAATCGTCGAAGTTTTTGTCTGTGTAACTTATGTGTTTGATTAATTTAAGTGATGCTTGATGTAGTATTTTTGTGAATATTTTACAGTTACCAGATAGAGGCGTTAGCTCAAGCAACTAAGGAGAACACTATAGTGTTTTTCCAGATGGGGTCATGCAAGACACTGATTGCGATTATGCTTTTACGTCACGATGCTTATCTTTTGTGAAAACCGTCTCTGTTTACTGCTGTGATTATTGTTCCCACTGTTGTTCTTGTCAACAAGTATGTTTGTTGAATTTGTTATTTCGTGAGTTTATTTTCAAGATTTGTAGTTGAAGCATAATCGCGGAAGTTTTTGTCTGTTCCATTAGCAAGCAAAGTATGTGAAGAAGCACCTTGAGTATGTTGATCTTTGAAAGTTGATCTTTGGAAGATTCTTACAGTCAAAGAAAAATATTATTTGTATCATTAGCAACGGTTCAAGAGTGGTGGTTTTTTTGCAAGACTATTTCTTGACGACTGATGGGTGTATACAGAAACAAATATGTCTCTGTCTATTCAAGAGTGGTACGCCAGATTATCTCCATGTTACAATCAAAGTTGATTTGTATGTATTAGCAAGATTAGTTGCAAGTTTTCTGCAAGTTTAGTTGACATTAGTTCACCATTCTAGCGATATCGCAGTTGTTCATCTTTATGAAAATTAATAATTAGTTTCATTCTTAGTGGTTTTTTGTAACGTCTGCTGACAATCAACACATGTTTGTAAATAGTCTATAGAGTAAACTGAAGTTGTATTGGATGACAGTTGTTTTGAGAACATCTGTTAGCAAGTCAACAGATGTTGTGGTTAAAAAAATAATACAACCCGCTATAAAATTAGTTTTTAAATTTCTGTAGAGTTTGTCCGTACCATCAATACTGTAGTCTTGGTTAAATAGAGGCTTGAAGTCCAAATTTAATAATTACAATTTTGAAACTTACTTTATTTCCGTTCCAGATGGTAATTTGTAATTGGAAAATTGTATTGGATAACTAGTGAGATGCCCCGCGCTACGCGGCGGGCATTCGGTCGGTATCGATTCAATTTCTTATGGTATTACCACTCTCTATAGCAACGGAAATAGATAACCCAAAAAATAAAGTCATAATATGCTTAAAAGATATAGACTCTTGTTTTACATCGATTAAAAACTATAAAAACGAACAACTTTACCGGTTTCAATAATATCGATAGTAGTTAATCAAATTATTAGCTTTGTATCATAATACTAAAATTTAAGCTTGATTCAAAAACTTTATAAAATGCAACCTAATATCATAAATTTGTTCGGATTAATGTTATAAGTTCAAACAAAAAATATTTTATGTATAAATTTATAAACCAAATAATTTCTTGTGATAAACTATTCTCATTAAATCTTATTATATCCTAAAATAAATTATCAATAATTGTGTTCTTAATTAATGTATTCAAAGAAAATCTCTTTAGATAAATTATATTATTCATTTTGTATAAAGGGTTTTTAATATCAAGTAGTATATCTACCACTCAAATATAAAATTGTATGAATTGTAAAGGGTAGGATAAATCTAAAACAAAAATGGATAGTCAAATAACGTGCCATCAATATATAAAACCACTTGGACCAATCATGAATTAATACTGTAGACAATTTGAAATGTTAGTATATAGAATAGTTGTTTCGTTACATCTGTTGACTCAATAGATGTTGTAAAATAGATGTTGTCATTTATAAGTAGCATACTCCTCTTCATTCTCTTAGTAGTTTTTTGTAACGTCTGCTGACAGTCAACACATGTTTGTAAATAATCTATAGAATAAACTGAAGTTGTATTGGATGACAGTTGTTTTGAGAAGATCTGTTAACAAATCAACAGGTGTTGTAAAAAAGATGTTGTGATTAATAAATAATGCAACCCTCTATAAAATCACATTTTAAGTTTCTAAGAGTTTGTCTATATAATCAATCTGTAGTGTTTGTTAAATAGAGGCACAAAAGTCCAAATTTAATGATTACGATTTGAAACTTAGTTTATTTCCGTTCCAAATGGTAATTTTGTAATTGGAATATTTTATTGGATGAGAGTTGCCCCTAACTTTTAAACTTTTAAGAGAGAAAGTTTTAAATAACATAGGAAAGCATGGTTACGATTTTGAACATTAACAGGGTTGAGTGGCAAAAATAAGAGTGTTGAGTGCCAAATATTATTATTATTAATTAATTTATTTACGTGCCACATGGTAATTTCTAATTGAAAATTGTATTCGATGACAGTTGTTTCATTACATATGTTGACTTATCAACAGATGTTGTAAAATAGATATTGTCATTTATAAGTAGCAGAATCCTTTTGACTATCTTGGTAGTTTTTTGTAACGTCTGCTGACAGTCAACACATGTTTGTAAATAGTCTATAGAATAAACTGAAGTTGTATTGGATGACAGTTGTTTTGAGAAGATATGTTGACAAATCAACAGGTGTTGTAAAAAAGATGTTGTGATTAATAAATAATACAACCCTCTATAAAATCACTTTTTAAGTTTCTAAGAGTTTGTCTATATAATCAATCTGTAGTGTTTGTTAAATAGAGGCACAAAAGTCCAAATTTAATGATTACGATTTTGAAACTTAGTTTATTTCCGTTCTAAATGGTAATTTTGTAATTGGAATATTTTATTGGATGAGAGTTGCCCCTAACTTTTGAACTTTTAAGAGGGAAAGTTTTAAATTAACATAGGGAAGCATGGTTACGATTTTGAACATTAACAGGGTTGAGTGGCAAAAATAAGAGTGTTGAGTGCCAAATATTATTATTATTAATTAATTAATTAATTAATTTACGTGCTACATAGCAATTTTTAATTGAAAATTGTATTGGATGACAGTTGTTTCATTACATCTGTTGACTTATTAACAGATGTTGTAAAATAGATATTGTCATTTATAAGTAGGAGAATCCTTTTCACTCTCTTAGTAGTTTTTTGCAACGTCTGCTGACAGTTAACAAATGTTTGTAAATAGTTTATAGAATAAACTGAAGTTGTATTGGATGACAGTTGTTTTGAGAAGATATGTTGACAAGTCAACAGGTGTTATAAAACAGATGTTGTGATTAATAAATAATACAACCGCCTATAAAATCACTTTTTAAATTTCTAAGAGTTTGTCTGTTGTAGTGTTGGTTAATTAGAGGCCCAAAAGTCCAAATTTAATGATTAAGATTTTGAAACTTAGTTTATTTCCGTTCCAAATGGTAACTTGTAATTGGACTATTTTATTGGATGAGAGTTGCCCTTAACTTTTAAACTTTTAAGAGGAAAAGTTTTAAATTAACACAAGGAAGCGTGGTTACGATTTTGAACATTAACATGGTTGAGTGGCAAAAATAAGAGTACTGAGTGCCAATAATAATAATAATAATTATTATTATTATTATTAATTAACTGATTTATTTATGTGCCACATGGTAATTTCTAATTGAAAATTTTATTGTATGACAGTTGTTTTGAGAACAACTGTTGACAAGTCAACAGAAGTTATAAAATAGATGTTGTGATTTATAAGTAAAAGAACCCTCTTCAAAACCAGTTTTTTATTTTCTACAGAGTTTGTCCGTATCATCATTTCATCTAAATAAATAAATAATAATAACAAATTTTTTAAAAGCATTTTTAAATAACTCCCTTACTTTTGAACTTTTAAGAGGGAAAGTTTTAAATTAGCATAGGAAAGCGTGGTTACGATTTTGAACATTAGCAGGGTTGAGTGGCAAATAATAAGAGTATTGAGTGCCAATTATTATTATTATTAATTAATTGATTTATTTACATGCCACATTGTAATTTCTAATTGAAAATTGTATTGTATGACAGTTGTTTTGAGAACAACTGTTGACAAGTCAACAGAAATTGTAAAATAGATGTTGTGATTTATAAATAATAGAACTCTCTTCAAAATCAGTTTTTTTTTTCTACTGAGTTTGTCCGTACCATCATTTCATCTAAATAAATAAATAATAATAATAATTTTTTAAAAGCATCTTTAAATAACTCCCTAACTTTTGAACTTTTAAGAGGGAAAGTTTTAAATTAGCATAATGAAGCGTGGTTACGATTTTAAACATTAAAAGGGTTGAGTGCTAAATAATAAGAGTTTTGAGTGCGAATATTATTATTATTATTATTATTAATTAACTGATTTATTTATGTTCCACATGGTAATTTCTAATTGAAATTTGTATTGTATGATAGTTGTTTTGAGAACAACTGTTGACAAGTCAACAGAAGTTGTGATTTATAAGTAATATAACTCTCTTCTAAATCAGTTTTTATTTTCTACAGAGTTTTTCCGTATCTTTCATGTTCCAATTTCCAACAAACAAACACAAACTATCAAACTAAAAGCTGTCATTTTCTACTTTGAATAAAATAGTATGTTACGATTCTAGCTCACGTTTGTTGATTGATGTTTTTGTCTTACAAGAAGTACTATTCTGTCTTTATATCAAACGGCCATATCAATATCGGGTCACTTAGATAGTTTAACAAATTAAAAAAACTTGAAACTTAAAAAAAAAATTGAACCTTACGCTGCTGTTGGGCAGCGGCGGAGCACAGGGGGAGCGGCGGAGCAGAGGGAGAGCGGTGGAGCAGCGGCGGCGGTATAAACAGAACTGTAGGCTGCTTACTAGAGTCACTATTGTATGTTATTTGGGTGTTGGTGTTAGGGATTGGGTAAGGAAAGAAAGGGAGCTGGGTTTAGAATAAAACATAAGAAAACCCTATGTTAGGGTTGGGTCGATCCAGGTTAAAAAACAAAAAAAACAAGTGCAACACGTTTCGAACCGAGGACCTATCGTTTGAAAGAAGGGAGACTTAACCATTGAACCATTAAGATGATATAGAAATGGGTTCATATCCAAATTTTCTTATGGCTTCATGGCTCATTTTTCTATATATTTCTACTAAAAATCGAAAACCCATGGGTTCGGCTAAACCCGTACATCCCTTCCTAAATCTGCCCCTGCCTTCATATGAATCTCCTCCATATTCACCTTCTTACGAACCTCTGTATAACTCATCACCATTTTCATACTCTCAAATGCACCACTTTTTGATTCTTCAACTTATTCACATTATCCTTTTGAAGAAATATACCCCCTTGAAAATTCACCACCATTTTTGCCATCTCCATCACCAAACCTTTTCCCGAGTCTAAACCTGAAGCCAAGCCCGAACCCAAGCTAATGCCCGAGTTTGAACCCCCGCTCATCAACTTGAAAAGGTTTGCAGATGTGACACCCCAGGAAAATCCCACATCGGCCGTGGCTAGGAGAGATCCTTAGTTCATATGTAATCCAATGCCTCTTAAATCACCAACGCGTTTTGGGGCTTAATGTTAGTGGATGAGATGAGAACTCCACAGTTAAGAGTGCTCAAGTGGAAGCAGTGTTAGGATGGGTGACCTCCTGGAAGTCTCCACCGGGGCAACCAAAAACAAACTCGTGAGCTCTGGATGGGCTACCCGTCGGGGCAAAGCGTACACTATTGGTGGTGAGAGAGGCCGTATGTTACAGATGGTATCAGAGCCACTCCTATGCCATTTGGGATGGTGGGTGCATACCTCATCAGGGACGATGAGACTCTAACAGGGGGTGAATATGACACCCCAGGAAAATCCCACATCGGCCGTGGCTAGGTGAGATCCTTGGTTCATATGTAATCCAATGCCTCTTAAATCACCAACGTGTTTTGGGGCTTAATGTTAGTGGATAAGAGGAGAACTTTAGAGTTAAGCGTGCTCAGGTGGAAGCAGTATCAGGATGGGTGACCTCCTGGAAGTCTCCACCGGGGCAACCAAAAACAAATCCGTGAGCTCTGGATGGGCTACCCGTCGGGGTAAAGTGGACAATGTTGGTGGTGAGAGGGGCCAGATGTTACAGCTGAAAACCTTGAGATAGTAAAAAAATATCTCTTAAAGAAATTTGCAATGGAAGATGAAGCAAAAGCAAGGGCATTGGAGGCACAACAAAAGGAAGCTTGTGAAGAAGGCGACATTGAAGAAAACGTGGGTAGAAGTGAAGTGGTAGATACAGAGGTGCAAGAAGGACAAATTGACCCGACTGGAGTTCCTGCTATAATAAATCCACATGAAGAACCAGACTTCGGCAACTCAGGAAAGTACGTGGTGATTTCTCATTTGCCACTTTGTACTAGTGATTGCCTCCCACTGGTTGAACTTGTGAAGAATCATGGGGGAAAACATATCACTCTGTGGACCACTTCACTAAGAAAAAGTGGCGTCACTTCGGCTAGCCACTTGTAACGTGTCGGGATGATCGAGTTCTTCACTACTTGCACATTGTGATGTTTGGTCCAAGAAATTTCAAATGGTGGTGTCGTGACTCATCATCTCTAGCATGTTTCAAAATCGATCCCAAGATCTTAAATTGAAGAATTAACATTGGTTAAACTAGGATTTCCAGGACTAGCCCGATGATGAATAAGTTGAGAGGTTGGTGCATTCGGTAAGAAAGACATTTGAGGACCCTCAGGTATGATCATTCACTTTTATTTCTTTCTAACAACAGGTATGCCCTCTCGGCACTAGGATTTAGTATCTTCTCTTTTAGTAGTTTATTTTTCTCTTTTAGTTTTAGGTATTAAAATTCATGCCAAGTGATTTCTCTCGCAAAGGCTCAGTGGTCAGGCAGTTGTGGGTATCGCCCGAACAGTTTCCTTTTAGGAAACTAACTAGGGGAGCACTTGTTCTTGTCCACTTATTTCTTTAAGCATAAAATATATCATAAAATCTATAATTTTAAAATATACTAAAGAACTAAGTGTGAGGTGTTAAAATTTTCCAAATATTACCACCTCTTGAAATCAGCAAACCAAAACCATTTACAGGTAATTTTTTTTGAAAACATTATAATTAACTAAAAACTGTTTTCAAAAAGTCCACCCAAAAATCAAATAGGGGATTTTGGGAGGTTTTGGTGAAGCCGAAAGAACTAACTTAAAGTGTCCTTACTTCATAAACGAGAGCCTATCATTTCCATGTGAGTATTTTAGCCTGATTGAGCACAATCACTTTCATATATACTACACATGTTGTCACACCACGCTTAGGCGGAAACACGGGAATGTAACGTCGAAATGTTTTCAAGTACAATGTTTGAGCAAACGCATAAGAAACTGATAAATTTGATACCAAACACTTAGATTGTTTTACAAAACATGAAATCAATTGTCTTAGTGGGTAGAACCCCATAAAAACATATAATTGCTTAAGACAAGACCCACAAATGTTGGTACCACATGGTGCAAGCTCAAACTGGTTCTTAAGTCCCATTTGTTAATGCAATCATGTTGGGTTATATTGAGACCACAGTTACCAGATCAAAGACTTTTGATAGCTTGTTGTGTAGTTTGTATGTTGAAGGGCTGTTTATGTAATTATGACATAGTTTATGCTAGAAACCCTAGGCTGCGCACTTAATGGACGGGCCCTGCGCACTTAGCTTAAGTGCGCAGGCCCATCTGACTTCCTATATAAAGAATGCTTGTGTGTAGCTCTAGGGTTAGGGTTTTGGATATTATCTTGGTAGCACAAGTTAAAGGGTGCGTACTTATTCTGTGTAATCCATGGTTCTTTGATGTTAATCAGTAATGGAAAGCTTGAATCTCTTTATCTTGTGTGTCGGTTTTGCTATTTTTATCTAGTATCTTTGTTTTTCAAGATTAATCACTTAAAACACCTAACAAATAGGTGTTTCTAAGTGATAACAATCTTTTGCACCAACAAGATCTAGTATTTCGGGACTTACAATTTGGTATCAGAGACTTTGTGCTCTAGATTGTATCTATTTTAAGATACCAAAACCCTCATCTTGTTAGTTTTTATTATCAAGATTTTTTTTATAAGCTTTTGTGTTTATCAAAAAAATTGGGTGTTTTTCTTATGTTTTTGCTTCAAAATTTCGTGGAAATTGTGTTTCCGAGAGTTAAAAGTGGTTCATTTTAAGTAGAAATTTCATCCAAGCATTTCAGAATGGAATGAAAAAGTTTTGGATAGAATTCAGCTGAGATTTGTATTTTTCAACAGCCCGTTTTGCGCACTTGTTTCTTGAGTTGTGAACTTATTTCATACATTGAGTACTTATTTCTTGGTTTGAGTACTTAGCTCATAAACTGCATACTTGTGCTTATCTGAGTACTTAGACCCTTTTGTTTTAGTACGCAACTAAGTTTGTGCATACTTATTGTTTTTCATTGTCTACGAGCACTTAACTAGGGTTTCTGCGCACTTAAACAGAAATCTTTGGTGTTGTGCGCACTTATTGAAGAGGTGTAGTTTTGAGTACTTGGCTAGGGTTTCTGCGCACTTAAATCTTAAACGAGAGTTTAAGTGTCTGCGTACTTCGTTTAGTATGCAGACTGATCAGTCAAGACTGAGCACTTACCATGCCCAAGTGCTGACTGATCTGCGCACTTATCAAGAAACAACAGCTACACGTGTACTTTGCAAGACTGCGCACTTATCAAAAGACAAACATCTTGACAAGGTTGTTTATATTGTTACAGGCTGCTGCGCACTTGATCTGGATTACTGCGTACTTCGTTGCGCACTTAAGGACATTGGACAATTTTCTGGATTGTTAACTTTAAAATCTGAAAAAAACAAACTTTTAAAATTAACTTAAATCATGGCCGGTAACGATAATCACTCAACTGTAAATCCTATCACTCAACAAGAACTTGAAACTGGAACAACAACTAGAGTTCCTAAGTTAAAAGGTGTAGAAGATTATGGAACTTGGAAGAATCGAATGAGGTCGTTCTTCTATGTCACAGACTTCACCCAATGGACTTCTATCCAGCTAGGTCCACACATTCCAATGAGAACCACTGCCACAGGAGAAGAGTTTAACCCTGATCCATCTACCTGCACTGATGTCGACAAACAGCTACTTCAGAGAGACCATAAGGCTTATGGTGCCCTTACCATGGCCTTATCAAACGATGTTTATAACATGTTTGAGGAATATGGCACTGCGCATGATCTGTGGTTTGCGTTAAATGAGTACTATGAAGGGAATGAAGAAATGCGCCAATATAAGCAAGATATGGTGCAGAAAGAATATGACATGTTCGGTAGCATTCGTGGTGAGAGCTTGAGCTCACATATCGAAAGATTCATGAGTATGTTAACCAAGATGAAGAAGGTAGGAATTCCAGTCAACAACCGAAATTCCATCAAGAAACTACTCGACTCCCTGCCCAAAGAATGGAGCATACATTGCATGTTGATTAGGAAAGAGTATCTAGATGCACAATCTACCTTGGCTGATCTCATCAACACTCTGAAGTCTTTCGAAATGGATATCACAAAAAGAGAGATGAACCAGACTGCTCCGAAAGTCGTTCCCAGCACTGCTATGAAGAATCTGGCATTAATGACTCCAGTAGGTAACATGGGTTCAAGCTCGTCACATGCATATGTGGATGCAATGGGTGGTGGTAGTTCAAGTTCGGGAAAGACAGTCTCATACTCTGACACAGCTGCAAAGACACTCAACCCACAGCTCACAAAGCTTGCAAATGAACATGTTGAACTCTTCAACACATTCATGTCTAGCTTTGAGGCGTTGAAGACAGGTGACCTTAAGAGTGAGATGATGAATCCTGAAGACATGTATCAGGTTGACCCGGATGATAAGGAGGAAATGGATCTGAAATGGCAGATGGCCATGATCACTCTGAGGGTGAAGAGATTTTAAGATAGAACTGGTCGAAGAGTTGGTATGGGAAAAGCGGGTTTTGATAAGTCTAAGATTAGATGCTACAACTGCAAGACTCTTGGGCACTTCAAGTATGAGTGCCCCACTCTAAGTCAAGCAGAGATCAAGCCGGCAAAAAGAATGGTGGCAATAACTGATGGAAGGGAAGCAGAAGGCGTTGGTTGTTGAGGACTTTGATTGGGGAGAGGAGGCTGCTGCGGTTGAAGCTGATGTGAACAAGGCATTGATGGCCAAAATCTGTACCAAATCCATACACGGCGTGAATTCTCTGGAAGGGTCGTTGGCTGAAATGCCAAAAGGTGGAATGCTGGAGAATGCAGGTCTGAAAGGAGTGTTGGTGGCCGATAAGGGAAAAGAAGCCGCATCTGAGGAAGCACTCATAGTCTAGAAGACTTCCACCAGCAAAGCAAATGAGAAGCCGTAGAACGTGCCCAAGACAGTTGAGGAAAGAGATCTGGTAAGTATTCCTCTTGAAATAAAATCAAAGCTGTGCTCACCAAGATGTGTTACAGCTGTTGCTTACTGTTTGTCCCACAATAGGAAAGTTTTAAGAGAGATGGATGACATCCTAAAAATCAACACTGAAATGAAAGAAAATGAGTTGGCATATCAGCGAAAGTTAAATGCAACTATAGCTGAAATGCAAACTCTAAAAGAATTTGTCCTGAGAAAAGATTTTTAATAAATGACTTAACAAAAAAATTAGAAAAATCTAGAAATGAAACAAATCATCTCCAAATTGTTGTGGACAAATGGAATGTAAGCAAACATGCTCATACAGATATCGTAGATTGCTCAAGGCAATCTTTCGTCAAAGATGGAATTGGGTATAAGGATAAAAAGGGAATTGTAAAATCTCTGTTTTTACCCTTGAGCAAAAGTGAATATATACCCATTCCAAAACCTCATCCAAAAAATGATCTTTTTGAAAAGGAATGTGTCAAATCTGAGTCAAACTCTAATATAAGTAAAAGCAGTGCAGATGTGACCCAACAGGATCAGGTGGACGATGATGAGAGTTGTGGTGGACAAACGATGGGGTTAGGTCACCTAGGTGCCAATTACTCTACAGTGAATTGGTTCATCTGGAGTAATGACAAGTCTAAAACTATTTTGAATTCGGATGAATGTAATAACTTAACTAAGCTGGATGATTGTAATAGTTTGTCTAGGATGGATAACTGTAATAGTTTATCTAGGCCGGATAACTGTACTACATTAACTTCTAAACTTGACTTAAAGGGCGTTGTGGCCCTGATGATAGGAAGAATCCTATCAAACGCTCAAATATTTGTGTTGACAATGTTATGCCAGTTTGTGTTGATCTTAATGATGCATTCTCTGATAATGAAAATGTATATAGACCATCTCCATTTGTACCAGAACTAAAAAGAAACAGGTTTGGGAAATTTCTCACTGAAGAAATTCCAGAGTTTACTCCATCATATATAGATATGTCATGTTCTAAAGAATCACAAAGTGAAACAGATAACTCAATTCCTAAAGAATCACAGAGTGATACAGAAAGCAACATCAGCGAGCCGGACTGCAACACAAATGAAGAATCAAGAAACAACAACATTGTTGAATCATGTTCCAATGAAAGCTCATGCTCAAGCAACATCAAGAAAAGAGCATCACAACCATCATCATCCAGACCCTCTCCAAAGATCAAGCCAAAGCACTCAAAATGCTTTAGATGTGGAAATGAGGGACATGTGGTTAAAAATTGTCATTTGAAATCTAATGACGTCAAAACACTAAACTGTTTTTCTGATCAGATTAAAACCCTTCAAGAAACAGTAATTTTTTTTGATAAAACCACAAAAATTTTGAAAAGACAAGAGTCGATTTTGGGTGAAAATCACGACAGATCAAAACTAAACCAGACCTGGATTCCCAAAGTTAATTAAGTAAAGGTTTGAGTCGTGATTGTACATAGAGTCTCTTGTATTTATATTGTATTTCTTGTGTTTTCTTTTGTATTTCAGAATAAGTTACAAAAATGGTTGATCACACTCATGAGATATCTATGGCATGTTGATAGCGGGGCTTCAAGACACATGACTGGTCTAAAGGAACTCCTCAAGAACTATAGGTTTATTGATGGAGAGTTCGTTGCCTTCGCCGGGAATGAAAAGGGCGGGAAGATAGTTGGAATAGGAGATGTGGTCTTCGACGCACTGAATTTAGAAGATGTGAATTATGTTCCAGAATTGTGCTACAACCTTTTGAGCGTATCACAAGTCTGTGACAAAGGAATCTCAGTGTTATTCAATCATATGGGGTGCATCTTTCTGAAGCCTGGATTCATACCGCCCACCAATATGATTATGCTAAAAGCTCCTAGACAGAATAACACATATGTGATAAATATGAGAGATGCCAAGTCAGAATGTCAAATGACATGCTTACTTTCAAAGGCATCCGAGTCAGAGTCACTATTATGGCACAGGCGATTGGGACATGTAAACTTTAAAAACATTAACAAACTTTCAAAACTAAATCTTGTCAGAGGTCTTCCTTCCAAGGAATTCCCTTTTTCTGAAAAATGTTTAGCATGTGCCAAAGGAAAACAACACAAAAAATCGCACAAGTCCAAAACAGTGAACTCTATAGACTCACCTCTTCAACTATTGCATATGGATCTTTTCGGTCCTATTAGTGTTAAAAGCTTAGCTAAAAAATCTTATTGTTTGGTGATAACAGATGACTTTTCTCGTTTTACATGGGTGTACTTCTTAGAATACAAAAGTGAAGCTGCCGAGATATTGATGTTGTTTGTTCCTCTCATTGAGAACATAGTGAAGACAAAAGTTAGATCAATCAGAAGCGATCACGGAACTGAATTCAAAAATCAAAGCTTCGTGACTTTCTGCAACAACAAAGGAATTCATATTCAGTACAGTGCTACGAGAACTCCTCAACAGAATAGAGTTGCTGAAAGGAAGAATCGTACACTTATTGAAGCGGCCAAAACTATGCTAATCGACTCCAAGTTGCCGATCATCTTCTGGGCTGAAGCTGTGAATACCGCCTGTTATGTTCTTAACAGAGTCTTAATTGTGAAGGCGCGCGGGAAAACAGGTTATGAATTGCTTTTCAAAAGAAAACCTCTGATTGATTACTTCAGGCCGTTTGGATGCTCATGTACTCTTCTAAACAACTACGAGAACATAATGAAGTTTGATGCAGTTGGAGATGAGTGCTTCTTTGTCGGATACTCTTCAAGTCAAAAGGCTTATAGAGTATACAACAAACGCACCAAGATGGTTCTCGAATCTTTTTATGTTGATTGGCAGGAATCTAACTCCACTAACACAGGAGCCAGTCCTGACTGGTTGTTTGACGTGGATGTTGTTTTTAACAATTTCAGTATCCTTGAAGAACAAACATCTGACAATTAAGCAGCCGCTCCTTCTCCTCTCGAAGATACTCTTTACTCTTCTGAAGACGATGTTGCACCCTTCACCACCCGATTCTCTCTATTAGTAGCTGATCCAATTGTTCCTCTTCAATCCACAAATGGTGATGCGACCGTTGAGACTACACAATCTCCTGAAAGTAATCCAATTTCAGAAGAAACAACTTCAGCACAACAGTCTGCAAATGATCCATCCAGCTCATCAATCCCTGTAGATCACCTTTCAAATCTGCCTTCCCAAGTTCAAGAAGAGCCGAACATGGGATTTAAATCATCTAAGAATCATCCTGTTGAGAACATCATCGGACCAATCTCTGAAGGTGTTCTCACCAGAAATCAGGCAGATAAGCTCAACATTGCACTCTCAGCATTCTTATCTCAGACGGTACCCTTCAGCATTGAAGCTGCAGTCAGAGATGCAAGCTGGGTTGAAGCCATGCAGGATGAGCTGTCTCAGTTTAGAAAGCTCAAGGTTTGGGAGCTGGTGGATCTACCTGAAGGGAAGTATCCTATCGGAACAAGATGGGTTTTTCGCAACAAAATGGATGAACGTGGTGTGGTGATCAAGAACAAGGCTCGTCTGGTGGTTCAGGGCTTTCGTCAGCAGGAAGGTATTGATTATGAGGAAGTATTCGCTCCAGTTGCTCGACTTGAAGCCATCTGTATCTTCTTGGCATACGCCTCATACAAGAACTTCAAAGTCTTTCAAATGGATGTGAAGAGTGCATTCTTGTACGGGAAAATCAAGGAAGAAGTCTACGTCTGTCAACCGCCGGGCTTTGAAGACCCTCATCATCCCAATAAATACTACAAATTGGATAAAGCTCTCTATGGACTTCATCAAGCTCCTCGAGCTTGGTATGAGACCTTATCTTCGTATTTGCTGCAAAATGGATACACCAGAGGGAAGATCGACATGACTCTGTTCACCAAAGAAGTCAACAAACATTCTATTCTTGTTCAAATATATGTTGATGATATTATTTTTGGCTCCACTGATGAAAATTTGTGCAGCGAATTCGAAAGCATTATGAAGTCTCAGTTTGAAATGAGCATGATGGGAGAATTGTCATTTTTCTTAGGCCTGGAAGTTCAGCAGAAGGAAGACGGAATTCTCATCCATCAAGCCAAGTACACAAGAGACATCCTGGCAAAATACAACATGACTGATTGCAAGCCGTCCAGCACTCCTTTTGCGGCCCAAACAACACTTGTACCAGATCTTCAAGGCCTTTCAGTGAATCCTCACACCTATCGATCAATGATTGGCTCACTGATGTATCTTACAGCCAGCAGACCAGATATTATGTGGGCAGTTGGATGCTGCGCACGCTTTCAGTCAAATCCCAAGCAATCGCATGAAACTGCAGTAAAGAGAGTCTTCCGCTACCTCAAAGGGACACCGAAACTTGGTTTATGGTATCCTAAGAGTGAAAATTTTGATTTAATCGCTTACTCTGATAGTGATCATGCAGGTTGTAGGATTGACAGAAAATCTGTCTCTGGTGATTGTCAATTTCTGGGTAACAGGCTGGTGTCTTGGCAGAGCAAGAAGCAGACTACAGTGTCCATCTCCACTGCTCAAGCTGAATACACAGCTGCATCCAGTTGTTGTTGTCAAGTGTTATGGATCCAAAATCAGCTTTTGGATTACGGTTTGAATGTCATGCATACACCTATTTTCATTGATAATGATGCTTGTCGTGACATCGTGAAGAATCCAATTGATCATTCTAAAACCAAACATATTGAAATTCGGATTCATTCTATTCGTGATGCCCATGATAAAGGATACATACAGGTGTTGCCAATAGATACTGCTGATCAAAAAGCAGATATCTTCACAAAAGCTTTTGACAAAACACGTTTTCATCAGTTGGTAACATGGCTAGAGATGATAAATTTTGAATGATTAATATATATATATATATATATATATATATATATATATCTTTACTTGTGCATATTATATAAAAGAAAAAACTTCTTTTTGGTTCAAACAAGATATTTGGGGGAGAAAGTAAAACTAGTCTATCTCTAATGCAAAATTAATTCAGGAATGATAGAAACCAATCATATCTCGTTAGCATGTGAATAGGACCCAGAGGATGTTGTGGCCTCAAGCAACGATGTGTCGGTAGATTCAGCCTGAATCAAGTAAACTGCAAATAGGTGATTAACAGTAAAGATCTACACGGAAAGCTGGATTCCCACTGTGCTATAGGTCTGCACAAGCTGAGTCTGGTCATACACAGGTTGAGAAACTAAAAGACACAGAAAATTTTGTGCATAGGTAAATCAAAAAGACACCTAAGAGTGCAAGCTACCAATGCGGGGCTAAAAAAATTAATCAACTGAGCAGCAAAAGACACGCAATGTTAGTGACGTGCAAACATATTTAGATAGCTCACCAAACGATCATATGATCATCTTCTCTACTTATGGTAACATAGACCTGAAGCTCTTATCATCTGATCAAGATAATGATCATCTTCTTTGCTTATGGTAACATAGACCTGAAGCTCTCATCATTATATTTCAATAAACCTTGAGGATCGGTAGGCTCATACCTAGCACAAGTGGGGTCCATAAAATTTTTGTCAATATTACCGAAAAACATGATAAATAGCATCACCAAACACATGTTGAAAGAGAAAAGGCATGGATTTAAGTGGACAAGCATACCGACAATTTTTCTTAGGCTGCAGCTATCCAACGGGAAGTTGAAATGTGACCTGGCAGGTATGGTTAGTATGATCTTGAATGCAAAAGGTGAGATTTGGTGAATCCCCACAATTTAAAATGAAATTGGGCTTCAAAATTTGATGTGCTGCGTACTAAATGGGCCATGCGCACTTAATTCAAGTGCGCAGGCCCATGTAGCATTGGTATATATATACTCAGTAAAAAAAATTTTTTAACAGTATTCACTCATCACACAAACCCTAAATACCTGATCATCTTCATCATTATCATCGTTCATCATCTCTTAAACCCTAATCACCTCATTATCATACCTTAATCACCCCTTTCTTCTCATTTTATTGATCTTTACTCTGATAAGGTAGATTATATGTGCTGATCATCTTGTTGTTTGTGATTACAGGGGGCTTATTATGTTTTAAAAGGAATCAGTCGGGTTTTTAGTTTCTGAAGATGGGCTTGAAGTTTGAATTCTGCGTACTTAGGGATGAACATTGCGCACTTGTTTCTTAAGAAACTGCGCACTTGTCTCATCCCTATTCAAACCTCTGAAAACCCTAATGTGATGCGTACTTGTGCTGTGCACTTAAAATCTTAAACGAAAGTTTAAGTGTCTGCGTACTTGGTTAGTACGCAGATTGTTCCGTCATGACTAGGGTTTACCATGCCCAAGTCATGACTGACCTGCGCACTTAAGTTCTCGTCCATCTCAGATCCTGACGTGCGTACTAGCCTAAGTGCTCAGCCAACCTGATACATCATGCGTACTTGGCTGGGCACTTGTTCTTAAAACCAAAGCTGCTGTGCGTACTTGACTAAGTGCTCAAGACGCTGAGTTTAAAATGCCCTACGTACTTGTCTGAGCACTTAGCATACAAACATGTCATGCATACTTATATACTATGACCATTAACTTGACTATTCAAGACACTTGACGGACTGCATATTTAGACTCATTCACCCGTACACTTAAACTGGACGTCAATGATCATAAACTGAAAAATCAAATGTACCTTGCACACTGATAAAACAAATCCATCAAACACTATCTTATGACTGTCCAAAAGACCACACATGAAAAACTTAATTTTTTTTTTAATAAAATGCAGTCTAAGTATGTTATCCGTCGATGTCTAAGATCAGTCATTTGGTCGTCCACTCACAATCAAGAGTTCTAACTTGTTTTTCGTGCACATGATCTAAACAGATGGCACTTGACTGGGATCCAAGAGGAATGCATAATCAGCCGATGAATCTTGAGACCGACGACGTAAAGTTCAAAGACGTAGTTACCTGGATCAGACGAAGCAGAATCGGATACGCTGTGGAGCATAGTTTACAAGTTTATTGCTCACACATTGAAGATTTTTGGAGATCCGCTCGAGTAGAAGTTGTTGGTCGTGTCAAGCGAATCAACGCTACAGTCAGAAACAAGGCTGTAATCATCACTGAAGATACCGTTAGAAATGTGCTGCGACTTCAAGACCAGCCAGGAACAGTCAGATTTCTATCAAAAGCCGATGTTCACCGAGAATTCAAGAATTTCGGATACAAAGGAGATTTTGACAAGAGAGGGGATATCAAAAAGAGCCAGCTGACCAGAGACTGGAGACTCATCAGTCACGTGTTTATTATGTCTCTGTGTCACAAGAAAGGAGGTTACAATGCTCTTAGCACTGAATGGTCGACTGCTATGATAAAGATCTGCAAGAATGAATCTTTTAACCTGTCGGGTATGATATTCGATTATCTGGTGAAGAATGCTGAGGCTGACTACGGCAAATGGGCTATGTACTCCAGATTCGTGCAGATGATGATTAACGCATAGCATGAGAATCTGCCCCTTGGTGACCAGTACAACTTCACCAAAGGTGCACGATTCTTCACTGAGTGCAATACGGCTGATTGGGAACCCATGCTGGAGAACATGTATGCAGCACAGCGATATCCTATGGTCATGGAACTCTACAACAAGATTAAGAAACGGAAGCAGGATGTAACAGAAGCTCGTCAGCAATCCACTGCTGCACCTGGACCATCTGACCCTGCTCCCTCTTCGGCCCAGCCAACTGCTGAAGAGATTGCTCTAGAAAAGGCAAGGGGCAAAAGAGTGGCAACTGAACCAGCTCCATCAAAGCCCACCAAGAGGAGAAGGTCGACTGGTTTGTTACAAGAGGGCAGAGAATCACTGACACCAGAACAACTTGAGACTGCTGAGGCCCTACGACTAGTTTCTGAGTTGAAGAGGGCCAAAAGAAAGAAACGGAGGGAACAGTTACCACAATCTGAGATTCCTCGTGTTGTGACTGAGGATGATCTTGAGCAAGAAGTGATTATGGAGTCTATGTTTAGGGGAGAAGATCAACCAGGACCATCCACAACTACTGCTCCAGCCCCTAAAGCACCAACTCAAAGGCCAACTGAACCTTCCTCCTCAGCTCCTGCTGCACCACGCCGCAAACCGGTGCACCAGGAACTGTACGAGAAGTTGGTCAAGGAGGTTGGAAAGACAGCTGCTAGGGAGATTTGTACCCTAAAGAGTGATGTGCATAATAATCAGGAGCTCAGAAGAAAAGTCAAGAAGCTAAAGCACAAGAATAGGAATTTGGAGAAAGCTGTGAAGGATCAACGATATCTGACCAAGTTTCATACTCGGGTTCAGATGAAGATGTTTGATATGATTCAAGAGTTGCATAAACAGCTAACTGGTGCTCCTAGCACAACATTTGATGAGCTGTTTGATTTTGGGAAATTTCTTGAGGAGGAGAAAGAGAAAGAAAGAATCGCTGAAGAAAGTGATGTGGACGAGATCAGCGAGAATGAGATGCCTGAAAAGTTTGTGGAGATGGGTATGGAAGAAGAAACAGTGTACGAGACGTCGGATGGCCATAAGTTGGACCCTGAAAGATCAACATGGTTTCCCAGAAGGCCTATCACTATTCCAGCCCTGCATCAAAACATCCATCATACGAGAGAAGCTCATCAAGAGAGGATCATTTCATGGAAGTATGACGAGGTGAAAAGGTTGTTTGCTATAAAGAGACGAGGGGGAGTTATACAGTACTTCAGAGGTCAAAAGGATCTGAAGTCTCTCCCTCGTTGGGACATCAGGGAACTTCGTAGAGCCCCTTTCATCAACCACACCAATGACACCACGGGTTCCATGCTTGCTTAGTTTATAGAGAAGGAGTGTGAGAATGATTTCCAGATCTTCAAGCCGCAAAAGCCGAGGAGACGGATCTCCAAGAAGCGAATCGATCCTGCCACAGGACAATGAATGATCACTTATGTGATTGACCCCCCCAAGTCGTCACACGAGTTCCTATACGTCCTGAGCTTCCAGTTATGTTAAGAGACTTCAAGAAGTGGTTTTATGACAGCAATACTGGTGAAGCCGTTGTCAAGTTGAAGGATGATTCAGAGGCTATGAGGATTCTGGATCCGGTAGATGTGTTTGCCCTTAATCTATCGGATTTGAATGTGCTGTTCGCCAATTAGATCAATGTAGGTGTTGGAAACGTCTTATTTGAAGAAGCTGTCCTATTCAAGAGAGCAGTGGATTGGGCGATGAAGCTGAAACAGGAATTACTTGACATAGTAGACAGGATCAACGCAGCGGACAAGGAAAAAGAAGAAAAGGAGAAAGCTGCCCAAGCTGCTGCTGCAGAAGTAACACGAACTGAAGCCGAAACCGCTTCAGAGGTGCAGACACACGAACCTGCAACAGCAACTGATCCAGAAAGACCTGCAACAGAGTCTACTCAAGTTCCTGCTGTGGTTGAAGAAGATCCGGCCGCCTTGTACATTCAAGACCCCCCGGTCAGGAAGAGGGGGAGCAAAGCGATGTAGAGATTGATTGAGAATGAAGAACTGGTAGTTGTGGTCTAGGGGGAGTATTGTTGGGTTATATTGAGACCACAGTTACCAGATCAAAGACTTTTGATAGCTTGTTGTGTAGTTTGTATGTTGAAGGGTTGTTTATGTAATTATGACATAGTTTATGCTAGAAACCCTAGGCTGCGCACTTAATGGACGGGCCCTACGCACTTAGCTTAAGTGCGCAGGCCCATCTGACTTCCTATATAAAGAATGCTTGTGTGCAGCTCTAGGGTTAGGGTTTTGGATATTATCTTGGTAGCACAAGTTAAAGGGTGCGTACTTATTCTGTGTAATCCATGGTTCTTTGATGTTAATTAGTAATGGAAAGCTTGAATCTCTTTATCTTGTGTGTCGGTTTTGCTAGTTTTATCTAGTATCTTTGTTTTTCAAGATTAATCACTTAAAACACCTAACAAATAGGTGTTTCTAAGTGATAACAATCTTTTGCACCAACAAGATCTAGTATTTCGAGACTACAAATCAATTACCTGAAAAACATACATAAAAGATTTGTCATCATAAAGTTGGTGAGTTCATAGGTTTAAATGTACGCAAGTAAATTAGTGAAATTCGTGTGTGGCCAATCAAAGCTAGCTAAGCCAATGATTGTTGTGCCAACACGAGTCCCATAACTAAACCTCTTCACTATTGTGCCTCGCACATTGTACAATATAGACAATGTAAGAATCGTAGAAAACTAGCACTCTTTTGCATGTGAGATGTTAGAGCGACTAACAAAGAGTGGGGGTGTCAAACCCAATAGATCTATTTAAGTGTTCCATGGCTAACTGCTTTGCTAATGGTTACAGTGAACTGAATGTACAAGAATGGTTGAGCTCATGAACCGTTTGTCTCATGTTTCACATGGTTTTCTTGATAGAATTCACTTTAAATAGTTTCTAACTTGAATTATGTAGCATGTTTCCCCCCCAAAAGTATGAAAATAGTAAAAGGGGGCTGTGAAACTCACCTGGTGTCTATGCGAGTAGTATAGCAAATGAAAAAGCTCGAATGACTAGAGTCCGAACGAAAGTGCCCTAGAATGTCAAAGACAACTTAAGTCTGTGTACTCGATTATTTACCACTCAAGATGATCACCCGATTTATATGTCTTTGGACTATATGTACATAGTGTTATCATCGATACATGTGACGATTATTACGTATTATTTCTTGTCCTTTTGAAAAGATTTATGGTTTTTAACTCGTAAGTCTTGAAAACCCTCGTTAGATCCGTTCATGTATAGTTGTAATAATAACTAATCTTGTTAAAACCATGTTCACAAGTTACCATATGTCACAATATGTTATCTCATGTTAACACACGTTAAAGACCTTATGTAAAAAGGTAGTTAACACATGTTTGGCCGTATTAACATATGTTTCATAAAAACCACAAATTTGTAAATGTATACGTTTGAAGTTCAAATGTCGATTCTTTATCTCTTGTTCAGCCATATACACGCACGCATACACTCATATGGGTGTGCGAGTGAGTGTGAGTGTGTTTACGTGTGTGTACATGTCTCATGTATATATATATATATGCTTGTATATATATGAAGTATTTTTTTGAGTTTTGTATGTTTTAACCATTATAGTTTGTCATATTAAAGTGTTAATGAGTAGTGTTATCGGGTGAGTACATGTATCGACTAGAAAAATAGAATGTATAACAAACTTGGGTTAAGTTTATCATACCGATTGATTGTAGCCGAAACAAGCAAAATGGTCATGTCCTAGGTTAGTTCCTTCCACTTTATGACTTCTAGGTGCCCGGTTACACTTGATTATAGGTGATTATGGTGGTGTGCGATCGTTAATAGCTTCGGTGGGGCTGCTGGGGTTCGGCCGAAGGAAAGGGAAAAGAAGGAGTGTGTATTTATGAGTTAGGGAGTTTGGAAAGGATTTAGTGTAAAAGAAACATGGCTATCGGCCACCTAGTGTTATCGGGTGAGTACATGTATCAACTAGAAAAATAGAATGTATAACAAACATGGGTTAAGTTTATCATACCGATTGATTGTAGCCGAAACAAGCAAAATGGTCATGTCCTAGGCTAGTTCCTTCCACTTTATGACTTCTAGGTGCTCTATTACACTTGATTATAGGCGATTGTGGTGGTGTGCGATCGGTAATAGCTTTGGTGGGTCTGTTGGGGTTCGGCCGAAGGAAAGGGAAAAGAAGGAGTGTGTATTTATGAGTTAGGGAGTTTGGAAAGGATTTAGTGTGAAAGAAACATGGCTATCGACCACCTATTTATATTCGAGAGAGAGAGAGGGGGGGGATAGGTTTAGGAGAGATTTCTTAATTGTGGAAGGTCAAATGTCATGGAAGATGATTATGGAAAAGTAAGTTTCCTTGTCTATATAATAAGTTGACATTTTGGAAGCATGCTTGATCTAGAGGTGGCCATAGCCGATTCTTGGGAAGCAAAATAGAAGATTAGGAAGGTCAAACTCATGGGGGAAGATTATGGAGGTTGGATATGAAGCTAAGTTGGTGAAATACTTGGATAGTTATGTGGTTTGTAGTTTAATGTGTGTGTGTATAATATCTTGATTCATGTGTGTATACATATGCATGTATGTGTGTCGTGTGGTGTGTATGTGTATATATGTATTGTGTGTAGTGATGAAAGGTCCAAATCACACACGTATGAATGTATCCGATTGTATATATATGTATGTATACATGATTTGTTTGATTCAATCTCATACACACATATATGAATCACATTTTTGTATATGTTTACATATATTGTCTTGAAATTCGATCACCACACACATGTATATATCTATATATGTCGTATGGATGTATATATACATATGATATTGTTTTGTATTGATCTAACATACGTATATATGTATAGGCCGATTGTGTGTGTATATAAGTATATATATGATATGTTTATTGAACTCCCGCAATTCTATACATATGTGGAAATTGATTCTGGATATCCATCAATTCCATTTCATCTTTATCAATCTGAGCATAATCTTCCTTTGTCAAATTGACATTCCCAATATTTCCCGCAACTAAGTCATTATATGAAGTGACAAATGCTGATAATAATGCCACATGCTCCTTTGCAACTTCCAATGTCACATTCCTAAAATTGTTCATTGGGGGTTATGCCATTAAGGTATTGGATGAAACATAGGCTTACTGTTGTGGTGTTGTGACAACCTGCACCCTCCAATTTTGTAAATGTAAACAATTGGCCCCTCATCAAAACCATGATTGCCATTTAATCTAATTTTCTATCGTTTCGCATGTATTCAACAAAATATTTGAAATTCCTATTACTTATTATTTCTATTATTTGGATTGAAATTCTACATTTCTCGGTTACAAAATTTCTTTTATTCAAATGATAATATAAAAATTTGTAGTTCAATTCATTAGAATTTAGTGGAGTTTTAATTATTTACAATTAGCTATTTATGATTAGAACTTTACGTTTAAACTAAATAAGAAGTTTTATATATGTGTGTATATGTATATCCTATAATACATAGTAACCATTTATTATATAGTTATATTAATTTTTTTAGTCATATTAGATATATACCACACCCAATTATTTGATAACCAAATATGATCCACACCCGTTTATATATACTTGACCCAAATCTAAACCCGGTTGCAAAGCATGCAATTAACTCTCATTTATCAACTTTAATTAGAATTATGAAGGTTTTAATAGTGTTTAAATCAAGCTTTTAATCAAGTTTTATTATGAAACCGTCGACCATTAAATCAGAAATTAAATGATCGAATTGCTCACAAAACACTATAAATAAACTGTTCACAATCATGGACACCGAACCCCCCTCTCCCATCACTTTTATGACTACTAAGTTGCTTATGATTTTCAACCGCTTCTTCGGTGAACTTTAAAAAAAAAAACCATCAAGGTCATCCTGTTATGTATCTTTGGCTTGAACGAAACACCGAGCGAAAGGGTGAAGCTTTGCTAAACTCCGGGCCGTTATATCCGCAGTCCGTTGTCGTAGTTATGTTAACGGCATTACCATATGTTTAAGGTATCGTTTTGTTTCTAGTAATTAGTGAGTAACTACAATACACCTTTACATTTGTTACTACAAAATTTTCTGGTCAACTTACTATTGCGACCACTGTAAATGGAACTAAGAGGATGAGCTCTACTTATTCCTTTTTGTTCTTCATGGCAGCACATGTTGGTATTGCAAAACCATAAAACCAATACGTGTTATGCCAAATAATATATTAGTTGAAAAGATTAAACTAATGTAAATTAGGTTTTTTTTATCCATCATACGTAATATGATTTGCTAAATTATTTATACATTTTTTGCTAACAAAACTAGTTTTTTATGTTTATAAATACTAGATATGATATTTATGAAGATAGAAAATTTCATTGGTCATGCAAACATATTTCTACATATTTATCTTCCAGTAAACAAAACCGTTATTTTTAAAACATAGTTTAATCCACACTAAATGTTTATATAATCTATTCACAAATATACCTTTAGAAGCTCTTCATATTGAATATATTTTTTCAACATTATGACATGTTTGTAATATACAAAAATTAAATAGTATTGCAATTATGTAATAGGTAACCATGATATCTTACGCCGCCGACATTAGTTCATTTGGCTATGGTCAACTTTAGTTTGTTTGGTTATGATCGGAGTCCACGCACGTAATGTTGAAGCTTAATTTATTGATTCCCATTGATATTTTGCAATTCATCATCATGATTAAGTGAGTATATCTTCCCCTTTTTTTTTCATGTTTTACTCTTTTGGGGCTATTCATGTACACTATGACTAAATTTTATTCTCTCACTAAATGCAATTCTCATGTGTGTTTGCGTTATGTTAATTTGTGTGTCTATGACTTGTCAAAATCATTAACCTTTGAGGGCCTGGCATTTCAATGAATAGTACTATGGTATATACCCTTGTGACTCTGTTGAGAGTCCTCGTCATTGCTATGTATTACATTACTACTAGCGCATACTATATATATCTGCTTTTCTTTACATAGGGTTGATTTTGAACGGATATTACTTATTACATAATTGCAAATGGTACCGCACATGAATTGCTAAACACTTTTCCTACTACTTTTATTCAAACAGGGTATGCTCACCAATACATTTTGTATTGACCAAATCGTTTTCGTACATGTTTCAGGTTGTTTTGAGATGCATCCTTTAAGCTTTCGGATTTATATTTAGATTTTGATTCATTGTATTACAATTTAGTTGGCAGTTAGAATCGTTGTATTTCATTTCAATGTAATAAATTATTTAATCAATGTATTCAAATTTACACTTTAGTCCATGAGCTATTGAACAATCGTCACTACGTGACACCTCGATGTTTCCGCCATCGGTTGGGGTGTTACAGATTGGTATCAGAGCCATGGTTATAGGGAATTAGGTTATTAGAATGCCTTTTAGCCTAGTCTATAACTAAGATTACTTTCACGAGTCCTCTCGTGTATATTCCTCTTTATTCTTATATTTTCTTTCTAGGTATTTTTGCTATGATACTTTCTCGTTATTCTTTCGGTATTTTGCTTAGAAAAGAATACGCTCGTATTTCACAAACGAAACGATAGCGCCAAGTTAGGAGTGACATCCATACCTTGGTGATTAGTTTCACTCCTCTATATGTTATTTATCTTAGGAATATGTCTTTGAGATAGGAGTGACATCCACACCTCAAAGAGTATTTCCTTCAAAAAGAAACTTAACCACTAAGCTGGGAGTGATATCCTTAACTTAGTGATTGGTTTCATTCCACAATCGTTTTCAATTTTGAAATACATCTTTGAGTTAGGAGTGAAATCCACATCTCAAGGATCTATTTCTACATCTCGTTGATTATGAATTTTCTTAAATATTGGTAATCTATTACATACGTTAATCTTATCATTCACGTCATTTTAAATCATGGTCTTTTAAAACACATTAGAATTACACATACTTCATGAAATTGTTTCATTTTGCATTTTACAAACTTGTACTGCATATTTTAAAGGACAAATGTAAACCCTTTGTTTTCATATGACGTAACCAATATATGTTTTCGAAAGAAACTTGCAACTAATAATAAGCCTTATAACATTTTTCAAACTCGACTCCTCGTAAACACATATCTACGAAGATTTTTCAAATAAATCAGTTTTGAATCTAAAACACACTTCGGTTACTAAAAAGTTATCCTCATGCATTATTACTATTCTTTCAACTATATCACAAAGATTGCGCAAACTACGTTTTTGATAAACGAAAAATTTATCCTATTACACTCGCACACTTTCAGTCGCAAAAATTTTGGTTTAAACAATGGACATACCCTCTTATCCGAATGTTGTTAAATGTCTTTTATAGTATAACACATATATGTAAAATTACTAGATTTTAACTCGCATGCCAGTGGGCTATACACATGTTCCGTGCACACTCATTTGCCATAAATTTCATTATTTTATTCTTGCACCATTTTTATTCATAGTTATTTCTAACACGTTATTTGTGATTATTTTCACATTGCCTATTTGCATTAATTCAATTTGTTTACTTTCATTTTGTGCAATTGTGCGATTTACTCGATTTATGTTATACTATTCTTTCAGTCGAAATTTTATGCTATACTTATATACTTACATGAACGCATATTTGGTATGCATATTTTTTTTGTGAGCAAAACCCTGTTATACTTTACATTATTTTGTTCATCATCATGGCCAACGAACATACCAGTTGATAACTCGTATGAGATCTAAGCCAGTGCCCACGTACGACTCGGATTAGAGTATTTCTTTAATCCGAGGGGAACGGTGTAAACCTCAGGGTCTATCAATATGAGTGTTTAGAGCCAACGATGTGAACAGAAGTTACCGGTTAAGGGTGAACCCGAAAGGGAAGAACCTCTAACCATGTCTATTACTTACACGTTACTCTCATTACGGTTAAAGGGTAAACCCGAAAGGGAAGGACCTCTAACCATGTCATGATTGAACATTATTTCATTACAGTGGCTATTACATATTGGTTGCACGCATTTGTTTCTTGTATTACTTAGGATAGGGTTATGGAAAAGCATAACACCCCAGTGTAAGGTAAATTGATGATTACGGTCCGGAACGCAATCATGGGCTTACAGGTACATGAGGGTGGTGTGGAATTCTATTTAGGTTGTTGGTAGACAATCAGTACGAGTCCAAAGTATCGGGAGTGTGGTGGGTCAGCTGCGGTACACCCTATATATAAGCATAAACGATACTGCGGGAGCGGACTAGGAGTCTAACCAAGAACCTACCCATTAGTTTACATTTACCTCTTCATTAGATCGTTGACTATACATAGCATTTTCGATAAGAACGTTCTTGTACGAGCTTCAATCCGTCTTCCTAGAGTCTATCTCTTGACCACCCACATAGAAAACTAAAACCTTGTGTACTCTTACATCCTCGGTTATTTGGATTCTTGTTGTATACTCTAATAACAGTTAGACAGAAACTTTTATAAAGTAGGGAAGACTGCTTCATTAGTACCTTTGCCCTTACCAGTTATATATTTTCCCACTTCTTTTCATGGTAAACCCTCAACTTTCTAACCTTGGGTCAAATGTGTAAAATTTTGAAACTTTTGCGTTGAATATTAGAAAACTAATTTAAATTTTGCCAAATCATGGTTGATGCATTTTTTAAAACCTACTTGCTTTTCTCAACCATTTTTTTTTTTTGTTTTTGTTTCATAGAAACCTCCACTTGAAAGGAATTTCGGGACGAAATTTTCTAAAGTAGGGGAGACTGTGACAACCTGCACCCTCCAATTTTGTAAATGTAAACAATTGGCCCCTCATCAAAACCATGATTGCCATTTAATCTAATTTTCTATCGTTTCGCATGTATTCAACAAAATATTTGAAATTCCTATTACTTATTATTTCTATTATTTGGATTGAAATTCTACATTTCTCGGTTACAAAATTTCTTTTATTCAAATGATAATATAAAAATTTGTAGTTCAATTCATTAGAATTTAGTGGAGTTTTAATTATTTACAATTAGCTATTTATGATTAGAACTTTACGTTTAAACTAAATAAGAAGTTTTATATATGTGTGTATATGTATATCCTATAATACATAGTAACCATTTATTATATAGTTATATTAATTTTTTTAGTCATATTAGATATATACCACACCCAATTATTTGATAACCAAATATGATCCACACCCGTTTATATATACTTGACCCAAATCTAAACCCGGTTGCAAAGCATGCAATTAACTCTCATTTATCAACTTTAATTAGAATTATGAAGGTTTTAATAGTGTTTAAATCAAGCTTTTAATCAAGTTTTATTATGAAACCGTCGACCATTAAATCAGAAATTAAATGATCGAATTGCTCACAAAACACTATAAATAAACTGTTCACAATCATGGACACCGAACCCCCCTCTCCCATCACTTTTATGACTACTAAGTTGCTTATGATTTTCAACCGCTTCTTCGGTGAACTTTAAAAAAAAAAACCATCAAGGTCATCCTGTTATGTATCTTTGGCTTGAACGAAACACCGAGCGAAGGGTGAAGCTTTGCTAAACTCCGGCCGTTATATCCGCAGTCCGTTGTCGTAGTTATGTTAACGGCATTACCATATGTTTAAGGTATCGTTTTGTTTCTAGTAATTAGTGAGTAACTACAATACACCTTTACATTTGTTACTACAAAATTTTCTGGTCAACTTACTATTGCGACCACTGTAAATGGAACTAAGAGGATGAGCTCTACTTATTCCTTTTTGTTCTTCATGGCAGCACATGTTGGTATTGCAAAACCATAAAACCAATACGTGTTATGCCAAATAATATATTAGTTGAAAAGATTAAACTAATGTAAATTAGGTTTTTTTTATCCATCATACGTAATATGATTTGCTAAATTATTTATACATTTTTTGCTAACAAAACTAGTTTTTTATGTTTATAAATACTAGATATGATATTTATGAAGATAGAAAATTTCATTGGTCATGCAAACATATTTCTACATATTTATCTTCCAGTAAACAAAACCGTTATTTTTAAAACATAGTTTAATCCACACTAAATGTTTATATAATCTATTCACAAATATACCTTTAGAAGCTCTTCATATTGAATATATTTTTTCAACATTATGACATGTTTGTAATATACAAAAATTAAATAGTATTGCAATTATGTAATAGGTAACCATGATATCTTACGCCGCCGACATTAGTTCATTTGGCTATGGTCAACTTTAGTTTGTTTGGTTATGATCGGAGTCCACGCACGTAATGTTGAAGCTTAATTTATTGATTCCCATTGATATTTTGCAATTCATCATCATGATTAAGTGAGTATATCTTCCCCTTTTTTTTTCATGTTTTACTCTTTTGGGGCTATTCATATACACTATGACTAAATTTTATTCTCTCACTAAATGCAATTCTCATGTGTGTTTGCGTTATGTTAATTTGTGTGTCTATGACTTGTCAAAATCATTAACCTTTGAGGGCCTGGCATTTCAATGAATAGTACTATGGTATATACCCTTGTGACTCTGTTGAGAGTCCTCGTCATTGCTATGTATTACATTACTACTAGCGCATACTATATATATCTGCTTTTCTTTACATAGGGTTGATTTTGAACGGATATTACTTATTACATAATTGCAAATGGTACCGCACATGAATTGCTAAACACTTTTCCTACTACTTTTATTCAAACAGGGTATGCTCACCAATACATTTTGTATTGACCAAATCGTTTTCGTACATGTTTCAGGTTGTTTTGAGATGCATCCTTTAAGCTTTCGGATTTATATTTAGATTTTGATTCATTGTATTACAATTTAGTTGGCAGTTAGAATCGTTGTATTTCATTTCAATGTAATAAATTATTTAATCAATGTATTCAAATTTACACTTTAGTCCATGAGCTATTGAACAATCGTCACTACGTGACACCTCGATGTTTCCGCCATCGGTTGGGGTGTTACAGGTGTGGAAGTATTTGGCTGGACATAGGTGTTAGGTGGATATGTGGGTGTGGGACAATAGATGGTGGATGTGGAAGAAGGTGGTGTGAATTGGTAGGCACTGGAGTGTTGTAACATAGGATCAACTGATGGGGCTTGAATAACTTGTTGTGGGATATTGCATGCAAATGGGTAATTAACAACAGACGACACGAATGTAGTCAGAGGTCGTGAGCTTGTGGCGACAAAAGAAGTTGGTGGAGTTGCAGCATGATAAATTTCGGGATTCTGTGGCAGAGAAACCCTTTTAGCCTTTCTTGTCTCTTCTATCTCCCTATTTTCCAGTTTTAAACAGAAAATCATTAATGGCTAGTGTCTCATACTGACCCATTTCCTTCATAAGATCCACATAATGCATCCATTTTGAGGGAAGCGCATTTGCAAAACGTTCAATTAATTCAATAGAAGTATGTTTAACTTCAAACTTGAGTAATTCACTCATGAGATGGTAGTATCGAGACTGCATGTCTCTGAGTGTTGTTGTTTCAATGTGACTGAAGGCTTCAAATTCCTTCCTTAGCTAGTCTTTTCTGATCTTGTACTTCTTCTCATCACCTTCACACCTTCTTTTCAACATCGCCCATAGATCAAACGCATTCTCACAAACTTCATATTGATGAAGAATGTCCTTTGGAAGTGCCTGAGTGATAATGGAGAACGCCTTTATCTCATTCTTGTAATTCTTCTTTTGAACGTCATTCATCTGAATAACATCCATAGGAATATTAGAATTTTCTTGCAACGCTCTTTGAAGTGGATGTTCAACCCAATACCAGATCTTCGCATCTGTTCCTTCTATATGCCTCTGAATTCGTCCCTTCCATGACGAATATTCATTCAAGTGTTCCATCTTGGGAGACTTGTTGCTGCTACCCGTTTCATTATCGTTCTTCATCAGTTGATGAACGCTCTGCACTTGATGAGTTGCGGAAACCATGGCCCAAGAGTTAGGTGTAAGTTGTTGAGGTGGAGCGTGAAACGGACTATAAGGCACAACAGCGTTCGCTTGTTGCGCAGGATTCATCGTGTGAGCGAAAACATATGGATATTGCACTTACGGGGCCGGTTGAGGATGTAAATCCTCGGGACGGATGATACTGTTGAGATAATTCCAACTCGTGTTGATATGGATGTATACGAATAAGCGAACTGTGCTCGGGGATGGAGAACTGATGAAGTCAAACTGTGAACACGTATGAAGATGATGTTGGGACTTATGAACTGTTGACCGGGACACGTATGAATCTGAAACTATTGACACACTTAGGAACAGGTCACGCAAATGAACTGGGTTAAACACACGTATTACTTAAGCAAATGGACATGTATGACATCAAACAGTATGTCTGAACAGGTATGGACTTAGGTATATGCACACGTATCAGATGTTTGTTGATAAGACACACGTATGAAACTGAACAGAAGAACATGTATGAATGGACTGCACGTATGAAGAAGGTTACTAGGGACACGTATGACTGAGGTAGGGAGACGTACTGATCAGAAGAGCTAGACACGTATGACAGCAGAGTGGAACACTGATCAGACACGTATGACGAAACAGAGGGTACACGTACGAATTATCAGGCGATAAGGGACACGTATGTGACATATGAAACACACACGTTTGAATCAGAATTGGTACGCTTATAACCTCAAAACTGATACACGTATGAATGGTTTAAACAACACGTATGAGTGAAGAACAACTCATACGTGTGGTCTGCAGCAAAATAGAAAAACAGAACCGAATTATGACAGATTCGATCGGATTAAGGGATTTGGTGAAATATATATGATCTGAACGTAAGGTTTTGTAAAGGGGATGATTCCTAACAAGTTTGCAATACCCAAAACACATAAAAAAACACGAATTATAATCCAAAATCCTCAAGAACATGAAGAACACAAAACTTATGGGTTTTCATCAAAAACTCAGATCTGATCCAAATTAACATTGTTTAACACCTAAATTTGATTCAAATAGTTTCCAAAACACTTATGAATGATGATTGAATGATCAGATTTCAATAATTATTCCATGATCATGATTTTGCATCAAAAACTCAAAAAAACCCATAAAACTCATGAACATGAAATTTTTTTATAAAATCTCAGATCCAATCATCAAATACACTCCAAAATCATTGAAAACCATATTTTAAGCTCTAAATGGGTCAAAAACGATTTTCAATCAACAATTGCCAAAAAAACTTTCAGATCTGATGCAAAACACAATAACAACACGCGTGATATGAGCCTTTACTCTGATACCACTTGTAGGATCGACACAAGAACTGAATATCGCCCGCGTATCGGATCGAGGGCGGAATCAACGATCCAGTTAGTTGTTATAGGTGGGTGTTTATAGATAAGATAATAATAATAATATGAGAGCACACACACACACACACACAAAGGATTGCACTTGTATTAGGAAATGGCAAAAGTTGCAAAATGACTAAGGCATGGGGTATTTATAGTAGAACTCATACACCTCTCTTTCATGCATACTTATCACTTTCATACACGTGTGTGTGTGGGGGGGGGGGGCACATGTATGAGATAACTAAGGAGGTGTATGTAACATATAAAATTCATAAAATACCCCTAAGCCTATAAAACATCCAAACAAACATAGAACGTGTCCAAACATGATCCGATGTAACCAGTGAGTCAAACCATCCCGCCAACTTTGCCGTTGGGCAGACCCATATATATGAAAAGGTTTTATAATATAAGTATTATTATGGCAAAGTTTTAAAATTCACACAAGTTTAGCTGAGATAAGATTATTCATTGTGGTAACATAAATTATTATATTTCATCGCCATTATATGAAATTTGTTCAAAAATATTGCTATCCCGTGTGTTTATTTAGTTTGGGTGAGTTCCATTTTCATATAAAAGTTAATTATTTTCTAGGGGTATTTAGGGAAGAAAAGTGGTAAAATTTAGAAAATTGTAAAGAAACCCTTGGTATACCATCTTAACTTTGGATAATTTGGACATATTTGCCCATGCCTCCTCAAATCTGATGTAGTACTAGTAGAGAACGCGCGCGTTGCTGCGGGGGTGACAATTTCCAGCAAGATATTTGTTCCATTCGCTAGAGGTCATATTTTTACATAACTTTTGGCTATCTAGAGTAGTTGCACTTTTTGTACCATCACGTAGATATTTGTTCCAGCGTACTCCCTGCAAAACACACAACAAAGTACCCGATGACTTTCATCAAATCAAAGAATATTCACGTTTCTCAAGCCCATTCTTGGTAAAACTTTAGTACTATTACAAATAGCACGAAGTGTACACACATTAGCAAACAATTATTGAAATTAAAAAAAGTAACACCTAATACAAAAACTGAGATCCGAGATGCCAGTGGCGAAGCTTGGTTCTCGAATCGGTGGGTGCCGGACTCAATTTTTTTTTCAATCGGTAGTGACCCGTAGATCAAATCGGTGGGGGCCGAACTCAACCCGGACTCAATTTACCTACGAAAATCGCGATATTCCACCACTGCGCCAAAAAACGGTGGGGGCCGGGGGCCGCTCGGGCCCTCAAGAAGTTTCGTCCCTACGAGACGCATTGGATAAGTTTTAGCAGAAGCGAGGATTAAGAAACTAAGGACTTCGTGATAGAAGTAGAGTAATGTTAGATCTATATGCAAGTTTGTCATCATTCATGCAAACAGGTGAGTTAGGGCCAACCGACATCCTATTCATCTTTCTGCAAAGGACCACGGTACAAAACACAACATTACTACAACATATAATCAAATGTTATTTAAACGAACTGGGAATTAATCAGGGGATGTGGAAGAGACAACGATGTTATTGAAAGCTAGAATGATATAGAATTACTTGCATTATTCATTTGTACAATTGTAATCAAATGTTGCACATAGGGGCATAAATGGAAGGATTTGACAAAAAGATAGTTGTTTACCTTGTGACCTTTTGTATGTCATCTTAGTATTGACATAAAATGACTATTTTAGCCATCTCTCCTCCTTTATAATGTAGTACTAGTGAGTTTACCCGCGCGTTGCGGCGGGATCCAAAATAACTTGTAATACGCTAGCAGTTTTTCCATCGCGCATTGCAGCGGGTAAATCCTGTCGACAAACATGTATTCCTTAAAGTTTGGTTCGTATTGGTCGACTTATTATATAAAGTTCTTAAAAAATATGTAAAAGAAAACACGGACAAAATAATGAAAAAAACATATATAAGAACTAACAAAAAGCTTAAAAACTAAATAACTAAATAAATAAAATAAATAAATAAATATACATAAGGAATATACAAGATTATAAGTGTTGGCTTACTAACATAATAATCGATAGTGCAAAACTACAACTGTTGAACAATATCATTCGATGACAACTTCTAAGAGAAATAAAGAAAACGATGTGATAAGGCAATGGTATGAGGGGTTTTAGAGATTAACTTGAGTGATGTTGATTTTAATTCATCATTGAAGATGAGAAAAGGAAAATGTGAGACATTGAATCTCAAATTGAATTCATTAAAGATAAGAAAATCAAAAGGTCAATCAAATAATAATAGAGATGACTTGTATTAGTCATTTGTACAATTGTAATCAAATGTTGCACATAGGGGCATAAAGGGAAGGATTTAGCAAAAAAAGATAGTTGTTTACCTTGTGACCTTTTGTATGCCATCTTAAAATTGACATGAAGTGACTATTTTAGCTATCTTTCCTCCTTTATAATTACTAGTGGAATGCCCGCGCGTTGCTGCGGGTATGTATTTTTATTCACATTTTAAATTGCCAAAACTTTATACACCATACTGTCATTTATCCAATCCGATCCGTGCTTGATTTTTATTTGCAACATTTAGTTACACACATGAACCAAAAAACCTTTAGCCTACTGGTTATAAAGTGTTAAATAAGGCTTAGCCTTTTCTTGTGATGATAATTCAAATTCTATTGGTAACAAAAAGTTAATCCATTAAAAAAAGTTACATGAATTAATCTATTACTTGGTAATGGTTCTAGGTAACAAAAAGTTAATACATGAATTAAATGTATTGAATGGTGCAATTGATTTGTATTAGTGACTTGTACATAAGGGCATAGATGGAAGAAAATGATAAAAATTAGAGATTTATGCATGAGACCTTTTGTATGCCATCTTAAAATGATGGTGAAATTACCTTCTTACCCATCTCTCCTCCTTAATAAGGTAGTAGAGATAATAATAATAATAATAATGTAGTATAGATATAGATATAAATAGATAGATTGAATGGAAAAAAAAATATATAAATGAACTAAAAAAAATACAAACAAAGGAACTATCTCATTTTTTTCCGTTGTAAATAGTCTAACATTTCACTTTATTGTTGAGATGAGTAATGAAATTAAATCCATTCCTCTGTTAATAGGTAGAAGAATGATAATATAGCTATATAAGTAGAGTTTTGTACTTTATTTTAATAATACTCTTACACCATGCGTAGTGGGGGGCTTTATATATAAAGTCCTCCTTCCTGATTGGTCCACGTGGCTGCTGAGTCAGCGTAAAGAGAGAAACTGAAAAAGGGGTGTAGTGGTGGGGCTTTATTTATAAAGCCCCTGTTTCTGATTGGTTGATTTTTTTATTTTTTTTTTAATCTTTTAACTCAAAATAATTAAAATAAAAGACAAATAAATATAAAAAATTACAAATAATAATAAAAACACACAACTAATATTAAAAAAAATTACACACTTCCTAAATTACTTATTTAAACATTACATATTCCTAAATTACTTATTTAATCCTAATTTTCTCCACTAAGGAGAGTAGTTGTCCCAGTCCTCGAGTGTGTAGTACTCGGGGGACACGGAACGTGAGCTACCCCGTCCATCGGATCTCGCATCCGAGGGGAAGGAAGGCTCCAGAGGCGTTCCTCCTCCTCAATTTCCCTAAGGGCTTCCAAGTCCTCCTCAGTTGTGGTAGTCTCGTGGTAGGGGGTGGGGGTGGTGGCGGGGATAGCAGCAGTCTGGTGGTGGGGGTGGGGGTGGGGATAGCAGCAGTCTGGTGGTGGGGGGTGGGGGTGGGGATAGCAGCAACAGTTCGGGGGGTGGGGGCCGACAACATTAGTCGGTCCATTTCGTTAACAGCCATGACATAATCCATGGCCCAGACCATTTCCTCATCCGTCCAGTCATCATCGGCTTCAGGAGGAGGAAAGGTTGGTTGTGCAGCAGTAGGAGGAGGAGGGGGATATAACCAATGTTGTGGAGGAGGAGGAGGAGGAAGAGGTTGTGCAGCAGTAGGAGGAGGAGAGGAGGTGAATGGTAGTTTTCGGGGGCGGCCCCGTCCCCGGACCCGGCGAGAGTACTGCCGGACATTAGACGGTCCGGCAGCTCCTGGCTAAAAACCGGCCATATTATTCATTGTTTTGAAGATGAGGAGTTGGAGGTGTGACTGAAAAATCAGTTTTGGTGTTGTATTTATAGGGTTAGAAATATGACCGTTTGAGGGGAAAACGTTTGAAATTCAAAACTTGAAATTTAAACGTTTTGGGGGGGGGGGGGGGGGGGGGATTTTGAATTTCAAACGGTTTGGAACAGTAACCGTTTAAAATTCAAATGTTTCAATATAATTTTTTTATTATTTTTTTAATAAATCTTTTTTTTAATATTATTTTTTATTATTATTTTATTTAATCTAATAAATTTTATGTTTAAATTATTATTATTATTATTATGTTTATTATTATTATTATTATTAAAAATAAAAAAAAATACTTTAATCTTTGACCTTGCCACATGGCAACATTTGATTGGGTGGAATTCTAAGACCATGGCGTTATATTTATAAAGCCCCCACCCAAATTAGTAATATAGCGCCCCTATGTTACGGTGTTGGGGGCGCTATATTTCAAAAAAATGCCCAAATAACGCCTCACTACGAGGGTTATTATTAAAATGATCATATTATATTTTATAACATTGGAACGTTTGTTATTTTAGCTACTAGTCAAAATCAAACTTAGTTAGCTAACTTTTCTACATTAACAATGTCCATCAATTATCATTAACATACTAAAATATAAAACTAAATATTATAATGATATAAGTACATTGTTTAACGACTGTCGATCGACTTTGAAAATGCAATGGTAAGAAATATCATCATGTTTGACCTATTGATTGACTAATATGTCGGGGTTAAATATGTAATTTAACAAAAATGGTTGCTTATTATTTCATGTGATGGAGACCACCGAAAGGGAAAAGAAGTAGATGTGGTTGAGATAAGAAACTATGGTCACATACAATGGACGGTATCGATTTTCTATTTGGGTAAAACGTCAGGAACCATCGATTTTGATGTTTTACTTTCCAACTTTTTTTTTTTTTTTTTTTTTTGAACTGCTACTATTTTGACTCTGTTGGGGCATAAGTCTTTCACACAATATATTATATGGCATATAGTTCGATATACAATAGTTATGTTTATCGGGTTATGATCAAATACACGGTAAAAGGGGGAAAAAAACAGATTTAGGAAATGTATCAAACGAACTTCGATTAACTCATTTAAGCAGCATTCATCTTGTCGAACCCGATGATTTTAGTTTTTAGGTTTTTGCTTTTTTGGATTTTTAGATTGTAGTTTTTAGAATTTACGTTATATCATTTTTTTCTTTTATTTATCATTGTGTTTTTGTATTATTTTCATCATTATGTCATTTTTGCGATTCATTGTGTCTTTTTTCTTTAGCATTATGTTACATTTTCGATATTTTGTTATATTTTGTGGTCAATTGTGTCATATTTCATGATATATTATGTTTTTTTATGCTTCTCACCATTCTTAATTTTGTTACATTATGTAGGATAATTTGACCTGTCGTAAAGACAAAATATATAAGATTATAAGACAACGTAGACATAGATGCAGAAAGAAATCATATCCAAGTCTAAGGAAATCTACATCCCACAAGGTATGATTTAATTAACAGATAAATAAACTAGCTAGAAATCTGGTTTATTAACCCATATATATGTTGGAAAAATAGGTGAAAATGCTATTTTCACAATTTTGGGAAAATGATTTTCCCTAAGTTTTGGACAAAAATATATATTTGAAACTGATGTTTATTTATATATTTCTTTGTGGGTTTATGTTCTATGTTGTGAGAACTCCGCAACGAACCAAACCACGTCCAAAACGGAGCAAAGATGAATGAGATATCGATGCTCCAAAGTAGAGGAGTGAAACAACTAGTTGGGAATGTGAAATGGAAAGTTGCAAGGAGAACTTGTCCCACATTGGAAGGGAGATGAGTCTTGGACTTGTTTATAAGGAAGGACTCCCCATCCTAAGTGTTCCATGGAATCACACACTATGGAAGTCGCGAAGGGTGCGAAGCACCCTTAACTCGCACTCGCACACGCGCGCGCGCGCGTGGCGTGGGCGATGAGGCGCAATGTGGCGCTTTGATGGCGCACTTTGCACTTCGCACACTCGCGTCGCCGAGAGCCGCCTTAGTATTTTTGATGGTGCGCAGGTGGTTCAGCAAGGTAGGCGGGCGCGGAGAACGAAGACTTCCGCTGACGTAAATGCGGAGCACGGGATGGTCCGCGGACGCAGCACTGCGCGTGGCACTGGAAGTCAGAGACAGGTGGCGTCCTGTCCTGCATGGCGCGCGGGTGGCGGACTCGTGACGTAGAACGGGATTACGTGGTGCGCGACTTCGTGGCGCGCGCGCGCGCGTAACTCGTGCCTGCGTGGCGGGTCAGACACCAGTGTGCATCTGACGCACACGCGAACTCCCAACGGTTCAGAGCTGCAGTGTAACTGACGAGTCAACAGTTTTGACTGAGAATTAAAAGCAGCATTAAATGCCGTTAAAGACGTTTAATGACATTTAATTTTTGGCATTTAATTTCTTTGACTTCCTTTGACTTGTACCAACCCTTGGCTCCTATAAAAGCCAAGGTATTGGCATTGCAGCAGACACACCAACAACACACTACTCCTCTCTAAAATCTCTCTAGCAATTTTTCTTCTCTGTTTTTATCAAGATCAAGGTACAAGTCAGGTTTAGTGCTCACTCCGGCAGTACACACTGCTTCGGCTGTTGTACCCTGGGAAACAAAACGAGTCTCCGGTAGGCTCGGAATTTGTTTTAAGGGCCCGTGTCAAACACGATCCTCAGCCACAATTATTCTAATTTCTCATCATCTTCTTGTATTTTCTTTTCTTTTTAGTTGTAATAGTATTTCATTTTCTTTGCTTATTGTATTGTAAAAATTAATAAGAATTATTTATTTAAAGATTTTGATGTTTTACTTTCCAACTTTTTTTTTTTTTTTTTTTTTTTTGAACTGCTACTATTTTGACTCTGTTGGGGCATAAGTCTTTCACACAATATATTATATGGCATATAGTTCGATATACAATAGTTATGTTTATCGGGTTATGATCAAATACACGGTAAAAGGGGGAAAAAAACAGATTTAGGAAATGTATCAAACGAACTTCGATTAACTCATTTAAGCAGCATTCATCTTGTCGAACCCGATGATTTTAGTTTTTAGGTTTTTGCTTTTTTGGATTTTTAGATTGTAGTTTTTAGAATTTACGTTATATCATTTTTTCTTTTATTTATCATTGTGTTTTTGTATTATTTTCATCATTATGTCATTTTTGCGATTCATTGTGTCTTTTTTCTTTAGCATTATGTTACATTTTCGATATTTTGTTATATTTGTGGTCAATTGTGTCATATTTCATGATATATTATGTTTTTTTTATGCTTCTCACCATTCTTAATTTTGTTACATTATGTAGGATAATTTGACCTGTCGTAAAGACAAAATATATAAGATTATAAGACAACGTAGACATAGATGCAGAAAGAAATCATATCCAAGTCTAAGGAAATCTACATCCCACAAGGTATGATTTAATTAACAGATAAATAAACTAGCTAGAAATCTGGTTTATTAACCCATATATATATATATATATATAGGGGAAGAATAAATTGAAAACCCTCTTGAGTTGAGAAAATCTCAGAAACCCATGTAAAAAATCATTTTTTTTTTGGAAAAAATAACCAATGTAAAATACATGTTTTTAAGCATTTTGGGCTAAAAAAAATATAAAAAGCGTCGAAGGGATTTTTTTTTAAAAAAAATAAACAAAGTTGCTAAAAAAAACATATGTTTTCAGCTATTTGCTGTTTTTTATCAGGTGTAAACATGTGTTTTCGCAGCTTTGTTTATTTTTTTTTTTAAAAAATCCCTTCGGTGCTTTTTTTATTTTTTTGGCCCAAAACACTTAAAAACATGTATTTTACATTGGTTATTTTTTTCAAAAAAAAAATAATGATTTTTTACATGGGTTTCCAAGGTTTTCTCAACTCAAGAGGGTTTTCATTTTATAATTGCCCTATATATATATATATATATATATATATATATATATATAGGGTTAGGATCCGTTGAGAACTCGATGAGTTGTGAGAACTCGCGAGAACTCGACGTAAAATGCGAAAAAAATATATATTTTTTGCACATTAGTGTAAAAACACGTAAACCCCGCTGTAAAATGTTTTATAAAAAAATCATTAATTTACACCAAATTACACGGGTGTAAGGGATTTTTACCCCCATACAAGCATATTAGTATTTTATTCATTATTTTATTGTTGTTTAAATTTGGACCACATATTCATTTTTTATTATAATAAGTGTGTGGTTATAAAGTGAGTTCCTATGGTTCTCACAACTCATAGGAGTTCTCAAATGATCCAGATCCTATATATATATAGTATAAGGTTATATTGGAAACCCTTGTTATATGGTAAACTCTGGAAACTCTAACTTCCCGACTTTTTTTTATATAATAATTTTAGGGTATGTAATATACATGATTTTAAGCATTTTGAACCAAAAAAATGGAAAAAGCGCCGAGCCATTTTTTTTAAAAAAAATAAAAAACCGTCTTCGGGTAACAAATGGTTAACACGTGTTAGTCAAAACTTTATTTTAAAAAAAAAACAAAAAACTACTCGGCGTTTTTTTTTATTTTTTGGCTCAAAATGCTTAAAATCATGTATATTACATGCCCTATTTTTTTTCAAAAATAAATAAAATTGGGAAGTCAGATTTTCCAGAGTTTACAATATAACAGGGTTTCCACATTTTCCTTTCCCTATATATATATATATATATCTATATATATATATATATATATAATATAATAAATGAAAATGAGTATGTCACATGGTATTAGGTGAGACTTTAATACCCATTAATTTCCCTTCAAAAGTCTTTTTCTCTTTCTTGTTCATGGAACATGCACTAACCCTCACAATTTTTAAACGTTAGTAATTTTTATATGACATTTAAAAAAACTTACACCAAATAACGAACGTTTTATTATTTTTCCAACGAGCACCATAATGCTATACAAAAAAAAATGATTTATTTAGTGGATTTTTTGTTCATGCAGAAAAGAAACACAATGTCTTCAGGTAATTCATTAATCATTTCTAGGCAAATCACTAATTATGTTAATATAGTATATATGCTTTTAAACGTATTATTACATATAGGAACCCGCTAACTATATATATATATATATATATATATATATATATTCACGTATGTAGTCAGTTTGGTAAGAATCTTTTTTTTTTATATTTTGATTTGTGTTGTTAGGAACATCAATTACAAAGGTTACTAAGCCAGTTAGATATAACCTATGATTCTTAGACACCAGGTAAATCTCTAATTGATAAGTGATAATTAATTAATCACCCCATCATGCACGCCTCTTAAATCAATCATCATCATGACATTATTTTATACCAATTTTCTTGTTTTTTTCCCAGGTTCACATCACAGCTTTAAAGTGTTTTGAAGAAGTGACAAAGTTATACAAAGACTTCACTCAAGCAAGATGTACATATGTATAATTAGAATTAAGTTTAATGAGTTATCCAATGTCCATCCTTTTAAAAAAAAACTTCTGAAAAAACGACATATTCCTTTTATGATACACATATTTTATAATTTTATATTAGATTTGTCTAACCCGAGAAAAACCGGAGGATAAACTAGTTTAAAATATATACAAAACCACATGCATCGTTGGTGTGTATTTTTTTCTCAATAATACACAATTAATTTGAGTTGAATCTATTATCTATTAATATATATAAAAGAATTGAACATTGCTGACGTGGCGTGCAATGGTGCCTTCAACCTTTCCATGAAACTTGTCACACCCTCAAATTCCACGTGCGGGGTTTTACCGCGAGGCGCGTGACACACCAGGATCTCAGTCAACGATCACAATAAACATACAACAAACATGCATTCATAAATATATTTAAAACCAAAATATCATGCTTTGAGCCGTAAACCAGCAGCGGAAGCATTCTTGTTTCCGTGCGCCTAGCCCATTGACTGCTACTTTAGCGACCTGAGAAAACATGCCAAAAATGTCAACATATAATGCTGGTGAGTTCACAGGTTTTCTTTTATAAAGCGTTTGTTATAAGTTGTGAAGATCATATCCGTTACTACTAGGTTTATAAGAACGTTAGCTAGACGTTAAGTGTTTGTTTACTACTGCGGTTGGGAATCCATTACTATACGTTTATAAGTTGTTGAAGCTTGCCCAGCAGTTTTGGCTATAACCGATGCCTCGGCGAGCCAGTAATAAGAGACAATATGCACCCGCCCGGCCCAGCCGTCGAGTGGGGTTTGTGAGGCCCAATAGATCTATCCACATTTCCCCCGTTGTGCATCCCCGCACATTCATGGTTTCCCCCCTGGGACTTTCCATAAAAAGCCGCATAGTACATGTAAAGTAACCATAGTATAACATGACCTTTAATAAGTAAGTAAGTAGCATGTTTCTCCCCCGAAAGTAAAACGGTAAAAGTGGGGCTGTGAAACTCACCTCGGATTGCGTTACTTGAAAACAGTTAAGTAATTATGTTATGATAGCCCCAAATAGCGGCGACCTATCATAAGATGTGTATAAGTATTGGACTAATAACCCGTAGGCTAACTAGTCCTCGAATGTCCAGACCGTGACCATAAACGTTTGAAAACACCTTTAACTGTTAAACCGACCGTGCCAGACAAGACCCGACATCCCATTGGTGACCCGACATTCCACGTGTTAGATAAATACAAGACATCATGCATCATATGCAATTAAACACTTAATACGCGCAATTGTTCACCTAGTCTAGCATAATGTCCGATTAACGCATAATCAGGTCCGAACACGTCTTACTAAGTCATTGGGTGCATCCCGGGGTTCCTATCATGTTCCTAGGTGTCAAATCATGTTCCGGGATGTCAAAACGCGTTCACGACAGCAGTACATGCGATTAGGAAAGTCACACGCGAGTAGCTTCAGCCTATTGGCGATTAGGGGCCCAATCGCCTGATATATCAGGCGATTAGGGTCCCAATCGCCTTCATGCATGCCTAATCGCCTTCAGCATCAGGCGATTAGGATTCCTAATCGCCTGCTGCTGCTGTGTAACGGATTTTCGCTCGTTTAACCCTCCAAATCAGATCCGAAACATGCAACAACACCCAATATCAAACCTAAATCATTTACCAACCCATGTCAAGCAAAACCCCCCAACATATCACTGATCTAACATGTTCTAAGCAATTATTTCCTAAAATGGCAAAGTACTAGATTTCACCAACCAACCTTATCTTTCCTTAAATGGAAACAATCAGATTTCAATCTCTACAAACTTGCAAATCATCAAACCTCTGATCTAACATCTTCCTAGTATGAATTCTAACAACATTGCATCAACAATCATACCATAATCATCCTAAATCTTCAAGAACATTCAAATGGGTCAAAATACACATTTTCATCAAAACACAACAACAATGGCTCAAACTCTAAGATAACCTTCCTAATAATCTCTACATAACAGAAGTACAATCATATCATGGAAACAATCATGTTATAATCACCAAGAAGACCAACATATGCATGTAAACTTCACATATAACAAGCATTAAGGTGTAGACTTGGTTTAGAACTCTTTTGAAAGGTTTTTAAAGACACAAACTTAGTAAAACAAGGTCTGGACCTTTGGGGAACCAAAATAACAACTTTACAAAGGTTAGGGATGAAGAACACACCTTGGATTTTGTTAAAGAAAGGTGTGTAGGCTTGGAGATGGTGATTTTTGTAGCAAAATGAGTTCCAGAGGTGTTTCAAGGTGTGTGGGTGGCTTGGGATCAGCTAGGGTTGTTCTAGAGGTGTTTGGGGAGTTAATGGTTCTATTTATAGGTGTTTTGACCCGGACTCTGCAGTATAGGCGATTAGCAGATCATGTCATGCGATTGGGGGCCTAATCGCATGCTACATCAGGCGATTAGGTCCCAATCGCCTGCTATCATCCTCCTACTCGCCTATATATAGGCGATTAGGCCCTCTTCCAGATCCTAATCGCCTGAAACCCACCAAGCTGGGTTTTCGGCGCGTTAAACGCTATTTTAACACATATAAACACGTATTCACATACCAATAAGTCACATAATGATTCCAAACATATAATGCATGATAACTAACACGTTTACACCCGTTCACCAATTCCCGGGACTCGAGACTCGTGTGTGCATTAAACCCGGCGATTCCACGAATCACCAATCCTTGTACACATGGTTATGGACTGACTCCCGATGACCCCGCAGATCATCGTAACGACTCCCGATGATTCCCAGAATCATCATACCGACTCGACTGACCCCGTTAAGAACGTAATATGCATGACTCGCTAAGGTAGACTTACTAGTTTAGTCAACGTTACTAACCTGAGTTTGTCGGGTGTCACAAAACTGCCACGTGGCATCATCATTGAAAGATTTTAGTGTTTTTGAATTATTTTCTTTTTTAATTAAAAAAAGATAAACATAAAACCCTAAATTTATCTCTCTATCTCTCAATTCTCAAGTTATTTTAGAAAAAAAAGAATTTAAAAACAAATTAAAATTTTTCTCTCTTATATTTCCTCCCATAATTTTTAAACGTTAATATTTTTTATATTCGAGATTTTTTAAATAAAAAAAATTACACCAAATTAACGAGCGTTTTATTATCTTTCCAACGAGTACCATAGTGCTATATAAAAAACGGAGAAAAAAACGACTATTTTTGTGGGGTTTTGTTCATACAGGAAAAAAAAACACAAAGTGTTCAGGTTATTCATTAATCATGTTTTTTTCTTTTAAACCAGGTTCTTATCTACGATGTTGAAATTCAGCCCAATCGCCATACTATCATTGGAATTTTACTCTTCTAAAGATGGATAGGTGTACTTCATCAAGAGAAGCTAGGAGAAAGAATCGCGCAACACTGCAACACATGGTGTCATCTTATAGCAAGATTATTTTTTATTTATTTAATTACAAGAGTAATGATTATTACTATCAGTATTAGTATTATTAGAATGGTTATATTTTTCAACCCCGGGACACTCCCGGGATAAAAGCTAGTTTAATATATAAAAAAAAGAAGCAATCGCTTAGAATTCAAAACGAATTTAGTTTTTGATTTTTATGAAAATATAACATGTTCAAGTTAATCATAATTGTTTATTTGAATATTTTACAACTAGATTATACACCGGGAGCGTTTCGGGTTGAGAAATTTAATATGATACATCAATTTTATATATGAAATAGACTGATGTATAACTCTAATATTAATATCTAACCTAAAACAAATTAACAATGTACAACTCTAATGCTAACACCTAACCAAAAAGAATGTACAACTTTAATGTAACTCTAATATTAAAACATCTCCTAAAGACTAAACAAATGTACAACTTTAACATACTAATATTGATACCTAATTTAAAACAATGTATAACTCTATTAACCTATTCGGTTCTGGTTGAAAAAAAATATATTTACTGATTTAAACATAATTAGTGACTTATCTATACATGATTAATGATTTACCTGAACACTTTGTGTTTTTTTTCCTGTATGAACAAAACCCCACAAAAAAATTTCTTCGTTTTTTTATATAGCACTATGGTACTCGTTGAAAAGATAATAAAACGCTCGTTAATTTGGTGTAATTTTTTTTCTTTAAAAATTGACACATGGCACACTCAAAGAAGAGAATGCCTCTTTGAGTGTCATGTCATTAAAATGGCTTTGGTTTATTATATATATAGATAGATAGATTGAACGATTCATAAGTTCAAAAGATCTTTGATTTTTGTAGGAATATATAAAGAACCGGACGGTTCGTTGATTGTAAAGGTTATTGGGGTTATGAGTCACATATGTAAATTTGATCGTGACATCAATTTATATAATATGTAGAACTAAATAATAAAAACTTATACAAGTTATATAAAAACTATTATCGGGTCAAACATTATTTAAAATATACGTTTTTGAATATTTGATCGATCAAATCGAACATCAAATAATGAAAAACGGTCATTACCATATGGTTTAATATGTTTGCCTACGACCAAAACACTAAGGTGCTTTTTGTTTTTTCTGTAGGAAAATGTTTGTAGTCTGCGAACCATATATGCAGACATCTGCAAGAGAAGAAATGGACCAAAGATCTGCAGACTGCAAGAAGAAGACTGTTTGTTTGTTAACGTCTGCATGCTGCTGAAATAAACTGAAATTTAAATAAACTAATCTTCTTACAGCAGTCTGGTGGTGGACAGTGGTGATAGTAGACGGTGGTGGTGATGGTGGTGGTGGGTGGTGGTGGTAGACCGTGGTGATGGTGGTGGGTAGTGGTGGTGAACTGTGGTGGTGGTGGAGGGTGGTGGTGGTGGATGGTGGTGGTGGATGATGGGGGTGGTGGTGGTGGATGGTGGTGGTGGGTGTGGAGAAGACCTTAGAAGACTTTGGAAAAAGTCTGCTCCAAAAAGAGGTTATGAAGACCTTTTTAAGTGAAAGATCTTCCAAAAAACAAACAATCTGCAGACCTCAAACGTCTGCGCGCGTCTGAGCTGCGCAGACAAAAGAGATCAGAAGTGCTTCTGAGAAAAAACAAATAGCATCTAAATTTTATATTCTTCCGTAGCAAATTTTTGAATTGAATACATTGTTTAATTTATTATCGAATGACAAGTTTATCAAAGTTTTTATGATAATGTACGTATTTTTTTGTTTTAGCTTCACATGCTTTGGATAAACATTAAAATATTTTGTTTAGGATTCGACATTTGTGTTCTAGCTTAACACGGTTCACAACGGACATTACCACCCAAAACCTTCAAACACGTACTTTAAACGTTGAAGCTGCTGTTGTAGCTTGAGAACACTAGAAATTATACAACTAGAATAGCACACATTATGCCGCTTGATTTTGTAGCAACACAATCTACTTGTCGGTTTGCAATATTACTGAATGAGTATACCATTGCTTCAGCGTATATTGTACATATTCGTAAAGCAAAGTAATTCAACATAGAATCTACAAGTTATGTCCTTATAAAAGAAAATGTTTCATAAAACATTATATAGTCTATAACACAAATTATTAGTAAGTATTATGGGCGTAAAATGCCATCATCAAGTCCTAAGTCTATTACATTGTCGGCCCAGATAAGTACCACAAGCCCACATAGCGAGATTTTTTTTAAAGACTCAAAAACATGTATTGTGCAATTCGATTGTGGTGATCTTTTATAAAGAAAAAATAAATGGATGAGGCTAAGGTAAAAAGCATGTTAGCATAAAAAGGATAAGAAGTAATATGGATCGTCATATTAGATGGTATAATGACGGGTAATATGGTAAAATGACTGCGTCATTAACTGCCACGAGAATTCTACTTAGGGCAAATTAGTAATTTTTGCGTAAAAATACATTTAAAATTAGTGAAAAAAAGCGGGCTAATAAATTCTAATTATGTAAATAAACCATCATTACGAGTGAGAAAACCTTGCTAATTCAATGACTAAAACAATGGAGACGAAGAAGATGAATAAAGGTAACGTGATTATATCTATAATTATAACAAAGATGAATGTATAATTCCGCATTAGCGTAGTTTAATTATTAACAGAATAATCATATTTGTTGTTAAACGTTCAGTTGAAAGGAGATCGAAACAAGTGTATGACAAAGTGACGAAGACTGTTAACGAAGGTAAGTTATAGATCATTATGTAACTATGATTATGGTTCTGCATAAGTAACGTAATGTGCATCTAGGGTTAGAATTTTAGTTGCGTATATAACCTGCATGATAATAGAAGTTAGTGTTTTATTTGCTCAACGTTATAGTGCTTTATCATTAATTTATGAATAATATTTTTCATCTGAAATTATACACAATTTGTGTTTTACAACATATAACTTGCGTTTTAGATTATATGAAGCATACGTTTAACAAATTAATCACTTGCTTTTTATTGATTATTGTGAATTTGTTGTGTTGAAGATTCAGATGATGACTTCCAACCTCCTTCCACTCATTTACTAAAAAATAAACGTGTTAAACGCATTGAAAAGAAGACGGTTGACTCAAACAACGATTTTGAGGTGCTAAACAAGAAGATCAAGAATGATAAAAAAAGTCAATTCAAAAGAATTCGTGCAATACAGTCACCAGAGAGTTAAGATGAGATGTTCTCCAGCTGATTTTATGGTGAACGCACACTACTTAAAGGATGCACAGAAAAATGATGTTATGGGCATGGGATTTGGCAGCACAGTATCAATGGAATATGACTCAACTGCTACGTCATTGGGATACTGGTTGTTCATGAATTATGATGATGAAACAAGTATACTAAATATGGGGGGTCATATGATCAAAATAACCTCATCAACAGTACATGAGGTCTTTGGCATCCCAAATGGAAAGATACATGTTCTTGAGAAAAATAAGCTAAGAAAGGGTTCTGATACTACTATTAATGAATTTAAAAACCAGTTTGATAATGCAAGAATAAGTGTTGGTAGAGTTCTTACACTAATAGGAGACTAGTGGGAAACCCGCGCGTTGCTGCGGGACGGTTAAGATAAATATATTTTTTTGAACAATGTACAAGCGTAGTCGTGTTAGCACACCAAGCTGTAGGAAAAGTGTAAAAACGTAATTGTCTTTGAATGCGAAACGATATATATGAAATTAATCCATTTCTCTTCATTGTTTAAACTTCGAAAAAAAACTATATTTTTTATATCCAACATATACGTTCTTATAACTTTTCATGCCACCATTAACTCTGTGCAATTTGAAAGGATTTTTGTGAGCAAAGATACTTGGTGTTGTGTGTGCGTCACTTCGTACCACCATTAACTCTCTGCAAAGAAAAAGATAAAGTAATTTGTTTCAGCAATTCTCATGATAAACGACACTGTATATTTATATAAACATATGCAATTTTAAAGAAAGAAAATGTAAAATTAATATTTGTTAAATATAATTATTTGAAGCTTATGGTCATACCACATCACATGATATTATATATAACAATTTGAAAGGATTTTTTGTGAGCAAATATAGAAACTTAATTGTTTAGAAAATAAACCTTTATTTATCTTTACTACATGGTACAAGTATCTTAATGCATTGAAGGGTAATTTGGGGAAGATTTATATGACATTTGAGGGTTGAAGCACGTGACTTTTCACATCCCATCTTAACTTTACCAAGTTGGACATTTTTGCCCATTGCTCACTCTTTATAATGTAGTAGAGATAATATAGATGGTGGTAGACTATTCAAGTTAAACTTTCTGGTTGCATGGAATACATTATTTGGTGAAATAAAAAAAAAAAAAAAAAAACCACAACCGTGAATCAAAGATTTTTATTGGGTATAGGTGATGAATCTAAAATTCCAATGATGAATTGGTGTGGGTATATGCTTGAATGTTTGAATGTGAGTACATGTTTTAAATTTTTTTAATACTAACACAAATGTTATTTCATTTAGACGCAAGTTGTTTTCAACATCTTCACTGTTTTGAAATTCAGGTACTGTACCTGCACGAACACAATAAAAGACATAGGCCTGAACTAGGAATCAAAAAACCATCAATCTCTTACATCACATCAACATCGTTGGCCGAGATGCAGTCGTACATTCGTAACAATATTCCTTTGAATCATCGTAGTATTAAGGGCAATGGAGGTGATAAACAAAAAAATAAGATCAAAAGCAATCATTGTAGCTATGAAGGAGTAAATGATGTTGTACGAGCTATAATGTCAATGCCTTCACAAAATCTAATGGGTGATGATGATGTTAAAGATGCTTATACATTGCCCAATGTACGCATACCAGCGAGTAAGAATAATTTTTATGAAGAGGAGCAACCTGTAAGGGAAGAAATTCAACACCTCCCGACTGCCCCAAATGCGTCGAAAACGTCCAGATTTGGACGAGGAAGCCAGCTTCCGAGACCGAATCAAATGAAACTTTAACCACATGGTTGCACCCCCTTTTATTAGAAGAAATTAAAGCAATTTCCCAATGTATTATTGAGCTGAAGAACACCGGTCCTTGTAGAAATGTCGTAAGTTGAATGTTTTTTAGTATTAGAATAATTTAATAAGTTTATTAATGAACTCTTTTGTTTAAAAAAGATCTGCAATGTGATTCAATTGTTCACTGTTCTGTTTTTTTTTTTTTTTTTGGAAAGATTCATAAACTTCTTTATGTACCTTTGGTGTTTGTTCACATAATGGTTCCGTTGTTTCTATGAAAATCATTAGGAGTGCGTGATGCTTATTTGTTACGGTTTCGACTTACTTAGCTTTTTCTATGTTGTTTTTTAAACTTTCTTTTTTAAATATGGCAAGTTAACTCGCCGTCATGCATGTGCATGATTAAACATTTTTTCGTCTATTTTTTGTTCGGTTTAACTGTCCCGCCGCAACGCGCGGGTTTCCCACTAGTCTATATAGAAAACACTTGTGCACATATAAATGGACAGAAATATTCTCCAAAGTCCAAACTTCACATGCCAAACAATTTGTATGGGCCTTAAACATATAACTCGTGAGTTTATGGGGCCCAAACTTGAATCATCAACTTTTCTTTTTGTTACTTTCTTTCTAACAATTTATACTTTGTTCCCTCTGCTTCTTTGTTGTTTTCAATATTTCTATGCATTTCCTGAAGTTTCGTTCGTTGTTTTTGGTTACAGATTACAGAATACATTCATTATTCGTACCCACTTGTCATATATACCATATCGTGTCTATATTTTAAATAAATAAAAAAGTTTCAACAGCGATGTCACTGTTGTTGTATTGTTACAATTTGAATAATCAAATTACAAGAAGGTCAATAATAAAATAGTCTTGTCAATAAAAAAAAATAAAAAATGTGGCCAACTAGATGTTTAACGGGACCCTAACCCATTATTTCCGTCCATGATAAGGTTATGGGATGTGAAACTCTTCCTCCTTTCCTCTCCCTTGTCCATATCAGCGCCACGTTATTTTCCCCTTTTCTCTCTCTCAAACCAGGGAAATGATTCCCCCTTCTTCCCCTTTCTCCTTTCCTTTTTATAATCTATACTACATTATGAAGGAGGAAGAATGTCTACAAAAGTCATTTTACATGAATTTTAAGATGGCATAAGAAAAACCTCATTCTTAAAACCCAAATATCATGTAATTTTTTTCCTTTCTACCCTTCATGCAAAACCTACTTGTACACATTCTTTTATCATAACCTTCAATTACCATTAATCTATATTTATAATCTATATTGTATTATAAAGCATTTGAGAAGGGTATATAACAAAATTATAAAAAAAAAGTTTATACACATACAAATATATACATATACACCTTAAAAAGATTGTAAGAATCAATAAAAGTCGAACTTTACGTAAAAAAAATAATTTTGTTATGCCTTTTCTTATAATAAAAAGTGTGCACATGAATTGATTCACGAACCCAAATCGAACCGAAACCAGTCTCCCAGTCGGTCTTTCAAACCGGCAAAACCCGGGCCGAACCAAACCGAACCCGGTTTAGACACGAACCGGCACCAAACACGAACCGTTTGTAACCGGTTCGGTTCCTATAAGAAACCGATATGTGCTCGTCTATAAAGTTCTTAGGTTGGGATGTCTTATGTGGAATATTTTCAACTAACCTAACTTCCAATTTCACTTTCTGATGCCTCTGATAGAAATTTATGGTAGACTTGATTAGTAGTTGTATTGCATTGCTTTTATCATGTGGAAAAAGTTATGGGTATGCTTCTTTGTACGTTGATTACATATGAGTCGTTCCGGTCTCTTCCTAATGTGGATCTTATAAAGGTCCCTATGCTTTCTTCTTCTAGGCAATCTCTCCAGATTTAACACTTTCAACATATTGAGTAGGACTATTAGTATAATAGTAGTTGCTAATGAGTCAAACCGCTAGTTCCATTTTTTACCGGCATGTAGGTCAAATTGCATATGGTATATAGAACGTAGCTTGCTATCATTTCTCCTTTAGCCTTTAAAAAATTACCCCACTGCGAAGCACAGGTGCTTACACACACAAACAAACACGTTACATATTGATTATTTTAATCCTTTTAAAGTTTGAATTACATTTTTGCCCTGTACTGTCGACTTCGCCGCAACGCGCGTGTTCCTTGCTAGTAGTTTTTAAATAGAAAAAGACAATATATATATATATATATATATATATATATATATATATTAATAGTTAGATCGTGGAGAACGGTGGTAATCCACCGATTGTGCCAAAGCATGAGCGGGGGGCGGTGTTCCCGAGGGTGAAGCCGTCCACCTCACCCCACCAATAGCCCTCACCGATCCATACCCCAAACCCTAAGGGTTGAGTTATTCAATAAAAGGCTAAAAATGAGAAAGATGAGAAACCACTAGTTGAACAAGAATATATATGCCCGTAACAATATTGAGTTGTTTTCTACTAAATAAAAGTGAACTCTACTACTACTACTACTTGCTACTGCTACTGCTACTGCTACTCCACCACCACCACCACCACCACGACTACTACGACGACGACTACGACGACTACGACGACTACGACTACGACTACTACGACTACGACTACGACTACTACGACTACGACTACTACGACTACTACGACTACTACGACTACTACGACTACCACTACTATTAGTATTATTATTATTATTATTATTATTATTATTATTATTATTATTATTATTATTATTATTATACTTCGTGCTCTGGACTTGGGTGTTCTTGACTTGACCAAAGTTGCTCGTTTACGCTCCGACGTCCATGAACACCAGATGCTCGTGTCTTGATTATTTTCACTGTTTTAAGCTCATTTCTCACGAACACCTATAAAATAAATAAATACCTAATAAAAATGACATAAAACGAATAAAAATTTGACTAAATAAAATACAAAATACATAGGAAAATAGATGTGTTTTGCAACACATCAACATCCTATATAAAGGAGGTCACCCCTTCTTTGTGAAGGATCGATCATACATTATACAGATCTTTGTTGAGGTAAGTGACTTTCCTGTGGTTGCCTCCTTTCGTACGGTCATTGTGACTTTACTGTGGTTGCCTCCTTTCGTACGACCCACCAGCTCTATTCTTTTCACGTTTTGAATCTCAGCCATGAGTGGTGAGAAAAAGATTATACCCTGCAACAACTAAGAGTCTAACGCTATACAGATCTTTGTATACTTGTTGTTTCTTCACCTTTGACCTAAAAAGAAAAATCTTTTAGAACTGAGAGAGATATTAAGAGAGATCAAGAATTCTCACTACTTCTTTACTTTCTAGATCCAATTCAATTAATTAATTGGGATCTTTCATTCATATATTTTTTTTTTTCACAAAGAATATTTTATAGAATTTGATTCTAGATTTGGTGTATCCTACATTGACACAACTTACAAGGTTGAATAAGCAATCAATATTTCACGATCAGGGGTTATACTCTTTAGACTAGCTGTCATATTATATCATATGAACATTTGAACTATGGTTAAAATAAAAAATTTCTATTTGATTGAGATGTTTCCTATACCTATGAATTCCATTGGGTCTTCCAATGTTAATAAGTTAGCGTTTCGCTCATATATCTTCCAAAAGAAAAAAAAAACTATATTAGAGTTCATTTACGAATTAGAAAGAGGGTACGATTTCTTCAAATCACTAAAGAGTGAAATAAACTATTGCTGAAAAAAGTGAATGATTTTTTTTTCACAAATTTTGGACAATAAATAATTTTTTATATACGATTTATATATATATATATATATATATATATATATATATATAAAAGTTTGTTTTCTATGGTGAAAGTTTCATAAACGGACCAAACCATGTCCAAATCAAGCTAAGATGGACGACATATCGAATCTTGACGTTAAGTGGTTTAATTGAACGTTTCTAAAATTTGATGATTATAGTAGATATTTTTTTTTATCTTTGTTATAAAATGGTTGTTGTTTGATTCTTTCATACTTCATTATATAGCCCTTGAATATGTCTCATAATTTTTTATATTAATATTAGTGGGTTTACCCACGCGTTGCAGCGAGATCGACAAATGGGTTGCAATATAACATTATGATACTTAGGTTTTTTGCCGCAAGTTAAGAAAAAAGAATAGAAATGTGCACACTATGTTTTAACAAGTATTCATCGAAAGAAAAGAAAAGAAATGTGCACCGCCACTTACAACTGATTGCAGTTCACTACAAAAACCATGTACTCATTATTGAACAAATCTCAATAAACTAAATCTATATTACTGTGAACATAAACATTACTCTTGTGTAAGTTGTCTGGTTATTGCATATCCACATAATCGTGCCGTTGAAGACACCTTGCTAAATGATAAAGTTAATTTACATGACAAAAGCATGTAGTAATAATATGATATTGTATACACTATCATATGAAGGTCATTGTCCATTTAGAAATCAAAAGTTGTTATTTGTAAGTTTGTAATAGAATTGCCCAACTTGACCCAGCAGCTAAAAAATTGCCCAATGTAGCCAGTGAGCCAAACCATCCCGTCTACTTTGCCGCTGGGTAGACGCATATATATGAAAAGAGTTTATAATATAAATATTATTATGGCAAAGTTTTAAAATTCATACAAGTTTTAGCTGAGATAAGATTATTTATTGTGGTAACATAAATTATTATATTTCATCGCCATTATGTGAAATTTGTTCAAAAATATTGATATCCCATGTGTTTATTTAGTTTGGGTGAGTTTCATTTTCATATAAAAGTTAATTATCTTATAGGGGCATTTAGGAAAGAAAAGTGGTAAAATTTAGAAATTCGCAAAGAAACTCTTGGTATGCCATTTTGGACAATATAGACATATTTGCTCATGCCTCCTCCTTTATAATGTAGTATTGACTTGTGCTAATGATTATGAGCAGAACAAAACACCTGATGGTTCACCATAGTAGAGATGCGTGACCTAGAAAAATATATAAAGATAAAGAGGGAGCAAGTATAAAAGATAAAGATAAAGTAATTTATTTCAGCAATTCTCATGTTGAACGACATTGTATAATTATATAAACATATGCAATTTTAAAGAAATAAAGAAAATGTAAAATTAGTATTTGTTGAATATAATTATTTGAAGCGTGTGGTCATACCACATCACATGATATCTATACTATATTATAAAGCATGAGGGAAGGATTACAACAAAATTTAAGAAATTACAACATATAGTGCATATGGTACAATACCCCTAATGAAATTAGTAAAGGATAAAATAGTAATTTATCTAACTATTATTAAATTGATCCAATTATCAACTTAATTTTGAGGTACTTAACACATAAAACCACTAAAGCACACCAAAGGTCTTATTTCAATCAATATGCCATAAATCCAATTGATTGAAATTGAAGCTCATATCATTATCATTACTATATTAGTAAATGAAATTCACCATTTCACTCAACATCAACTCTTTCATATGTTGTTGTGCAAGTTAGAAGTGGAAAGGAACCGATCATGTTGTAAGTGTTATTCTTGCATCTCCATTTTAGGTGAGTTTTGAGAAGAATTCTTATGTTGGTTTAACTTATTTTGATTGTTAGATTGAGTGGTTTGATTAAGGTTTTAAATGTTAGTTTTATTCAGGTGATTATAAGCTGATTATCTTTAAGGTTTTCTACTTAGTCGATTACGCTATTGCCAGGTAATTTTAAATTGATGGTCTGAATGTATTTTTTCCCTATATTCATCAAGTGCTTTTGAAATTCTAAGTCTTGGTTTCTTTTCAATAATCCTTTTGTAAATAATCATTGTCGTAGTTACAAAAAATTTATATATGGGAGTTCATTTTTTGTAAATTATATCAAGTACGTCCTCTTACTTTTATTTTATTTGCGGTCAATAGCCACACTACTCATTGTTTTTATCATGAAATTCAAAATATGGCTTATTGTTGATATATTTAACACATATTTTGAAGTTATATTCATAGTACTTTTCTCTTTTTTATTGTTCTTTGCAGTTCCATAATTTGGCTTTTTATTATTCAAAACTAATTCACTACATATTTAACCCAAATTCATTGCATGACATTGATACATGATTTACAAGTATGACTATGTGCATATATCTTATCCACATAAAAAAAAAGCATAACCACATGCACAAGCCTTGAAAATTGTTCTAGCTGGAGCAAAACCACAACCTCTTTTACCATAAATAATAGGCTGACTAACTAACCGTAGTATTTCGATAAACATCATCAATAAAAAACGAAGGCTTTCCTTTTGTATTATCACATTGAAAGGTAGATATGGCATACTTTGTAAAGAACACGATCTTTCTCTTTTTCTCTTTTATAGCTATATACGTACAATGAAAATATGGCACAATTTGTAGTAGATTGGTGTATTGGTAAACTAAATGGTTCAACGTTATTCATTTGATTCAACTTGACTCTTTTCTTACTATGAAATAACAAAATTCATTTTAAAAGAGGCACGACTGCATCAAAGCGTAAAGTTATAGCTCAAGTTCAAACCGAATCATCCTATGCACCCCTAAATCACCAACATAAGTGTTGTGTTTAAGTGTGGTCTTTCCCGCTGCATTGCGCGGGCACCCCACTAGTTATATATAAGAATTTGAAAGGACTTTGAGAGCAAATATAGAAACTTAGTTATCTATAAAATAAAATAAACCTTTATTTATCTCTACTACATGGTACAAGTATCTTAATGCATTAAAGAGTAATTTGGAGAAAATTTATATGACATTTGAGGGTTAAAGCACATGGCTTTTCACATCCCATCTTAACTTTACCAAATTGGATATGTTTGCCCATTGCTCACTCTTTATAATGTAGTAGAGAAGATACATGGTACAAGTATCTTAATGCATTAAAGGGTAATTTGGGGAAGATTTATATAACATTTGATGGTTAAACCACATGGCTTTTCACATCCCATCTTAACTTTACCAAATTGGACATGTTTACCCATTGCTCACTTTTTATAATGTAGTAGAGATTAATATGCCACTAATTAAATGAAGGCTTTATTTAACTCATAAAATGATTTTAAGTGTGTTTAAATAATAGAAAGTAAATATGGAGGTTTGGTTTTGAGTATAAAAAATTTATGATTCATTTTTTAGACGACGAAAAAATGTGTAAAATATGAAGAGAAAAAGAGAGATACTAGAGATTGAAGAGAGATACTAGAGATTGTTTTGCCAAAAAAAAATTAATGATTTAGAAAGTAGTACTCTCTAATTCGTCATCACCAAGTTCAGATTTTATTTTTCAACATAAATCAAAAACACCATAAGCTGGTGTAACCTCGGGCGAATAAGTCATCTTCAATAGTACACAAACTGTTCTGATTGTTGTACATTGGGAGACATACGTGTCCATCTTAGAGAAGGCGCAAAATGTATTCTAAGGAAGCATGTCAAATACATGCTTCAACCAAAATTGTCAACCTTTTTTGTAAGTTTATTGACGCAATCAAGAAGTAAGGTTAAAGAATCAACATGGTGCATATATGGGTTAAGGAACCACAAGAATGTTGGTTGGGTTGGAATAGGTGTCCAATTATCGATTAATAATGCAACTATCAAAGTACGATCTGACAAACTACACTTTGGACCGGGAACATATAAATGATATTTAATTGTTAAATATTATTAATTACAAATAACTTCGATTGCGGAACAAATATTTAATGAAATATTCAATGAAAGATTATTAGGAATATTAAGTGATAATTGTTTAGAGAAACAACTGATTAGGAAGTGGATTAATCGGATTGAATAATTAGACCGATTAAAGTCATGTTGAATGATGGAATAATAATTCTAGAATAATTGTGGCGTTGTCCAATACCTGTTGTTCGATTTGGTGATTTGATAATTATCATAGAATGATAACTATAGAAATGGATACTATTAAACGATGTTTATTCTATAAAGGTTGAACGAGAATATGTTTTATTATTCGATAATAAAGCATAATATCTAAAGTTTTGTAATTAAAGTGTTAATTATAAAACTACAAATGGCAAATAATTAATTGTTAATTATCATCGAGAAACTCCTTAGAGGGCAACACAAAAGATTAGGGACTGAGATGTAAAGTTTATTATTATATAACTAACAAAAACTCTAAGCCCTAATCTATGATTAGCCTCCACAAAGTGTTATTTTAAGTTTTTATCAAAACAACATCGCCGTATCCACTCTACTGTCGGCCACCTCACTGTCGGCCGCCACCCACCCCTCGAACACCACCACCCCATGCGCTGTCCTCTTTGTGCGGCGTTTCTCCCCACATGTGGACCCTCGGGTTGCGTGCCATCTCGGGTCTTGTGCATAATGCTCGGTTTTGGTTCCTCGTGTCTAATGCTAGATCGAATATACACCGGGTGTTTCAGGTGATTCTAGAAGTTTGTTGATTAGGCTAACTAGCCAAGCGTTCGTTGATCCATCGTGCGGTTCTTTGGTGTTTTGTTAGGTTAGTTTTCTAAAAAACCTATGGTTGTGATTTTATTATTTGTTATGTATTGTATATGGATCATTGGAATGCGATTTTAATTCGGTTGAAAAAAAATATATTGTTTTGTTATCACGCTTTCGTCTAAATATATATATTAATAAACGTGTTACTAATATTCTTGTGTAAAACTATGTTTTGACCAGGATGGATCGACCGACTCCCAACAGGTTGAAGGACCCATAGAAAACTTTGTTAAATTACGCATAGTATATATATAAACTGTACTTTATATGTTACTTTTGTTTGATTTTGTAAGGGTATTGTACTAGCCATTGTTATTATATTTTCATAATATATTTTGATAAATAGTGAACTTTATTCCTACAATTTTAAAACATACTTTAATGAAGATTGTCCCTATAATCTTAAAAGCCTTCTTAGTAAGGATTTTTGGGTTCATGAAAGTTTAAAATGCTAATTTGTATTTTTTTTATAAAATCAAATGACTATTGTTTTGGAAATATCTTCATAGTACCAACGAATCGGATTTGTTTTCTGATTGGAGTACAATCTTGAATCCGAACATCGTGTTACAAAACGAACCTCTTGATTGAACACTTTTCGGGTTCAAGAGTTCGTTGTGTTTTGATAAACCGAATGATGTACAAAAATCAACATGTACTTTTTAAACCCACAAAACGTTTGTGAAAATATTCTTTCTAATGAACATGTTAAATTATTATTTAGTTAAATAATATTGGTTTCTAATTCTCTTGGAACCTTTAGGTTCTTCTAATAGGTATGTTAGAAAATTTCCATTTGGAAAACTTTATAAACGTTGGTGACTGTTCAAATTTTCATTTCTAACGAGCGTGTTAAAAACTACAAAACATTCTAACGAGCGAGTTAGAAATTATTCTTAATGTTAGAAATTATTATTCTACAATAAAACATCTATACAACAAGTGTGTTAGAAACGATGTTTTTTGCGTAACTTACAAGATTTAACGACATTTGGAGTCTCTATCTAAAGAGTTGGCAAAGATTATTATCAAAATAATTACTAACGAACGTATTAGAAACAATTATTTTGGGATATAATCAACTTTGAAAGAGTTTGTTCTAAAACTATGAGAGAACTACACGGATAGTCCTTATAGTTTATAGAATATAACATTTTAAGGTATTAACTTTATTTTTTAACATGTTAAGAGTTTATGGTTTTAGTTTTGTAAAATGTTGGGGTACTAAAGCCAACTCCGTTAGTTTTTCTAGTTAAGTTTTGATAAAATGATTAAAATGCCCTATTATAACTAGATATTCTTGTAATTAACTCTATTTGATTACAAAGATAATTTTTGCAACTTATTGATTATTATTATTACTATTATTATTATTATTATTATTATTATTATTATTATTATTATTATTATTGTATATATAGTATTATGACTCGGTGCTCTCAACTTGGGTGTTTTTGACTTGACCAAAGTTGCTCGCTACGCTCCAACGTCCATGAACACCTCTCTCGTCTCCTTAGTTGACTGAGTCAACTGGTATGTGTTATTATCATTATTAGCTGGTCCACGCCTCTAAGTGCTCGGGTCTCGAATATAATTTATACTGTTTTAGCTCTGCTCCATGCGAGCACCTACCAAAAATATAAAATAAATAAATAAATCATAAAAACAACCAAAAAGTAATAAAATATATACAATACTAAAATAATAGAGTACATATACAAAACTAATAAAAATACTATCTAAACGACTAAAAAATATACAAAACTGGAAAATAAACATGACGCGTGCAACCGCGCATCACACCTCCACACTTATCTTTTTTCGTCACGAAAAAATTATATTCACTCTGCTCAAGACATTATCACAGACTATCACCCTTGTTGCCCCCATCATACCTTAGCTAAGGTCCAAAGTCATACCCCATTTACAGATCAACATTAGATGTGTTAATTCAGCAAGTCAAATTGATTTCCATTTAAACACAGAATTAGCCCGACTAAATCTAACATGCTTCCAGTTTTTATTTTCATGCAACACACCCCTCACAATTTTTCGCTCCACTCGGTTTAATATCTGGACTAGCATGTAGTGAGCTAGTATTATTCACTCATAACCAAACATGTAACTCTGTTCTCATAGGCTTGTATAGCAATCACACATCAACTGTAGACAATGCACATATCTAAAGGACTTACGGGTTTTGAGCTTAGGACAAAGGTAAGATAGATTTGGCTAAAAAGTGGCTAAAATAAAATAGTGAAACAACTTCAACGACAATCTTTATTCACAATACTCATAACTAAACACAACTTCGTTCATATTCGACCTATAACACAAACAACTTTTTTTTTTTTTACTTTTCTCTTTTTTTTTCTTTTCTCATTTTTTTCATTTTTTTTTCGCATACAAATATTTTTTCTAACATAAATACAATCACTTAACATTTTGGATGTCATCAACACTTGGTAAAGGTACTGGTTTATTTGGGTGATTATGTGGTTTAGCAAACGAAAGGGTATAAGGCTCAAAGTTGGCTACTAATGGTAATATTTTTGGGTAAACCGGTTAACACAAAACAAATAAGTGGGTATCAAAAGAAAATGGTAGATCCTAAATTGCCTTTATCATTTACGTGCATATCTAGTCTACAGCCTCAACATGTATCAAATCACACAAGTTTTGCAACAGAGAAACATCTGGACTACACTCAACAAATGAAAATATATATGAATCAATCTATCATCTAGTAGGCTCAAGATCTCACAAAAGTGGGGAAATGGGTTGCCGATGTGTGCATGTATTTATTACCAATAGCTTGTTAAACCTAGCCAGGCAATTCTAAATTTTTTCTTAAAAACACCTGCTGAAAACGGTTCATATTACTTTTCCACAAATTAAACCATGACTAAGGATCTACTGCCAAAACAATCAAGAAACAACTGGTATGTACTGAAAGAGCTGTTGTATGCCTGATTAGAATGTTTTTTAAGAACAATTTTCAAGACATTTTCAATTTTTCATTTTTTTATTTTTTTAAGACACAAAAATAAATAAAAAAGAAATTTCCCCACCCCCACACTTGAACGACACATTGTCCTCAATGTAAGATAGGGAATAAAATAAAAGAAAAATAAAAATAAAATACAACAACAGTAAAAGGAACAGACTCCCCTGAATATAAGCAATGCGCGTATGAGCCTCTGCAGTTCCTCCCAATCGAGCCCTATAGCATTTCATTCGCGGCCAATAAACATACCTGAAACTAAGACTCAAAAGAAAAATAAAAACATAAAATTCTTGGATGCCTTATACACCGATGGTGTACAGATTTACCCTGCCTGAATGGAGATTGAGTACAGGCAAAGTTATCTGATTGCATGTTAAACTCCAAGCATTCCTAGAAAAACAAAAACAGACTCAAACTCTAAAAATAAAATAAAAAACGTACCTGTAATACTCTACACAACTATACAAACTCTACAAGTAAACATACCTGACACATTTACTCATGGTGGTCTAGTGGGATGTTTGTGTCCTCACACCTCCATGTGTGTGCTCCTCCTACACCTAGGTAAATCCTCCACAATTCTCCCTATTAGCCCCAACAATGCCAACTTCTCCTTCTCACTATCTGGTTCAGGTGGCTTCTTGACCTTCTTCTTCCTTCTTCTTCATTTTCTCTTAGTGTTATTCTTGCTCACTAGTTCCATCCTGTCAATCACAAAACATTCTTTCTTTTATTTTCCATTCTCCTTCACAGGAGATCCACTTTTGTTAGTTTTATGATTAGCAGTATTAGAGAACACCTTGAGACTCATCTTCATATCCCCAAACCTCATCTTTATTGTCCCCTCAACACAATTAATAATGGCTTTAGCAGTAGCTATGAACGGTCTACCCAGAATGACAGTTGGTTGTGTGTTTTTGACACAATCAAGCACTAAAAAATCTACCAGGTAATAAAATTCTCCAACCTTAATAATCACATCCCTTACTATCCCCCTAGGTCATGAAGGAGTTTGATCGGCCAACACCACAGTTGTGTTGGTTTTCTGTAATGGACCAAAATCATACCGATCATATAAACTTCCTAGTAGAATACTCACACTAGCTCCCAAATCCAGAAGCGCTCTATCCACTTGTGTAACACCCCAACCGATGGCGGAAACATCGAGGTGTCACGTAGTGACGATTGTTCAATAGCTCATGGACTAAAATGTAAGTATTAATACATTGACTAGATATTTTATTACATTGAAAGAAAAATACAAGAATTCTAAAGTGACGACTAACGCTGAAATACAATAAATCCAACATCTAAGTAAGATTCCAAAAGCTTACAAGTCATCTCATAACAACCTGAAACATGTATGAAAATAATTTTGTCAATACAAAAATGTATTGGTGGGCATACCCATTTCATTCAAACAGTAATTTGCAATTTATGTGCCATGATATGTGTAATATGTAAAAGGGTCAAAATCAAACCTCACATCGTTCAATAATCGTTCACATATGGTTCAGGAAAAACCATAACAATGACCAAGGACTTAGCTCGTTCACGTAAGTCAACCAAGGGATATAATTCGTAGTACTACTCATTGTTAGGTGCAGCCCAAAGGTTAATGACTTTGACAAATCGTTCATACAATTCACACAAAACATATCAATGAGCACATTGCTTTGTAAATAATATACGTAAGTTTAATAATAACGGTACATGAGTCACCCCAAAAAGTAAAACAGTAAAAAGGGGAAAGATATACTCACAGTTTGCGAAAGCGATCAATATCAAACTTAAGCTGACGTGAGGTAAGAAATGGGAATTCCAAAGAATTCTACCTATAATGTATAAGAATACTAATAAATGAAATGTCTTAAAAGTCTAAGGTATCTAGGGTTCTAAGGCATTAGGGTTTACTAAGTTGATTTGGGAATTAGAGTTTTTGCGATAAACAATTTAATATGTATCATAAACATATTATGGTAAAAGTCTATGATTATGATTTAGTAATCTAAATATTACCAATTGAATATTTAGAAAAAAATATGTTTCAAATCATAAAAACGAACGACAAAATTAATTAATTAAACCATGTTTAAAATATGACTAGACATGTTTAAAATGTGCATTTTTTTTAAAGGTTAATTTCTTTTAAATCATGTAGTCTGTGAGATTTGAATCCGAGACCTTCCACAACCTAGATGTTTTAAAGGCTTTGTCTTTGCCAATGGACCACCACCCCATTGGTAATAGGTTGCACTTAGTTCATAAAAATAACGCAACTAAATGAAAATAGGTTGTTTAATGTATGAACTTTCAACTTAATATCCAAATGGATATTAAATGTTACACTTACTATTGATTACAACTTTTCTGTTTAAATCATTTGTATTATATTCTGGTCTCTAAATTTTAGTTGAAATGTTTTTTTAGTGTCAAGTGAGTGGGCCGTGCCTCTTAGTTGTACCCGACTACCCGTGACCGACAGAGCCCCGTGCTTTTATGTTGACATATTGTTTTACTATTATATAGAGACATACACACCTTAAAAAAAATTGTAATTTTTGAATGAGATAAAAATCAGTCACAAGCAACGTGAATCCTTTTATGACAATTTTGTCCTACATGAATTCTTTGTATCCTCTCAAAACACCACTTAACATCAATCCGAAAAACAAGGAAGATAGAAAGACCAATGATCGCTACACGGGTGTATTATTGTCATTTCACATGTTTAATGGGCTGCTATATATATATAGAGAGTAGAGTGAATGTTATCATGTGCAAATCCACCTAAAGTCATGAATTCGACTATTTTTGCCTTATTCTTCATTGTTTTCCTTTCTACCACTAGAGCATTTGATCCATGCCCATCTTCAAAACCGAAATCGGATGTCTCAGATCTTTCCATCATCCACATTTATGGAAAATGCTCACCTTTCGATTCACCTAAACCAAGCTCTTCATGGGCCACAACGGTTCTCGATATGGCCACCAAAGACCCTCAAAGGCTAACATACTTGTCAAGCCTTGTTGCCAAAAAGCCCACATCTTCGGTGCCAATCGGACCGGGTCAAGTCATAAATATTGGTAATTATGTTGCCCGTGTGAAAATTGGCACACCTGGTCAACTCATGTTTATGGTTTTGGACACAAGTGCAGACACTGCATGGGTACCATGTAGCGGTTGCACTGGCTGCTCCTCTACTGTATTTTCTCAAACCACTTCAACTACTTACGGTATGTTGGATTGTACAACGTCTGAATGTGTCCAGGCTCACGGGCTTTCGTGCCCAACATCGGGATCCACTATTGGTAATTGCTTATTCAACCAATCGTACGGTGGGGATTCCTCATTTTTAGCTACTTTATCTTGTGACACTCTTCTATTGGCCAATGACATAATTCCTAGCTATGTTTTTGGGTGCATTGGCAACATCTCTGGGAAGTCTATCCCTCCTCAAGGGTTTTGGGATTGGGTCGAGGGTCCATGTCGTTGCTTTCTCAATCGGGTTCGCTATACTCCGGTGTGTTTTCATACTGCCTGCCTAGTTTCAGATCGTACTACTTTTCAGGGTCGCTTAGGCTTGGACCAAATGGCCAACCAAAAAATATAAAATACACGCCACTTCTAAAAAACCCACATCGACCTTCATTATACTACGTCAACCTCACAGGTATAAGCGTGGGTAAAGTCAAGGTAGGCATACCTCCAGAGCTATTAGAGTTCAACCTCAACACGGGTGCAGGAACCATCATTGATTCGGGCACGGTTATAACTCGATTTGTGCCCGACGCGTACAACATAATCAAGGAGGCGTTTAGGAACCAAACACAAGGGCCATTTTCATCATTAGGCGCCTTTGACACATGTTTCTCAATGACTCATGAAGATGTAGCTCCGAGGGTGACACTACATTTTACGGGATTGGACATTGTTCTGCCTATGGAGAACACATTGATACATAGCAGCGCCGGGACTCTCGCTTGCTTGGCAATGGCGTCATACCCGAATAACAACGTCAACTCGGGGTTAAACGTCATCGCTAATTTGCAACAACAAAATTTAAGGATTTTGTTTGATATCCCCAACTCTCGTGTTGGAATTGCTCGTGAAATTTGCAACTAGAACCATTTATAAACTCATCTTTGTTGCTTCTTGTACTGATAATGAATCAACCCCAAGCTATATTTATTGAATTGTAGGAAAATGTTGAAATACATAAGTATTGTGTGGGATAATGCATACATCGTTTCAATAATAAATAGCATACATATCGTAAAATGTAAATGGGTGGGTTGCATGTTGGATGGAGATCATCAAATCCTTTTCAAACGTGATATATAGTACCTAATGAATATATATATATCGAGTTAAAGATATAATTGTTACTAAGGTTTATACCGCACTCCGCGGTGGGGAGTCTGAAGAGGTATAAGCAATTATACCGCGGCTCGGTGATTAGACACGAGCTGAGAACCCTAAACCGCAGCATGTCGTCCCCACCGAAGGAAAGTACGAGATACCTTCGGAATTCCGAAGGATAGTACAAGGGGATCCGAAATAAAGTACAACTTTGCTGACCACTATAAATACCCCCCATCAAAGTACAATCGACACACGAATGCTTACACTCCGAACCTTACTTTCTCTCTCTACTTTCTCTCACTAAACAAATACTTATCCTCACGCCGAGTGTGGTTACAGAGAAGCCCTCCCTCCTCCTCTGTAACGAGCCTAACGGTCTTTTACCTTGTGCAGGTTTAAGCTTGGGTTCAGAACATACAAGATCCAGTTCATACTCTCCTGTTTTAGTTTATATCTCAGGTTCGTCCACTTTTTGGATCTTCAATTGGCGTCATCCGTTTGTACAACCGTTTTCTTTACCCCCAGAAGGTAAGGATCTCGACGGTTTTTCTCATGGCAGCTTCATCTGAAGGTTTTACTATTGAGGACGTCACACAAACGGAACACGAAGAAGAGGTTACCAACGTCACGACCTCTATCATCGCTGCCCCGTCTGTGGGACTCTTTCACATGGAAGGACGTTCAATGTTTACACAAAGTTCGGTAGAAAACATCTTGCAGAAGAATTTGGATACTGCACCGGAGTTCGATAAGGCTTTCCTCATCAAGAACCGTGACTTCTTGCTGCAGCATAAAGCACAACAGGAGAAGGAAGCAAAACTTAAGAGTGTACAGGTAAACCTGTTCTCTGCCGATGGACCTCCGGCGTCCTCCGGACAAGGATCAGGGCTTGTTTCACATGCAACATACTCCACTGTGGTTACTACTCCTAACTTCGTAACTACGCAAGGAAGCTACTCCAAGTTTCCCCACGAATCGCCAGTGCCCGTCTACCGGCAAAACTAAAGATGCCCGCAACGGTAAAGAAGTACGATGGAACATCCGACACAGATGATCACATCTTCGACTTCGGAGGAGCTGCAAAAATCGAACTATGGCCCATGCCTGCATGGTGCCATATGTTTGCTCAAAAGATATGTTTGCTCAAACCCTTACGGGGCAGCAAGAGTGTGGTTTGACGGTTTGCAGGCGGGGGAAATAGCAAATTGGGATGAACTTCGCCGAGTTTTTTTGCAAAATTTCTCCCAACAACGGAGATGCTCAAAAGATATCACCGAAATTCATAACATTCGCAGAAGAGATGGGGAAACACTTAAGAAGTTCATTGACAGGTTCAACAAAGAAAGCATGCAGATAAGTGGAGCTGTAGATTAGGTGGGGATATCCGGCTTCTGTCACGGGGTCCGAAATAATCAGTTGGTGTAAAAGTTGCATGAAGATCTCCACAAAACCATGGAGGTATTAATCGAGCGGGCACGAGCCTTCACTCGGGGAAAAAGTGCCTGCAGCCAGACGTACGACAATGAATACCGTTCCTCATCAAGGAACAGTTCCTGAAAGAAAAGCTCTGGTAATCCAAGATTGGACAGAGGTAACTCATGGAGTAAAAACAGGCAGCAACCTTACTCTAGAAACGATAAAAATTCATCTGGTCGCAGCTCTGCATCATACCATGGTTCAAGCTCTGCTGACCTGCTAAAGTCTCCAAGTGAGATACTTAGCACAGAAAATATCGACTTCCCCAAACCTCCGAGGCAAAAGCCTACGTCTGACAAAACCACCAAGAAGTAATGTGATTATCACCGAGCCAGGGGTCACGATGCTGATGATTGCTAATCATTAAAGCAAGAAATCGAGAAAGCACCGAAGGCTAGAAAGTTGTCGCACCTGGTGAAGGACATCAAAGAAGGAAAGGCTAACACCACCTACATCGCCAACCCCAATGATCAAGCAGGGATCCACATGATTCGTACCTTCAAGCAGCAGGGAACAAAACGAAGTAACGATCATGTCATGGCATGGATGTCCCAACCCATCACCTTGCCGTCCATTTCACCAGATGATTACAAAGAAGGGCCAATAATCGTGTCAGGGATTGTAGCAGGGCATAAGACCCACAGAATCTATGTGGATGGGGGTAGCGTGTCTGAAATTATGTACCTCCAATGCTTTCAGCTATTGGCCGAATCATCCCAACAAAAGCTAATTCCTGTTTTAATGCCTTTAGTGAGTTTCTCTAGAGAAATCGTGCAGCCCGTCGGGCAACTCTCCCTTTTTGTAACATTTGGTTCAGGTTCATGTCAGAGAACAGTCATCCTAACCTTTCTGGTTGTAGGCTCGAGGTCGGTGCGCAACATTATCCTTGGAAGACCGGGAATGAAAGCCTTTGGAATGGTAACATCCACCATCCACGGTGCCCTCAAGTTCCCAACAGAAGAAGGCAGAGCAACCCTTGAGTCCGAATCCGGGCTTTGCATATCCGAGATTAGCCAATCCCTAGATGCGGGAAATGATAAAGATGACTCGGGGAGCTCCGGTACAACAGTAGTAGAAAAATGGTCAGTACATCCATGATTCCCAGAACAAAAGATCTCCATCGGGGCACAACTTCCAACTGTAGCCCGGGAAGCCCTTTGGAAGCTACTCTCCAACTCCCTGGATGTTTTCGCGTGGGAAAACTCAAATATGACCGGGGTCCCAAGGTCATTGGCAGAACATAAGTTGAACACTTTTGCTAAACTGCAGGAAATCAATATGAAGTTGAATCCCAAATAGTGCTCCTTCGTTTTAGAAGAGGGGAAGTTCTTAGGTGTGTTAATGGCCCGTGATGGAATTAAAGCCAACCCGAAAAAAGTAGAAGCCGTGCTAAAAATGCAACCCCCCGATGATTGAAACAAATGCAATCCTTGAACGGGCGGTTAGTGGCTTTGCACCGTTGCCTCTCCAAAGCTGCAGAAAGAACTTTACCATTCATGAACGTCTTGAATAAAAGTTTGGGAAAAGAAAGGTTTGAATAGACTACCGAGGCTGATGTTGCCTTTGCTGAATTTAAAAAGTGTTTGGTTGATTTACCCACCCTAACAGCTCCGGAACCAGGAGAAACACTTACAGTCTATCTCTCGGCTTCGGAGGGTGCTATCAGTTCCGTCCTCATAGTCACCAGGGCCACGGTACAACATCCCGTATATTACATCAGTCGTGCCCTCCGAGAGTAAGAAGTTCGATATCCGATCTTGGAAAAATTGGCTCTCACCTTGGTGCATACCTCAAGAAGGCTCCGAAGGTACTTTCAGGCATTTGACGTAGAAGTACAATCTGAACAACCAATCCTCCGAATCCTCCAAAAGCCAGAAGCCTCCGGGCGAATGGCTAAATGGGCTATTGAGCTCGGTGACTTTGATATCACGTACAAAACTAGAGGACCGGTGAAGGGCCAAGCAGTGGCTGATTTTTTGGTTGAAATCCCCCAAGCTTCGACAATTGAATCCCAAGATGCTCCGGAAAGTACCTGGTATCTGTATACCGATGGTGCTTCAGGCTCCGAAGGATCAGGTGCCGGTATAGTTTTGAAATAAGCTGAAGGAAAGGAACTGTTGTACGCCATTCGTTTGAACTTCAAAAGCTCCAACAATGAGGCCGAGTATGAAGCACTCCTCGCCGAACTCCGACTAGCCATCAAGGTCAGAGCAAAAAAGGTATGAATATAAGTTCAATACTATAGAAACTCCCTGTTACATGCATAGTTTACCAAAGTCTTAAGAACATTATGAATACTACAGTTCATTTCCCATGTCGATTCTTTGCTGGTAGCCACCCAAATATCCGGAGAATATGAGGCTAAAGAAGCCAACATGATTCTGTATTTAGCCGAGGTATGAGTATTACCCGGAACCTCTTTAACTTCGGATATTACCACAAAAGAGCGACTAACTTATGCTTCGAAATGTAGGCTAAAAAATTGATGAACCAGTTTGATGCTTGTCAAGTGGTAATATACCCGGAAGCAAAAACAAGAAGGCAGATGCTTTGAGCAAGCTTGCTGCTTCAACCACTAACATCATGAAGCAAGAAGTACACATGGAAGACCTATAAGGCCCGTCCGTCCAGTCAACTGCAGTACTCTCCGTAACCACGGCATCCGATACTTGGATGACTACCATAATCCAGTATCTCATGAATGATGTTGTCCCAAAAGACAAGGCAAAAGCTCGAAAGTTGAGAGTGAAAGCCCTTCAATATCAGATGATTGATGGTCAGTTATATCAAAAAACATTCTTAGGCCCACTCCTTAAATGTGTTGACTTGGACGAAGCTTCTTACATCGTCCAAGAAATTCACCGTGGCATATGTGGCATACATGCAGGTCCAAGAATTGTGGTGGCAAAGCTGATGAATGCAGGCTACTTTTGGCTGGGCATGCACAACAGCGCCGTATCTGAACGTCAAAAGTGTGAAGAATGCCAAAGGCATGCGCCCGTAAGCCTTCGAGCTAAAAACAATCTCATCCCTGTGGAGGCATGAAATTTTTGTTGGCTGCCGTGGATTATTTCACGAAATGGGTCGAGGCTTGGCCTCTGTCTAAAATCTCCGGGAAAGGGGTCGAAAAGTTCGCATGGGAGCAAATAGTGTGCCGCTTCGGATTACCACAAACAATCATCAGTGACAATGGGACGCAGTTCGCAAACAACCCCTTCAAGAAATGGTGCCAAGATTTGCACATCCAACAGTCATTTGCCTCGGTGGCTCATCCGCAGGCAAATGGCCAAGAGGAACGAATAAATAGAAGTTTGGTCGAGGGGATAAAGAAACGACTAGGACGAAAGAAGAGCGGATAGGTGGACGAGCTACCCAATGTTTTATGGGCTCACCAAACTCTAACAAAGACAAGTACGGGAGAAACACCTTTTAGTTTAACCTACGGAACCGAGGCCGTAATCCCCGTAGAAATCGGATCCCCATCCCTCCGAGTCAAGAACTTCGTTTGAATCTTGACTTGCTTGACGAAAGAAGAGAGGCCGCAGCCATCAACGAAGCGCGGTACAAAAAAGAGTTGGAAAAATTCTACAACTCTAGGGTAAAAGAAATCTGGTTCAAACCCGGTGAATACGTGTTCTGGTGCAATGAAGCGAGCGGGGTTGAGAAGGGCAAAATGGCCGCATCCTGGGAAGGACCATATGTGATCAAAACCGCTTGGGGAAGAGGTGCGTACACTCTCCAAACCCTCGACGGAAAGGATATCCCCCACACCTGGAACGGAATACATTTAAGGAAATGTTCCATGTGAAAGTCTATTGCAGTTCTTCTATTTAGATTTGTTTTTTCATAAATTCATGTTTAGAAATGGGATGTGCCATTCCCCATGAGTACCTTGTATCAATGACCGGGACGCGTCATTCCCCGGATTGAATATGAATAAAAAGCTGGTCCTTTCCTTTAAATAAATTGCTATATATTTGGGTGCTGGTATAGGTCGAAACTCAAACAAAGCTTGGCTAAAAAACCACGTGGTACACAAACAGTCAAACAGGAATAGAAAAAAGGTCGAAACTAAAATGGATAATCTTTGGTTCGAACCTTAACTAACCTAAAAAACAAGCACCCCATCATTTTTTAAGGCTACAAGATAAATTTATCTTCAAGTTACGGCCTACATATACTAAGAAGGAAAACCTAACTACCAACCTGCGGCATGGATAATAGGCCGCAGTTTTGGTAAGGAAACCTTACAAACAACCATGGTCTTCACGAAAAGTGTTGTAAAAAATCATACAAAACTTGTAATCCGCGGATAAAATTAGGGCATGGCATAATACAAAGCACGTGGACGCACGATCGATTAAGTCACGAGCCTTTTAAAATACTAACAAAAAACCTAAGTCATTTTAGACAAAATGGCATCGCATAATAAAATGTGAAAACGGGGCATATTATATAAACCCGGCTAAAAGACAGGCGAAACATAACATAGACCAACTAAAGGCCTGGGAGTCAACCTGCACAAAGGGTTCGAACCCAACAAAGGGTTCAAACCCGGGTGGAACTTGTTCAGAATAATTGTTTTAAACAGACAAATAAAATTAGGACGAAGGATCGAGCTTGAGTTCATCAAATGCTTCGGTCAGGGACTCTGGGGGACCAGTTACTTGATCTACGAGTCTAGAAACCTTGGGAAAAACAAGGGAATCATAGGCATGAATAGCAGTCGTAAGCTTGTCTTGGGCATCCGGTTTTAACAGCGGCATCTTCTCAAAAGGAATCCCCTTCGCCGCGGCAGCATAGCCAGCCTTCACGCCCACGTTAAACCCAACCGCATTCATCGCGTTGATTACATCACTAACAACTTTTTTCATAGCCGGTCCCTTGTGGACGTAGTCAGCAATCAACTGGGCCCCGGTCGTCAGAAAAAACTTCTTAAGGATAAAAAGCTCATCAATATTTTCCACAAGCTCCTTCTTCTCCGCTTTCCAAGTCGCCTCATCGTCAGCTATTTTCTTATCAGCTGCGGCCAACACCTGCTGCGCCAGCTTCTCCCCCATCACGGCCTCATCACGCTCTGAAGGAAAGAGAAAGCGATAAAATGTCAAGTTGGGAAAAAAGTAGAATCTATTAATAGAACGTACCAGCAGTTAAAGCATCGGTACCTTTCCTCATATTGGCCATGGTCACTTCCATCTGTTTAAGAAGATCGTTTATCTTCTTGGCATCCGCAGCAGAAGCAGCCTTCGAATCTTGATACCTCTTCTTAAAAGATTACAACTCCTGAAGGGGTTATCTCGTGACTCCGCGGCCGAGGCTATAGCGGTCTGAGATGAAGAAGCTTGGTTTTGAGCATCCCTTAGATTTTTCTTTAATTCAGCCATGGCAGACCCATGACTGCAAGCAACCCCCTTCCTTCTCAACCTCTCCCTATCTACCTCGGCGTCCGTCCAGCGACGGTACGCCGCGGTCACCAAAAAATTGGAGTGGGCTTGATTCACCAGTAGGGCCTCACAGAGAGTAGGGGAGTCCATATTATGATAGAACTCCCGGTCCGCAGGAGTGTCCAGGTAGAATAGCATCATCCTGGCCGAAAGAGCGTCTATCACCCTGTCCCCATTCTTCATGTCCCACTCCGGAACAAACTTCTCGTCCGCGATTAAACGATCGCCTCCAGCCCCCTCCCCTGTCGCCGCTGCAAAATCATAAAGGGAAAACGCTTCAGTCTCGATCCATTGTGAGGGGGAAGTAAAATCACTGTCCCCCACATTGGTTTGAGAAAGAAGGGGAGACTGCCTAAACTCACCAAACTCTACTCATAATCAGGGGCAGGGTCAGTATTCGGGAGGAAATTCGGGTAGTAATGTAGGTTCGGGTATTGAGGGTTGTTTGAGTGAAATAAAAGATCTATTAACCCAGTTGGTAGCTAAAGATGCCCACACCCAAAAAACTCTAGCAGAGCATGACACCTTGTTGAAAAATCAGGCTATGCTCGAGAAAAATCACTACTCTGCGTTCTTAGATCTTCAACGTACCGTTTGTGACAGTGCTAGGGAGTTGGAAGAGCAGCCCCAAGGTTAGTTCTCGGGTAGTACTCAGCCCAACCCAGCCGCCCAACTGAAAGCAGTCACCACTCGTAGTGGTAGAGGGGCAGAGAGAGTTAGTGAGCAGGTAGAGAGTGAGATAGAGGAGCAGGTAGATGAGGAAATAGAGATGGAGGCTCCTAGTAGGGTGCAACCTAGGCTAGTCCCAGCAAGTACCGCACCAAATAGTGAGCCTCAGATAGAGAAGGTTGTAGGTAGGACACCCACACCGATTAGGCCTAACCCTGAGATTGATCCTTCTCGTCTTCCATACCCAGCCCGCCTTAGGAACCAGAAATATGCTAAGGAGTATGGACATTTTTTAGATATGTTTAAGCAGCTTAAAATAAATCTCCCGTTCATTGAGGCCCTCCAGCATATGCCTAAATATGCCAAATTCCTTACAGATCTTCTGAAAAGGAAAGATAGGCTGGGGGTAGGGGTGTTCATGGTTCGGTTCCAAACCGTGAAACCGCCCAAACCGCTCATTGGTTTGGTTTCACGGTTGGTTTTTTTATTGATCTTTCGGTCGGTCGGTTTCAATATTTTGAAACCGTAGCCAACGGTTTGGTTTACGGTTTATAGCAAAAATCAACCGTAAAAAACCGGACCGGACCGTATGATTTTATTTATTTATTTATTTTAAATATTTAATAGTATACGTAATTTTATTATGCATGCATAGATAAAATAAAATATGTAAACTATATAATCTGTACAAAGTTTTGTAAAATATAATTGAGCGCAGCCCATTTTACAACAACTATCCACTAAACCCATGTTATGGAAGTAGTGGCATGGGTAACACTTTTTGAGATAACATCCACAACAACAGCCCCCAACACCTTTATTTTGATGCATTTAGGCATGTTTACTTGTGTACAACAGCCAACAGTCCAAAACTTGTATTTTGATGTCTCTGTGCATTTGTTTTTTTGATTTTGCCTATAGGACGGCCTTTTGTGCTATGTGGAATTTGTGGATAACTTGTTATTGAAACAATTTAATGTAAGGATTATGGCTAACAATTATAATATCCCAGAATTGGACAGCTTGTGTGTGTGTGTGTGTTTTTTTTTTGTTCTATTTTATACTTAATGGCAAATAAGGCACAACTTGCCCAAACCGCGAAACCAAACCGGAACCAAACCGGAACTAATGGTTTGGTTTGGTTCGGTTTAAGGACACTACGGTTTGGTTTTGGTTTACAAAAGTAAAAAACCGTTACTAGCGGTTCGGTTTACGGTTTGACCCAAAAACCGCGAAAACCGGACCATGAACACCCCTAGCTGGGGGAGGTCTCAAACATTCCATTGACTGCGGGATGTTCTGCGGTGGTTTTGAACAAGCTACCAGAGAAATTGACAGACCCCGGGATTTTTACAATACCATGTATGTTTGGTAGTGACACTCAAAACCACGCGTTGGTAAACTTAGGTGCTAGTATCAACCTAATGCCTTATTCTCTTTATGAGAAACTAGACCTAGGTGACCTGACCCCAACGCGCATGACTTTATCCCTTGCTGACCGATCGGTCAAATATCCACGGGGCATTGTGGAAAACTTGTTGGTGAAAGTTGATAAATTTGTTTTCCCCGTGGATTTTGTTATTCTTGACATGGAGGTAGACGACAAAGTACCTCTAATTCTAGGTCGTCCGTTTCTGCGCACCGCCAAGGCACTCATTGATGTCTTTGACGGGAAGATCACTCTACGCGTAGGAGATGAGACGGTAACCTTTGAGATCGTCAAATCCATGAGATACCCTGGTAGTCAAGACGATTTTAGCGGTCCCATTGACTCTGATTACTTCATAAATTCTTTTATTTCCGGGTGGACCGATGTCTTGATTACATATGTGGGGGTGATTTGGTAGTTGAAACCCATGATGAGGAGTTAGATTTGGTTGGGGAGGAAGCCCCTTTGTTTCCTGAGGCATTAGAGATTAGTGAGGTTCGTGAGGAGAGTAGTAAACCTTCATTAGAGATACCACCGCCTTTAGAACTTAAGGTTTTACCCTCTCACTTAGAGTATTCCTACTTAGGGGAGAATGCTAGTTTGCCCGTCATTATTTCATCTAAACTGACGGAGGAGGAGAAGAGTCGGTTGCTTGATGTGTTGAAGGCACATAAGCAAGCCATTGCATGGAGGCTCTCTGACATCAAGGGCATCAGCCCTACTTACTACACCCATAGGATACTCATGGAGGATGATTATAAACCTGTGGTGCAGCCTCAGAGACGCCTAAATCCAAACATGCAGGAAGTAGTTAGGAGTAAGGTTCTAAAGCTTATGGATGCTGGTCTGATCTATCCCATCTCTGATTCCCCGTGGGTCAGCCTGACTCAGGTTGTCCCTAAAAAGGGAGGGATGACTGTGGTCACTAATGAGAAGAATGAGCTTATTCCCACTCGTACTATTACTGGTTGGCGTGTCTGTATTGATTATAGGAGACTGAATGACGCCACCAGGAAAGACCATTTTCCTCTCCCCTTCATTGATCAGATGTTGGAGCGTCTAGCAGGGCAGCAGTTTTACTATTTCCTTGACGGTTTTTCAGGTTATTTCCAGATCCCCATTGCACCGGAGGATCAGGAGAAGACCACCTTTACATGTCCCTATGGCACTTATGCGTTTCGTCGCATGCCATTTGGGTTATGTAACGCTCCAGCCACTTTTCAGCGTTGCATGATAGCTATCTTTCAGGATATGATTGAGACATCTATGGAGGTTTTCATGGATGATTTTTTGGTTTATGGTAGCTCCTTTGATGCTTTTTTGGGTACCTTAGAGAGAATGTTAGAAAGATGTGTAGAGTCTAAGTTAATGTTGAATTGGGAGAAGTGTCACTTTATGCTGACTGAGGGGATAGTTCTAGGACATAAGATTTCTAGGGAAGGTATAGAGGTTGATAGGGCTAAGATTGACACCATTATTAGGCTTCCACCTCCGACCAATGTCAAGACCATTCGTAGTTTTCTAGGTCATGCGGGTTTCTATCGTAGGTTCATTAAGGACTTTTCCAAAATCACTCGCCCCATGACCCGTCTTCTTGAGAAAGACGTTCCTTTTGTCTTTGATGAGGAGTATCTTAAGGCTTTTGAGTTTTTGAAGGAGCGGTTGGTGAGTGCTCCTATCTTAGTTTCACCCGACTAGAGCTTGCCATTTGAGCTCATGTGTGATGCAAGTGACTACGCAGTCGGGGTAGTCTTAGGGCAAAGGCGTGACAAACATTTTCATCCTATCTACTACACCAGTAAGACCCTTAATGATGCTAAGGAGAACTACACAACCACCGAGAAAGAGCTCTTGGCGGTTGTGTTTGCTTTTGATAAATTTCGTTCTTATCTCGTGCTCTCCAAAACCACCGTCTTTACTGATCACTCGGCTTTGCGGTTTCTTTTCGCAAAGAAGGACGCCAAACCTCGTCTAATTCGGTGGATTCTTTTGCTTTCTGAGTTTGATATTGAGATTAAGGATAAACGGGGAGCAAAGAATGTGGTTGCAGATCACCTTTCTCGTTTAGAGGATCCGAGTAGAGAGGAGATTCGTGAGGAGGCGATTGGAGATAAATTCCCTCATGAGTCCATTGATTTCGTTGAAGCTGAGAAGCAGGGTATGCCATGGTTCATTGATTTGGCAAATTACCTTGCTCGTGGGATGTTGGTAGAGGGCACCATGCTCATCACACCACTGCACAAAAGGTCTTTGATAGTGGTTTTTATTGGCCTACTGTGGTGAAGAATGCCCTCGATTTCGTAAAGCGGTGCGACGCCTGTCAACGCACCGGTAACATTTCATCCAAGGATGAGATGCCTCAGAACCCCATTCAAGTTCTTGAAATTTTTGATGTCTGGGGCATTGATTTCATGGGACCGTTACCCATTCCCGGAGGGAACCGGTACATCCTCGTGGCCATTGATTATGTTTCAAAGTGGGTGGAAGCGCAAGCTTTACCTACTAATGATGCCCGAGTGGTGGTGAAATTTTTGAAGAAGTTGTTCACTCGGTTTGGTACTCCCAAGGCACTTATTAGTGACCGTGGTACGCATTTCTGTAACACCGTGATGGAAAAGTTGTTAGCGCGCTACGGGGTCACTCACCGTTTATCGACCGCTTACCATCCTTAAACAAGCGGTCAAGTGGAGAATGCAAACCGAGGAGTGAAGAGAATTCCTGAGAAAACCGTTGGGAAAAGTCGGAAGGATTGGTCCGACAAGTTAGATAATGCACTTTGGGCGTTTAGGACGGCTTATAAAACGCCATTAGGTACTACACCTTTTATGATTGTTTATGGTAAAGCGTGTCATCTACCCGTTGAGCTAGAACATCGAGCTCTTTGGGCCCTCAAGGCGGTTAATCTTGATCTTATCGAGGCCGCTAGGAGACGATTTTTCCAGCTTCATGAGTTGGAGGAGCTTCGGGATGCAGCATATGCACGCTCATTGAGTATTAAAGAGAAATCTAAAGAGCTGCATGATAAGAAGATCAAGAAGGTGAAGGAGTTTAGAAAGGGAGATAGAGTGCTTTTATATAATTCACGGTTAAAGTTGTTCGCAGGTAAGCTTAAGTCCAAATGGGCAGGTCCATACACAGTTAATGAGGTTTTCCCATATGGCATAGTCAAATTACTAAATGATGCAGATGGAAGCACTTGGAAGGTCAACGGTCATAGGCTTAAGCTTTATATTGGAGGACCGTTAGACCCGACAGAGAAGGAGGAAACTCCTCTCGAGACCCCTTAGGATGAGAGATGGTTGAACCTTGGGTAAAATCCCAAGTGTAGAGTTTGTATGTTTTTTTTATATTTATTATTATTATTATTATTTTATCTTTTCATTTTTTTATTTTTTTTATCTTTTGTGGATCGGTATTGTGCTCGGGTTTTGTTTGCTTCGTTTTGCGCAGGTTTGGATTGCACCACCCGTACTCAATCTCCATTCGGGTGATTCCGGAGCTGTTTAACATTTATCAAGGCAAACCCGAGAGTTTATCATTGTATCAGAGCCGATCGCGAATGAAATGTTATACGATCGAGCTAGATTGGACTAGAATTTTTGGAGCTTACGCGTTATTTAACCAGCTAAGTCCTTTCCAATTTGCCCTTATCTTTTTAGTATTGTATTCGGAATTTATTTTTAGTTTTGATTCGTTTGCTATTCCTACATTGAGGGCAATGTAGAGTTTAAGTGTGGGGATGGAAACTGTCGTCTAGTCTGTATATAGAGTCGTTTTGAGTCCAAAAAAAAAAAATTTAAATCCAAAAAAAAAAAAATCAAAAAATTTGAGAAAATGTCCCTGATTTTGAAGTTTGCATTATAAAATATAGAAAATGATAGGTAAAGTCAAGTGTCTGGTTTTCAAATATTATATGTATTAGAAGAATAAATAATCAAAAGCGTGTTGATTTGGGATGTGTGAGTAGGCCCAGCCGGTAGAAAAGTTTCCTTTGAGCTAATACACCTAAATATATTAGGATACCTTGTGGGTTCTCATCTAGGAAAAAATGGGGAAGCTGAAACCGCCAATAATAGTATAAGGAATGTCGTTATAAGTTTAAAACAGTTAGAATTTCTAATCAAAAGTTGAAGAAAAAAAGAGTTGGATATAAAATAAGGGCAAGGCCAATGGTGTCGTTTCTAGAGATAATGACTCCGGACTCGACTCCCTCTAGGATTGTCTGAAAATAAATATCTAAAAAAGCTCACGAATTAAATAGAAATCAAAGCGAAAATGTTGAAGCTTAAGGTGCCTGGCCACTGGGATAGCGACTTGGATTGGTCACACCCTTTGAGTTAAGTATGCTGAGATGAAAAAAAAAAACAAGAACAACAAATGATTTTAAATTCTCTCGGTTTTCTATATAAAACGGTTAGGAACAGTCAATTGGTTATTCCTTTCGTTTCATAAGCTTGAGGCGGGATTAGGTGAAACTGTGGCTTCTTTAGTGTGAGACCCTAGGTAGACTAAATAAACTTAAAATTAAACTAACATGATAAGGGGCTTAGAATCCGGCGGTTGGGTTTAGGAGGATAGGTATACCTGCAATCGCAGTTGGCACGTGAGTAGATTTTTTAAAATTAAAGTAACCTATGTTTTTGAGGCCAGATTATTTGATTGTGATTCCATAGCATAATTCTTTTTCAGGGACGAAAAAAAGATAAGCGTGGGGATATTTGATGTATTGTAAAATACATCTATTTCCAGTGTAAATTTGTACAATTTTAGAGTCGTTTAGATAGTGTTTTTTATTAGTTTTAGGCTTGTACTGGTCTATTTTATTTAGTATAGGTTTTTATATATTTTTATTAATGTATTTATTTTGTATTTTGTAGGTGTTCATGGGCGTTGGAACGTAAACGAGCAATTTCGGTCAAGTCAAGAGCACGGAGTTATAATACTATTTAATAATAATAATAATAATAATAATAATAATAATAATAATAATAATAATAATAATAATAATAATGATGAAATGGATTTGAAGTCCATAATTTCATTACGTAAAAAAAATAATAAAACATGGAGTCATAGAGATATGCACCGGCCCAATTGAATAGACTATCTTCTTGGTGGACCAAATTATTAGGGGATTGGATTTTGGAGGCGGAAGGATTTTCGTGGAGAACAAGGAGCTGCAATATTATTTAAGTGGAGAATTATTATTACTTCGGGGGATAGCAGCGAATTCTTGAAGAGGTGCAGAGGAGCAGAGAACAAGAGCAAATATTATTAGAGAGGCAAGCCAAGGATCAAAGGTTCTAAGTTAGGGAGCGAGTATTCGGGTGTTAATCATTCGGTTTTTTCGTTCCCTTATTATCTTTGTTCTAGACCATGTTTGCTGAATATTTATTTGTTTTTGTTTCTCTTTTCAAGATGATTTGTGGCTAAAACTTTTATGGCTACCTAGACTAAGATAAATAACTATGTTTTGATTTGCTTTTTTTTTCTATGGTTTTTGGAACGTGTTTTGGATTTATGATTCAGTAAAGATTTTGATTTCTCTAGATCTAGTGTATGTGCGTATCTATTATTTTTTTGATTGTCACTTATTCACTCCACTTGCACTTTTGTGAATGTCTTTCATGTATGAGTGCTAGTTAGGTTGCAGATTTTGTGTAGCAACTAGTTTATGGCCAATAGTCGCGAGTTTACCATAGGAGTGATATTTGGTGGTTAGAAGATTTTAGGTATTCTTCCAAGTTCAATAGCTGTGAGGTGAGAACTTGTTGGTATGTCTAGGTTGTTAAATTGCTAGGTTAGAGGCTTTGTGAGGAGATCTGCCTAGTTTCCCTTTCAACTCCTGCATATCAAGTTAGATCTAGGCTTCAATAATTACCCCTTACACCTAGTGTAGTGAGGCTTTCGCGCTGTGAGGTAGAATGTCTAGCGGGTACTCGATCATAAGATATGATAACCTGTGAGGGTTTGTACTCCAACCGGTGGTTTAACAGCACAAAAATATTCTTGGGATTCCCTTTGAGAAGGGTTGAGGGTGTCTAATTTATTCTTGATGTTTAGTATTTTAAGATCCCGGTTTCAAATCAGTTCCATAACCATAGAGGCTTATCAGGCATAGTTAGGAATCTGGTCTATGTAGTGTCTTGTCATCATCTGAATTCAGCTCAACTAAGTTCTCGTTTTTTAGTTCACTTTAGCTCGTCTTAGTTAACCTTTATTTTATAGCAATTTATTTTTCAGTAAAACCCTCCTTTAAAATAATAAATTAATTTAATCAGTTTTATGATAAGTAATCGAGTCTAGTTTTCGTTTTCCATTAGAGTCTCATGGGTTCGATATCCAGACTTACTTTAGCTTTACTAGAGTCGATAGGTTACTTGCCTGTCAGTAGTTTAGTTTTATAGAGTCTAGAGTATTACTAGGTGTCTAGTTTTAGGTTTAATTTAGTTATTTTTATTAAACTACTTTTAGCACATCAAGTTTTATAAATAAAGTTTATATAATAAATTATAACCTATTAATCAAAACATGGTAATAATGTTAAAAAATATTAAATTTCAAAAAATAAAATTATATTCCCGATCTAGATTGATAAAAATAATTTATGTGAAATTTTGGTGCAAAAATGATGAAAATTGGATTTATTATGAATTTATTATGTTTAAAATAAGTTAAATTGCTAAAAAATAATTAATCATTATTTTTCCAAAAATAAAATTTAGTTTTATAAAGTTTGTTAGTTTATAAAATCGTGGATAGGAAACTCCATTAGTGACATACACCAATTTATTGTAGAAATTTTCGGGATCAATGATTAGATCATACAAACTAGAAATACTTTTTCTTGGATAAAGGAACAGATTACTCGATCTATTTCCGTATCGCTCTAGCTATTTTCAAATAGATCCAAATCGACGGATGGTGGAATTGTAACGTGAGTCTATCTATATGTATGTGATTATCTTTAGTGAGATCATACGAAGGGTACGTTGTTAGTTTGGATCTAACCAATTTAATGCATTATTCCAAAAGGTTCACATTATAAGTCTAAAATAACTTTTTTCTAGAAATTTATAAAACTGTTTAGTTATATTTTTAGAATTTTTAAGTTATTTATAATTAAACTTGTAATATTTAATATATATTAAATAAATGGATTTTCTGAAAATAAAAATTATATAATAAAGTTTATCAGTTATATATCATAAAATAAATTTTATAGAATTTATAAATCATATTTGATATTTTAAATATATTATAAAAGTTAATAACTAATATTATATGAAAATACAAAGGAAATTGGTAAGTAAAAAAATAGGGTGGCTAGTGAGGGTCGAACCCAGGTCTATGGCCGGGTTGGTTTTATCACAAGTGTGGCTACCACCAGACCACACCCTGAGAACAAGTTTGGATTGGATTCGTTTATATATATAGGAGGTTTGGATGATAACATGAATAAATATAATAAAAAATGTTGGGGCTCGGTTTCAAATCCAAGAATAAAGCCGGTCTGAACAAACAACTCGACACAAGAGCCCAACCATCTGATCTAGATCAGATGGTTATTTAATTTCGATTCAAAAAACTTTTATACAAAAACCGAATAGTGTCATCTTCCCGAAATTCAAACTTAGAACCCTAGTTTCGTAATTTGCCATATTAGCAAACGATAGTCCCAGTATTCATGGGGCTATTGTTCGGACATAACAATAAATGAAAACATGTAATGAATCGAAACTTACAGAAGCATGATTTGGAGAGTCAACAGAAAAGTTAAACGACTTGATTAAACGAACTTAGCGAACGACAGAAAGAATATGGGAGTGGGGGAAAAGTTTTTCGCACATTTAGAGCTTTATGGAGGGTCCAATTTATATTGTTGTGTCCTAGATCGATCGATTGGAAAATTGACCAAGTATAAATGTAAAACGCATATAATTGGCTCGATTAAGGAAAGATTAAACGAAATTGACAGTTGTAACCGAAGGGGATGATGATGACGGTCATTAATCAGTTGAAATTCTTTCCAAAATCAGTCCATTGGCACGTAATTTTGAATAAAAAATGTCGGTCATTGTGGGTTTTAACTTTTCAAATTTGACCAAAGGGATTTAGGATAGGTTTATATATTATTTGGTTCTAAGATAACTACAAACACCAAAGTGGTGTAGTGGTTGTGTTGGTTGTGTGTTATGGTTGAACTGGCTGGGCCGGGCTCGAGTTTGGGCCGGGCTCAGCCCATTTCTTTTTAAAAGTCATTTTTTATGTATTTGATAAAATTTGTTTGTTTTTATACGTAACTAATATATTTTGATTGCAAAATAAATAATATGACATAGGAAAATGCCACCGCGTTAATCATGACCATCTATTTTTTATCTAACGCACTGAAATCCTTCTCACCCCTTTTACAATTATTATCCTTTGTACAATATCTCCACCCTATATATAATATATATATATATATATATAAACACACATTAGGGATGAGATCGGTAACATACCCGTACTTATACTCGTACCCATACCGAATTTGAACAAAAGTGGGTATCGAGTATCGTATCAAATATATAGGTACGGTACGGGTATCGGTACCGGTATTTCGGTATGGTACCTGTTTTGCTACCATTTTGTTACTTTTTTCTTTTTTGAGCACTCAAACGAGTACTAATTAGGTAAACAATTACGAGTATTAATATTATACGGGTACCAAATTGAAAATTTTGGTACGGGTACCAATATAGTACATGTACCAAATAGGTAAAATTGATACTAATACCATAAATACCATAATACGAAGTAAAACATATAATCAAATTTAATAGTATATAGAATTCGGTACCCGTAACGATATCGAAAGTACCGAATACTAAAATCAGTAAAAGTGGATACCGATACCTATACCGAGTACTCAAAATCAGTACGGGTACCGATACCGGTACAAGTACGGTATGAATACGGGTATAGGTGCTCGAGAAAAAATGCTCATCCCTAACGCATATACATTCAACTAATAAAATATGCTTACATACAAAAAAAAAAAAAAAAAAAAAAAAAAAACAACATTGTAGAAGATTAAGAAAAGTATACAACCAATAAAATATTGTCCTCTTTCTTTTTTTTTTTTTCCTTTCATATTGCATTCATATCACGGAGACAAAGAGCACAACATATATGACACAATATTATATTTTCAAAGAGACTCACATGGGATCGTCGAAAAAATATTATTCCCCACGCCCCTTTACATATATAAAAATTAAATATTAATATTTGCGTAAAAGCTAAAAAAAATAATAAGTAATAATGTCAGTAAATGTTTCTTCAATTGGAAGAACTTGAATAAAATAAAAGAATCATCAAGAAGAAAAAATTATCTGCAAAAGCTCCATAGATAGATGTCTTCACAATCTTCTTCATAAACATCTTGGGTGACTGATGAAGAAGAATGATCAAACTGAAAAAAAGACCCATCATTGTAGCTAGGTGAATCGAAGCTGGACCATGGTGCAACCATTGACATCAAGGTCCCATCAAAAGGATCATTTGGTATAAAAAAAGTCTCGTCATCTAAAGGATCACATGGTACAAAGAATGTTTCATCATATTCTAATAGATTGGTGGGAGGTGGTGTGGTGGTAGATGAAGATAAAGATGATGAATATGATGGTGATGGTGGTGGTGGTGATGATGGAGCCATGGTGGCTGTAGCAGCAGCTGCAGCGGCTATCTTTTGGATGGATTTAGGAGACATGACGGTGGTTGAGTGGTTGTGATGGTATTCTGTGTGAGAGAAGTTAAGATTAGCGGTTGGACCCTTGAGGCAAAGTAAGGCTGCATCATAAGCTCTAGCTGCTGCTTCAGCAGTGGAATAAGAGCCTAACCATATGCGTGTTTTTTGATTGGGTGCTCGAATCTCTGAAACCCATGAACCCCAACTCCTCATTCGCACTCCTTTGTATTTGTTCTTGCTAATCATTGATGATGGTGATGATGTTGATGTTCTTGATAAGTCTGTTTGAACACTTTTTCTTTCTTTTTTCACCATTTATGAAGAACAGGAAGAAACTAATCAAGCTTGTGAGAGGGTGTGTGTGTGATTGATGCAAAGAGTGATGATGAAGATGAAGAGAAAAGAAGCTGTTATTGTGTATATATAGTCTTCAAGTGGCCATGAGCTAGTGAAATGGGTGACAGGTGTTTTTGTTTTTGTTTTTATTTTTATTTTTGTTTATTTTTAACGTTGGTATTATTAAATTAGGGAAACTTTGAGTTCACACTCTTTCGTAAACAGCCCCTTGACTATGAGTTATTAGTTTTTGCTATTTACAATTTGTAATTATTGTCATATCCAATTTCTTCAAAAACATACGTACGTACTAACCCTCTTTATATTTAGAACAAAAAATGGGTCGGGAGGATTTAACATGCACTATATATGTTGCATGTTCTTTTTTATTTTTTTACTTAGTAATTATGTTGAACGCATGAAAGTTGATTTTAATTTTATGGTGGATGAGAAAACATTTTACAATTTTATGGTGGATTAGAAAACATTAGAAAACATTTTACATAGGATTCCGTCGTTGTAAGCATCTTCTTGTAAGGACAAGTGAGAGGATCCCCAAAAAAGAATTATGTATAGCAATCTTACTCATCTATTTATCTAAAGGTTTTCATAACATTTCTATACTACATTTCTGAAAATATACGAAAGTTGTGATGTATCTTTTGTGCTTTATTTTATAATGCATAAAAACCTAGAACATTGTTCACTTAATGATTTAAAAATTCAGAAAAGTTTTATAATTTATTTCAATAAAAACAATCTGATAACATCGATTTTTTTTGCAAAAAATGGGTAGTTTGCTTAGTGTTAGAGTGTTTATAGGTAGAGGTTGTGATAAAAAACAAAAATGGGTAAGTCACCATCTCATTTGGCGACATTGAAAAGATTTTTGAATGTTGCCATCTGATTTGGCGACCTTGATTCAAGATTTATTATAATTTTGAAAGTTGCCAACTCAATTGACGACTTTGATTAAAAATTTTTATAATTTTGAAAGTTGTCAACCCAATTGGCAACTTTGATTAAAAACTTTTATAATTTTGAAAGTTGTCAACTCAATTAGCGACTTTGATTAAAATTTTTGAAGCGACTTTGATTATAATTTTGAAGGTTGCTAACATAGTAAGCCACTTTGAATAAGATATGTTAAAATGAATTCACGGTAAAATGAAGGTCACGAACCGAGTGTTCAAAAATATTATAAAAGTATTTAATAAATTTTCAAAATTCCACAATTTTTCATGGTGATGCCCTCCTCCTCTGTAAGGGGAGTTTCCGGACCCGATACCACAGCACCCTCTACCGGTAATCCCCCAACACGTTGTTACCCTACAACGTGACTGTGGCTTCACCCACAAGTAGATGAAATGTGTGCGTTTCTGGCCTCCACCGCTCAACCAACGCAGTTATCAGTGCGTGGTCCAAATACCGATAACCACAACTTAACACCCCACCAAACCCGGTTTCTTCGATGATACTTTTTACCCGTTCACCTAGCAGGTTTTCTTCAAGAAAGTCCCATAACTTTTTATCACCACGTTTCACCATTAAGGGTGTGTTGTAATTTTCTGGATTAGTGAAAACAGACAACACACGGTGATTGTTATGTAGAAACAACACACGTTGATCAAGAGGACCCGGTGTAACTCGTAACTACTCATTTTCACGTAAAGAAAATTTTGCAACTTTGGAAAATCTTCAGAGTTTGAAAGTAAAGTTTGGTGGTTTTGGTGGTGCAGATGATTGTGGATGAAAGGTTTTGTTCTATCATCCATGTTATATAACATTGGTTTTAAATCCATAGCTCGTACTTCTCCTACTCTTCCTGTCAATTTTGAAAGCTTAAACTATTCCTCCTTTATACCTTACTACCTTACTATTCCACCTGCACCTCTTCAAAGCTTTCATGTCATTCAAATAGCCTATTAATACACAAGACTCTTCAATAATAATCAAAGACAATTCATTGTATGTAGTTAACCAAGATAGCGATTTTCATTCAATGTTGCTAACCAAGTTAGCGACTTTCATTCAATTATAATAAAAATTCATTCAAAGTCGCCAAATGAGATGGCAGCATTCAAAATTTCATTCAAAGTCGCCAAATGAGATGGCAACATTCAAAAATCTCGAATCAAAGTCGCCAAACACTACAAAGATTCAGAGAATTACCAGCAACAAATGTCGCTGCTAAAGACCCCATTTGTCGCTGCTAAAGGTATTAGCGACGACCTGTCGCTGCTATTGATGTCGCTGGTAATACCTCGTCGCTAATGATCAATACCAGCGACACATGTCGCGGGTAATGCTATGTCAGAGACTTTGCCTGCAAGTTCGTCGTGGGCAGTCCAGATTTGAGCCAAAGCTTTTACAACAAAACTGGTTGATGGTGTATTTGATTGTTGAATGTTTTAAGGAGGTGAATTTGATTGTTTTTAATTTCTGTATTCTATTTCTTAAAAAAAAATCCAATTATTAATAGATGTTAATTTAACTAAAAAAACTAAACAAAACAAGACTAATTTCTCATTAACATCCATCATACATTACAAAATTTGTACATAAAGTTACAAGTGATATGACGGTGGCCGGAGCTCGACGACATGGAACTTGACGGTGGAGGTGGTTGAGGTTGACGGTGGAGGTGGTTGAGCTTCATGTTGGTGCTGATTGAAGTTGACAGTGATGGTACTGTTGAGGTTGATGGTAGTGTCGGAGCTTGACGAAATGGAGTTTGAAGGATGTGGAAATAATTGAAGATGTGTTTATTTGAGGAGGATAAGAAGGAGGTGGAAATGGTTGAAGATGTGTTTGTTTGAGGAGGATAAGAAGGGCAAGGGGAGTTGTTTGGCCATTGGATCTAACTTTTATCAAGGGCCAGGAGCTGCTCTTGGAGCAACACACGGATCGAGCATAGCAGCGACATAGAGCAATAGCAGCGATTGAGACGATGTCGCTGGTATTGCTCCGTGTCGCTGGTATTGGTGTCGCTGCTAATGCTTGGATTTCTTGTAGTGAAATGAGATGGCAACATTCAAAAATCTTTTTCAATGTCGCCAAATGAGATGACGACTTACCCATTTTTGCTTTTTATCACACCCCCTCTACCTATAAATACTCTAACACTAAGCAAACTACCCATTTTTGCAAAAAAAAAAAAAAAAAAAAAAAAAAAAAAAAAAAAAAAAAAAAAATCGATAACATCTTCCAAAAGAGGAGCATTTTATTTTATTTTTTTTAAATCCAAATAAGTAAGAAACAAATGGCCTAGACTTTAGATGTGGTATCTTACGCAAATCCAACATTGTTATGTTCTATTTTATTCACAAGAAAGATATCGAGTCCTAGAAATGCCTCTCATTAAATATCACTGATGCATTTTAAACACAATGGTTGCAGATGATAGAAGATCTCTACAACTAAGCATGTTTGGGTGTAAGTAGTACCAGAATAGGTGGACTTCTTGAGAAGTCTTCACCCGCGCAACAAAAAAAAAATTCTTTGATCGAGTTTCTCGTGACAAAGTAGACCATATATATGGTATGAGAGGACGAATGTTTCAATTGGTAGCACAGTAACTCATGTTATGGTCTGTGTATGACGTTGAGGCATACCGTTTAAGGCCGGTGTGATGGGTCGTAAAGAAGGGGGTGTCGCACCTGAATTAGTCATGTCCCGTTTCGTTCTGTTCTATCCTGTCAATACGAGAGATATTTGGCCATGAGGAAAACCTCACTTAAATCTCACAAACATGTTTTGGATGTAATGGTGACAATCCTGAATTCTTTGCCAGTTAAACATGCTTGAGTTAGTGTTGTACCAGGATGAGTGTCAATCATGGGAAGTCTTTGCCTAGGCAACCAAAACTAGCGGTCGCTCAAATAGGATATCATGCCATTACAACACCACTTATGGAAGAGAAGATATCTTAAATTCTCAATGCTTAAGCTCTTTAAATATGACCAGTTTTGATTTTGAACAACATAAAAAAAAGAGCAGAAATAGACTATGGTTGATGTACACCACCCTTAACATCCATAATAAAAACCCACCAGTCATTACTTAACTATATTTTTAATATAATTTAAATTTATCTTTAATTTACAAATGTTACAAATTTAAATAAAAATCATATAACTAAAATGAAATACACCTAATTATCACATTACTAAAAAAGGTACATAATTAAAATAAAAATTACGAAATTAAAACTACTTAAAAGAATGATAATCCACCGGGCAACATTGTTCACCTAGTCACCTAGATGTCGCGTTTTAGTACAATAAAACATATACGTATGTGTAAATGTATTAACACTACTCGCGTATCATTGTACATAGAAAAGAATTATACGATGATATAATATCATCCCTATATAATATTAATATGAATATGAATTTGTTATTACCCATCCGTACAGGTATATATCTAAAAGTTTACGTCATAATCAAAGCAGTACAATGATTCTGCATGGTTAATTTATTTATTGCAAACAATGGGAAAGGAAAGAGAAAGGAAGAAGCTGATGACGCGCAATGGAACAGTAAATTAAGACCTGTGCCTTGTAAACCCTAAACAAACCAGCTGTTGCTCTTCTGTCACTCATTGCCCCTTAAAAACGCGTTCCAAATCATTTTCATTTTTATTTACGACCCCGCCTTCTTTTTACATACTTCCATCTAAGTACCCTTATATGATTTCATGTCAAAGAAGATCACACATAATGTCAAAGAAGATCACACATATCTATATCTTTTAATACAGTACATATTTAATGAAGGGTGATACTATCTAGACATCCCCCAAAAAAACCCTAGACACCCTAGGTTGGGTCATTGAGGCCTCAATGGGTCATTGAGGCCAGATCTGGAAAAAACGATGGGTCATTGAGGCCTCAACGGGCCATTGATGCCAAATCTGGAAAAAACGATGTCCCATTGAGGCCTCAATGGGCCATTGAGACAAATCAACGCTGGGTCGTTAAATGCTCAATGGCCCATTGAGACAAAGCTTCTTGAGGAAGCTTCTACAATTAATTAAAAATTAAAAAAAAAATACAACGAACCATTGAGGCCTTAATTGGCCATTGAGACCCTCTCAATGACCCATTGAGTCCCTCTCAATGACCCATTGAGACCCTCTCAACGGACCATTGAGGCCTCAATTGGCCATTAGGTCTCTCAATGGGCCATTGAGCAGCCAAAACTTGCTTCAACGAGCTAAAAAAGAAAAAAAATGTCTCAACGGACCATTGAGGCCTCAATTAGCCATTGAGGTCTCTCAATGGGCCATTGAGCTTGCTTCAACGAGCTAAAAAGGAAAAAAATGTCTCAACTGACCATTGAGGCCTCAATTAGCCATTGAGGTCTCTCAATGGGCCATTGAGCTTGCTTCAACGAGCTAAAAAGGAAAAAAAATGTCTCAACTGACCATTGAGGCCTCAACTAGCCATTGAGGTCTCTCAATAGGTCATTGAGCTTGCTTCAACGAGCTAAAAAGGAAAAAAAATGTCTCAACGAACTATTGAGGCCTCAATTAGCCATTAAGGTCTCTCAATTGGCCATTGAGCTTGCTTCAACGAGCTAAAAAGGAAAAAAATGTCTCAACTGACCATTGAGGCCTCAATTAGCCATTGAGGTCTCTCAATGGGTCATTGAGCTTGCTTCAACGAGCTAAAAAGGAAAAAAAATGTCTTAACTGACCATTGAGGCCTCAATTAGCCATTGAGGTCTCTCAATGGGCCATTGAGCTTGCTTCAACGAGCTAAAAAGGAAAAAAAATGTGGGTGGACTTGAACTTGTGACTCGAAGGTTGTTAGGACTAGGATTTCACTACTGAATTACGCATTAAAAAAAATTCTTATAAATTGTTTATAAAAAACAAATCTTATCATTGGACTACCATTGTTTATAGAATATTAATGCAACCTTGTTATTTTGCTGCATCCATCCAATAAGTAAACAAACACAAATATCATTAATTTATTATATTCTTTTAGACTATAAAAACACCCAAAAACCTTCTTATCATAGGTTTTTTTTTTTTTTTTTTTTTTTACTAAAAAACCTTATCATTGGACTACCATTGTTTACGTACTCTTTAAAAACATTCTTAATCGTGCTGGACACCATTCCTAGTTTATAAATTTACATCAAATATTATATTTAAATATTTTATTACTCTATTGAATAGCAAATCCAATTCTACCAACAATATAACAATAGTTATTTGGTGACAAAACATTGTTGTGCACGAGTCTGCACTCTATCCTGTGACAACTTCAAGAGCAAATGAGCTAAATGTATTAAAGGTGAAAGAAACGAAGACATAATGATTTTTAACATAAGTTTCTAATAATTTACATATAAATTACAATTTACATTATATAACGTGACACACTTTTACTTCATTTATCCTTGCCATTTTAAAATATTACTTTCTTTTCTGTAATGTTATGCAGTTCTAGCAACTCTAGAACAATCCTTTGTTTCTCGCCGCAAACATATGGGATATGAAATACGCATAAATACCATCAAATTATTTTCTCTTCGTATCTTTTGGTCAAAAAAAGAAAAAAAAAATTAAAGTCTATGTAATATTTGTCTATGTGGTAAATTAAAAATATTTGGTTTCTACTTTTGTAACTTTGGGAAATGAGAATATCCAACCTAAAAATACAATTTTTGTACTCCTTTTCAACAGACAAAGTGAACTTTTTCCATGTGGCCCTAAGCTTTCATATTTAGCTTTTATACACAAATATTACTTCATAGTTAGTATTGATACGTGTATTGTGAGAAATAATACTTAGAACATCGTAGTTTAATTTTAAAGAAAGAGAGAATCATATAGTTGGTCCTTGTGCTTTCCGGAACTTACAATTTTGATTCTAGTGATTCACTAATTACTATGTTGGTACTTAGGTTTAACAAAGTGCACTTATATGTGTGATCTCATGACTAACGACTGTTATCTTTTATGGTTAAGTCTACCCACATGCTTACCATGTGGGGGTACGTGGGGGTATTATATATAGTATTTTTTTCCTTCAATTATACAAATTATAATATCCACCCCACCCATCCTTTCCACCATCTTCAGGTTTAATCTAATCCCCACCTTACTCATGTTTGTGATTGCAGAGCTCACACCCCCACCATCGATCTGTATCACTAGCATCGCCTTAGGTTGAGGTCAATCGAAAAAAACGAATAAAGCCTCCACGGAACACGACCGTCGCCCGCACCTCCACCATCGATCTGTATCACCACCATCACTACCATCGCCCTCACCCCTACCATCGATCTGCATCCCCACCTCTTATTGCTAAAAAACCCTCAATTATTTCTAACTCATGACAATTTGTTCCTACTTGGGATCACCATACGCTGCAGCTTGTTTGTACCAATTAACAACATTGACCAATTAATCAACATTGGATCTTCTTTCTGAATACTCCGTGTACCGTTGTTCTGTTGATATTGTTTTACTAGGCGCCAGATGCAGAGTGAGGAGAAATAAAATATTATAAGTGAAAGATGAAGTTCAGAAGCAATCTTCTGTTTCTTGAAGCTTGGCTATAAATGCTTCTCAATCTTAAAATGTAATAAACCTGTGCAACTTATCATGAATGGGGTTTTAGTAGTTGTTGTGATGGGATTTGGAAGCTGCTATGGTGGTTAATAACGGTGATGTTGCTTTTGTCAGACAAGATGATGGTGGGTTTAGGGAAACACTGGTGGGTGGTGACGGTTGAAAGATGGTGGTGGTTTGGGATATGGTAGTTTGCACAGATGGCGGCGGCAACCGATGGTGACGATAGATAGGTGTTGGTGGTTTAGGGAGAAGGCGAGGAAGAAGAAGAAAGGGGTGTGATGGGTTTGTTTTTTTAATTTTTGTTTGTATAATTGAAGGCAAAACGACTATAATACCCTCACGTGGGAAGCACGTGAGTGGACTTAACCAAAAAAGATAACAGTCGTTAGTCATAGGGATAACACAAGTGCACTTTTGTTAAACCTAAGTACCAACATTGTAATTAGTGAACCATTAGGATCAAAATTGCAATTTTTGAAAAGCACAGGGATCAACCATGCGATTCTCTCCAAAAGAAACAATATATATACTAAGAGTATATAAATCAAGGAATTTTACTTTAGAGAACCTTTTATTTATAGATCAATATAAATTTTCCTTAAAAGTATATTTCCTTTTTGATTAAATATTTTTTAGGAAATGTTATTTTGTTTTTATGTAAAATAAAATAAAGCTCTAAAATGAATAGTACCCGAAAAACACATTACTTTTTTTGTACACTTTATCCTGTATGTTTATTATTACATATCGTGTAAAAAGAGTATTGTCATGTTTACTTGATCTCAAGTAAAATGATATTATGTTTTGCCCGCGCAACATTACTATTTCTAATTTATCATACGAGGGCATAGATTATATAATTTTTACAAGCGGATGGCATAAAATTCAAAGCATTCCAATAATTATTAAAAACCCACTTATAAAAGGGCAAAACCATAAAATTATTTTTATTTATTTTGTGTATTGGTTGTAATAATGTAACCAATTTGTTAAAATGTGAAATTTGCATCTTGATTTGGAAATGATCACGAGATACCGCCTAACCAAGATAGGGAGATGTATTTGGTGGGGTCGGTAGTTAATATAACAACTAGATACAAGTATGTGACCGAGAGAAGTCAACATCAAAAACCTTATCTTGAAAAGATTATGTTGTCTACTCATGTAATGTGGTACTTGATTGTACACATTACTTTCCTAGAAGCTTCACTTTTGCTATGCCCATACTTCCTCAACTACTACCAAAAATATAAAAATAAAACATTGACATAAATACTGGATATTTATAGGATACATTGTGTAGTTAATTGTTGGAAGGTGAGGAATAAGGTGGCTGGTCTTAGGCTATGGGGTGTGGTCACCCTTCCCCCTTCCTTCCCCTTTGTCCATGTCAGCGTCATGTCATTTCCTCCTTCCCCTCCCCCTTTTAGGGGAAATGGTTCCCCCTTCCCCCTTCCCTTTTTTATTGTTTTTCTTATTTATTTGTACATTTTATATTTCATTAATTTTTTCATTAAAATTAAAAATCAAATTACATATAAAATAAAAAACACTAAAAAAAAAAACCGAAACAAAAAATATTAAAAAAAAACGAAACTAAAAAAATTAAAAAAAATACAAACTACTCGTTATCAACGTCATCGACACGGAAATTGTTCCAAATATGGTCGATTAAATCCGAGCAAAGGTTGGCGTGCATATTACTATCCTCTAATGCCCACCTGTTTGATTGTTGTTGTGTCGCGTCAACCGGCTCGAGATTCTCTTCAACGTCATTTGGGTCATACTCACATATCGCACGGCCTTCATCTTCGATTATCATATTATGTAGTGTCGTACAAGCGTATATAATATATCTCAAGCTTTGTGGATGCCATGCACGTGCGGGTCGCCCAATTACATGCCATTTCGACTTTAAGACACCGAATAACCGTTCGACGTCTTTTCTCGCCGACTCTTGGCACTTTGCAAACTTTTTCCTTTTGTCATCCGTGGGAATTTGTATGGTTTTCACAAGAGATGTATAACTTGGGTATATACCGTCAGCCAGATAATACCCGTGCTTATATTCTACCCCGTTGAGAACGAACGAATCATCCGGACCGGTACCATTAATGATGGGGTTGAAAACCATGGATCTTGCTAGAACATTTAAATCTTTACATGAACCAGCAACTCCGAAGAATGCATGCCAAATCCAAAGGTCTTGTGAGCAAACAGATTCTAGAATAATTGACGGCTCTCCAATGTCACCCCGCGTAAACTGCCTTTCCATGCAGTGGGGCAATTACGCCATGGCCAATGCGTGCAATCGATGCTTCCAAGCATGCCAGGAAAGCCATGTTTCTCTGCATGGTGTGCGTAAAGCTTTTGGATTTCGTTCTTCGTTGGCCTACGCAAGTAAACTTTGCTATATAACTTGACGACATTTTCGGTAAACCGATACAAGCATTCCCGACTCATTCTAGCAGACATCCTTAAGTACTCATCCCATGAGTCACTAGCAGTCCCGTACGCCAACTGACGAAGTGCGGAAGTGCACTTTTGTAGCGTCGTAAAACCTCGTCTTCCTCTAGCATCATAGCGTAGTGTGAAAAACTCATCATAAGTAGCCATGTCGTTGGCAATTCGTTGGAATAATCGCCAACTCATTCGAAAGCGACGCCTAAATAGTTCGTCCGTGTATACGCAGTCGTCAGCGAAGTAGTCAGCAACCAAACGATCATGTGCACCTTAAATTAAAAAAAAAAGTATAAGAAAATATAATACCATAACATAAATATATATTAAAAATATAACACATGAAATATAAAACATTAAGTAAATTAAAAGTTATAAAAAATAAAATATACCTTCACGATCTCTGTTTAAAGCGGCCCGTCTTGTTCTTGGTTCCGAAGTTGTTTCGTCGTCACTATCTACAAACTCCAACAATATTTTTGCCGTTTCAACCATCGCGCCCGCGAAAAAATTAGCAACATTTGCCTCGTCTGAAGACGTACTCATGATTGGAAAAAAAAAAAATTGTTGTGTAGTTTATAAAATTTGGGAATATGTATAAAAAGGGAGTAGTTTTGTTTGAGTTTGTATAAAAATGAGAGGTTAAATATATATATATATATATATATATATATATATATATATAAATAAAAAGGTTTTTTTTTTTATTTTTTATTTTTCTAACGTTCACATTTCAACGTTCACATTTTAACGGTCAATTTTTTTTGGGGTTTGGGACGGTACCATCGGTGTAATTTCCCCGTTTTTGCCGAGCACTGATCGGGGGGTGGCGGTGTTCCCGTCGGCAGAGGTGTACACCTTACTTGCCGATCCCCTCCACCGATCCCATACCCCTCAGCCTTATGATTTGATGGGGCGTTGGTGGAGGAGCCGAGTATGATCAAGGATGCCGCAGTCAAAATATTCATGGACAAATCTGATGAAACTATGGTATCTAGGCTTCGTCTGTTGGGGGAGGGTTTTAGTAAATCACGTGGTCCGGATGGCTTTTTGTTCGCCTTCATCAAATATTATTGGGATAAGTATGAGAATTATGTGTGTGACATTATGAATGAGTTCTAATGAGTTCTATGTACATGGTTCTATTCATTCTTTATGTAACTCGTCTTTTATGGCTTTGATCCCAAAAGTTAGCGATTCTGTGACCTTTTCAGATTTTAGACCAATATCTCTTATTGGTGTAATTGGTAAAATAATATCAAAAGTATTGTAGGATAGATTTCCAGACAACCTGACAATCACGAGCTTTATCGTTTAGAGTACGGAATCCTCTAAACGATGATCGGACAACAAAAACGACAAGAAATAATATAGGTGGAAACCCTTGTTATATGGTAATGTGGAAACCCTTGTTATATGGTAAACTCTGGAAACTCTGACTTTCCAATTTTTTTATTTTTGAAAAAAATAGGGCATGTAAAATACATGATTTTAAACATTTTGAGCCAAAAAAATCAAAAAAGCGTCGAGTAGTTTTTTTTTTTAAATAAAAATAAAGTTTTGACTAACACATGTTAAGCGAAACTAACACGTGTTAACCATTTGTTACCCGAAGACGGTTTTTTATTTTTTTAAAAAAATCGGCTCGGCGCTTTTTCGATTTTTTTGGGCCAAAATGCTTAAAATCATGTATATTACATACCCTACAATTTTCATATATAAAAAGTTGGGAAGTTAGAGTTTTCAGAGTTTACCATATAACAAGGGTTTCCAATATAACCTTATACTATATATATATATATATATATATATATATATATATATATATATAGGGGAGGGTTATCTTGAGAACGCTAAATATTGTAAGAACCGTGAGAACAAGTACAAAAATCAATCAAAATCAATTTTTTAATACAAATCCCATTATAATCAAAATGCAACATTAATAAATGAATTTTCTTTTCAAATAATCTATCTTTTCTTGCAAAAACACTTTCAAATTAACTTTTTACACATGTGTAAATGAAACAGTTTACACATGTATAAACAGCAAATTTACACATGTGTAAAAACAAATTATTTTCGTATACGTTTGAATTTTTACGCGTAAATTGTGTTTTGGGGATTGTGTTTTAGTAATAAAGACAAGTGTAAAAAGAAATTTTGAATTTGAATGGTTTTAGATGCCGTTCTCACGGTTCGCACGAAATATAGGTGTTTCCAAAATAACTTTCCCCTATATATATATATATATATATATATATATATATATATATATAGGGGAATTCTAAATAGAAAACCACCTTGAGTTATGCAAACTCACTAAACCCCATTTAATGGTTCCAGATCATGCCACGTCTAATATCTGACTTTAAACCTTAAGGGCATTTTTGGTAATTCATATTTATTCTGCAAATGTCAGTGAATGGATAGGGAGCCTAATCCAAGGGGAAAAGGCATCCCTATCCCCATAAATGCAATTACCCGCGCCAGACTCTGGCATCAGCGCGCGACCAACACAAAATGTGGTGCAGCGCGCGACCTCACCTACTGACAAACAGAGGTCAGCACCTGATAAGCGCGTGCGGCCACGCACGGCATCTTCCCTTATCACCTTTGGTAAGAGATACGGAAGATAATGAAGGGAAGATTCACAAAGATCTCTGACAGAGTACGCACCAAAGAAAAGACGACAGGTGGCAAGAGTGGTCCAACTACCACAGAAGAGGATGGCGACGTGACTGTTCCCATACTTCCACTAACATCAACAGTGACAGCAGACATCCCCTACCGACGTCAGGAGCATGGTCAACAACTGTAGCAAGGACAAGGGCGCCGCCTGCCAATCAGGGCTCGCCACGTGTCCACATCAAGCAACAACCATGCTGCGATATGACGTCATCCACAGTGATCTGTTTTCCCCGCCATTTTCATGGAAAGCCTGGACCCGGATTTGGGTCGGGCCCAAATAAGGATAACTTCTCATGGGCTCCTCGGCAAAGCCCATGAATTCTCCTATAAATAAGGGAGGATATCTCCTTGCAAAAGGATTCGAAATCACTCATTGTAATCTAGCATTACTCTTGTATATCCTTTTACTTGTTCATTAATAATATTCCGGCTAGTTACAGTGGACGTAGGTCATTCCTCGACCGAACCACTTACATCTTGTGTTCTTATTCACGTAACTCTCACACACTCATACTCTTTATTCTCAACCGGGTTTAACCAAGAGGTTTGGGTAAAGGATCAATCCTGGCGAACGTAAGTACTAATCCCCACGGTGATTAGTAATAATCACCGTGATACTTATTGTTTCTTCATTGGCGCCATCTGTGGGTTTAGAACAGTTTTCTTTTCCATCTTTTAAACCCACCCATGGCTGAACCCAACCCTAACACTTCTGTCATTAACCAAACCGGGGACGTCGATGCTCAGTTTCCGGAAAACCAAACAACACCACACATTGTTGTCAAGAAACCTACTTCACGACTCGAGCAGCCGGATCTCGAGATCCGTGACTTAGGCTCGGATGATGACAGTGACGGCGGTTCTGAGGAAGACCCAGACCAGTGGCTTCTCCGTCAGAATGCCAAAAGCGCTGCAATATACCAGCGCAAACTCATGCAACAAGCCAAAAAGAAGGGCAAAACTCTCACTTATGATACCCCGTCAAAAAAGGGGTACAAAAAGAAAGACTCAGCCACTCACGGTGATGGTCGTAGCGGGGAACTCGGCGGAGACGCCAGGGTTCAGGGCTACGTGAAGTCACGTGATGAACCAGATGGCTATGAGTCGTCTAGCATCGACTCTGATCACAACGGAAAGAAACACAGCCACCGTTCACGTCACAACGACAGGGACGATGACTTGGTTAAGCCTTTCAGGCCAAAAGCTTTTGCCGAAAATCAAAATTCGTTGCTCGAATAGCGACAGCCAAAATCCCAAGGAAGGCTAAGCTTCCTAGCAGCATCGGTAGATACGATGGCCTGCGTGACCCAGATGACCATGTGCACGACTTCGAGTGCGCAGGTATGTCGGTGGACTGGCCCGTTTAAGTCTGGTGCCATTTGTTTGCTCAGACCTTAACCGGTGCAGCCAGGGTCTGGTTCGACAACCTCCCCGCAGGGAGCGTTAAGGACTTTGACGACCTCACCGATAAATTTGGCAATCACTTCTCGCACCTGCGCAAGCACAAAAAAGACAAGGCGCATATTCTGTTATGCCACCGGTATGACCATGAATCCATCGAGGATTTCATAGTTCGCTTCAACAAGGAGGCCTTGCAAATAGGCTGTGGGGAGGAACTTACACGGGCAGCGTTCATACACAATGTGCGTAGCCCAGAACTCATGAAGTGCCTCACAAGCAAAGACGGTATTCCGGAGTCCTGGGATGAACTCATCAACTCCGCGAAAATATATGCCTCCTCCGAGAAATCTTTCAACCAGATGCACGGCTTCCAACCACAACACCATAATAATAATAGTAATAAACACAAGAACAAGTCTGTTTGGAGCCGCATCTCAGGCACCGCCGACGAGGGAAAGTACTCCCCCGCGGGCGATGCCCGCCAATTCATCAGTAGTAAACAATCGCGGGACCAACGTGGACACTCAAAGAAAAACCACGATTGGACCCCGCTGACCAAGACACCATCTCAGGTCCTGAAAACAGAGCAGGTCACGTTGAAAGAGGCTAACCCTCTGGGGAAACGAAGGAACATGGACCGAAGCAAGTTCTACGAGTATCACAACGACTTTGGTCACCTCACAGACAACTGTTACAGCCTGAAGATGGAGATTGAGGCCGCGCTGAAGTCGGGTCAGCTCGGTCACTTGGTAAAGAACGTCCACTGCATTGGCAAGGGTAACGCGGGTGACGAAAATCAAGGGGAGGGGTCGCGAAAGAAATTCCGTGACCTCAACATTCACGTCGCCACACTCATCCCGCGTCATCACTGTACCATGACCAGGCGCGGCAAAAACACCCAACACGGGAAGCGCACTCGCATACAACCACTTGACGACTCATGGAAAGAGGCCGATGTCCTCATGCCAAAAGTCAGAGGCGGCGCCTCCTGCACCGCCCCACTCGTCATAACTGCAATCTTCGGGCACTACCGCACGCGGTACATGTTCCTAGAAGGCGGCAGCAACACAGATATTATGTACGAGCAATGTTTCTAACAGCTGGACGAGGAAGACAAAGCGAAGCTCGTACCGGTCAATGAGCCAATCTCGGGTTTCATCCACGAGACCATCATGACGCGGGACATGCTCTCCCTGCCAGTCACGTGGTCCGATGGCACCCATGAACGCACGGAGATATGCGACTTCATGGTTTTGCCAGCCACCTCTAATCATGATATACTCTTGGGTCGGGAAGGAATCGCGCGCTTCAACGGCGCATGCGATGGTCGGCTTTCCAACCAAGACAGGCATCGCCTTCATCAGAGCCAATAAAGACTGCCACACCACTGAAACCACTAAGCCTCCAAAAATGATCAAGACAAACACCCGCACTGAGCCGGAAAAATGGGCGCTAAACCCTAAATTTCCGGAGCAAACGGTGGTCATTGGCCATGAAATCTCCGAGACCATACGCAATAATTTGAAACAGCTTTTAATCAGCAACATGGATGTCTTCGCGTGGCAACCGGCGGACATGGTCGGCGTCCCCCGCGAAATAGCGAAACACAGGCTCAATGTCTATCGCTCCGTAAAACCAATAGTGCAAAAGAAGCGCAGTATGGGCCCGGAGAAAACAAAGGCCATGAACGAACAAGTCACCGAGCTGCTCAACGCGGGCATCCTTCGCCCTATCAGATACCAAACCTGGGTGGCTAATCCCGTCATGGTCGCCAAAGCTAACGGAGGCTGGTGCATGTGCGTCGATTACAAGGATATTAACAAGGCATGTCCCAAAGATTGCTATCCTTTGCCAGAAATCGATCTAAAAGTGGATTCTCTCGCCCCATATCGGTTCAAGTGTTCCTGGACGCATACAAGGGGTACCACCAGATCCAGATGGCTAAGGAAGATGAAGATAAAACAGCGTTCCGCACAGACGCGGGCATCTTCTGTTACACCAAGATGCCTTTCGGCCTGAAAACCGCGGGCGCCACATACCAACGCCTAATGGACACGGCCTTCATCAATGAAATCGGCGTACGACTTGAAGTGTACGTCGATGACCTGGTAATCAAGAGCGAGGAAGAAAGTGACATGCTTCGGGACATCCAACAAACATTCAATCAACTGCGCAAAGTGCGCATGAAATTGAACCCGAGCAAATGTTCATTCGGAATGGAAGAAGGCAAATTTCTGGGCGTCATTGTAACGCGGGATGGTTTCCGCGCCAACCTAGAAAAAGTACAAGCCATCGAAAGAATGTCTTCCCCCGCTTCCGTCAAAGAGGTACAAACACTAATGGGCCGCCTTGTCGCCCTCAATCGCTTTTTGTCCAATTACGCTTCAAAGTCGTTCCCGTTCGTGGACACTTTGAAGAATTGTCTGAAGAAGAGCAACTTCCGTTGGACTCCAGAGGCGGAATCAGCATTTCGGGCAATGAAACAATGCTTAATGAACCTGCCAACGCTAACAACACCTCTTCCTAAAGAGGCGCTCACACTCTACCTATCCGTCACAGAACGGGCAATTGGCGCGGTTCTAATGGTTGACCGCAAGGGAGTGCAAACACCAATTTAATACATCAGCCGCACGCTGTTAGACGCAGAGACAAGGTATACAATAATGGAAAAGCTGGTTCTCGTACTTGTCCATGCATCCAGAAGGCTGCGCAGGTACTTCCAAGGCCACCCGATAAACGTCCTCACGGACTATCGGATAAATGACATTCTCGCAAAACCCGAACTGTCGGGCCGTCTGGCAAAATGGGCCATTGAGCTGGGGGAACATACAATCAATTACAAACCCCGGCCCGCAATTAAAGACCAGGTCCTCGCGGACTTCGCCACGGAGATACCTACGGACCAAGTCCAAGAATGCAAGGCAGAAGAATCACCCACACCGGCGCACGATCCGTCGCAAAAATGGTCCCTATACACGGACGGGGCCTCTAACGACGACGGCGCCGGCGCAGGATTACGCCTCATCAGCCCAGATAAGCATGAGTTCACATACGCCATCCGCCTCGATTTCAAAAGCACAAACAACGAGGCGGAATACGAAGCATTGCTAGCAGGACTCCGCATTGCGGAAAAAATGGGGGCCAGGCACGTGGAGGCACACGTAGACTCATTACTTGTCGCGCGATAGATCAATGGATCCTATGACGCAAAAGATGACATCATGGCCCTATACCTGGAGCAAGCCAAGAAACTCATGCGACGGTTCGACTCATGCACCGTCAAGCACATCCGGCGCAGTGAAAACAAGCCAGCCGATGCGCTGAGTAAAATGACATCCACGGTCTTTGCACACATGGCCAAAGAAGTACGAGTTGAGGTCCTTGAAAAACCATCTGTCCCACCGCGACAAGTCAACGTCATCCAAACAGGCAACGCGTCCTGGATGACCCCAATCAAAGCTTTCCTATCTTCCGGCATCCTGCCTGACGACAAGTCAGAGGCTCGGAAGATCAAGCACAAGGCTTTACAATACCAACTTGTAGACGGTACCTTGTACCGCCGCTCTTACCTAGGGTCGCTGCTGCGTTGCGTAGACTCCGCAGACGCCTCCTTCCTCCTCAGAGACATACATGAAAGAACATGCGGGCTACACGCCGGCCCAAGGATGGTAGTAGCGAAGTTGATGAACGCAGGGTACTATTGGCCGGGCATGCACGTGGGCGCGGTCAACGAGTTACGCAAATGCGACAGTTGCCAGCGCCACGCCCCGAATACCTTGCACCCCAAGAACAACTTGGTACCCGTTACAGCGGCGTGGCCATTTCAGAAATGGGATATCGATCTGGTCGGACCATTCCCAACGGCCCCGGGTAACGTGAGGTACTTAATCGTCGCCATCGACTACTTCACCAAGTGGGTCGAGGCAAAGCCTTTAGCTAAGATTGACGGCGCACATGTCAAGAAATTTATTTGGGAGTTCATTATCTGCCGATTCGGCCTACCAATGCAACTGGTAAGCGACAACGGCACACAATTTGAGGACTAATCCCTCCAGGAATGGTTGGCTTAAATGGGTGTTAAACAAATTTTCACATCGGTCGCGCACCCGCAAGGTAACGGCCAAGTGGAACGGGCCAATCGCACAATAGTAGAAGGCATCAAAGCACGACTCGGAACCAAGAGAACTGGCTGGGTAGAAGAAATCCCTCACATTCTATGGGCCTACCGCACCCTCACAAAAACTAGCAATGGCGAAACGCCATTCAGCCTGACATATGGTACCGAGGCGGTCATCCCAGCCGAAATAGGCTGCCCTTCCGCAAGAGTATTAATGGCCGAAACAAGAAGCTAAGTACAAGACACAGCTAGAGCGCTACTACAACAAGCGTGTCAAAGAGTCTGCATTCAAGATCGAGGACTATGTTTTCCGAAACAACGAGGCTTCCAACGCCGAAAAGCCCGGAAAACTAGCCCCTACTTGGGAAGGCCCATACAACATACAAGAAATACTTGGTAAAGGCGCTTACACGCTAGAAAGACTAGATGACACACCTATCCCGCGATCTTGGAATGGCGCGCAACTACGACGCTGTTACTTGTAAAAAATCTGTAAGATGGCTAGACATGCCATCCTTATCAATGAAAAATGGTTTCCTATATATGCACTTCTACTTGTCTTTTCCGCGCCAGGGTCTTCAAGATTTGGACAAAACCCTCGTCGGACCAACACTTCTGACTATCAACGCCATGCAAGTCTTCAAGACGCGCCTCAAGCACGTCGGACTTGCATAAACTGGCGTTAAGCACAGCATCCTATGGTCTTCAAGACAGGTTTACTTGCCGGACCTAACGAACGCGCGAAACGTGTATGCATAGAACTTGTCTTCTAGATTTGTAATATACAAGTCGGACAAAGGAAACGCACATCACACAGAAGCGAAGTCTATGGTCTTCTAGGCAAGGCAATCGCGCGCCCAACTCGGACCCTCTGGCACAAGTCACGCCCCGCTACAGTCTTCAAGGCAAAAGTATTCACTTTGACGCCGGACTGTCTAGACGGACGCGCGCCCTAACTTCTACTTACACACCGGGTGACGACTTGGTTAAATAAGTACACAGAAGTTAGAGTGAGGAAAGTGAACACGATATAACAAACCACAAAATTTTTCATTAACTTCAGGGAATTAAAAACCCTTTCATATTTACATAATAATTACAAGACATGCAAACGCCTACTAATCAGGAAAAATAGAAGGACCTTCGCCAGAAGCCTTCCTGCGCATCTCCTCTTGGCGCCTTTGCTCCACCTCCCACGTAAGCTCATCAGATCTTTCTATAAAGTACTTGAGGGCAGCAGGAGGGTCCGCATTGTGATTACAATCCGCAATAACTTGAAGGTTAGGGAAATCAATCTTTTCAAACTTGAGCAGCTCCGCCTCATATTCCTCCTTCAAGGGCTTCCCGTAATGCTCCGCGAGGTCCAAACGCCCTTCATTTTGGGCCGCCAAGAAGCCATCCTCATAACCCTCGCCATACCCATAGGCTTGGGCGCTGGAAGCAATAGCGGCAACTTGATCGCCCAGCTTGGGCTCCTGCCAGAATCTCTTAAAGACCTGAGGAAAAATCAAAGTTAGCAAATCAACATAATACAAACAAGATCAGCAACAAACAAAGGCATGAAGACTCACCCCATTCACCCCCTCGGTCATCAACCAGCGGATGGAGTCTTGCATTTGGGTCTGGACAGCTACCGCCTGCTCCAACAGTTGCTGGGCCGCCTCACATTCCGTGGCGGCCGCAGCGCGAGCCCGCTCTGCAGCGTCGAGATCTTGCTCCAAACCCTCTTTGGCATTAAGGATTCGGACCCTCTCCTGCTCCAGAAAAGAGACGCGCTCGGTAGCCTTGATAAGATCATCATCTTTGGACTCGAGCTACTTGCGCTTCTCCATAAACAGAACAGTCCTCTCGGAGAGAGCCTTGTAAGTTTCTTCTAACTTTCGGGTAGTCACCCGCCTTTCCTGCTGCGCTTCGGCCAAAGTCTCCTTCAAGCGCATGATTTCAGTGTTGGTCTTCTTCCAAGACTCGGACCATTTGCGCCTATCCGCCGCCGCCTCCTCTTCAAGCTTAAGAACTTTAGTCTCTGCATCATGGGCGCGGCGACGGTACTTGGAAATTTCAGTTTTGAAGGCAGCCTCTTTTTTAGCAAGGCCTGCCTTCTCCGCCTCCAAGTGCTCTATATCACGTCGCACCGCCGCGTCCCGACGACGCAACGAGTCCATCATGGACAGTTGAGTCGCCTGATTCACACATAAAGCTGCCATCAGTTCAGGGCGACTCAACATATCCTGGTGCGTACGCTCATAGGGAGGCACCACCTCGCTCACAAACTCCTCCGCGGCCAGGGAGTTGGAGAATAACGTGTTCTCCCTGACCGCCCAGCGAGGACGCCAGATGGCGTCGCCACCAGTCCAACAAGAACCATCATACGTCCCCGACGGTTCCTTACTGCCAACCCTTGAAGACTCGCGCCGAGCTTCGCGCGAGCCACTACCAGCACCAGCGACCCCTTCACCTTGGAGTGCCCTCTCAAACCCGCCAGTTTCATGGGCCACTCCCCGGGCTTCAACTTCGGCGCGCTCCTGCGCCTCCCGCTCCTTCAATTGGCGGGCCTTCTCCTCCAAGAACTGTTGCTCTTGAAGACGGAGACACTCCGCCTCCGCTCGCTCAGCTGCCTCAGCTTTTTGCTTAGCTTCATTGGCAGCCGCTATCTTCTCAGCCTCAGCCCTCCGAAGGGCTTCATCGGCCTCCGCCTGTCTGCGTGCCTCCTCTTCTTCCCTCCTGAGCCTTTCTTCCTCCACCCTACCCGCCTCCGCAGATGGAGACGTGGGAGGAGGAGTAGGAACAATCTTAGGCGCAACTGGAAAGAGAAAACAAAACAGGTTAACAGAAAGACGAAGGCAACACACTTAGGAAAATAATGAAGAGACACTTACCGGGTGCCTTCTTCTTGATCAGCTTTTGAAACAAAGGCTGACGAGTAGGGGCAGCGCCAATACCCACTGAAAATAGCGGAGCAGCTCCCTCCTGCATCCCACCACCGGCGAAGGGAGACTTCCCCTTGCTAACATCCTCAGATGTTTCCTTGGGGACTGAAACCATGTCAGAAGGAGGGATCACCCCCTCATCGCCAGCTGGCGCGGACACATCCTTTGAAACCCCGGCGCTGCTAGCAGTGGCGCCGATGGCACGTCTCTTCCTCTTCTGCAACTTAGAAGAGTCATCCTCGTCCTCATCCTCGGACGCGGGCCCATCCTTCCTGCGGCGCCGACCCTTGATGACCTCCCCCACTAAAACGGAAGAATCCGAGTCAGAAACAGGAACCTTGACTGAATACCTATGCTTCCGCGGAGCGTGTTTCCAACGTCCACGCCCCGCAGATGCCTTCAAAGGTTGCACAATCTCTACTGAGGAATCAGAGTCATTGCCAAAAATACTAGTGAGCAAAGGATTAATATTAGACTCACCAGTCGTATAGAAAGGCTGTGGCACGCTTACGAGGTCCGGATAATAAAACCGGCCAACAAACGCCTCTTGATATGCGTCAATTTATACATATAAAAGCCCCAATTTAACTCCCATCTATATATGTTTTTGGCCTTATACATGATGAATTGGTAATTATTTGGTATCTTTATGATTGCAGGTCTTAAACGGTGTCCATGAAGCAAATCGGATAAAAAACGGACAGTTTCTTCACATTCTGCACATTCTGCACAATCTGCAAGTGTTGGCACTCCCGTGCGCCCTGGTGGCACTCCCGTGCAGACCAGATTGGCACTCCCGTGCACTAGCCCGTGCGAGATCTGACAGTTCTATAAAACAGAGCAGAACGTCATTTTTAGGGTATTAGGTGATTTTTGGGCGATTTTGGGACGATTTTGGGCGATTTCTAGGCATGTAAGCTGCTGTGAAGCCGATTAACAAGCTTAGGAAGCAATCCAAGTCCATTAACGTCATCCAATCCATCATAACCTTGCTTGTTTATGGTTTGATTCTTGACCTAATATTATATCAAATCTGATTTTGAAGCTTTGTTATGTTGTTTTGATTAGTATTTGTAAACCTACGGGTAAAAACAATACTTAGCTTGTTCTTATTTATCGTTTGTATGTTGTTTTGTTTGAATGAATCATTAAGCTTTATGTTCATGTTGAATCTTCATGATTTGTATGTAAACTCTCCTGTTGTTGTTGTAGTCTCGTTTGATATTGTTGTGCCTTGGAGGATTAACAAAGTATAGGTTAGATATGGTTAAAAACTCCTAGTTTATGCTTTGTTAACAAAGTTAATAACTTGTTAGTAACTTTGTGCCATGAAACTGTAACCGGGTATTGGTTTACTAAAAGGTAGTTTCAATAATAACCGAGAGTATGGACTTGCACGTAAAATAGCTTTAATCGGCTAAATGGTGTTATTGCGCGTCTTTGACATGATTAATGATCTTTTTTAGAGATTTTGGTTGAAATCGCTTTCTTAGTAGATTTATGTTCAAAGCGTGCAAGATGAGATTGATTGTGTATGAATCTAGTTTATGCTCGTTGTTGTGGCTATATTGTGTTTATCAGTGTAGCTTTCTCAATTGAGTGAGGTTGAGGACTCCCGAAAGGTGATACTAACTTATATTTAAGGATTTACATGAGTGCATATCAATTGCTCGCTAATGAACAAGTTTAGGTGGTTAGCATGTGTTATCGTGGTAGCCTTCCAAAGAGTTGTCATGTTAGGATTCCCGAAAGGGATACTAATTGTCCGAAAATAGGAATATTGATTTAAGTGTTTGGTTCTATTCAAACTTAGTTACATGCTTAGGTTGTATGAAAACAAGTCTTTATATATCTATTTTTCTATTTGGAGTCTTATATATATATTTGCTATGCTTAGTTTAAATTAGATTAAATTAGTTAAAACAAACATTCACTATCTTTTCTTACCGGTAAATCAGTGACAACGGTTCAGTACAATCGCTCCGCGCGGGTCCATGGATCGATACTTGGTTCTTATCTATGCTTTACTACATATGTGACAGGGTGCGCTTGCCCTTTAATGTGTGTTCTAATGTTAAGATTAAAATCATTTTTATAAATTTAAAACACGAGTTGCGCGAGCGTATTTTATGTATGCTCAGAGCACACCACCTCTAAACAAGAAACTTGGCCCTCCGCTAGCGTCCTCCACTTAATGCCCTTCTCCTCGCGGGCAACAAAAAACTGGAACTTGCTTACACCTACAACAATAAAAAGTTAGAAGCATTACAACAAAAGCGTGGAAGAAATAAGAAATTACTTACCCTCCGGAGCAATGTAGGGCTCCTTGCCCTCGCGGAGATGCAGCCGGCTCATCCCTAGAAGGAAAAAGATTCCTTCTGTCAAGTCCTTGAACTCCAACTTAGTGGCGTTGGAGGTAAGGGTGATGAACCAAGGCTGACGTTTATAATCCTTGGGCACGGCCATGTCCGCCACACGTTGCCCATCCGCGATCACTTTCCAGGGCAGACAAATGGGGATTACACACCTCTTCACGAAGAAGAACTTTTCCTTCGCCCAATGTAGAGACTTGGGGTTGTGGGTGGCCATCGGCGGCACCCTAGGCGTGGCTTGAATGAGAACCACATCTCATCACGCGCCAAAAAGTAGAAGACGTTGAACTTCTCTACGGTTGGTTCAACGTCAAGGGCACGGCAGGACGCTTCGAAATGCACTAACCTCAGCATCCCGAAGGCGGTTAGTTGAGTAGGCCCAACGCCATATTCCACCAGCGTGTCAATCTGGAAGCGGGTGCATGGCAGACGAAACCCACACTTGGTGAAGTGGACTTCATACAGCGCCAGCCGGTCACCTCCGGCGGTAAGGAGAGTGTCCGCCGGAGATGGCAAGACAGGCTCCCATTCTGGCAAGATGTCATACATCTTGCAAAACTGATCGAAGGATTCCTGACTCCAAGCACAGTATGTGTTGGTCATCAGTTTCCTCTCTTTTATTTTTCCCTGCTCAACAATCACTTCCTCCTCCACTTCCTCCACCGGTTCTTTCCGAGGACCCTCGCCGGAGGGGGATTGACCCTCAGACGACTCAGACATTGCTCAAAGAGAAAACACAAACTTATCAGAATCTGGGAAAACGACCGGAAAACTTAAAGATCAGCCGGAATCTTCAAAGAAAATCTTTGATCAGAAATAACTCTGACAAAAAAGAAAAGAAAATGGGAGGAATCAAACAAGAAAGAAGCCCAAACTTTGAAGTTTCAACAATGAATCTTCAAGATCAGGGAGATCTTTGATGATTAAACGGAAACTTCGACAAGACTCGCCGGAAAATAGAGAGAGAAAAAACAAGAGAATATGGAAAGCAAATGAACGTGTAACCGTTCAAGCATACATGCATGATCCTTATATACCCACTGCATTTATGGCAATGGGACCCGCATGAGAAAAGCAACCGTCACAAACTTTTCAAATTCGAAGAATAAGATGACGACACGTGTCATACACGCAATCCAACGGCCAAGATCAACACAAGGAAACGATCCAGCCTACCACTCGCCAAATGAGTGCCACGTGTCGGCAGATGTCACCATTGTGAAACCTGTCAAACGCGTGACCACTCACGCGTCTGACAAAAGGCACATGCAAGGCGACACGTGGCACAACCTCATCCACCAAGACAACAAGAGAGGCGCGTGGCGGCACACGCGCCTGATACCAGACGAAAGTTGATCACTGTATCATAAGAATGAGACAACCAACAGTCAACACAACAGACGAGGACCTGACACGTCAGAAACCATTAAAGCTTCCATCAGAAGCAACTGATCATTCAACTTCCAGGCGCATTAACTCACACTTATGAGGGACAAATTGAATGCCAATGATTTCAAATTTATTACAACTCCAGACCCGCATTCAATTCCATGGCGCAAATTTGACGTAAAATCAGAAAAGACTTTCCCCGCTCAACTCCTTTACAGGTCAAGGCGGAACACGTCTTCCTACGCGCGGATTTGACATAGAAGCAATTAAGACGTTCCCCGCCCAATCCCCACACAAACTAGGACGGGACACGTCCACACCAGCAGACCAAGGTGATCAAGAAGCAGATGAGCTGTCATCCGTGACTCGGAATTTTGAGTCTAGCGCTCCACCTATTCGCCATCAAAGAGCAAGAGAAGCCCTAGACTAGGGGGACTTGAAGGGATAGGGAGCCTAATCCAAGGGGAAAAGGCATCCCTATCCCCATAAATACAATTACCCGCGCCAGACTCTGGCATCAGCGTGCGACCAACACAAAATGTGGTGCAGCGCGCGACCTCACCTACTGACAAACAGAGGTCAGCACCTAATAAGCGCGTGCGGCCACGCGCGGCATCTTCCCTTATCACCTTTGGTAAGAGATACGGAAGATAATGAAGGGAAGATTCACAAAGATCTCTGACAGAGTACGCACCAAAGAAAAGACGACAGGTGGCACGAGTGGTCCAACTACCACAGAAGAGGATAGCGACGTGACTGTTCCCATACTTCCACTGACATCAACAGTGACAGCAGACATCCCCTGCCGACGTCAGGAGCATGGTCAACGACTGTAGCAAGGACAAGGGCGCCGCCTACCAATCAGGGCTCGCCACGTGTCCACATCAAGCAACAACCATGCTGCGATATGACGTCATCCACAGTGATCTGTTTTCCCCGCCATTTTCATGGAAAGCTTGGACCCGGATTTGGGCCGGGCCCAAATAAGGATAACTTCTCATGGGCTCCTCGGCAAAGCCCATGAATTCTCCTATAAATAAGGGAGGATATCTCCTTGCAAAAGGATCCAAAATCACTCATTGTAATCTAGCATTACTCTTGTAACTCCTTTTACTTGTTCATTAATAATATTCCGGCTAGTTATAGTGGACGTAGGTCATTCCTCGACCGAACCACTTACATCTTGTGTTCTTATTCACGTAACTCTCACACACTCATACTCTTTATTCTCAACCGGGTTTAACCAAGAGATTTGGGTAAACGATCAATCCTGGCGAACGTAAGTACTAACCCCCACGGTGATTAGTAATAATCACCGTGATACTTATTGTTTCTTCAGTCTGATTCATTCTTTTTATTTTAATATATCCATCTCTTTCTCTCTCTAAATCATATCATATCTCTATTCCTCTCTCTTTATTTTCATATCTCCTATCTCTTTTCTTTCTTTCTACTTTGACACAGATCTGATTAAATAAGTAAGAAGCTTGTGTATGTGTGCAGACAGAGAGACGAGAGAGACGGGCAGAGGAAGGTGAACGAAGATGATAGTGTACAGGTTATTTGTATCTCCACATCATCAGATCTGGATCCATCTTTTTTATTTCTAGATTCGGAATATTTGGTGAACCTCTTTAACCATCTCTAGATAAGCTTGTGACCAAACAGAGATGGTTTATTTAGAGAGATATTGAATCACGTGAATATTATTTGTTGCATAAGAATCTGTGTTATCAACATGGAAAACTATATTCAATGGTTTCTTTAGAGATATTAAATCACGTGAAGATTAATGTTGCACAAAGTGGTGTTAATTAATTTATGTTTGATTTTTATTTGTTATTGACATTTACTTGAATGAATTGGCTTTCTCAAAAAATCCGATGAAGCCTACATTATTATTATTATTATTATTATTATTATTATTATTATTATTATTATTATTATTATTATTATTTGGGTTTTAAAGTTTAGATCTAGTTTGGTTTTTTTTTTTTTTTGTGAATGTTCTGAATAAACCCTTCTTTCTTCTGGCTGATGTTGTGAAAACATTTGTGTTTTTCAGTTAAAAACATGTGTTTTCACTATTCTTGGATCTAGATCTGGGTTTTTATAAGGTTGTTTAGGTTTGTTTAACATTTTATATTCAGTGTTTTTTATATAAATGTTTATGATTTAATCGAAGTGTTGACGGTTCGTTTATCCTTTTTTTTTGTATATCAAAAATTTGTTTTCGTCTAAAAACATATGTTTTTTGCTGTTTAGATTTATAAGTTGAATTTTTAGTGAGATAAATTTGTGAAAACATATGTTTTTGTTTACAAAAAACATATGTATATGAGACTGAAACCGAGTAAAACAAAGCAGGAATGAATTTTTTTTTTTTAGAAAAACTCATGAATCTATGAATAAAATAAGAGAGAGGAGAGAGGAGAGAGAGGTGAGAGGAGAGAGAAGAGAACAGTAAATTTTGAATGGACCAAATTACCCCCTGGTGACTAAAAGACAAATATTTAGTTTTGATGAAAAAGCAGAAACAACCACCATCCTTGGTCACTAAAATGGATGGTCAGATGAAGGGTTTCATGGGTTTTCTTAACTGGGGAGGATTTCCAAAATATCCTTCCCCTATATATATATATATATAGGGTCGAGATCCTGTACAAAGTGTGTTTTGTGTGAGAACGGTAAGAAGTGTTTTGGACCATTAGATCATCTTAATCAATGGTTTAGATTTAATGAGTGGCATTATTGTAAATAATGTTATAGTTATAATAACTAATTAGGCTACTTAGGGGTATAATGGTAAAACACACCCTACATTTAATTCACATTTAATTGATACCTCTTAAAAAATAGAAACCACCATTAATTCTCATTACTCTCTTTCTCCTCTCTCTCTCCCTGCGCCACCTACACAACCGCCATCAACCACCACAAGCCACCACCATCAACCGAACCATCATTCGACAGCCACCATCACAAACATAAAAATCGGAGTGTTTTTTTAGGGATGAAGATGAAGACGACATGAGGTGATAATGATGTGTTTTATGGTGGATTATTTTAAACAACATTCATATTGTTGTGTTTTATGTTCAAAGGATTTTTGTGTGGTTTAGTGTTTTTGAATTTAAAACACATTTTAAATGTATGTATAGTGTTTTTGAATGTGTTACTGATTGTGTATGATGAAGATAAAACACACTTGATTATGGAGAAGATGATGATAAAACACACGGGACTGTTTAAAACACAAAGTTGAGAATATGGTGATAAAACACACGGGTATGAACGTAAAAACACCTTGTTGATGAAGCAACTTACAAGACTATAATAAAACACCAATGTGCATAAAAAAACCATATTTTTTGCATCAGTAAAACTCCTTATAAAAATAACACAAAAGGTGTGTTATACCTTCAAACCTTATGGTATACCAGTAAAACACCATGTGCCACATCAGTAAAACACACCAATATGAATGCTGTTTTGGTCGTATATAATTCAGAGAATGAATGATAATGTCGTTAATGTTAATAAAAACTCTGTAAATAATATTGAGGATGTGAAACAAAATCCCTAAGAATGCTCTACATTAATCACGAAATTAAATTAGACATTATCTCCTAAAATAAGATTAACAATGCAATTTACAATGTTGCCCTTCTATATAATAAGATAAGCCTTCATGTTATTGGTTCTCACACTTCTCACACAAAATAAGTTTTGCACATGATCCTAAACCTATATATATAGGGTAGGGTTCAAATAGGAACCATACCTTAAGTAGGAACCATAGGAACCAATCTTAGCCATTGATCTCTAATGGCATGATTGTAAATAAGTAAAACATTAATTAAATATTTAATTAAATCAAAGGGCAATGTGGTAATTATATATTGACTATTAATAATACATGTTTAATTAGTTTCATTTATAATCCCATTATTTTAGGAAAGTATTTATTTTTCCCCATGGTAATCATTCTTCATCAATATGTGCAGTACATGATGTTATATAGTTTTGGATAATATACGTTGGTGTATATTATATAGAAAAGGTAATCGAACAAACCTTAAATAAGATAACGAGGTCAAATGTATCAATATACACTGATGTATAATTATACACTGGTAAGAATGGTAGTATTAAATACATATATTATACACTGATGTATAATTATACACTGGTGTATAAATAGTAGTGCTAATCAAATGTATCAATATACACTGATGTATAATTATACACTGGTAAAGAATGATAGTATTAAATACATATATTATACACTAATGTATAATTATACACTGTGTATAACAACTAACAACAAATCTTTTCATCGCTCTCTCTCTCTCTCTCCATATATATATATATATATATATCATGAAGTCAAATAACTGCCATATATAATAATTTTAATGAAGTCAAATAACTGCCATATATAACAATTTTAATGAAGTCAAATAACTGCCATATATAACAATTTTAATTAAATTAAAAGATAATATTTAATTGTCTTATTACATAACTACCCCCTAGATCAAGATCAAAGATGAATGGCTCAGATTGGTTCCTAAGTTCCTAACTAGGGTATTGGTTCCTATTTGATCTTTTTCCTATATATATATAGGGATCGGTTCAAATAAAAAGTTTAAAAAACGTGCGAAGCGTGCGAAGGCTTCTACGCGCGTTTTCTTGAAGGGTAGTATCGTCATTTTACTCGATATTTAAAACCCATATCTTTTATAAAAGGATCAGATTTCAAATTCGTATTTTACTCTGTTTTTAGATTTTGAATTCAGTATAAATCAATCATAAATCAGTTCATTCAATCATAAATCAGCTCATTCTCTTTCGATTATATCTCCAAACGATTTTTCCTTTATTCATTCATTAAAGATGTCTGTGAATAATGATTGTGCAGGTATAATTTGAGCTATCTATTACGTAATGTGTTGTTCGATTGCTTTCTTTTTAATGATTTCGTTTTCTGTTTAGTAGAATTTGAATTAAATTCAGCTTTTTTTTATTGATTGTACGTTGTTTTTTCTATTTTTATGGAAGCATTACGTTATTTGTTCTTAGTTTTGTTATTAAATTCATCTTTTATGTTACTGTGTTAATAGTTATTACGTGATTTCAGCTTTTTTTTATTGATTGTACGTTGTTTTTCTATTTTAGTAGAATTTGAATTAAATTCAGCTTTTTTTTTATTGATTGTACGTTGTTTTTCTATTTTTATGGAAGCATTACGTTATTTGTTCTTAGTTTTGTTATGTGTTCTTAGTTTTATTGATTTCTTTGTATTAATGATAGTTTTTACGTTTTTTTTTTTTTTGTGTTTTTGTTTGTTTCATATCACAATGCCACATTTTTACGTGTTTTTTTTTGTTTGTTTTTATTATATTCATGTTACGTAACTTTCATTACGTTATTTCATTACGTTATTATATTTTATGCTTTTATTAGGCATTTTTATGTTACTGTGTTAATAGTTATTACGTGATTTCAGGTTTTATTTTCAATGATAGAGGTGAAAGTAGTTCTACTCAGGCTGTTTCAACAGTTTATAAACCACAAGTTGCCTCCTCTATGACGCCATGTGTTGATATGGTATTTCCATCGATTGATCATGCGTATGAGTTTTATGTGACATATGCAAAAAATGCTGGATTTAGTGTTCGCAAAGGAGGTCAATATGTTCATGGTGAGATTCTTAAGTTGAAGCATTTGGTTTGTTCAAAGGAAGGATTCAAACTTTGTAAAGCGTTTGATAGTCTTCAAAATGCTAAAAGTAGGAATAAACCATCGCAGAGAACAGGTTGTAATGCTCATATAGTTTTTTCGTCAGAGAATGGACAAAATTTTAAAGTTTCAAAGTTTGTTGAAGAGCATAACCATTATTTGGTTTCTCCAGAAGATATGCAATTTCTTCCATCATCACGTAATTTGACATATCAACAAATGCAAGTGTTGTGCAATATGTCCAAAGTAAACATGGGTCCTGTTAAGGCTTTTAATCTAATGAGGACGATTTATGGTGGTTTTGAACAAGTTGGTGCTACTGCTGCAGATTTCAAAAATTTTAAAAGGGATTTGAACTTATATATTGGTGAGTATGATGCGGATATGGTAGTTAATATGCTGCAGAAGAAGCAGGACTTTCTTCCTGATTTTTATTTTGAGTATAGTCATGACACTAAACGACAGTTAACTGGATTATTTTGGGCTGATGAGCATGCAAAAAGAAGTTATAAAGTTTTTGGTGATGTTGTTTCATTCGATGCTACTTTCAATTCTAACAAGTAAGTTCATTACGTAATTATGTTATTCATTTTACGTAATTATTTCAGTTTACTTAAATTTTTTTTCTTTTTTAGATACAAGATGGTATTTGTTCCATTTACCGGTATCGATAATCACTGCAACAATATAACTTTAGGTGCTGGATTGCTGAGTTCAGAGACAATTGAATCCTACTCATGGCTGTTAACTTGTTTCAAGAAGTGTTTTAGTAAAGAACCGCTTGTTGTAGTTACCGATCAAGATCCTGCTATAAAACAAGCAGTTGCATCAGTTTTACCAAATAGTAGGCATAGATTGTGCATGTGGCACATCATGAAAAAGGTTGCTGATAAGGTATATGTCATTTTTTGCTATGATTTTTGATTTTTTTATATGTTACGTATTTTTGATAAGGTATATTACGTGATTTTTTTTTATGATATGATTTTTTTTGATTTTGTGTATGTTACGTGATTTTCAAGGCTTTTTATTTGCATAACATATTTTTATTACGTGATTATTCAAATTCATAACAATATGTGTTTTTGTTATTTTTATAGGTTGGTCCTGCATTATGCAACAATGAAGATTTTAAACAGCGTATTTGCGACATTGTTTGGACAGATTCTATTTCACCAGAAGAGTTTGAAAAGGGGTGGGAGCAACTTGTTTTTGATTTTAATCTCTTTTACCACGACTGGTTGTGTGACATTTATTCAAATAGAGCAATGTGGATTCCTGCTTTTTATCGCGATGAGCCAATGTCAGGTCTTATGCGTACTACTTCAAGATCTGAATGTGAAAATCATTTTTTTGGTCAAGTTTCAAATGCTCAATTAACGCTTCTTGAGTTTATTAGTCATTTTGATACTGCCATGGAATCTCAAAGGTATACTCATAGGAAAAATGATCATGAGACGAGGTATAAAACACCGGATTTTTGGACTGATTATGCTATTGAGGTGCAAGCTGCGAAATTATATACAAGAAGTATTTTCTTTGATGTCCAAGAAGAAATTTACGGATCTGTGCATAAATGCATAAATGTCTTTCTTTCACATGAAGGAGATATAGGGACGTTTCTAATAAAAGATCGTTTTGCGTATGGTGCCGGTTTGATAGAGGTATGTATAGTTTATTTTTCTATGTTACGTAATTTTTTACATATCATTGTAACAGACATTACGTAATTACCTATTTAATTAGTCTCTCAGTTTCATATACCTCATTACGTATTTTATTTTTTTATGGAGATCTTTTTTGTATTGCAGGTTAAATTTAACCTGGAAGATTTGACAATTTTATGTTCTTGCAAGCGTTTTGAGCGATATGGTTTATTGTGTCGACATGCCTTTTTAGTTTTAAGGTTGTGTGATATAAATGAAATTCCCAGCAGATACATTCTTGATCGCTGGAGGAGTGATGTTATTTGCAATAGTCCCTCTCGGTCGAGCTTGTCGTTGGTGATGCATACTGATGAAAATGTGGACCATCAAAGTGTTAATGATGTTGTTCGTGATATAATGCATTTGAGTGAGTATGTAGTTAATAAGTTGATTACTGATTTTGAAAAGTTGAAGCTGTTTAGAGACGAGCTAAAAGCGACGAAAGAGAAGACAGATGAAGCTGGTATTCAGAGGATATCAGCCAAGAAGAAAGAAATTATTCAAGCTATTATTGGGGCTCCACATCAAACTGAGGCTGCTGTTCGTGTTCCTCATGGTATTAGGAATAAGGGTTGTGGGTCACGCAAAAGGTTTAAATCAAAACGTGAACAAGCGATTAGTCATGCAGGGAAGAGATCAAGAAATTGCAAAGTATGTGGGGGTAGTGGTCATGATAGGCGCACCTGTGAAGTTCTTAAAGGGACTTCAACAGCTAACAACAAAGGGAAAGAATCCGTCAATGAAGCAGATGCGGATAATAGTCTAGATTCGGAATATGAAGTTTGCGATGATTGAAACATTTTCTTTTTTTACATTGTTACGTGATTTTTTTGTACACATATGGTTTTTTTGCATTTCATTACGTAATTAGTTGACATGTTACGTAATTGTATCATAGCATAATCATTCACATATAACCATTACTTTACATTTTTTTTCACATGTTACGTAATTTTATGTTAGGTAACCATTATCAGTTTCATACATGATTAACATATAACCATTATCATACATGTTTTTTGTATGTTACGTAATTGTATGTTAGGTAACCATTATCAGTTTCATACATAATCATTCATACATTATCATTCAACATAATCAGAAACATACATAATCATTCATATAATGTAGTATGTGACAAGCAAAATGTTAAATTGTATCAGGACATTTTGTCATACATAAACCAAATGTTAAATTGTATCATGACATTTTCCGACACGTGGAATTAAAACTATTTCAAACATGATCATTTTGTCTTTTCACTAGAGTTTGGAATAAGTTCTTCTTGTACTTCGCTTTCTCACTGTATTCCTTTTGATGAAACTCCCTAGCCAGACGATCAATTAAATTTTTATTTTTGTTGGCATCGGAGAGTAGGATTTTTGATAGATATTTGTAGCGAAGGTCATCAATCTGCACTTGTTGAGCTGCTCCTTCTTTTTGAAAATCAGTTACCCATTTTCTTCTATATGTGCTCATGAAAGTCTCCATATGTCTCATTGTGAACACCCCACAATCGATTTTGTTATGTGAAGTTCTCCATTCCATTTGGACTCTCACTGGATTTTTACTTACCATTTTAGGAGTCATGGGGTGTTCATTGACCATCATATAGTTGCATAAAGCTTCTTTCTGCATACATTACGTAATTTTATCATAAGCATTACGTAATTAACTAACATCAAAATAATATTAAGTAAAAATATTTTTTTTTTTTACCAATGGCACTACGATGTTGTCATATTTGCTATTCGCTCCAAGCTTGCTGTTGTCTAGTATTTCTATCTTCGGGGTCTTCATGTTGAAACATATTACATATATGTGGTCCGAAGATACGATGGGCATGAACAACAAATCCACCTCATTGATTGATTTTATTTCATTTTTGCTAAGTGCAAGATTTAAGTTCGATGTCATGGTGTCCATTCGCTTTAAATCATCATACTCAGGCGTGAAGCAGTCACTTGGCTGTAAATTTAGCATACATTACGTATTTTAGCATAACCATTACGTTATTATAATTTTATGTATTACATGAAAAAGCTAAGGAGCATACCAGAATATTTGTTTGAACAAACAATCTAAATGGTGAACCCGGAGCTCTTTTCTTCTCGTCGTGGTTCAGCACATGCGACCATGCATCCAAAACATTAGATGATAATGTTATCCCAGGGTATAAGCATTCAAATACCACTTTGAAGAATGGAGTCCCATCTTCTGGCTCGAATACAATGTCACTGTGGAAGATAAGTTTTAATACACATTACGTAATTTTTTGTAATAAACTATGTTTCTGAAAATATTCATTATGTAATTTTTCTAATGACAAATTAAAGTAATATAAGGTTTTTCTTACTGTGTTGCCTCGGTTGCTGCAAATATAAACTGCGCAACTATGTTTTCATCTTCAGTTATCTTGTTCTTCATCACCACCTGCCGTTGAATGTAAGGAGACTTCAGAGGTCCAGCCAACATCCTTCCTCTTTTTGCACGTTCAACGTGTTTATTGGCTATGGTTGACTCCAGTGATTGACTAACTATTAGTCTCCCTACTGTTTTTGGTGTTTCGATATCAGCTTCAGAGTTTTGTAGGAATGGTAGATCTGGAATTACATCTGTAGGTGTATCATCTTGTGAGATATTCAGATCGAAACTTGGTCCTTCATAGGTTTCTTTCTGTATTTCTTCTATTTTGTTTCCTTCCGATGTCTCGATCTGTTTTCCTTTCCTAGATCTCTCTTCAAACTCATTCAATTCTTTCAAGAATTGCGAACTGACATTTTCGGATGATGTTTGTGTGGTTGAAGTTTGCAAAGCTGCATTTTTTTCTTCTTTGTCGGCTGCTTTTATCATCTCAGCAATCATATCTGTGCTTTCACTCTCTAGGGCCTCATTTCCTGATTTTAGTTAACAATTTATATATATTCATATAAGTTCCATTTAGTATAAACATTTTTAATATACATTACGTAATTTTTTTACCTTTATCGGCCGGTGGTTCATTTGTTGTTGCGTCTTTCAAAGCATCCATTATATCTGTCAAAGCTTCTTCTTTATTTGTTTCTTCAAGCTGTTCAGTTGCGGCAATCATTGCATATAGCATTCCTGTGCTAACACTTTGCGAAGTTGTTGCCGTTTCATTCAAATCTTTTTTTTCACCTGTAATTACGTATTATGAACATTAATAAGTTTTTGACAAATAATCTGTTACGTGATTTTTTACCTTCATTGACAGGTTGTTCATTTCTTGTTGCATCGTTCAAAGCATCCATTATGTTGTTCACAGCTTCTTCTTCATTTGTTTTCTCAAATTGTTCAGTTGCGGCGATCATTACATTTAGCATTCCGGTGCTAACACTCTGTGAAGTTGTTGTCTTTTCATTCAAATCTTCCCTTTCACCTGTAATTACGTATTCTGATCATTAATAAGTTTTTGACAAATAATGTGTCACGTGATTTTTTTTTACCTTCTAGTGTTTCAGCTGCAATCACTATTGCATCTAGCATCCCTGTGCTAACACTGTTCTGGTTTTCCTTTTCACCTGCAACTACTAATATACTTTTTTGATATCCATTACGTAATTTTTAACTAACTTTTTTATCATTTAAATATACATTACGTAAATTTTACCTTCTATGTTTTTCTCATTACTTGATTTATAACTTGCTACCCATGACTTCCATGTTGTTTGCTTCTCACGTATAATGTTGCTGTCTAAAAAATTTGAAGTGGCTTCTTCGAAAATTTCATCTATTTCAGCAACATATGTTTGAAACTTTTCCATTTTGTTTTCTATTTTTGAAATCCATTCCTGCAAACAATACGTGAATAAATTACATTATTTCTGTTGATGTTTGACATAATAAATTACAGTTACTTACATTCTCATTAACTGGGTGAGGACTTTTGTTTTTCTTCTTTCCCATTGTCTTTTTCCTTGTTGACCCTTTTATGCTCTCATCTGTTGATTTTTGATTTGCAACTTTTTGTATTTTTGGTGTTGTTGCCTTTTTTGCATCACCAACCTGCAAACATTACGTGATTTTTTAAAATCATATATACATATGCATGTTATGTAATTTTTATACAGTTATTGCACTTACAATAGGGACTTGTGGAGTGTTGTAATTTTCCAAGATTTCATCAATGTCAGAGAGTGATTTTGTTGTTTCAAAGACGTTGTTGAATTCTTCTGAATCTTGATTTTGAAGATTATCCACAAGGATTTGTTGTTCAAGAAAGATCTGCTGTTCATCATGCTGAATGTATGCATCTTCATTCATTTTTTCTGCATCAGCTTCTTCACCATCACCACCAGCATCTTCATTTCCACCATCATCTTCTTCATCCTCATCATTATCTTCATCATTTCCTTCTTCATCTCTAGGACTTTCTACTTCATCATTTCCTTCTTCATCCTCATCATTATCTTCTTCATCAGTTGAAAATGGCCCATTGTCATACAAATGTTTATCAACATCAGACAAATTCTGGGTGCTAATGTACTTAATTGCTGGTGTTTGTGCTGTTTCAGGAGCATGTGATAACCTTTTTTCATGTACATAAAGCATCTGTCATGTGAATAAAGTTAACATTTGATCATTACGTAATTAGTAATAACACATTACGTAATTTTGTATTTCTTATACATTTACATAATTATGAATAAAAAACATACCACAAGAAAAGGCAAAGGTCCATTATACATTTCAGTTCCGTTCCAGCTTGCCTTCGTTCTTTTGAGACAGGAAATTAAGTACTCACACCAATTCAATTTTTTGATTGATTTGTCATCTTTCACTCCTTTCAAGAACATTTGATTTACTGTTGAACTCTTTGTTACTTGCCCAAATATAGAGTTGTAAAGTACAAGGAAGTTCAACTTGAAAATCCAGTCTCCGCTTTTGCTTTCAATTATTTTCTTCTTCACATCCGAGATTAAAATCTTGTTATGCTCAAACTGGGACTTCCATACAGTAAGCGTGTTAGATGAACCCTTCCTTGGTTTGTTCTTTTCATTTACTGTCTGGTTACCCATTGGGACACCAAGTACTTGTTGAACTTTGTTGCTTGTAACTTGAATTATGTGGTTTCCTACATTCAATTCATCTCGTCTATCATCATAATTCACTAATAACCATCTTGCTAACTTTGTTGGCACTGTTTTGATGTTCATTGATATAAAAGCTTCAAATCCCATCTGTTTGATTGCTTTTTTCTGTGCACTTGATAAGCTTGCCATCGCCTCATTCATGTTATCAACAGACGCCCTTACTTGTAATTTTATATTCGAGTACAGAACAAATTGCTTTCTCTGTGGTGAATTTTGAGGCTCTTCTGGTGAATTTGCAGGCTGTTGTTGTAGGAGTAATTCATTTTCATTGATCTCTGCGTTATTATCAAATGTTATAATTACGTAACAATGACAGAATAATTACAAATTTCATTACCAAAATAACGTAATATAGACATATAATCATAACTAGTGTTTTTCATTTACCAAAATTGCTTAACAATGACAGAATAACTACATTTTCATTACTAAAATAACGTAACAAAGACATAATCATAAACTAGTGTTTTCATTTACAAAATTGCTTAACAATGACAGAATAACTACTTTTTCATTACTAAAATAACGTAACAAAGACATAATCATAAACTAGTGTTTTTTCATTTACAAAATTGCTTAACAATGACAGAATAACTACTTTTTCATTACTAAAATAACGTAACATATACATAATCATCATATATTTATGGCCAGAATCATTACAAATTTCATTATTAAAATAACGTAACAAAGACATAATCATAAACTATTGTTTTCATTTACAAAATTGCTTAACAATGACAGAATAACTACTTTTTCATTACTAAAATAACGTAACATATACATAATCATCATATATTTATGGCCAGAATCATTACAAATTTCATTATTAAAATAACGTAACAAAGACATAATCATAAACTATTGTTTTCATTTACAAAATTGCTTAACAATGACAGAATAACTACTTTTTCATTACTAAAATAACGTAACATATACATAATCATCATATATTTATGGCCAGAATCATTACAAATTTCATTATCAAAATAACGTAATATAGACATAATCATAAACTATTGTTTTTCATTTAACAAAATTGCTTAACAATGACAGAATAACTACATTTTCATTACCAAAATAACGTAACATATACATAATCATAAACTACAATTGCTTAACAATGACAGAATAACTACATTTTCATTACCAAAATAACGTAACATATACATAATCATAAACTACAATTGCTTAACAATGACAGAATAACTACATTTTCATTACTAAAATAACGTAACAAGGACATAATCATTACAAATTTCATTACCAAAATAACGTAATACAGACATAATCATTTCTAGTTCTATTAATAAAATTACGTAACACAGACATACTTTCCATTACTAAAATGATGTAACATTGACATAATTAGTACATTTCCATTACCAAAATAACGCAATATAGACATAATTATGATGCACCATAGACATAATCATTTTTCTAAAAGCATTTAACATTTTTGACAGAATCACTACATTCCGATTACTAAAATAACGTATCATATACAAATCCATTTATAGTTATATTACTAAAATAACGTAACACATAACAAAATAAATTCAAAATAAATTTCTCTGTACCATTTTTCCTTGAAGGCCTGTCATGGTTTGCTTTTGTTCTTCTCTCTGATTTGTCAGTTTTATCATTGGTTTTTTGAATTTTGCTAGGGCCTGATAATTAGAAATACGTATTTTAGTAAAATTTTACAACGTATTAACAATATTAATTGACGTAATACTTATTTACCTTCATCAACGTCGTTCTTTTCAGTTTCATACTCTGTTCCTCTCTTTCTTCCTGTAACATGCATAATGTAAGTTATTATATAGTTTTTCAATGTAAAATTTGGTACAGAATAACGTAATGTACTTACTTTCGTATACTTTTGAGTATTTCATGGTTAATCTTCTGTAGAAATGGAGTTTATTGATGATTTTAACTAGGGTTTCAGAGTTTATTATGTAATTTTGGGGAGAAGTTTTGAGCGATTAATGAGACTGAACGGTCTCTTATAATTTGATTTTAGAAAAATTGACGATTATACCCTTATTAACTGTCTAATCTCTCACTTATTTACGAATTTGACACCGCGTACTTTTTTAATTAATGACGTAAGATTGTTGTTTGATCGACGGTTAGCATTCCTTCGCACGCTTCGCACGAATGTTTGTTTTTGTAGAATAACCGCCCCCTATATATATATATATATATATATATATATATATATATATATATATATATATGGGGTGGTTATTCTACAAAGTAAAAGAAACGTGCGAAGGATGCGAAGGACCTTTGTACATGATAATTACGTAATGTTTTTTATGTTCATGAAAGCATTACGTAATTATCATTACGTAATTATCATGCACTTTGTACATGATAATTACGTAATGTTTTTGTATGTTCATGAAGACATTACGTAATTATCTTGTACAAATTACGCAATTATCATTACGTAATTATCATGACGTAATTATCATGTACAAAGTGATCATTTGCATCCTTCGCACGTTTGTATTACTTTGTATTTGATCTTGCCCCTATATATATATATATATATATATATATATATATATATATAGGAAAAAGATCATTTAGGAACCAAGGTACTAGTTAGGAACTTAGGAACCAATCTGAGCCATTCATCTTTTAATCTTGATCTAAGGGTAGGATGGTAATTGAACAATTATGTTTTATATTTTAATTTAAAAAAAATGCTCCCCTATATATTCCCTAATTCCGATAATCAGTTATCAAAACTATATCCCAAATCTTCATCAATCTCAATCAAACACAACTTCATCAATCCCAAATCTTCATCAATCTCCACCACCATCGCTACAATGATCCACCAAAACCACCACCGTGAACCACCATCCTTATCTGCGAGACCCCAATTCCAAACCCTAACCACCGTCTCCTTCCTTCGAGACCCTTCTTGTACGAGGTGTTATAGATTGATCGCAATTAGGGTTTCAGTTTGCAGAGAATCAAGGTATTTGTGTAATGTTTTTTTAGTTTTTTAATTTTTTTTTTGTTCGCAATTAGGGTTTCAGTTTGCAGAGCAGTTTTTTTTACGTGCAAAAATTTTTCGTACGTACAAAGTTTTGGAATTATACACCGATGTATAATTCAGATCATGTTGCGTTATAGCAGTTTTCATACGTACAAAGAGTTATACAATTATTCACTGTCGTATATTAGTTTAGTTTTTGGAAGTATACACCGATGTATAACTCAGATCATGTTGAAGCATACAGATACACTAACATTCATCTATACACTGATGTATAATTGTTGGAATATGAATATACACTGACGTATATTTGTTGAATATTATGGTACAGTACAATGTTTTTGTAGTACTAATTGGACTATACACTGATGTATAATTGTTGGAATATGAATATACACTGACGTATAGTTGTTTAATGTTATCGTACAGTAAAATGTTTTTTGTAGCAATGATTGGACTATAGACCGATGTATAATTGTTTGAATATGACGATACTAAACACTGTTCTATAGCATCAATTTTATTGGGGTCTGATGTATATTGTATGTATACACTGATGTATATGCTAAACAACCTTTTTCTTTGTTTCAGGTTACTCTTGATAAGACCAACCTATCAGTTCGTGTGAGTGCATGGAATATGAATATACACTGACGTATAGTTGTTTTAATGTTATCGTACAGTATAATGTTTTTGTAGCAATGATTGGAATATACACTGATGTATAATTGTTGGAATATGAATATACACTGACGTATAGTTGTTTAATGTTTATCGTACAGTATAATGTTTTTTGTAGCAATGATTGGAATATACACTGATGTATAATTGTTGGAATATGAATATACACTGATGTATAGTTGTTTTAATGTTATCGTACAGTATAATGTTTTTGTAGCAATGATTGGAATATACACTGATGTATAATTGTTGGAATATGAATATACACTGACGTATAGTTGTTTAATGTTTATCGTACAGTATAATTTTTTTGTACGCACAAATGATATTAGTTGTGGTTTTTGTCAGTTACAATGTATACTAAATAACCTATTAATACTCACATACCAAAAGACAATATTACCCCTTGATTTAATTAAAAAGTTAATTAATGTTTAACATATTTACCATCATGCCATTGAAGATGGATGGATGAGATTGGTTCCTAAAGTTCCTAACTAAGGGTTGGTTCTCAATTGAACCCTACCCTATATATATATATATATATATATATATATATATATATATATATAGGGGAAAGTTTAATTGAGAACTCATAGTTAGTTAGAGAACTCGAGAACTCCTACTTAAATTAAGAAAAAAAAATAAAAAAAGTATAAGTCAAAAACCAAAAGTTTGGTTCGGAGCTTCTCTTTCACACGTCATCCGTTCAGAAAAAAAAAATAAAAATAAATAAAAAAATCCATAATGTTTCAGGAAAGTATAAACACAATGTTTTTTTTCGCATTAAGGTTAAGGTTATGGTTAATTTGGATGTAACATGTGAAATGAAGGTGGGAAACGAAGAATGAACCCTGGAAACATGGAAAGCAGTCGGTCATTACTGATTTGGAAGTCCCAATTTTTGCATAACCATCCATCCATCGGGTCTCCGATTTTTCACATTCCCTCTCACTTTTCTCCAATCATTTCCCATAATATTATTCTTCAATCAACTAACTTATTCAATTCTCTTCTGCATGCATGTATGTATGTTTTAGAATGTAATAATAATAATAATCCACAAAGAGAATTATTTTGTTGTTTTATAAATTTTGATCAGCTAGCAGCATAATGCCGAATTCCAAAAGTCACATCCCGGATTCGAAGAACAACGTGATGGCATGTGAATTAAGGAACATCAACTCTGAGTCGAGAATGAATAGACCCGAATCCAAAAGCATGATATTTGATTGGAAACATAGCCATTCTGATCTCAAACATATTCCTGATTCCAAAACTAATAATAATGCTGACCATGCTTCTTCTCAGGTATCAATATATTTTTCTAATATTTAGGGAGGTAACATGTTACTTAATATTTATCATATTTTGATTGTTAATTTTATAGGGAGACGCCAGTGGTGGTGATGGCATGCCACCTGCTTTCGCCCCAGAGACACACTATTCTCATAATGGCAACAAGGTATTTCTTAATTAATTCTCATACAATACAAATTTACCATTTGGAATATTCTTGTTATTCCATGACAACTTAAACCGGAATATGGGTTTGATGGATTCGACTATTATTAATATTTTTAAGATGAAATTATAAAGTTTTAAAATGATAAAGATCATCATCATACTCAGTTAATCCCACCTATAGCAAAGCTAAGGTAGGGTCTGAGGAGGGTAAGATGTAGACAGCCTTACCTCTACCCCGTGGGAATAGAGAGGCTGCTTCCAATGAGACCCCCGGGTCGATAGTGGTTTTGTATCAAGCCTTGGACATAAGGCACATAACACTTAGCAATCGGGACAAACCCGATCGGTGCATGTACCCCTTTGTCTTTTTGCTATCCACGCCACCACATGATGCATGATTAACCGTCCGTCGTTTTTAACGTTATTTTCACGAAATTAGTAAAATAACGTTAAAACTAGTGCAACTTTACTTTTGCCCTCCAAGGGCCACACATATATACATTATATGTGCACACCGTAAGTGGGGCGTAGATCTAGAAATAAAAATACAAATGTTAAATGGCATATTATGTTTACATGACCAGTTCCAAGTTATAAACCGTTGAATCGTCAAATCAGTAAACCGAAAATGATTTACTAAACTTTGTTTGTAGGTTGTTAAGTTATCAAAATCTCATGTGTATATATATACTTGATGGTTTGCAGGTTTACAAGAGTGGCCCCTTATTTTTGTCATCAAAAGGTGTAGTTAGTTATATATTTCTACAATTTAATTTGATGATTCTTTATTTTACATGTTTTTGTTTCAAATATATTAATGCAGGGATTGGGTGGACATCTTGGAAGAAAAGGTGGTTTATTTTAACAGAAACCTCATTGGTCTTCTTCAGAAGTGATCCTGTAAGTTTATTACTTATCTGGAAATATATATTAATATTTTCAGTTTTCATGTCCTCAACATCTTTAACTAAGCTTCGCCAAACAGGCAGGTCAAACTAGGTCGGTTTTATGAATAAAGTATCGACTTTGTTTAGTGTCTAAACGGGGGGTTATGACCAAATCGGACTTCCAGCTGCTGGTGTCGTCACTGATGGTAGCGACAAGACAAACAATGGTTGTGGATGGTGTTAACACATTTGGAGCCGTATAAAACTAGCAAGTTATTTATGGATTACCCGTTTTGACCCATTGTTTAGTTTGAGTAGATCCGTATTGACCCGTTGCATAATTTGAGTGGAGCCAAATGAACCCATACACAGTTTTTTTTTTTTTGAAGAATTTGTGTAAATGTTAGCTATTTTGCATATATTTGGTAATGATATATATATATATATATATGTACTAATTAAGATCCATTAATTATATCATTGATATGTTGATATTCAGAATGTAGCATCTCAAAAGGGGGGCGAGGCGAATCTGACTCTTGGTGGCATAGATCTCAACAGTTCAGGCAGGTTGGCCTGCTTCTATTTGGTCTATCTTCATGATTAACTTTTATTCAATTGAATACCTCAACCTTTCTGTTCATAATTATTGGTAACACCTCAAATTGGATTTGACTTGAAAATAGTACTAGTAATTTTTTTTTTAGTATGGGTTGAATGCTCATATAATTAATGGTTTTATTACTTTAACAAGAACAATGAATAAAATGATGTACATTGCAAATAGAATAAGGTGAAATTCAATACATTTGACCCATTCAGTCTTGTGTGTATTCTGTTTTTTAGATAAAAACGCGCCCAGATTGATCATTGATACGTAAATGACCGAAGTTTGTACCCCTAATATTCTTTATGTTTCAGTGTTGTTGTGAAAGCAGATAAGAAACTGTTGATAGTGTCATTCCCTGATGGACGCGACGGAAGAGCCTTTACTCTCAAGGTACCTTTCTCAGTTAAACCATACCATCGATTCAATTTTAACCGTTTTTTAAGTAAAAGCTACTTGTTATTGTAATTTTTATTCATAAATAAATAAATAAATAAAACCATATATACATTTTTTCCTTATTGTTTTGTTTTCATATATCTTAGTTGATCTTGTTTCAGAGTTACTCATTATAAGTGAATGAATTAGTGATTATGACGGTTTAAAAGGATATATATTTGGCATCTATATTATATTGTTAGGCTGAAACTTCAGAAGATTTATATGGGTGGAAGGATGCACTAGAGGCAGCTTTGTCAGATGCACCAAGTGCAGGAAACAGCGTTACGAAAACTGATACTGCTGATGCTTCACAGGAACAACGTATACAGGGCTCTTTCACTTTCACACAATTCAATAACTTATATAAAACATACTATGTATGTATATCTGTATCGACACATGTATGAACACACTTACATTGTTTTTATTGAACAGCAAAAGAGCAAACACCAACAAAGTCAAGCGTTCTTGGTAGACCAATCTTACTTGCATTAGAAGATATAGACGGAACTCCGTCTTTCTTAGAGAAAGCCCTTTGTTATGTGGAAGACTTTGGTAAGATGCTGTTTCTACAACTGATGGGTTAAGAGCGTAGTAGTATTTTGAATTGTGCTATATGTCTGATATCAATGTATGGGAATTGAATGTTTCAGGTGTGAATGTAGAAGGAATCTTGAGGCAGGCTGCTGATGTTGATGATGTTGAGCGGCGCATACGAGAATATGAGCAGGGTTAGTGAATGCAGTCAACTGTCTTCTTTTTTTATTTTTCTTTATTTATAAATTTTTTTGGGTGATTCACTTTTATGAAAAGGGAATGTGATTTGTTACAGGAAAGGTAGAATTTACTGAAGATGAGGATGGGCATGTTATAGGAGATTGTATCAAGGTAATTCAACAAACTTAACCTCACTCTTTTCTTTTTAGATTGACACTGTTTAAGCCCAAAAGTTGCATATTGATCCAAACATGTGCTCGAAACGCTGTGTTAGGCCTCGTGTTACTACTGTTGGGACCAAATATCTGGCTAGGACTTAGAAGTTTTTTTGAGGCATCTATTGCAAATGAAAAAAATAACACTTTTGTCTTCTCAAGTAATTTGTAGTACTTATAAAAAGATAAAACTACACAAATGGTCAAGGGCTATTTTAGTCATTTTCGGTTTTAATCAAGGGGCCATTTAGTGCCACCAAGGACCAAATCCGTAATTTGTCGCAAACCACAAAGACCATCCATGTAGTCAACTCTTTAAAAAAATTCTGTTGTTGGGCCAGATGAACCATTAGATTAGCACACTGTTTTCTTTTATTATTTTTGGTGCTAAATTTGCTACTGTTTTCTTACCAAACTGTTCAGTATGTTCTTCGCGAGTTACCATCACCCCCAGTCCCAGCGTCTTGTTGTGCTGCTTTGCTAGAAGCATATAGTAAGTTTTTTATACCATTTGTTCAATGCTAAACTTACTTATACAAGTGCTATACTTCTAGTCTACTCTTAGTAATAATTAACTTTATTTAGAATCTGAGCGGGGCACAAGAGTGAGTGCCATGCGTGCAGCTATCTGTGACACGTTTCCAGAACCAAATCGGCGTTTATTGCAAAGGATTTTGATAATGATGGAAGCTGTTGCTGAGAACAAAGGTGTGAACCGAATGAGTGTTTCAGCAGTTGCAGCATGCATGTCACCGTTACTTCTACGACCCCTTTTAGCCGGTGAGGTTGAACTTGGAAATGGATCAGAAATCGAGGGTGATTCTGTTCAACTTCTACAAGCAGCTGCAGCAGCCAATCATGCTCAAGCTATTTGTATCACCCTTGTAGAAGAATATGATAAAATATTTGGGGTATATAATTAAACACAAATTAAGTAAAATTTTGTCAGGTCTATTTTTAACAATATACTATTAGCAGGAAGAAGACATGTTAAGCGATCTATACTCCGACTCGGATGAGTATGGGAGCGAGACTGGAAGTGATGAGTATTATGAAGAGGACGAATACTCTGATGATGACGACGTTGAAAATTTCACTGACGGTTCATGCTCTTGTGATGAAGAATCAGATCATGGATCAAGTTCTGGTTATAGTGAAAGTGTGGATGATGATGACCTTAGCAAGGTTTGTTTTTTCTACTGTTGATGATATTATTTAAAAAAAAATGATGATTTTATAAGTGGTATATCAAAATTCAGGGTTCTGTTTGCTCAATAACCATTTCCAAGGATGATCCAAAAGCCAGAAGGATTCGGCGACGAACAAACGTAAGCGTAAATATGTTGCATAGCCTAATGTCGATCATATTTAATGAATTTTTTTTTTTTTTTTTTTTTTTTTTTTTTTTTTTTTTTTGAGTTCAGGTCAAGAAGGGATCACCTCTGGAGAGCATTGCACTCATAACCGATCAACAGTAAGAATGACGAATTTAGATTTAAGAGTTATTTGTTGATGTATGCTCTAATTATGATTTTTATTTTATTTTTTTTTGTATTTCAAAGGGCTGAAATTGTGAGGCTTGAGGCTAACAAAGCTAAACTAAAAGAGAGAATCGAATCAGAGGTGGTGAACTTATTTGATTATTTCTAATATATGTGTTGATTTCGACGAGTGATGGATTGTTTTTATACAGGCCAGACGAAACACAATATTAAAAGAGGATTTAGTGAGCAAGAAGAAAGCTTTAGAGATGCGCCGTGTAGCTCTTTTGGAAGAGGTACTCTTGATTATTGTTTTTTTTTTTTTTTTTTTTTTTTAACATGAATTGCATATTAACATTCCTCTTTTTACCTTTTATTGTATGATCCGATGAACCTAATTATGTTGTATAGTTGTCGAGATTAGAAGAGGAGTTGCAGAAGGCTCCATTATTAGCTTCAACTGATGAAAAGGTCTGTTATCTTGATACTTTGTTTTATTACTTGTAATTATTCATTAAATTATTAACTTGTAGATGTTTTAAAGACAAATGCAGATCCAAACAATAATGACCAATCAGAGGCCAATGATCCTGGATTGCAGCATAACCAACTGTCTGAACAAAACTCTAATGATCCCGGATTACAACAGAAAGACAAGGATCTTGAGTCTGCAACTACTTGTCAAAGGAATAAGGTAACATACATAGATACCTACTTGCAGCATATTAATATTTCTTAATATTTGTACGTCGTTTTACAAGAAACTTTGGTTTATTACAGGATTCACATTCTACCAAAGAACCAAGCGAAAAACGTCATTTTCATTCACATCCTAGTAAACATCATGAACGCGGTTTGAACAAGTCAACAAGCTCAAGAAGGCTCCGTGCGGAGGTAAGTACATTCCTTTTCATGATCAACTTTACTTTGGCTATAAGATATTTGATTCAAGGGAGGGTCCAGCAAATTCTCTGTTTAAGGTAATATTACTTATAAACTGTTATAAATGTTTGCAGGCAGCTAATACAACTTCAGCGCTGTCGAAAATAACAAACAGGCTAACTTTTTTGAAAGAAAGACGGAACCAAATAGCCGAGGACCTGCAGGACAATGACAAAGATCATAAAAGTCAACCACAATAGATCAGGCAAAAAATGGTCAAAATCTAACCAAACTGTTTCAGATAAAAAAAATAATAAAAAAAAAGATCAGAAGATCAATTGCTATTCAGGGTCAAGGGAGAACCATCACAAGATGATTCGAAGCAGATTTTTTTTTTTATTCGTGTAATTTACTTTACTTTTTGATAATTAAGATGAATGTAAGAAGTTTTTTTTGAATGACTGCTGTTTCCAAGTGTTTAAAGATGTTTTAGTGATCAAAGTTATGGAATCTAGACAAGATTGAGGTGTGGAAGTTATTAACCATACATGACTTTTGCCATGATTCATGTCTTGTAATTATTGTATTTATGTTAGTCTTTGGTCAAGGTCAATAGCTTAGTCTTAGGAAGTTATTTCTTAGTCTTTGATCCAAGATATAATATATAACCTGTAGTAGATCTGCCTCCGTCATGTATGCTTCCCCATTCAGAATCTGAGAAAGTATGTAAATCAAGTGAAGACTGTTTATTTAACAATAACCCATGGTGCAATGTTCCTTTCAAATAGGGGAGAACCCGTTTGAGAGCTTGCCAGTGTGACTGTTTTGGGTGGTGCATAAACTGGGAGAGTTTTTGACAGCGAAAGAGATATCAGGGCGGGTGAACGCAAGGTATTGAAGTGTGCCAACAAGTTTGCGATAAGTAGTTGGGTCAACGGGTGGAGAGGCATCCGAGGTGTTAGGATCTGTTTATATTAAATTGATTGGTTAGATCGAATTTAATTGACCAAGCTCTGATACCAATTGTTAGGATCTGAGTTTGATTGTTTTGATTGTTTAAGTAAAAGGAGTAATGAAAGAAGTGAATTATAAATGGAAAGTGTAGCGGAATGATAAACTATAAATCAAAACAAGAGAATAAATGTTTTTCAATCGAATGCTTTCATATATCAAATGATTACAACGATTGTACAAGTACTTCCCCTCAGCCTGATCACTCTATGATTGTTTGTCTAAGAGAAGGTTTTGAGTGATAAATAGAACAGTACATGCACTATTCTATTTATAGACAATCTAAACCTCTGATGACCTAGGCTGACGTCACCTAAGATAGTGACCTCTAACAGAATAACAACATAAAACACCTGATGATACAAATAACTGTTACATTGAAAACTCTGAAAGGCAAACAGCTGATAGGAAACCTCTGATGGTCTTGAATCATCTATTGGAGCCTAAGTGTTGTTGGCTCCAACATACCTTTAGTCTTCAGTACTTTGATCAGCAGTTGTTCTTCATCAGACCTTTGATCAGCAGTTGTTCTCTGGAAGTTGTTATCTATCAGACCTTTGTAACAGCAGTTGTTAGGGTACAACAGATGTTAGGGTCAACAGTCTTTTGGGAGAAGCAACTTGTAAATGCTGCTATTATTAAGGATCAATTGTGTAGTATATTTTGGCTTTCCAATCATCTGTTCTTCTCCAGGTCAGCAGACCTAACACGAGGGGATAAGCGGATCAGATACGCTTAGGGGGGGTGAGGACCTCTTTGGCACCATCCATTTTGAAAATGGTTAAGATGTCCTGAATGTGCCTGTGTTGGGAGAGGAATAGACCATAAGGAGTTGGAATGACTTCAATTCCTAGGAAGTGATGTAGAGGGCCTAAGTCTTTGATCGAAATTTTTTTGCTTAGGGTTTGAACAAAAATGTCCATGAATGGATTATTATTTCTAGTGAGGACAATGTCGTCAACGTAGACGAGTAGGTAGCAAGTGTTACCATTTGTGTTGTAGACAAAAAGAGACGCATCAGAGAGACATTTTTTTAAAACTGAAGCTAATGAGGAAGGCGGTTAATTCATTGTACCAAGCCCGCGGGGCTTGTTTAAGGCCGTAGAGAGATTTCTTGAATTTGCAAATGTGATTAGGAAACGCTGAATTTGCAAATCCGGGTGGTTGAATCATGTACACATCCTCATGTAAGGTGCCATGTAGAAATGCATTATTGACGTCTAGTTGGTGTAACGACCACCCTCGAGAGAGTGCGATGGAAAGAACAGTACGAATGGTGACAGGTTTCGTTACCGGACTAAAGGTATCAAAATAGTCCTTACCGTACTGTTGATGAAACCCTTTTGCGACTAGGCGCGCTTTAAATTTATCAATAGTTCCATCGGGTTTTCGTTTGGTTTGGAATACCCATATGCATCCGATTGGATTTTGGGTAGTATGAGGGACAAGCTCCCACGTATGGTTTTGAAGAAGAGCGTTGTATTCAAGATCCATTGCTTGTCGCCATTGTGGATCTTTCATCGCTTGGATGTGAGTAGAGGGCTCAATGCCGGTCACTTAAAGGTCTTTCACATTAGCTCAAAGGATCAACTAGCTGATGTCCTCACCAAACCACTTCCACAATCACCGTTTCTTTCCTTTCGATCCAAGATTGGAGTCTCCATCTTGCGGGGGCGTATTAACCATACATGACTTTTGCCATGATTCATGTCTTGTAATTATTGTATTTATGTTAGTCTTTGGTCAAGGTCAATAGCTTGTTTCCTTCCTAAACTAGAGCTTCGAGTCTGTATATATTGTATGTCCTTTAATGAGAATATTGTACCTTTTGATCCAATTCACTCTATTACCTATTACTCTATAGAAGTGTCTTCGAGAGGTGGGAGTCCAATGGTTAACTTCTTTGTTCAATTGTATTTTTAAATCTAAACAAATGTCCGAGCAGTGGAGGAGTAGTGTCGTAGTGCCTCTGAACAAGAATAAAGGCGACGCACAGTGGTGTGGAAATTACAGAGGTATCAAGTTGTTAAGTCATACTATGAAATTATGGGAAATGATTATTAAGGCTAGAATTAGAAGATAAACTAGGGTTACGGAAAACAAATTTGTTTTCATGCAAGGGCGGTCAACTACAGAAGCAATACACATTCTAAGGAGGATGATGGAAAGGTATAGGGAGAAAAAGCGAGATCTTCATATGGCCTTTATAGAACTTGAAAAGGCATATGACAATGTGCCACGTAAACTAATTTGGGACAGTCTAGAGAGTAGAGAGGTCCCTGAGAGGTATATAGACATAATTAAGGATATGTACGGTGGGACTGAAACTAGTGTTTGCGCGCCAGTAGGAGATACCGATTCCTTCCCTATGGGGGTAGGACTCCACCAAGGATCTGCATTGAGTCTGTTTCTTTTTGCGGTTGTCTTGGATGAGTTGTCCAAGTCGATTCAGGAGATAGTGCCGTGGTGCATGCTTTTTGCAGATGATATTGTGTTACTTGCAGAGTCCAAACATAGTCTGAATGAGAAGTTAGAGGGTTGACGTGTAGCTTTAGAGGGCAAGGGCTTACGAATTAGTCGTTCTAAGACTGAGTACATGTATTGTGGTTTCAGTGGTGCGAGCAACGATGAAAATACTCAACTTTCGATTGAATGTCAAGTTGTCCCGCAGGCAACTAAGTTCAAGTACTTAGGATCATTTGTTCAGATGGAGGGGAGCTAGATAGTGATGTCACCCATCGCATTCAAGCTGGTTGGTGTAGGTGGAGGGCCGCTAGTGGAGTTTTATGTGACAAAAGGTTCCCAATAAAATTAAAAGGAAAATTCTATAAGGTTGCAGTGAGACTTACTATGTTATATGGGACAGATTCTTGGGCCATCAAAAAGACACAAACTCACAAAATGGAGGTAGCTGAAATGAGGATGCTAAGGTGGATGTGCGGGAACACTAGGGTAGACCGAATAAGAAATGAGGTTATTAGGGAAAGGTTAGGGGTGGCTAGTATATCAGACAAGATAAAGGAACAACTGTTGGTGGTTAATGCAACAACTGTTCGAAAGAAACCGTTGAAATGAAGTAATGAACAGAGTTGCGAAACGAACAGACGTTGACTTACAAACCGTTTAGTAACAAACGATCTATTGCGTCAGTGTATTATTAACTGATGTTGTGAAATGAACAGACGTTACTAAATACAGTTTTTCTTTTACCGATAGATGGAGTGTTTTTGCAGGGTTTGGTCTGCCGACGCGTCAGTGGTTAGCGTAGGGCTGATAAGGGTTGGTTAACGTGCAGGTTGTCTATGGGTTGGGCTTAAAGCAGGGTTTGATCCTCCCGTGTGTTTCCACACGGGATCTCACCTAGTATCTATTATATAATTGAAAGCAATAAATCCTACATGGCATTCAAGGAGGGCATTCTCCTCTTTGAGTGTGCCATGTGACATTAATTGATTTTAGGAAAAAAAAAAATTAAAAACAAAATTGGATTTTTCTCTCTCATGTTTACTTTCATAATTTTTAAACGTTAATATCTTTTATATACGAGATTTTTTAAAGAAAAAAATTACACCAAATTAATGAGCGTTTTATTATCTTTCCAACGAGTACCATAGTGCTATATAAAAAACGGAGAAAAAACGACTATTTTTTGGTGGGGTTTTTATCATACAGGTAAAAAAACACAAAGTGTTCAGGTAATTCATTAATCATGTATAGGCAAGTCACTAACTATGTTCAAATGAGTAAATATGAATTTTATTTTCAACATGTGTTAGCATTGGAGTTGTACATTGTTTTAAGTTAGGTATTAATATTAGAGTTATATATTGTTTAAGGTTAGGCGTTAACATTGGAGATACATTGTTAATTGTTTTAGGTTAGGTGCTACTCGAAGCTTTCCTGCATGTAACTGTAAAGCGCATCATTCTATTTCATATGTAAAATTGATATGTCATATTCGATTTCTCAACCCCGGGACGTTCCCGGATTATAATCTAGTATAAATATAGGGTTTAGGATCAAATACACAGTGAAATGAAAAATAGGAAGTCGTATGAAGGGTATCAAATGGACTCCGATTGAACTCATGCAAGCGGTAATGGAACCGTCTCGTCGAACCCTACAATGTTAGTTTTTTAGGTCTTTTTTTTTTTTGGGGGGGGGGGGGGGGGTTTAGCTTGTAGTTTTTAGAATATAGGTTGTATCTGTAGCATTGTGTCTTTTTCTTATTTTCATCATTTTGTTGTTTTTTTTCAATTCATTGTGTCTTTTTTCTTCAGCACTGTGTTATATTTCTCAGCACTGTGTTATATTTTATGGCTCATTGTGTCATATTTCATGATCTATTTTTTTTTTGTATCCTTCTCACCTTCTCATTTTTATTACACTGTGTAGAATAACTTTACCCTAAATATTTAGATGATGTTTTCTAATCTAAAGTTTTAGATTTAGAGTTAATTGCCAATTTTAGGGATGGCAAAAAAACCCGAGCCCGACGGGTATACCCGAAACCCGAAGCATTTGGGACGGGTATACCCGATACCCGACGGGTATGGGACGTGTTTGGTATTGGAAAAAAAGTATTTCGCGGGTATGGGACGGGTATGATATTAGGTGATACCCGACCCGATTACCCGAAACTAAATACCCGTCTACCCGAAATATATACCCGAATACTTTTAAGTTTTATATATATATATATATCTTTTCTTAACTATTTTTTTATTAATGTTTCATTTTAATAGATTTATTATTTGAATAATAAACTTTTCGTCTAAAATACATATTCTAATAACATTATTATTTATATTTATATGCTATGAAATATATAAATAGTTTTCAAAATTGATACTATAATATATATTTACATATTAAATGTTTCAAAGATTATTATGGTGATGATAATATATATGTTACTTATTACAATTTCATATACTCTAGATTTCTTCAAACATAAAACTATAAAAGAAAATATATATATATATATATATATATATATATGCATATATATGCATGCGAATACCAAGGGGTATACCAGATACCCGCGGGCATGCTCAATACCCGATGGGTAATACCCTACAAAAACCCGACGGGTAATGAGATGGGTATGGTATGAGATTTTATAACCGGGTACGGGTATAGTATTAGTTAAACCTGACCCATATCCGACCCGTTGCCATCCCTAGCCAATTTAGTCCCTGAGGTTTGTCAAAAATTGCCACTTTCATTCAAATCTTTTTTTTTTTTTTTTTGTCAATTTAGTACATGCGGTTTCATTTTTTTTTTGTCATTTTAGTCCCTATGGACTAATAAGATTTGAATGAAAATGACAATTTTTAACAAACCTCAGGGACTAAAATGACAAAAAATGAAACCACATGGACTAAATTAACAAAAAAAAAATTTGGATGAAAGTGGCAATTTTTGACAAACCTCAGAGACTAAATTCACAATTAACTCTTTAGATTTATTTTTATACTTTTTTTATTCAACCTTTTCTGTACCTCTTATTTTCTTTCTTTTTTCTTTTAAATTTTCTTAATATTACGCCTAGATTTATAAAATTGATCGTGAACATTTATTTTTAATTTTTCTCTCTGATTGTGAACACCATTGCACCATTTTTTTTCAACATTTCCATATATAATTTTTTGCGTGGCGAACATGCCACCACGACACTGTTGTTATGTAAATTTCTTTTTTGCGTGGCGAACATGCCACCACGACACTGTCTATGATTGCCGATTGAAAACCAAGTGTTAGATATCTTCGGCCATATTTCTTTCGATTGTTACTTCAAGTATTAGTATCATACTATATCAAATTGACCATACCCCACTACATAGCGCGGGTAATCTTACTAGTTATATTATAATAACAAAAAATAAAGAGGTTGGTTGGTGTATATCGATTGGAGCATCTTATTTAGCCTTTAGCATTTAGTAGAGTAGCATCACACTGTGTCTCTCTCTCTCTCTCTCACGCCTACACACAATCCCAGGATCGTTTGTGGGTTTTTGGAAAAAAAATATCGAATCTTTTGTAAAAAGATTTGTACTTTATTTTCCTTTCCATTCCATTGTATGTATGTATCATGAAAAACCCTCTTTCTGTTTCTGTTTCTGTTTCTCTTTCTGAAGGTGGGTTTTCTGGAATGGAATCTATCTTCTCAGGTTCGTAATTTCCGTTTCTTTTTCCCCTTCTTTTTAATACATATTTCTTCATAATGCATGATTATTATTATTTCTTTATTGTTTGTTGTTTACTGTGAATCTATGTTCTTTTCAACATTTATGTGTTTTTATTCTTGAAAATGTGGGCTTCACCATCAACAACATTTTGAGTTATTATTATTATTTCATAATAATTAATGTGTATTTTTTGGCTGGTGATGCATGCTTTGCTTTGTTTTTCATTCTTTGCTGCTTCCTTTACATTTTTGCTGTTTTTCCTTTATATTTCAAGTGTTTTTTTCTTTAATTCTTCAAAATGTAGGTTAAAAATAGCGGTATTTTGTGGGATTTGTGGTTTTTTTTTTTTTTTTTTTTTTTTTTTTTTTATCAATGTAATCTGTGTTGTTTAATGTGAACTTTGATGGGTTATCAAATTTGTTATGAAAAGCAATTTTGAAGTGGATAACTCTTTGCTTGAAATGAAACACTTTAAAATAAAATAAAAAATGTTGGAAAATGAGTAGAAATCATTAAATGATCCATTATTACTTGAAAATTGAAACACATAGTTTGACATAACTTTTTTTTTTTTTTTTTTTTGAATGGCAAAGAACATTTTATTTCAATCACCTAATATGTACATATTCATCTATTAGCAAGATGCTATATAGATAGTTTGATATAACTTGATGCCATAATGGTGCTTGGTTGATATATAATAAACAACTGTTGTGGACCCTAATAAGTAATGTGTATCATCTCTTAACAATAATGATGTGGGCAATTAGGTGATTATGGAATTTAAAATATTGAATAATAAGGCAATTTTGGGACATCCTTGGAAAATAAGTTATTGTATCTTTCTTTTGTTTCCATAATAACAGGTGCATGATCTAACTAATGAAGTTTGTTGTAGTTTATTTGGATTTTTGATTCATAACATTTTCTTTTTATTTAACTTACAAATTATTATTCACATAATTGAAACATTCAACTTCCATTCCATTCCATGGCTGGCATGTAGAATTATATTGTTTGAACCAGTGATGACTGTAAAATAACATTATCAATATTCGATAGCAGCGAGATATGCAATGTTGTGGTGGTACTGGTACTGGTACTTGTTTTACCATAGTTTCAAATAAGGAAAACACTTGACATTTTAGGTCAAAACGGTTACTTGTTAAGATTTCACAATTAGCATGTGTATCTACCACCTACACCTTTAAAACTGTTTAATTTTTTTTTTTTAGAATGAATTTTTCAGTTTGGAATTATCAAAGAATTTATGCACATTTTTAACTTGAGTTGTTTGTTTGACCTGAAAAGTCAAAGTGTTTGTCATTATTAAGTAAGCTTTTACTATGTCAATTCCTACTAGATCAATTTTGCCCGCACGCACGCCCGTCAGCTTTTTGTTCTTTTAGTTCTTTCTTGCACGTGTTATCGAGTTTTCATCACAAATATTTTTCCCATCATTGGTCTCTTTATACAATGTCAAAATGAGATAAAGACATGATAATGGGCCCGACCCGGTTAAAAGTGTAGAAGACTTAACCACTTTTATATCTATTATACTGAATTTCTACATTTTACAGGATTTGTGCTTGACCCGGAAAAATGTAATCAATTGAGCTTAGAAGAAAAAAGAAAACTTGTTCACCGTATCGCTCAATGGTCTGAAGAAGACGCCCCAAAGATTCTTAGTTCATTGACCCGTAAAGAGCTTCTTGCAATCATATGTGCAGAAATGGGAAAAGAAAGAAAATACAGTGGATTCACAAAACTTAGAATGATACAACACCTTCTTAAGCTTGTCTCCAAAAACACAAAAAAGCCAACTGATTTTTCACCATCAAAGAAGCAAAAACATGAGGACCCCCAGAACAACCTAGTAATCACAGTACCACATTTGGGAATACTAAAAAAGACCAAACAAAAACTCGGGTTTGTCAAAATCTAGCATGCAAAGCAAGTATGTGTCCAAAAGATGCTTTTTGCAAGAGGTGTTCATGTTGTATTTGTCATCAGTTTGACGATAATAAGGATCCTAGTTTATGGCTAACATGTGATTGGGATTCGGATTCTTGTAATGAAGGTGATGAGCCGTGTGGTATGTCGTGCCATTTAACTTGTGCTCTTAATCATCAGAGGGCTGGCATATCAACAAAAGGTCACTACCCCAAACTGGATGGTGGTTTCTATTGCGTTTCCTGTGGAAAGTTAAACCGTATAATGAGGTAATCATGTTCTTCGTTGCCAGTGTGGAACTTAAAGTACGATTTACAAAGCCTTTTGGTTTTAGAGGTCAAAGATGTTATTTTCCAAGTTCTAAATTGTTGAGAACAGAAAAAGCATCGTTGTATGCATACTCTTTGTTATAAGTCGCAAAGTTAATTTTAATTGATCTTGAAAACACGCTGAATTGACATCTGTCTGCAAATTCGAAATTATTTCTTTTGACCTCAAAAGTCAAAACTCTCTTACTAGGATAACAATTACGCTAAATAACAGGTCAAAACAGGTAATGTATTAATGTAGGTCATGTGGGGCCGGATCGGGTTTGCCTGATCCACGAACACTTGTCTATTTTTATCTTTTAACTTTCTTGAATGTCTGAAACCATTTTATCAGTTTCCTTTCTATTTAAATCTCGTGTTTTAATTTGTTTGACCAGTTAGTGATTAAACATATTCCAAATCGGCTAATCTGAATATAAAATGCTCAAAACTGCAACCTCTGCGTGAATTTACACTTGTTGTATCTTAAAACCTTTACACTTTATACTTTTAGCTGTTACTCTTTATGTTCATAATTGACTTGAATTATCACCCTTGTTATAATTTCAAAAGGCTTTCATTCTTTTTGGAAGTATTATATAAACGACAGCAGTCTGCATGCATGATAAAATCAGCCTGTTTGACCTCAAAAGTCAACTGTTCTCAGGACCTGGAGAAAGCAGCTGGTTTTTGCTAATGAAGCCAGAAGAGTTGATGCATTGTGTCTACGCGTATCTCTAAGCCACAAGATTCTTCAAGGGACAGTGAAATATCAGAAGTTGTTGAAGATTGTTGAATCTGCAGCAAAGATACTTGAAAGTGAAGTGGGACCCATTGGTTTAGCATCGGTGAAAATGGACCGTCGACTTGTTAACCGTCTTTCATGCAGTACTGAGGTTCAAAAGCTCTGCACTTGTGCAATTGAAGCTTTTGATTCATTGTTCTCCAATTCAAGCTTAAACCATTTCCAACCAAACAGACTTCCAAGTACGTATGCTTTTCCATCTTAAAGCAATAATTGTGTTCAAAAGATTACAAAGAAAACTGATTATTTGATGGTAAAATAGTATTGCCTATTTACTCCTTGCTAATTTTACGTAGTTTGTGGGTAGGAATGACACATCCAGGACTAGAAATAGGACATGTATTCAAGTATCGGACTGGGCCGTATGGGACCAATCAATAAATTGCGGGTTCGTGTATGGGTATGGTATTAGGTGATACTCAGTTGTCCGAAACCACATACCCGATTACCTGAACCATGTACCCAAATTATTTACTGGAAAAATTTCAAACTTTACATTTATTTTGGCATAACCCTCGTCTAGTAATGCTTCATTTTATTAGTTTCATTATTGGTAGCTGAAATTTTCTTTTGTATACGTATTTGAATTTATATCATGTATACTTTGAAGCATGCAATGCACTCATCTATTGGGATTTATATCATCATTAGCTATTAATAATATATTATAGCTTTTCAAACATTTTTTGGTGATGTATGTAATTTTTCATACTTTAATTTGTTGTAGTATTTAAAAGTTAGAATGGTAAAAAAGAAATGCATGTGGAAATCCTAATGGGTACTTTTTAACCAACAAGTAAGTATACCCGATATTCGACAGGTAATTACCCTACAAATTCCCAACCGAAACTTGACCCATTACCATCCCTATTTGCGAGAATATTATTGTCGTTTTATATAACATCTCTTTTTCCAACAGAAATGTCATTGATTTTAACTACAAATTGTTAAAAGGTTGTTAGCTTTAATTAAGGTTGTTGTTTTGTCGTCAGCATGCCGGATTTCATTTGAAGAAACTACTCCAACTTCAGTAACAATCGTCCTAGATTACGAACCACATTTATTTGAAGATTTCTTCGGCTGCAGAATCTGGCACAGAATGTCAACTGTCAAACATTATCCAAAAGAAGCAACATACATTGTCCTAAACCCGGAAAAAAGATTCAAGGTCGCAAATCTTAATCCGTCAACCGAGTATTGTTGCATGGTTTCTTTCTTCAGCAACAAGAAAGTTATAGGATTTTGGGAATCAAAATGGTCAACAAGCAATGCAAACACACAAACAGATTCCACAACTGATTTTCCTTGCACCCCATGCAAATCTGATGGTACCACTAAAGTGGGTGGTGAACCGAAGAAGAACACGTATGAATATGCAGTGGGAGTTATTAGAAGTTTGGAGCATGGTGGACACTTGAGTAAAGATTTTAGAGTGAAGTTTCTTACTTGGTTTAGCTTGAAGGCTACAATGCAGCAAAGAAGAATTGTGAATGTTTTTGTGGATACTTTGATTGATGATCCATCAAGTTTGGCTGAGCAGCTTCTTGATACGTTTACCGACGAAATTTGTGGTCATGAGTGAAGAAGTAATGAAACTTGGTTTCGGTTGGAGATTGATTTTTGGTGTTTCTGTCAAGAAAAAACTTGGTTAACTATGTTTCCTTTTTGGTAACCTTAATTCATTTGGATAGATGTATAGCTAACTATATATTAAGATCTATCTATCTTAATTTGGGATTCTTATTGATTATTATGGAATCAGTTTTTTTTTTTTTTTTTTTTTTTTTGAAAAGTGAGCTTAATTAAAAAACGCTAACGATCCTCGAAACAAGGACCGAAGCAAATGCCCAATCCTTCCGAACTAAATTTTTAAACTTGGACCTAGCCTTTAACCAAAGGAAAGATAGAGACTTAACTATGGCTAATATTTCAACAACTTTAGACTCGATGCCTCTAAAAATCTTATCATTCCACGCACTCCAGATAACCCACATCGTAACCATAACAATCCCTTGGACAATCTTTGTAGCTTCCTTATTTCGAATCACAGGAGCTGTCCGCAACAAATCTTTAATGTCGAAAGCAAAGAGTGCCTAACTTACACCAGGACCCTATAGCCGACCATATACCAAACGTATAGCCACAACCGGTGTAGAGGTGCAAAGTCGTCTCCTCAACGTCACATAAGACACACATGTCATCCGCAACAGTAATCTGCCTCCTGCGAAGATCAGCCTTCGTCGGAATCCGGTCCATTTCGAGACGCCAAATGAAAATTTTAACCTTGAGAGGGACCCAAGCAATCCATCGCATAAAGAATTGCCTCCCCTGCAAACGATCGGCCATATAATATGCATATGATCAAGTTTTTAGTATCTTATCAAGTTTTTAGTTTTAATTAGATTAATTGATTGCTTGTAATCTATATGTTTTGTTGTTTCAGAGATGTAATAATAGTTTCAAGTTTGTTGGTTGGAACATATAATATGTATGGATCAGTTAAGGAATTGGGATGGAATTATAAATTGCTTCAAAAATAGACTCTCAAAATGGAAAACTAAGCACCTTTTATTTTTGGGGCGGGTGATAATGTTGAAGGCGGTCCTGGATAGCCTCCCTCTTTACTTCTTCTCTTTGTATAAAGCGCCCGTGGGTGTGATTGATGCCTTGGAAGCGTTACGAAGGCGCTTTTTCTGGGGAGGAACCAAGGACAAGTCAAAAACAAATTGGGTGGCGTGGGAAAGGGTGGTGGGTCCGGTTGATAAAGGTGGGATTGGCTTGGGTTCTCTGCGGGTTATGAATGAAAGTCTCCTGCTTAAGTGGTGGTGAAGGTACAAACAAGAAAAAGGATCATTATGGGTTCGAGTCATCAACGCCATTCATTCACATGGAGATTCTTGGTCCTATCTGCCAATCAAGGCTGGTATGGGAGGTGCTTGGATAGGTATTTGTAATATGGGTTTACCCTGCTTAAGTGGTGGTGGAGGTACTATCCCTTACTAGTAGTGAAGAAATGGTATTACCCTCACCAGTAGTTTGGCTTTATGTTGCTGGTGGCTTTTGAGTAGTGCTTACGAGTATGGGAGATTCAATCTCCTTTTGTAAGGATGACAGTTGATGGGTATATTCTTAAGGCAATGGGACTTGAGCTTGAAGCATTTTGGTGATAGTATCCTTGAGGTTTGAGAAGCTCTCAGCTTTTCCATCAGTACCAAAATTTAAGCATCACCCAACTTAATTAATCCTCTGCATCCCAACCTGTGGTGGTTAGGGGTGTTCTTTAGGTTATTTTTTCGGTTTTCAGGTTATTTATGTCGGGTTGCTCGGGTTTTTTGCTGAGAAAAAATGACCCGATAACCAAAACATTTAAAATTCGGGTTGGTCGAGTTGGGGTTATTCGGGTTCGGGTTAATTTAGGTCGGGTTATTCGGTATTCGGTTTAGATGTAATATGAAAAATATTTTTTTTCTTTTAAAAATATCATTAGAAACATGTGTATCACACCGGTTATAACAATTTTCTTTGTTTTTTTATTTATTAATAGGTTAGAATATTTAATATTACATGACATTGAATCAATAAAATATTAAATGGTTTTAAATAACCGGAAATATAAGAAAGAATTAGTTAAGAAATAAATAATAAATATATAAGAGATAAACGTAAAATTATGATTTAATAATATTATTTCATATGTGAGAGAATTGAGATAATTATAAGTTTTTTATTTATTATACAGTAAAGTAATAATAAAGATAAAGATAAATATTATAATTAATAAATATTGGGTTAATTAGGTTATTTATAACCTAAAGTTTTTGGTGGTAATTCAAAGGTGGAGATGGCGTTACAGTGACACCCTAGGAAAATCCCACATCGGTCGTGGCCAGGAGAGATCATTGGTTCATAAGTAATGTCCTGCCTCTTAAATCACCAACGCGTTTTGGGGCTTAATGTTAGTGGATGAGAGGAAAACTCCACAGTTAAGCGTGCTCAGGTGGAAGAAATTCTAGGATGGGTGACCTCATGGAAAGTCTCCACTAGGGCACCCAAAAACAAATCCGTGAGCTCTGGGAGGGCAAAGCGGACAATATTGGTGGTGAGAGGGGCCGGATGTTACAGTTACCAAATGTCATATGTCTCCCATCCAATCGCTTTATTATATATATATGTGTGTGTGTGTGTGTGTGTGTGTGTGTATGGCACGGTTACCGTAGAAAGTCTTCAAAACGTGCGAAGTGTACGAAGTACATTATAATTACGTAATGTATGATACAATTATATATAAACTAATTACGTAAAGAATGATAAAGACATATATTTTGAATGACATAAATTACGTAATTTGTTCTTCCTAATTACGTAATGAAAAACACATAATTACGTAGTGCTTTCACGAACAGACAAAAACATCACGTAACAAATAAACAACTTAATTCATACCTGCACAAATCATTATTCAAAGTTAGGGCTGTGCAAAGGGTCAGGAACCGACCCGACCCGAACCCACTAGAACTGTATACCCTTCTATTGTTGAAATTAGGAACAACGAACTGAACCTTAAAAGGCTATATGGTTTCGAGTCTTAAAGGTTCTCATGGTTCGGGTAAAGGGTCTAACCCTCTAGAACTTTTTAATGTAATAGGCTTTTAGAGAGTTACATATTCTTATTCTTTTACCATGCTCGTAAAAGAGTTCATCCATATGGTTCTTACAATAGCTCACGAATTGTCTTTTTTAATCATTTTTCGTTTCTTGACGCATGTTTTGGTAACAATTTTGTTATTCTCATCACTCGAAACATTATGTACATTAGGGGTGTTCATCGGTTCGGTTTACGGTTTATTTGATTTATTCGATTCGGTTTATTCGGTTTTCAAATTTTTTTACCTCAAACCAAAAACCAAACCAAACCAAATTAGGAATATGAAAACCAAACCAAATTCAACCAAATTGAATTCGGTTCGGTTTCGGTTTAAAACCAAACAAACCAAATGTAACACCCCAAAACCATTCGTTCGCCTAACTACGCCATTAGGCGTGATTAACAAAATATTAATACGGAGCTTAGATGATGGGAATGCGGGTTATGTTCTAATATGAATATAACCTAGTGAGTGTTATTATCTTTATAATGGGGAAATAACACTAGAAACAAGCTTGCATAGTTAAGTTTTTGATAATAAAAGGCTTTGGGGTAAACTTGAGGGACTTGTGGTGTAAATATAACACAAAACAAAAGGTCCAAACACACCCCATTTGGGGAAAACGAATTCAGCCCTCAAAGAGGGCATTCTTGCTTCAAACAAGCCCTAATCACACCAAATTGAAGAAAAGATTCAAGGGGTTTTTGAGGGTAGACTTGATGGGTTGCAAATTAAGGGTTTTCTACATGTTTTGCAGCTTTGGTAAGAACCCTAATCCATAATTTATATAAGTTTCGAAAACCCACTTGTGGGTTTGAACAAAACATGTTAAATCCGTGATATTGTTGATTATTAGTGATATTGATCATTCTTAATGGTTTAGGAATGAATTAAATGGCTAGATACTTGCTTGTATGCAAAGATGGTGATTTTAGTTTTAATAAGTAGCTTTATTGTTACTAAAATAGTGAAAACTCTATGTCTAAGGCATGGAATGTATAAGAATTGCATTCTATATGTATTACATGAGTCATGTGTGTTAGTTGAAATTGAAAGTAGCTTAACATAATGGCTAGAATGATTTTTGATGATGAGTTCATGAATTTGGTACTTTCTAAATGTCTAGTAAGTGGAATAAATCATGAAAAACATAGTACGCACACTAGGTGTTTGATGAAATGCTTAGTTGATATAAATATGTGAAGATATGTGAAAAAGCCTTACAAACTAAAATGTTATGTGAGGAATGAAAGTAACTGATAAAATAAGAGTGCCTAATGATGATTAGAAAGATGAAATGTGCACTAAACTTAATGAGTCGATATGATAAATAAAAAGGGATGGTTCATAATTAGGACTATTGCCTAATGATTAGTGCATATGAACATGAAAAAGGGTAGTTTGACTTCTAGAAGTCAAACTAACCTAAACACAAGTATAATGAATTGGGTGTGTGAAAACTCATGACACAAGTTAGTTAATTGATATGATGACTAACTTGAATTAATCTTGAGTATAGTGAAGTGATCTTGTCAAGCTAGGTGGAGGCTTGGAACAAACCGAATCAAATGAGCTAAGCGGGTCATGGAAGGCATACATGAGGAAAAGGTAAGTGACTTATCTTAAATAAGCCTCTTAGAAACTAGAAGATCTTGTAAACATTCTTGAATCATGAATTCTTATATCGATTGTAAAGAATGGGTTACTAGCTTGTAATGGGCTAGAATCGCCTAAATAAATAAAATTGGTAAGTCCGGTTGGGACGCCTAACTAGATAATGGAAAAATCTTTGTAAATGGGTCTAATGAGTTAAAATGTTATTTTCATTAAAACTCATGAATAAAACTTGAAGATTGAAGATTGTATGAATAAATAGTTAAACGGGTCAAATGATGTTGTGAGCATCAATTGAACTCGGTACATAATGCTCCTATGCTAAGCATTTAGACGTTATAATGTTGACGGGCCGATTGGTGGTGGATCGCCATTTGGATCCCGGGCTATTAATGTGTGTGAAATGAGATGTTTACATAGGTTACTAAATTGAAGGAAAAAAAAAAGAACACTTGATGTCAAGGATTCATATGGATGGTTTGATAGGCATGAGAATGGGTCAACACTACCGGGTAAGTCCGTAGTTAAATAAACGCCTTCGGGCGAAGCAATATGGGTGCTAAAGCTTCACATGAAGTGAGGGTGCCAAGTAGGTAAGTCAATCCCATAACTATGTCTAGTGCGTGCTAAGGCGCTTAGAATCGACCACATTAGAACAATCTTGAGAAATGTTGAAAATCTAAGTCCGTACGGACTTAGAAGTTTTTAAACAAGTCATTGAGTCCAAAACAATGGGTTTGAATCAAGAAGAGTCTCCATGAATGGCTAAATCGAAAGATTTGGCTAGGAGGGGTATTTTGGAAATTTATAAAGATTCACTTAAAGGATAAATCTAATAACAAAGTCATAATGAAGAAATCGGACAAACACTTTAGTTGATCAAGTGTCTAATGACTTGACAACATAAACTATACGCATTGCGCGTGGTCGAATGGTGTTTTGCTTAAGTTCAATGTCTAAATGGGTCGATTTGTGTAAAAGTCGCCATAAACATTCAAAACTAAGAACCGGATCATGGCGACATAAACCGGGCAATGATTTCCGTCAAACAAAGGTTTATTAAGTCGGCAAGTCAATACTTAGGCTTCGGGAATCATCAAATGCGGTTGCGACATGATTCCCATGCTTAAAAATCACCAAAAAATGATCAGAAGCTGTGCGCGGCCGCGCACTTAGACCGACCGGCCGCGCACAGAGACCTGCATGTCAGCGCGATCTTTAAAAATTCCATATAAAATCGTAGAAAAATCGTTAGTAAGTGTTCTTTATATGGCTAGAAAGCTCTCAGAGCGTAGAACAATTCTCATTTGAAAGTCGAAGTCGGATTTTGGGTTTTAGAAGGGGTAAAAGCGATCCGAACAGCGGCTGCGCATAAGTTGCAGCCGTTTGTTCTCATGAAAAAAAGGCCGTTTGGCCTGGTTCATTCCGTTTCGACGTGTAACGACTATCGTACTAGTTTAAATGTTTCATTTGACCACTCACTAACCATTCTTTGTGTAATGGTTCTAGGTAAACATGTGATGGAAGTCCTGGAGCAAGGATCAAGTCGCGATAAGAGCCGAACACACCCGATCACTCATTCAAGCTTCCGCACTAGAATCTAAGGAACTCCGTTAAAACGCAACATCGTAAAATATGTTTTAACTATTAAAATGTAAAAAAAAATTGTGTGAATCAAACATGTATTTGATCTTAATGGGTTAACTTATAACAAATTTCAAGGTTTTAATCGAGAGTGGTTTAGTAAGGTCAAAACCCGTATGATTTGGGCGTTGATCGCGTGATTACGGGTTAGGGTCTTACACCAAATTCAACCAAACAAACCAAACTGAAACGAAGTTTTTTTTTCTCTAACTTATATACCTATATGTTCCAAAATCCGAAAAGAAAGTTTGCAATAAATATAAATAAAAAAATCAAACCACGCAAACAGAAACATCATAAAAATTAGAAATAGTAAAATGAACCCCAGTTTACTAGTTTATACTCAGATTATTACCTCTATAAATTGGTGGGCTTTATTTATTTTGGGTTGGGTTTAATATTTTGGGCTTATATATTATATATGAGTTATTAAATATTATTATTTTTATTTAATAATTAATTATTTTACCGGTTTATTCGGTTATCCATATAAACCAAATAAACCAAATAAAAAAAATGTAGAACCAAAAACCAAACCAAACACCAAATTCGTTGTTCGGATTGGTTTTTTCGGTTACGGTTACGGTTCGATTTTCGGTTTTTATTTGGTTTGCGGTTTTTCTGAACACCCCTAATGTACATCTCACAAATACACACACATTAGAGTGACATACATAAATATTTACTTCAATTTTGGATATAATATATATATATATATATATATGTATGTATATATTATAATATATCACATCTATGCATATATATCAAGCCGAAAAATATTTAAAAAAAATACATTGTTATTTTTATAAATAATATTTTTTTAATATTGTATTAACATTATATGAAATCGATTACAATAACATGTAAAAAAAGAATAATGAAAAGACTAAAATGGAGTATTGTTTTATTTTTCGTTAACAATACATATCTATTGGATAATTATTATATATATTAATTTGAAACAAGCTGAGAAACAGTAGCTTATTTTGTTTGTTATGAGTTTGTCCTTTTGTAAAGGTGAAAAGTTAAAGTCTAGAGCGAAAACATGTATTGCAATTCGTAATTTCGAGTTTTTTTGTTTCCTTACTTTTTATTACTATGATTGTATGGTGTTGAATTTTTAATTTCATATCATCCCCTAAAATTTACTCAAAACCTTATATTATATTATACCATACCATACATTTATAAAACCTTATATGTTTATAAACCTTTAAATGAATAGTACTAACGGTAACGTCGTTAGCGCTAACAACGTTAGGACTAATGGTTACGTTGTTAGTAGTAATGTCATTAACTTCTTTGTTTTCCCCCCTTTTTTTACCAACTCAACGATAACGCCATTAGTACTAACGGCTTTAGTTACTACTAACGACATAATCGTTAGCACTAATGGTATTACCGTATGGTCATGTGGATTGTCGCTACCATACCAGGTACAGCTACAAACGAAACTGTAGGTCTACATTTTGGCACAACTTTTGTCCAGATTCGAGTTAATGTGCGTTTAGACGCCGGCGCAACGCGCCGCAAGTAACATACTAGTTTTTATAAATTATTGTTTTTCATACATTATGAATCTATTAATAATTCATGTTCTAATTAAAATACAAACGGTTCTTGTGGTTCTTATATTAGAACCGTGGGTTTAGAACCGACCCGACCCGGAGCTTATAATTCATATAAATCTAGAACCGCAAACCTACCCATATTAAAAAGGTTCGGGTCCAAGGTTCTCGTGGGTCGGGTCTAAGGTTCTCGTGGGTCCAAACCACGAAATGCTCACCCCTATTCACAGTCATCTTCGATTAATCAATGGAAAAAAATCGTTTGGAGATATAATCGAAAGAGAACGAACTGATTTAGGATTGATCGTTTGATGATAATGATATAATTAGTTTATATTCCCTCCGTCCCATTTTAGATGTCATGGGCCCACAAACCACAGATTAAGAAATCTTTGCTTGTATGTTGTAAAATGACAATAATATCCTCAAGTTATTATTTCAAATATTTTATTGTCTTTTGTCTTTTATGGGCAAAACTAGAAATTGCTTAGAAATTGACATTTAATTTGGGACAACAAAATGTAGAAAAATGGACATTTAAATGGGAGGAGGGAATATATAATTGTATCATACATTACGTGATTATAATGTACTTCGCATGCTTCACACGTTTTTAAGACTTTGTATTTGAACCAGTACTTATATATAGTACATACTTTGTATATCTATTCGATTTCTTGCTGTTTTTTGTTCATTACTGTGTAAAAGACCGGTTCAACGCGTCTCGAGCGTGGTCAACCCATTTCCAAGTGACAACTTCCCAAAGGTGAACAACTAAATAAATATGTTTGCCCCCAACCAAATTGTGTACTTACTAATTATTCTTATACCAAATGCATTGTTATATTAATAATAATAATAATAATAATAATAATAATAATAATAATAATAATAATAATAATAATTCACACCTCTTTAAATTATACACATTATGTATATATACATATATTTATATACTTATCTCTTATATAACATTTGATGCACAGCACTTTAAATCATATACATCATGTATATTTATTTACACGTGATCAACTAAATTTAAAAATTGTGTATATACGATGTGCATGTTATGTATATAAAGATTTGCGACACGCTGTTTCCATTAAGTATTAGACAATTCAGACCACATATAACATTGGGAAGGGAATTTGTTAATTACAGAAAACGACTCAAAAGATAACCGAAAACATTAACATCACATATAATTAATATTGAGAGGCTAATTCATCTTCATCAAGGACTTGTATGAGGAGGTATCAGTAGTACAATTCAAATACACTTCTAGATAGCACAATCCAAAACATCAATGCCCCAGAAAATGGTGGTGGCAATAATGGCGATAAGAATCTGAACTGAAAACATTTGGCAATAAAGAAATTGAGAAGCTTGATCAAGAGGGTGATGCAACCTTCTTGTAGGTATGTGGTCACAATGGATGGTAGCTGACTTGTATACTCATACCGAAATTGGACAACTATAATAGCGGTAAATAAGGTATAGAACCACCACGAGTCAAATGATTTCGTTGACTTTAGTGAACCCTCTTGCGATCTCATCTCCATTTTTATTATAAGACAAAAGAGACCTAAAAGTGAAATTTAAGTTTATGAGTAAAGAGCAGGAGTTAGAATTGATAAAATTTTGTTATTCTTACATAAGTATTTATAAGGGTTGTGATCAACCTACCAGCCGTGGCAAAGAAGGAAACTTGTTAAGCAAATTTCTAATGAAATGGTTTTGACCAATTCCATGAGACTTTGTTTTGTCTATTCATTTAAATATGTCAGAATCTAATAATTTTCATCCAACTACTTGTAATGAAGATGAATATTATTCATATTTTGAGACGAAAGAACTCCTTTTCTATCATTCTATAAAAATCTCTAATATTTCGAAAAAATTTAACTGACTATGAATAGTCAGGGATAGAATAATTGAGGAAATTTTCTGAAAAATATTGTGAAAAATGAGTGGCAAAAAACGACAGAAATTGGCTAGTTATCATTACTAGTTATCATTATAAGAGATCCAATTTTTTGGTCATTAAGGAGCACAAAAAGAAGCGTCGAAAAAATGACAAGATATGATCTATCTGAATCTAAAGTCTCAATTCCAACAATTCAAAAATGAAAAAGGGGGGATTCCTTATTTCGAAATGGTTTCTTATGAGATATTTCGATTTGTTTATTCTTTTTTTATTGAATTGAGTTGTGTATATTTCGATACATGTAGCCCCATGTCATGAACCATAAATTTAGGTATTTAGGAATCATGCACTCTCTAATTAGAATTCATACACTCTAACCCACATCACATATCAATAGAAGACTGTCACATACCTAAAATGTGATGTCACACACCCCGAAATGTGATGTCACAGGGTGTATGATTCATGCCGACCTTTGTCACCAATGGGTCGGGTCAGGATGTACTTTGTCACCAACGGGTCAAACGGGCATTATTTATCTTTTAGAATGTTAATTGACTTTAGGCATGCAAATAGGTTAACATATTGATTCAGGTTGTACTTTTGTCACCATCGAATCAAATGATTAGTTTTGACCTTTTTATTTGTGTAAGCAACTTTTAACGTATATATGCATGCCTTGTTTATTTGTGTAAGAAAACATTGACGGATGATATTAATGTTGACAAGGTGTATATCCGTCCAAGCCACTCTACCGTTGTAGCGACTCGTGTCCATGACCACATGTGTCATTTCTCTTGGTCTTACTCACGCGGCCCGTGTGACTCGTGACGCAGTTTTTATTCATGGTTTTTATGCCTCTTAGGAATCACATTAGCATTTCAATTCCAATGACACTTCCATTAGTATAATTTTCAAGATATGCATATATTTATAAAGTCATGGTTATGACATACCTTACTCGTGGCCCTTAAGCTTTGAGTCCTTGCCCGTGTTGCTTCCCGACGCCTCTTGCTTAGTACCTAGATAATGTAGCCCACGTAGACATTTAGGTATTTGTTATCAAGCGCGGTTTCAAACAACCATACGAGTTTATCAAGTATGTCTATCTCTGTTTAAATAAAATCGAGTTTCATTGTGTTGTTTTATCAAATATTTGGTGGGTGAGATTTTACAAACATCATTTATTGCCCATCTAGACCACAATGATTCATTCCCATTTCAATTTCAAGGTTTATATCATATAATTAACACCCAATTCATCAACTTTCACAATTAAAGCTTTCAAGAGTACACAATATTACCAAGCATCCTGAGTTTTACTTACACCCTACAAAACCCACCAAGTTCATACCAAGAACTTCAAAGATTTCACCATCTAGGTGATATTATCATGATTTTCTTTGAGAATATTTTGTTTTAAGGTTCCCTAAAAATAGGGACACCTTTTACAATCAATAACTTAACAAAAGCATGAACCTTAGAATTTCATCTAGCATCACCTGGGCCAAAATACATCAAATTGGATGCAATAAAAGTTACCTTGATGATTAGAGAGCCTTAGATGACTTAAAATTGACTACATGCATAGATTTGATCTTGATTTAGGATGGAAATGGCATAAGAATGGGTTATTGAGTTGCAAGTGTCAGTAGGGCTGTAAACGAATCAAACGAACACGAATAAGGCCTTGTTCATGTTCATTTGTTTAGGAGATAACCTATTCACGAATTGTTTATGAACACTTACCGAACGAGATTTTTTCTTCGTGTTCGTTTGTTAAAGAAATAACGTGTTCACAAACTATTTATGAACAGTTACCGAAGCAGTTTTCTGTTCGAGTTCGTTTGTGTTTATTTGTTGAATTTAGGTATCGGACCATAATAGTCTAAAAGTTATGATTTGATTAAATTAAAGAATTATAATTTTGTATAGGAGAGGAGAAAAGTGTAAGTACTAACTAAATAGGGAAATTAAGGTAACTAAAATAAGGTACTAAAGTGTAAAAGTATTTCAATGACTATTTTACCCTCATTTTAGGGTTGTTAATGAAAATAATGCTCTTAACTTTTGGGTATCTTAAACTACCCCTCCTTCCTACATTATAATATAGTATAGATAATCTACCACTGGAAAATTTGAAGTCCCTAACTTAAAAATAAAAAGATAAAACCCCTAATGAACTATCAAACAAACGAACACGTTACCGAACGTTCACGAACATAAATGAACGAACGTGACATTTGTTCAAGTTCGTTTGTTTAACTGAACGAACAAAATTTCTTGTTTGTGTTCGTTCATTTATTATACGAACGATCACAAACGAACTTTTCGCCAAACAATTCACAAACGGTTCGCTAAACGTTTGGTCTGCTTAAAACCCTAACACTCTGTTCCAGAGTTTCATTAAAGGATGGAAGAGAAAGGATCTCCCCCCTCTTCCTTTCCCTCCGGTTCCTTCCAAATTGGAAAGATTGAAAATCACCATAAAAACCTCTTTATTATCCCTCTCATTCTCTCCCTTTCCCTCCTACAAAAAACTCTGGAACACATTTTTTCCCCACTTCCTTTCCAATCTTTTCTCTTCCATCCTTTAATGAAACTCTGGAACATAGTGTAAGTGTTAGGGGGGGGGGGGGGGTTGAAGGTGTTGGGTGATTTTACTGATGTAAAAATCGACCACTTTTATTTTGCAACTTATCAAATTTCAAACTTTGACATATTAACAAATTCAGCTCCTCAAGTTAAGTAACTTAGAATTTCATGTAAAATATCATATATTGATTTTAAATATGTAATAAAACAACATTTCCAAGGATCGGCGATTCTAGGCGATTAGGGTTTCAAGTTTTCTGCATGGCAGAAAGGAACGTTTTAAGGTGGATGAATGGTACGATGTACCTTACAAGAGTGATAGAAGATCTACGAAGCATGGGGAAACAACATCTAACGTCCAGATTACCAAGATATTTGTTTCGAATCTTCCACAGGGGTGTTCTTCGGCTGACTTGGTTCAGGTAATGAAGGGTTTTGGGATGATACATGGTACGTATATTGCTCGTAAGTATGATAAGCTAGGGAAAAGGTTTGGTTTTGTGTCGTTAGTTAATGTTGATGATCCAATGAGACTCGAAGATAATCTTAAGGACGTGTGGATTGGTAGCTATAAGTTATATGTTGTGCTGGCTAGATTCGTGAACGGTGGGACGGTCCAGGGTAAGGGGAATAATACTTGGAAACCGGTGAACGTTGAGAACAGGGATAAAGGGGTTGAGCAAGGTAAGGAAGTGAACGATGTTCCTTTACAGAATAATGATGGTAGCGGGTCATCGAAGGTGGGAAATAGGAGTTTTAGAGACACATTACTGAATATTGAATCTGGTCAGGAAGTGATGGATATCAAGATTAAGGAGGATATTATGGTACGGAATTCATGGGATAGTCTTGGTTTGTTGGGGAGAGTTAGAGAATTTTCTCTCCTCACTAGATTAAGACAGTGGTTAAGCGAATCGGTTAATTGTAAGGTTCGGATTAAGTATTTGGGTGGTCTTTCGGTTATTCTAGTGTTTCAATCCTTGGATGACAAGATTTGGTTTCTTGATAAGAAAGGAGTGTGGGATAAGATGTTTGGTTCTTTGGAAGCATGGGAAGGCCAAATTTGGGAGTATGAACGCATCGCATGGATTAAGATACTGGGTATTCCGTTATGTTTATGTGTTGATTCGGTTTATACGGAGATTGCGGCTAAGTTTAGAGACATAGTTCAGTTGCCGAGTGTGAATGATGGAGACGAAGACTTGTCTCAGATAATGGTTGGGGTGATAACGAAAACGTCTAGTAGGATCCAACAACCGGTTAACTTGCATTGGAAATCCTCGGTATTTCCTGTTACGGTTGAAGAAGACTGTGAAGACTGGTCTCCGGATTGCGTTTGTGAGGTTGAGGAGGGGTGTTGTACTGAGGAGGAAGAGAGTGGGGTAAGGAACATGGTGGATGAAGAGGACGATTGTGCGAGTAAGGAGCCGGTAGTAAGTCCTGAAGGTTTGGTGAATGAGGTTGTGGGGGATATGCTTAACCATGACGGACCGTGAATGTTGATAGTCAAATGAACCAGGTTGAACGTCAAGTGAAGGAAGTTAAGTGTGATAAGGTGGGGGTTTACGTAGAGAAAGATGAAGGTAAGAAGAAAGGGAAGGCGTATAGGAAAAAGGCGAGGAAGAAGCTTTCGATTTCGCCGGTGGGGAATGAACGTCCAAAAAAAAGACAACGGGAGGGGGAGGATCTTTTTGATATAGATAGGTTTATCTATTGTGTGAGTTCTAATTCGTTGTATGAGAATAATGTGGATAATCATGTCAATGTTTCGCATAGTGTGACAGGTGAATTGGGGGAAGCGGATAAGAGTGATGATGGTGGTACAAACTACACGATCGGGGGGATTGATAAGGATAGTTATGTGGATGTTGTGGACTTAAATGGCCCTGTTGAGGATGTAGATGGGGACGCGACTGATGATGGAGTATTAAAGGAGGTCTCGAATACGATCGAATTTGGGGAGAAGCTAGGCGTCGAAAATATTGACAGGTTCGAGTGTTCGGTTGGCAATTTGGTTAGGGAGGATGGGTTTCAATCGGGTTATTAATGAATGTGTTATCTCTTAATATTCGGGGTATGGGGTCCGACGTCAAAGCGGATTGGGTTAGGGGGTTACGCAGAGAAAACGAAGTGGATATGATTATGTTACAGGAGTCTCAGTTGGTGTCTATTGATGGTATCGATCTGGGTAAGTTTTGGGGGCATGGGGAGTTCTCGTTTGAATGGGTGCCGTCATCGGGCCGGTCCGGTGGTTTAGTTACCATGTGGAACCCGAAGGTGTTTACTTCGGTAGGGGTTACAAAGCACGACAACTTTCTTATGGTTAAAGGAGAGGTGAAGGATGATGGCGTGTCTTATGCCTGTGTTAATACGTATGTTCCGCAAAAATTGGTTGACAAGAGGCGTGTATGGTCTGATTTGAGATCGGTGGTTGACACGGACACGGGGCATTGGATCTTAGGTGGTGATTTTAACTGATTTGAGATCGGTGGTTGACACGTACACGGGGATTTGAGATCGGTGGTTGACACTGTCTTATGCCTGTGTTAATACGTATGTTCCGCAAATAACAATTCTTTTAAAGTTATTCAAACTTCCTTAAAAGGAAGTAAATAATTATATTTATATTTTAACAGTTGTGTAAAACACACTGTTTGATGATATAGATATTTGTTAAAATATAATCATTTGGAAATCCATCTACAAGTAATTTTTTTTTTTTTAACGGATCTACAAGTAAATTTGATGGTGATTTTGAAGATTCAAAGGATGAACCATGGTTAATGAATCTTGAAAAAAATGATCAAACTTTCAACTTCTTAATAATAATTAGCTGGCCATGTGATGAGAGTAGATTTTATGACCAAAGGTAAAAAATTGATGACAAGTATGATGTATTGAAAATGAAAGTAAACAATTAAGAAAACCAAATATTTGAACTTTAAACTTAAATAAAATTTTACGTAGAAATATGTTATGGTTGAAAAACTTAAAAGAGACATCACAAAATGATTGTTCTGGTTGTAATTTGCCCAAATATGATTTTTCTTTTCACAAATTATAGAAAGAGTTGTTATACTCTTTGACAACATATGATAAAAGTTCAAGATCTCATTGTCACAAACTTGGTTGTGATTAATTAGTAAAATATCAACTAATAATGCTATAAACTCCCATCTCTTTTGTGATAGCAAGACTTTGTTGGAAAGTTTAGAAGGTGAATGGAGTTTTATGTAAATGAATTATAATTTAGTGAAATTATAATTATTGAGGAAAAACTCTTTAATAGAGTTAATTTATTTGTGACACTTTATTATAGTTTTAAAACTAAAATTAAGTGTATAACTCTTCATGTGGTGAATTGAAGAAACACTTATGATACTTGATTATAGTTTAAGACTATCATTAAGTGTCTAATTATGTTAGACTCTTCATTCCTCATTGCCTCTTGTATATATTAGAGACTTTTGTGTCATATATGATATATGGGAAAATACACATAAGAATATACATGAGCAATATTCACTAAGAAACTCTTGCAACACTCATAACTCTAGAGTAGCAACCAAGTATCGATTATTTTTCAGGCAAGTGGGATAGTCCGGCAGTGCACCATCATCACTGTTTCGAACCGGTGTACCCTGGGAACAGACGACGAATCTGTTTAAGGGAATTGTGTCAAACACAAGCCCGGTTCCTTTTTCTTTGATTTCGTTTTCTGTTACAGTTCATTGCAGAAAGTACAAGGACTTGGAAACATGTGAGGTTCATGTATGAAAGGCATTGCGACGATTATTATGTAAGTTTTCCAACAAACTTAAAGAAGATTAGTAAAACAGACTTTCGTGTAGATTGGGAACCAATCTTTAAACCTTCTTCTTAAGGACTTTTTGGTTCGCGAAAGTTTGTAAATATTTTTCTTTGAAATATGTTGTGGTACATCGAATCGGATTAAATTTGTGATTGGAGTGAAATCTTTAATCCGAATGTTCATGGTCTTTCGGGTTCATGGGTTTTGGGTCGTGTTTAGATAAACCCGATTATTAACATATATTTAGACGTTTTTGAAATACTAAAATTCTAATGAGAGTATTAGAAAAGTCATAATATTTGTAAACCCATGAAAAACATTTGATAATATTTTCTTTCTAAGCATATTAGAAAGATAATTTCAATGTATTTGAAATGTTTACATTTTCTAATAAGAGTATTGGAAAATTAAAAGGTTTCGAAATAGAAGGTTTTGAAACATGTATTTCTAACAAGCGTGTTAGAATCCACGACGTTGAAAGAATAACGTGTCATGAAAAATTTCTAATAAGCGTATTAGAAATAATTATTTACAAAATCAAAAGTTTAATCTTTAAACTTATATATTGATTTTCTAACAAGCATGTTAGAAATTGATGATTTTGTAAAGGCAAATAAGATGTTTATATTTCTAACGAATGTGTTAGAAAAGATTATTGTACAAAATACACAAACGGGTTAGAAATGATTATTTTGGAAAATAATCAACATTGAACCAGTTTGGTTAAAATTCGACGGTTTCGAACGAGCGAGTTTGAAACGGGTATATTTTGGAAAATCCGAAGTTAATACCATTTAGATGGTTTAATTTTCTAACGAGCGTGTTAGAAATGGTTTATTTTATATAAACCAATAAGGTCTAAAATGATTGTCATAATCATGTATTTCTAACAAACATGTTAGAAACGGTTGAGAATATCAATGATATTTAAAACGATTTTGGATAATCATTTATTTTTAACGTGTAATCGTTTGTATTCTAACAAGTATGTTAGAAATGGTTAATTTTGTAACCGTATATGTTTATATGGTACACGTATAGTTTCTAATGAGCGAATTAGAAATGGTTAATAATGAAAACCATATACTCTAACTAGTGAGTTATGAATGGTTTAAATAATAAAACTATATTAGAGTTTATGGTTTTGATTTGTAATCAAAACATAAATATGTATAGTTTATGGAAAATACTTGTAAAAGTAGAAATGTGTTGTATGAGTAAAACATGTCTTTTACAAATTATATATGGTTTGATACTTGTATGAGAAGTATGATGACTTGAACCATATAATAGTCTAGAGAGACTATTTAGTGTAAAACAACTTGATGTTGTTTTGGATATATTTACTGGTTCGACTACTTGTGAGTAGCTAAGTATAAACAACTTTGTTGTTTTGAACAGTGTATTGAGGGAGTACCTCGAAACATGCCACGAGACGATATAATTGGTATTATTTCGTCGAACGATAAAGTGTTGAAGAGAATAACACTTTGAGATTTGATGTTTATATATCCTTATAATCCGCTTAAATATATATGTAATATGTTATATATAGTTTGGATTATATTAAAATTATAATTTGATAAATTATAATTATTAATTGGAATCTTAATATGATGAATGGATGATATTGAAATTATAATTTAATAAATTATAATTATTAATAAGTCCTTAATTTGGTGAATTAAAGACTAAAACTCTTGAGTAGAGTTTTATGTCTTTGATTAGAGGGTTTCATTTGTTTTAATTAGAGATTGGTCACTTAATTAGAGTCTTTATGTCTCAAATTAAGTCTCTAATTAAGTGACTAAGAGGAAAAACTCTTCATCCATTCCCATTGAGATAATCATGATCAATGTGGCAAGTGTATTGAAGTTAAATGCACGGAAACGAGATATGTCATCTAATGTTGAGAGCATTTACGTAGCAATGCACAAATGTAGTTTTGATGACTATAACATATGATAGAAATATATGTTATTATTCATAAGTCTTTGATAAATATTGCGAAATTTATTATAAAAGACTTAGAATGGTGATGGATGTGTAGAGTCTCTACAAACCATCATTGTTAGTTGAATTATATGGAGGATTCGTGATATATTTTGGGAGAGTTACCCAATAAATAATTTCAACAAAATATATACATATCATTTAGGCATATGTGAATGTCATGTAGTTGAGTGTCAATCTAATTGACTTGTTGATGATGAATATGTTCATCAAAGTGACTTATATTAAGACTTATGTTTAAGTCCTAAAGAGTCAATGGTGATGCCTTGGAGATTAAAGGCAAATGAGTCTTGATCCTAATGGGTGGAATGAATTATGGTTTTGAAGCATTCTTTAAACCAAGGTTTTGGAATGGTAAACAAAATCTCATTTTGTGTCTAAACTAAGACGTGAATGTTAGGAAGAGATAATGAGTTATCTCTTAAGACTGTGAAGAATCAGATTGATGCATCTTCTGTTCACATGCTAAGTATTCATAGTCTAAAGCATGCTAGACTAATACTTGTTAATTTAGATGCTCCACGGAGATTAAATTAACTTTGAACATTCAAACATATGTGACGACATAAGAATGAATTTTGTAAAAGCAAATATATAATTCATTAAAAATGATGACTCAAAAGGACCGAATAAATAGTTCATTGGTAATGATACTATTTAGCTGAATATGAGGAGAATTCATATAGCTCAGAAAACGGTTCGTGTGAGAAATATGGGTTGAGTAATATAATGGATGACCTAAATAACACAAAGATATAGATAGTCGCTATCTTATCACGGGTGTCTAATATCATCACGAGTGATATTACTCAAACTTAATCAAAGTGCAAGCAATGTGGGGGGAAAGAGCCATTTAAGAAACAATCCGTAGGGATGTAAAAATGGTACTTGAGAAGTTTTAAGCTACATATGAAAGAAAGAAACTTTCATCACCCCATTTGGTAGTTATCCAATAAACACATAAGTGTGGAGGTGACTTGCATTTGAAAATATAAGGTTTGATATGAACGGATATGATTTTGGGAAGTACAAATCAAACGAACCTAGAACAGACTTATTTTAAGTCAGTCCTATTATGCGGACAAAATTCTTGAGAAGTTCAATGGAAATGACTCTAATGTGGCTAGAATTTTCATTAATTCTTGAGAAGTTCAATGGAAATGATTCTAATGTGGCTAGAACTTTCATTGACACAAGTCAACGTCTAGCTAAGAATCGAGGTGTGTAACACCGCGTGATTTTCACTTTTCATATATTTTAAATTTTATACTTAACGAACTCCAAGTTCGCTTTTACTCGCTTCTTTTATGTTACTCCTACCAATTTTTGACGAGTTGTCATTATAATTTATCCTATTCAAATTAGGCGTATAACAAAAAACTTATTTAGTTAAGATCTTAATATATATTTATTATTAATTAAACATATATATATATATATAAATATATATATATATTTAATAATACTTCAAAAAAAAAACATTATATGAAAATTTGCATTTACATTATGTAACAAGAATTTCAAATAATTCCATACGTTTTTTTTTATTTATTTATGATTTTATTATTTTTTTTCTTTTAAAGATATAATTACCACTAATTAACTTCTAACCACCCTAATTAATTCATTAAATACCCAACCCCTTCACCCCAACTATAAATACACCACTCCTACCCATTCTAACACTTGCTCATTCCTAAATCCTCTCTAAACCTCCCAATTCTTCAAAGAAATCCCAAGTGTGGAAGTCCATTTCTAAGTGAGTTTTCTCATAAACTCCAACTTTATTATTCTTTCTTCACTTCTTTTCTTCTTCTAACCCCTTGGAGAAACCTCTAGGATCTTCCCCATATTTATCCACATAAGTGTGATAAGGGTAGAGCACCTAAAAGAGGTTCCAAAGGTGGTTGTTTTCCGAATTATACTATATAATAATATAAACATATGCTTTCAAGTTTCTATCTTACTAGTTTATTATTAATCTTTGGAAGATTTGTGGCTACATCCCTACCTTACCAATGCTTGACTCTCATAACCATCCGAATCACCTCTATGGTGGTTTGTGTTTTGGTTCGCCTAAAAGGCTTGCTTGACTCTTATGACCATCCGAATCACCTTCATGGTGGTTTGTGTTTTGGTTTGCCTAAAAGGCTTGCATGACTCTCGTGAATCTATAACCTAAACTCAAACCTAAGACCCTTTATTCTTTACTTCTAGATAACCAAGGCTAAAGCTAAACCTTCCAAGACTTACCTTTTTTTGGAACTCTATCAAACGCACCCAAAGGTGAGTTCATACTTGTCCCCCTTTTATTCTTTATTCTTTGGGGCTCAACATGTATCACTATCAAAACTCAAACGATTTTAAACTCTACAATCTATTATGCTTAGTCTAAAGTCTATCATAGTCTAAATTCTATCATGCGCAATCTAAAGTCTATTATATGCTTGTACGCTATGCTATGTAGAATTATTTACTCTAACATACAAATGTTCATATAGTTGACAACCCACCTTGCATGTATAGCGCTATAGGATTGGCTATCCGACCCCTACATGGGTCATGTTAAGCAAAATTCTTCGTGGCTAGTCGCCGTTTGTATGGTTCTCTTGCATATGCCTATAAGCAAAACTTTATTATACTATGTATGTATGTCAAAACTAGTATGCTCACCAATGCTTTATGTGTTGACGGATATTTTATACATGTTGCAGGAAATATTTATTGCAGGACATTCAAGAAAACTACTTAGGATTGGACATAGAAACTCACTCTAGTTCAAGTTGTCATATTCTTGTTGTTATGTTTTTCGTTATTTAAACTACTTGTATTTCTATTTTTAGACAATGAACGAAATTCTATCTCTAAACTATATTGTCACAAAATCTAGTGTCATGAAGTCTTTGAACAATCTACCACTAAGTCTCACCTCGATGATTCCGCCATCGGTTGGGGTGTGACAGATTGGTATCAGAGCCATGACTATAGGGATCTAGGAAAAATTGCCATGTTTGACCTAGACTATAGTTAAGAACCCTTTTGACCATTCCTTTTATCATGCTTAAAATACTTGTTCTCCCATCTTGCTTCTACTCCATTCTCTTGGTCCTTAAAATTTACCTTCCTATTTGAGGATTACTCTACACTCGAAGACGCTCGTATAACACAAACGAAAGGAAATCACCAAAATAGGCGTGAAACCCTCACTTTGGTGATAACTTTCAATCCGCGTAAATTTTTTTGTATTTTTGAAACTACACCAAGATAGGAGTGATATCCTCACCTTGGTGGAAATTTCACAATTCTCGTTCTAGTGGACACTTACCAATCGAAGGTTAGAATTAATTTTCTTACCACGTTGGACAAAGTATACAAACCACACTCAAAGAAACGACCTCGCTAAGATAGGAGTGAAATCCGCAACTTAGCGACTAGTTTCAATCCTTGATATTTTTTTTTAAAATCTCGCCAAAGTCTCAAATTTACTAATGACAAGAAACATGTAGTAACTGGAAGGGTGAATACCGTTAACCAAAAGTTTCGGCGAGAGTATTTCCACCTATTAGGCCAAAGCATGCTTTTCAAACTCAAAGGTAAATTCGAATCACTTTGGTTAGTCTTAGTTCCGTTCCGGAACACTCCAATTGCTTGTTTAAAACAAGCCTCTCATTTTATGTTAATATTACTTTCAATGTTGTTTTCATGCTATGTTTTCACTATATATATTCGATTTATTTTACTCGCAAATGCTCTCAAGACTCGCGCTTCAAGCTACTCTTGCAATCTCCAAACAATACTAATAATCGCAAACCAACATAAATCAAAACTCCTTTTATGCTAATTAAGCGCACCATACTTGCTTATATATACGTGTTACGTTATTTGAACAATGTGAAACTTGCATACTATACGTGTAACTTGAACTTACATACTAAGTCTATGAGAACAACTTGAGCTTATGTAAAAGAAAATTTTTATATATTCGAATTTGCATCAATTTCACCGATCTAATCTTACCCACAAGCTTTTCATTGTTAACCAAAATTCTAGTAACTTATTTTCTAAATTCAAAAATCACTTTGTTTAAAAACGCTTATGCAAATTTTCATATGTATGATTCTCGTAGATGTCTTCCCGTCTCAACAACATCGACCTCAACCAACTGGCAAGTCTTATTGCCCAAGAACTAGTCAAGATCCTCCCTAACCTAGAGACACCAACAAACCCAATTCCAAACCCCGGTGATACCATCCAGGACAGCACAAACCATGTAGATACTAAACCTTCTACCCATACCCCTACCAAACAAACGAGAAAGGATAACCGAAAACGCAAAAACCTCAAACGATACCGCACTTCGACAACCCCTGAGACTCCGATCCCCAACAAAAAGCAGTATCATGGAACCTATCCGTTATGCAAGAGTTGTAAATTCCACCATCCCACTCACACACCATGCTACTTATGCGCCAACTGTGATGCATATGGTCATTTAGCCAAAACATGTCGTCACACCACTAAACCACGACCCAAACAACCTACTAGTACCACCTCATTCACTAGAAACAATGGATGGATATGCTTCGAGTGCAACGACCCAACCCATGGGCGTAACCAATGCCCAAGACTTGCCATGGTGATCTACGATGCTGGAAGACCCACTCGCCACACTAAGGAAGATTGATTTTTCTTATCTTTTAAAAAAATGAGAATTTCTTCATGTAATGTTTTCAAGAAATTGTTCGGATGTGAAATTTTCTTTATGAATTATGAAATACCATCGTTATCTAAGTTTACAATCATAACTTATTCGGCAAAACTCAAACATCGCAAAACTCTTTTCTCCTCGCGCACAATCATTTTCAAAATTTCTGAACAAAATTCTTCCTACTATTTCTAAGAGGATGCCTATTCTTCTATAAAATCCTCACTTTCAAACCACTAACAAATGTGTGCGTCGAGTCTTTATGACAAACAAGATTCTAAATGGTAAAAGCGTTTAAAAAAAAAATTTCTTTTGTAAACAGGACTTGTGAGCAAAGACACGCTAAATCAAATAACCTACTTCTTTATAATCCCAAGACCTTTTCTCTTGAAATCGTATCACGAGTCAAAATATTCATCAACGCCAAACTAAATTTGTCAATAAACTATTTTTCTCGCTTAATAAAATGGATTTTCATAAATCAAACGACAATCTTCGAGAAAAGTTTTACACCAAATCTTCCCCACTTCAATTAAATATGTTTTTCTTTAACATCCAACGCACTAAATTTTCCTACCATCAAACTTGACCCTTAATCTTAAAAAGCTAAAATTGCTCGCGTACCCATAAAACTCAAATTGTAATAAACTCGAATCCTATGTTGCCCTCAGTCAAAACATTTTACGCGTGAACGTTTCCATTAGAAATCCAATTGTCCATGCTTTTGTTTGATTTTATACATCTAAACGTAACCACCTATACACAAGGCTACACCATTATGTCATGAAACCATACATCTATGTCAAAACACGTACGGTTAACAACATAAAAAAAAACTTACTTAATGCCTTTTTCACATTGTGTGTTTGCATGTCACGTTGCTTGCTATGTTTATAATATCAAAACTGTCTAATGCCTTTGTTTATTGTCTTTTCCTTTGTGTATAAGTATTTTGTGTCCACTAGCGACCCACACATAACTAAGAGGAAATATGTGGACCATACGACAATCGGACTAATTACGGGTGCACACGTAATTACAAAAATTGGGCGCATGGAAAACATAACAAGTCCTAGTGTGTGTAACCCATCATGACTTGAATAACAACACGGATGAGGTATGATAACGACATGGTGGATACGCCGCCGGTACATCCTATACATAAATGTCCTGTCATACTACCAAAAGTAGAATTATTCATGCCATGAGAAGTTTTGGGTGTCGAGTTAAAATTTTGACCAACACTTACGTTATTTATCTTTTGCGATACCGTTTATGTTTTAGTTTACTAGTCTAATTACGCTTGCATTATTTATCTTTATGCATATTATGACCTTATTTTGAACCACACTTTCTACTATGCAACATCATCCTTGCTATAAATAACCTATACTTGTAATCTTCATCAACTTCGTTTCTTTCCTCTTGCCTTTCCTTGCTTAATCAGCAATCCTATCATTATAAAAAAATCTCGTTCTAAGTCCCGTAAACTCTGGCCTTAACCTCTAAAAGCATTTATACACTTAAAACAAGATTCGTCTCTCACTTTGTTATATTTTCTTGACTAATTATATATTGGATTTCAAAAAAATAAATAACTACTATTTATTTTGCCAAGAAGCCGTTTTCAAATGGTCTAATTTCTCGTTTATTTAATCACTTCTAAAAGTTTTCTTTTTCTAATAAAAATTTCGACCTTATGCAAACCAAATATCTTTACTAAAAACTACTCATTCCCACATCTAATCACATATTATGCTCACATATTTACTATCCCGCCCAATTATCCAAGGACATCTCTTTTACAAGCCAAAAATTCTACTATTTCATATACGTTATATCTTACAATTAATTACTTTTCCCCAAAATTACTATATGTTATACAATATACTTAATCACCTTCAACTTTCACTATTCTATACCGTATAACTAGTTATTTTCCCAAAATTTATATATGTTATACAATATACTTAACTATCTTCAATTTTCACTATTTCATACCATATAATTACTTATCTTTCCAAAATTTGTTGCATTAACTTCATATACATACTCTCTTCCTTCACTATTTACAAAAATGCTTTAGTCGGTCAAGCTCTCAAATTTCTACGTACGACCTTGGATAAAATTTTAAAAGTACTTCTCTTACGAGCATAATTATAGCACAGTGACAATACCGTATTTGACTTAAACATAATAAACCAACAAGTTCTTGTTCTTATTAAACCCATATCAAACCACTTACCAATTTTTCAAAAGGTTGACTTTTAATTAAATTTCGAGACGAAATTTCCTAAAGTAGGGGAGACTGTAACACCGCGTGATTTTCACTTTTCATATATTTTAAATTTTATACTTAACGAACTCCAAGTTCGCTTTTACTCGCTTCTTTTATGTTACTCCTACCAATTTTTGACGAGTTGTCATTATAATTTATCCTATTCAAATTAGGCGTATAACAAAAAACTTATTTAGTTAAGATCTTAATATATATTTATTATTAATTAAACATATATATATATATAAATATATATATATATTTAATAATACTTCAAAAAAAAAACATTATATGAAAATTTGCATTTACATTATGTAACAAGAATTTCAAATAATTCCATACGTTTTTTTTTTATTTATTTATGATTTTATTATTTTTTTTCTTTTAAAGATATAATTACCACTAATTAACTTCTAACCACCCTAATTAATTCATTAAATACCCAACCCCTTCACCCCAACTATAAATACACCACTCCTACCCATTCTAACACTTGCTCATTCCTAAATCCTCTCTAAACCTCCCAATTCTTCAAAGAAATCCCAAGTGTGGAAGTCCATTTCTAAGTGAGTTTTCTCATAAACTCCAACTTTATTATTCTTTCTTCACTTCTTTTCTTCTTCTAACCCCTTGGAGAAACCTCTAGGATCTTCCCCATATTTATCCACATAAGTGTGATAAGGGTAGAGCACCTAAAAGAGGTTCCAAAGGTGGTTGTTTTCCGAATTATACTATATAATAATATAAACATATGCTTTCAAGTTTCTATCTTACTAGTTTATTATTAATCTTTGGAAGATTTGTGGCTACATCCCTACCTTACCAATGCTTGACTCTCATAACCATCCGAATCACCTCTATGGTGGTTTGTGTTTTGGTTCGCCTAAAAGGCTTGCTTGACTCTTATGACCATCCGAATCACCTTCATGGTGGTTTGTGTTTTGGTTTGCCTAAAAGGCTTGCATGACTCTCGTGAATCTATAACCTAAACTCAAACCTAAGACCCTTTATTCTTTACTTCTAGATAACCAAGGCTAAAGCTAAACCTTCCAAGACTTACCTTTTTTTGGAACTCTATCAAACGCACCCAAAGGTGAGTTCATACTTGTCCCCCTTTTATTCTTTATTCTTTGGGGCTCAACATGTATCACTATCAAAACTCAAACGATTTTAAACTCTACAATCTATTATGCTTAGTCTAAAGTCTATCATAGTCTAAATTCTATCATGCGCAATCTAAAGTCTATTATATGCTTGTACGCTATGCTATGTAGAATTATTTACTCTAACATACAAATGTTCATATAGTTGACAACCCACCTTGCATGTATAGCGCTATAGGATTGGCTATCCGACCCCTACATGGGTCATGTTAAGCAAAATTCTTCGTGGCTAGTCGCCGTTTGTATGGTTCTCTTGCATATGCCTATAAGCAAAACTTTATTATACTATGTATGTATGTCAAAACTAGTATGCTCACCAATGCTTTATGTGTTGACGGATATTTTATACATGTTGCAGGAAATATTTATTGCAGGACATTCAAGAAAACTACTTAGGATTGGACATAGAAACTCACTCTAGTTCAAGTTGTCATATTCTTGTTGTTATGTTTTTCGTTATTTAAACTACTTGTATTTCTATTTTTAGACAATGAACGAAATTCTATCTCTAAACTATATTGTCACAAAATCTAGTGTCATGAAGTCTTTGAACAATCTACCACTAAGTCTCACCTCGATGATTCCGCCATCGGTTGGGGTGTGACAAGGTGAGCCTGTTAACCAATTAGAGTACTCAAGAATTATTGGCAGCCAGATGTATCTGATGAGTTGTATCAGACCAGACTTAGCAAGCAAGCTAAGTAGATACACGAGCAACCTAAGTTCAATTCATTGGAATTGCGTGACCCAGTTGCTTCGGTACTTAAGATACATACGAGATTACGGGCTGCAATATAAAAGATATCCAGCAGTTATTGAAGGTTACTATGATGCGAATTGGATATCTTACACGAATGATTCCAAGGCAACGAGTGGGTATTTGTTCACACTTGGAGGTGCTGCGATGACATGGAAATCATCTAAGCAAGCGTTTATTGCTAGATCCACGATGGAATCATAATTCATCACTTTAGAGGATGAATAGGCAAAATGGCTACGTCAATTTGTTAAGGATATACCTAGGTGGCCGAAGCCGGTATTGGCCCAATGCATATGTTGTGATAGTCAATCGGAAATTGGCAGAGCTCATATCACAATGTGTATCAGTAAGAACAGGTATATAAGACGTAGGCATAATACGGTACGACAACTAATCTCTATAAGAGTTATCACTATTGACTATGTGAAGTCAAAGGATAACATCGCGGATCCGCTAACAAAAGGCTTAAGCAGAGAGTTAGTTCAGAAGTCGTCAATGGGAATGGGGCTAAAGCCCGTTAAAGGCTAGGTTTATGTGAAGGAAACCTAACTCAGCTGACTGGAGATCCCAAGATCTGAGTTCAATAGGACAACCTAATTGTATGAACTGGCGAAGGTCACTGTGGGGGGGAGTTGGTGAAAACCCCACATATTAAAAAGGGAGTTTACTATAAGATTTAATAAGCTTCCTAGTCCATTCCTAAAAAGTGACAAGGTTGAGGTTAAGCTTATAGCTTTTAATGATCTGACTGAGGTAACCAGTCCCAGTAGATCACCTATGTGAGAGAGAAGTGGGGTCGCTTCGAAGGGTATTGTTGGGGCACAATACTTAATAGCTCTTGCAGAACCAGGCACGTGTCCATGACCATAACGGACACAACTATGAGGACTTGACGTTGTCAGGGAGAGTCTTATGTGAAGCGTATTGTCGTCCACACAAACGACAGACGAGTTCAAAGACATCGCGTTCTACTCAGAGCCAGTGAGCTAAGTGCGTTTCATAAGCGAAGGTTCAAAGGGTCACACCTACCTATCGTATGCAAAACTCAACTGTTGAAATTTAATCGGAATGAGGTTGCTTCTCATAATGACTCCTATTCATATAGGGGTTTGTTCGAAATATGCGTGTTTTGATAAATCTCCATTCATGTGGGGGATTGTTGGAAAGTTTAGAAGGTGAATGGAGTTTTATGTAAATGAATTATAATTTAGTGAAATTATAATTATTGAGGAAAAACTCTTTAATAGAGTTAATTTATTTGTGACACTTTATTATAGTTTTAAAACTAAAATTAAGTGTATAACTCTTCATGTGGTGAATTGAAGAAACACTTACGATACTTGATTATAGTTTAAGACTATCATTAAGTGTCTAATTATGTTAGACTCTTCATTCCCCATTGCCTCTTGTATATATTAGAGACTTTTGTGTCATATATGATATATGGGAAAATACACATAAGAATATACATGAGCAATATTCACTAAGAAACTCTTGCAACACTCATAACTCTAGAGTAGCAACCAAGTATCGATTATTTTTCAGGCAAGTGGGATAGTCCGGCAGTGCACCATCATCACTGTTTCGAACCGGTGTACCCTGGGAACAGACGACGAAACTGTTTAAGGGAATTGTGTCAAACACAAGCCCGGTTCCTTTTTCTTTGATTTCGTTTTCTGTTACAGTTCATTGCAGAAAGTACAAGGACTTGGAAACATGTGAGGTTCATGTATGAAAGGCATTGCGACGATTATTATGTAAGTTTTCCAACAGACTTTCACCATCTTAATAGCTAATAGTCGTGTTGTCATGCAAGTCATCATCTTATATTTATTGTTTAATCTCGTTTAAGGGATAGTCCCCAAGGGATATATTGTGTTGTGGTGAAGTGTCTCCCCTCTAACCCAAAGGTAGATGATTCACAATCTACAAACTGAAAGTATAGCCGTATAGGTGGATATATATGTAATAGTCAACACAAATCATCATATTAATTGTATAGTATAAATGTTGTTGACTGTCAATTATTGTATTGACCAACCTCCATTATTGTATTGACCAACCTCCCAAAATAGGAGATATGTTGTACCTATATATACCTACGATAGTGATGAATAAAATCAAGCAGTGAATTATATTCTTACACACTCTAATATGGTATCATCCTCTTCATATTGATCCTCCATAAAAACTTCCCTGTCCCGCTTCTGTCTCGCTGTTTTTGCGACTCTGACCACCACCAAAACAGCCTATCTCCCTCTACTCTTCTTCCTTCACACATGGCTGACTCGAAACTTCATCCAGCAGTCACCGTCACCGTCACAAACATCAAAGCCTATATCCCGGTCACTCTTGACAACGAAGCCTCGGACTACAACCTTTGGTCCGAATTGTTTCGAATCCACTGCACCGCTTTTCTTGTGTCTGATCATTTAGCACCACGTCCCCCACCTCCGGCCGACTCAACCAGCGACGAAACTCCCACTCCCCCTGCACTCGACTCCTGGGAGCGATTGGACGCCATAGTCCTTCAATGGATATATGGCACAATCACTCCAGGCCTTCTCAAAACCGTTATCATCAAACGCACCACTGCCTACGACGCGTGGAAGGCGATCGAATCCCTATTTCAAGATAACAAAGCCACCCGTGCATTGTATTTGAAACAGAAATTTTCCAATGCTCGTCTTGAAAATTTCCCTTCCATGACAGCTTATTGTCAGGAACTCAAGGTATTATCCGACCAACTCGCGGGTGTCGACGCTCCTGTTGATGAGAAAGACCTGGTGCTCCAAACCATAGCCGGATTAACTGAGCAATATGAGACTGTGGGTACGATTCTTCATAACACAAAGCCACTTCCATCCTTCTTTGAGGTCCGATCCCAATTGTGTATGAATGAGACCACAAAAGCTAATCAAGCCACCCACTCGGCCAATACCGCTGCAACCGCCCTTCATGTGCAGGGCCAAACCAACAACACTCCGACTCCTAATAACCCACCCAGCAATTCCACTGATACCCCACGGTTCCGTGGCCAAGGTCGCTCCAGGGGCCAAGGCCGCCGCCGCTCAGCCACCTCCTCTCAGCCCAGAAATCGCAACACTGCTTCCCCTAATCAACCATCTCACCCTTACATTATTTTTCCTAACTCTTGGGCCCAAAATCAATGGACCAATTTACTGCAACAGGCCCGCAACAATAATAATTCCACTCACTCGGCCCAATACCCTCCGTGTCCATATCCCTCAAATCCACGGCCCAATAATGGCCAAGGTATTCTTGGACCTGGTCCGGCCCAGGCCCACGTGGCTACATACTCTCCCACACCCACCGATATTGCTCAGGCCCTCTATACTCTTTCACTGAACCAACCAACTGATCCTGTAGGATACATGGACACCGGTGCATCTGGACACATGGAACAACCAGGTAATCTCTCCCCGTCTGTTTTTAATTCTGGCACTAATAAACAAATAATTGTTGGAAATGGCTCGACCATTCCGGTCGTTGGACAAGGAAATAAAACCCTACCTCCACCCTTTCCACCCTTCAAACTTAACAATATACTCTATGCCCCTCACCTAATAAAAAATCTTATATCCGTTCGTCGTCTCACAACCGATAATTTATTATCTATAGAGTTTGACCCGTTTGGTTTTCTTGTGAAGGATCTCAAGACCAAGGAGCCCATCCTTCGATGCAATAGCACGGGAGACCTATATCCCTTGACAACCAACTTCATCAAGTCACCAAAATCACCTGTTGCCCTCTCTGCTATATCCCAAGACCGTTGGCATCAATGCCTTGGGCACCCGGGCAACAATTTATTGCATTCGTTAAAGTCTTGTTCCTTTATTAAGTTTAATAAACCAAATAATACGCTTTGCCAGTCATGTGTTTTTGGCAAAAGCGTTAGACTTCCCTTTTATGAATCATTTAATAAAACTCATTTGCCGTTTGACATTATCCATAGTGATATGTGGACGTCACCAATACTTAGTACCGGTGGACACCGTTATTATATATTGTTTGTGGATGATAATACAGATTTTCTTTGGACCTACCCTCTCACCAATAAATCCAATGTTTACACCACTTTCACAATTTTTACAACCTCATACATACACAGTTTGAAAGAAAAATTAAACAATTTCAATGTGACAATGGCACTGAATACACTAATAATCAATTTAAAACCTTTTGTCACTTGAATGGCATGCAGTTTCGCTTCTCTTGCCCTCACACTTCCTCACAAAACGGCAAAGCAGAACGCACCATACGCACCATCAACAATATGATCCGTACCATCCTCGCGCAAGCCTCACTGCCACCCTCATATTGGCATCATGCGCTAGAAACTGCCACTTACCTTCTCAACAATCTACCCAAAAAGAATCACAAATTTCTCACCCCAACCACTCTCCTCTACAACATCAATCCCACCTATGATCATCTACGGATTTTTGGTTGCCTATGCTATCCTATTCTCCCCTCCACTACCATTCACAAATTAGCAAATCGTTCCAAACAGTGTGTTTTTCTTGGATATCCTTCGAACCACCGCGGCTATAAATGCTATGATTTAAATACTAAACAAACATTTATTTCTCGCCATGTCCACTTCGAGGAATCCATATTTCCCTACTCTATTCAAAATCCAAGTACACCCTCCTCTTATAATTTTCTGTTCCAAAATCTATCCCCACTAATTTGGCCCATGTTTCTGACACCCAACCTACTTCCAATTCACTCTCTGGCCCAACTGATACTAACTCACTACCTAATATTAATGCCCACGGCCCATGTCCCATCTCTCCAAATCAACCAGCCCATCCCTCTCCTACTGATCAGCCCACTTCCAACCCTCCTCACAACACCACTACGGCCCAGCCCACTAACCCTACACCATCCCACAGCCCCAACACGACCACTCCCACCGGCCCATCACCTGCCGTTTCCTCACCAGCCCATGTTTCACCTATTCAACCGCCTCCCAACCAACCAAATGCTCGTACAATGCGCACTCGTGCAATGGACGACATATCTAAGCCCAAAATCCCATTCAACCTTCACACCACTTCCATTGTTCCTATACCTAAGACCCCACAAATTGCCTTGTCTAGTCCTGAATGGTATGCAGCCATGACTAACGAATTTAGTGCTTTAATTAAAAATGAGACCTGGGAGCTGGTACCTTGCTCCCCGGATATGAATATTACTAGATGTATGTGGTTATTCAAACATAAATTCAGGTCAGATGGTTCTCTAGAACGATACAAGGCACGATTAGTCTGTGATGGTCGCAGTCAGCAGGTCGGAATTGATTGTGGCGAAACATTCAGTCCAGTGGTCAAACCAACCACTATTAGGACCGTCCTTACTTTGGGAATTTCACAGGGTTGGGATATTCACCAGTTGGACGTGACAAACGCATTTCTTCATGGTCACTTACAGGAAACTGTTTACATGCATCAGCCTATGGGTTTTCGTCATCGTGAATACCCAGACTATGTTTGTCGCCTCAAGAAATCTCTATACGGCCTCAAACAAGCACCTCGGGCTTGGTACCAACGGTTTACTGATTTTGTTATTTTGCAGGGGTTCACACAATGCAAATCTGACAATTCCTTGTTCATTTATCATCATGGACACGATGTCGCCTACCTTCTCCTATATGTCGATGACATCATTCTGACGACTTCCTCTAGCTCCCTTCGTCAGAATCTCATGCAAGTTCTAGCAGGTGAATTCGCTATGAAAGACTTGGGTCCCCTCACTTACTTCCTTGGCATCTCCGTCCAACGCAAAGGAAATTCTTTATTCCTTTCCCAGCAAGCTTATGCCAAGGACATCATACACCGTGCCGGGATGGACACATGCAAACCAGCAGCTACTCCGGTTGACACTTAGAACAAGCTCAGCAGTCAACCTGACACTCTATTTGATGACCCTACTACATTTCGTAGTCTCGCAGGAGCCTTGCAATACCTAACTTTCACCTGCCCCGACATTACTTATGCTGTACAGCAAGTTTGTATGCACATGCATGCTCCATGCACGGCCCACTGGAATGCATTAAAGCGTATCATACGCTATCTTCAGGGAACCTCTGACTTTGGTTTACACCTTAATGCTGCTTCTTCCATCACTATCCGTGCTTACACAGACGCGGATTGGGCCGGTTGTCCCGACACTAGGCGTTCTACATCCGGCTACTGCGTATATTTGGGTGACAACTTGATTTCCTGGTCATCAAAGCGACAATCGACCATATCACGCTCTAGTGCCGAGGCTGAATACCGCGGGGTCGCAAATGTAGTTGCTGAAATATGTTGGCTCCGAAACCTTCTTCTCGAGCTTCACCAACCGCTCTCCAAGGCATCACTCGTGTATTGTGATAACATAAGTGCAATCTACTTATCGAGTAATCCGGTTCAACATCAATGAACAAAACATATTGAGCTCGATATACATTTTGTTCGTGAACATGTTCAAAAAGGGCTGGTTCGCATATTACATGTTCCCTCCAGGTTTCAAGTAGCAGGCATCTTCACCAAAGGTCTTCCACGGGTTCTCTTTGATGATTTTCGCTCCAATCTAAGCATACGTTCTCCTCCGGCTTCGACTGCGGGGGTGTAATAGTCAACACAAATCATCATATTAATTGTATAGTATAAATGTGGTTGACTGTCAATTATTGTATTGACCAACCTCCATTATTGTATTGACCAACCTCCCAAAATAGGAGATATGTTGTACCTATATATACCTACGATAGTGATGAATAAAATCAAGCAGTGAATTATATTCTTACACACTCTAATAATATGCTTGGTGAACGTTTTGTACTTTGGTGAATAGCTAGTTTCCCGCTAGCTTTTTGGATTGAATAAAATTTGTTGATCGTTGAAAAAAAAAAAAAGTAAACAATCTTATGTAAGTAAGAAAACATATATGTTTAAACCAAAGCACTTCTTAAAAGAAATGTACACAGTTCTTATTAAATGCATGTAAATCGAAAGAAGCTCCGCTACAAAAATCACAAATATATTAAATGTTCAAATTGTCCCACGAAAGAAGCTCCACCTAACATATAATTTACAAAGATTACTTGTGATAAATGATTGGAAGGCTAATTCGTCAACTTTCAAGGACTTGTATGTTGAGTTATTATTAGTAATACAATTTAAAAATACTTCTTGATAGCACAATCCAAAACATAAGTTTCCCAGAAAATGGTGGTGACAATATTGGCGATATGTATCTGAACCGAAAACATTTGGCGATGAAGAAATTGAGAAGCTTGATCAAGAGGGTGACGCAACCCTCTTGTAGGTATTTGACCACGGTGGATGGTTCTTGTATGATACTATACACGTACCTAAAATACACACAAATAAAGATGGTTAATAATGCGTAGAACCACCATGAGTCAAACGATTTCGTTGACTTTCTCAAACGTTCCTCTTGTGTTCTTATATCCATTTTACGTTTGAGTGAAGAGCAATAATTGGAATTGATAAATTGAAGTATGGCTCAAACAAGTATTTATAAGGATTGTGATTATACTACTAGCCGTGGAAAAGAAGAAAACTTGCTAAGCAAATTTCTAACGAATTGGTGTTGACTAATTCCAAGGGGCATTTTTTTTCGTCTATTGTTTTCTTTTCAATACGAGAGAATCTTTAAATCTTCATCCAACGACTTCTGTTATGTAGGCCCATGTGAATCTTATATTTAATATGCTACTACGCAAAAGGCAAGACGATAATAATAATAATAACCAGTGGCATCAAAAGCGGCGCGTTGCGCCTAGCTAGGGATTTCTCACGCTACACGGCGGATATTGATTTGGTAACGGTTTCGGTTCATTTTGTTATGTTATCGGTACTTGTTATAACAACAAAAAAATAAGAAAATGAGTAAATAAAATCTTGATATAAGCGGAAAATGCTTTACATAATTGTTCATTTTCCTACAACTAACCTATTCGAGGCTCGCTTATAAGGTTTATCGTTTAGTATCTCCAACAAATTATTTCATGAAGTTTGTCAAGTTAGTAACATATCAGATACAAAAACACGGTAGCTAACTACATTGTAAATTAATAGTACAGACGGAGATTTTAACTCAGTTTCAAATCGAGTGTTAAAATTGTGTCACATTAGTTTGAATCTGAAATTACCCATTGAAAACAAAAATGGTTATAGAAGCAAAATTATAAAAAAAAGGTGTAAAATACTTTGCGTTAAATTATGTTACTTAAATTATAACGGCTTATATTTTAGATTTATAACACAATGGATTAAAGGTTGATGCTTAACGTTTTTTTTTTTCTTGCAAAAAAATATTTAAATAGTACTTTAGGTAGTCTCGTTAATTGAAACATATAATCAAAGCAACCATATTTTGTTAATGGGATATAGATTTTTTTTGCAAGAATAGGCGAGATATGGTTTGACAGAGCGTAAATAGGAATCGTATCAAGAAACAAGCGAAAGTGGTGAAGTCGCTGATTCAATAAGCGACTTCTCCCACTCTAAATCAACAAATCTGCCATGTCTTACACATGTCCATGAAGTCGCCTATTCAATTGGAGGAATCTGACTTGAAGTCGCCGACCCAAATGGAGGATTCATTGATGTCGCTGAATCAATGGGAGGCTTTATTGATGTCGCCGAATCAAAGGCCATGTGTTTGATGGGGTGCCCCGGCTTCTGACTTGAAGTCACTGGCCCAAATGGAGGCTTCATTGAAGTCCCTTTGGCTACCATTTGGTCCTCCAACTGGACTATTTCACTGGCAGTAGCATTGGTGTGCGTGCTTTGCGTGAAGTGTCCAGGTGGCTTTACTCAGGAGGACGGGCGCAGACTCTTCAGTTATCTTGTGGTTTCACGTTCTCTGCGCCCAATTACAACACCGGTTTTCCGGTGTTGTAATTTTTGTCTTCTAAAGAGTTGTGAGTAAAGTCCATGTGTTTGATGGGGTGCCCCGGCTTCCGCGCACACGGTCTTGTTGAAGGGAAAATTCTGCAGCATCAGGGTTAAGATGATTCTGCAACGTCAGTGCTGCTCCTTCATTATAACAAACTTTTCCTTCGGATCTGAATCATTTGCAGGGAAAGTGCTCTCTTCACTCCGTTTGTTTTCGGAATCTGTATGAAGAAGCCCTTGACTTTATTTGATTGTGTACTCCTACTTTGGATCAATGTTACATCTGCTACTTACTTTGACGTGTTTGTTTTTATCTTCTATTTTCAACGACGTTGTCAACGGTTATGGTTTAGGGAAATCATGCAGGACACACGCGGCAACGTCTTTTATCTCTGAAAGAAGCACATTGTTGTTAATTTTGATCTTTTGGATCGATATTACATATGCTACTTAAACTCGCGTCGTCAATGGTGTAGGGAAGACACCTTTAATGTAATCTTTGTATTTAATAAAAAATGCGACTTTGATGATGTAATCTGCTTTAATGTTTGGAATTTATTGAGTTGTATGTATATGACCGTTTATACCAAAAAAAAAAAAAAAAATTAAAACATTACATTATCCCTTAAATTAAAACGTTACATAAAAAGCCTCTGCACCCTTTTTGTCGGGGATAGAATGACGTGATCTGGACATTTTTAGGGGCCGATTTTCGTGGGACTTGATATCTCGCGCAAGGACAACGCGTCGGGCGACCCGGCGAGCGTGCCCGGATGCCCGGTGCGTTGATAAAGAGGCGCGAAAAGGGCCCCCGGGGTCATTTTCAACATGTTGCGAAAAGCCTCTGCACCCTTTTTGTCGGGGATACAATGACGTGATTTGGACGTTTTTAGGGGCCGATTTTCCATGGGACCTGATATCTCGCGCAAGGACAACGCGTCGGGCATGCTGGCGACCGTGCCCGGATTCCCGGTGCATTGACAAAGAGGCACGAAAAGGGCCCCCGGGGTCATTTTCAACATGTTGCGAAAAGCCTTTGCACCCTTTTTGTCGGGGATAGAATGACGTGATCTGGACGTTTTTAGGGGCCGATTTTCTGTGGGACCTAATATCTCGCGTGAGAACAACGCGTCGGACATCCTGGCGACCGGTACGTTGATAAAGAGGCACGAAAAGGGCCCCCGGGCTCATTTTCAACATGTTGGAAAAAGCCTATGCACCCTTTTTGTCGGGGATAGAATGACGTGATCTGGATGTTTTAGGGGCCGATTTTCCGTGGGACCTGATATCTCGCGCAAGGACAATGCGTCGGGCGTCCCAGCGACCGTGCCCGGATGCCTGATGCATTGATAAAGAGGCACGAAGAGGGCCCCCGGGCTCATTTTCAACATGTTGGAAAAAGCCTCTGCACCCTTTTGTCGGGGATAGAATGACGTGTTCTGGACGTTTTTAGGGGCCGATTTTCCGTGGGACCTGATATCTCGCGCGATGACAACGCGTCAGGCATCCCGACGACCGTGCCCGGATGCCCGGTGCATTGACAAAGAGGCACGAAAAGGGCCCCCGACTCATTTTCAACATGTTGGAAAAAGCCTCTGCACCCTTTTTGTCGGGCATTAATAAAATAATATAATTTACACCAACTTACACACACATTGACACACACAATACGTGGTATAATGGGTGAAGTCGCTTAGTCAAATGGTGGCATCAATAAAATAATAATTTGAAATTAAAAAAAAATGAATCCACTTCATATATCTCATTCCATATCTATCTATGAATACCCTTTAACTCACCTAACAAACCTTCACTACACACATTACAACACCAACTTACACACTCAAACATCACTCAACTTCTTTAAAAATGGAAAACAATGGAGAGGGATTCTACTGTTCCCAACCAGCTCCTAAAACCGCAAGATCTACCGAGCAAATATGGAGGCGTTTACGCAGTCCATCAACAGCATTCGTGGCTGGTTCATCTTCAAAGAACCCACAAAGTAATCTACCAGAAAACGAACAAGATAAGCCTTCAGATCATCCCTCAGAAAACCCTCCAGAAAACCAACAATGCAGAAACAATTTTGCGGTTCCTGTTGAAGAGTCAAAAAATTGGTCTTGTGATGTTGTCGAGTTTTATACAAACGGGGATGCCTCATTTTGCTATACTCGATTCATTTCAAAAGAACTAGACCAAAATTTTTGGGGTACCATTCTAGGGTGCCAACCCAATAGGGCGCTATCATCAACGATAATTTTCACGTTAATTTATGTTCAAAGTAAATTAATTTGCTTAACTCAATCACGAACCTTGTGCATTATTATGTTTGCAGCACGTTGAAGCATGGACGGTAAGACTCATGCGACTTAGACAAGCAAAGCTTTTAAAAAATCCTAGTTCACAGCTACGTTGGATAGTGTTACCCCCTGCTTTCTATGATGAAATGAAGGACCAGGATTCTTCAGTTTCCCTCGACATGGCAGGAAGAATGGAACCCTACCCGCCATTCTGCGAGGTTGACTGTGTTTACCTTTCTTTATCAATTGGGTGGGAGACTGGCTGCTTGTCCGAATTCATATGAGAAACATGGTAATTACACAGTACTGGAGTGATAAGAGATGGAGAAACGAAATGCGACACCAAGTTGCTCACCATATGGAGATGCTAACACTTTTTTTCGGATGGTTTCTAAAACGTATTCGTTACTGGCTAAGGTCCAATCGTGTCGACAAAACTCCAATTTCTGTTGGTTTAGTTAAATTAGATGTGCCGCAAGACGACGGAAAGGTTGATAATGCAGGTGTCTTGGTTTGTATGATGATGGAGAGGCTTGTAAAAAAAACTGTTGTTGTTAGAAATCGATGTCGAAGACGCTTGTGTGAATTATCGACGCCACATGGCTGACGAGCTATACAAATGGCGTTGTGAAGCAACTTCTCGTCATGCTATATGATTATGTAATCTGCTTTAATTGTTTAATGCTTCTATTTGGATTTTAATTTTAGTCGTTGTTTCTGCTTTCAATGTTTAATATTGGTATTTTAGTTATTCTATCTCGTTACTCGTGGATTTTAATGTTATTATCATGTAGACGTTGAACATGTTGTTGTTAAAGCGGACTACCATGTTCATCCGAATTTAAACGTGCATTACGGCGAGCGCGTCGCCGGCGTAACCTTTGAGGCCGTGGAGGTGCGGAAAGGTCGACGGCGTTCGGTGTCAAATGTGTCAAAAATTGTAAATGTCCGACTTGATTTGACATATGCATTGTTTCATACGCCCTATTCTCGATCAACTGAAATTGCCTGGCGATGGCGTCCTGGTACGTAAATCCTTGATACTGGGAAGACTGGTAAATTGAACCCATGGCATCCATCTAAAACCAAAATTATTAGTTAGAAACGATAAATTAATATATGTAATCTATCAATTGCACACGTAAAGATTGTTTTCCATTAACTATATTCTAGCACCATCGTCTTGAAAACCACCAACCGGGACAGGTGCTACCCTCGAATTGGATATAAATGCAACAGTACGAGCCAAATACCATTGCTTATAATTTATTCTAAGTTTTGTAAAAATTTTAAATAAAATAAATTTATTCTATTGTTGGAGTTATCGGGTAACAATATGCAACCAATCATATAAAAAATTATTAAACGTGCACGTATAATGCACTCTTCATCACTAGCTTCAGCTTCAACAAACGGGTGGTTTATTTCCGTAATAATAGCACTACCCAAAATACATTTGCCTCTAAGACGATTCGCTTCAAGGGTAAAACCTAAGAAGTATTGGCACAACCCTTTTAACTCATCAATTGACATCGTGTCATCCGCCCCACACACAACGTTACCCTCAATCGGTAACCCCCACAACACGTTAACATCCTGTAACATGACAGTAGCTTCACCAATGGGTAGGTGGAATGTGTGAGTTTTAGGCCTCCATCGCTCAACTAAAGCGATAATTAACGAGTGGTCAATATAACGATAAGCACAGTCTACAATGCCCCCAAACCCTGCCCCATCAATGAGGTTACGAGCCCATCCTACCACAGGGTTATTACGGAGTGCCATCCATAGAATTTTGTCACCTCGTTTGACATTCATAGGCTGATTAAAATTTTCTGGATTTCTAAAAATATGAAACGCCCGATGTCGATCACGTAAGAACAAGACATCATTTGTGAGGGGACCAAGGTTTAAGTTAAGATTTTGATTTATGGTGGTAATGTAATGAGAATTTAAGCTTGTGATTTGGTAATGTAAGAACAACACAAGAAGTTTGTTAAGTTCATAGGTGAGTTCTTCACAAGTTTGGTTAGTAACATTTTTTTACCACAACCTTCATTTTATAACAATCTTTAAAAAAAACATCATCTTACACATTTACTATTACCTCATGCATCCATCTAATCAACTCTAAACCTATATTTCATTTTAGCCAATTTTTTTTATCAATCCCAAAGCCATGCATGAGAGGAGTGTGGTCCAAAAATCGGTGCCCTATGTTTTAGCTTCGAATCAATTCTGGCCGAGCACAACTTTGATGGGAATCAATTCAGAAGTCGAGCATGCATTCAGCGACTTCTGTCAGAAGTCTCACTATGAATCAGCGACATCAATGAAGAAGTAACCCTTTGATTCAGCGACATCAGTGAAGTCTCCCATTGATTCAGCGACATCAATGAATCCTCCATTTGGGTCAGCGACTTCAAGTGAGATGCCTTATTCTGGTTAAGCGACTTCATTGACACACCCTTACACATGGCAGGTTTTGGCAGATTTGTTGATTTAGAGTGGGAGGAAGTTGTTTATTGAATCAGCGACTTCACCACTTTCGCTTGTTTCCTGATACGATGCCTATTTGCGCTCTGTCAAACCATATCTCGCCTATTCTTGCAAAAAAAAAATCATGGGATATAATATATTTCCTTAAGAGGATAAATCTATGAACTTGAAGAAAATAACCAAACCAACTCCATTGAAATCCATCTACACCAAACCACCTTCTTTCTCTCTCACCCTACAAACCACTCTCTTTTTCTCCCACCACTATACCGTCACAATACCGCCACTGTCGTCGCCATACCGCCTCCATCACCATACGATTGCCACAACCACCACCATGCTTTCCTTATCATCTCTCTCATGATCCTATTCCTATCGTTTTCTTTCTCTATCTATAAAACCCAGCTACAACCACCATTATTTGCCTGTTTGCCTCCCACCAAAGGTGCACTTTTTTGACCGGTAAACTATTTTCAGGAGCCAAGTCAAAAACCGTTGTTCAAAAGCAAAAAGTTACTAAAGGAAACTGATTATTCATGTAATCATGTTTATTGTTTAAACAATGTTTCCAGATAAACATTACAAATCCACACGCTTCGGAACATCGCCATCTGTTGACAAACCTGCGACTACGCCGACGCTTCGGTACACCGCCATCCCGCCAGAACCAAGCCGTTGTCTCCACTCGAAGACCGACAGCCGTCGACGCATGCACCGGAGGTGGGTGGCGTCGTCGTCGGATATGATGGATAACCACCACCAGAACTCCTTTATCCGGTTTAGTGTTTACCTTTTCTTTCTTTCTCTCTCAATGGTATAGGTACATGGATGATGAGGTTAAAAAAAAGATGGCACTTAAATCTGAAGAAGGCTTTTGGAGGAGACTCCTGTGATTAAAACATGAACAGAGCTTATGGTGCAGACGCTTGAAAGCCATAATCACCGCCGCGCTCTCTCTAGCTCTCTCTCTCTCTCTCTCTCTCTCTCTCTCTCTCTCTCTCTCTCTCTCTCTCTCTCTCTCTCTCTCTCTCTTCGATGTAAAGATCCATCCCTTACGTTCTCTATATGTAAAATGATAGAGAGAGGGAGTGGATACGAAAAGAAAGCGGTGGAGAAAGAGCCAGATAGAAAGCTTTGAGAGAGAGAGAGAAGGAATGTTGAAGAGACAAGAGCTGACACGGCACGTTGCCCAACCGAACAAGGCCGGCTCAACCTTTGTGTGGGCCTAAAGCGAATACTAAAATGGAGCCCTTTTGCCAAACTAGAAAAAACAAAATAAATGTGAAGATAACAATAGTTGAAGGATTAGACCTATTTACATGCTAAATACAATTAATAAGACATACAAATCATAGAGATTAAGCTAGAAGCCTTTTCTTACAAAAAACACCATATATATATATATATATATATATATATATATATATATATATATAATACTTGTTAAAGTTAGAGGCCCTATTGGATTGGAGGCCTAAAGCCCTAGCTTCAAAATATACCCCCTTAAGCCGGCCCTGCAACCGAAGAAGCACAATCATGGCAAGCATCCATCAGCTTTAACGACATGTCACTAACGGTGTTAAGTCACTATTCATGAGACTTCAAAAATTAATATATATATATATATATATATATATATTAATAAGATCAAATAGGAACCAATACCCTAGTTAGGAACTTAGGAACCAATCTGAGCCATCCATTTTTTTATTTTGATCTAGGGGGTATTTTTGTAATTAGACAATTAAATATTAACTTTTTATTTAATTGAAAAATTTTTTAATTGGCAGTTTTCCTTTTATATGCGATTTTCTTGCCATTAGTTATTAGGTTTCCTTAAATCTCTCAACCATAACAAAAAAAAACATCGATCAAAAAAATACGTATATGTATTAGCTGATCACAGTAATCACCTAACAAAATTTCAAAAGTAGCCCTACTTCATTCTTTTTGTAGTGTATTCCCTCACTACGCCAAGACACGGCATTTGTGACAGCCATGGGGGCCTTTGTGAAACTTCCATCCTATATGCATCGGTCTTGATAAACTCACTAAGAATTGTAGCTTCTGTGTACTGAGGATAACCAAAGTCCATCATTTCATCAAGCAATTCATACTGCACGAAATAATAAAACTTATTGAACGTGCTTCCTTCCAAGAACGTGAGTAAATATCATTAAACAATTACAGTTTCATACCACTATAGTCATGTAAGCTGGAAAAGGAGAGGGTTTTTAGGATCCAATTTTTTTTTAAATATTATTCCTAAATCAGTAAATGGAGAAGGAGAGGGTTTTTAGGAGGTATACACCAATGTATATTTTGGTCATATACAAAAACGAAGAAACCTCTAACATCTATTTATGGTGTACACTGATGTATTTAACTTACATTTCTATAAAGATATACACCAACGTATATATGTGTCCAAATTATAGTCATCTAAGCTGGAAAAAAAACGGATATACACCGATGTATATCTGTGTTGATGATGATGAATGAAAGAAAAAATAGTAAATGATATACACCAATGTATATCTTTGTTGTTTATGATGATGAATGACAAGAAAAAAAAAAGAAACGGATATACATCAATGTATATTTGTGTCAACGATAATAATGATAAATGAAAAAAAAAACAAAAAAGAAACTGATGTACACCAGTGTATATATGTCGATAATGATGATGAATGAAAAACAAAAGAAATTGATGTACATTGTGTACATTGTATACATGTGTGTACAAAAGAATTGAATTAAAAACAAAATAAAAAAACGTCTGTAAAAAAGAATTTAATAACTAAATATATGTAAAATATCCATTTCTTCTAAGTCATCACTGCTGAAATTTTTTAAATCATCCATGATAAAACACATGTTATCAGCAATTTGACTATATTCATCATTGTCATAACCTGGGAATGATATTTCTGATGAGATCCCAGCAGTTATGTCAATGTGGTCAAAAGATCCAAAACTATTTGAACAAGTAGGTGAGTCTTGTCCCAATAGTGTTGTACTACCTGGTAAATAGTCATCAGCTATTTTACCAGAACTTTGCAATTTTTTCTTTTGATCAATTCCTCTTTCAAAAGTTAGCAATCTCCCATGTAATTTTGTAAGAGTGAGGGAGTTAAAGTCTGGTGAAGATCTGAGGACTATAGAATAAGTTTCCCATTTTTCTGGTAAAGACCTTAAAAATCTATGAAGCATAGATACATTTGTATAGGTCTGACCATTTAATTTCAACTCAGATATTAATGAGGAGAATCTTTCAAATTGGTGTGTTAAAGTTTCCCCATTTATGTAAGTAAATGTTTCATATTGTTGAGCCATGATTTTTCTAGCGTTGGCAATCACCTCTTCAGTTCCTCCAAACTGTTCTTTTAGGCAGTCCCAAAGCTCTTTGGCACTTTCACAGTGTAAAAGTCCATAGTAGATTTCATTTAGGAGTGCCATTGCCAACATAGAGAAAGCTTTAGCATCAAGCTCAAGTTTTAGGAAATCTTCTTCTGTGTAGTCTTTTAGGTCCTTTGGTGTTTCAACTTTAGTTTCAAGATTAATGTTTACTGGTTTGTGAAGACCATATATCACAGATTTCCAACAACCGGTGTTGGTTTGAGACAAAGTATGTGCCATCCTTTTCTGCCATATGTTGTATTCAGAACGAACAAGCATAGCAGGTTTATTGGCAGAACCAGTATTATGTGGATCCATTTTAAAGAGTATTCATTTGTCAAATATCTCTCAAAGTGATGGATGTTGAAAAAATGAACTTTTAATCCTTTATTGAATATCAATAAGAGCCTGTGTTTGATTCTCAATGTGTTAGATTGATATGTGATCAGATAAAACAGTGCTCTGATACCAATTGTTGAATCAGATTGCTCTTTAACAGTTGCTTGCTTATGAACACTTATGTGTTTTGCAAGTTTGATCAGTTTTGCACAGCGGAATAAGTATATAAAGTTTCACTATCAACAGGAGTCATTACTCCCCCTGTATGTTTGCAAACTAAAGACAAGTTTAATGAGAATCTAAGTATTGAATGTGAATGACAATAAATAAGCAGATAGATTCTCAGTTAATGAAATGGAAATAACAAGTAAGAGTTTTTAAAGGATTTCAGTTTTCAATTAAAATCAATGTCTAAAATAGTGGGATGAACCCATCTATTTATAGACTTACAAATGCACGAACCTTGTTTCAAAAGCAAGTCTGCAACAAGTTGCAGTCTTGGAACTTGTACAAAAATATAAAGTAATAATAAACAATTAAACTACTGAAACATAAGGGCGGTGGAAAGATTCTATTACAGGTGCTGATGAATGACAAACTACTGATGAGTAGTTTGTCTTCAGTAGTTCTTCAGTAGACTTGTCTGGTTTGACTTCAGAACTTCTGATCTATCTTCTTCAGTACTTGTTGAATCCTTCTTCAGTACTTGTGTCTTCTTTCTTCGGTAGTTCTATACTTAGAATAATTTGGCAGAAGTATGAATTAGACTAAGGTTTGCAAAAGTAGTTTCCTCAATCCTTTTTGTCCTTAAAATTGTCTATAAATAGAACAGTGCATGTACTAATTCTATTATCACTCAAAACATTCTCTTAGACAAACTTACACGAGTGATCAGGCTGAGGGGGAGTAATTGTAATCGTTTGTAATCATTCAGTTATATGAAAGCTTTTGATTCAAAAACAATTATTCTCTTGTTTTGATTTACAGTTTATTATTTCGCTGCACTTTCCATTTATAGTTTACTTCTTTCATTACTCATATTACTTAAACAATCAAAACAATCAAAATCAGATCCTAACATTTCGACTATTAGACATTTTTTTATGTGAAACTTTTAAAATACTCGGTTTCCAAATAAAAGATGTATCTTTCCAAAACAAACAAGTCCGTGATATTTAATACCTTAACGCATGACGAGGCAAAATTTTGTCCCTTCTATAAAGGGACTTTGAATCTACCAAGACGTCTTTTAAATTCCCAAATGACTTTGAGAATCCCAAGAGAACTTCGAAATTCCCAAAGCGTCTTTGAAAATCCCCAAGAGAACTTTGAAATTCCCGAGGCGTCTTTGAAAATCCCCAAACGAATTTGAATCTCCCCAAACATCTTTTAAATTACCAAGGAGACTTTGTTGAGTCGTGTTCCCAAAGACGTCTCGGAGACGTCTTTCAACACCAACCGTCTTTTGTTCGATTGGTATCCCTAAAGTCGGCTCTGAGGCGTCTTCTCCAATCCGAACCGTCTTTGAAGTCATTTCCGTATATTTTGTTTGAAGTCGGTTCCCATCTCGGGACCACAGGCCTGACAACACCACGTTGACAACAACGGCGAAATCCCACCCCGACCACTTTTCCAGCAATCCACATGCAACCCCGGTACTCTAAGCACATTTCCGGTAAGTAGATGGTCCCACAAGCAAGGACCACAACCCATTTCCGGTAAGTAGACGATCCAACAACATTACGACCCGACCCACTTTACACACTGTAACCCGACCCGTTTGTAAAAAATGAATCCGAATATTACGTTTGACCCGAATAACGACGACCAAATGAACAGTGTTTACCAGACTCTTGAAAGTATTTCCTATTCAAATCTTTTTAGTAACGATCCTTACGATCATATGATGATCCCCAATTTTAACAATCAAATTCCTAATCTGACTAACCAGTTCCTCCACCTCCGGTTCATCAAGCTCCTCCGGTTCCTCCTCCTCCGGTTCATCCGCCTCCTCTGGTTCATCCAGTTCGTCTAGTTCCTCCCTCTGCCCCAGTTGTAAGTTTTTATTATAGTTTTTTTATTTTTTGCATTTTTTAAACATGAATGTTGGGTGGTTTTGTTGATTTATTTTGTGTTTGCCTACTTCATAGGATATTAAGGTCCGAGCTGGTTCGTCAAATTTAACAACCATGAAAGATAAAATGACAAAATCCATTGAGTCCAAATTTAGGCTTACATGTTTCGGCCATTTTCTTGATGTAAAGGCCCATGTTTGCAAGAGCAACATGTTATACGGTATTGCTCAACTTCAGGTTGATAAAAACAACCCACAAGATGGCCTTGCTTATAGAATCGGGCAACAAGAAATAGTGTTTACGCCTCAACAGTTATGTCTGTTTACCGGGCTCCGTTTCGGGGTATCTAACTGGGTGCTGAATCACCATCCTCAATCTTTTAGGAGAAGATTTTTTGGAGCTAACGATCTGCGTAAGGTTAAACTTGATGAAGTTGATACCCTTTTTAAAGATGATTGGAGTAACATTGATGATGAAGATTGTGTTAGGATTTGTATTTTGATGTTGATAGAGACATGCTTTAAAGGAACACAAAAGTGTACCGGTTATGTTGATAGCAAAATCATATATTTACTTGATGATTTTGAAGCTTTTAACAACTATTCATGGGGCAGTTATCTTTGGGCCGAATTGTGGCAAAATTTGCCCAATATACACCAACGGAAAAAGCCAGATAAAAAGGGTTTCTGCTTAAACGGGTTTGTTTGGGCATTCAAGGTAGGTATTGTCTTTCAATAGTTATTTCGTTTATTAAAATTGGATTGTATGTCTTACATGTATCCTTTATGGAGATTTGGATTTTTGAAATGTTTCCTGAATTCAAAACCAGACGTAATTGGTTTATTGGAGAAGCTATTCCTAGATTTCTAAGCTGGGGAGCATGTAAAAGATTTAGTAGCAGTACTGCTGACCTTATTCTATCGGATGCAGCTAATGTAACTTTTGATTCTGACGGCTTACAAAATTATTTAGTTTTTTTTTACCGAAATATTAAATATGAATGGCAAATTTATGTATCAGGATGTTAAATATAAACCGCTGCCAACTTTGATGCCGACCCCGGCAAAGATGCTTTGCGATTGGTACATTTCAAGTACCAACTTTTTAGATGCTCAAATGGCAGCAAGACTACGCGCAGACGCCATGCAAAATCAAGCACCTGTAGTTAATGAGGTTACACAGAATTACCAGCACAATCCTGCAGGTTATATGCATCATGTTAATGATGTGCATTATTGTTATGACCAGCCGGGTTACGATATGGCCGTTGAAGGGCGGTACACGAAGAAACATAAGTTGTCCGCGGCCGGCTCTTCTAGGACGTTCTTTGTGCATGGAGAGGATGATTCAGAGATTAGTTTAAAATCAACAATTAGAGAGTTGTTGGAAGAAAATAACAAAAAGTTGGCTCGGCTATTTATCGAGGTGATGTCATCTTGTTTTATATACTTTAGTGAACAATTTTAAATAATTTTACTATCTTTTCTCTCAGGCTCAACAGTCTGCGTGTTCGAACTTTCCAAACCAGAAGATGAGGTTTTCAATTTTGATAATTGTTACCAACCCAAGAACAGCGACTTAGAACAACAAGATGAGAAAGCAGATGTTGTAAGTTCCACTACAGTATAGCTTGTCTCTACGTTTTTTTATGTTTTAACATTAAAATTAATATATTAATTAAATATTTTTGTTACTTAAAGAGTGATAAGGCTCAAGTTGTTGGGTTGAGACGGTCAGAACGGGTGACAAAGCCAGCGCCTTGTATGCTTTCCCCGTTTACCGGCTTTAAAAAGAATCCCAAAAAAGGTTTGATTTCTAAAGATGAAGATGATAAAATTATAGAAGAAATCAGAGCCTGGTATCCAAAAACTACATATTGAAAATTTGCCCTGACCGGGGGAAACACACTGCCCCGTGATTTTTGGAGTTCTTTGCTTGGTGATGATGGTAGTGGTTGGCTTTCGACTGAGGTAACGAATATTGGTTATAATATTTTTATATTTTTATACATTTTTATAGTTTGTAGTTTTATAAATACAAAATATTATTAACTAAAATTGGCATTGTTTAACAGCATATTTCCGGCTGGTCACTTCACCTGTACAAGTCGAGGGTAGAAACCGATCGATGGAGCATTTTATCTCCATTTTTTCAGCTTGGTTTGATTAACCCGCATTCAACAAGGACGTATGAGGACATGTATCACGGGTCTTCTTCTGAACCTTTTCCACCTATCTAAGATGTTGACGAGGTATTCTAAATAATTATTAATTTTTTAAATTTAAATTTTATTATTCAAAAATTCGTATCTAATTTTTTCCTTGAACTAAACTTTTTGCAGGTTTACGTTCCTTTACATGTTCACAATTTGCATTGGTTACTTGGTGTTTTCAACCTTCCAGATAAAACTCTAACCGTATATGACAGGTATGTGACGTTTTCGAATTTGGTATTGTTGATGTTACATACGTCCTTTTTGTAATGCATTATATTTTGGTAATTTCAGTTTGGGGAGATCACCGGAAATGGCAGTGGAAGCCCAAAAGATTATCTGTCATATAAATTTTGCATTTGATAGATGGTTACGGGTGCACAAATATTACGGAGAGGACCAAAATCCGAAACACTTTTCCTACCCGTTCCAAACTGTTTACCCGCCTAATGTACCCGAACAGAGTGGAGTGTTTGGTGATTGTGGGATTTGGGTGTGCATTTTTATGGAAAGGTTGATTAATAAACAACCAATTGATCAACACGAAGACGCCTTTCAAACTGCACAGGACATGAGACGTAGGCTTGCAAAGTTATTTTATGAAAACATTTTGATTGAAGATGTACCGGTGGGCTCTATTGAAAATGAGTCACAAGATGACGACGTTGAAATGCAATAAACATTTATTAAATTAAAGCATTTAATTTAAATATTATTTTTAATATCCCTCTTTGGTTTGATACACAAATACACATAGTAATATTAAAAAGATAAACCAACTAAATACTAAAAGTAACTTCAATCGTCTCACTTACAAACTTTTAGCTTTAGTTACTTCTTTTTGGTCGTTAAACGTTCGCAACAAAGACGGAAACAAACTTTCGCACCGGTAACAACTTGAAGTTTCCACCCATTTGAGAAACCCACAATCCGCTATCTATGAAAAAAAAGGAAGAAAAATATTACATGATTGTGTAAAAAACAAAGGGAAACAAATAATTCTCTTTTAACTTACACAGCACACAAACCGTCTCCCCGGGTTTGCTTCTGTTCGGGAGATTCGGATACGCATATCAGCACCGCAGGATGAACATATTTCCCTAGTTTTGCTAAAGCTTTTAGGTGATCTCGACAATGAAGATGATGCTCGGGATATCTTTTACATCTTTTACAGGCTAAACGTGTAATTGGCGAGACTTGATACGTATCCGAGAGATAACCTAATAGACTAAGATAAGACATATCTGATTCAATTTCCATGCCACACCTTCTACTTTTTGAATCAACAACATATTCAAGCCTCCCATTCACAAGATCCCATTTCCCATCTAGGTAGACGACAAATCGAACCATTATCTAAACTTTATATTCGAAAATTTGAAATTTATACACACAAGTATAACAAACAACAAAACAACAAAACAAGCTCCACTTAATTTCTTTAAAAACAAACGACTTACGAATATAAAATTCGGTACTGTACAGAAAAGACGGTTCCGGTGGCAGAGTCCGTTCAAAAACCGTCTTTGGATCGTCGGAGACGTCTTGGGAGCATCACCTCGTACGGATAGTACGGCCGGGGGACATCTCTCAAAATCGCCTCCGGAAGCGTCTTTCCCAAGTCATGAGACGTCACGAAGACGGCTCACATTCAGACGCCGAAAATAAATCCAAACGGCTTGAGCCACGAGCCGAGGACCAGGGAGCCGTCTCCAATATATCCGGAACTCTCTTGACGGCGCGCAGGCGGCTTCGGAGAGGGCTGGCAGTGGGGAAGACTTTGTCGGACACGTGGCGGATTGGTATTGGTCCGTACTAACTTGATATTGAAAGCCGCCTGAGATGCTTCGGAAAATATGAACGGTCTTTTCAAAGACGATGGAGGGGGTTATTCCCGCAATTTTCCCATACAAATAAGCCAATGGTCCAGTAATCAATATCAACACGTACAAGGATTACTGCAAGAGGTACAACAACTACATACACAATAAACGAAGTACAGATATCTATGCAAAAAGTACAACCACGGACATTTCTTGACGAATGTTCAACCCAATAATAATAACCCTCGATCAAATCGACAACTTTTCTCACTCTATCAAAATCTAAAAAAACCAAAATAACAATTTTTGTATCATCTAAAGATGATGATGATGAGCGATCTAGCGATGCAAGCAGGTTTCATCTTTATAACAATCTTCATATTCCTATATATGCAAAAAATCCCTCAAACCCTCCTCACCAAACTCCGTTACAAAAACCAACCATCCTACAACGCCAAGCGCCACTTCATAACCGGCGCCCAGCTCTTAGCCAAATCTCGATCCACAAAAGACCACGCCTCCTCCATCAAGCTTGCCAAACTAGCCGCCGAAGAAGCCGACAAGTCAGTCACCCTCGACCCAAACGACGCCGCATCACACATCCTCAAAGCCCTAGCTCTTGACGCCCAGGGTTTAGTAACAGCGGCTGTGGAGGCGTTGGATGTGGCGCTGTCGCCGGAGACGGCGAAGTCGTTGAGTTACGGGGAGAGAGCGGATGCGTTGTTGAAAAGGGCGGAGATGAAGGTGAAGGGGAGTAAGAGAGGCCGAGTTGACTCGGCGATTGATGACCTGCTGGACTCGGTTAAGCTGAAAGGGGATAATGCTAGGGCGTATTGGTTGTTGGGAGATTGTTATGAAAAGAAAGGGGTGAAGGAGGAGGCGGTTGAGGCGTATGAGCGCGCGGTTAGGATTGATGGCGACTGTGGTGCGGCTCGAGATGCGTTGAACCGGTTGGGTTCGGGTTAGGTTTCGGTTTTGGTTTTGGTTTTGGTTTCGGTTTCGGTTTCGAGTCAATGAGATGGAGAAAGTTCAAGATAGGTTAAACTTGTCGGATTTAGTTTGTAGGAAAGGAGGTCGCGTTTGTGGGGTATTTGTGATGAGTTAATAATGTAAATTAACATTTGAAATTGATGTGTTTTAAGTTGATTTTAAAACTTATAGTTTTGTTATTGAAACGCCTTCCTAAAATGTACTCTTTAATTCTTAATATCCACTTAATGCTTAGTTTACGGGATTTAAACATGTATCACTTTTATAGCGATACACATTTGATACCATTAGATCAATAGAACACATTAAAGATTTAACACCTTAAAGTAATAAAGTAAATACATCAGTGACTTTTTTTCAAAAAATAGCAGCACAGCACAGTAGGAACTTTTTATGCAATCTCAGATTGTGGTTTAGGTTGACTTGGCGGGTGAGTAGGATGGATGAGTGGGAGTAGGATAAAATGTAGTCTAGGTGGCTGATGTAACCGCAATCTAAGATTGCGGTTCGTTGCAATATTTTTAAAAACGCAATTCGAGATTGCGGTTTGTAGCAAGTCAGATCAGTATAATAATGGATCAATGAATTGTGCATGCAATCAATGGTATAAATGAGGATTAAACGAGTATGTTTGAATCAACCAGAGAGCAATGAAACCTAGGGTTTTTTTTTTCATTTTAAGATCACGCATCCAACCTATTTGCGATTCAAAAGGGGATAGCGGCGCAGCTTGGTGCCCGCTTACCCACCATCTAAAATGTAACTCGTTTTGTCTTGGTAAGAAATAAAACTGAAACATTATTTCTAAAAAAAAAAATTAATGTAATGCATCCAACCTCAAACCTGAGTTTTTTTCTATTTTAATGTCACTCATCTATTCTCTTTTTCCATTTTAATGTCATGCATCCAACCTCAAACCCGAGTTAATCTTCCATGCAAAAATAATATGTTAATGTTTCACCACTTAACATGTTCCAACCCCAAATTAGTGTTTCTGAAAAGCACAACCGTTTATCTATTTCATCGGCCATATAGTAGGAAGAATACGTTTTTTTTTTTGGAGCAGCTTGGATCGGTGTTACATATGCATGAAATTACTTGGATCTATGTTACATCTACACGTGTTATAACATGTGAGGAATGTTACTTCAGTAACCTAATTTTAAATATATTAATGGTGGAGGAACCCCCACATAAAGGGCATGCCAACCGATGGAAAAGGAAGTCCAAACGCACATTGGGCTTTCTTCTGTCCTCCCTTTCGTTTATATCTCGCTCTTTCGAGCAGAGACAAAAGTGTGGAAAGTCGCTGGTTGGTGGTTTCGATTAGCGAGGGGTGTGTTTCCTTCACATGGATGGAGGTGTTATGGCTAATAAGGTTGTGTTCCTCCAAATGGTCAGCGGTAGCTTCGTGGCTGATTAATGCTTCAATAACATCTACTACTACTTTCATCCTCCACAGGTCGAGGACGACTGCTTACAAGGTTGTGCTCCCTCACATGGTAGGGAGCTGTGACGGTTGAAGAGATTGTATAATTTGAACATGGTCTAGATTATATTATTGAAGTTGGAATTGTTGGTCTCGAAAAAAGGGTTGCAATCCCGTGAAAGAAGCACGCCGGATAACCCGCCTGCTTCATATTTAAAACTTTATCAAGAGCAGCACATGACAAAAGAGAATGACGTGATTATAGTTATTTCCTCTTAGAGCTTCCCTCAATTACAGGCATTCCTCTGTGAGAATGGGAATAACTTTATTAAATGTGGCACTTGTGACGGGTCAGGTTGACTTGACGGTAATAATAATAATAATACTACTAATATATGGTGTATATATATATGTTTGAAATTTTGACTCGTAAGACAAAAAAAAATTTTGTTTTTGAAAATTGAAAATAGTCTTTCCATATTAGTACCCTTGTGTCTAAAATCAAGTAACCGACTACCGACGTTCCATAATTAATAATAATAATATATTTTTCTTGTTTTTAACACAATATGTATAAAAAATCGAGCTGGCTCGAGTTTTTTCGAGTCGAGCACGAGCTAAATATATTGGCTCGTTTTACATTTTCGAGCCAAGCCGAGCTGGCTCGATTGCTGTCGAGCTCGAGCCCACCTTGGCTTGGCTCGTTTACACCCTAGGTGTAAACGTTGTATAATTTCGGATGTTGTAAAGGTCTTGGTTCATTTGATAGATTTGTTAAAGTATTTAGGTTTCTTGTAAATTGTAGGGATATCCCATCCCTGCTTCAGTTTCTTAGATATATTTCATTAATGTAAAATTGTTTACAAATTTTTATGTTTGAATTGCCTGCTTCGAGTTTCATGTATATATTCGGGGTATTTGATAATTATTTTGGTTATGTTAATATAAATTATAATAATTTCCACATGCTTTATAATAATTTTTGTTTCGTTAAAAAAGTTAAACCACATGCGTTATAATAATTTCAACATGCTTTATAATAAACGTTGGTTATAGAGATCTTAGAATGCAAGAACTCACGTCACCAACAGCAAAACATCCATCAACAAGACCATGTCATGTGGCGCAGGTTGAGGCGATACACGTTCATCTTTTCTTTCTGGTTAATACATTATTTGTCTTATATTAATATTAGGCGTAGGTAGTGGAGTTATCCCCTGACCAGGCATGACCCATTTCAAGTCAGGGGTTGGTGATGTTGACCCATGTAAAATCCTATTAAAGGAGAGTTTCTTCTTTTTAAATGGACACACTTTTGGCTAACCCTAAAAGCTATGAACGTAGTGAGCCAACACCATCTTTGTGTCTTTGAACAAGAAGAAATTCTTAGCAATCATATGATCACATCCACTCTCCAAGTACTTTTATTTGGACGTTTAACAAAGGATCAATCTTGTCGAATCATTAGTCTCGTTATCCTTATCCGGAGGTTAGACTATAGTTTATTGAGGACCCAAATCCGTCTGTACCCGGCACCCAGCCTAGCCCATCCCATCTAAGACCGTTTCGATTCAAGTTTCTTGTTTTATTTTAACCTGATTTAGGACATGATCAGAAAGGGGATTTCTGAAAGAATGCAAAAAGAAACGAAAGACAGATTCTGACTTATATTATTCAAATATACACTCTTAACCGACATTTTTTTTTTCCTAAAGTGTACTTGTAACAATAATGTCTATGTATTTACAAACTACCACATAGCAAATATTTGACATCAACATTCAATGCTACAGGCCCGAGTAAACAAGAGTGCCGATCCATTGACACTTCGAAGAACAATCATCCTAGAATCTATGTAGGTCCCACAAACAATCTTGGACAAATCAAACATTTCTGGTGGAATTTGCTTCCGAACTTCATTAACCACAGACTGTGCAGCTTCAATATCTTTGCTCAAAGGTTCATTTAAAACCAGGGCCACATCAATGTCACTGGACACAAGTTTGACCACCGGAAGACTTGAGGGTAGTTCTTTATGACGTAACGCTTTCCTCCACTTCTTCCCCGAAAGTTTCTTGATGGCTGATTCTTGGGCATTGGTCGCAATTGCTGGCAGATTTTTATCTTCGTCTTTCATGTAAAGGCGTTTTCCAGATGTTAATCTGAATGTGGAATGTACTACAAGTTTTCCATCAATGCCGATTTTGTCATGTGGCCAGTCTTTGCCAACTAGGACACTAAATTTGACATCAGAGGTGAATGACAACGGCTGTTTTCGTTTTGATGGTTGGGTTACTGTAAGGTGCACGTCTCCAATGAGCACACGGGATGGTGGTTGACGAGTGGTAAGTCCTATGTGGCGCCCGGTGCAGTAAACCAATCTCCATCTTCCAGGTAGCAACCCTAGCCAGTTCTGCACATTAAAAAAGGTGGTTATTGTTGTGCATATTAGGATATAGCAAATATCTAAAATAACATTATCTTCTTTTACAACCCTAATTAATCATTTCAGTAAACCAAAAGTTACCCTTTTGGGCCAAACCCATATAAAGATAGTGTAAAGAGAGTATGATTTCACTGACCTTTGGCTTTGAACAAGGATTCAACATCTCCATTAACTCAAGGAAGTGAGCAAGCCTAATGCGCTGAAGGATAAACAGAAAAATAATAAAGGGTAAATAAAGTTGAAGCTTCCAGTTACGTCTTTTAAGTTAGAAAAGTACTTGCAACATCTGAAACAGATAAAAATCTAGCATAATATCTCCTAAAGAAAAACGAGCCCAACAGGCAAAGTAAAAAAGAAAAGATCTCCAAAGTGCATTTTTAGAGCATAATATCTCCGAAATCACTTTATCCACACAAATACATTATTACTTAAAATAATATAATCCTTGTAATCATAATTGGCACACCACCCGATGTATATGAACTACCTAAGAAGCAACTTTGACAAACAAGATGTGCGACCAGCCGACTTTGTGATCTCTACAGAAAACCAATGAGATGTATACAAAGCATTCTCTTCTAATAATTACAAAATTACAAGATGGAGCAAGCTTTATTTTAAAAAGGAAACCTGTTGGTGGCCATATATGTACTCCTCAGTAATTCTAACTGCAGTTGATCCCAGACTCCATCTGATGACATCCATGGATGGGTTAACTCGCCATCTTGGTCCACACAAAAATGGGTGTCTCAGAGCCTCTAAACATCTGCAAGATAGTACGGATGTAACTATTAGCTGATGCAAGAAATAACTAATCTAAATTACAATTTGACCATTTTCATCGTCGAATGTGCAGAAAGTTGTTTTGAATATATACTTCATACAAATTCATAATACGTTTAACCTAGAGGTGACAGACAGTTTCAACCTATTTGCTTACATTTGTGTGGATCTGGATCACGTTTAATCTCTTAACAGACCAAATGGGTAAAACTAAAAAATAGGTTAAAAAGGAAAAAAAAAAAAAAAAAAGAAACGGGTCAAACAGGCCAAAAAGGTCGAAAGTCTGAAAGTATAATTTCAATGCATATAACCTCCTAAATCACTTTTTTCTAAATAAAAAAAAGTAGAATAATGTTGTATATATTTAACACAACAACTATTTATAAATGATTCAGAAAATTATCCTTTATGTACCCAGCCTACCTAAGCTTCGCATCTTGCAACCTCTAGTTTAAGCTCATCAATAGATTCACCCAGGCCAAGCTATTGGACAGCGTTTCCATAGACGAATTTTCTGTTACCATACCTCAATCAATCTAAACTTTACATTTCTTTAACAATGGTCAACTTGAGTTCTTTTTGAAGGAAAGAAATCATGATTCTAACTGAAACCAATGTCAAACAACGACATATAGTTGCCGGTAATGCACTAATGCAAGAATCTAATCGGCATAGAAATTGCAGTGTTTAAGTTGGTAGAGTTTTAACAAAGTGGTTGACTATTTCTCAAATATCTAAGATACCCTTCAATGAAGATTAAGAAAAAGGAATAACTAACATCAATTACTAGTAATGATGATATTGGATGAAATGGAAACTGCATCAATTTTCAGGTATTAACTACTATGTGTTCGTTTTACCTTATTCTATCTAGTGGTCTTGATGCAAGAAGTAATGATAGCAAATGCCAGCCTGCACCCCAGTTCCTATCAAGCATCTGTAAGGAATATAACATACAGGAGCTCCTATAATATACAAAATAAAAGCAATGTTGCAAGTACAGACAACTATTTCAAAAATTATATGAGCTTACCTGCAGCCCAACATTTCCATGTGATGAATTCCTTTCAAAAGTTCTTAGTAGAAATTCACGCAAGCAGGAAGGATCATTCCCTGTATGATTAACGAGAACAGATGAATACAAATTAGATGGTGCACATGATATGTTCAATGACAAAATATGCTTACCTTATTGAGGAATGCTTTGAACTTGGTGAAGATAATGGGATCCATAAGCTCCCTCAATATCATCTTTACCATAATGAATCCAAGACATCTAAATGAGTAAACAGATTTAGCATGAAGAACTTCATATAATGGTGAAAGAATTACATAAATATTCCTTTTCTTTTCCTCTGCTGCATACCTCATGTCAAACGCAATCATCATTTGTTGTCTATCTGTATTATTTGGACCATCCTCGAAAAAGTCAGCAGCATTCCCCAATATTCCTACCTGATAAATAAAGTTAAGGAGTTATAAAGAAACATGAAGCACATACACCACAAGAAGCATTACTGCTAGTCACATTCCATCATTATCCAAAGAAACATATGTGATGAAAATGAGAAGTTCAATAGCTTGAAAAACCGAAAACGTCTTATTGATCCTCAAACCATTCATAGCACTTTACGTGATGACTAGAAAGTTAACAAGTTTACCCTTCTTACCTAAAAGAGGAATATTAAACGTGTTTCATAAAGTTAACATCATGCAAATAAAATGACATTTAAATATCCTAAAAAGTGGTATGGTGCTTGCCCCCCACAATGGTGGTGTGGGTTGAAAAGCAGCATGTTTCATACTTCAACAATTGTGAATATTAGCTCGAATACGATAAAGAGAGCTTGATACTCACTTTGATATGTCTATCCACTGGACTTATATGGACATTCTCCAATCTGAGTTCTGTATGGGCAAGTCCATGACTATGTAAATAATTTACCTGCAGAAGAAAATCAACAGAAACATAAAATATCCTTCTAATGCTGTCCATAACACAATAGCATACATGCTTGTGTGTTTGTACACACCCACAAGTCACAACATCACATATAAAATTCCTAAAACGTACTCCAATTAGTAGATCTCTCATCAGAATTCGAATTACACGAAGCTGGCGAGAAACAGCTGGCCCACCAACTGTATCATCACCCACCCGTCTCACAGATTCTTCATCTAAAGCAAGTGTAGCTTCCAACGTCGGTAGCCAATCCGTCTGCCGAAGCCAGTGCCGCAAAGAAAAACTACCATGATACTTTTAAGGAAAACAAAAGCCAGTATTATTTAATCAAGTTATGGAGAACAGAGTGTATGTGTATGTATCTTCACTAATAGTAGGACCTGTCACCTACCCCATGAACAAGGGTAAACGAGCCCTCATCCTCCATTGTTTTGGAACAGACATAACCATGAACTTGCATTGAATAAGAATGGTACATCAGTTTACGGCGGGCCAGTTTCTTTAAAACCTATAAATCCGTTATGATGGCAAAGATTACGAGTCTGTTACATGAATCCATACCCCAAAATTTCAACTAGTACAATCAAGCAGAAGCACCTGTATAGCACGTTTCCCTCTGCGTTGTGCTTGAGCAGTAGTAAGTCGTCTAAGAACCACTTTTGTGTTATGCATAGGGCTGCATTTTCATAAGTTAGATTCCACGTGTGTAAAACAAAAGTTTACCATGTAAAAGCATACCTATCAGTATCTTTAACAATTGCTTCAAAACAGCCTCATCCCTCTACACAAAGGCTCCAAACAGTCAACACCATAATTGTTAAAAGCCATCGCCTCTTGTGCCTAGGCCCATTTTAAGGCGATTTAATTCTCCAAGTGCTGGTTTAGGCGCAGATTCCTATATTCTGGAGTTTCCAGCTCAATTCTCTAAATTATGGCTAGATTCTAGCCAGATTTCTACTTTTATCTAAAAGAAAAACTATTTTTATGCACTAATATTCTAAAACTTTTGATAGTAATTAGACAATATTAAATGTTATATAATAGCTTTCGTTTTCATTTGAAGTATAGTATTACTTTTCTAATACAGTGTAAATTTTTACTTTTTTTCTTTATTGGCTTTTTTTTTGCGCCGCCTATACACCTTAGAGTGCGCCTAGAGGCTTTGATAACTATGGTCAACACAAGACAAGAGACGAAAATGAAATATGATAAATACAGGATATTTGAAACAGGTTAGATAGTAAGGAAGATACCCGTCCACCTAGGCCAATGCTAACCCGATCGCTAATCTTAAAATCAGAAAGATTGAACTTGATGACATGGCTGAATTCTTCTTCTCCCTCCAAAGAATCTGAAGTGGAAAGGCTACCATCCTCTTCTGATTCCATTGGAGAAAGAGCTTGCTTTGATAAAGTACACCTGATTTGTGATGTTTGTTGTTTCTGAAAGGTTGAGCGAAGCATTCGAGGCAAGCAACATGGTTTAATTAGTGTTGTCGGCAAATTATTACGGTAACGTCTTAATTCCACAGCTTCAATAAGGGCAGCAGATGAATAATGCATTCCAAACAAAGCCATTTGATTTAATTAATTAGAAGATTGTAAATATCAACACTGCACTGCAACAAACAAACAAACAAAAAGTTTATAGAGAGGATAGGAGAAATTGAAAGGTTAAGTGATGGCTAAATTCAGTTTGGATATGATACAATACAAGAAAGGTAGAATCCTGCGAACAAATTATAACAATTAAATTAAATATATATAAATAATAATAATAATAATAATAATAATAATAAGGAGAAGACAGAAACAATCATGTATGATGAAATGAAATGAAATGAAAGAAGAGAGGGTAGAAGAAGAAGAAGACTGACCTGATCAAATTGGCATGAAGGTGGAATTAGAAAGAAATTGGGGATATATTATATTTATTTTTATTTGAGAAGGTATTTATTTGTATATAGAGGAGATGAAGGAAGAAGAGTTAAGTTGAGTTGCGTGTGTAAGGGTAGGTCTGTAACGTCTAGACGCGCGTCTCCACCATGTCTACGTCCATCTGGCGCGTCTGTAACTCGTTGGCGCGCGTGCTCGCTTGCTTGCTTGCTTGCTTTCCGCCTATAATTAATAAAATATCTTATGTTACATACCCCACCACATGGATTATTACTTTTTTTTTTTTTTTTAACGGCCAACGAATCAATTTTCGAGCACTCTCGGACACCCTTTTGGTAAATTAAGTACTCGAGAGTACCCGGGCCACCAATTGCCACCAATTCCGGGAAAACCCGACCACTCACCCGCCCGAAGGCACGACAGTGAAATAATCTGTAAAACCGGTCGGGATCAGGACTCGAACCCAAGCCAATGGCCGGGTCATCCCTCATTTCCCCTCCACCAATGTCCTCTAAATGTAGCTAGTGGGAATTGAACCCAAGCTTTTCATAGGAAACTTTAGGCCCTCAACCAACTGGGCTACAAGTGTTTGACACATGGATTATTACTAATAGGATCAAATACGGTGAAAGAAAAATAGGAAGTCGTAGGAAGGTATCAAACAAACTCTGATTGAACTCATTTAAGCGGCATTGGAACCGTCACACCGAACCCTACGATGTTAGTTTTTAGGTCTTTGTTTTTTTGGGGTTTTAACTTGTAGTTTTTAGAATATACGTTATATCATTGTGTCTTTTATGTAGCATTGTGCCTTTTTTCTTATTTTTATCATTGTGTCATTTTTTCAATTCATTGTGTCTTTTTTCTTCAGCATTGTGTTATATTTTGTGGCTCATTTTGTCATATTTCATGATCTATTGTGTTTTTTGTATCCTTCTCACCTTTCTCATTTTTGTTACACTGTGTAGAATAACTTGTTAAGTAACCTCTAAATGGGGAAGTGCTAAACTTCGGTCTATGCAAAGGGCCAGACCCGACCTGATTCGACCCGGGCCCACAAGAACCTTATACCCCTTTATTGTTGAAATTGTGAACCACGAACCGAATCTTTAAAAGTTATGTGGTCCCGAGTCCTAAAGGTTCTGATGGGTCGGGTAAAGGTTCTGACCCTCTAGAACCTTTTAATGTAATAGGCCGTTAGAGGTCCTATTCTTTTACCATGCTCGTAAAAGAATTCCTCCATATGGTTCTAACAATAGCCCATGAGTTTCCTTTTTTAAGTCACTTAAGTCACATTACAAGAAAGGTGTAGAAAATGTCACTGTTAATGCATTGTCCAGACTGGAGAGCTTAGTTGTTTTTCTCTTTGGATTTAAGTTCTTTTGACCCATTATTGTTGGAGAATTAAAACAAGTTGGAATGAGGATATACTGTTGAAAGTTGTAATTCAGAAGTTGATTCGGGGCCATAATGTACACAAGTATACATGGAATGATAGTCTACTAAGAAAAAAAAACAAAAACTGGTCATAAGGGCAAATATGGAATTAAGGAAAGAATTGGTTCAGTTTGCCATTCTTCTCATATGGAAGGACATTCTAGCATTCATGCTACTCATCAAGGACTAAATAGGATGTTTTACTGGAAGGGTCAATTAAAAATGGTTAAACAGCTAATCAGAACTTATGAAACCTGCCAACAAGGAAAGTATGAGAACACTCACTATCCTGTCTTTTTCAACCACTGTTGTATGAGTAGATATAAGTATGGATTTCATCACATGTATTCCTAAGTCACTAGGGAAGGAAGTCATATTTGTAGGGGTGGATAGATTGACTAAGTATGGCCATTTCATGGCATTGTCCCATCCATTCACAACTCTTAATGTAGCTCAGCTTTTCTTGGACAACATTTACAAATTGCATGGTTGGCCATCTAGCATAGTGTCTGACAGAGATACAGTTTTCCTCAACAACTTTTGGAAGGAATTCACAAGGCTACAAGGTGTTACTTTAGCCTTGTCAACTGCATACCACCCTCAGTTGCATGGCTAAACTGAGGTGATCAATAGGTGTCTAGAAACCTATTTGAGATGCATGACTATGGAGAGGCCTAGTTCTTGGGTCAAATGGTTATCATTGGCAGAGTTCTGGTACAATACTAATTTTCATAGTTCTATTAACACAACACAATTTTAGGCTTTGTATGGGTATGCTCCTCCCATACATGTCCCATATATTCATAGGGGCTCTAATGTGGATGAATTCATGATTTCAGGAGAAGAAACTATCAAGTTACTTCGAGAATCTATCTTTAAAGCTCAAAATAGAATGAGACGGCAAGCAAACAGCATAGGGTTGAGAGGGCATTTATGGTAAGAGGTTAGGTCTTTCTGAAACTTCAAAACCATGTTCAGAGTTCCGTCAGAGGCAAGCTTTATAGCAAAATCTCACCAAAGTATTATGAGACCATATTTGATTGTTCAAAAAGTGAGAAATGTGGCTTATAGGTTGGACCTGCCCAATGATTCAAATATTCATCTAACCTTCCATGTCTCATTGCTCAAAAAGGCCAATGGACCACCTACTTCTATAATGCTTATACCTAAGGGTCATAGGTTCTCTATGACACCAGCTGCAATCATTGATTTAAGAGTGGTTAGAAGGGAAATAGAGCAGCTGGTCAAATTCGGGTGCAATGGAAGGATCTCCCAATAACAAATGCCACTTGGGAATTTAGGGATGAATTTGCACTGAGATTTCTAGATTTTCAGTTTGATGAACTTTGAGGACAGACATTTTTATCCAACAAGGGAATATTATTACATGAAATATAGTTCAGGGGGTCTTTTAGTCAATTTGTAATAGTTTTACTAGTTAAATGTAGTCAAGGTAACAAAAGTGTAATAGTCAAATAGTGTAAGCGTTTTTGTTAGTCGTTATAACCCCCCCCCCCCCTTTGCACATTTAATGGTAATCATAAGACAAGTCCACTCTTCCAAACTGTCACATCATTCTAGACCACAACCATTCCAAATCCACTTTTTTCTATAACCATAAATCATTTCAAACCTCATTATCCACCTAATCACCTACATTTCCCAATTTAACCTATATCTGAATTAATTTTTATGTTATTTTTAATTAATTGAGGGTTTTTTTAATTATTTATAATAAATGTGGGTTAAAAGATAAATGGATTTTCTTTTATTAAAACCGATTATTTAATAGAGGGGCCTAACCATTTCAATTACGGACGAGTCCGAACAACCAGAACAATCCCAACCAAACCAATGCCACATCACCTTCTCCGATGGTGCAAGAGGTTTGGACTTGAAGTCCATTATTCCGGATGGTCCGGTTTAACCCCATTGTGGGTGTTCTAAGGGAGAAAATCAAATTATCCAATCAACCTCTATATAGTAGCTTCCAACTATTAGCTTTTAAACACTAAAACGAATTATCACTTTAGTTCATTTATTACCTATCGAGTTTGGGTTTAAAACATCCATTAAACTTGTCATGTTGAAGTTAAGTTGTTTAACAAATGGGTTATCTAGACCGAGTAGGGTTGTAAACGAACTAAACTTTTAGCAAACAATTCATGAACAGTTTGGTAGAAGGTTCGTTTGTATTCGTTCTTTTAATAAATGAACGACTGCGTCGTTCGTTTAGAGAAACGAATGAACATAAACAGATGTCGCGTTCGTTCGTTAACAAACATTTTTCAAGCCAAGACTTGATATCCCACCTCGTTGAATATATGTTTTCCATTAACTAATGTTACTTAAATGCTACACTAAGACGATTATTTAACTCTTACTAAACATTATGTATAGACAAATTCATCATTGCATGTGATAAAACCATTACTTTGATTTGGTGGCTAGGACAAACTGGTCAAATGTGCGCAGGGACAAGGACAGCTCGAAAGAGAGGGAGACAAAGGGTCGAACGATGGCGAAAAAGAGGCGAATGAGGGTGTGCAGGGACAAAACGGTTCGAATGAGGTCAGAAAGGTCGAATGGCCGGGTAGGTATGTTTGAAAATATGGCCGTTGGGTATGGAAAGGTCTAGGAGGGATGTTTGGTTTCTTTGTGGAGGCGAACAGAGCGTTAGGTCCGGAAAGGAATACCGACTAGGTTAATCAGAGGTGGTCGGAGATGTGAGTTCGGGTGTGTGTGGAGGTGATATTACGGTGATGTTGGGTGTACGAACAGGAGGGTACAGAAGATGGTATCGGCGATGGGTGTTTAGATGTTGTCGGGAGGCTTGGAACCGGTCACCGTAGAGGAAGGGTGACCGGAGAAGATGGGTTGAAACTGAGGGTGACCGGAGAAGATGGGAGGCGAACAGAGGGTCACCTACGTAAGGCTTGGAACCGGTCACCGGAGAGGAAGGGTGACCGGAGAAGTTGGGTTCAATTTTAATTTTTGAATGACGAGTTGGTGTTCCCCAAAAATAACATGTAACAACCTTAAAGCCCTTTTTGCAAAAATAACATGTAACAACCTTGAAGTTTAGTCCATCATCTTTGATGTATTCACAAGATTTTTGGTGACTAAATTGCTAAATATTAATATGAGAACTTAACTAATACATGTATAATATTATTATGGGAAAATATCATAAAAACACTAAATTTTCAATTTTTTCTTATTAAAGTCACTCAACAATTTTTTGCATACAAAAAACACTACACTTTCAGTTTTTCTTACAAAAGTCACTCAACATTTTTTTATACTTAAAAAACACTATACTTTCTGTTTTTTCTCATAAAAGCCACCAAACATTATTATTTTTTTTTTTGTCATGTGATTTTTTATAGTTTTTAAGATATTTTATAATTATATATTTATTTTTGTAACAAATTATATGACAAAAAAATCTCTTGTTGCAATCATAGTAATATTAGTTCCGCTAATTTAAATAGCCATACAATTCTTATGTACAAAGAAAAAAGTTATATAACAAATAAACATTGTTATAAGACGCGTGAAGTACTTTACTTTATTAATCAACTTCATCAGTTTGAGATTTTTTAAGGATACAAAATATATAGACCACAGACCACCTATGCAACACGTAAGCCAACACAACTAAGAGTTCCGATTTCAGGTTATTTAAAACAAAAACACCAAAATTTTGTTCAAAAATGACATTTTAAGGGGTTTTATACAAAAAAGAAATGTTCGGTGACTTTTATAAGAAAAAACAGAAAGTATAGTGTTTTTTAGGTGCAAAGAAATCCTGAGTGACTTTTGTAAAAACAAACTGGAAGTGTAGTGCTTTTTATGTGAAAAAAATTGTTAAGTGACTTTAGTGAGAAAAAATAGAAAGTTTAGTGTTTTTTTATGGTATTTCCCCTATTATATATATCTATTAATCGTACGACACTTCTACAGTGTCGTACAAGATTCAAAACACAGAGTACAACAGCTCAGTCTTGTCCACGCGTAGCATCTCTCATATGCCACCTGCTTGGGCAGAACACAAAACCGATAACCCTCAACAAACCGTCTTCAACAGAAACCTCTCACAAGCCACAACCTGACCTTTGACACGATTCTATTGCTTGAACCCACCGATCTAAAAGAAGGGTAATGGAAAATTACAGAGACAAGGAGACAGAACCGGCGGGTTCCCCGGCCACTGTGTACGGCGGCGCTACGTCTACACCTCCGTCTCCGCCGCTGTATGCTAGCTAATAAGCTACCGGTGACAGTACTCGCAAGCCAGAACCTCACTTGAAGCCAACGATCTAAAAGAAAGGGAAACGGTTAATCAGACAGAGGAGAGGAACCCAACCGCTGCTCGGAAACTACTGTCTAGACACCCAATTTCTGACCGGAAAAAAGTTGTCATAATCGGAAACCACCACAAACATCCGAGACCACCCAACCTGGAAACGAAATCTCTGACGGAAACCCACCACATCAAAATCTGTGACCGGTAACCCCACATTCGGTCGGAAACCATAAACCTCAACCCATCACCTCCTTCCAACGTCCGACCCAAACCCTCCAGCCTATCACCGTCCGTATCCACTTCCACTGGCCGCACTCAATGTGTGGATCTGAGAAAGTGACTGCAATACTGTTGTTATTGTGACAGAGAAAGAGTTGGGTGTTGATTTAAGAGAGTGAAGTAGGTGAAAGTTAACAGAGAGAGAGAGAAAGAGGTTTGTTAGTGGTGATGGTGATGGTAAGAGTGTGGTGAATGGTGATTTGCAATTTATGTTTGGATGAAAAATAACAGCATCTTCCATGGGATATCCGTCCACTAACTTCCCTTTTTTCCTTTGTCTTTTTTGTTTTTTTCTTTTTTTATCAATTTTTTGTCACTAATTTGTTTATTACAGTTTTATAGTGTAGGTATTAATATTAGGGAATGTTATCTTTAATGTCCACGAAACCTCTTTAACGCAACAGGAGCTTATGCAGCGAAGCGCGATATTTAACGTCCACCAAACCCACAACGCAATATGAGCTCCCGCAGCGAAAATTTGTGGAAATAACTAGCAAAAGTTATTTTAGAATAATTTGAACAAATTATAGTTACCTAATATTATCGCTAATAATGTTATTTTTAATGTCCATCAAACCTATAGCGACACGAACGCCCCCGCGGCGAAGCGCGGGTAACTAAAACACTAGTTATTATATATAACAATTCCCGTAGCTTCGCTACAGTAAATGCGAAGTAAAAACCCTTTAACTTCTATGTAATTACGTAAATGCCATTGGTAGTTTTATTGTTATCTTCCTCATTGGTGATTCACTGACACACCTGCCACGTTGTGCTTTCTTCTCAGCTCAAAGACATGCCCTTTTCAAAAGCTCCCTCCATGACAACTTCAACCAGTTGACCACCTCTGTTTTTGTTTGTTTTAAACATCATTCATCACTTTTCATGAGCTTCTCCCTGCCCCTCTCTTGTCCTCTCGCAAGAATATTCCTACACCTCTCTTTCTATCTCTTGGCTACCTTCGTTTTCATGCGACGGTTTAAGAGGAGAAATCCGTCCGTGGTGGGCGCAGCGGCGCGCCGGTTGTTTGTAGTTAGAGAGTACATCGTCCTGCTGGCTGTGGTAATGGGCTAAAGTCCATAGAACCGATCAAGGGTTTTCTTTTGTCGGAACTCTAGCCGCCTGAACATAACCAACCAACATCGTTGTCTTATTTCAGTGTAGGCGAACATTGGTAAAGTACAATCTCACAACCATTTTAGCTTTAACTTTACATTTTCCGAATTTTGTCGTCACCGGAACAACGGTTGAAGCCTTCGTTTACCGAACAAAAGTGGTTACAGTCTTACAGATTGGGGTTGTCGCCATGTTCGTCCGCATCGTAACAAAACAAACAGAAACCGACCGAATTCCCTTCGCAATTTTTAAACATGTTTGATCGAATATAATGCATTTCCATTTGACGAAAATTCAATCGGCTGTATGTTTCTCGCCGCGCGTGACGCGGCGGGTAATATACTAGTTATTAATAATACGTGCAACTAATGATTAACTACAATGTAAACAAGGCATTCCTATAACAAGGACTTGTTTACTTTTTGACCGACCGGGAGATGAGGGTTCACTAACAACGACAGCTGCTTGAATACCTAGAGGAGAGGTGAGTGTCATCGTCTAGTAGGACTGTTCAAATAGCCCAATCCCGTGATTCGCTGAGTGGAATTAGCTCTGGCTAGCTCGCATAAATAAATGTTTGAGCTTAAGGTACCTTGCTTATATAGAAACTAATTAACTAGAGTCACTTTGGCTATAGGTAATTAATTCAGCTTACTAGTTCTTGTAGTTCACTGGCAACTCGTACTTTCTTTGCATGATAGTTTGGTATTGCATTATTTGATTTGAGACTTGTATAATGTGAGATCGTTACTAAAATGTTTCACCCTTACATAAAAATAAAACATTACCAAGTCCAAATTCATTTAGAAGGCTCGAAACAATTTTGTGATTGTAAAAGTTTTACTAATAAAACTCCCTCCCAACAACATAAAAAAAAATAAAGCACTAGGTTTTCCTCATTTTCACCAAGTGATTTACACAAGCATCAATATAATGATCATTCTTGCTCTTATCTCCAAACACTCCTTTCATTTCTCTTGCATTTGCCCTCAATGCCTCCCCTTCTTCACTCACCATAGCTAGCTTAATGGCCTCCGCAACCGACTCACTAGTAAAGGATCCGTCTTTCTCGTGTCTAGGAATCTCGACTCCCAGTTTCTTTCCGCTCAATAATCTCACATTCAAACCTTGGTCGTTCATAACAGGAAAAAATATTAATACCCGCCCAAACGTGAGCCCTTCAATGGCCGAGTTCCATCCACAATGAGTCAAGAATCCGCCTATTGATGAGTGGCTCACTATCCTAACTTGTGGGACCCACCCGATGTTAACAACCCCTTGTCCCTTGATCCTCTCAAGAAAACCGTCAGGAAGTTGGGCCGACTCGAGGATGGACTTTCTTATTACCCAAAAGAAAGGCAAGCCAGAACGCTCTAACCCCAAAGCCAACTCACTGAGTTCGACTTGAGTCAACACTGCCTCGCTTCCAAGTGCAACAAAGACAACTGAGTTAGCCTGATGTCCATCTAGCCATTTCTTTATAAAATCCCAATTTTCATAATCATCAAACTCATAGTTTTCGAGTGAGGGCGGCAAAACGCCAATTGGGATGACGGGTTTTTGATAAAGCTCACAAACAAGATCAAACCACTCTGGTTCAAACTCATAGCTTGTTCGGAACAAAACCAAATCACAACCGTCGATCGAGGCTAGAAACCTTACAGTATCCGACGTGCCTGATTCATTCCCAACCGCACCCTCGGTGTACTTTGTCAACTCGTGGAGACGGTACACGATATCCGACTCAAATGGGACCCATTCAGGCACCCGACAGAAATCATCAGCCGTTGATCTCGTACCTTGGCCATTTAACAACAGAGATGGAGGTCCAAGAAAAGCTTGTGTGGCAGCAGTGAAGAGGCTAAAGTAAGCAGTAGAGACACCAAACCTTGATGCAAGTGAGGGTAGCCAATGAGAAGCATAGTCAAAGATGAGCCAGTCAACTTTTAATGTTGAGGTTTGAAGAAAAGTCAACAGGTGTGGCTCCAGAAGATCAAATGCTATTTTTAGAAACTGGGCTTTTTGGTAAGGTATGTCCATGGAAGACTCTGCAAGATCTGGTAAACTTTCCACTTTTGGAAAGGGAAGTGAGATTAGTTTAATATTATTATGGGACAGTTTAGAGGGTATTTTGGGAAGTCTGTGTAGGTTTCTTGGAGTGGAAATGAAAGAAATATGATGGCCTTTTAAAGCTAAGATCTTGGAGAAGTGAAAGAAAGGTATGAGGTGGCCCATGGCTAGCCATGGGAACATTACTATGTGAAGACTTGTTTCTTCATCACCTCCTTTTGGTTTGATGCTTCTTGTTTGCTCCATGATAGCTTAAAGAAGATAGCCAGCCAATTGAGGATGACTTTAAAAACAAACATACAGCAAGTGGATCAAGGAGCCATGTTTGACAAAAAGGATAATTTATATTTTCTTAATAAAAGATAAGCTTATTAATGATGAACAGATAGATACTTCATGGCAGGAGAAAAACCTGTCTTGCTTTTAGTTTATTTAATACTAGATTATACCCGGGGGCGTCCCGGGTTGAAAATTTAATATGATACATCAATTTTACATATGAAATAGACTAAGGGGTCGTTTGGCAACGTCTGAATGGGTAAGTGCTAACCCAGTAAGAGGTCTGAATGGTTAAGAGGTTCTGAATAGTTAAGTGAATAGGTAAAATTTCTTATCCCACATTTACCGGGCCAATGCGCGATACGAACTAGACCCAAGTCCCAACCCCTATAATACCCCCCCCCCCCCCCCCCCTCCTTTTTCTCCTTCTCACACACACCAACACCCACACTTATGGTCAGACACTCATCTTGCAACCTCTTTCTCCCTCTCTCTTTCACAGTTTCACCGATGATTCCAATCATCATCACTACATCATATCTTTTTTTTTTTTTTTCATATAAGTGAAGACCTTGCTAAAAAACCAACTCAAATCAAATCTATTAAACATATTCCTCTCTCGCACCAGATTCATGGGTGAGTGTTTTGATTGGTGGTTCCATGGTGTTAAAATAACAGATCCTTAATGTGTCACCACCGAGTTATTTGAAAACAGATTCATACTTCATTATCAGCGATGTTGGTTCCGATGACCGAGTAAGGATGAAGAAGATTAAATGGTTTGGGCTCAGTCTCTCGTCTGTCTGATTCAGTCAGACTTTGCTCAGGATCTGACTGATTAAGAGCCCTAGTCAGATGCAAACCTCGTTCAGATGCACCGAGCCAAACACCAGCTGATCTGACCGAGTCAGACATATTTGGCGTTCAGATCCGTTCAGACCCAACCAAACGGGGCCTAATATTAATAACTAACCTAAAACAAATTAACAATGTACAACTCCAATGCTAACACCTAACCTAAAAGAATGTAGAACTTTAATGTAACTCTAATATTAACACATATCCTAAAGACTAAACAAATGTACAACTCTAACATACTAATATTGATATCTAACTTAAAACAACGTATAATTTATTAACCTATTCGGCTCTGGTTGAAAAAAAATCATATTTACTGAATTAAACATAATTATTGACTTGTCTATACATGATTAATGATTTACCTGAACACTTTGTGTTTTTTTTTCTGTATGGACAAAACTCCACAAAAAAATTTCTCCCTTTTTTATATAGCACTACGGTACTCGTTGGAAAGATAATAAAACGTTCGTTAATTTAGTGTAATTTTTTTCTTTAAAAAATCCCGTATATTAAAGATATTAACGTTTAAAAATTATGGGAGGAACAATGAGGGTGAAAAGTCTAATTTTAATTTTAAATTATTTTTTTCCTAAAATATCTCAATGCCACATAGGATGACACATGACACACTCAAGGAAGAGAATGCCTCTTTGAGTGTCATGTCATTAAAATGACTTTGGTTTATTATATGTATGGATGGATGGATAGATAGATTTTGCCTACCTTTTTTCCTATAAAGTAACTAGGTTTAATTTGGAACAGATCATAACCAAAAGCTTTGGTTATTTAATATGTAAAACTAATCGATTCGGTGAATTTACAGTTACTTTCTCCTATTGCTTAATTCTGCAAAATGGTTTGGTTAACCAAGTGACTATAGGCTTTTATTTTTGAGCTTGCCTCAAGTGGGTCAAGTTTAACACAGAATTTAGTGTTGAAAAAAGTAGACCATCTCAATTAATCTAATATATAATATATGGGCCTGTCTGTATCTTCTATATTTTAAAATTTTTAAAAATTTATGAAGTACGTGCATTTATTAATATGGGGGCGGTTATTGTGAAAAGTGACAAAAACGTGCCAAGTGTCACTTTATACATGATAATTACGTAAATGTTTTTGTATGTTCATGAAAAGCATTACGTAATTATCATTACGTAATGTTTTTGTATGTTCATGAAAGCATTACGTAATTATCATTACGTAATTATCATGTATAAGTGACACTTCGCACGTTTTCATTACTTTGTATTTGAACCGGCCCCTATTAATATAAGTCTATCATTAATATAATATGCAGTTTCTTTGTCTTAGCAGAAAAAAAAAACCGTGTGGCTTATGCTTTTTAAAACTTCACTTCTATAAAAGTATGCAACTAAATCCAAACCGATATAGTGAGCTATCGAAATATTAGAATGAACCATCATTCATCCGTTTAGCATCTTCTTCAGTTGGGTATTTTTGTTAGTTTCGGTCAATCAGCATGATACAGGATTATCTCCTAGTTTGAATTGAAGACGATTTTTATCTATTATTTTAATTTATTTATCTTTTATTTAGTTTCCTATTTATTTGAATTATGATTCTCCACCTATAAAAGAGGACCTAGGGTTTATGTTTTTAGTTAGTTTTTGATTGAATTTTAATTGAAAAAAACTTTGTTCTTGGAACCTATGGTTCGTTTATCGTCTTTGATTACTATTTGTTCTTGAGCCATTTGATTGCGCTTCCGAAACTGCATCAGTTGGTATCAGAGCTTTGGTTTTCAAATGGCTCAACGTGAAGACAAGTGTTTTCTTGTTCGAAGAGTCGCCGACCGAGTAGCCATTTGATGCAGTTTCGGAAGTGCAATCAAATGGCTCAAGAACAAATAGTAATCAAAGACGATAAACGAACCATAGGTTCCAAGAACCATAGTTATCAAAGGCGCTAGATGCACACAAGGCGCAAAAAAAACGAGGGCCTGAGATAAAAAAAAAAAAAAAAAGCGAAGAAAATAAAGCAAAAATATATTAAAATAATACTATTTTTATCTAGTTAGTATCAAAAGTCTAAAATATTGATGTATTAGTGTATAGAAGTAGTTTTCCTTGGATAAAAGTAAAAATCTCGTTGGAATCTAGCCATAATTTAACGAATTTGGCTGGAAGCTCTTTGGAATTTGGGAATCTAGCTTAAATCTACGCCTAAACCATCACCTAGAGAATTAAAGCGCAATTTTCTCGACTCAAAGCGCAAATGCATTGCCTCGCCTAAAAAATGGGCCTAGGAGCAAAAGGCGATGGCTTTTAACAACTATGCCAAGTTCTTTTCAATTAAAATTCAATCAAAAACTAACTAAAAACATAAACCCTAGGTCCTCTTTTATAGGTGGAGAACCTTAATTCAAATAGGAAACTAAATAAAAGATAAATAAATTAAAATAATAGATAAAAATCGTCTTCAATTCAAACTAGGAGATAATCCTGCATCACCGCATTTCTAGCTTAATAAAAGCAGTGAGTAAGAAATACTGAACCCAATTTAGGCATTAAGATTTGTTTATCTGATATTTGAATGGTTGGTTTACTGTCAAATAATGTCATAAACTGTGGTGTTAGTGATTTAGTTTAGTCTAGTTTAATAGAATAGCATGAATTAAAACTATAAAAGCCCCTTTTAACTCAATTTGGCTCCATCATTTGATTTTTTATATTATTACAAATAATACTGAAATGTTTATGTAAATCATTGATTCCAAACAATTTGTCTAGCCTGAAAACAGAATATCATAAACGTGACAGTAATATGCAAATTGAGCTATGCAAATTTGTCTACATCCAATCAGAAGAATGAATGAACATAAATCTGTTCACGATACGAACAAGGATAGTGATATTACAAAGGATGTAGACAGACATGCAGTAGATGCGGCAATTTGACCCATTGACTTATGAACTCGTTGACTTGGGCTGTGTCTCATCTATAAGGGGTAAAACTAAAAGAAATAGCTAACGAGGAAATGGGTAACGGGTCAAAAGTCACCCAAAGTACACTTTTGATTCATAAACCTCCTAAACTGATTGCTGATTTATTATACAAATAAGTTTAATTAATTCATTCTTAAATAATACACTTTTTGTAATCGTATTTGACCCACATTGTTACAAGAAAAGCGATTTTGACCCATATCAAATGGATACACATTTTGACCTGATACTCAACCCACCCTCCCATCTTGCCACTTCTAGAAAATAGTAATGTTATGCCAACTATGAACATATGACAAATGCGCCTGTGTAATTACGATGATTTAAAAAAAAACTACAAAACGGGTACATTTAACCTACTCACCTCATTTTGCAATCACAACATGATGTCATGTCCTTCGATACTCAAAACTGATTGGAAGAGTGTTCGCCATCTTTTGCAGAAAATCAAATGCCCATTTTCAATCATGTCATTCAAGTACTGAAGCGCTTCACTTGCCATACCACAGTCACATAACAATCTTATAAGTCGCTCGTATAATGCTCCATTGACCGCCATCTTCCTCTTCAGCATTTCTTCAAACACCATTACTGCTTTTGAAACATCATTACTGCTACAATATCCATTAAACATGATAGTATGTGTCAATCCATCAAGTTTTCCATAGATACCTTCATCCAACCGCCATCTCTCAAAGAAAAGTTCGGCTTTCGCCACACCACCGTGCTTCCAATAACTATCTAATATGATGTTGCTAACAGTTGAACCGTTCACAAAACCATTAACCGCTAAAATATCTTCAAATAACTTCAAAGCATCATCAGTCCTCCCCTTTTCACATAGTCCCACGATTACGTATCTACCAATTTCATCAACACGAACCAACCCCTTTTTCCTTTGAACTTTAAAAAACTTCATAGCATCATCATCCCTACCACCTCGAAAAAGCGCTTTAATAAACGACCCATAAACACAAATTTCCGGCAAAGCTCTCCCACTCATCATCCTCTTCAACAAAACTTCCGCCTCATCAAGCTTCCCGGCATTACACAAAGCACGAACATAACATTCATACGCCATTACTTCCGGAACAACCCCCTCACAATCCAACTGAAAAATCACCCGTCTACCCTCCTTCAACACCGTCTTTCTCCCTCCAAATGTTTTCCCCGAAACCCGTTTAACCAACTTCCTAAACAACTTATCCGCTTCACGATACTTGCCCGATTTACAAAGCCCATGAAGAAAACAATCATACACACAAACATCAACAACAAACCCATTCCTAACAAGCTTCCTCAACACCAAATCAGCCTCATCTATAACCCCATTTCTACAGAAACATTTAAACAATAAATAATATGTCCAATCATCAACAACCATACCCTTAACACACATCTCATCCACAACCTTTTTAGCTAAAAAGCCTTCATTTAAATTACACAAAGCTGCAGATAAAGCAACATAACATTGTCTCTCCACCAAACAGCAACCCATTAACATTATGTCATAAACATCTTTAATTTCATCAAAGGCACCGAATTTACAAACAAGAATAACATAATCTTTAAAACTGAATGTTTTTACAGACCCAGAAATGTCTTGCCATAGAGTTTCAATGTCATGAATGGAATTAGTATGTTTAAGTAGGAAATTAAAGATTAGACTGTATAAAAAGGGTTGTATTAGTTTTAGTGTTGGTGATGAGTATAAGTGTGAAATGAGGGTTTTGGCGGTGGTAAGTTTGTTGAGTTGGGAGAGGTAATCGATTAAGATGAGGGATGAAGCGGGTTTAGTGAATGGGGATGGGCTAATAAGGTGGTTAGAGAAGGATGATGATTTGGGTTTGGGTTTGGTTTGATTTGGTTGAGTAAGAAGATGAAAGGAGGCTGAGATGGTGATTGCACTGTGGAGAAGGAGGCGGAGGAGAGGATGGAGAGAGCCTGCCGGAGAGGATGGTAGAGCAGCCTCATTGGGAAAAAAGTCTCATTTATTTTTTATCCAACTCTTTTAAATATGCTACAGTATGAAACATTCAGAAAATCACTCCGTTCGCAGTGTTAAATCCAATCCTCTCCTGCTTTCTGATTACGAATACTTTCATCTGCCTTATTCCAATCTTAGGTGCTAAGGCAAAAGGTCTGCAGTCTGCGGATGAAGACTAATTGTTTTTTAACGTCTGCAGTGTCACCCAAAACCACCACAAATATCCAAACAAATTTAACAAATAATAATATTCACATTCATAAAATTGTATTATTGTGGTTAAAAAAAAATCGTATTATTTGAACACAAACACAAAAACCAACCTTCTGTACAATGATTTTTTATGTAATAATATTATTATTATTGTTTCAAGTTTCAACATAAACACACCCTCTGTTGTTGACTGTTCTTCCTTTATCTCCCACACACACCAACAAGTTCTTCCTCTCTCTCTCTCTCTCTCTCTCTCTCTCTCTCTCTCTCTCTCTCTCTAAAACAAAAAAACACACCAACACCTAATTGCAGTGGTGGTAGAGGGGAAGCGACGACGGTAGAGGGGAGGATGGGGAAGCGACGACGGGCAGAGGAGGAGGAGGACGGTGGTGGAGGGAGGAGGACGACGGTGGTGGAGGGAGGAGGAGGGAGGCGACGGCGGTAGTGGTGGAGGGTGGAGGAGGGTACGGAGTGGATGAGGAGGGTGGAAGAAGACGACAAGGAGTGTGGTTTAAGCTTTTGCGTCGTCTTCATTGTTATTCAGTCAGGTAACCCAAGCCCTATTTCTATTGTTCGTTTTTTGAATCTACAATTAATATATATATATATATATATAGAGAAAGTGTAGGGTACAAAGTCTCTTATCCTACAAAGTGTAGGAAGCCACAAAATGATGCCACGTGGAACTTGTCTGTTATAACTCTATAACTGATGAGAGGGGTAGTATAGTCAATTGGACATATCAATTAATCACGTTTATTATCAAATCCCTGTTTTATCGTTCATCAATTTTTTTTCAAATTTCATATCTGATTCCATAATATACGATTATCATTTCTTACCATATTCAAAAATCTACAATCATCGTCGATCACTGGTTCAAATTTTTTACGAAAAATCATAATCAATTTGCCGAGTTCTTCACCATGTTCGGTATGTACTCTGTTTTTATTGTTTTCAATTAATCGTGATCTTACTCTTAATTTGTGTTTTCAGATCTAAACAATGAACCTGAATTCTTATTCGATGAAGAACATGAAGTTTCTGCTGTTTTTTGAAGTTTTTTTAGATCAGTGATGAAAACAGAGGTTGAGCATTCCATTAAAAATTTTTGATGTTTTGTGGATTTGAAGATAATCATTTGCGTTTTAGTATGTTTTATACATGCGTTTTGATGTATCTGGTGATACTATGTTTAGGATAACATTCAAATGCGTTTTAATATGTTTTAACATGCGTTTTGTTGTATCTGGTGATTTTAACATGCGTTTTGATGTATCTGGTGATATTATGTTATAAGATTCAAAAAATAAATACATGCGTTTTAAGATTAACAAATGCGTTTTAGCTGATTAATGAAACTGCTGAATCAAACCACTGATGGCCTAACTTCTGATGAGCAAACTACTGATGAACATTGATACACATGCGTTTTATGGGTTTACAAATGCGTTTTAACTACTACTGAATCAAACCACTGATGGCCTAACTTCTGATGAGCAAACTACTGCTGAATCAAACCACTGATGGCCTAACTTCTGATGAGCAAACTACTGATGAACATTGATACACATGCGTTTTATGGGTTTACAAATGCGTTTTAACTACTGCTGAATCAAAACCACTGATGGCCTAACTTCTGATGAGCAAACTACTGCTGAATCAAACCACTGATGGCCTAACTTCTGATGAGCAAACTACTGATGAACATTGATACACATGCGTTTTATGGGTTTACAAATGCGTTTTAACTACTGCTGAATCAAAACCACTGATGGCCTAACTTCTGATGAACATTGATACACATGCGTTTTATGGGTTTACACATGCGTTTTACTTTTTTTTTAACATTGATACACATGCGTTTTACTTTTTCATGATGAGCAAACCACTGATTATCTAATGCATTACTAAATTCATAAAACGCCTCTACTAAAACTTCAAAACGCATCTGCAACTATAGATCACCAAAACATCATACTAATCAGTAAAACGCCTTTACTTTTTTCACGTCCTTCACCTGTTTTAGGTTTTTAAAGTAAAATCATGAAGTAAAATTAAAGTAAAATACGATCAAAATACGATCAAAATTAAAGTAAAATCATGAACAATTCCTTTCCTGATTTGCGTTTTGGAGGCATATTTGTTGATATGATTTTAGTGTTTCTCCGATGCTCTGTTTTTTGATTTTTGATTTTTGGACTTCGGTCTCAGTTTTGATTTTTGGAGAATCAATCGCACGCATAAAAGGAAGTAACCGTCAATTAATGAGGTTGATTTGGGCGCTGGATTAAAAAATTAAAATTATTTTAGTTTGTAATTTGTCTGTTTTACCCTCAAATTGATAACTGCCATTAATGACAAACGTGGGTAATTAATGTACGAGGTTTTCCTTATAAAACGCAGAAGGTGGGAGATGGAGGGCTAGGATGGCTTCTCACACTTTGTAGGTTAAGAAGACTTTGTACGTTAGCCGGCCTCTATATATATATATATATAGTATAAGTATCTAAGGAAAATTCTTCTTATCTTGAAAACCCTAGAAACTCATCTTGTGATATAGGATTAGCCACATCAGGCAAAGAAAAAAAAAACATTTTATATTATATTGAAGGGTATTATAGTAAAATTCCCCTCATGTCACCTCATCTCCTTTTTCTTCCCTAGTACAAAAGTACAATCATGACACACACTCTTCCATAAATATACTTTCTTCTCTCTCATTCCCCCATTCTCATCAAGATTTCAAAAATTCATCTATCTATCTTTCTCTTTCCCCCTGTCTCTAAGCATCACCAGTACACTACCACCACCTCCTCCTCCCACCACCACCACCAAATCCAGCCACATCTTGAGAAATTCCAGATCCATGGCTGTAAGTGACTGATTCAGGTCGTATTTTATGCCTTGTTGTTCGTGGATCGTGAGAAATCCCATATCCATATTTCATCTCATTTTCTCTATGAGTTCCTTTATGCCATTGTTTCGTGATTGTTGGTTTTGGGTTTTATAAAAATAAAAACAGAGGGTTTGGTGTGGGAAATAAGGAAGGAAGGGAGGAAGGAAAGAGGATGTAGCTGCTAAGTTGACTCGGATGTAATTTTGATAGGTCTGCACATGTTGAAATTTGTCACACCCTCAAATTTCCACTGCGGGGTTTATACCGCGAGGCGCATGACAAATCCAGGATCCCATAGCCATAAGTCACGTGAACGACTCTAAATGCCCAAACCATTTAGTTCGTTATTGTTAAACCAAGTTTAGTTAAGCTGCGGAAGCGTAAACCAAATTTAAACCTTTTAAAAACCATGCGCAAAACAACGCGCCCAAATTAAAACCATACGAAAGAAAACGTAAAGCATGATTTCTAATTTAGGTGTATGCCCAAGACTCAAATGCAGTGAAGTGTGCAGTGTTTTCTAATCGTGGCACCGGAAGCTGACTACCTGCAAAAGCATGTATATCGTGGGTCAACAAACAATGTTGGTGAGTTCACTAAGTAAAGAAAATGAGTAAGTAAATACGCTGGTTTCCCAAACCACGTAACCAAGTAAAAGCGTAGGTCCTCCAGACCAAAATGTTCGAGTGTTATCAGTTTAAGCGTGTCAGGTGTAGCTAACCCACTCATTGCAACTAAACAGTATTATTGGGACACCTTCAGTAGTATAATAATTTGCCTCGATAACTAGTGTCTATCAACACTAGTTCTCAATTGTGGTCAGAAGTTCATGCCCATGCTCCCAGCATCGCAAACATGAGGTTGCTGCACAACCTAATAGCGCTATCAACTAATACCCTGCTCGCCTCTAGCGATTAACCCAATAATGTGCAAGGACTTTTCAAGTGATAGAGTGTTTAGTTCACAAAGGACCAATAAGTTTTAAACTGATCAAAGCGCAATCCTCCCCGAGGATTCGTAACGGACTCTCCGAAAGAGTCAATGTTCAAGTAGTCCCAAACCGGGCTCGAAAACGTTTATCAAAGTTGTCTCACCCTGAGACGCATGCTTTTTGAGAAAAAGTAGTGAAACTCACCTTAGTATGCAAGCAAATAAATCCAAACTCCAAAGTAGGGTGTGATACCGACTCCCTAGTACATGTGTCACTAAGTGAGTATATGTGTAATACCATTACACCATATAACCCATTTGTCCAAGATGTTTAATTGTTCAAAATCGTATAAGTGACACCTAGTGATTCTACATGCATAAGTAAACCCTACGGACCCGTTGGTGAATATGTTGGTTACCATCAGTTGTACACTTCCTATGCATCTCATATAAGTGTCCATTCAAGTTCATGTCAATAACATACCACATAGGACTCCAAATAGTCACATAAACACATAATACACAATCTGCGTTTTTAGGACAGATTATGTGCCATGAAAACTAATCTGTTTAAAATACTTAACAAACGAATTAAACTCCCAATTTTTTACTGAATATTATTTGGGATTCATTTGATAACTCATTTTTTTGTCTCAAAACCAAACACCAAAATCATGAAAAATCGTACATCACATATATGTCCAGAAAGTTTCTACAGCAAGTCAAGTTAGTAGAAAAATTCCCAAAAATCGTGTATTCATCCAAACGGGATGAATCCACTTGGAAAAGCCAAGTTATTCTAATGTTAACCTACTGTCCAAATTTCATAACTTAATTCCTTGTAAAACTCAAGTTATGATTGTTTAAAGTTGACTCAGTTTGTTAATCCGAAAATCTGATATGACCTTTAATCAAAGAAAATTCTAAAAATCTAAGACCATGTACAATCCATTCATGCAAAGAATCGATCAAAAAAATTACTTTCAAGCCACATAACAAACCCTACAAGTCGACATTCAGATTCTGTCCAGATTCTGATCATGCAATATTATCAATTATATCAAACCCTAGTTGCATATTATCAATCAATAGCACCTAATAATCATCACACAACATCAATAGGATTATGTTTAACCCATTCAATCTTTATAAACTTCAAGTTTTAATATTTATGAAAAAGTTTTAGACCTGGACAAGCTTAGTTATAAGGTTTTATAACATATTTAAGAAGATTAAAATACAAAAGATTGAAGATTATACCGCAAGCCTTTCAAAACAATCAACCGAATGCTCTCCAAGCTTCCCGATCGATGTTCTTGAGCCTTAGCAGGTGTTAGAGGCTAATATTTTTCGTAACTAGGTGTAAGGGGGCGATTAGGGTTGAGTTTAGGGGTTGTATGAGGCTTAAGATTGCTTAAATAGAGGTTTAAGGCGGGTTGGGCTCGACAGACACCCGTGAGCGGCCGCGCGGAACCTGTGAGCGGCCGCTCACAGCTCCCCGGCTTGCTCCGGGCGTCCTGCTTCGTTGTACTGCCCGTTTCTTTCGATGTTTTCGCTATTTTGGACCATAGCAAGTGTAACTCCATGTGTTAAGACCCCAACTATCCTAATGGTCCATCCATTATGGTTTTTATTAACGTATTCAGTTTAAGTTCACGTAATCACATACAGTTTGCACATAGTTTCACAGAGTATCATAAAAGCACGTAATGGCAATCAATCTCAATCAATTAATTCACAATTATTTAACTTCATTGTTCACCAACGTCCGAGGTTCACTAATCATGTATACAGTATGGTAATTTCCCGAATTACCACTTCATGCAGTTATTAACATATAATTGTGCAACGTGTGTCCTATCTAGCTAACCCTAGTTAAGTAGAATGCAAGGAATGTAACTAGAGTTTAGTTAAAGTGAGAACCTGAAATTGCGGGGTATCACAAAATTGAAGGTAATTTTTTTTTGTATTCTTTACGTTTGAGTAGTGTTTTTTTAAGATTTGTCTCTGCTTTCTGTTTATGGTCTATGTTAAGCATTTTTCACCAAAATCGCTTATTTTGTTTTGCTGTTGGTATAATTTTTGTTTTTTTACACCCCGGTAAACAACAAACATATGCTTCAGTAAATCCATTATCCGTGTAAGTCCTACATTTTACCAAAATTGGGGTGATACGGTTTTACTTATGTTTATTATGATTTCTTCTGGGTGCGTTTTATTACTTGCAGCTACTACATGATATTACTGGGTTTTTCGAATTAACATGTGTTAACTTTCCTTTATGGTTTCTGTTAGTATCACAGATGATGATTTGAGTTACAGTTGATACCACTAGATTTTCGAATTAACAAGTGTTAACACAGTTTTTTAAGTCAGTATATTAGATGATGGTTTGTTAACACATATTAACATCTTACCTATTTTGTTTTGTTGTTGGTATATTTTGTTTTTTTACACCCCAGTAAACAACAAACATATGCTTTAGTAAATCCATTATCCGTGTAAGTCCTACATTTTACCAAAATTGGGGGTTATACGGTTTTACTTATGTTTATTATGATTTCTTCTAGGTGTTTTTATTACTTGCAGCTGCTACATGATATTACTGGGTTTTTCGAATTAACATGTGTTAACTTTCCTGTATGGTTTTCTGTTAGTATCACAGATGATGATTTGAGTAACAGTTGATACCACTAGATTTTTGAATTAACAAGTGTTAACACAGTTTTTTTAAGTCAGTATATTAGATGATGGTTTGTTAACACATGTTAAGATCTCACCTATTTTGTTTTGATGTTGGTATAATTTTGTTTTTTTACACCCCAGTAAACAACAAACATATGCTTCAGTAAATCCATTATCCGTGTAAGTCCTACAGTTTACCAAAATTGGGGGGTGGGGGTGATACGGTTTTACTTATGTTTATTATGATTTCTTCTGCGGTGTGTTTTATTACTTTGCAGCTAATACACGATATAATTGGATTTTTGTATTAACATGTGTTAACTTTTTCTGCATGTGGGTCATTTTTTGTTTTTTTAGGGGGGGGGGGTGATACATGTTCTAATTGGACCCTGACTAACATGTGTTACACTAGTTTTCTGTCTGTATCATAGATGATGATTTGGTAACACATGATACCACTAGATTTTTTGAATTAGCATGCATTAACTTAGTTTTTTTATGTTAGTATGTTAGATGATGACTGGGTAACACAGTCTAACATCTCACCAATTTGTTTTGCAGATGGTACCGAAGACCCTTCACCGTATTACTTGATTGAAACTCACAACAGAACCATGCTATGTCACACTTTCAAGAAGTATGTCATTGGTCACAAGGCACCTAGACTATGTCACACTTGTAAGAAGTATGTCATTTGTCACGATTCACATAACTGTGAAAAGGTTTCACAACAGCAACTTCAAGAGAACATTGTGACACCCGCCAAATCCACTAGTCGAAACCGTACAATTAGCTGTCTTTATTTCACTGTGTGTTTAGAATAAGCGTGTCGGTGCGCCTCATTATTTGAATAATCATGTGGAAATGAACTCTACCCGAACACCATGACCATCATAAGGATCAACAAAAGCGTATGGATTTTCATATAATATTTTATGAGACTAAGGTGTTGTTTGTTTTTTGCTTAGAAGCACTTCTGACCTCTTTTGTCTGCACCACGCAGACGCGCGCAGACGTTTGGGGTCTGCAGATTGTTTGTTTTTTGGAAGACCTTTCACTCAAAAAGGTCTTTCTGACCTCTTTTTGGTGCAGACTTGTTCCAAAGTCTTCAAAGGTCTTCTCCACTTCTCTTCTCCTCACCCACCACCACCACCGTCCACCACCACCACTACCACCACCAACCACGGTCCATGCAACACCCCAACCGATGGCGGAAACATCGGGATGTCACGTATTGATGATTGTTCAGTAGCTCATGGTGAATAATAAATTTCATTAAATAATTTAAATAAGTTACATACAATTGTTCTAAGAATTTGTACATTAAATTGAATAAAACTATACAAACATCTTCAAGCATCAAATCAAATCTTCAAGCAAGTAGAGCCTGAAACATGTTAAGTTGAAAATATTTTGGGTCAACAAAAGTTGGTGAGAATTACATAGGTTTTGTTAATCGAATAAAATTGTTGTGCAATTCATGTGTCATGGCAATCTAGTCCATATGCGAAAACATACTAGAAGTAAATCGAGTGCATAATCAACCTTGTGACTGTTGTATTGTGGTACATCCCATACGCTCATGGTTCACATCGTTTATATTGCAGTAACAAACACCCACGTAACCTTTGTAGGAGGCACGTATCCGGGTGGGATTGTCAGTCCAATAGATCTATCAATGTATACCGTTTGGCTGATGAATGTTTATGCTAGAATTGTGCTTACCCTAGTCGTGTTTCAAGACATAATGCAACATAGAAATACACATAGACACATTGATGATTGAATTGCATAAATAATGTTGTAACATGTTTCACCCCAAAAATGGTGATAAATAGAAAAGGGGCTATGTAAAACTCACCTTAGCAATATGTTATATCTGTTGAAAAATTGAATAATGGTGTTGCCCAAATGTATCAAGTATCACCCTATAATAAGGTAATAAATATGTCTAAGTCTACCAAGTCTACAAATGTATAAGTTCTAGGGCTTCGAATTGGGGATAAATGCTTGTTTGATTAATATTAAAATATTTGATAATTGAGAGAAATTTAGTAATTAAATAGACAAAAATCTTTTTATAAGAATTTAAATTTAAGATGGTCACAATAACGTATTTAAAGTATAAAAATAATTTTTGCAAAATTATTTTCTTTAAAATAGATTATTAAATCTATTTATTTACAAATTGTCAAACTTTAACTTTAATATTAAAAAATACTAAAATTAAAGAATTATTAGTTTAAAAATTATATTTCTGTTCTAAATATTCAGAAATAATTTGTATAAAATTTTGGTGCAAAAATATTAAAAAATTGGATTTATTATGATTTAATTATGAATAAAACTAACAAAAATTGATTAAAAATATTAAATAAATGATTTTTCTGAAATAAAAATCATTTCAGAAAAGTTTATTGTTATAAAAACTTAGAATAATTTTTGTGGAATTTTATAAGATCGTTTTGATATTTTTATAGAATTTTATAAATAAAATGGAATAAACTTGATTTATTTATTATATATATTAAATAAATAAATTTTTGAAAACTAAAAATTGTAAGTTAAACCTTTTTATCAGTTTAACTAAAAATAATTTTTGTAGAATTATTAAATGAGTTTTAGTATTTTAAAACTAACTAGGGTTTTTGACGCGGCGCGCGTTGCACGCCTTGTAATTATATCAGCAACAAAACGTAAGCCCGCTCTTTCCCATAAAGTAAACAACTTTGTGAAGCAAAACCCAACCAAAACGTTCCTTAAACAAAAGTATATAACATTTAGGGCGGCCTAACCTGCGAAGCTTGTTGGTCCAGGCTCAAATGGGCATTGTCTGCTGCTGGTGAGTGAGAATGCTTTCCTAAGGCTGGATGTTACGGTTTATTTCGCGTCTGGTGTCTAAGCCTTTGACTGCAACTTAATTGAGAAACTACTGCTAAGTGAAACCAAGAACCAAGTCCCAAATTCATTTGGACTATATCTATAAACTCAAATTTAGTGAAGTTGACCCTGTATCTTAACATCATATGAGTAATAATTTGTAACTGATATTTGCAATGTAAAAATTGATATTTATAATTGATGAATGCAATGTAAAAGTTCATATGAGTAAATAATTTCTAAGTGGTGCAAATGTAGAGACGAAGACGATTAAACCATCCGTTAGCTACACCATTATTTCCACCACCATCGTCATCCATAGTCGACTTCTTCTAAGTAAACAAAATCTAAAGGAAAAAAATATAATAATAAAAATCCAATCTCTAATTAATCAAATTAAGTCAGGAACATAAAATTGGTTTATTTACCTCTTCGTATGTTGAATATAGGACCTGAACTGAGAGTTCAAAGGAGGGACCTGAATTAAGAGTTAAAAATACTTAGATTGAAAGTTGATGAATTGTATTTATTAACATCACACCTTTGTATGCCGTCGTCATGGAAACGTCATAAATGTAAAACTGAAGGTTATACTTGCGTATTTAGAACAGGTAAAAAAAAATATGTCCGCAAAGCAGGTTGTGGGTCAAAAACTCACCATCCACCGTTCGTGGCATGCTATCATCATTAATTATCCGAAAAGGCATCGAATTCATCACATCCAAGCATCAAGACTGACAAAGTTAATAGCGTTTGCCTGAAACGGATGTACGACTAAAATGTTAAAATCTTGAATAACAAACATAAACCATCGCGAAAACCTTTTTAATGAATGAAATCAACATTAAACGTTGACCGTCACAACCATAACATCATTGTAACATAGATCAAAAACATTAACGAATCAAATCTAGAAAGAAACATAGTTGATGAATTTATTTTGATATAGTTTTGCCTAATGTATTAGCATTATTTCAATCAAGGGTGTTTTGATGAAAACCAACTTTTCATTCATGAATCATGTGTACGACTTCAAGATAGCAAACTGGTCTGGGTCATGGCTTTTCTTTACTTATAGTTAAACTGGTCTGGGTATGATATAAATTTATGTTATCTAAAAAAAAAATCATCCTAGTTCCTTTTCATCAAAACAAAGAAAAGATGTACATCACAATTTTCATCGTCACTCCACAATTGATCCCACACAACAAATAGCAACCACATTGAACCAAGTAACACCATGTACACAAATTCCACATAAAAATTACTAATAACTTTGGACAAAAAATTAAGATGTAAGTAATAAATTAAATGTCAAGATTAAGAACCGTATCAACAAATAACAAAAAGAGGAGGGCTGATTATATACCTTTTTTCTCAGACACAGGCCGTTAGACAACTCGCCGGCGGCTATAAGACACCCAGCCGGCGTCACCACAATCACCATTACCTGCGACATCACAACCATCTCATGTCGGATTTGTACAACTATTACCAACATCGCCGGCAAGAAACCATGCCCGACACCCACTACAAAACAACGGTGAAACCAGATTCATTTAAAGGGGAAATGGTACACGGAGATGCTGGCGGCATGTGGTTGATCTGGACTATCCGGCAGCCATGGCCGCCATCTACGGCCTTGAACGATGTTGACGTCACATCGGTTGATTCTAGGCAGAGGAAGAGCCGAGATAGAGTGTGGCTGGAGAGTGAATGGGTTAGAGAGAAACCTAAATGGGCAGCGTATTTTAACGTAGGATTGTGACGCATTTTTGCACTCTCTGTTTAATATATAATATAAAGTACTGTTCAAATGAGCGGAACGTTAAATATATATAGAATTTTAAAATACTAGTAATTATATATATATATATTGATTTATTTGTTTTGAAAACAAAACAACAAAAAAAAAATAAATAACTCGCCACAGCAGGACTCGAACCTGCGTGGCTCGGGTAGAGGGCATCAGACATAACCAACTGATCTATGGATCTGTTGGTTGACATTTTCATTTTGAATTGATTATAAGGTATCGCGTAACAGTTTTTCTTCCCCAAATACACTATCTCGAGCCCTAGATTTGCAATTGGTCGATTCACACAACATTAACCCAATTAACCTTAGGGTTAATGTTGTGCATAGGCCGATCATTAAAACCCATCAAAAAATTTAGACTTACAAACACGTCGTGTACTCGAATCGATTGGTCAAGGCTCGGGTCAAAGAAACGAATTGAAATCCAAGAACAGAGGTTAGTTAATAGAAATTGAGGGTTGAGAGAGATTGAGTGGCGAGTTGTGAAGGTTTGGAGCTGTTCAATTTATAGTGTAAGGGCCGGGTGTTCGATATGGCAAATTGTTGACCTCGTTTTTTTTATATTTATGTGATTGCTTAACAATTAATGTGATGGATTGATGATAATGGTCCGTGAAGTACGCGTAATAGGCTAATGAAGCTAATCTACAAATTCCTTTCCTTGATTGATGGAATCAAAATCAAAATTAATCCTTTCCTTGTTCTTGTCTGTGCAGCGAACCAAAAGGGACAGACAAGAAGCCCCGAAGTTGTTATAAATAGCTAATAGTTTGGGTTAGAAACAAGATGTTGGTGTGGCTCAGTTGGTTAAGTCTGATGTGTTGCATGCGTCCGACTCAGGTTCGAGTCCGGCCCGCAGCAAAACTATTTTTTTTTTAAAACAGACACAAGGGGGAGGAGGAGAAGGGAGTTGGGCTGGGCCTGATGGGCCTCTTGCTGGGCTCCGGTTTTAAAAGAAAAGGAAGGGATTTTGGGTTTGGTTGGGCTTAGGAAAAGATGAAAGGATATTGGGTTTGTTTTAAGGGTGTGTGTTTTATTATTATTATGACTATTATTATTATTATTATATATATATATATATATATGTATATATGTATATATAAGTATGAATAGTTATCATTGTATTAGGGTTCTAAATATCACCAAAAATAATAATAATAAAACTTGTCGTTTTAACCCGTAACGTACAATTATTTAAGGCGAAATGTTACAGTCCACCACCACCACCGTCCACCACCACCTACCACCTTCCACCACCACCACCCACCACCATCCACTACCACCACCCACCACCACCTACCACCTTCCACCACCACCTACCACCTTCCACCACCACCACGGTCCACCACGGTCCACCACCGTCCACTACCACCACCCACCATCACCGTCCACCACCACCACCCACCACCACCACGGTCCACCACCACCACCGTCCACCACCACCACGGTCTACCACCACCGTCCACCACCACCACCACCAGTCACCACCACCACCGTCCACTACCACCACCACCACCTACCACCACCGTCTATCACCAGACTGCTGCAAAAAATCAGTTTATTTAAATTTCAGTTTATTTCAGTAGCCTGCAGACATTAACAAACAAACAGTCTTCTTGTTGCAGACTGTAGACCTTTGGTCCACCTCTTCTCCTGCAGATGTCTGCAGATGTGGTCCTTAGACTGCAGACCTTTTCCTGCAGAAAAAACAAACAACACCTAAAACTATCTTTTTTTTATACTTGTGTGCATGATCAAAACATGAAAGCAATATTATTCTATAAGGACAAAAAGGATTGTTGAAACCTCTTTTGCTAACCTTAGTCTAATTCCTACTTCTGCCAAAATATTCTAAGTATGAAACTACTGAAGAGTAAAGATCAGAAGTTCTGAAGTCAAACCAGACAAGTCAACTGAAGAACTGCTGAAGACAAACTACTCATCAGTAGTTTGTCACTCATCAGCACTTGTAATAGAATCTTTCCACCGCCCTTATGTTTCAGTAGTTTAGTAGTTTATTATTACTTTATCTTTTGTACAAGTTCCAAGACTGCAACTTGTTGCAGACTTGCTTTTGTAACAAGGTTCATGTATTTGTTTGTCTATAAATAGATGAGTTAATCCCTCTGTTTTAGACATTGATTTTAACTGAAAACTAAAATCCTTCAGAGCTTAAATTTGAAATTCCATTTCATATTCTGAGAATCTATTTGCTTATTTATTATCATATACATTCATTGCTTAGATTCTCATTAACTGTCTTTATTTTACAAACATCCAGGGGGAGTAATAACTCCTGTTGATAGTGAAACTTTATAACTTATTCCGCTGCAAACTGCTTTGATTAAACTTGCAAAAACACATAAGTGTTCATAAGCAAGCAACTGTTAAAAGAGCATACTGATCCAACATATTCATACACACATACACATGTATGCGTATATATATATACATATACACAAGTGCACACAAGAAAGCATTAAACATGTGCACAATTCTAGCTCCATGACATGTGTTTTTCCATGACAACTAATACCTTCTAGATGAAAAGGACTTAACATGAGACAACTAGGTGACAACCATGTGCACACTCATCTTTGAAAGGGACAAGACCATATATACATACCTACATAGCATGCGTATATGTGTGTATATGGAAAGAGACAACACAATAATTACATGTGCACATACATTAGACACATGCCTAAATTATTTTGCACATGAATCGGCTAGAGTAGAATAAACATAGACCATCATTTTCATTAGCTTATGATAAGTCTAGTAACCTACATTATTATATTATACATATGCATGACTAGTCCCTTTCTTGACATTTTTCTTACAAGTCGGTCGAACATATGCACACACACATCCAAAACATTCTCTCATGTCCCTTTCACAACTAGATGACTCAAAGTTGCATGAAATTGGCAAAGACAACTAAGGAGAGCCTCTCATTCACACACCTAGAACTTCCTAAACTAGCTAGCACCAATCGGAATTGAGGAGAGCTATGGAACCATCACTATCATACAACAAGACAAAGCTATGTGATCAAGGACTAGTCACTTTCATCCTAGGCATGCATCGGCCGAAATTCTACAAGGATGGACAAGCATGGAGCATGATGTAATCACTTGTGACGGTATCAATTACACCAAATTGGAATCAAGACAAGAAGTGGAATTAACCCAAGAAATGATAACTTGTCTCTTCCTTGCTAAATTCATCATTATCGGTCGAAGGTGCTTGCTTTTCATCAAGTCATGACATGAATACCAATCATAAACCTCATCCAAGGTGTTTCACTTTGCCAAGATTGTTTTTGTCACCACATGAATTGACCCCTATATAAAGAGCACCACAAGCACCTTCATTCTTGCACCAACATCTCACAAACAAGTCACAAAACTCTCTTCCTCTCTTATCTTGCTCTCGCACACTCCCAAACCATACCCCTCTTCCCTTTCAAGCTTCAAGAACTCAAGATTATGAAGCTCGCTTAGAAGCCGAAGGTCCAAGCACTCGATCACATTCTTGCACTAACTAGGTACATTGTCAACTCACCATTACTTCTAGTTTTACCGATCCTCTTGTTACCCGACCCCGACCCCTAGTCGTCTAGTAATCGACCCTATTTTGCATATAAGTTAATGATTTTCACTACCATATCATCGATGTAGACTTCCATTGTTTCCCCAATCTTTTCTTTGAACATCATGTTGACCAGCCTTTGGTATGTTGCACCTTCATTCCTTAGTCCAAAAGGCATAGCAACATAACAATAAATACCTGAGGGGGTCATGAATGCAGTATCCTCTTGGTCGTCCGGTTCCATCTGGATTTGTTGAAATCTTGAAGATGCGTCCATGAAAGTTAACATTTCATGGCCAGCTGTGGCATCCACCATTGAGTCGATGTGTGGAAGTGGAAATGGGTCCTGAGGGCAAGCCTTATTGAGATATGTGTAATCTACACATACTCTCCATTTTCCATTCTTCTTTTTGTAATACGACTACATTGGCTAGCCACCTTGGGAATTTGAATTCCCTTATCATCATGGATTTCAGCAATCTATCCACTTCTTCTTGTATGATGGCATTTCTTTCAGGTGCAAAATTCCTTCCCTTTTGTTGGATGGGCTTGAAGCTCTTATCGATTCCAAGCTTATGAGTGATGATATCCTTGGAGATACCAGTCATATCTTCATGTTTCCAAGCAAATGTCTACATCCTGCATTTTGAAAACGATATCAAAGATTGCTCAATGTCATTAGGGATATTCTTACCAATCTGCACAGTGATATCCTTGTTATTTTCGTCAAGGCATACTGCCTTTACATCCTGGTCAGAATGTGCCTTAGCATCCTGAGGATGACATTGTGCATCCTACTGTAATTGCCATGCTTGTCGTGTTGAAGCCTTCATCGATGTTGTGTAGCAATCCTTGGCCTCCTGTTGATCATTGTTGACTTTGACAACTCCCCATGGAGTTGGTAGCTTTACACATTGGTGATATGTTGATGGAACTGCTTTCATGCCATGTATCCAAGGTCTCCCTAGGATAACATTGTAACTGGATAATGAATTTATCACACGATATCTTTGGATAGAGTTCACTCCCTAGACATATACGGCAGTTTAATATCACCAACTATGCTCTTGGTTTCTCCACTGAAGCCAACCAAGACAGATGATCTAGCCACTATCTCTTTCTTAGGGACGTTCATCCATTTGTGGGCTTCCAGCTGTATTATGTTGACTGAACTCCCTCCATCTATTAATATCCTGCGAACAAAATGGTTAGAAATATATAAAGTAATGACCAAACCATCATGGTGAGGCTCTAGAATGTTTTCTCGATCCTCTTCTTCAAAGCTAATCACTTTTGCATTCGTCAAGATGGTAGTCTTCGTGGGTCTTTCTCCTTTTTCTGACTTCATTTCTCTTGCATGTCTTTTGGCTACTGAGTAGGATGTCCCACAAATATCTGATCCTCCTGATATGAAATTAATGATGCCAACATCCTTGGTGGAGATGCTGCCCTTTTTGGGATGCTAGTACTATCTTGAATCTTCGACTTTTTTCTGCCTAGCAGCTCCTTAAGATGGCCCTTACTTAGAAGATATGTTATTTCTTTTCTCAAGGTAATGCAATCTTCAGTAATGTGTCCAAAATCTTCATGGAAAACACACCATTTGGATTTGTCCTTCCATCCCGACTTGTTATCTTTCCTCGGCCATCTTGCTTTGTCTCCAAGATCCTTCATAGCATACATTAAACCTGTTATATCCACAGAAAAACAATAGTCCGAAAGTTTAGGATAATCCTCTTCATCGTCATCCTCAACCACATTGACCTTTTTATTATCAGGTCTAGCATATGGTTTATGCTTTGTAAGGTTCGTATGTGGGAGTGGATTTTCGATTAGGATTGTTGTATCTTGAGGATGTCTCTATCCTCTCCTGTATCTTCTTGTCATCTTCAAGACGGATGAATCTTAAAGCTTTATTTCGAGCTTCATTATGATTCCTACAAGGGTTAATCACCAATTCTTTATAGAAAAGGTGAATCCTTTTGTAGTCCCATCTTGAAGGCTTGCACTGCCGTTGTGACATCTAGGTTTGGGATATCAAGTGCTTCCTTCCCTTAGGGATATCAAGTTCTTCCCAACCCAGTTTTTTTGCCATCCGTAATTAACCATCCCTAAGGGAGGACAGGGCGAGTTCGGTAAAGCATCATCGGCTTTGTTGCCGATTCGACTACACCGGCCCGCCTATGTCGACTTCGAAGATCAGCAATGGCTCGTCGAACAACAACAACACCAACGACTCTCTCTCTCTATCTCTCTCTCTTCCACAACTCTCTCCTTCTTTCATTACTCTCTCTCTCTAAAAAAATCCTTAGCTAGTTTAGGCTATGCGTTTCCGGTGTTTAGGCTACTTTAAGTTATTTGGGGTTGAAATAAGGTGACGCAGTGAGATTGGTGTCCCTTGTCTCAATTTTATAAACTGCCCCTAACTTGTTGTAAGCATGGTTGTAAAAATCGCGACTAGTCTCCGACCAGTCGGCGATTAATCGCTGATCGGTCATGGACTGATTAATTTTCAGTTAATCACTCAATTAATCAATAGTCGCCCAAGTCGGAAAATATCAGACCAAATCACCCAAAATCATTCAAAATTAGGTTAAAAATGGACCAAAATCGAACATGTAGAACAACTTCTTACCTTATTTCAAACCAAAATCGGACAAGTTTAGAGCCAAAATGCGTCTGATGTAGTGTCATTAATGAAGATATTCCTTGATTTTGAATCCTAACTGGATACATAAGCTGAATTTGGGGGCTAGGGTTTGTTTTGTGTCTGGTGCGTGAAGAAGATAGATGGGGGCATACAATGAATGTGGGTTGGGAAATAGGGTATATTAAGTTTGTATCTTTTAACATTAAAGATTTAACCCCATATATATTTATTAGTATATATTTGGGCCCATACCTAATAAATTAATACATAAAAAGTCTGATCCGATTAATCCGGATTAATCGCTAATCCTTATTTTACTGGCTGACTAGCGCCTAGCAAGTTGTACAACCTTGTAAGTAAATTTTTTATGAAAGGATAAAAATGGAATTAAGAGCATTCACACCCCGTCCACTAAATCCCCTCAATCAAATTTTACTAAAAATCGCTATTCCACCTTTAAATCTTCTCTTTCCTAATTAAAATAATAATACTTTTTCATATTTTTATCATTATATTTTCTCTCACATTTCTGACAACCACTTACAAAAATATTATAATATATATAAGAGTGAACAATAGTTTTTCAAATATAGAGCAATGTTTTTACCAAATATTTTTTTTTCTCTTCCGATCACAGCCAGTCACACCCAACTTATATAATTTGAGGAACCATACACGACGGCTGGGCCCCTTCCAAAACAAAACAAAACCTATACACAAATACATAGAAGAGAGGCGAGGCAGGTGTGTTTAAAATAAAAAGTAAAAACCTAGAATGTACATGGAGTCGTCGTCGTCATCAGTGAAGGAATTGGTGGACAATCCGGCTACAGATGCCAACGTTTCATACTCTGTTGATGACATCTGTGATTTCGACGCAAACCCCCTTGTCCCTCCCGGTGATCAGCTCACTCTCTCCTATTCTGGTCAACTCTACGTCTTCGACAATGTCACCACCGACAAGGTAATTTCAACTTCTTCTTCTTCTTTATTATTATTATTATTATTATATATAATAAAGACTGTTGAAATTTGGACAGGTTCAGAAGGTGTTTTTTACTTCTTGGGGGATGTGAGTTTCCAGTTGGACAGCAAGTAGACTTTCACAGAGTAATTGTTTTTTCACATTTTTACTTTTCTTTTTACATTACATTACATTTATATTATTATTATTATTATTATCAAGTTGTTTTGTGTTTTTTCAGGATTTTGAGTATTCTGCACGCCCTACTGATCCTCGCAGAGCGGCGTCCCTTCACCGATTTCGGCAGAAGAGGAAGGAACGTTGCTTTGAGAAGAAGATCAGATACAATGTTCGTCAGGAAGTTGCTCTCAGGTTCTTTCAAACCCTACCATTTCCAAAACATATCAAAGATGTTAAAGCTGGCACTTTTTATTCCATTTAGTGTATGATTTTAAGGCTGAAGTTCAATTTATGTTATGTGTGCAATATGTTTTATAAACAATTAAATGGCCTTTACAATAGGTATACATATATTGGTTGATAAAAACACGTGCCTTCCCGTTAGACAAAAGAGGTATTCTGTATTGACAGACTGCTGCTGTCTACACCTTTTATTGTTAAAGCAGATAATTTTGTGCACTAATTTATAAGGATTGTTACTTCAGGATGAATCGTAAGAAGGGGCAGTTTGTAACATACCAAAACGACAAAGAATCTGCTTCCTGGAACGCTGCAGAACCCGAGGGTGCAGGGCAAGATGAGAATTCAGGCATAGCTACGTGAGTCATGAACCTTGTGTGTGTGTGTATATATATATTATTATTGATAATAATTTATTTATGTCGCTGAATTAAGATGGTTTTTATTATCAGTTTAATAACCCTTTGATGTGGCAAGACGGGTAATGGGCGTTCAAGTTGAAACTAGTGTTTTTGGTACGACTCAAAATGGGCACACACATTTACAATAATAATCTGAAATTTAAATTCAATGATTTAGGAGGTTGCATGCTTTTCAACGCATTCAACATGTTTCTAATTCTCTCTAAGTTAATATACATGTGATATGAGATGGAACCCTGATCAACCCAATGCATAAGTAAATGGGTCAAATTGCCACCTCTACTCTTTATAGGCATGTGTGTTGATCAGGCAAAGTCAAATTGTTTTTTTTGTAAGACTTTATATCACAATACATACGTAAATGGGTCAATTGCCACCTTTCAACCATCTTTGTAATGTTAAATTAGCACGCACACACACATCCTTTTTATAGTAAGTAATGATTTTGATTGGTTTTCTCACCTTCAAAATCATTATTTATTATGAAAAGTATATAAAATGTAGGATATTAAATTATTTCGCTCTCCGATTAATTCATCCGTCTTCTCTGAGTTATTCTTTAAGAATTCTTTTACATATGTGTAAATGGTATAAACTTACAAATGTGTAAATATTTTTGATATACCAGTACAAGTAAATTTAAACATGTAACTTTTTTTATGTTGTATTTTAATTAATGATAAAGACAGTAAAAAAATTGGTTTTGAGTGGTTTTTACGAGAGTTCTTGCGGTTCTCACATTATTTTTGAGTTCTCATTTGATCCTTCCCCTATATAATGTATATATTTTTTCTATCGTCTATGAAAATGTTGATTGTAAACAAAAACACATATAACTTTACTAATTCATCTGCCATATAATAACTGCCAATTGAGTTTCAGTTGTGTTCATTGTGGTACTCTCTCAAAGGACACCCCGATGATGCGGCGTGGGCCAGCTGGTCCTAGGACTCTTTGCAACGCCTGTGGACTTTTCTGGACAAACAGGGTTTGCATCTTTTTTCCTTTATAGATTGTATTTTTGTTTTTAAAATATTCCATCTTATCATCAATTGGTAGATCCTCTGTAGTCTATTTGTATAGTTCAGAAAAATACATTTCATTCCCTACGAAAAGCACTTAAGCTTATGAATATGTGTAACATCCGACCTCCCTCTCCACTAATATTGTCCGCTTTGTCCCGATGGGTTGCCCATCCAGAGCTTACGGAGTTATTTTTGGTTGGCCCGGTAGAGACTTCCCAGGAGGTCACCCATGTTGGTACTGGTCCCACCTGAGCACGCTTAACTGTGGAGTTTTCTCATCCACTAACATTAAGCCCCAAAACGCGTTGGTGATTTAAGAAGCATTGGATTACATATGAACCAATGATCTCTTCTGGCCACGACCGATGTGGGATTTGCCTAGGGTATCACATTCACCCCCCTTAAGAGTTTCATCCTCCTTGATGAGGTTTGCCCCACCATCCCGAGCGGCATAGGAGTGGCTCTGATACCATCTATAACATTCGACCCTCTCACCACCGATATTGTCTGCTTTGCCACGATGGGTTGCCCATCCAGAGTCTACAGATTTGTTTTTGGTTGCTCCGGTGGATACTTCCCAGAGTGGAGACTTCCCAAGAGGTCACCCATCTTGGTACTGCTCCCACCTGAGCACGCTTAAATGTGGAGTTCTCCTCTCATCCACTAACATTAAGCCTCAAAACGCGTTGGTGATTTAAGAGGCACTGGATTACATATGAACCAAGGATCTTTCGTGGCCACGGCTGATGTGGGATTTGCCTAGGGTGTCACAATATGTGATTCACATAATTGTGAATTTAGTTTGGTATTATCTGATACAGCAAATGAGATAGCAACGTAATTGTGTTTAGGCTTTAGTTGGTATTGAATGAAAACAAAGTTTAAGAAAATATAAATTAGAGGGGATACTTGTCTTCTTCCACATGGTCCTAGAGAAGCTTAATGGCTGCAAATAGGATGTATACTTGCCAATTTACACTAAGTAGTTAACTCGGCCGATATATTGGTACCGATATTTTGACCGATATTTTTGTACGGATATTATCGGCGATATTGGCCGATATCTGACCAATATTTAACCGATATATCACCGATATTCCCGATATTGGTGTTTTTTCTTCTTAGTTCTTCCATTTTTCTTACTTATGGTTGTTTTTACTTTTTATTACTGTTTTAAGTCTTAATTGTTAATAGTTAGTGTTAAATATTAGTGTTTTAAGTCTTAACAAGTTCTCACTTGCTACAATTTTTAGTGTTTTGCAAGTTGTAAAAGGTTAATTTGTTAACGGTAGGAGAATATGTTGAATTGTTAGTGTTAAATTGCTACATGTATGGATTTTGCATGATATAAAAATTGCCGACATCCCACCGATATCTCACCGCGATAACCTATATCTCAAATATCGGTCCTTCACCGATATCCGATATTTTACCGCATTAACTGCTTAGAATTTACATTTGCTTTTGAACATAGTATGTCACCTTTAGTTTTTCTCTAGATTTTTTTTGCAGCAATCCTAGAGAAACATAATCGTTTCAATGATTAGTTTCTTCTGTTGAAATTTGTTTTGAGTTTAATTTAGGGTTCACTTGTAAAATGAAATTACCAATGCGGATGATATGAAGAATAATAGCACAATTTTAGCTCAAAGTTACATAAGAGGCACAGATTGATATCAACCACTAACATTTGTTTTGATATTATTAAGAACAAAACCACTAATTTAAATGACCCTAAACCCTCTATTTATACTAACAAAACTAGATGAATAAGTAACCCAAAACTAATCTTTCTATGACTCAAACCCTTCGAATAACTAATTAAAACAACTAATAAACCTATTCCTATTCAAACTCCTATTAAATAAAACTAAAACTTATACATCAACCCCATTAAACTTATTTAGCCAATTCACAACTTCAACCCTTTTCAGAATTTATCAAAATTGACCCTTCAGTTATAACATTTTAATTAAACCTAAATAAAAGCGTACACAATGCTCTTAGTGGTCTAAAGGTCTGAAAATTATTTTGAAATCTGATTGTCTTTGCGGACAATCATGTGAATTAATACATGTGTAAGCTAAGCAGTTAATATCGCCGATATATCGGTTATCAGACTACATGTCATTCATTGGTGGTGCCGTGGTGGCGGTGGCCTATATCTTACCATGATAACTGATATTTCAAATATCGATCCTTGACCAATGTCTGATGTTTTATCCATAGTTATCAAAGGCGCTAGGCGCACTCAAGGCGCATAGGCTTCGCCTGGGGGCGAGGTGCAAAAAAAAAAGCGAGGGTCTGAAATAAAAAAAGCAAACAAGAAAATAAAGTAAAAATATATTAAAATAATACTCTCTTTCATCTAGTTAGTATCAAAAGTTTTAAAATATTGATGTATTAGTCTATAGAAGTAGTTTTCCACGGATTAAAATAGAAATCTGGCTGGAATCTAGTCATAATTTAACAAATTTGGTTGGAATCTAAACCATCACCTGGAGAATTAAAGCGCAATTTCCCATTCAGAGCGCAAATGCATTGCCTCGCCTAAAAAATGGTATGTCTTTTAACAACTATGGTTTTACCGCATTAACCATGGTGTGTGAGTTAAAAATTGAAATGAGAACTGCTAAATAACTAGGAACTAAAGATTCATTTTTTAACCTTTGATCATGGAACAAATGGATGTAATTCAGAGGGGAAGAGACAAAAAATAAGGAGATCTCAACCATCCATTGAAATATGAACCAAGTGCTAAAATGTGGTTCCTTTGTTTCCAATTTATTTAATGTTTTCTCATTTAGATTCACCCCACTATGCTTTTAAGAAATAAATAAATTCATAAAATGATCAAAATGGTCATTCTTTTGAAATGCGGGCTACAGCTTGTGAGATGTGAGTATAATTTGACCTGTAAATAATCATGTACCAAAGCAAAATTTGTTTATTCGAACATTGAAAGTTGATTGTTGCAACTGCAAATCACAGATGATCAGTTTCACAAATACGGATTCAAGCACTTCCTTTGAGAAATATATCATTTAGCATAGACTCTTGAATCTGCTCAATACAAAATATTACAACAAACGAAATGTAAATCAAGAATTATCAATTTTGGGTATGAACACAAATGGATGGGCCGGTTTTATCCTTAAAATGTAAAGCAATAAATATCGTTTAGCTTTTATAGATATTCACTTAAAAAAATCTTGTGTCTCCACTCGTACAGGGCGCGATGAGGGACCTTTCCAAGAAATCAGGTGACCAGTCTTCTTCTCTAGCTGAACAGCTGTACAATTGTAAGGTACTAGAAATGGTATTTTGACCTTTTAAGAATAGTCAAACTTGTCGTACGACGTTGAGTCAATTTTCTCCAATTACACCAGCAGACATAAATATTTTGTAACATGTAGGTTAATCTTTCAAATTTGACCAGTTTGAGATAAAAGTTAGCACAAATTGACCCATTTATGCAAAGTGGATAAAGTTACACCTCTAACGTCCCTAATTCTTGTTCGTTTGCTGGTGATGCAGGATGAGTGCAACTTTGGAACCCCAATTCCTAAGGCTGCTGAGCTTGGGTTTGGTAACTGAGGATGACAAACCACACCAGTTTCTCGTGCATATACATATAATTTTAATCGAAAACTAATAGCTGATGTATATACATATGGATTCGACGGTTTTAATCCTCTTGTGTCGCTAATATTCTCTCTGTCTTGGCTGTAGACTTTGGCCATATTAGGGTTCGTTTTTAAAATCCCTAAAATGGTTTAAGTTTGGAGTTAAAACACAGCAGCAAGTAATGACTGACTGAAAGAAAGTTAACTTTGGTACACCTTCCTGCGTTTCATTACAAACTTGGTACTAATACCATAATAGTTTTGACGACTAGATGCTTTTATTTCTGTTGGATGAACTAGAAGCAACTATTTGTAGCATTTATTTTAATTTGTTCTAATGATCATTTCAATTTGTTCTTTGGTTAATTAACGTACCAATCAAGTTCCTATACATGTGTAGGACCAAAATATGAGATCAGAATGTATAACTCGTATAATAAGAGCGTGGTACAAATTGTTAAAGTTCTGTACGGGCCTTGTATACCAATATAAGCAGGTGGATTCGCTCGCACTTTGCGGTGGGAATTCGGTTGGGAATGATTCTACTCGATACGTTGAGGTACCTAGATTAAACTTAAAACCTAAAAAGAAATCTACCATATGTCAACGTTTCTCAACATGGATTTGAATCCATGACTTCACCTTAGGGGGACATGCTTCCAACGACTACAATACAATGAAACTTTAAAAAGAAAATAATATTTATTATATAAAAATACAACGTAAATTTTAAAAAGAATCTCATACTGAAACGGATCTCTAAAAAAGCAATGCATGCATGTAATCGATACGAATGAGAAAAATAAAGCTTACTTACCAAGGTAAGTAGAATGACATACACAAATTCAATATCATGATACCAATTATTAGTCTTAGGGGCTGTTTGGTAGCCTCTTAATCAGTCTCTTAACCATTTAGAACTGAATTATTCAGCATTCAGACTGTTTGTTTCAGCATCTGAATGGTTAAGAGCTGAATCATTCAACATCCCTTATTAGCATCCCTTATTAGCACTTAATGATTCAGCACTTAATCAACCAAACAACCCCTTACAAAGATCACTTTTAAAATCTACCCAACATTCTAGCACCCAAACTGTTGCGGTTCATTATTGAACGCTTTGATATACGATAGTATAGAACTGCAACATAATCAAGTTGCTTGGTCAATTTAACAAAAAAATTGCAAATTGTTATGTTTACACCTTCATCCAAGAATACTCAGCTTTAAGTATAAGCAATAGCCAAGTTGTTATTTTACTTTGAACACAATTGTATTTATTATATATATTACACCGAAATTAAAGAAAAATATAAAAAAAAACATTGCCCACCACTTGCTTGAAACGGGATTCAAATCCTAGACCTCAACTTAGCCGGAGCAAAAGCGCAGGTTATACTATATTTCGTTTTGTCGTTGTATTTCAATGCATTTAACATATCATGTTTACAAGTTGGCTCCGTCTATTCCCACCCCCACCTTCTATTTCCACCCCCTCAAAGCGCCTCGCTTAGGCCTAAGCGAGGCGCTTTGAATTCAATCAAAGGAGGTCAGTACGAGGGGGCAGAAAAAGCTGATTTTTAATTCGAAGCGCCTCGCTTAGGCCTAAGCGAGGCTCTTCGGATCAATTTTTTTTTTTTTGATCTTTTGAGTTAGTTTTTTTTTAATATAATTATTATAAAAAATGTTCTTTTGACAAACGTCTGGCTAACCTGAATTTCCTTTGGATCAAAATGTCAACTTTTTCCTGCCACCCTCGTATGGTTTGGCTAACCTGTCCAGTTATCAATCTCACTGTCCAACAACAGAATTTTACTTGCTTGCATGAAAAGTAATGATCTGAATTTTACTTGCTTGCATGAAAAGTAATGATCAGGAACATTCCAAATAACCATTCAATTTCAGCTTTTGTTTAACTCATGATATATCCACCAAATCATTTCTTCAAGTTCATTTCACCAAAAAACGCATAACTGTAATGATCAGAAACATTCCAAATAACTGTTCAATTTCAGCTTTTGTTTAACTATTGTAGCAACTTCCATAGAGAAGTTATCAATCTCACTGAGATGATATCTTCTCTTTAGGTTTTGGAATTAATGAGACAACTTTTCAGTTGTTATCCGAGAGATAGCGGTCAACGATGAAGACAACCTGAAAACAACCGGATACCATGGATCAGAGAGATTCAAGCTAATTAAACTCATATCTCAAGTCGGTGCAAGTTATGTTGTAGCTCATATGTTATTATCTCTTCTCTTATTCTCTCTTTCTCAAGTTCTCAATGGATTATTTGCTCTCATATCATGGATCAGAGAGATTTAACCTAATTAAACTCATATCTCACTGTAATGATCAAGAATATTCCAAATAACTGTATAATTTAAGCTTTTGTTTAACTAGCAACAATCCAAATAACTGTAATGATCGCTACGGTTAGTGGATACCATGGATCAGAGAGATTCAATCTAATCAAACTCCGGGCAACCCTTGTTTGATTATACTCGTGTACAACCTTTATCTCTTTATGTATGAATAGTGACCCTCTGACAATGATCAGAAACATTCCAAATAACTGTAATGATCGCTACTGTTGATTGGTATATAGAGAGCAAACCGACGATCATTCAAAATTTAAAGTTACCGCTAACCTCTGCGCCATCATCGTTGACAGATATCTCTCTGAGATGATAGCTTCTCTTCAGATTCTGATTGCACCGGTGGAATTGGAATTAATGAGACAACTTTTCAGTTGTTATCCGAGAGATAGTGGTCAACGATGAAGCAACCTGAAAGTGGATACCATGGATCAGAGAGATTCAAGCTAATTAAACTCATATCTCAAGTCGGTGCAAGTTATGTTGTAGCATCTTTGATCATCTTCTTGTAATTACTTGACAGATATCTCTCTGAGATGATAGCTTCTCTTCAGATTCTGAAAGTGGATACCATGGATCAGAGAGATTCAAGCTAATTAAAGTCATAGGTAAGAACATTGTGGATGAGGATTGTTTATCTTCCCATTGATTTCAAGTATGTTGCTAAATAACTGTTCAATTTCAGCTTTTGTTTAACTATTTTAGCAACTTCCATAAAGAATTTATCAATCTCACTTCTCACTGTCCATGTTTACCTTCAACGTCCAACGGTAATGAGTAACCTAGTAACCTCTACAATGATGTGATTTGTTTTTAAATAAGGAGGTATATGTACAATGAACTTTTTACGCTAAATAAAACCGATTGATGGCAGGTTTGCCAGAGGGTCACTATTCATACACACAACTTTTTGCTCTAGTGGTGTGCTCTACCTTTTTGACAAACACCTGGCTAACCTGTCCAGTTATCAATCTCATTGGCAATCATCCGCTGCATGCTTTTCGCAGCCTTCACTGAAAAGAACCCTAGTAGTGGTTTTCATCTCTTTACCTGTAAACTCATATCTCAAGTCGGTGCAAGTTATGTTGAAGCTCATATGTTATTATCTCTTCTCTTATGCTCTCATATCATGGATCAGAGAGATTTAAGCTAATTAAACTCATATCTCAAGTTGGTCTAACAACTGAATTTGACTTGTTTGCATAGGAATCTTGTACAAAATCATTCTCACATGAATATCCTTTGATGAATGTATTAGGGGTTGGAAACTCTGAAGACCAATGACCCTCTAGCAAACCTCCGTTAAGGTCTTCAGAGTTTCCATGGGAAGGTAAACATATATAACATTCTCTTCTTCTTCCCTTACAAATCACTTTGCCATTAATACAAATCACATTGTGCATGACATTACATTCTGCATGTGTCATTTCATAACTTACACCGGCTTGAGATATGAGTTTAATTAGCTTAAATCTCTCTGATCCATTGTATCCACTTTCAACTAAATCTTTCTCTGATCGCTACTGTTGATTGGTATATAGAGAGCAAACCGACGATCATTCAAAATTTAAAGTTACCGCTAACCTCTGCGCCATCATCGTTGACAGATATCTCTCTGAGATGATAGCTTCTCTTCAGATTCTGATTGCACCGGTGGAATTGGAATTGGAATTAATGAGACAACTTTTCAGTTGTTATCCGAGAGATAGTGGTCAACGATGAAGACAACCTGAAAGTGGATACCATGGATCAGAGAGATTCAAGCTAATTAAACTCATATCTCAAGCCGGTGCAAGTTATGTTGTAGCATCTTTGATCATCTTCTTTGTAATTACTTTTTATTGTTTCGGATTGTAATTACTTTCTATTGTTTAGCGCCGATCCGATTGTTAAAAGTATCAAGACTATGAAATTAGTAAAACAACTGAATTTTACTTGCTTGCATGAAAAGTTCAATTTCAGTTCAAACTTTTCAAACACCTGCAACATCTCAAGAGTCGAGGTCCTCTGAAAAAGACATCGAACAATGATTTGGACTTGCAATTTTTGGACTTGACAGATATCTCTCTGAGATGATAGCTTCTCTTCAGATTCTGAAAGTGGATACCATGGATCAGAGAGATTCAAATAACTGTTCAATTTCAGCTTTTGTTTAACTATTTTAGCAACTTCCATAGAGAAGTGATTTGTTTTAGATAAGGAGGTATATGTACAATGAACTTTTTACGCTAAATAAAACCGATTAATGTTATCTTTCATACAATTTAAGTGTAAAACTGATAGTTAACTAACATAATGATGAAGAAGTTAAACCATCAAAGCCCTTTAAAATACCTTGATGATCAGATGTTCAACTACTTTGATCAAGATGACATACACCTAATTTACACATATCCTTTGATGATGTCAAGTTTAAGTCATTGACAATGTTGAGGGTTATTACTTTGTTTAAGTCATTGACAATGTTGAGGGTTGTTACTTTGTTTTTTATTTTTTTTTTAACTTTTTATAATTATTAAATTAAAAAAAAACAACTCAAAACATCAAAAAACTACCAAAATAAATTACCCCCTCCAAGCGCCTCGCTTAGGCCTAAGCGAGGCGCTTGGAGGGGGTTTAAATAGAAGCTGGGGGTTTAAATATCACCACCCTTACAAGTTTTGTAAAATGATGCCATGAAGGGATTCATTTTGATGGTGCTTCTCAGGTAATACTTTTGGATGTGCACCTACCAAAATCTCAACAAAGTTTTTTTTTTGTTTTTTCCCGAGAACACCAATTCCAACAATATTAACAAAGTAAACAAAACACAGGTGAATAGTCTCTTATGGATTAGACTTGTGTTCTTGTTAATAATATCTTCACAAAAAGGGTGGAGACATTGTTGGGAACATTTTTTTTTTTAGATATTTGAAGATGTTCGCCTTACAAATCAGACGAAATATCGTATATATTTAGTATTCTATAACATTACATATACTCCCCCCAACGGTAAACAGTGGTGGTCATGGCTACAGTGCAAATACATGTTTTACTCCAAACAACCATCAATATCAACCCACACCATCCACGACAATTATCAACCCAACACCAGAAGCCTCGACCATCTATCACTACAAACCAGAAAGCTACAAACACCCAGTCCATCACCAAAGTCAGTAACCCTAACAATAACTCAACAATTAAAAACATTAGGCAAACACCTCATTAACACCATACACACTGTCCCTAACACTAACCCAACAGTCAACACTAATATTAACTAAAATCCGGCGAACACATCATTACCACCATACAAATCGTCCTAACACTAACCGAACAATCAACACCAACATAAGTTCACACCATAACTACCTCATTACCACCATCTACATCAGTCCCGTAAACCACCATTAACCCTATCAATAACCACCGTCCTAAAAAAACCTAACCTACCAACCCACCAACAGAAGCCTCCACCGTCCATCATCGAAAACCACAATCATTCTATAACCCCAAGTCTCAAACCCTAACCCTAACTTAATAGTTAACACCAACATCAAAACAAATGAAAAGTATGATCATCAAGACACATGAACCCTAACCTAGCATTCCAAAAACAGAATCCTCCACCATCTATCACTCAAAACCAAAAAGCCACAAACACCCATTTTATAACCCAAGGTCTGAAATCCAAACACTAACCTAACCGTCAACACTAACATTAGACAACACCTTAAAAACCTCATCACCAACCGCACATAACAAACCAAAAATCTATCACTCAAACCACAAACTGTGACAATTGGCGAAAACGGAGGTAAATCTGTACAACATTAATATGCATAATTTATTAAATTAACTACAATTTGCATCTAATTATGTTAGATTAATCATTTATGAATAGAAAAGTCCCCATTTGATGCATGGTATTGCATCAGTTTGATTATAAAAGTGTCGCAGCTCTGTGATAGCAAACTAGTCCGATATCGTCACTTTGGTGATACACAGTAAACAATTAAAAACCAAAACGATCCCGAAAGTCCAAAATATTAAATATATGGTATTTTCACTTTATAATAAGTATTTTGGAGTTCCAAAACCATAATTGGAAGCTCAAAACCTAAATCTCCTAGTAATTAATAAGGTTTATGTATCGCGCCCGTTACACGTATAACTTGCAAATTAACTCAACGAAAGCCCAATTTATTTATCAACGCCTAAACTAATAATGTCTGAGGATTATTTGAGGCCAATTTAGTGTCCTGGATTCTCGCATTTAAAGACCCGATATAACTCGAAAACCCTAACCCAGTGTAACTAGACTTAATTAGTTAATTAGTGCTATTATCCAATAGACAATACCCCTTAATTACCCTCTAATTACCTCCACCCCTAGTGTCTCCTTTGATGTGATTTTGTCTATAATATATTAAGTATGCACTGGACTTAGAAGTTAAGCTAAGTCATGGATTATTAAATTAACTACAATTTGCATCTAATTATGTTAGATTAATCATTTATGAATAGAAAAGTCCCCATTTGATGCATGGTATTGCATCAGTTTGATTATAAAAGTGTCGCAGCTCTGTGATAGCAAACTAGTCCGATATCGTCACTTTGGTGATACACAGTAAACAATTAAAAACCAAAACGATCCCGAAAGTCCAAAATATTAAATATATGGTATTTTCACTTTATAATAAGTATTTTGGAGTTCCAAAACCATAATTGGAAGCTCAAAACCTAAATCTCCTAGTAATTAATAAGGTTTATGTATCGCGCCCGTTACACGTATAACTTGCAAATTAACTCAACGAAAGCCCAATTTATTTATCAACGCCTAAACTAATAATGTCTGAGGATTATTTGAGGCCAATTTAGTGTCCTGGATTCTCGCATTTAAAGACCCGATATAACTCGAAAACCCTAACCCAGTGTAACTAGACTTAATTAGTTAATTAGTGCTATTATCCAATAGACAATACCCCTTAATTACCCTCTAATTACCTCCACCCCTAGTGTCTCCTTTGATGTGATTTTGTCTATAATATATTAAGTATGCACTGGACTTAGAAGTTAAGCTAAGTCATGGATTATTAAATTAACTACAATTTGCATCTAATTATGTTAGATTAATCATTTATGAATAGAAAAGTCCCCATTTGATGCATGGTATTGCATCAGTTTGATTATAAAAGTGTCGCAGCTCTGTGATAGCAAACTAGTCCGATATCGTCACTTTGGTGATACACAGTAAACAATTAAAAACCAAAACGATCCCGAAAGTCCAAAATATTAAATATATGGTATTTTCACTTTATAATAAGTATTTTGGAGTTCCAAAACCATAATTGGAAGCTCAAAACCTAAATCTCCTAGTAATTAATAAGGTTTATGTATCGCGCCCGTTACACGTATAACTTGCAAATTAACTCAACGAAAGCCCAATTTATTTATCAACGCCTAAACTAATAATGTCTGAGGATTATTTGAGGCCAATTTAGTGTCCTGGATTCTCGCATTTAAAGACCCGATATAACTCGAAAACCCTAACCCAGTGTAACTAGACTTAATTAGTTAATTAGTGCTATTATCCAATAGACAATACCCCTTAATTACCCTCTAATTACCTCCACCCCTAGTGTCTCCTTTGATGTGATTTTGTCTATAATATATTAAGTATGCACTGGACTTAGAAGTTAAGCTAAGTCATGGATGATTAATATAAACTAGAGTTTAGAGTTATTATAATGATCAAAAATCACTTCTCCTTCCTCCTTGAAGCTCACGGCCGAACCCACACCACCATTACCATTCTTTTTTTAACCAACCAATGCTACTAAAAAACTATCAATCATCATTAATCAAGTGTGTGTTAAATCTTGGAGGTTAAAAACTGGGAAGAACACACCAAAAGACCATATTTTCCTTGTGATTTTCGATAATCTACCCTAGCCTAGTGCTAGTAGTAAGTCTCCTAATCTTTGTTGATCAAGTGTTGTTTACTTGTTTATAAAAGTTTAACTTAGCAAGTTATTAGGAAAGTTAAAATGGAAGGTTTTAAACATAAATTTTTAAAGGTTTTCTTGAAAACAAAGTGAGTATTTGTGTGTGTATTGAGGACGTGGGATGTAGTGGTGATGGTCATGAAGTTATATTTTCTCAAAGTTTGGTAATCTTTGATCTTTAGTTGTTGTGTTTGGTGTTAAACTTATAATCAAGACATTAAACTTAAAAAATGGTGTTAAAGATGAATGGAGGATGTTAAAGTCTAAACTGATAAGAATAAACTTGTAGTTGTCAAATATAGGCTAGATCTTATAATACAGACTTAATCCATTAGCTTTAACGTATAACGTTTGGACAAGTAAACTCATTAACCTATTTTGAACACATGGGTGGCTTGTTTTTAAGTATAGAAAGTCACTAAAGATGTTAATAAGTTTTGAAAACACTTACCATAAGTTTTGGCTTGTGAAAGTTTAATAGTTTGGGTGAAACTTGACATTTTTCTAAAAAGTGTGAAAGAAAAGTGTTGTTTGTAAAATATAATTGTTGTAGATATATTTTGACAAACAAAAAGGGTGGAAAGATGATTTTATAAGTCTTGGGTTATAAATGTAACTTTTATAAAGTGTGATATTAAATATATCGTTATGTTTTTTTAAAAGGTTATTTGTGTTGAAAATCAAAAGTGATGGTTAACTATATTTGACGTGTCATGTTGTCGAAATAAAAATATAAGGTTAACTAATCGGGAAAACGAGCGGACATTCGGAACAGACTAAGGACACTAAGGGGCTGTGTGGTAGCCTCTTAATCAACCTCTTAACCATTCAGGTCTGAATCATTCAGCATTCAGACTGTTTGTTTCAACATCTGAATGGAATGATTAAGTGTTGAACCATTAAGCTAATAAGGGATGCTGAATGATTCAACTCTTAACCATTCAGAGCCTCTTAACCATTCAGACCATCTTAATGATTCAGCACTTAATCAACCAAGCAGCCCCTAAAATAAATAAAGCCGTGAAATCGTGTTGACGATTTAAAAGTACTTATTCTAAAATATATAAATATAGATAAGAATAATTACGGGAGATTAAGAAAACTATACTTTGTAAGTACACGTGTGTTGTAGAAAATACCTACGAAAATTGTTAAAATACTTAAGTCGGAGATGTGAATAGAATATTCATTCATGTTTGAACATAACGATCACGACGTGTGCTGTGAAATCAGACAGTGAACTCGGTTCGCTGCGACGAACCCAACTAGCTTGAAGTTAATATTGTCGGTTATTAAACTTTAAGGGATGAAGTTCTAAGGGATATAGGATACAAGGCCAACTTCAACAAGTTAGGAGATTTCAAGATAGGGAATTTATCTCCCTTCTAGAGTCTGTTGTTTATGATCATAAACAAATGCTTAACTTCAAAGACAGGAGGAATGGACCAGGGGAGCCAGTATTCTTTGAATATTCTGCTTGGTCACCAGAGCCAAACTGGATTATGCTGATTTGATCTAGAACCAGATCAAAAGGAGGAACCAAGACTCAAAAACACCTAAGAGTAGAGGAAAAGAAACAGAAAAACACCTGCATTATCCCAGATTCTTAGGACTTCTGATTGCAAAGAAGATTGAAAAAACTCAAATGCAGTTTGAAGACAATGAGTGTGACAAACGGCAAAATTAAGGTAATTCCGTACTATCTAATTATGCGTAATTAACGTAATTAAGTGCAATTTTGTGTAATTGTTTTAACTAAGCCTTAGAGAATATCAAATTCCCCATAAGATGCATAGGAATGCACATGTTTACTGTTGAAGCACGACGAAATCGCGTGCAATTAAACTTGTCCGGAACGGACGTTGGTGATTACCCGATAACTATTAATTAACCAAAAACGACCCCGAACACCCGGGATATGAAATAAAGGTAATTTCCATGAAATATTATATGTTTTGGAACTCCAAAACCATATGTGGAAACTCCAAACACAAATCTCCCGGTAATGAATAAAGTTCGCGTATCGCACCCGATAGCGCGCGAAACTAATCAATTCACCCAATAAAAGCCTAAATAAATTACCAATACCTAAAATAACTCATGTTTAAAGGTAATTGGGAGTCAATTATATGCACGAAGTAGCTCGTACTAAATACGCGACAAAACCCCGAAAATCCTAACTGAAACAATTAGAATGTTAGATAATTGTAAGATATTTTTTGCCAAAAAGTGTGACCCATATCCAAGGCCCTTGGCCGTTTTTTTAAAGGTGGCTCAAGCCACCAATTTGTCTCCACAAGTACATATCAAAACTTTAGTGTCTAAGCATGCTTTAAAGTTAAATATTATAATAAGTATTATCACATGTGAAGATTTCTTTTAAAAACTAAGCTAACCTCTCATAATAATCCCACACAACAACAAACAACACTTTCTTCTCCTTGATACACCCTAAGGCCACCACCATACCCACATTAACCACTTTGTGTTTTTTTTTTTTTTTTTTTTAATCAAACACTCATAAAAATCAATCCTCCCTATACCCTAATCAAGTGTGTGCAAGAAGCTTAGAGCTTAACCATAGGAAGACATACTTAAGCCCCATTTCCACTTGAGTTTGAGTCTTCCCTAGCCTTGTGATAGTTGTAAGTTTCTTAATCTTGCTTCTTGTTTATGTATATTTTCATTTAACATGTGTTAGAAGCAAGTTGTACATGGGTTAGGATAATAAACTTTTACATAATAAAACCTATGTTTCACAAGACTAAAATGGGAGTGCTAATGTGTTAAAAAGGGCCGTGAGTTTTATACAAGTGTTGTTATTGTTTTGTTAGTTTAAAAAGCTAACATAATATTACACATGTTAAAGGTTTTAGCAAAATGTTTAACTAAGCTTTTGATCATGAAATAATATATGTTTTTACAAGTTCATCATGGATCTATATAAAAAAAAAAAAGAAGAATATCATGGCCGAAAGTTTTCTAGAAAAATGTTTGTATTTTTATAGTTTTTTTACAAGTTCACATACACATGTATTTGAAGATGTTTTGGATGCTTTTCATAAAAATAACTTGAACATGTTTAAAAGTGGTTTTAATCATCATAATATAACCATCTAAAACATAATAACATGATGGAACTTAAAAATATTACAAGATCTAAAAACTACATCTTTAAAGACACTAACTTTGAAACACTAAAAATGAACATATTGGACATTATGGATTTAACACATCAAATATACCTATTATTAACCTTAACAAGACTATATTGGAGTATTATTAGTGTTGGAACATAATAATAAGTCATATTGACAAAGTTGATAAAAACAAGTTTACTAGTTTAAATTGTCACTTTTGAAAGATCTAGGTAGAAAAAGTAACTTTTGAAAGTTAAAGGTATTATTTTGTAACTTTAAAAGTTAAGGGGTATAAAATGACATTTTATAAATTTAGATCTAAAAAACCGTGACTTTGAAAAGTTAGGTATTAAAAATGGAAGATGTTAACTTTCCAAGGTTGTTTTGTAAAAAGTTAGTAAACTTACAAAAATGTAATTTTTGTATAAAAATGTATTTTTATAAAATAAGGTTTTATAAAAATACAGGTTACCAAACATGTTAGAAAAATATAAAAACAAAGGTTTACTTGGTAAAATTTTGTGTGGAAATAAACACTTTTGTATATATGGGAATACAAAAGTGTTGGAGTATTTTGTTATAAATAATCAAGCTTTGTTTTGGAAATAAAAATGTTATTTATACACCTTATATATTATTAATAATATACATTTTGGTGAATAGTAACATTGACATTTTTTTTAATTTTAATTATACACCTTATATTATTAATAATATACATTTTTTACCCTACCAAGTGTGAATATTTTTTTAGGCATATCACGACTTTAGTTTTTAAGTTTTTTCTTGCGGTTACTATAGCGAGCACTGTAGTAACCATATATTGCGGTTGCTATAGCAAGCACCGGCACCATAATGAACCAAACCAGTACTGACTGAATTTCCGCCGCAACGAACGAGGTTATTTTCTAGTTTGTTTTAATTACTAACAAGAGACTACCTAAGACCATCCGTAGTGGGGCGTTCCCCCCTCAAAAAACTCATTTCACGCCTAGTACACCACCCCCTTCGGTGTTTTCGGGGCGTTTTTTGGGCTGGGCGTTTTCTGCTTCATGCCTAACTCACACTCAGTCCCATAAGAAGTGTATTTATTGTTTTTTTAGACCAACCATAGTGTATTTTTTTTTAGTTGCAGGTATGTGGGAAACATGGAGTAAATGAGTTAGAGATTGATGGAGATAGATATAGTATGTGAATGTATAACATATAAGTGGTGTGTGTATGTATATAATTATATAGATGATAGGTGGGTCCCATGTGATGGTAAAGGATTGGAGATTGTAAGAGATGAAAGGACATCTTATTTATTTACTAATTATTATTATTATTATATTCTATAATTTATAATTTCTTATTTAATAGTAAAATAATTAAAACATATAAAGAAATGTCTTCTAACAGAATCAGTAACGTAATTCTTTTAAAATTTAAATAAATCTTTTATGTTTTTAGTATCTTCAAGTTCCATTTATTTTTAAAAATAATAAAATAAAAAAAAGTTGTAAAAATATTTAATCAAGGACTAATAATTGAAGGACAAGAAAGGGGCTTAAACTCCTACATTTTTTTTAGTTTGAATTGTCTATGCTGAGATGCCATCCACATGGCAGAAAACGCTCATAAAAGGCTTGAACCACTACACATGGTCTAAGAAGTAAAATCACAACACTAAATACCTCTATTAACAGGAAACTATTGGTTAAGCTATCAATATCAACCGAGGGGTCAATTAATGCTAGGCTCCCTCTTTAACTCACACCATTTTTTTTTGAACGGCAAATTTTTATACCACCTTATTTTCACATAACCTTGCATTTGCAAGGATTTGAATCCACAACCTCACATTTGTAAGAGGGGACACCATACCACTAGACCAAGAGGTCATGGGTTTTAACTCACATCTTTTGCTCACTCATTCACAAACTGAATTTTATTTTGATGAAAGAAAATAGAACATTTTCTTTTGATTATGATTTTGAAGTATTATCCAATGATATAAATCAACAAAGGATAATAGTAACACGTTGATTTCGATAAAAAACAATTCACAAAGGATTATAAATTGTATAAGGCAACATTAAAATGAAAATACATAAAAATTTCATTGGACATTTACTTTTTAAAATCTTTGAACACCCAAATTAAAATTATTTTCAACTGAAATTTTGGACCTCAAAGTTGATGGATGATATGTTTTGCTTACCAAAACAAAAAGATAAAAATTCTTTCATCCTGTTATTCCTATACAACTCTCAAAAGGATCAAAATCGCAATAAAACAGTATGTATGTATATAAAGAACTACAACCTGCTTCTATATCTACATGGTTCTTCAAACCGATTTCCTTGAACAAAAACGTCTGATTCAGTAATGCACGAAAGAAACTATGAATCACTGATTTTCAGGTTTGTTTTGGTCCTCGACGTGAACATTTTCTTGGGCACTAGTTTCTTCTTGGGCAGCATTGTACTTGAGGAATTCCTCGAAAGGATCACCACCCGAAGAATCACTTTCATGGTCTCTTGGTGAAGATACTGAAAAACCTGATAAATAAGGGAAGTTTGACTTATTTCATAGTCAAATAAGGTAGAACAAACTAGTGACTTACTGATTATGAAACAAGACACAAGTATATTAATATATGCATTAGCAGCATAATCTGTCTGACCTTTTCTTGAGTTAAACTTTTTAGTATGGCGTCTAATAAGTTGCTTAGTCTTTGTTATGGTGAGCTGTCTAGCAAAAGGAGAATAATCTTCATTATCACTCCATTCACCAGGCATTGGCTCTTCTCCTTCATTTCTCATGGTCCTAAGCACAAAGGCCTTGGCCTTTCGCTGTTGTACAGAGAATAATCCTCTAACCGAGGTCACAAATCCATCCCCTGCACCGTCAACAGCTCGCCTCATACCAAGATTATCATCAACGTCACTGTCCTGATCAAGGGTGGGGACATTTGCCAGATTTGGCTCTTTGTGCGTTGACTTATCTTTGAACTTCTTACCCTGCACCAACCAAAAATGTAAATAAATAAAAGATGAAAGTCATAAACCAGTGTGGTTCACATTTTACCTGCATTCCCGTGACCGACTTAAGGACACTCCAGATAACATGCTTCTGAACTCTGGCAAGCAGCTTCTTCCAATTTCCAGTGAAGTCAACAGGATGAAATGAATCCATCAGCAGCCTCAGATCACTTACAGCAAATCTAGGCCCTTCATAGGTGACTAGTAATTCAACCTGTTCCACTCAAAATATTATTATTATTATTATTATAAGTTTTCTTTGAGAAAAATAACTAACTTTGAAAACCCACCCACCTGACTTATCTTGATGTTATGGAACTCTCTCAGCACCTCAGGCTTGCCTTTTTTGTCACTACTTACTTTTCCCAACTTCTTTTCTTCTTGACCACCCGTTTTTGAAGCTTTTGAGGTTTTTGAAGATTTTGAGGTTTTTGAATCCTTGGATTTAGGTTTACTCACTTCTTCCTGCTCTAGAGCATGCATTTCTTCTAGAAGCTCATTAGCTACAGATTCCGCTATGCTTTCTTCCCATGTTTTATCGAAAGATGAACTTCTTTTCAACTCCTGTGCTGCTTTCCCTTTCTTTGATGCCTGCATGAGAATCGTCAGTGATAAAACTCAATGCCAACAATTGCGATCAAAGTTAGTTAGTTAGTTAGTTATAAATGGGTTATTCAGGTTGTTATTATCTCTGTGGCTGTCAAATGAATTTAAAAAAAAATAAAAAAGTTAGTTTAAAATGAAACATATCAAATGGTTTGTAAGTCTCCCAAAGTTTACTTAAATGCATATAATTCTAACTAAAGTTATGTTTTAACTTACATAACTTTTGTATCCGATTTGACACCAAAAACTAACAAGAAATTCGGACAAAAAGATTACCACATAAACCACACACACAAAAACTTATACATTACATACACACATACAAAGAGAGAGAGAGAGAGAGAGAGAGAGAGAGAGAGAGAGAGAGAGAGAGAGAGAGAGAGAGAGAGAGAGAGAGAGAGAGAGAGAGAGAGAGAGAGAGAGAGAGGTGTTTCTAAAGACTAACCAAGGGATCAACTGTGTTTGATTTGGAGGAGCCCTCTAGTTCTTTTGAAATCTCGTTCCCTTTTTTGCCACGACGTAAGCCAGCAGTTGTTGAGACTTTCCAAACTTCCTATTTGTTGAATTGTCACATTCAGTTTCACTGTTTTTAATGTCTAAAGTAGAAATATTAATATTTATGGTTGACTATTATGACCTGACGCCGGTGGCTATCTTGTTCCTCCTCAGGAAAGAAATACCCCCAGATCATGCTGTACATGGTCTCAGTCAAATGTATTTTCAATGGGTAAACATCCGCCTATTACATTAAGCATTGCACATGATTAAAACACAAAAATCTTCTACTCGCTTGCTTCCATGAGTAAAGAAAGTATTTGACTAATGGTCAATTGTCTTGACAATATATATTATTATTAACATGTGGAATCGGGGTACCTGAAAAAGTTCAATAGGTGAGGCACCATCCTTTGGAGCACCTATTTTTGCATCTACTCTAATCATCACTTTCCTGCAGCACGCAAAATTATGATTTGCATTGGAAACTAACACAAGTTGTCGTTCAGTAAAAAAGCAGTTTTGATTTTTGAATTTGAATAAAGGTTTGTTTACATACTTTCCCCATTCTGAAGGAGGATTCCATGCTGCCAGAAGAGTGTCAGATTTAGCATTAGGCAGGCAGTTTTTTATAACACAATACTTTATTGTGAATCTAGCAACACCAATTTCTTTATAATCTCTATCAAAATCGTATATCTGCGCACACAAATATGTCTCATTTCAATAACAAGTGAGGATAGAAACATAAAAGAAAAAAAGAAAATCCTTTCCATATCATTTATCTCGATCTCTGAAATAGTTTTCCCATCCAAAAGCATACTCCATGCCAACTTTTTCAATTTGAAGGATACACTCATGGCGCACAGTGGGCCTTTATTCTTCTCTTTCTCCATTAGCCTTTCTTGTGCAACTTTCCTCAAAACCACCTTCAAAGAAGCAGCCGCGGCCTTTCTGGATTTTTGTGCATTTATCACTTCTTTCCTAAGTTTTTGCACCTGTAATGTGAAGGCACAGTTCCTAATTTTCTTATTTATTTATGCCCCAAATATTAATACTTACAAGACATACAAACTATATGGTTAGTTGGCAGGCCGACATAGGACCTGCTTACCCATACAGGATTATCAGTTTCGTGTCTATATTATGTGTTATTAGAACATGTTATTTATTAAAGAAAAAATACTATAAAGCTTTAAATCTTACCAGTATGGATCTGCCACCAGTTACCATCCATAGATCACCTTCTTTTTCAATGGACACATCTACAGCAGTTTCAGTAAGAATAGAAAGCTTCCTTATATCATCATAAAGCAAGTTTTGGGCTCGTTCCTTCTGTTCAAGTTTGACTCGTTCTATATCTACCTCTTCAACACCATCAGGAACCACCTCATCACCCTCATCCTCTATCTCTTCATCATCTTCTGCTGCTTTGCTTTTCGGATGTCTAAATTACAAACTTTAATTAAATCAACAATAGAGTAATATTTTATCGTAAAAACTTGTAATAATAAGTAAAAATATTAGAAATAGGCACATTCTAATCTGCTCAAGGTTTTACTTTCTATAATAGTGTTTTGGTAGGCATGATTTTTTTTTTTACATATGAGCTAGAAATAGGCACATTATTCTTTTTCATGCCACTAACTTTTTACTTCATTACATGGCTTCTTGATGAAAAAGAAACTTACTTTGGAGACCTGGCCAAGAGTACATTGGTAAAGCCATCATTAATAACTTGAAACTGGCGAGATGTCATGCTCGCTATTATATTATCAGAATTAAATGCAAGTTCCTTCAAAGGTTTTACCTGTAAACAAAGGTTTTAACTTAAGCTTTAGCATTGATGCTATTGTATAAGAGTGGTCCTTAAAATATTGTTTTGTTTATAAAAATTCATAGAAATGGATAATATGTTTTTGGAAGCGGTCCAAACCATCCACCCACCCACCAGTCAGACCTACCTTTAAATCCTGAGTTCCACCTATGTTCTGGGTGTAACGGAAGTACATATCACATGGCATGAACACTTGTTCAAGTAAAGTCCCAGTTCTCTTTACTTTAGGGGAGCTTTTACGTATCTTCGTTAGCCACTGGACCCCAGCCCCAGGGTCAACATCAGTTGGGGCCACATGAGCCTGCACATGCTCCAACATGACCGAAACCTCAGACCGGTTCCATATCAATTCAGGTTGCTTTACTGACTTAATGTCCCCTTCATTGCTCACCGCTTGTTCAATCACCTCTATGCCAGCACTAACAACTTTATGAAATGAGCGAGACAATACTCGGCCAGTAGCAGCGGCAAGCAAAAATCTACCCTGTTCACCATAAGATATTGAACCTTTAACAACCAATTACTTTAAAACATAACAGAAATTGCTGTAAATTTACTGAATATACTACTATTAAAACTTCAGTTCTAACACCTCAACGACTTACATTGGCCTCTTCCGAGTGGAGATTGAATTGTGGCTCAATAATATTTACCATGAAATTACATGTGCCCTCCTCGTCCTCCTCAGAGCCATCAACATTCACATGTTTTGCTGTCAAAAAAACACTGAAACCTTTAGACATACTCAGTGATATTCTATAAACATAAACCCAAAATATAATTACATCTAGAGGTGACAATTTCGACTCTTTCATGTATGAACAAGTTGATTTGGGTTGTGTTTTATCTCAGAAGAATCAAGTAAATTTAATTAGCCAAAAAGAGAACATGTAAGCTGTTAGAACATGTCAAACGAATTAGAAGTCGCCAAACGTCCATTTTACAACCTTTTGAATTATTTCTATTCAAGATTTGTAATAATAAAGTTGCGATAAAAAAAAAAAAAAAAACTTACCAACCAATTATTAAATGTTGCATTTAAAAAATATTGTTATAATTTGATAAAAGAGTAATTGCAGGCGAAAAAAGACATGTTTTGACCTGTTACCCAAGCCAGCTCATCTCGCCACCTCCAACTGTGTCAATAGATACTTCCTTAACAAATACTTTATGGTGGCCTTGCACTTACCAATATCATCAAATGTTTGATGTTCTACTTTATCTAGATTCGACGGAGACTGATCTGACTTTGATGCTTCCTTCTGATTTATAGGACTTCCTGTTTGGCCAGTAGGTGCCTTTGAGACATCCTCTTGAATGGGTTGACTTTTGCTTTGATCTTGGGTCGCCTCGAGCAGTTTCCTTTGGGCATATTGACGAGAAGGGGAGGGTTTTGGTGGCGTAACCGCTTTACCTAACTCACCACCCCATGACAAAATACCGTTTCTGTTTTCAATAGTCAAAAGAAGCTTCAATCCATAAACAAAAATTCTTTGACAATTATCAGCTACCACCACATTATATCCGTCATCATCACTAAGGTCTGATCTTTCATGTTCATCATCATCGTCTTCATGAGATACAGGTGCCACATATTTCATTTCTATACTTTTTTTGCAAGCTTCTTTCCATGCTAATAATCTAGAACAATCTGCCTTGGGGGATTGTTTTCTGACAATAAAATAATCAGAGGATAATATAAACCCATCATCCCGATGCCTTCCGATTGCATTACTACAATTATCAGTAATAACTCCATCTTGTGAGGCTTTTTTAGATGCTTGAACTTTAATAACACACGTGGAATCATCTTTATTCAGAAATACCTTAGGCATATGAAGATCAATCCCGTGGTAAACAGGAACGAGAAGATCACGTTGGCTATCAAATGTAAACTTTTGCTTTCCACGACCTAAATACATTTCGGATTTTAGCTTTGACATTTTAAAAGTCAACCCTTTAGCTGGATCACTTTCATCTAGTGATATATGCCTTATAACAGTTGGAGTTGAATCAACACAAAGCATAACTTCTGTCATCACTTTGTCTAATGACAGGTTGCCAGATCTCGGAACTCTCGGGACACCAAAACGAGGGTAACGAGAGAAAAAACGTAATCTTACTGGAGGGATGTAATTTAAGTTAAAGAAATTCATAAGCCAAACAACATCATGAGGAGCAACATTTATTGTAGGTGAATCAGCTGCTGAGTTAGTAGAAGGCCTAAGGGCCAAATTTAACCTCATGGAGAGTGAAGTAGATCTAAACGGATCATATATATATTCACGAGCAACACCTTCAGAAGGAAGTGCAAACAAAAAATGGTTAAGTGGGGTACCAGAATCACAACCCCAGTCCATTGCAACTTCAAGAATAAAAGTCGGGGCAACTAAGAAAGGGCACGGTTCACCAGTTGGCGGTTTGGTGGTTGAATTTCTTAGCAATTTCTCTAAACTGCTTGTAAATATCTTCAACTCTCTTCCATAAGCATAAATATGCCCATCTGACTGTTGGATTTCCATGTATCCAGAACACATTTGGAATTTATCAGACTTTTCATATGGATCAGTTGTGGCAAGAATATTAAATAAGGTTTCAGAGAAAGTTAAGGTTGTGTTTCCATGAATATAATTTCTCATTTCGTCCCACCATGGTAAGCTTTTTTCTTTCTTTGGTGGGATAACGAAGGGATTGGGGTTTCTAACACTTAAGTTGGCCCTACGTAAAGCCACTGTGAATGCATAGCTCAAATCAGCTAAGGGTGGTTCAAAGCCAACACCATAGGATACCTCACCTTTCTCACAATGCAACGGTAAATCCAGAAACGTTTTCATTGGTGGAGTTGTGCCGCTAACGGAACGATACATTTCCACTTTCCTCCATTTACCAATATAAACTTCATGCAGAGTTTGGGGCTGAAAAGGTGTTGCCTGCAATGGAGGAACCATTCAGAAATTTAATTTTGTTAAACGTGTTGTAGTTCTGGCCCTGACATAGCAGGGGTTATGAAAACAACCTATCCATAACTAAAACTCATATATTTCCGGTACAAAACTATAACTATAGACATATCATCAAACATTAAACAACAGTGGCACATTGCAAGGCATCATTACCATAATGATGCCTGTATACCAGAGTATGAAACATGCAGAGTTTTCTTCTTGAATAAAGGTAGGAAAGGCAGTGCTAGAAACTTCTTACTATGTTATGTCCTACATGTCTATCTTTTAGATATTCTTTCTCCGGAAACTTAGGAGTAACTTGCTATGTTTTTGTAGTTTCTATTATTTTCTGAGAAACACCTTGTATAAAATGCAACAAATGGCCTTTATTGACTAGTGAGAAATACATATACAATTCTGTATTCATTACAGTGTCACCAGTGTGGAGAGTAGGTCAACAGTAGCATAATGTACTTAGCAGTCTTAAACATCATTATGTTTATATGGCATTATATTTATAAAAAGTTATATCATGGTTGTTACATTTCCTTAAAGCATTTCTCAACAGTTATATTCACAAAAACTTATAACTTGGTGGTTTGGGTCAGCTTGTCCAGACCACTACTAAAAAGTATACGTTTTGATCTGAACATTTTTGGGGTAGTCAACAAGTCCGGCCATTTTGCAGTCTACATGAAAAACTGAATACTTTAACAAAAGGACAAGGCAATGTTTTATTTTGACCTGTTGAGCTAGCACGAGCCGACCTTCACATTTGCAAGAAGTTGCAGCAAGAAGGGGATATGAATAGTCTCTTAACTGAACAACAAGAGATCCTGCCTTCAAATTAAGGTTAGATCCATAAACACGAGCAAATGGAACATTACACTCACGAGCAACTGGATCAAGTTTTTGTACAACTTCTATCATCCCCGCCTCACCACCTTCAATTGCTGTCAACGTTACATCAAGGGCTGTACCAATAATTGATAAAAGAGACGTTCTTGATGCACTCAACTTAAACCCCGACTGAAATCCTTCATGACATGCACCTGATCCTTCTGAAATCACAAGACTTTGACACGCTCCATAATAAGACCGAAATGATTTTTTATAAAGCTCCTCCTTTTGTTTTTCAATGGTTGACGCATCATACACACATGTCTTATCTTGTCCATCTGTTTGCATTTTTTCTTCATGATTAGGGTCTACAGTTTCTGCAACTGCAGGAGATTGGTTCCCTTTTAATAAATTATCTAGAAAGTTTAATCGAACCGCCATTTCATGAGCTTCCTTCTTCCTTATATGATAGTGTTCATCAAGCCACCCTTGTAACGGTTCTTCCTCAATTTCAGCGGTTAATTTCCTTACATACAACTTCACACGCCCAAGCTTTGAAGAGCTCGGTTTTTTCGCTTTTGTGTTTGCACCTGAACTCTCACTTTCTTTCTTGAAAGGAAATATTATTTTCTTTTTAGCTGCAGCAACAAGATTCAACGCTCGGATCATTTCCTCAACAGAATCATCAATAGCACGCAACTGCAACCTAAATGGCAAGCAAATATGCATATCAAGTCCTTGAATCACATAATCCCATTTGACAGCTGGCTCGGATCCATTCGGGATTCGAGAAAGTTGCATTCGACCACTTTTAAAAACTCTCACTGAATTGAAACTAAACATCAATTCCTCCAAAAGCACACCAATTCGTGCATTTTCAGAAAAGATGGATTGAACCTGAATCATGGCCTCGACACCATCTCCAGCTTCAGCAGTGACAGTAAGCATCTCCACATCGATAGCAAAAAGAGATTCTTTCTTCTTTTGGCTCCTTTCCACAGATGGTTCTTTCTTGATTTCATGATCCTTCATGAGCTCTTGTTCTTGAAGCTTATGATTGTGCATGAGGAGCTTCAATTGTAACCCCAGTTCAACCAATGCTAAATGAACATCCGGCTCCCACCTGGCAGTGATGGTAGTCGCACTGAAAAGCGAACAAATGGATACTTCTTTAAGCCGCCAGCTCGCTTTACAAACTTTGCTTTCTGCATATCAAACAACGCCACATTTGGGCTACATGTCTCCTCATCTTTCGTAATCTCACGGTATGCTGATGTGGCTCTTTCAAGCTCCACCTGAGTAGACTGCTTCTCCTTGTTCAAAGACAGACTCAACTGGACGATCTCTAGTCCGATAGAGCATTTAACCGTTTTGTATTCAGTGGACGCTACTTTTGCAGTACGCAGAGTTCCATCAGGTAATTCAGTGATAAGAACACGCCCGCCTTGTGATCCATAATTCACACGCTTGGGATCGTCCACAATTGCATCATCCAAACTTACATCACCACACAGATTTACAGACCACCTTTGGAGATTAAATTTTACCAGCTGGATCCCTTTCCCCGATGATGATTTAACAGCTTCACTTTTGACATGAGGTGGAGAAGAAGAAGAAGGGCTTTTCAAAAATGTCTTGAACCATAAAGCTGTAGATAATAAGGATTGGACACGTGTGAATGTTAAGCACATACCAATGCCAATTACATCAACAGAGAGTACCGCTTGTTGAACTGAATCTACTTCTTTTTTCCCAAATTCCAGAATGATCTTTGATACCTGCAACACTGCATCCGTGTTTGTTTCCACCACAAAAAAGCTTGATTTCAAAGATTCTTGAAATTCATCGGCCATTTGCCACTTTAAATCACCCAGTTTCAAGTGAACGAGTGTGCCTGTGTTAGATATGTTGTTGGCAAAGACATGTGAAGCCTGCAAGCAACCCTGTAATAATATGGAAAATAAAATAACTAACTTAACCATAAAAAGAACTGGATACTCTTTATACTTTATTTACACAATTGCTGTACACTCAACTACACCAAATTCTGACTTGACTGATGAAGGGTCCCCCGGCCTCAGACCCTTTCTAACAGGCTTCCTTTATGGTAAAATTCTAGCTAAGATTTGAGAAAGGCCAGATCCAGTTCAACTAGGTTTCCTTTATATGACGTGGCGGAGAACGTTAAAATATATAACTTTTTTTGCGTTTTTTTCTAGAAAATGAACTTTATTTATTTATAAATAACTAACGTGCCGGGATTATAAAACTTGTACTTTTTATGTAGTAAAATGACTTTTATTATAAAAGATGCAAGAGGGTTTTTTATTTCGCAGGCAAATACACTTTCAGTCTCTTTGACTAATACTGATTAACATAATCCAAATCGACTCATTAACACCTTTATGTTTCAGATACCTAGAAATGTGCTTGGGTATTAATTTTGGTTAGATATATTAGTTAAACTGCTCATCATATTAAAATGTGAAATCACTTAAGGAACCACCTACATGATAAAGCAGCAACCCGTCCATGTTAACAAGGGCAATGGTTGTATCTGGGGCTGAAAAAGTGAATGTCCACACAATGACCTTAAATTCATCACTTGACTGGATTTTTACTGGATGGACACTTTTTTCTTTTGACAATGTCTTTTTCGTCTTTGGGGGGCGCAATTGCATCAATGGCTTTAATCTTGCCATAATTATGTTGCATTGTGTGCCTCCAAGCTTAATATCGATTTCAGACTTTATAGGCGATGTAGGCTGCAAAGAAAAATTATTTTATAGATCGGCCAAAAACAAATACATTCTGTATGCCACCTAAAAATGATAAAAACATGACATAATTGAGTAGCCAGTATTAGAGAAAATGATGAACTGACCTGTGATGGAATACAAACGAATGAAAGAACAGCAAGCTTCTGTAAATTAATAATAGAACTTCCACCTTCTTCAAGAATCTACAATATAACAAACAGATCACAATGAACTTATGACCAGTATTAGAGAAAATGAGAACTTGATATTTTAAGCTTACATGAATCTCACTGAAATCTAACTGAAGATCAATACGTGTGCTTTCATCCTCAATGAATTGAGACTTTATGCTCTGGATTTGGACAGCTGTGATGTTGTTCTCCATTACAACATGATGCTCTTTATGTACAAACTTTACATCTAACTTTGGCAGAGTGAGAGAAAACTAACACAAAGAGAGACTTTATCAACTGTCATGAATAATCATGCTTAATATTAATATGTTTTGCTCTGACAAATTGGGTCAAAAGCACTCACTAACCTTTTCTGGGAAGAAAGGAGTGTGCTTCGTGATGGCTGCAAGTGTAGCTTGTTTTTTTTGTTCCTTTTTGGCAATAATGTCAGATTCATTGGTGGGCTGTACTGGTTCATCAACATGAGCGCCAGATGGTTCCTTCTTTTTGGAAATCAAACCCTCATTTAAGTCTACACTAATTTCTCCCAAAGATATATCAATGTTTTTAACACTCACGCCCATTTCTCTGCAATAAAAGGTAAATAATTAGAAAACCATTTAAGACTCGAGAACAAAATGAGGGACGATAGAGTAAACAATGCGATTGACACCCATCACTTGATCAAGTTCAGATACACCTTTCAGTATACTTTCACTACAGAGGAAAATGCACACTTCAGATCTTTCATCAACTGAAACTCGGTGTGTGCTAGAAAAGAAATAAATGATAATAGGCCATATATAATCCTTACAACATCCTAAATCAGTTTGTTCATATATATTAAATATTCTTGTAAAATATAGTTTTGTGATTATAATAACGATATGTTTACAAAATTCAAAAAAGTGTTGGTTGCTTAACTCCACTTGGCCCATTTGACCTGCACTTGAGAAATACCCTTCTGTTGAGCCAAATCCATTCTAAGCTGTTACTCAACTCATATGACCAGCCCATTTAGCCAATTTTTGTTACCTATCACACTGTCATCTATTTGAAGAATTTGCCCCAAATGCTAAAATACTAAACCCTTCTATCTATATTTAAAGGAAGTAGTAAAACATAAAACCATTTACTTTATAATGAACTGAAGTAGGACAGTAAAAGCTAGATAACAACTACACCCAGAAATCATGAAGAAAAAATGTAGACTTCAACATGTTGAGGATAGAAATGTAGAACCGTAAGACAGTAAGGCATGCATAACGGAAAAGTTATTTTGGTCAATAACTTGCTTACAGACATCCAAAACCCATTTGGATGCTAAGTGAGCGTTATATAAGATTTAAGCATAGCAATTTTTTGAGGAAATTGAAAAATACGGAGAAAACAAACCTGTGAGAACCAAACTCAAACAAGAGATCAAATTCTTCGCAAATAAAGTGAGCAGACGACTTCTCTATTGTGGATTCATCCCCTGTAACATGTGGTTCTCCCAGATGGATAACTATAGGCACAATTTGCAACTTCAAATACATAGAGGGCTTGGAACCTTGATCTTTAGACATATCAACTCCCAATTCTTTAATTTCGATAGTAGCTTTCGGTGTCTGCCCCAAATTTAAGGAAATGAAAGCCAATAATAAACTGGAAACATTTTACAAACAAAAGATAGCACACATAACAGAAAACTGAAGGCATATATATATACTTCTAACATTGATGGAAGCCATCACAGACTATGACAAGGACATTGAACCACATTCCTGCAAACCGTGTAATCCTATCATAGTTAAAAGGTAAATGTGTCCACTTCTATAGAGGTGCATTGAGTAAGGGGCCAAACGAATGATTCAGTACGTTTTAAACATGATAGCACCAAGTGAACTTTATTACAATATTAATATTATTTTATGTATAAAGTGATATATGAGGTTTTATCCTCTTAAAACACATTATGTGAAATTTTTAACTAAACTTTTTGAATTGGCCAAATCGAGCCATTAAAGGTTTATAAAAACGATAGAATCGGCCTATTCTTAAGCATGGTCAAAATTGGCACCTCTAGTCATTTATGGCTTGTACAAAAAACGGCATCAGAACTCTAATCATGCAATCATAAAGTTGATTGTATTCTTCTATGATTAAAGATTCGAGGTGAGACATAACTTGATGAACTAACTGTCAACAAGAAGGAAGCAAAATAGAGTTAATGAACAAGCATTCATGAGAGATAATTACCTTCACGGCCAACTCTCGGACAGAAAGAGACAAAAATCTAGCCATGTTAGCCACAGCCATCATCTTTCGTTTCCTTGTCTTACTACCAGAAGTCTTTTTTGGTTTCCGTTGTCTTTTGTTTTTTGAAGTTTTGTCAGAAATTCTTGTAACAACTTCTAAGTTGTTAATCATCAGCTGCAGTTTTAGGTCCTTAGAAGTAAAATTAGCACCTAGTTTAACCAAGGATTGCTGTAGGCATAGTTTGATTTCACCAACGGAAACAGATTCAACAGCCCCCTGTAAATTTCCAACAATAACATCAAGATGAACATGGTTTGATGTCCATAATTATCTGCTATAGCATACAGTCACGTTCCAAGTTTTCTGTTATCTCAATAATGGCGGATGGATATATAGAATTAATTAAATATAAAAATTCAACCAGGACTCATTTGATGTATGTTGTTCATGGCTTATTAACTATCTACTCAACAACTTTAATCCAGCATATATAATGACGATTAGTTATAATAATAATAAGATATATAAAAGAGGAGTACCCACCCTTTGAAACTTGATCCTAACATCCTTCAAGCTTCTGAATCCACAAAGTCTAAAATCCACAGATGCTTTCAGGACGCGGCTCAAAAACAAAGCCACTAACCTGGAAACAAATCTGAAAAAAAAAAAAAAAGATGTGTTGAGTAAGTCTTGTAAAACTTGCAAGTATAATAATAGATGTGTTTCATTCATTATGCCAGCATGATGAAACAATTCAACATGACGACTATGATTAAGATACACTCCATCACTATGTATGGTATCCATGGAATGGAACAATCATATAAAAACCAAGTCCTGGCATTATTATTATTATTATTATTATTATTATTATTATTATTATTATTATTATTATTATTATTATTAATGAGTTAACAAATAATAGACTGAAGTGGTACATTTTGGTTGCAGTCGCTAATTATCCAATTAGGTAATAGTGAGCATTTTATATATAACAAATAAAAGCGCTATTTATGAATTTAAAGAATGAATATCCAAGCACATGACATGATGATTACTTAAAAAACCTAAAAGAAAAATAGTGAAGAAAAAAAAAGATACTGACAATAAGAGGAGCCAGAAAGCGAGTGAGGCGAATAGGAAGGTGAACAGAAATTTGACCGGAGACATATTCTGGCCAAAATCCTCTGATCTCCTATTTATTTATTTATGCAGAAACCTAATATTGTTGTTGTTGTACTTCAATTCAATTCAATTCCTCCGATCTAAAACATGGAATCGTGATCATGATGATGATGATGATGCGTAAACGTCAACGAACATTGCGCTAAAAGAAGTCAATTAAAAAAAAAAACGTACGATACGAAGGAGAAACAAACAGACAGAGAGAGAGAGAGAGAGAGAGAGAGAGAGAGGAGAGAGAGAGAGAGATGAACGATCCGTGAAATGCTGGGAGATTAAAGAGTGTCTGACGTCATTTTAAGAAAGAAAGAAAGAAGCAGATTTTTGTATGCGCGGGTAAACTGCTGCAATACTCTCTTTATTCCCATTTTTATTTACTCAATTCGCCATTCATTTCTCAATGAATATATACACTTGAAGTCACCACCATAATTGGACATCTATTACTAACTTTCTATTCTATTATAATTCCCTTATTAATTCTTTTCCATAATAACTATAATTATTATAAATTATATTATTTCTTTCTTCTTTTAGTCTTATATCTTTTTAATAGTCAATACCATTACACTCAACTAGTAGAAATATTGGTAGGCAATGATAGAAGAACCGGGACTAGGTTTGATTCTTGAGTCACACGGATTTTACCGGTAATTTCACCGCCGTGCCTGCGGCTGGGTTACCGGGTTTTTATCGGAATTGATGTTTGACAACTCGGGTACTCTCGAAGTATTTGAATTTGTCGAAAGGGTGCTCCAAGAGTGCTCGGGTTTGATTTGTTGGCCGTTCAAAAAAAATCTTTTTTAATATTCATTTATGACGTAAATCAAATCCTAAAAATAACAATATTATACTCAAATTAAATAGAGTAAAATGCTCGTTTTTATGATGTAATTTTTTTTAAAAAAAAGTTTTAACTCACAAAAAAGATATAGTCGTTTAAAAATTGTAAGTGTGGTTAGCATAAAATATGGAGAAAGAGTAAAATGTAATTAAGATTAGTATATTAAAGTGTAACTAATGTTTAAAAGACTAGTTTACCCTTATTTTAAGGTTGTACCTTATGCATTATGAGAAAAAAAAACTTAACTTTTGGATATCTTAAACCACAGTTGTCTCATGCATTATATATAATATAGAAGATTCGTTTCTTTTAGATTTTTTCTGTTAAACATGCAATGCAATAATCAATTGTACATAACGTTTCTTTCTTATACATTTCAATCTACACGTCGATACTGGCTAAGACAAACATCAAAACGTCGACGAAAATGAGCAGGTCATTACGGTATTTTCGAGTGTTTTTAAAACATAATAGTTTAAAGTTATGATAGGATTAAATAAAAGAATTGTAATTTTGTAGGAAATTGGAGAAAAGTGTAACTACCAACTAAAAATAAGGGAATTAAAGTAACTAAAATGAGGTATTAAAGTGTAAAAGTGCTGGAATGACTATTTTACCTCTATTTTAGGATTGTTAATGAAAATAAAGTTATTAACTTTTATGTATCTTAAACTACACGTCCCTTATATATTATATTATAATTATAATATAGTATGCATAGATAGATAGGGGATGGTTCAATAGAGAACTCATTTTATTGAGAGAACTCGAGAACTAAATAATAGCCATTGATCTTAGTAGATCAATGGTTGTGATTAAATGAAATAAAAACAACAACAATAGATGAGATTTTAACAAGGAAGGGTATTTTGGGGAAATATAAAAAGATTTTACTAATCCTTTTATCATTTCATTACCTTCTTCATGTTAACTTTCCTCTCTCTACCCATCTCTCCAAACAATGAAAACCTAGGGTTTGTTTAATCATGGGTTTATCAATCATTCAAATAACACGATAACCGTCAACAATCGATCATATGCATCAAATGTACCGATCCATCAAACAATCGTTCATCAACATCAGGTATCATCGTATTATTCGTATTATTCATGTTGCACACGAACCGAGACTATTTGTACTTGTATTACATCGATTAATTAGGCGTTTTGTGTAAGAAAAACACCAAACCGTTAACTAATGCTTCAATGTGTTGTATGTGCAATAAGTTAAATGGTTGTTTCAAATGATATTGTGATTTGTCAGGTGTAATACATGTTTAAGTGAATTGTATGATATGTATTGCACAGATGTTATAGTTTTACGATTGATATATGAATATATTGTATGATATGTCTTACACATATGTAATAGTATTGTTATTTCCGTGGTGTATTACACATGTGTAATATAGTACTGTTATGTGTGTGGTGTACAACACATGTGTGTTGTAGAATATATTATGATAGATGTAACTGGAGTTCACATGTGTAATATGATTGTTTTAGCTAATGTTATCAGTGAACAAGCTTTGTATGTAATGTATTGCATATGTGTGATAATTATGCCATGTATTACACATATCTGTCATATGTTGCACATATATGTTATCTTTAACTGTGTTTCACATGTGTAGTATAGTTGTTTTAGTTGATGTTAAATGTGAATAGGCTTTGTATGCAATGCACTACACATGTGTTATGTTAAATGTGAATAGGCTTTGTATGTAACAGTAATTCACATGTGTAATATGCCTGGTGTAGCTTATGTTAATCGTGAACAAGCATTGTATGACATGCATTACACAAGTGTGATAATTGTTCCATGTAAAACACATGTGTGATAATATTATTTTTGATAGTTAGTGTTAAGTTAGACTGATGTGCTTGTCCTATGTTGCATGTATGAGATATCTGTACTTGTATTTCACATGTGTGGCAGTCTTGTATTTGTTGATGTTTAGTGTGAATAGGCTTTGTATGCGATGTAATACACTTGTGTTATAAATTTTTAATGTATTAGACATGTGTGATAATTTAATTTGTGATAGTTAATGTTAAAATGATATAATGTTTTGTTTGTCATGGGTTTGCCATATGTTATTAATGTAACTGTATTTCAAATGAGTAATGCGATTGTTTTAGCCAATGTTAAATGTGAATAGTATTTCACATAGTGTAATGCTACATGGAAGGAGTTGCGGGTTTGGCTGACACTCCATTGTGTGGAGGAGCTGATGAAGTGATAGGCTATTGAAATCGATTAGCAACCAAGAATATCAAGCTAGGATAAGGGAACGTCAGATTAGGCGACATGAAGAACGAGCTAGAATTATGGCATTGAAGAATAAAAGATTGAAGTTTTTTTATTAGGTCCTTTTCATCATGTATTTTTCTTTTACAATGAATTAACCTATGTACTAATTTTGGATGTATGAATTAATGGATATGTGTTTTGAATTTATGTATGTACCAAGTTTAACGGACGAATGAATACCATTTTAATATAAGTTTGGTTGTTTAAATTTGAATGGCATTTTCGGCTGCATAATGACCCATTTTCACTACAACTTTTGCTACGATTTTGATACAAATTTTCTGCAGTTTTGACCCATTTTGGCTGCAATATTGACACCTTTTTTGCTGCAGTTTTGGCTGCAATTTTTAACTAATTTCGGCTCATTTTTGCTTCAATTTTTGCTGCAATTTTAAACACCTTTCGGCACATTTTGGCTGCAATTTTTTGACCCATTACAATACATTTTTTGCTGCAGCTTATAACCTATTTCGGTTGCAGTTTTAACACATTTCGGCACTTTCTTGGTTGTAGTTTTTAACACATTTCGGCAAAATTTGTTGTAGTTTTTGGCTGCAGATTTTGACCTATTTTGGGCACATTTTTATCCAGTTAATTATGACACATTTCGTCTGCAGTTTTGACATATTTTAACACTAACTTGGCTGCACGTTTAACACATATTGGCCACAGTTTTCAAGTAAAGTACATTTACATTAATAATAAGATGTATACAAATTGTAGTATAAATTCAAACTAAAGTATATATAACACGTGAACATGTAAAAGAATGTTTAAAACAAATGGTATAATTAATAATATATGAATTTGAATATACAATGCATGAATCAGACAACAACATGGCAAGACGAACGCATAACAGACCGGTCTGCAATAACACGTTTAATATCATCAAATGATGACTTGACAACAGTAGCATTGTATTTTTTTTCTTAGAAATTTTCGATAGCCTTTTAACTTGGATCGATTATACCTACAATAAAAACAAAAAACACAAAGTTAGTATATAGTAAACGTGTGATAACAATATTACATATGAAAAAAATGTAGAGATATGTATAACGGTTAGAACTAAATTTCATGTCATTATTTGTAAGTTATTCAACTCCTACATGCAAAAATAAATGTTAGAACTAAATTTTAATTAATAATATACATTATTATTATTATTTAGTATATGCACACACTATTAGTTCATGTATATAACAATGTACAAATATAATATTCAATAGCCCAAACATGATGCACATGCGTAATACAGCTTATTTGAATCATACATATGCAATATAATACACAAACACCTATTCACACATAACATTAAAAAACATAAACATAATGGACATGTGTAATACAACTTCATGTGTCTCATATATGCAATACAAAATCAAAACATCCGGTTGCATCTAATATTAAAAAGTTCACGCCTAATGCACACGTGTGATACAACTTACTTGAATAACACATATGCAGTACAAAACATAAGCACTTATTCACATATAGCATTAGATATCCCAAGCATAATACACATATGCAATACACATCCTTCTACACATATATCATTAGATTGCCTATATTCATATTTGCACACATGCAATACACATACTTGTATCACATATATGCAGTACATATCATTAAAAAAAACAGTCACATATAATACACATATGCATTACATGGATTAAGGCATGTACCTCTGTTTGAAAACCATCATAATCCAAATTATTAGATGCAGTGTTAATAGAAATCAAAGAAATAACATCATATAATCTCAAATCTGAATTCTCATGTAAAAATATATGCTTTTATCCTCGTTTACTGTCAATTTCTAATACTAAATTCGTATTAATGACGGAAAATGTTTGAAAAGGTCTCAATCTGTACCAAATCGATTTAAAAACAACAATACATACAAAATCCTAATAAATCGGTATTAATTAACAAAATATATGAAATCGATTGAACGAGTGCTTCAGTTTTGAGAATTTTTGAGCATGTACCTTCAATTCGTATATGTATGAACACGTATTAGGTTTTGAATCGATGTGAAACATGTTATAATCTGGTAAGAGCTTGTTGATAGATGTGATTGGAGTAAGAGATCTAGGTTTAAAGTTGGGGAAGATATTTAGGGTTCTATAATTTTCTAAAGTTGGGGAAGATGAAGTTAATACAACTTGACAAAAATACCCCTATACTTAAGGAGTTCTCGAGTTCTCTCCCTAACTATGAGTTCTCTATTGAACCTTCCCTAGATAGATATAGATATTACATAGCATTAAAAAATACATATAATCAGTCTGGGCAATATGGAAACCTTGTTAACCATATGCGTCCCACATTTTTGGCTTTCAGAAAACCCACAAACCCACAGGTCTTTGGTAGGATTCAGTTGTATTGGTTTAGATTCGGTTAAAATACGGTTTTTCACACCCCTAACATAAATTATATATGTACTAGTTAGCTTATACCCGGGAGCGTCCCGGGTTGAGAAATCTAAGTAAAGTGAATAAAATTAGAAGTATCTAAACTATAAAAATGACATCTATGTATCAACTTGTTTGTTTACCAACCAACCCATGGGTTTTATCCAAAATACATGTGTTTTCCATTAAGATCCATCCATATGTTTGGTAAGCCAAGCTCTCGTCATTTTGTAAGCCTAGCCAAAATTCAGGTTCCTAAGGTTGCACAACCACATAACACTCGCGCGCAACGCGGGACATTGAAACACCTAGTCAGGTTAAAAGACTATTTTGTGCAAAAAAAAAATAAAAAAATTAGCCTGATTTTTAAAAGTAAAAAAGAATAAAGACATTACTATGTAGTTATTTTTTGCAACATGAAACGATAACAAAAACAAAACTCAAATATCTTAAAACCCACAAAATAAAGACGCGATCACCAATTACACATTTGCTTCTTCTGAATCTTTGAATTATGGGAGGATCTGCCACCTTTGTCTTTATAAGAATTTCTTGAACCGTTTGTTTTTCTTCCTGCACGGGCTGCTTGAATTGCACGTTTTCGCTGCCTCGCTAAACGTTCCTCGAGCTCAGGATTATCATCCTTCTCACTGCTTTCGTCGTCTTCCACCTGGAAATAAGATGTTTATAATTGGTTTGGTATAAAATGTCACATGAAACTAAGTCTGACAAAACAAGCAGGTTGTGTTGGGTTGGAAACCGGTACTGAGCAAAATGAGTTCGGGTAAAACAGACATCTTCTTTATTAAAAGAAAGTATCAATTTGGTCAGGTTCTCCCCAAAATTGAGTCGGGTTGAAATGAGTCGACTGCATTAGAAAAAAGAAAAAAAAAAAGTTATCACGGCTGTGAGGAGGTGGTCTCAGTAGTAGCACAGAGAAGATGATGGAGATGAACAATGTTCGTGAGTGGTGTCAGCCCATTAGGAGCTGTTTTTAAGTTAACGAATTTCATAAGAGTGTCCCGGTTTGACATGTATAATCTGAGTTGACCCAAAACAACCTATTCTTCAAAGGTTAGACACATGCACGATGAGGGCTAGGGGGTTGTGTAACAGGCCTTTTGTTGTACGGGTTAGGTTGGGTTGATTTTCAAGACTCTGTTTCTTTACTAGTCTTTATTGAAGGGTAGAAAGGAAACAAATACCTTATCACTTGCATCTTCATGCTTCCCTTCAGACTTTTGTTTATCCTCTTCTACATCACCACTATTGCCTGGTTGCTCAGCGTCGTCATCATCCTAATGATGCAATAAACATAATAAAAGGATTCAATTTTGCCACCAAGAGTAATAAATAAACGTATGCATACATGAAAGATAACGGGTAAAGTATGCTAAATTTGTTAAAAGAAAAAAAAAACTGGGTCAAATGCAACAAAGAGGTTAAAAATAGCCTAACATGTATTCAAATGCTTGCATGTCCTAAAAAAGCTTATTAAAGAAAGGGGAATTGGATTATAACAACCCAAACTATTGGGAATTGGCCACTGACACCCTGAACTAAAAAATTGGCCGTATATAACCTAAACTATTAACATATTGGAATCTAGCACCCAACTAACTGACGCCGTTAGTTGGGTTGCTGATGTGGCACGAACTGCTGACATGGGCATGCTGATGTGTCCTCCACTTGTGCTTTTCATAAAAAAAATCTGATATATACCCACACATCATGATCATCATCTTCACAAAAACAAGATATAAGAAAATCCATAGCTCTCTCTCTCTCTCTACAACCACCACCACCACCGTAGCCCTCTCTCTCTACAATCACCACCACCGTAGCCCCCTCTCTCTCTCTACAACCACCACCACCGTAGCCCTCTCTCACTACAACCACCACCACCGTAGCCTCCTCTCTCTCTACAACCACCACCACCACCACCACCGTAGCCCTCTCTCTCTCTACAACCACCACCACCGTAGCCCTCTCTCTCTCTCTCTCTCTCTCTCTACAACCACCACCACCACCGTAGCCCTCTCTCTACAACCACCACCACCACCGTAGCCCTCTCTCCCTCTCTCTCTACAACTACCACCACCGACCCGGATCCAGGACCTGACCCATGAAGATCAATCAAACCAGATGGGTTCTTCTCCGACTGGGACCACACAGTCTCCGACTACACTCACCGGGTCAGTACCGAGTTCCGTTACCGAGTTGTCAAACGTCGTACAAATCGAGGTTGGGTGTTGGTGGCAGGGGACGGTGGTGGTTGCCGATTATGGTTTCAGGAAATGGAACGATGGTGGTCGTTAGCAAGGGTGTTGGAGACGGAGATGGTGGGTCGGGTGGAGGCTGGAAGCGGTGGTCACGATGATGATGAAGACGATGTTATGAAGATGAAGAGAGGGAAGTCAGATTTGTTTTTTTTTTTTTTTTTTTTTTTTTTTACACGTGGATGATGATGATGATGATGAGTTGGATTTTTTTTTTTTATAAAATACACACGTGGAGGACACATCAACATGCCCACGTCAGCAATCATTGCCACATCAGCAACCCAACTAACGGCGTCAGTTAGTTGGGTGCTAGATTCCAATATGTTAATAGTTTAGGTTATATACGGCCAATTTTTTAGTTCAGGGTGCCAGTGGCCAATTCCCAATAGTTTGGGTTGTTATAATCCAATTCCCTTAAAGAAAATACATATTCCCTCCGTCCCTATTTAAATGTCCATCTTTCCATTTTTGGTTGTCCAAAATTAAATGTCCATTTCCAAAAATAGAAATGCAATTTCCAGTTTTGCCCATAAAAGACAAAACACAATCACCACTTTCGAGGATATTATTGTCATCTTACGGCATACAAACAAAAGATTTCTTAAAATGTGTGTTTTTGGGCCCACGACATTTAAATAGGGATGGAGGTCATAATACGATAACTATCTATATAATCCAAAAAAAAAGACATAAAAGTGCTAATGGACTGGCCTAACCGACATGTTTCAAACCAGACACATTTGACCCGTTACCAAGCCCCCTCGTGTTGCCATCCCTAGTTCTAACTAATAAAATTTTATTTTATTTAGTAGCATGAAGCAAATCAAGGTTTGTATCAGTTATGTATAGCAAGAAGCAATAAAGTTTTGCATAAGTTATCAACATAATGCAAAATTAAAAAGAGCAATTGAATTGAATTATTATCATGCACAATCAAGCAGTAACTATTTTCAAAAAGAGATACATTAAATAACTTGTTTTTTTTTTTTTTATTTAATGCTAGGCAAATTAAATTTCAGGAAGGTGCTGGTAAATTATAGCAAAACATTACCTCCAAATGTTGCCAGCATCGACAAATACAAATTTTAGGCAAAAAAAAGACAAAGTGTAGTTTTTTATTTTATTCATGTCACCTGATTAAGGTAAAATTGTGTACCTTGGTCAACGAGCATAAAGAACCAAAATTTTGGATATCTGATGCATGCAATTTAGAAGAATCCTGATTTTCATCTTCATCATTTATTTCAACTTCATCATTTTTCTCATCATCATCTTCTGTATCATTATCAGAACCAGGTGCCGTCTCAATGAACTAGAACACATCAAGAATGCGACCCTTAGACAAATAATAAGAAATTTAAACTGAAGTCTCTAACTCATAAACAATGACTCATACTTTTTCAATATCATCTTGTTCTTTTCTGCTAAAACCACTCGCAGAAAGTTCCTTGTCAAGAAAACCAGAAGCTTTCTTTATTGAAGAAAACTGAGGCTTTACGGTATCTGCATCTGAGTCGAAATCATCCGCATTTGCTTCAAAAGAGAGGTTGAACCTGAACCACAAGATTTTTATTTAAGGAACTCATGCAAAAAAAAAAAAAAAAAAAAAAAAAAAAAAAAAAAAAAAACCATTATTTCCTTGGCAGCTGCTTTTTGTAGGGCAGAAACAATCTTCAAAATTCCAAAAATTTAAATTAAGGAAACAACGTATGCCATTTTCAACCTGGTTACCGGGTCAAAATGCTGACGAGTCACTAACTTTGACCAAGTTTGACTTACACGGCACCTGGACCAGTTAACTTGAAAGATTTTTTTAACCTTTAATATTTTTTTCAGGAAAAGCCAAGTTTGATTGCCCAAAACAGGGATCTGACTAAAGTTAGTTAGCTTTTCTATAAATTTAAAGAATCTACAAAATAGTAACAATGAATTTCAGATCGACAGTCGTATAATGGAGTGTTATAAAACTTTGAGCTTATTAATAAACCTCTTGCTGAAGAACTTGATAATGCATTCAACATCACGATCAAAGTACCTAGCATCATGTTTTAAATCAAATTAAAGTTACTACGAATGGAAACAAATTAGAGCATGGTCAAGAGGATAAATTTAAGATTTAATCATACATTTCTGCATTTCGATGAGATACAGATACCATTTGCGGGAAATCAATGATCGTAATGTTCTCATTATCATCTATCTGCAACAAAAATACTATAAGAAGTTTTCTACTAATGAAATCCAAAAGCAGAAGCAAGTTATAAGGCTAAAGAAACAATTAAATGGATGTTGAACATAAAAGCATACCATTATGTTAAATTCATTGAAGTCACAATGAATAAGCCCATGCTCCGCAAGACGGACAACAATTCCTATGATCTTCTCAAAGACTGTATCAGGATTCTGCAACTGCTTCACTTGCACACTACACCAATATGATATTAAAATGCAGGTTGCTAAACTTTTCATTATTTATAGAATGAACTTCACAAACAAAATGATAAAAGATGTCCAAATATCAATATAAAAAGTAATGAAACAAACTACAAATGGAAACTAGTCTAGAGTACATGTTTGCAATATTGACCATTTATTGTAAACAGGTCGATTTGGGTTATACTCGCATTCTAAAACTGGCTAAAATGGAGATGTGTTGAACGGGTCAAAATGCACCTCAACATGTATTCGAAATGCATAAAACTTCATGAATTGTTTTATCTCACAAATAGAATTATCAATTTAACATGTCTTTTTGTAACAATATTAAAACCATTATATGTGCAAAATAAAGCGTATGCTCGTTGACCCAACATTTTTTCCATTTTAAAATTAGCAGAGACCCAACACGCCCATTCTGACCACCTGTGGTATAGAGGTTAAGGAAACATAAAAATAATACTAGAAGGGAAAATGAAAAGGTTTAAAAGTTTGAAAATTAAATTAACACTTACAATGGGTAGCCTTGTACAAGAGACATAATTACACAATGGCGATTGCAATCCACAGCATCTGGGACAGGAAAACCATGTTCTTGCAAAGCCTACATTATACGTAGGAATACAAGTGACAGTCTCAACCAGCCATCATCAACTTGAACAATAATGAAGATTGTGAATTGAGTACCTTCATGAAAGCAAATTCTTTGAGAGCAGCAAGGCGAGAGAGATAGAGCCAACTGAAGCTACTTCGGTGCTTTAAGTAGTCACGCTTGGACTTGACAGCTCTGAAGGAAGTCCTACCCAATCTATGTAGCTTCATAGCCATAATGGTGCCGTCTTCATTTGCAACCTCAAAGATATCTTGAAAACAAAAACACACACATGTAGAATGTCAAATAAGGAGTGTGAAATGAAATGAGGTAAAAAAAAAAAAAAGTAATACCAGATTCCTTTCCGACACCAATTTGACGTCCGACAGATGAGAAGACACCACGGTTGACGAGAGTCTTGATGGCGAGAAAATCATAACCAAGGTATGTGAGTCGAAAGCCATCATCTAGATAGAAGAATAAGAAAGAAGGGGATGAGGCATGGTAATGGAAATATAAATTAGAAGAGGGGATGGATGGATGAAGGATACATACACTTGGAAGCATCGTGATGCAACAACTTGTGCTTGAGCAATTCTTCAAAACCTTATAAGTCCCTCCATGTCTATATGTATAAATAAAAGCTCCTTTAATTTGAAGGAAGAAAACTAGTTATAGATAGTATAATTGTAAAGGGGAAGGGTACCTAAGTGAAGCAATGCGGTGAATGAGCTCTGCAGGTACAATTTCGTGCTGGAAACAGAGAGACAGACATGTAAGAAGAGTAAACAAAGGTAATAATAATAATAAAAGAAGAAAGAAGGAAGGAAGGAAGGTTAAGTTAGTTACATTGCGCATGCCCATCTCGACAGCAGTGAGAACCCTAAAGTCATCTTTGGAGAGGTACCGCAAAACATTAACGTCAAGCTTCATTCCTCTGCAGCTTGCTTTCTAATTTTCTTTCGTGAATCCTTAAAACCTAATAATAATAATAATAATAATAACTGCTGAATTATTAAACCCTAGGGACCAACAAATTCATATATCCTGTATTATTAATATAATTAGTTAAGAATAAGAATGATTGATGAATGTGTCTAGTCCACAGGAGGTGAGGGGAAGGTAGGTTATGAGCTTTTCCTTTTACTACTAACTAGTAGGGCTGTTGGTATACCCGACCGACATGTTAAGGCACAAAGAGCAAACCTGTTTATACCAGGTTAGCATCTAATTAAGAAAATGAATTATAGAGCCAAGAAACAGGATACTAAATTAAAAAATAAAATGAAGTCAGCATAATAATGTATACAAGAAGATAGCATCTAAGTAAGTAATTATAGACCCAACATACCAAACATCCAAACGAAATACAATAAAAACAAACGACACACGCCCCACTCCTGAAGTGCTGCTGCTGCTGCTGCTTCAGGGCGTTTTTGTAATAAGGTTAAAAAGTAACATCTCTAAATTGAAAGTAAAATTAGAAAATAAAAGAGCAGACAAGTAAGTAAGTAAGTAAGTTTACCTGAGGATTTGGAGAGGTGGCGATAGGGTGAGGGAGGGAGGGAGGGAGGGAGGGAGGGGCGCTGGTGTTTTGCCTTTGGAGAGGAGAGGAGGAGGCTACAGGTATAAACAGGTTTATTTCTTTTGTCTCGGCCTACGTGGGTGTTTGGGATTGAGTTTCAAAACAATCTAATTCACTTATTGGCTTTTTCAATAATTTAACAAGTCAATAAGTTGTTTGTGTAACCCAAAAACACTTTCTATTTTGGTTTTTGGCTTTTTAGGGTGGAAAAACTGTTTTGAGAAGTTAGAAATCTCGGCTTTTGGCTTTTGACTTTTTGAAAAAAAAAAATACAATTCTATCACCCTTACAACTAATATTCACAATAAGTTAAGCGAAACACTTAAAAAAATAATTTATTAACTTTTTTACGTTTCTCATCCCAAAAGCTAACCCAAACATTTTTTTAACTCTTTTTCAAAAAATCATAAGCAATAAGCACTTCTGATCAAAAGCACTTTTGCATTTCCAAACTCAATCCCAAACACCCTCTACGTAACCCCATTCGTTAGCTCAGCTTCGGTACCCACATGTTAAACCTATATTTTTTACTCTTTTTTTTTTTTTTGTAAACCGTTAATTTCCTCCCAATTTTTTTACACCCCTTTTTACATCACCTTTTAAATACACCTTTTTTTTGCCTCTTAAAAGGCTTAAAAATGTGATTTTGGATTGTCATGGGGCGAGTAGAATATGGACTTCAATTCCGTGTTCTCCTTCGGCAAGTGGGGTGTGGAAACACATCGCTAAGGCTGGCGAAACTAAAATCGAAAACGGAAACACTCTTAACAGTTACATTCAAGGGGTGGTGGGGGATGGAAAGTCGATTCATTTCTGGACAGACACTTGGCTAATTGAGGTCCCTCTTCGAAACGATACCCAAACTTGTTCAGGCTCGAAAAGCTTAAGTGGGCTACGGTTGCGGACAGAATGATTATTGTAAATGGGATTAAAACTATGGCTTGGGAATGGAAAACAGCTCCGTCTTCTCCGGAACAGGTCAATGATCTCTTCAACCTTTTGTCTGATATTCATAGTTTTGAATGGATAGGTGGCCCGGATAGATGGTTGTGGTCCGCTGACAACACAGGAATGTTCTCGGTCAAAGGAGGCAAAAGATTGTTGATGAGAGACGTGGCTGTGACCCCAGGTTGGAATCGTTTTTGGGAAGGATGGGCTCCTTTGAAATGCAAAGTTATGGTTTGGAGAGCATGCTTGGACCGTCTACCAACAAAGATTCAACTTCTCAAGAGGGGAGTGGCTCTTCCATCGAACGATTGTGCGTTATGCGATTCATATGAGGAGTCGACGATGCATATTTTCACAGCTTGTTTCTTTTCGGCTGAAGTCTGGTTTCGGGTCCAAAGTTGGTGCCGGATAACACCTATTTACGCTTTTGATGTTCCTGATTTGTTGAAAACGGTAGACTTGCAGAACGTGGCAAAGGAAGGCAAATACATCTTGAAGGGGATCATTGTCACCACTATGTGGGCATTGTGGAATGAAAGGAATAGTAGGATCTTCAAGTCAAAGAAACGTAGAGCCATTGAAGTCGTGGAATTCATAAAGTTTACTTCGTATTTTTGGATTCGAAATAGGTCTAGATTTAAACATATTGATTGGAATGTTTGGTGTAACTCTCCGATGTCCGTGATGTAATGTCTTTTGGTTTGCCCTTGGGTCCTTGCTTTGTGGACCTCTTGTGGCGTTTTTGAATGAAATTAATCTTTCAAAAAAAAAAAAAAAAACTCCCAACCTCATACATGTGATACCCCGCAATTTCAGATTAACATTTTAACTAAAACTCTAGTTAACTTGTAATTACATTCATAGCATTCCACTTGACTAGGGTTAGTTAAGTGAGTCGCATTGTACACGGTTATAGGATAATAACTGCATAAATGGTAATTCGCTGCATAAATGACCACATAGATGAGTCTTGGCCCCCGAACTTTGGTGAAATAACAAAAACAAATAATTGTAGAATAGTTCGTTTGATATTATTTGCAATTATGTGCTTATGTGGAATTTGTGAATTATTATATAATTAAGTTTATTTAAACGAAACGCGTTACCGTACCCGTAACCGACACCCGACGAACCGAGAAGGTACTTCAGGTCATAAAATAGCTGGTTGATTATTTGTGGTGTTAGTCTAGATGTACAAAGCCCATAAAAAAGCACTTGGAGAGTTGGAGGGCGCCAAGGGGCGCAGGGGAAAAGATCCAAACCCCCTGTGGGGCGCGAAGGAATGTCTGACCGACCTGAATCGTGGTTTTGGTTATAAATACGATTTTAAACCCACTTTTTCATAATTACACTTGCAAAGCTTGAAACCCTAGCCTCTATTACGAAAAACTAAACCCCAAACACCTGCTTAGGCTAAAGAACATCATTCGGAAAGCTTGGGAAGTGTTTGGATTGTTTATTTGAAGTGCTTAAGTTATAATAACAATCTCTTATGTCTTTAATCTCTTTAATAATGTTTTAAAAACAATAAAATTTGTTTGTCCAGATCTAATGTGAACTAATAAAGATGTAAACATGAATTTTATAAAGATTTAACATGTTATATGATGTGTTTATGTGATATCATGATAGATCTTGCATGGGTTTTGTCAGAAATCATGGTAAAAACTAAAATACTCAAAGTTTATTAAGAAACAAAGTCCAGAAACCCTAGACTCTTGAAATACAAAAGAATCAAAGAACTAAAACAAAGAACTCTTAAAACTCTAGGCTATCAAACCTACACAACAGACCATGATCAAATGATAGATCAACAGAAATAATATGAAGACTGCTACTATCAAACCCTAGATCACCTAAGTTGTACGAGTACACAAGAGAGAACAAACTGAGCTAAACTTATTATCAGGAGAGAGAACAAGCCTTTTATAGGCAGCTGATAGGCTTGGTAAACAAACACACCCGAAGCTGCTAGAGCCGTTGGATTAAAAAGAAGAAACACATAAAGCTTTGATCTCAGCCACACATCTCAGCTTCGTATATAGGAACACGGATTGCCAGCATGGCATGACTTAATCACTTGGGCCGGTCAACTAGGCTAGCTCCTGGACTATCTTTTATGGGCTTCTCAGGCATCTCATATTTCTTGATCACGGACTCAACTCACGAACAGCAATCACACCATCAGCCCATTATCCTACAAAAGAAAAACTTATGCAACATGTTATAATTTTTTGTATATAACAATAATAGGATTATTAGATTGAACAAACTATTTATATATTTTAACACACCCCCCCCCCCCAATCTAATAACCAAATGGGTCAAACATGTTAAGTTTATTACATAACTCATTATGTTGACCAGGACCTAGACCTTTGGTCATAATATCAACAACCTGCTGTTCAGACCTTATGTCTTTGGTTTCAATAACACCTTTAGATATAAAATCTCTTAAGAAAAACAAATCAATCCCAAAATGTTTAGTTTTGTCGAAAAAAACTGGATTAGCTGCAATTGATAATGCAACCTTGTTATCACAAAACAAAGGAACAGGTAAACTTGTTTTAATACGAAACTCAGACAACAAGTTTATGACCCACAACACCTCACATGCAGTAGCACACAACACCTCACATGCAGTAGCACACAAAGCTTTGTATTCTGCTTCTGCAGAAGAGCGAGAAACAGTAGGTTGCTTTTTACTTTTCCAGGAAATAAGACAAGTTCCTATAAACACACAGAAACCTGTAACTGACTTCCTGGTTTCTACACATTTGGCCCAATCTGAGTTAGAATAGGCTGTAATGTTAAAAGAAGGACTTATACTTAATAATATCCCTTTCCCTGGATCCTTTTTTAGATATCTTAATAACCTCATGGCTATCTTAAGATGTGCACTTAATGGCCTATGCATATTTTGACTCAGATAGTGCACTGAATACGAAATATCAGGCCTAGTGTGAGACAAATATATAAGTTTGCCAATAAGTTGTTGATAGCCAGTAATGTTCTATAAGACATCTACATCATGATTACACATATTTGTAATAACATGATTAGGTTCCATAGGATTACTAACTGGCTTGCATGCAAGCATGCCATACTCAGTTAGTAGATCAAGGCAATTTTTTCTTTGTGACATACAAACTCCTTGTTCACATTTAACAACCTCAATACCTAAAAAATATTTAAGTTTACCTAGGTATTTTATTAAAAACCTTTCTTTTAAACATTCCTTAACTTTGTTTATTTCAGAAACAGAACTACCAGTTAATACTATGTCATCTACATAAACCAACAAAACAACAATTTGAGACTCAACAGTTTTAATAAACAAAGAGTAATCACATTTGCTTTGTATAAATTCTAAACTGTTTAGAACACTTACTAGTTACTCATTCCACATAAAAGGGGCCTGTTTAAGGCCATACAAAGACTTCTTTAATTTACATACTCTATGTTCATTATCAGAATAATAGCCCTCAGGTAATTGCATATAAACTTCTTCATGCAATTCCCCATACAGGAATGCATTATTCACATCTAACTGAAATAACTTCCAGTTATTCTGAACAGCCAAGGCTATAACACATTTTACAGTTACAAACTTCACAACAGGAGAAAATGTTTCATCAAAATCTATTCCTTCCTTTTGACTGTACCCCTTAGCCACTAGTCTAGCTTTAAACCTCTCAACCTCACCAGTAGACTTATACTTTATTTTGTATATCCATCTACACCCTACCACACTTCTACCCTTAGGTAAATCAACCAACTCCCATGTGTTATTTCTATTTAAAGCTTCTATTTCCTCATTCATGGCATTTACCCAATTTATATCAGCACTACCTTCTTTGAAATTTCTAGGTTCAACAGTTTTATTGAGCATGACAGCAAACACTTTATTCTCACAAGTTAAGTTAGAATAGTTAACTACTTTATCTATTCCATACTTAACATTTCCCTCTACCACAAACTCATCTAACTTCCTAGGAAAGACAAAACTCCTAGTAGATCTGCTGACTATGGTTTGAGGTGTATTTATACTGTCATTGCCCTCAGATACAGATTTAGCTTCACTGTCATACCTCACACCCTCTGCCCTGTCCATACTTGACCCTTTTGAATGCTGTGGTGAAACAAAACTTTCACTGTCAACATTCTGATCAATACTTGACTGCAGAGTCCCATGTGTATCTGACTCCTGCTTACCTATCTCCCTTCCATCATCATTGGGCAGGTCATCATGTTTGGATGTTTCATTTTCAAAAAGATCAAAAAAATTGATTGAATTTACCTCTTTATTAGTGTTTTCATTGTTTTGTTCAAAAATAGAATTTTCTTTGAAAGGAAAAACATTTTCATAAAACTTTACATCTCTAGAAAAAAAATATGGTTTTATTTTCTAAACTGTATACTTTGTATCCCTTTTTTTTCACAAGAATACCCAATGAAAACACATTTTTCTGCTTTACTATTCAATTTATCAGACTCATTCAAAACAGTTGCAAAACATAGACATCCAAACATTCTCAAATGACTAAGGAAAGGCTCAAAACCATAGACAATTTCATAAGGAGTTTTGCCATTCAACACAGAAGAGGGAGTTCTATTGATCAAATAAGCAGCAGTCAATACACACTCAACCCAAAATCTAACAGGTAAGTTACTTTGAAATAATAAAGCCCTAGTCACATTTAACAAGTGCCTATGCTTTCTTTCAACTACTCCATTTTGTTAGGGTGTGTATGCACAAGAAGTTTGGTGAACAATTCCTAAAGATTTAAAATAAGTAGACATTTGATTGTTAACAAACTCAAGTCCATTATCACTTCTAAAACACTTAACAATTTTAGAAAATTGTGTTTTTAAAACATTCACAAAATCTTGAATATTGATAAAAACTTCAGTTTTGAACCTCATTGGACACACCCAAATAGCCCTAGAGTAGTCATCTACTATAGTCAAGAAATACCTAAACCCATCTCTACTTGGAACCCTATAAGCCCCCATACATCTAAGTGAACCAACTCACCAAGCATGGTTGTTTTATGTTCACTTAATGGAAAGGGTTCCCTACGTTGCTTGGACTTGTGACACACATCACAAGGTCCTTCATTAGCAACAAATTTAATTCCTAGAATAGGTTCAAGCTTCTTTACTACAATGTCAGATGGATGACCCAATCTGGCATGCCAAAGTTCAGAAGCCTTACTACTTAAAATACAGACTTGATTACTCACATATGATCCACCACAAAAGTACAACCCTTTGAGCTGGTTACCAGTCACCAGGTTTTCTTGGTGGACAAATCCTGAATATAACAAGTATTTTCATCAAATCCTTTGAACAACTTGTTATCCTTTGCTAACTTATGCACAGAAATGAGATTAATACTATATTCAGGCACAACAAACACATCTTGTAACACAACTCTATTACCAAGTTTTAAGTTACCAAGTTTTAGTTACCAAAGCCTTGGTTCCATTTGGATGCTTAACATAAATCTTTAAATCAGACACATCAATTAAATCTGTAAGATCATGTTCACTTGTTACCATGTGTTGATTTGCCCCTGAATCAATTATCCAACCCATTCTAAACCTAGTCCCTCCAACATTAAAGCAGAAAATAGGTTTCATGCATACATTAGCACAGAAAGGATCAATTAGATTACCTGTTACATTACAACTTTGAGGTACTTCATTAGATTTCTCACCTATAAGACTAAGCAGTTTAGACAGTTGGTCATTAGTCAAAGAATTAACAGGAACATCAGGTGTGGTTTCAACACTGCTAGAACTACTGTTGTTAGAGAGACCCTTTTTCACCTGTGAATTTCTAGGAGGCCTAAGCCATGATGGATAACCTATGATTTCAAAATATTTTTCAACTGTATGCCCAGTTTTATTACAATGTGTACATTTCAAAGACTCTTTACCAACCTTGTTGTTTCTTTTAGTTTCAGAAGATTGATTTTAGCCATTAAACTTATAGTCTGACCTTTTTTAGATCCTATACTAGAGTTTCTATGAGACTCTTCCCTAGAAACGATAGCAAAAGCTTCCTTCACAGAAGGAAGAGGATCTCTCAACAACAAGGAGGTTCTTACACTTAGATACACACTATCTAGACCCATTAAAACTGCATTAACTTTATCAAATGATTGAAGTTATTGAAATCCCTAGATCATTACAAGTACATGAAGGTAGTTGCACAATTTGATCTAACTATTTCCACATGATATTCAGTTTATGATAGTAATCAGAAACAGCCATTCCATTTTGATTAAATGAATTAATTTTTTGATAAAGATCAAACATAACTGACCCATCTACCTTATCATAAGTCTCTTGAAGTTCTATCCATACATCACTAGCAAATTTTGAAAACACTTGTCCCATATACAATTCTTCACTAATAGAGTTTAATATCCATGTTAATACTACAGAGTTGCATCTGTCCCGTTGTTTAGCAAGAACAGTATTTGTATCTGATCTAACACATGTTTTATCAATGAATCCCCATTTATTTTTTACTTGTAAAGCCAGTGTCATAGCATTAGCCCATTTTGAATAATTTTCAGACCCTTTGAGTTTAACAGATACTATTGTTAAGTTGCTAGAATCAGATGCATGTAGTACAATGGGTCAGATGCATCGAGTTTACTGACAAGAGTTTCATTAACAACTAAATCTCTATTCTCATTATCAGGTTCTTGATTAGTTCTGCCACTATTTGGATCTACATTATCACCCATTGTTTATTAAAACAATAAAATAAACAACAAACAGTATCAATTAACAGTTAATCACAGAGAGTCAAAGTCAAGTAACACAACTAATGCAACACAATGCCACAAAAAACAAACACATATCAATCAATTGACACACCACACAACAAGGCGAAGCCAAGCCAGGGACCAGATCACAGGTTCATCACTCAAGGGTGCCTGTGCAAGCCTTAACTTAGGAGCCTCCTAGACCTAGACACAACTCTATATTAATTACCGGTCCAACTAACCCGACACCAGACTCCTAGACATAACAACTAAAAATAAACTGCAAAAGGAAAGATCTCACCAAATAGACCTAAGTTAGGGTTTCTCCAAAGAGTTACCCTTTGATTGGGGGTAACGCAACGATAATCACCTCACTAGGGTTTTTACGACCCTTAGCACATCGCCTTCTTTGATCAAGCTCAACAATCAAACCCTAGTTACAGGGTTTTCTTCTTCTTCCTAGATCCACAGAGCAGCACAGCCAATATACCAGAAGCAACGGAATAACCCCAGAATACCAAGAATCTCCCAAGAATCAACAGATCTCAAGATGAGATCTGATGATACCAACAAATCTCAACACAGAACTGACAAACCCTCACCGAGAGAAGACCACTCAGATCTAAACGAAGAAAAACGTAATGAGCCTATAGCTCTGATACCATGTCAGAATTCATGGTAAAAACTAAAATACTCAAAGTTTATTAAGAAACAAAGTCCAGAAACCCTAGACTCCTGAAATACAAAAGAATCAAAGAACTAAAACAAAGAACTCTCAAAACTCTAGGCTATCAAACCTACACAACAGACCATGATTAAATGATAGATCAACAGAAATAATATGAAGACTACTACTATCAAACCCTAGATCGCCTAAGTTGTACGAGTACACAAGAGAGAACAAACTGAGCTAAACTTATTATCAGGAGAGAGAACAAGCCTTTTATAGGCAGCTGATAGGCTTGGTAAACAAACACACCCGAAGCTGCTAGAGCCGTTGGATTAAAAAGAAGAAACACATAAAGCTTTGATCTCAGCCACACATCTCAGCTTCGTATATAGGAACACGGGTTGCCAGCATGGCATGACTTAATCACTTGGGCCGGTCAACTGGGCTAGCTCCTAGACTATCTTTTATGGGCTTCTCAGGCTTCTCATATTTCTTGATCACGGACTCAACTCACGAACAACAATCACACCATCAGCCCATTATCCTACAAAAGAAAAACTTATGCAACATGTTATAATTTTTTGTATATAACAATAATAGGATTATTAGATTGAACAAACTAATTATATATTTTAATAGGTTTTGCATGTTAATGATTGTTGATGATCTAGGGTTCTTAGTGGTTGATATTCATGATAAATCTAGCATGATGGATTTGATATATGTTATGAACATGGTATATTATGTGTTTATGATCTTGTTTAGGCGATATTATGAATCTAGGGTTCTTTAATGTTGAGATCTTAACATGTTTAGAACTTGACAGATTGTATGAGGTAACTTGTATGATAAGTAACGTGGTCTAAAAATATTTGTTTTTCTTGTTACTTGATTCTATCATGTAACTTATAGTCTTAGCTTTTAAGAATGTGTAGATTTGTGTGATTCCGATATCGTTTAGTATGTTTTTGTGAATTTATAAAAACAAAGGTCAAATCTAATTTTCGGACTTGAAACTTGGGTCGACTTTAAAAGGTTATAACTCGAGGTTTACAAAAAGTTAGACCACGAATTTTGGACAGTAGTTAGATACATGAATTCTATGACTTTATCAAGTGGATTCATCCCGTTTGGATGAATCTATGATTTTTAATAAATTTTCTTGTAAACTGTCACAACAGATTCATTTTTAGAACCTAGCTGTGATATATGATTTTTCATAATTTTTCAACATGGTTTATCACGAAATAAAAATTGTGGCATGGGCACTGACCCTGTAGATATGTTCAGTAAAAAATTGAGACTTTAATATGATGGATAAGTATTTTTCAAAAATTCATTTCGACGACGCATAATCTGCCCCAAAAACGCAGATTATGTGAACTAAAAGATATAGATGTGACCAAATATAAAGCAAAAATGGAAGAGCGTGCAAGGAGAGAAGAGGAGCTTTTCACCCGAGCGCCTCTTACAAGAATGGATAAAAAGCAACATAAACACGTGCGCAAAGCAAGAAATGGGTTAGCCTCTTTTTTCCCTTTTCAATTGCATTCTTTTGTGTAAAATATTTTTCTAAAGTGGTTTTGTATACAGACTGTTTGATTTAGCTGGTGGTTTTATTGAGGATGTCAAATCTTTACCTCAGGGCAAGGGTGTTGATACTTTTTTTTGTGAACGACTAATTTCACACCCCTTTTTTTACACCTTTTACACCCTTTTTGCTCACCCTTGAAGTTGAACTCCCAACCTCACCCAAGAGAGGATTTCCTCTCTACCACTAAGCTATAACCTAAGTGAGTAAGGGTGTTGATACTTGATAGGCAAAAATCATCTTTGATGGATTTAGACGACAGAGAAATGAAGTTCAAGAGGCGCAAACTTAGAATTTCACCATTCCATATTCTATATATACAACAATTTCAATTGTGAACAGTAACTATATTATATTTAATACTATACTGGTGCATCTGTTGGTCCACCTGTCTTTCATTCAAACCTACCAGTTCCATCTGTCCTCCTTTATTACTATCCTATTCTATATTATATATTATATATAACATTTGATTTGAGGGATCTAGAATTAGAGAAACACACGATTAGATATCAAATGCAAAGGATCACCTGATTACATACTAATTTTTTTGTTGCCTAGCATGTGCCGATATTATTCGCAACGAAATCGATACTAGCCGAATTCCCATTGCATCCCCACCGCAACACGCGGGCTTATAACATCAGCGCGCCGCAACGCGCGCGGGGTTATATGCTAGTTTGTTAACAAGAAGCTTGCTTTCGATCTCTCATGTGCACTTCTTATGGTCTTTTTATCTTTGAAGGGAAAATAAGAGTAATTATATTTTTAGGGCCGAAAATGAAATTGAGGTTTTCAAATGATATTATGTGATGATGATGATGTGGTAGCTAAGGGACGTGATGAGATGATAATTATCATACGTATTTAATAACATGCTCAACTTTCTCTATTGTAAAAATATGATGTTTTATATTTACAAAGGTAATGACAATTATCAACAACAACGCTAACAAAAGTAAAACATTATGTTTAGCTTGGTAAAAAAGATAACAAAATCTAATTCTAATGCATTTATTCAAAAAAGAAAACATAGATTTTAAAATATAGATTACTATTGTAATAATAGGAGGTTCTAACCAAGATAATTAATTTAACGAAAATGAACAAAAAGTGTTTACACATCAACCAAACTATTTTGACCAGTCACCTTCATAGGAGACAAGCTTTGATATATATATGAACAAAAAGTGTTTACACATCAACCAAACCCCCACATCTCCGACCACCGTACACCCGCTCCCACTGTCACCCCCACATCTTCGACCACCAGATCCCAATCGCCATCGCCACCACTAAAGCCCCCTACTTCCATATATTTTAAACCCACCTTATATCCTCTCATCCCGCAACCTGCTACTGCCTCCGTCGCCCTTCACTCCGCCTTCATCTTCCCTAACGGTCCTTTTTTTTTTCAAACCTACCTACCCAAACCATTCGACCAATTTGGTTCCTTTCGGCCTGTCACCTCACCTCGTTCGACCCTTTGGAAATTTGATTCGCATTTCCCTTAGCTTCAAGGCCATCCCTTCGACCTCTTTGTTTCTTTTCTATACCTTCGAGCTCTTTGTTTCTTTTTTATACCTTCGACCTTTTATTATATATCTACTTTATACCTTCGACCATTTTTATCATATAATAACTAATACCAAAATTTTAGACTTTTTAAAATCGATTAATACAAATCATACTTTTATAAGTCATAGTGTGTACTAACTTCAAGTGTATCCCAATCCCAATCCCAATCCCAATCCCAATCCCAATCCCAATCCCAATCACAATCACAATAATAATAATAATAATAATAATAATAATAATAATAATAATAATAATAATAATAATAATAATAATATAATAGTATGATGGCGTAATAGGTTTGTTACGGTTAACGGGTAGGAGGTGAGCAATTGTTGGTTGCTCCCCCTCTACTTTCCTGTTGTACGTCTGTCTGGGGTTTTAAGTTCTTGTTTTTATTGCTTATATTACCACACCTCGCCTCGAGTAGGGGTCCCTTAGGTTTTTCTTGCTTTTTATTTGGGTTGGTTTGGATGTGTTTATGACTCCTAAAAAAAGGGATCGGATCGGTAAACTAGGAGGTTCTGGCCCTGGCTCAAGCAGTGGGCTTAGAGCATGCCCCTTCAAGCATTTCCATGAGTGTAAAGATGGTAAACAGGGGTCTTCGGGGGTTTTTACGCCTTCTCGAGCACATGCAGAGTCTGCATTTAAAGATAGAAAATCGGAAGGCGTCAATGAGAGATGCAATATCTCAGGACTTGGACCTTTTTATGGATGTTGGGGGCGCCCTTCAAGATGGGGCCAAATGGCTATGTGGAAGGTGCATGGTGATGCATGCTCTTAGCAAAAGGTGTAATCACGGCGCTGATGATGTCTTCTCCTTCCATATGAATACAGGGGATGTGGAAGATTTCATTGTTGGGATTCAGAAACCTCGTTATGTGAGTGTTGATATGGAATTGGGTTCTTCAGGGGGGGTTGTCGGGGACTTATCCCTCCTAGAAAAGGTTTTCTCTCTCCCTATTCAAACTGTCAAGAGCATCCCCCCCGAGTTGTCGATTGGCATTTGCTCAAGCTTTGACAGGTGCCTTACGCAAGGTGGTGGCCTCTCCAGGGTCTGTAGAAAGTTGGGTCAAATTGCTTTTATTGCCGAGGTGTACCCTGCGGGTGGTCAAACCATCCACTAGGCAGGAGCGGAGGTCTGGGAATAGGAAATCATTGCAGTGTAGTAGCATCCTGCAAACGTTTTCCTTGTGGAAAGACGGTTCTGGGTTTGCAGATTTGGTTTCTTCCCTTTTTGATAACGAGAGGGATGGTGTTTTCTTTACCCAGGATGTAAGGGGAATTGAGCCTTCTGAAGAGAGCCCCAATGTCAAACAATGCCTAAGAAAAGTTAGGGACGGTCACTTCACAGCTGCTGTCAAGGTGTTGTGTTCTAGTGGGGTTGCTCCTTTTGGGGACGCTACTATGAAAGCCCTTATTGACAAACATCCGGTGATGCCTCCTCCGTCCTTGCCCGCCAACTCTGACATCTTGCCCGCCCTTATTGTGGATATGGATTGTGTGCTTGGATGTCTCCGATCTTTCCCTAAAGGGACTTCCTGTGGGAGGGACGGTCTGAGGGCCCAACATTTGCTAGACGCTCTTACCGGAGAAGGGTCAGTGACTTCCACGGGGTTGCTCTCAGCAATTACTGAAGTCGTCAATCTTTGGCTAAGGGGTTTGTGCCCAAGGGTTCTAGCTGAATTCATTTCTTCGGCCCCCCTTACCCCTTTATTGAAACCAGATAACGGGATTTTAGGCCCATTGCAGTAGGGGCCATTTGGCGCAGATTAGTTTCTAAAGTGGCTATGAGAAAGGTTGGGAAGGAAATGGCTAAGTACCTTGGGGACTTTCAATTTGGGGTGGGAACTCCCAATGGGGCGGAGGCGGTGCTTCACAGCGCGAACAAGTTCTTAAGCTCGTTCCATGCGGACGGGTCTTTGGCTATGCTCACGGTGGATTTTTCGAACGCGTTTAATATGATCGACCGTACTGCCCTTCTTCAAGAGGTTCATCAACATTGCCCGTCTATCTATCCATGGGTACAATTCTTATATGCCCAACCAGCTAGGTTGTATGTTGGCAATGATTGTATAGAGGCTTCTACGGGGGTTCAGCAGGGGGACCCTTTAGGTCCCCTCCTTTTCGCCCTTGCTTTACACCCTATGGTTTCTCCGGGTACAAGAAAAGTGTAAACTCCCATTTCATGCGTGGTACCTAGACGATGGGACGATTATTGGTGATGCAACCGAAGTTGCTAAAGCCTTAGACATTATCCGGCTGGAGGGGCCATCCTTGGGGCTTCAACTTAATATTAAGAAAACAGAGGTTTTTTTGGCCGTCTTGTAATGGGGTGAAACATCGGGACGGGCTTTTTCCTAGTGGGATTGGTAGGCTAGAAAAGGGGGTGAAGCTCCTTGGAGGAGCCGTTAGCCGTGACTCTTATTTTATCCGCGAACTGGCAAGGCGGAGAGCATCGCGCGCAGTTGAACTTATGAAACTCTTGCCCTGCCTTAGAGATCCCCAGAGTGAACTCCTCTTGCTCAGGTCTTGTATGGTGGTTGCTAAGTTGCTTTTCGGGTTACGGACCTGCCAACCCCCCATGATGGATGAAGCAGTGTCATGTTTTGACAAGGGTCTAAGGGAAGCCATTGAAGGCATTGTGGTATGTGGGGGGCCTTTATTTGGTGAACTATAGTGGCGGATGGCGTCTCTGCCGATGCATATGGGAGGATTAGGGCTCCTCTCCGCGAAGGATGTCGGGATGTATGCGTTTGTAGCGTCGCGAGCTCAGTCCTGGAACCTTCAAGACGACATCCTACGAAATAGCAGGGTTGTCGGCGCAGACTTGGACTACCTGCAGGCCCTCGAAAAGCTAAATGACTATCTCCCAGGTTTTGATATTGGCGGTTTATCTAACAAGGACACCCCCCCCCAAAGCCTAAAAAAACTTTGGCGAATGCCCTTTTTGGCAAAATCGCTCAGAGGGCAGTTATTGAATGCTTGCAAAGCCCCCACGCCCAAGATTTCCTGACTGTTATCCCGATCGAAGGTCTGGGCCAAAGCATGTCCGCTATTGAATACAGGGCAATTCTTAAATATCGTTTGATGATCCCCATGTACAAGGAGGATGAAATCTGTCCGATGTGCCGTAAGGCCTGCCTGGATGAATACGGGGAACATGCGGTTCATTGTAAGGAGTTACCCGGTTTCAAATATCGACATGATTGGGTTCGAGATATTTTGTGGGACATTTTAAGACGGGCTATGATCTCAGCCAAGAAAGAGGCCCCTGTGAACTTCCTCTCGGATCCAGCAGAAGGGAGATCCACCCTACGACCAGCAGATCTCCTTGTCTTTGGGTGGGCCGGAGGGAAGCATGCTTGTGTTGACTTGACGGGTGTATCTCCTCTTGTTGGGTTGAGGGATAGTGGCTTTGTAGCAGGCCAAGCGGTGCGGAAAGCAGAGGCAAAGAAGGTAGAAAAACATGCTAAAGCCTGCGAGGAGAACCAACACGTTTTTGTACCCTTGGCCTTTGATACCTTTGGCTCATTGGCACCGGAGGCTACCCGTTTCCTGACCAGGGTCCAACGGTTTATTCATAGTAGTGTCTCGGCTCCGGGTGGGCAGGATTACGTTTTTAGTAGATTAGGATTTGCTATTCAGAAAGGGATGGCGGCGTAGCTTGTTGCCCGTCTGCCTGCTATCTTGATGTAATTTTCTTAGTCATTATTGAATGAAAGATCCCAATAAAAATAATTATTTTTATTTAATTGCAAACTAGTATGATAAAGCTATACCATGTCGAACAAAAATGAAACAAAAGAAAATGAAAGGTACAAGTTGTGTTACATGATGTCTAAGTCCGAGTCTGAGCCCGGGCCATGCTTGCTATTGCTATTGCTATGCAGAGGTACATTGTATAAGATGAGACCCAACACAAGGATCACACTCCCAAACAGGAAGAAAGGGCTCAAAGTAACACCTTCAGGGAGGTATGGCAATGGAAGGGAAAGTATATAGATAGTAGTTGGCACTGAAAAGTCAACATTGGTATATGATTAGATTAGAGTTCAAACTGATAATAAATCTCACGACTCACTCACTCACGCACAATATTAAACGAATAAAGTGATACGAAAGTCATCCATAGAACCTCCTATATCTTTTATTTAAAGATTTAGATAGATAATGTAATTATATTCTTCTTTCTTAGCATACACATCATAAAATAGTTGGTTACCAAAAAGTAATAAAAAAGAAGACAAAACTGTGCTTGCGGATTAACCCAACCCACAAAGCCATTTTGACCCATTAACCACCTACCAGTCCTACATCTGTCACAAAACATCACACTAGTTTATTTTATTGTATCTTGTGAGTTTGCACTAGTATTAGTGAGCCCTACATATATAACACGCCCTCTAAAAGAAGAATGTTGTCTTTTAAGCTACAACTCATGTCACCATTTCTTACAAATGCATCCACTTCTGTGTGTGTGTGTGTGTGTGTGAGAGAGAGAGAGAGAGAGAGAGAGAGAGAGAGAGAGAGAGAGAACCTGATAGCACAACTGCTAGTGAAGAAACAACAGCAGAAGAAATTTTGACTAGATTGAGAATGGATATGTTGAAGGCAATATTGTTGACTATGTAAAGTAATGGTAGGAGTGGTGATCCATCACAACCTGAAGTAACAAAGAGGTGACAAAAATATCTATATTAATACCATTATGAAGCAAGCACAAGTGACAATCAATCAATTCTTTCAATACACCAATCAGTGCATCAGATCCCTTCATTAGCAACCAACTCTTTGGGTAGATTAAGATTTAGGAAAGAATCCCATATTGAATGATTCAAAACAAACCCAGTTCATTGGTGAATGAGAAAAAGAGCCTAACATAGCTAGTTTACGACAATTGAGCATGCCATTGGGGGTTGAGGCTGTATCCTGCTCCTAAATATTTTGATTTTACATATGATAACTTCTACGGGTGGCAATTTGGACCCATTTACCTGTGAATGAAGCAGTCTGGGTTGTGTTTTCATCTTAAAATTAAAGAATTTAGCAGAAGGCGAATCAGCACTCAATAGGTCCAAAAATCAAGAATATTACCAGATGAAGCGGGTCCGACATTGAGAAAGCAACCCGCACCACTCTTTATGTATGAAGGAAGCTCATGAAAAGGTATGCCTTTCAGATTTGATAACAACGGAAGAAACAACAGCACGAAAAGAGCCTAAATGTTGAGACATAAGAAACACACTTTTGGGTTATGTAATTTCTTAAATAGGCTCTTGTAGAAATGCACAAAGCGCACTACACTTAATTGGCAAGAATGAGTGATTTTGGACAAAGTTCTCATGTTGTGTTCTATTTGCATTTATGCTCTCTACAATACTCTGTCCAAAACCACTAATTCATGGCAACTCTCGTGTGTGTGTGTTTTGGCTCATTCCCCACAAAACAGGATGGGCCTGAACCGAAGTGCCAAGCATCATGATTTATAAAGCCACTAATCATTCTATAGTTAGATAAGTCATTGTCCAAGAAATGAAGGAAAAATATAATGCTGACATGTAGAGGTGGCAATTTAGACCCACTATTGCCTTACTTATTTCAAATGGGTCACATTAAAGATGTCAGCCAGGGGACAGGTCAAATAGGCAATAGCTCAAAAGTCATCTGAAGTGTGTTTTCGATGCATACAACCCTCCTATACCTCTTCAACTAAATTTGACCTGTATCTTGTAAAATAGTCTTAACAAAATTTTAAAATATCCATTGTGTAAGACAATTTTACAAGATACAGGTCAAATTCAATTGAAGCGGTATAGAAGGGTTGCAGGTCAACTCGACCATTCTAAAAACTACCAGTTATGACTTGAAACTGATTACTAAACCACTCATCTTGCCACCTCCACTGACGCGGTTTGGTCTTAAAAAGTGCGAAGCGCACAAAAGCGACAAGGTCTAAAACCAAGGCGCAAAGCGCAAAAGCGGTGGGCTTTTCGTACGTGAGGCGCAAAGTGATTATATAGTTTCTTTTATATATATCCTATAGGTTTTTAGCATCCTTTACCCAAAATATAGATATAAATAAGGTTTATATATGATTTACTTAAATGAACAACCTTTTTAGCAACATGTATAACACTTTGAAGCACAAAAACACCCCGTGTACAAAGAGCGCACGCCTCAGGGTTTTTTTTCTTCCAAAAAAGCTCGTTTTTCTTGCGCTTCTTGTACACTGCGCGCCTTATGTCACACAAGGCGCAAGACTTCACGCCTCAGGCCGCCTCGCGCTTAAGCGTACCTTCAGGCGAACTTTTTAAAACCAAGGCAGTTCCCCTGCGTAATAATTAAAAAGTACCTGGAACCCAGAACCAAATGAATTCACAACGAATATGTCAAGCAACTTCCCCTATACAAATCAGATTACAACAAAAGTTAGACGTCAACTACACAATAACCAAGCAATGTAATTTCTCAAAGGCTGTATCGAATTACACCAGAAACAAAATACCTTAAGACGTTTAACAGCATCAATAAATACATATTCCTGTTCACTCAAACAAGCTGTAATTAGTTACCATTTTTTTTACTTGCTTAAAGTATGAACATTGCTCATTGTATTACCTTGATAATAGTTGCACCAGCCTGGAATGCACTTGATACCACCATCATAATTGGCCACAATAACCCAACTCCCGAAAGCATTTGACCACTCTCTGATCCACTGCCATCAAGAAAATTCACAAAGCCATGGATTTTAGCTTTACAACCATAGGCACGCACATGTAATAACCAAAACATTAGAACAAAATGGGTGGGTTGGGTAAGCGGTCAAAATGAGATCGGGTTAAAACTGCCATTTTTAGTGTGATAAGAAAGGGTTAGGTCAAAGTTTTGTATGTTCTAAAAATAAAAATAATAACTAATGAGTAAGATTTGATTATGAAAGTTACGCCATTACATTAATTATCAAGTTTACAAATAAAATGATTTAGGAGACTCTTTGCATTAGAAAATACAATTTGGTTGATCCATTTCCGTTTTAGCAAATTTAATATTTTACCCAATTGACCCCTTTAGTAATGAAAGGACAACCATAACCCAAATGTACCCAATCATAAGTAAATGGGTTGAAAGCGACGGCCCTACAAAGATTTAATTAAGATGGATAAAGGGCATGGAATAATATGCAAAAAATTGTAGTCGAAGTCAGATGCTCACCAAGCTTCAAAGACAATTTAAGTATATCATATTACGGTCTAAATATGATATAAAGAGAACTTTGATGATGCTTTCTTTCCATTATTTTGATAGTTGTAAGTTTTGAACAAATAAAAACCACTGGAAAAGTGTTGGCTATAAAAAGAAGAATTTCAAGACCTTGCAATAGCTGTAACCACCCCAGCAGCCACAAGTAGACATCCTGCAATTTTATTCCACGAGTACCTTCTTCCTAGAAGTAGAGCAGAAAATCCCAGCTGCCATAACAAAAACGTCTGCAGCAAAGGGTTTACATAAAACCATATAAGATATACCATCAGTGACACATACACCTTTTGCCTCCAAATTTTCAGAATCAGATTTTAGGACGGAATGGGTTTGTCAAATATAATTACAAAAACTACATTATTTGAACATATACCTTTTGCCTCCAAAGTTTCAGAATCAGATTTTAGGACGTAATGGATTTGTCAAATATAATTACAAAACCTACATTATTTGAAGAATAATTTAACTTTGAATAAAATGATTCAGAAAGTTCCATGCATTATAAAAAAAAACTAGGGGTGAGTGTATGACCTAGCCTGAATCAATCAACTATCAAGTTACTCCTGCATCATTTTTTTTATCAAAATTAACTGTTATTTAGTAAGCTAAAAACATTTCGGACAGTACCTGATTTAATATTGGTATAGCTGGTCCAGGGAGCTTTGCTGTATAAAAAGAAGATAAATTTTCAGTTAAACAAAAAGAACTTAGGTACCCTAATTTGCTTCCACATTACCTGTTTTGCTAATCAAAACAATGTAGCTCAGATTTGGTTTCTCAGGTAGCATTCAGCAGCGTAACGGTTAAAACTATAAAAATGGTCCATCTTGATTGGAATAAAGTCAACCATGCACAAAAAGAAGGCATCTTGACTTAATATGAGGCACAAAGGTTTGCTTTGGAAGTGATTACATATAAAGAATAAATAAGATAATCAGATAAACAGGCCGTGAAAATAACGTTTATATCTGTATTTACTGTTGAATTTGTTATACAATTGGATAATGAGATGATTAAGTGAGTGCAAATTCTGATTATTTGAGGCACTAACAGATAAAATAACGAAAGTCGTATACAAGATTGTGATGATAATTGATAAGGAGATGTTTGGAGGAATGGGAATAACAGTCGCCTGGTAGGTTAAAAGCTTAGCCAGGAATGTAACTAATCAATCAAAACTAATAATAATTTGACACATAAACTGGACAATCAGAAGCAAAATATGTTTAGCCGAAAATTGTAACATGATCATTAATTACTCTTTGAAGCGGGGACGTTCATGGAGTTGAAGAGTTTAGTTGTCATATATGAGTTCGAAATTCCAAAGAATGAAAGGAATCCAAACTTGCAGTGGTTTAGGAGTGGATAATTATGAATAATTTAATGTGTTTTTGATTTAATTATTAGGTATACTATAGTAATGATGTCCTAGTTAGATAATTATGTAGCATCCTGAAGGAGTTAGGTTTGGATGTCTTTTGGATACAGCCTCTTAAGTGAAGAATCCTAGTTATTGTCTAATGCGTTAGGTTAGGTTAGCTATGCATACCGAGTATTGGGTAGGGATTTGTAATAGAGTAGTTTTCTTTCTTGATATAATAATAATAATAATAATAATAATAATAATAATAATAATAATAATACCTGCAGAGGACATGCCAGCAACAACTCCTAAGGCTTCTAGCATACCAATAAGGGCAAATGGCCATTTAGGAAGAGTGAACATCTGATTAGTTACAATTCCAGCACGATGCCTCATATAGAGTATGCTAAAATAAATGCCCACATACCTGTTTCAAATGGAAACCTTACTTAATAAATAATAATGAATGTAAGAAAGAAAGAACAGGAATGGATTAGCCTAGCCTACCCAAAAGTGTTGAGCTGAGCTAAGAAGAAAGGATAGTCGTTCATGGGGACAAGAGCAAGCTTATACAAGACACGATTCCCAACAGCTAAGACTAAGGTAACAGCTGACCAAAATATAATAACTTTGCTGCTGCTGCTGCTGCTGCTCTGTGGTTGTGAACTAGTGTTGTTGTTGTTATTGTTGGCTGAATCGGAGCGGACCACGAATTTAGGGTTTGGGAGGCGTTCAATTGGAGCGATCTTCCTCCGGATGATACCGAATCCATTTGCATTTGCATTTGCATTTGCATTTGCATTAATGTTATTATTATTATTGTGAGGAAAGGAGGAAGGATGATTCCACCTCCTATGGTGGTAAATAGGAGGAGGTGCTTTTGATCCATTCAATGCCAGATTAGGCTGCGGAACTGAGGATCCAAAAGACATTATTATTATTATTATTATTATTATTTGACTTTTTAACAACCAAGATTCAGTACATTCTTCTTCTTCTTCTTCAACTTATATTACAGCCACGCCAACCTAAAACAAACTTCATTTCTTCACGTCAAACAATTTTCTAAATCACGTGTCCTTTCCTTGAGACCCCACATGCCACAACCCACAAACGGGTAGGTGTGTGTGTCACACTACAAAACGTGAATAACGCATGCCTACCCAACCAAAAAAAAAATAAAAATACATAAGATTATTATGTGAAGGAAGAAAATAATATATTACTTGCATAAATATATTTGAGTTTTGTTTTTGTTAGATTTGTCTTTGGGTTAAGGTTTTTTGTTTTTGGAGACGATAAGCGTTGGTGTGGGGTTGAATATTTTGGTTTGGGGAACGATAAACAGTGGTGTTGGGTTGGAGTTTTTGGGTGAGGTATGACCACGTGGTCGTGGGTTTGAGTCCCACTGATAGCGCCAATGAAGAAACACCATTATAACAATCTAGTATAAGAGCACAATAAAAAGATATTTTGTATTACTGATTGCTAAGTCGATTACAAATACTCGAATACAAACTGTTACAATGTTTCGACTATAATCTATCTTTCACAACTATCACAGAAATTCTCTAAGTATTTCTCTCCGAGAGTGCATCAAACCTTCTCCTTGGGGAGAAGGGGTATTTATAGGCTTTGGAGATGTCCTGTGATTGGCTGAGACAAGAATGACAGCTGTATTGTATGATCGCAGATCGTTAACGTGGTTGGCTTTGTCCTTCTGTGATTGGTCCACGTGTTCTGTAATCGTCCTTTCTGTCATTTTCTGTACCTCGTACCTGCAAGCGATCGTGGAGTAGGGAATAATGGTCTCTAATTGGCTGCACGTCCCTTTCCTTGTCGGGTCACATCTGATATGCACGAAGTTACGTGCGCAGGCTTCTGGAAGGTTTAGTCAGCGCTAGCCGCTACGTGTATATAGTGACGCTTTTTAAACATATCTTTCACAAAATTAGTGCTAAAGGAATGTATGGCTAGATCGGGGAACTAACAACGTAAAACTTTTATGGATTTCACCTTTATTTTTCATAGGGTTGGAATATAATTGAGAAACCTTTGTTTTGAAACTTGATGTTTAAAGTTCATGTGCAATGTCAAACAAGACACATCCTTTCAACGTCTTAATAAATGATATTTTCTAATTAAGTATCGTTTGTGTTAATCTTGACTTGATATGCTCTCAAGCGTTGCGCCACTTGTTTTTGCCATTGATGTAACAACTTCTTATGTCCAAGATTGGACTCCTCTCACGTTGCAGGGAATATTAGACCCAACCCAGTTTCCCACCAATACTTCAAACCAATCTGAATTATTTCTGTGTTATTGCAATCCCTTATTTTCCTCCTTATTTATCGTAATTGTATCCTTAGTCGTTAGCATCCAATGTAATTGTAACCTGTATAAAACTTTATACTATATACACATAACTTTCAAATATATGTTTCAAAAAAACATTCCACCCAACATGCAATAAGTATTGTGTTTTTTTATATACCAACTGGAGTTATGCGGGACCTTCTAAGCGTAAGTAATCATACATAATTCCTTGAAATGGGCTTTGGTTCCGTGGCTGTTTTAGATAAATAATGTTTTCTCCTTCAACGAGTAACGAACCAGATATGTCTATGTTGTATAGCCAGTACAGCCCATGAATCCCATGTCTTGCAATCGCATTGTCCCGTCCTATCAATCTGGTTGTAAATAACGGACGGGCTTTGTTTGGATCATTTACTCGAACCTATAAGCCAAAAAAAAAAAAAAATTAAGAAGAATTAGATGACCCATTTCCATTTCTAGTTAAATTCTGAATAATGATACCTGTACTTCTGCAAGCGTTGCACCAGCCAGTGCCATTCTAAACATATAACTAGCAGCACATTGTACATTCTCAAGTCTAAACTTTATTTGCCATGTGGTTCCTTCATACGAATTGTCTTCTTTTCTCCTGCAATCACCAAACCAAATGATACTCCACTTGTCATTGTCATAAACGAAGAGGTGGCTATTTTGACCCATTTACTTATGAATGGGTCGATTTGACTCACAAATAGGTCATTGAAAATAGTTTTCTACAAGTAACGGGGTCAACTCTATTTTCATTGCTTACAACCTCCTAAATCATTTGTATAAGTTTTAGATTATTACTGTAACAATATTGCTTATGTATAACACTATTTTGTCAATTTTTTAGACAAATTTTTCTAAAAGCTAAACAAAGAAAACTGTTTTGGAGGGTCAACCCAACCTGACCTGGCTAATCCATTCCATAGTAAAGATAAACCGCTGAAGCCCCCCCCCCCCCCCCCCCCCCCAACTTGCTGTATATACCATGAACCAACTTAAGTGTACTCGTACCTTGGAACTTGAGCATAGAACCAATCTTTGCGATAATCACTCTCTCCAACTGTGAACACCAAATCATTATTAGGGTACAACTCGCCATATCTTTCCCATAAGCCGTACTGCCTAAAGTTGCTGAAAGAAAACAACAAAAACCAAAGAGATTACAACCTCCTAAGAGAAGTTGTTAGGATAACAAATTCATCCTATTGAAGTATATTTTAACCAAAAACCTTGTCTTGGAGAACTCAATGGTTAACTACATATTATAGGTGGCAATTTTCATCCATCTACAAATGAAAGCGTTAATTCGTTTATGTTTTTTTCCTGCCAAAAGGAAACACGTTGAATGGCACAAACGTGCCAGAAGCCTATTCATAATGCACAAGACCTGGCAAATTACTTTATTCAAAAAGTTATGTTACTGAAATATAGCTTTGACACAAACATTCTTCGCCAGATCAGTTTGCAGACAAAAAATGCTTTGACTCAACCAAATAAACATTTTCAAGCCGTAGCATTAATAAGTAGGAACCTTGTAAAGAAAAGCAAACCTTTTGGGATTATTGACAAAAAGTTGGTTCACATATTTGGGGTCAGGCTCTGGGACATAGAACTCTGCAGCAGATCGGTCTGGGATCCCTATTTCCCACAGAGTAGGACCGTCTCTTGGAGGCTCATAGACAAGATTCCCCACATTAATATCACAGCCTACGAGTTGAAATACAAATTAGCTACCACTAAGATGAAGGTAAAAAAGAGTTTGAAATTTATTTTCGGATTGAAACCTAAACCTGGGGTGATGCTAATGGGTAGATGATATCTGTAGTCTCCAAGAAATCCAGGGACCCACCCATACAAATTATATTTTCCACATCGTACATTGTTAATGGAGAAATCTCCACTGCAATTTGCTTCACTCCAAAACTGATAGTCCTGCTTCACACAGCCGACTAAATTAGATACATATATTTAGACTGCAAACAAACAAACAATGATTACACAGACCCTTGGAAAGATAGATCTGAGCCACTTATGGGGAGAAACCATAATGACCGCAGCCTACATCATAAGCCAATTATCCTCTCTTTTCCACATATTCAGATTCTATCCAATCTACCACTCAAAATATTTAGTTGCACCACGTTTGGTTTCACAAAAAGTGCCAAATCATAGTTGCACCACATGTTTGGGGTATCCACAAACCGACAATCCCATGGCTGCGGGGGTACAATATTGGTAATTCTTTGAAGCCAAAGCTACCTACTTATTCAAATTCAAATATGCCAGACCATTACATGGTTCTTCTGAACCGTCACCAAATCTCACAAGTCCAAATTGAATGATGAGCATGGTTCTCTACGAACCGCATTCCAGATCCCTCACAACCTGTTGTGTAAGCTCAAGACAAAACTCACATCAACCCACTAGAGTTGACGCTGTTCAAGAACATAGCATTGCCAAGAAACATTCACGGGGAAAAATTCTGCTCAAACATGAATAGATAGTGTAGGTAATGGTCATGATGTCCAAATGATAGATAACCTGTCACCAAAGTACACGCCATTTGCTATTTCTTCGACGAAAATTCAAGTAACTAAAACAATCTAGGAAACACTTGCTCAACCTAGATTCCATTGAAATCCGAGAACCAAACGCACCCTAAGGATCAAGTTTATAGGAACACTGATCGGAAAAGAAACACGTAGAAAATGACCAACAGTTCATTATAGAAAAGCTAGAAAAAGGTGGGCATGTGTGGAGGCTTCAGCCAAAGAAAAAGGACAGTCGGCCCTCGTGCAAGAGAACAGCTGACCCTAATTTCAATTGCATAGGGTTATTGGCAAATTGCCATATTTACGTTAGCTTGATAAGAAAGCAATAAACCCAAATCCTAGTCCTATAATAGATGCTTTGTACTATCATCACCTCGTAAATAAAAATCATACGCTACTTGCAACTGTGGACGTAGGTCACACCGACCTAATCACGTAAAATCTCTAGTGGTTTTCTTGTTCTTTATTTTTTCTATTCAGAGTTGTGTTTGTTTGTGTTTTCTGAGAATTCTGTCGAGCCGCCGCCTGTCATCATTGCCGCTGACCCAGCTGCCACCACTGCCGGGAATTCCACTTAACCGACTGCCAACTTTGCTGCTGCCACTGTCTCTGTACTGTTCACACAGAACACAGCCGCCGCTGGTCAAAATCAAGAGCAGCAGATGCTGCCAGTTTCTTGTGTTCTCTGTTTTTTGTTTTATAGCTGTGATACAACACAGAAGGACGACTACAACTAAATTAGGTTCCCTCAGATTTCCGGTTAGTTGCGATGCTCAAAAACAATAAAAAAAAATCAACTTTCAGAAAGCAAGCCGTATATAATTGATATCCATACCCAGCTTGAGAGGGAGTGTAGAAATTATTCAAGTGGTGGGGGTCCTACATAACTAGTAGGATCCAGTACTAAATAGACCTACAAATGCTATTATTATTGTGTGGGATGCTAAGGGCTACCATATTTACCTACATGTGCTTGTGTGAGAAAATTGAGGTTAGTCGACGCATCACCTTGCATTCTCTTTGCCATGATCCAGCATCTCCTGGTGGAGCTAACCCTACATATGCACCATTCGCTGGTATGTCATCATTGAGAATGTATCTGAAACAAATACAATTTCAACGCTGGTGACATTGTCTTTCTGACAGCTAATATACAGAACCTGAGGTCATGTGCCTAAAAGACGATTTACCTGTCCCGGACGAGTAATCTACCTCTAACATTTCCTCGTTCATGAGATTTTGGAAAATCCTCCGATGCAGGAAAGCTATAAGGCCAGCTGTTTACCTCAGCAACCATCTATATAATTGAAAATTATATAAAATAAATCAATAATATTTGCATCATGACAGATAACAGAAAATATTTCTGCTCCTCATTCAACCTGTCTTTTGGCATCATCCCAAAGTGTAAGAGGATCTTGACCACACATAGATGAATTTAGATAGATAAAAACCGGCCCGAACACTTTTTTCCATGGCTCCCCCTGTCCAAACTTTGGAACTTGATCATCCCCAGCATAATGAGCACCAACAAAAACCTGCCATTGTATAATTTTGTTAAATGATCCTGTACTGTACTGAATATGGATGATCGGAAACATGTACTTACAGCTAAGCAAGTGGGTCCCACATGGGAACAGAGGTTCTGCTTGAGAGGTCCACCAGTCCTGAACTCATTGCTGGGTGTAATTTGCCAAAATCCAACCGGAGGGTCATGTGATATCCATCCGTTGTACCATGAGATCTCTGTTCTCACAAGTATACTGATACTTATCATCCACCTGTCCGACACAAGTACAAAATCCACGAGCATTAGGTCTAGTTTAAAATAAAAGCAAAAACATTATTGAATTGTTAGACCTCTCCTTTGAAGTCAGGCACAAGTGGGTTAATAAGGGAAACAGCTTCCTGAAATGCAAGGGGTTGGGCTCGTCCTGGTAATCGGTCATCTGGCATGGGCATATATCTTCTTCTATCATCTGCCACTGCCATGTAGTGAAACCTATCCACAAGTAAGTACAACTCAATAAGCAGCAGCTGGTACACAGTATTAATAATACATGACTAGTAGTAAAACTTTACTTGTCTTTTCTGAGTTTGAATGCAATCCGCGTTTCGCCAAGGCTGAAAGCTTGCCATTCTTCAGAACCCACGTGTTCATATATGGCATATGTGTAGAAACCAGAAGAACCACGAAGCAAAACAAACCTATGAGAATCATTTATCATACACACATAGTATAGTATAGTATAGTATAATATTAGTTGGTTGGGCATCATTTATTTGACTATTAAGTGAGGAAATTAAATAACCTTTTGTCTATGTTAATAGGAGCAAGTTTTCCCTTAAGGGAAGGATCCCATGGTCTTGAAAAGGAGACTTCTACTTGTTCCTCGGTTTCCACTACAACCTTAAAACTTGTTGCATTGATCCTGCAACAAAAACAATATTAGCTCAAAAGAATTGGGTCAAAACTCGCCAAAACTATAGTTTATAATGCCTTGAATCATATTTATAAAATAAAATAATAATAATAATAATAATAATACCCATTTTGTCAAATTATCCAACCCATCAACTCTATCCTTGGTTTTAAAAGGGTGCAACAAGGCTCCACCTGTCGCTTTTTCGCTCAGCGCTTCAACAATTTACATGAAGCGCACAAAAGGAATACTTTTTAGGATTTTTCTGGGTTTTTTAGGCCTGAGGCGCTTGCATTAAAAACCTATGGCATATATATATATATATATATATATATATATATATAAATATATATAGATAATTACTTTGTGCCTCATATATGAAAAGCCCAGAGCTTTTGCGCCTTTTTGCGCTTGTCGTTTTTTTAAAAACCATGATTGTATCATCTCAACTGATGATGTACAGGTGGAGATCTCAAATGTTTGGTTTGTTAGCTTGGGAAGGAACATAACATACACTTCAAAAACTCCTTTTCTCCCAGAGTCATCTAGAGCAGTCCACACAACATCCCAGTACCTGCATAATAATAATAATATTTTGATTAATTTCTTCAACCTATTGGATTGGAATGGAATGACAGTAAATAAATATAAAGTGTTAATTAACATACATACATACTTACCCTCTATTACCTTGTTGATTACGAACCTCAAGAAGATTGTCAAGGCCTTTGTACTGGACCCCAGTGACAAGCCCTCCTGGCTTTGATAAGCTGAGTTGTAGTATGCCATTATCAATCACCACCTAAATCAAATCAAATCAAATCAAATAATATTATATAAAAGGAAGAAAGAAAAACAGAGGAGGAGAACGGGAGGAGGTTGGTTATATTATTATTATTATTAATATTTATATACATGGTGATCTTGAATCTGCAATCGGACAGGAGTAGATGATGATGATGACATTGTAGCAAGTCGTCCTCCTCCTCCTCCCTGGTGATGAGATTCTGTTACTTTTGCACAAGTGCAGATGCTTTTCATCAAATTTGACCAAATTCCCATTCACTTCAATCAAATATATATATATATATATATATATATATATATATATATATATATATATATATATATATATATTATACCAACCGTCCGTCCGCCCAGATTATTATTTTCCCAGGTGAAGAGAAGATTATATCAATGGACAAGAGATTTTGGAGGGGGAATGGATGGATGGACCCGCACGTACTTCTTCTACATTTTCCGTCTTTCCTAACACTCATCACTAGGGCTCTTCAAAACGCCGATCGGCTCGGTTTGGTTTGTAAACGAGCCAAGCACGAGCAAAGGTCCGTTTGGCTCGGTTCGGCTCGATATAATTTTAATTAATTTATTATATAAATAATTATATATATACACACGTTAATTACAATTATATTTATAGTTTGATATATGTCACTCTATTGGGTTTGGCTCAATATATGCATATATACAATTATATTTATAGTTATTGGCCCAATCAACCCAATTATAACTTAACACTAAGTTTAATTGTAAAACCCTAAGTTGTGAAAAAAACATGCTTGATTTTCTATTCCCATTAGTTGTCCATCATCAATTATCTCCCGCTATCAACCTACGCCACAACGCGACAATCGTTCTCTGTAGTATTCTCATCACATCACTGGCCTCAACTAGAGCCTCATTTTCGAACGGTCGAACCTCAGTCATCACTAGGTAGCGAGAATATTGAAGGAAACATCCCAAATTGATGGTTGTCCGAAAACACTCGTCGCTCGCTCAATGCTTGCTAGAAAAAATCTCCGCTCGAACAATGCTCGCTCGGTTTCCGGATCGATTGTAAATGAGCCGATTGGCTCGGTTCGGTTTATAAATGAGCCAAGCATGAGCAAAGTTCCGCTCGGTTCGGCTCGGCTCGTGAACATCCCTAGTCATCACACTATCACACTATCCCACTCAATAATATTACTTAATATTATGGCATCTCATTTCCATCATATTCATCACTAAAATGATAAGGGTAAAGTGATATCCATCACACTCAAATTTTTTTAAATAAAATAAAAACATTACATTTAAATAAAATAAAAAACTTACATAAATAAAATTAAATATTACATTAATAAAAAACATAAAAAGTAAATTTATTTTTACTAAAATAATAATAAAATACAAATAATATTTAATATTAAAACGACTACTTTTCAAACGGATACTTTTCCAACGGCTACTTTTCAAACGACTAATTTTCTAACCATATAAATACAAGACAAAAAACTAATTATCACTCACAATTCAATCTAAACATAAAAATTCAAAGATATGGGTGATGGTTATCCTACCGAAGCAGCTGGACCTTCCAACCTCAAGTCTCTGGTCCTCAGACTTATCTTCTTCTTGAATTGGAGGTTAACTTTCGACCCGGAACATCGTACACCTCCTTTAGCTCTCGCGTTCCGTATCGAAGGATCTCTCCTTAGGGTCAATCCCGGCAACCTAGTATCCCCTAAGTAGGTTAACGATCATGAATATCGAAGGATCTCTCTTACAGTTGACTCAAGTGACTCGTATCCCCATTGGTTAACGGCGTTGTACTAACGAGAACTAGAAATAGAATCCTTAATTTATTTATCTTTTAAGTGACACTTTATTATTTAGTGATCAATTCAATATAAAGTTGGTAAAATGAATGACAACTCAATAACCCCAACCCATAACCTCCCGAACTGTATGAAACCCTTGATAAAGGTGGCACATAATCCTAAAGGCGTGCAATCCGAAGATCACTGGTGTGCCCGTAGGGAAACCGCCCTTTACCAAAAAGACCATTCAATCATCTGGTAAGTACCAAAAATGTGTCACTCAGATTTGGTCCACTTCAGAAGCCACTGCTTAGAATCCGGTTTGGATATCAGAAGCCCGAAGGATCTGTCTCACTACCAGTTTCCTCATCTTGGATCTAGTTCGGGGCTACCAGAAGTTGATTAAACCTCTAGTTATTTAATTAAGTTAAAGTAGTTTAAGTTATTAAGTTAACCATCATTTAAACTTGCCAGAAAGATAAACAAATAAGGATTAGAAGAAGATAACACAACAAGTAACTAAAAATAAACTACTATTAATAATAATAAAAGTCTACAAAATCGAAGTGGATTCGGGAATAATGAAAAGATACAACCATAAGAAATAATCAACACATGAACATGACTGCTCATAGACAAGCTCTCCATCTTCAAGTGATATGTAACTAACATGATCCTCACGACCCTCAATGTTTTATTGCATAACTACTCTACGATCCCATGCTTGGCCGAATTGATCAAGGTAGGACGATGCCTAACCTTGGTGGGTGTGTTAGGAGGGCCCTAAGGCCTCCCAAAGGACCCCAAGATCTCTGCAAGACCCTTAGAAGTCGACCCAAGAATGGCTCAAGTCAAGGTGGAATGGGATGAACAAATGGTGGGGGTTAGCTTGCTATTTATAGAGCTCCAGGTGAAGCACGGCCGTGCCAAGGGTAGTCAGGGGCGTGTTTGTTGAAACAAGTACGTTCTGTTGCTGCAGTTCAGAGTTTGTCTGTACTTTTGTCTTAGGCACGGCCGTGCCAATGTCATGGGCACGGGCGTGCATGCCTTGTTAAACAAGTTTCCTTGCTCTCCAAGTTTGTTGCGTTGTCTTCTCGCGTGCAGGGCCTCCGTGCAAGTGTGCATGGGCGTGCTTGGTCACTCCCGGACTGATTTTTGCACTGGTTAAGTCCCGAGATGGTCTTCAAACATACATTGAACATGCTGTAGTCTCGTATCTTCAGGAATCTCCATTTTTTGCTTGTTTTTACCCGGAAATCCTGTGTTTCTGTCTTGGAGCTCCATCTTCCTGAGAAATACAAATAGGAACGAATTAAGAACCAAATATCAATAATATAAGCCTAATTGTATCCTATTATATGATTGTATATGCCTATTTTATATGTTAATTTTGTGAGTTATCACAATACCCCACACTTAGACTATTGCTTCTCCTCAAACAATCAGACACAAGTACAAATAAAACAGACTGTAATTAACAAACCCTCAATCCATTTATTTATTTATGTCACGAGAAAAATAAAATTGCATGACACGCCTACTTAACTCGTACGATTATGCTCGAACCTATACCCGCTCACAATGTTCACTCATCACTAGGGTTTATCATTTTAGTGAGTTTCGGGGTGAACACTCAAGTCCGTACCAAAGTCGACTAAGGTCATAGGCTTGTATGCATATCAAGTCCTCGTCTCCAAATCGAACAACTAAGATAAATCAAGAGGACTTTTATTCGTGTTGTAATGTAGGGGTGCAAAAGATAAAACAATATATTTTTTTAACTAAAAATAAAAGGGGATGAGTCACCGAATCACAAAGGGGCGTCACGGTTGAGAAGATGACGAAGCAGCAAGGCGTGGAAAAGGGCGGCAGTGACGTTGTGCGACATTTTCAGTAGCGATCTCTGAGAGGAGTCGGGTGTTTATTCCGAGGTCCTTCATCATGGCTATTTCATCCCTCATAGTGTAGTCGATGTTGCTTCCTTTACATTACTATACGGCGTTATATGAAGTCCCAGGGGGAAACCATGAATGTGCGGGTTGCACAACAAGAGAAATGTGGATAGATCTATTAGGCCTCACAAACCCCACTCGACTGCGGGGATGCCGGGAGGGTGCATATTGTCTCTAACTTCGGGGTTGCCGAGACATCGGTAACCCAGTCAATCTGGGCTGGATTTAACATTGGTACATGTTTAGTAATGGGTTCCCAACCGTAGTAGTAAAAACACTTAACGTCTAGCTAACGTTCTTATAACCTAGTAGTAATGGATATGATCTTTTCAAACTTATAACAACTCTTATATATAAACCTGTGAACTCACCAGCATTATATGTTGACATTTTTGGCATGTTTTCTCAGGTCGCTTAGGTAGCAGTAAATGGACTAGGCGCACGGAGTCTCGCACAGCGTCTAGAGTCTTCTCGCATATTAAACAATGTTTTGTAAACTGTAATATGCCTTTTGGTTGTAAACAAGAAATGCTTCAACTGCTGGTTTTTGGCTCAAAGCATAATATTTTGGTCTCATTATATATATATATATATATATATATTAGTGTTTGTTTATTGTGATCGTTGACTTGGATCCTGGTATGTCACGCGCCTCGCGGTAAAACCCCGCAAGTGGAATTTGAGGGTGTGACAATTAATCTGCGGTTTTAAACAGTTCGTAAAATCTTTTTTCTTCTCTTTAGCAAAGTTTCTTTAAAACAGCTGTTATACGATTCAATCATATTATTACAATTCAATAATTTGAGTTAAATATTTAATTTAACAAAAATAAACACAAAATGGAAAATTTATAAAAGAAGAAATTCAAATATCTTTAAAAAACTACTTTAATGACAACAGAATTACAATATGTGAGTTTACCAAAAAGTACATAAAAATACAAGGAAACATAAAAAAAAATCCTTCTGGCAACCAAACCCTAGAGAATGATATTTCTTCCCAGCATCATCGGAACAAAAGCAGAAATAAAAACATTGAAAAGAATTACACGACAACACCTACTATTTAAATATGATCCAGTTCTAGAAGCCCTAAAGATTAAAAAGACATCTCTTTTTTCTTCTTCGTCAGCAAAATACCAACCTCGAACTTATGATGTCCTTGTTCCAATGGAAATATTGAAACCAATAAACAACAAGAAGATAATCTCTTTGTTAGTCACTCAAGGAAGTGCAAGAAAATTCCTCATGATGGCTTCGTTTGATTGTATGAATAACGAAAAACATGAATTCCATCTTTCTTACCAACGGATTGTTGGTAATCTATTTTCCATTGATTGTAAGAATCTTTCAAAAATTTGTGGAAATACATTTGACAGTAAAATATCATTATGGATATTGGAAGGATAGATGTATAAAGATGAAAAATGAAAAATTGGGAGTTCCTCCCCTTTTATAGAATAAATATGCTGATTATTCGTAAAGTTGTTTTTCAACTTTATCAGTTAGATTTCAAATAAACCTAAAGTTGGAAGTTACTTTTGATATTTTTTTTATTTATTTTTGATATAATGAAAGACAATTCAACACAAAAATAATAATAAAAATAATGTTAATATCATTATGCATATATCATGGAGAGTTCTAAAGTGAAAATAGTTGAACGAATATCTAAACATATAAAATGAATATTCCGAAATCCTCAACTTTTTATACGGTGAATAAACTAACAACTCCTAATGTTTATTAAATATTTATAGTAACTATAATTTGGCAAAAAAATGTAATTTTGGATTAAAAATCTTTGAAAAATGTAAATCTTATATATAAATTTAAACATATATTATCCTTTTTAAATTATATTGCATTTTACAAAAACATAGATCAAATTAAAATGAATTTAGTAAAATGACGATCATACCTTCCTGGCTTCATCAACATGTAGGTGATGCGGTTAAATATAAGCCATTGAATGGGTTTCTTGAGATTTCCTCAATTTGAAGGGTTTTTTTGTATATATTAGTTGTGAGAAATGATGATGATGATGATGACGATGACGATGACGATGACGACGACGACGACGATGACGATGAGATGATGATGATGATTAGGGGTGTTCAGAATTCGATTCGGATTCGAAAAAATTCGAAATTCGACTTAGTTCGATTCGATTACCAAAAATTCGAATTCGATTCAATTCGAATTCGAGTCCAATAAATCGAATACGAATCGAATACAAATTTATGATTTAAAATTCGATTCGATTCGAAATTCGAATAAAAACAATAAATGTATATATTTTTTTTAATATATATACACATATACACATTATTATGTACATAGATATACACATTGAAGAATAGAATTTTGAAATTTTGGTCAAATTCTAAGAACCCATAGTCTTTACAACTTTTACCATAACCATATTTTACATATTTACCTTATACATCACAAAACTCTAAGAAACCATACTCTCTACTATTTTTACTATTCTCGTATTTTACATATTGTTGTTTATCAATTTTGTAGATTTGTATTTTATATAATAATGAGTTTGTATTAGTTTTAAAACTAAAAGTAAAACAATTTATTATTTGTGGTGAATTTGAACTAAATCGAATTTATTCGAATTCGAGTTTCTTATTCGAATCGAATACGAATCGAATAAGTTGAATTTTAAACGAATACGAATACGAATTCTGGTAAAAATATTAAAAATTTGAGAAATTCGATTCGAATAATTCAAAAATTCGTTATTCGATTCGTTGAACACCCCTATTGATAATGATAATCATAATAATAATAATGATTAAAGAGAGAACAATAGAGTTGAGTGGTAAATAACTAAATATAAAGTTTGTCAATGTTAAAGAAGCCCATTTGTGTAAATTGAGTAACTTGTGTACCTTATTTTCTACCTTCAAAAGGTCAAAGGATTGTTTGGTAACATTTACGACATAATGAATTATAAAAAGTCTGATTGGGTAAGTGACTTAAAACTAGCAAGTATTGAACCAGTTGTAGTGGTGGTTGATGGTGGCGGCGGCTCTTAAAGGTGATGTCGTCACATATGGTTTATAAACACTGGCGAAGTGACACAGTAAAATTTTCATTCAGTATCACTTGAAGATTAATAGGTAAAGGTTTTGTCTGATTATTTACCATTTATTCTATTGAACCAAACACACTTAATTAATGTTATTGACACTTACCATATGATAAATAAAATAGAAATTCAGATGATTAAATTGTATCCCGGAACCATATAAATAAATGCATAAATTAAAAACAGCTAGTAACAGGTCTTGTCAAAACAAACATTAATTAACGCATGTCTATATTTCTACCATATTTGGCTACTCCTTCTCTATACTCCATTTCCATATAACACTGGGATTTGACTCATTTATCACGTACTTCCCTTCTCCTTCTCAGTCTCAAATTGAATCTCATCCCTATATTATGTTCAGATCAGTTCATAGCATAAATCAAATCAAATCAAATCAAATCAGCTACGGTTAACAAAATAACACATCATACAATATCATCTGAAATTTCAGACACGGATATGGATTCCGATAGTGAAACCAGGTATCCAAAAATTTGGATATCCGGTTTTGAACACCCCTGTTGTTAACGAACCGGATACATTTCAATCGGGACGACTTTTTTATGTTTAAAAGGTTGGTCAGTTTCGGTGGTTTATAAACACCGCTAACATATGCTTCATCTGACTAACTTATATGCCAACAATTGGCCAATGTGTAACAAAAAGGTTATTAGAAACATACCAGTGGATTTTCGTGAGAAAAATTTCAATATCTCGTCGATAATAATTACCTAATCATTAAAGATATAAATAAATTAATTACTCATGTGCAAAGAAATGTCAATGTTAGAATTGGACTTTATGTTAATAGTTGAGTTGAACTACAAAAAAAAAAAAAAAAAAAAAAAAAAAAAAAAAAAAAAAAAACCTTGCTCTACAAAACGATATAAGAAAGTTTGGAAATCTTAAAATTGACTTTGTATTGTTATTTAAATGCGGTAAGGCAGTTTGTGGATGAATCAACTCACAGGAAAAGATAAATACAAGACAGTAGTCCATTCATCCCATGTTAGTGGGACCACCTGCATTGCATTGCAATGTAAAAATCAATGCTCCAGAAAAGAAAACATTATTCCTTGAAATAATTCAATATATAAATACTTACAGAAAAGAGAGCGGAAAGCGGTGGCACATACAAAATGAGGCAGTGAAGTAACATGGTCAACCCGATGGACCCGACAAGCCATAAGTTACTCCAAGGAGGTATAACACTGAAAATTTTCATTTATTAACTACAAGAACTAAATAAACACAGAACAGAAGAATACTAATACTCACACCAGGGACTGGTTTTCACTCAGATTGTTCAAAGCATTGAACATCTCAACAACAACAAGAACCGTCATTGCCACAGTTGAGGGGTGTCGGTCACTGAAGATACTGCAAGGATATACAGTTTCACGTTTCAAACAGCTGTCAAAATTCATCTGCATCAACAACATGCATTTTAGAATCTCGCTAATTAAGGAAAAAAGGATTATAAAAATAATAAAAAAGACTAAAACTTTACAAGTTCGTTATATGGAATCTTTGGACCAGTGTTTGAATAAATAAACCACCATATGAAACCCGCGACAGTTGCAAGTCCAACATAAGCTGCATTTGTCACACACCTCACTCATATAAATCTCTTTTTATTTATTTAGACATTGCAAATAAGAGTTATGACTACCTCCAATCACTAAATAACGAAAGAATAGCCACCCGGTCACAACGGCTTCATTAACCTGTGTTCCAAAAAATTTACATGATGAATGGCGAATTTTAAAGGTAAGACATGAGAATACAAATAGATTCATATTGTGAGGCTCCAAATTTATGAAGTAATATATGCTATATGAAACATCAGCTGATGAAAAGAATACCTTTCGTGGCTTAGCCTTCATAACATCTGAATCTTGCTTATTGAAACCAATAGCTGTAGCAGGTAATCCGTCCGTAACCAAATTCACCCATAGAAGTTGCACCTGGAAAACAGCTAAATATGTAATATCTTTTGATTGTTGTATCTATCCAAGCTAGATTTAGAATTGTTCAATTTAGATTCCTTTTTTTTTTCTTACTATGCCATTAATTAAGGAAATGAAGGTAATAAAAAATAATATTTAAATTATTAAAAATTCATGTCAATGATCTGTTAATAGATAGATAGATATTAAAGTGTGCATCTCTTTACTTATAAGAGAGAAGTGCAAAAAAGGATTGAAAGCAGCAGCTTACAGGGACAAGGGTGTCAGGTATTCCAAGTACAGCTGCAACAAAGATACAAACTACTTCTCCTATGTTTGAAGAAATCATATATCTTATGAACTGTTTTGTGTTATTGTATATAGCTCTGCCCTCTGCAACAGCCTGCAAGCAAGGACCCACATAAAGAAATTAAATAGGAGATTAGGAGGATGTATCAACTCAAGAATTTTTGTTATACTGCAAATGATGGAAAATTTGACAAGCAAGAAGCTTACTGCAACAATAGTAGCGAAATTATCATCAGCCAGAACCATGTCTGAGGCACTCTGATAATGCACACATTGACAATAACCCAGTTAGAGAAATGTTAATAGCTGTAGCAACTTTACAATAGTGGAAGCACAAATTGACAATAACCCAATAGCCAAAATTCTTTTGCAGTTTACGTCGGTCAATTATTATAGAACGGTTAAAGGTAGATAATGTGTGTCATTGCCCTTTTGCAACAACTATCATTTATCAAGTCAGATCAAAACTACTTGATTTCAAACGAGTGTGAACCGGTTATCTAATGAAATGTTTTGACCTAAACCAATTTTAGCCATTACCTTGGCAACTGCTGTTCCTGATCCCATGGCGATTCCTATATCTGCCTTCTTTAATGCAGGTGCATCATTCACCCCATCTCCAGTCATGGCAACCTTCAAACAAAAATCTAGCATTACTTGTGCAGCAATAAAAATAGGAAAGTCTTATAGTAGAGCTGTGAAATTTTAAAATTATAAAAGGCATCATATCATATTAAACTTGTGAGAACAAACAATACTCTACCCATACTTTCAACCTAATAAAGAAATTTCTACAGCCATAATGGAAACTGAATGGACTTACCACTTCATTTTGGTGTTGTAGTGCTTCCACCAACATCTTTTTGTGGGATGGTTCAACCCTGAAGGATACAACATTATTCGTCTTTATGAGGGAAAAATCAGAAGGAGAAAATATATTGCAAGAGTTGAATATTAATTATTAAATAGAAGTTTACTTGTACCTAAAAGTTCTAACAAAGACAGTTTGAATTTTAGCTATTTCTTTAAAAAAAAATGTAAAAATTTAGTTAACTTTCACTCGACAAATTTGTAACTAAGAAACGAAATCCAAGGATATAGAACAGAATCTACAAAACCTAGTAAAAAGTGTCATCTGTTGCAGTGCGGTTGTCTTTTCAGAAGCTGGAAGGTCTTCGAACTCTGATGCTGTGAATGAGCGCCCCCCAAAATCTTCCAAGTGATCAAAAGCACCTATTTTTCGGCACAGTGATTCTGCAGTAGTCTGGAAGTTCCATCTCCAATTACAAAAATGATCTTTTTTCTAATTCTGAGGACAAAAGTATGATTTAGTTACCTTGTTATCCCCAGTCACAACCATAACACGTATGCCAGCTGTCATGCATGCGAGTATAGCATTTCTCACTTCCTCTCTTGGTGGATCAAGCATTCCAACCTATAAGTAGCATAATACGGGATAAACCATATAAGCAACCATAAATGAATCAATTTACTGAAGAATTTAAAAAAGACCCAAATATAAGGGTCTTTTTAAGTTCTAACATTTCCTAATTAGCATAAAGGGAAAGTTTTATAGGATGGCAGTGCAACCAGCTATGCTATATGGAACAGATTGTTGGGCCACTAAGAAGACACATGCCCGTAAGATGGAGGTGGCAGAGATGAGGATGTTAAGGTGGATGTGTGGGCACACAAGGTTAGATCAGATAAGGAATGATGTTATACGTCAAAGATTAGGAGTGGCTAACATATCAGATAAGATAAAGGAATGGAGATTAAGATGGTTTGGGCACGTGAAGAGGAGACAGACGATAGAGCCCGTTAAAATAGTAGAAACCATCATTGTGGAGGGGCGGAGGAGCAGAGGCAGGCCCAAATTGTCTTGAGATGAGCAGATTGACATGATTTGATAGAGTTGCACCTCTCTGATGACATGGTAGGTGATAGGAGTTTGTGGAGATGTAGGATTAAGGTCAAAGAAATATTTTTTTTTTATTTTTTTTGAGGGAGGGGGGGGGGGGGGGGGGGGGGGGGGCAGTAAAGGCTTGTGTTTGGCTTAGGGGCCTAGGAACGCTTTGTGTAGACTTTGCATGTTCTATTTTTATTTATTCTCTAACTTATCTTGTGTATACCATATGTCCGAGTATAATATATATTTATTTATATATTTTATTGTATTTTTATTTTTTATTTTTTCGCGTTATCATTTGTTTATTTATTTATTTTATTTCACTTCATTTTTCTGGAGCTGAGGGTCTCACTGGAAGCAGCCTCTTTATCCTCCTGGATAAGGGAAAGGTGTGCCTACATCCTACCCTCCCCAGACCCTAACGATAACTTTTAGTGACGGTGGGATTTACTAGGTACGGTGGTTGTTGTTGTTCAAGTATTCAATAAATACAGTAGTTCAAGTATTTGTTATTTTTTTTTCTAGAACATAGATAACGCTGCCAACTTTTCCAGATCATTGCTTGTTATGGAAAGAAGGCATACCAACCCAATAAAGGTAAGGTCTTTTTCGTCATCTAAAGAAATATTCTGATGACCTGTTGGCATCCTTTTTAAGGCAAGTGCAAGACATCTTAAGGTATCTTTTCCTGCAAAGCTGAATCACAAAGAATATACTTAGGCACAAGAAATAGAAGAGAACATTCTCTAACATTGATGACTTAAATTAATGACTAAAAACAAAGCAAAAACAGCTTAATACTTTAATGTGGACATGCAACATTTCCTAGATAACTCTTTGGCCAAAATCGTCCCTGAGGTTTGGCCAGTTTTGCTACATCAGTCCAAAATCGAAACTTTTTACATCTGGGTCCTTATGTTTTACATTTTGTTGCAAAATTTGTTCATGACACTAAACTCAATTAACTATTGTCGTTATTCTGGGGGTATTTGTGTCTTTTTACTGCCCCCTTTTTACATCTAGATATTTTTGCCTTGTGGAGATATGAATAACTCTGTTTAAATTTGGTTTTAAAAAGGGGGCAGCCAAAAAGACAAAAATACCACAGAGTTAACAACAATAGTTAACTGGGCTTAGTGGACAAATTTGGCAACAAAATGTAAAACAGAAGGACCCAGATGTAAAAAGTTTCGATTTTGGATTGATGTGGCAAAACTGACCAAACCTTAGGGACGATTTTGGCCATTAACTCTAATTTTTTAAATGCTCAACTATTAAAAGATAAAGTGCAACTGAAAACATAAAAAAAAAAAAAAAAAGTAGTCAACCTTGAAAATCTGGATTCAAGCTCAGCCCTGATATTTCCAGTTAGAGGAACAGTGGAACCATCATCATTGCAAAGAATACTTGTGCATTTAGAAAGTATGCTCTCTGGGGCACCTTTGGAAAACATAATCTCAATCTGTTTTCGACTACAAAGAACACTCATCATCTTGCGATCACGAGAAAATTCCAAAAGAGAGATCTGCATACATTAAACATCCAAGCATATATTTATGAATATCATGGTGCACATATACATAAACTAAGAACATAGTGCAGATGAAGATAAATAAACATCACGAAAATCAAAACCTTCTTAAATTGATTTTCCCAATAATGATTACAGTAAGCTGCCCGTTCATGCTTGGTCAACATATTCAGAGCAGAAGGCATAGAGTCAAAACCAGGAAGACCAATCTGATAACATCAGTCGCACAAATCAAACAAAACGAAAATAGGGAAAAAAACTGCCAACCAATTGGTACCTCAGATATGAGAGTCAACCTTTTCTGCTAGTATACGAAGAGCAACTTCTGTTGACTCGCCAATTTTTTCATATTTTTTCTTGTCCGGATTGTATTGTATAACTGACTCATTACAGAGAGCTGAACACATTGCAATGTGAAGAAGACACGGAAATTGAGCAGGAAAATCAAGCTGAAAAAGTTAATAAACAAATAATGATATTAATACCAAGGTTAATATGTATGCATGTATTTGTGTAAGTATATGTTACCTGCAATCCCATGCCATCAAAAATAGAACCTTCTGGTGCATATGTCGTACCGCTAACACTATACTCTGCAGCTACAACTCCATGACTGGCAGATTGAAGCACACAAATCTAGAGAAAAAACAAAAACAGAACTAAAAAAAATAAGAATATGTACTTCAGAAATTTTATATTATTACAGATGTACAGAGGCATCTATGTGGCATGTAGGATTGGAAATACAGATTACAAGTAACGAACAAGAAACGAAGACATGGCAACATTACTCCAAAAGTTCAGGGATATTTATGTAAGTTCAGTGAGGTCAAAAAGATAAACAAAAGTAGGATTGGAAATACAGATTACAAGTAGAAATAGAAACCACCTTAGAAACCGACATCATATTAGTGGTCAGGGTACCAGTTTTGTCACTGCAAATCACTGTTGTACAGCCCAACGTCTCTACAGAAGGCAATGATCTGACAATAGCATTCAAACGAGCCATTCTTTTTGTTCCAAGAGCCAAACAGCTGTTAAGCAAACAGAACAAATCAATAATCAGTAATAATGACTATCTTTTGTAGCAAAGGACACTAGGGATGTGGATCAAATAACTTCAAATTCTTGAGCACACAAAACAAATTCACTGCCTGTTACTAATTAAATTTACTGTATCTGAGAAAAACCAAACCACTCACGTTGTAACAACAGCTGGAAGACCTTCTGGAATTGCAGCAACGGCAAGGGCAACTGCAATCTAGTTAAGTAAAGATCAATTATTGTAGGTAATATAATCAAGCGAAGTATTTGTAACATGTCATATGAACCAAACAGGCTATAATGTTTGTATTTTCATAATTTGGGAAAATCAAGTTTATACCAACTGGAGAAGAATAGAGTATTAAATTATAACAAAATTATCAAGCACCCCGCCTTTAACCTAATTTAAGAGGCTTTTACACCCATTTAATAAGGTTTCTTAGAACTTTTAACATATGTCTTGGTCAATTTAACTATTTATTAATAATCAACTAGCATTTATGGTTCCCCGCGCAGCCGCGCTTCGCTGCGGGGGCGTCTGTTTTGTTGAAAGTTTGGTGGACATTAGAGATAACATTAGGTAACTGTTGTTTATAAAAACTAATCTAAAAAAAACTTCTTTAAGGCCGTAGTGACCCGCACATTTCCGCGAGACATGGTTACATCTTTGCGTTCTCACAGGACGCTATTTGAACTTCGTATGTTTCGAAGCAGAAAACTACAATAAAAAATTGTATCGGTACCAATATTAAGACAGTGTTGGTTGGGTTCTTAACGATGAAGAAAAATATCACTATACAGTACCAAACCGGTACTTGCTAATATAGTTCTCTTTTCAATATATTTTATACTATCACGTTGAGAAAACTATGGGTATTGGAACAAATATTAAGACAGTATTGACTCGGTTCTCCATGTTAAAGGAAGGAAAGTATTACTATACCGATACCGAAAGTACCGTTTCAGTATGAGTACCCGGTACCAAATAAAAAGGAGTTTTGAAAAAAAAAAGTACATGTTAGCAAATTAGGGCTGTGTACATTAGTAAAATAGAAGCGGTGCACGTTAGCATAGTACCCCTAGGCAGTCAAGGCGATGGCTTTTGATAACTACGACATAAATGGACCATAGTAGTCAATGTCGCAAGGCACACTCAAGGCGCAAATGGCTTTCCTGTCGCCTAGGTAAAACAAAGAAACACACTAATAAATAAAATATATAGAGGTAGGGTTTGCTTACAACCCACTCTCCCCATGGCCCATAGCCTACCAATAGCTTTGCAATTTGTGTGATTTGCTGGGTACAATTATTGTTGTATACTGTATTTATTAGTACTTGGACTTTTATAAACTTTAAAACTTAGGTATACCAAATACAACCAGCACATAAATACATAGATATTGACCATGATAATTTACCTTGAAGTAGTGAACGGCACCTTGAAAAAAGCCTCCATGTACGGGATCCCGAAAATGGCCAATATTAACAATCCACACCAGTATACAAATACCGGCTATGACCTAAAAAGAGAGAAGTTTCAGTTTCACTTTTAAATGTCTCTTTAAAAGTCATTTAGGTGATGCTATGCAAACTAGATTATTAAAGTTTCCAAATGTTAACAGAATAGAATAGAATGCTATAACATGTAACCATTATGGTAAAATGTGAGTATATTACTAATGAACCTCAATACATGTTTCTCAATGTGTCCTCTTGTGTATTACTAATGAACCTCAATACATGTTTCTCAATGTGTCCTCTTGTAGCTCCAAGGCTTGAAATGTTATGACTTTTCAATTCAAATTTATTTGAACAATGATGACTTCACCCGAAACTACCTCTGATAGTAAGGGGCCCACCCAATAAGGATACAAAAAATTTACATGAAAGTGTAATATTAAAAAAATAACTTAAAAAAGAAACGACTTGAAAGCACTTATAAATATTTTATTAAAAACAGTGTTTTGAAACCCGGACCTAGACCTGTCTTGGTCAAGTATTGAACCGGGTTTGCATTCAACCAGAGGTTGGGCCGCCGAACCAAGGGTCAGACCGGGACTGGCCGGTCTTTTATATGTTTATTCAAATTTTACCCAATTAATTTTTATAAGATTTCCGACACCATCCAATTCTTACATCGTTAAGCCCAGTGAACCGGTAAAGAGACCAGTTTGATGTCTGGTCCAGAAAACATTGATAAATAATTTAGAATGTATTTAATCATATCTTACAATATTGTACAAAAAAAAATGGGGGAAATGTAAGAACTTCAGCTAACGTAACCCGTTTTGACCAATAAAAAATATCATCCATTTTGATAACACATGCCCAACAAGCATACCCAACCAGCTCGGCGTGCTCGGAAAAGAATGTATAGAAAGGTATATATAGAGAGAGAGCAAACACAAAAAGTCTTCAACCTTGGCCAAGAAAGTACCAAATTCATCAAGCTTCCTTTTGAGCGGCGTTGCTTCCTGCGTTTTATTGCAACTAGATATTAGTATTATATAAAAACAAATATAAATATTATATATACACACACACACACACACAATCTTACATCCTCAGTTTTCAACATAGAATCACGTATGCTACCCATTGCAGTGTTAGAACCAACTCCAACCACGACGGCTCTTGCTCTACCAGCAACCACTGTTGTTCCCTGCGCATAACATCATCAATTCATTGATTCTCTCAAAGGAAAATAATATGAAAGTAATTTATTTCTGAACTTTTAGACTACCTTTCAGGAAAAAAAAATGAGAAAAAGACGGCTTATAGGATATATTGAACTAATAGAAAGACATTTATCTCTCGGTTTACTCCTTAATTATAAACAAAAACTATAGTGTGCTGTCTATGACAAAGAGGCTGCTGTCAACTATGCGCCAGGTACAATTATAATTGTTTCAGACTCATACCGAAAAGAGGATATTAGTTTTGTCTTGGTACACCGCATTAGTTGTTATTGTGGACTCGAGCTCTTTTTCCACGGAAGAACTCTCACCTGTTGTCAAAATTAGAACATGTGGGGTTTAATGTTTTCACTACAAATAAGGATGATAAGAAAAGAATAAAATGGTTGTAAAAAGGGGCAACAGGCGATTCATGGCCCCAAGAGAAGAAACAATGTAGCAACAGAAGGTCAAAACCAGTATTATAGCAATGCTAATAAATACTATTATAGAATACACTAGAATTAAAAAAAAAAAAAAAAGAAGTGAAACCATGAGGCAACTTTTTAATATGCATCGACGAGAGCTAGTAGGTTTGGGTAACGGATCAAAATGGGTTATTGCGAAACGCGTAACATTGGGATGATTTAACGCAAAACTATATTTGTCCAAAAGAAGTTTAAAAAAATAATCAGTGTCTCAAAAACAACTACAAAAGTTAAATTATTTCAATATTAATCAAAAAAATTTTAATACGCAAATTTCAAGAGGTTTTGTGCACTAAAAAGACAGTTTGGGAGACATTTCCACCCAATCGACCCGTTTTGTTGGAAGCTAAATTTTATCCTTTTGACATGTTAATTATAAAACATAACTTGGATTGCCCATAGACAAATGGGTCAAAAATGCCACCTCTACTTTAGTGTCAAAATAATTAGCATTGTTGATAATTGAGCATAAGCACTAACATACAAATTGATTAGCAAATATTTTGTACAGGTCTCCATTACCAGCTTGACTTTGAGCTAAATCAAGTAACATAACTTAATTATTGAATGATAAGCATCACCAAATGATAAAAACAACTAAAGACTGTACCTGTAAGAATTGCTTGATCAACACGTAGTTGATCACTTAACATCTCAATCATTCTAAGGTCTGCTGGAATTTTGCAACCCACTGTCAAATTACCCAGAAAAAAAAATACGCATCATCCATTTATGGCATTGTAAGCTTTGAAGGTACATTTGACAAAATTTGCCTCCTTGAAAATATAAAAATAAAGCATACCACTAACTTCTACAATATCCCCTGGAACCAGCTCTGTCGCAGGAAGGATGGAGAAGCAACCTACAAACGAAAAAAAAAATGATAAGAACCGAAAGCTAAAAGCAGAAGAAAACTCTGTGCGCCTGTACACTGAACACACAGATACATTAATGGTAGCATCAAATATTTACCATTACGCATGACTGTTGCAACATCCGCTTGATAAGCACGCAACTCCTGCGACAAGTAGATAGGAAAAAATTAACGCTTAAAACAACAAAAATAAACTTAATATATTCCAGATTTAATAAGGTAGGCAACCAATTAAAACCTTTCAAAAACCATAAGGATAATAATGTGTATCAAGGCGAAAAGGTTCCGCAACACACAAGAAACATTGAAACAAATGTAGAGTTAGCTAACACACCATATTTTGATGATATGAAGTCATGTCAAGCAGTCTCAATAAATATTTATAACAACATTGACATACCTCCAAAGCCTTTTCAGCATTGGTTTCTGTAATTACTCCTACAGCAGCATTTGCAGCCAATATCATTAATATAACCTGGAAGCCAGTATGATATAAAGTTATTTGCAAGCTGCCAGGACTCAATAAGTTACAAAAATATATATAAAAAAAAAAAAGTTGTTAAAGATAAAGATAGATGTGCAACAAAGCCACTGTAGTCTGTAAATCACATTCTAATTTTTACAACAAAAGACAAACCATGTTTCAAAATATCAGTGCTAACTTGTATCAGAATAATAGAAGTTAAGGGCTTTCAACTGAACACTAAAGGGGACACAGAATATTCACTACCAACTCCAAGTAAATGAGAAGCTCAAGGTGAGTGGAACTGGAAACAAGATAACAACAATTGAAGGACTGCCTTAGAATAAAATCTATCAAGTCAAATCCACTCCAACCCATTGTTATCGATATCGAATAGTGGACAATAGCAACAAGCTACCTATACGCTACGTAGCGTAATAGTGATATGGCGATTAAATAGCGGGCGCTATTTCATGTTTACCGATACACTAGAAGATAATTTAAAGAAACACTTTATATTTATATTTTATCAAAATACGCAGTTTTTCATCTAAATATGCTGTTTGTATTAAATAGTTATATTAAAACAGGAAAAAAAACTCACGAGCATTGCTATTTATATTAAAAAAAAAATCAGCTATTTTCCCACTATGGAGTCGCTAACCATCAGACTGCAACATACTGGCTACGCTATTCACTATGGTGGGTGCTATATGCTCCAACCAAAAATCAACATAATGAGATATACACGAATAGAAAGTGGGTAATCCAAAGAGAAAAAGTAGATGAGATGAGAGATATTAAGGATGATAAAGTGTATCTTACAGAAGGCTCGAGGAAAGCTGTTAAGCCTGTTTCTCCATTAACCAACGCCAAAATAAAAGAAACAATAGCAGCAGCTATCAATATCTTAACAAGCAAGTCATCAAATTGACTAAGAACCAATTTCCAAAAAGGAGTGCCTGTATATAGTAACATACATACATACATACATACAGTTGAATATTAATTAAAAAAAAAGGTAATAATGAAATAGAAGCAGAAAATGAAAGCCTTACTTTCTTCTTGAGGCAACACTGCAACAGAAAGAGGGAGCAACTTGTTAGAAACAGTACGCGGCAAATCTTAATAGATATATATGAAACACTTTGAATGTAGTCAGTCCCTTATAGACTCTATTATTATTATTATTATTATTGTATTTGTTGCACATTGGATACATCATAAGTAAGTAAGTAAAAATATGATGCATATGCAGTAGTGTAAAAAAATGATATATAAATAAAACAGTATGGGAGGGGAGGTCAGGTCCTTTAACTTAAGCAAACCAACCCAACCAAAATCAGGCTTCTTTTCTCATTGTATTGTATAATGTATCCATATGTTAGAAATCCAAGTTTTGAGATAAATAAATAAGAAAGAAAAAGAGGAAAGAAATAGTGTTACCGTTTCGTCCATAAATGCGAGCATGAGTTGTGACCTAAATTAAAACAAAAAAGCAAAAACAGTGAGTCAGAGTGATACACAAAATAATAATAATAATAATAATAATAATAATAATAATAATAATAATAATAATCATCATCATCATCATCATCATCATAATAATAATAATAATAATCATCATCATCATAATAATAATAATAAGAATAAGAATAGAAGGATGAGTAGGAGTAGGAGTAGGAGTAGCATTGCATACAAAATACCTGGATATCGGTGAGACCTTTACTAGGATCGACTCGGAAAAAATCCAGGACCTGCAAACAAGCATTGTGCATTAACCAGTGTTGGAACCAAGTCTTTTTAGTAAGTTAAGTTGACAAATGAAAGAAGAATCAATCAATCAATTGAAACAAAACAAAACATACCTCAGGAATAGATCTAGCGAATGCGTCCTCCATCAGAGACAGAGAGAGAGAGAGGACGATCGGCTCAAGCTCAGTGTGATGGATGGATGGATGGATCTCTCTCTCACACAAGTGTGAAGTATAATAATAATAATAGTAATAATAATTATGTATGAGGAGACAAGATCTAGTAGAAGCGCTTCTTCCGGTCAAGTAAGGGAGGGAAGACGTTACCACTACGTCCTGATCCTGAATGGCGCTAGGGTTCTTTCACTTTAAACAACTATCACTCAATCTATCCAATCTATACTATCACTATCAAACATATTAATATAACTAGCAGGAACCCGCGCGTTGCAGCGGGGCTGCACGATATTTTGCTATATATAATTGGCATGTATGTAATTAATATGTTTAGTTACATCTTCTTCAACTATTCATGGGCCTTTCTTGACATGTGATTTATCACAACACGGAGGTCGTTGTCCCATCAATTAATTGTAAAATTACAAACACAAACACATAGTGGTGGGATGGGAATGGTGGTGGCGATGCAAGTTTTAGAAGCATTCGAGGGGGTGTGAGGGGCATTTAACAATGTTCAGGCAACAAAAGCATGTAGAATTAGCTTCATGTTGTGCATACTGCATGCATGATCACCTCATGCATTACTTTATGTATGCTTCATAGATCAAATGCAAAAACAAAACAATAATGTTAATATTGTGGTAAGTTTTTTTTTCTAATGACGTCAGACGAATCATTGACTACAGGATGTGTTCGACTTACGACATTTCATAAAGTGATGATCAAACCATGAAAATGGAATAGGGATAGATTCCAATACATACGCATCTGATTGTGCTCCAGCAGTTGACCTTAATAAAATGACTTGGAATCGTGCCCATGTAGACCTAAACTTCGGAATGTCAAGGAAAATTATTAGTTTATTGTAAGTTTTCAGAGCTGAAATGCACAACAACGTAAACAATAAAAGGATTTGGAAGATATTATGGCGCCTTTCGATGAAATTGGACTGCAGCACTACAATGACAAACCAACATCAATCAAACACTCTTGATTCATTCAATCAAAGACTCTTGTATAAACCCACGAATCAAAATCTAATTAGAAATAGTTATACACAATCACCGGTGACATGACGATCGTAGAATGAAAGATGATCGACAAACTTAATTTAGAACATATTAGGGTTTGATTGGGAGTTTTTTTTTATGGGACCAGCTTGAAATAAAAGAACATACACATGTATTCCAAGAACTGTTGGTTTGTAACGTATGGATTAACTGATCACTTGAATGAAATTAAGAACACTACCATTAATTCTTGGAATCATCGATTCGGATCTATAACCGTACGATGACATTTTAAAGAATTTAAACAGGCGCGTCTCTGTTGGGAGAGTGGATGCGTGAAGCACATGTTCTACATTTACCTTTAAGACTTATTTTATTGGCAAATCAGATAACCATATAAGGTATATTTATATAGAGATATTTATACACATAGATATGGATTATTATTATTATTATTATTATTATTATTATTATTAGTATTATTATTATTATAGATTTTTCAACAAAGTGCTAGCATAAATTTTAAAGAAAGTACAAAATTGACTTATAGTTTTAAGTAATATTTGTGTAATTTCATAACAATCCTTCTTGATGTCATCTTATATTATGAATTCTCTAAGATCTTTTATGAAATGATGTTAAACTTTTCAAATGATTCAATGGTTTTAATACCATTATTAATTATTTTTAATAGGTTAAACAAGTTGATTTAATAGTTGTATTAAATTTGTCTTGAAAGCTAAATGAAATTACATTTTTACCCATTTAAATGAATATAAAATGACAATCTTACCCATCCAGAACCCATTATATAGTAGTATAGATTATAAATGCTTAAAGTACAACACATAAAGGGTGTTTGGGATTGCGTTTTGAATTTGATTTTTAGATTATTGCGTTTTGTAAACGCAGATAATCAGTGTTTAGTGTTTGGACTGCGTTTTGAAAACGCAGATAATTAGTTTTTTAGGCTACCAAAACGCAATAATCTATAAGCAGCTCCACCCATGCTTTTCCAAAACGCATAATCTGTTTTGAATAATCAATCCCAAACACCCCCATAATACATGTAGTAACTACTTTTTAAGGGCATTTATGTCTTTTCAAACATAACTTGCACATATATCCCTTATTAGTTACAGTTTCCCTCCTTATCTATCTATACTATATTATAATTTTATACAATACTTATATATTTGCCACATCAACTTTACTCAATTTCTATTTATTTAAATACTAATTACACTTTTGCATCTTTATTTTATCAACTACCTCACGATTTTTAAACGTTCATAACCTTTTCAGACGATAATATTTTCCTAATATTATTACACCGCATAAAAGAACATTTTATTCTCTTTAATTTGAGTATGGTATTGCTATAATTTTTTATTTGAAAAAAATATGTTAGGGTTAAGCAATAACCGAAACAAAAACAAAAGAAAAAAAATGAAAATGAACTGAAATCATCTAAACTTTATTAATACATTTCCCATTGATGTCTTAAAATTCAAGTTGTACATGTATAATTGCATAGAGTACAACACACAATGTGCATGTTAATTACTTACACATTTGTCCCATCAACTATACTCAATTCCTTTTATTTAAATAATAATTACATTTTTCACTCTTATGTTAACCAACTACTCCACGATTTTTAAATGTCCATAATTTTTCACATGTTAATATTTTCTTAATATTATTACACTATATAAACGAGCATTTTTTTTCTTTTTAATTTGAGTATAGTATTGCATAGTTTTTTTTTTTAATTTAAAAAATAATATGTTAGGGTTAAGTAATAACCAATCTATACTATCTGTATTATATTATTATAATACATTTCCTAATGACCTCTTAATATTTTAGTTTTACATTATAATTGCTTAGAGTACAACACACCATATATCTTTTATACAATACTTACACATTTGTCCTCTCAACTTTACTCAAATTTTATTTATTTAAACAGTAATTACATTTTCGCACCCTTATTTTAACCAACTACCCCCATGATTTTTAAACGTCCATAATTTTTTCATTCTTAATATTTTCTTAGTATTATTACACAATATAAACGATCATTGCAGTCTCTTTAATTTAAATATAGTATTGTTATAGTGTTTTCAATTAAAAAAAATATATTAGGGTTAAGTAATAACTGAAACGAAAACGACCTAAAATCAACCAACGTATCTGTCCTTTATAAACGTTGAATTAACATTGTTTCACAATTTCAGGTTAGATTATGTATTTCCGAACAATCACCAATGTGTTTACAACAAGTTAACGTTAACCCGCGCGTTGCAGCGGGATGTTAATTATGAATGTTTTTAATATCACTATATAAGTTGCGTAAATTATTAAGTTTATAACAAAAATTAAAAAATATAAATAGTTTGTAAAAAATAATAAAATAACCATATTAATAAACTTTTAACAATAACAAAAATAATAACAAAAAATAAGAAATCTCAATTTGATGAGGAGATCCGGTAGGCATTAAACTATATTAATGTACGAACGGATTGAACAGTAAATCGAAATGAACAGTACGTTTGAAGGCAGCTGTTAAATATAATTAGGTATGAATCAGGTTAAGATAATATGCGTGTGGTGTAATGGTGAGGCTGTTGTTGTGTTATCAAGAGGGAGCAGGTTCGAGCCTGGTATTTTACACCGGTTTTGTACATTTTTTTCTCGGTTGACTTGGTTTGAGTGGGACACGTGGCAGTTGTTGGGTATGCACATCTGGTTTCCATTATAAGTATATATTTTTTTAAAAACCAGATGTTTTTCACCTTTTTGCATGTCTTGAAACTCATATGTTCTCATAACTCTCCATTGTTTGCGAGCGTATAAGTTTTCATCAGATTTTGTATCTTCATAAGGTATCATCGTCATTTCTTTGATCACTTATTTTAGTTGTTTAAGATTTGCTATGGTAATTTGTGTTTTGTATTATGTGTTGTTATTTAGGCAAAACAAAATTTTAACACATCATCAGTTCTTATGGACCTGTTTATGTTGATTTTTCAGTTTATTTTTTGGTTGTTGTCAGTTTGCATGTTGGTTTATGTTTAGTTTTAGAGACAATGCAATCGTAATCTGTTTAGGTGTGTGTTTAGGAGAGTCGAGATTTATGGTTTTCTATACAGATGTTAGTGTCTTGCGGTCGCAGCGTTGTGCCACAGTTGGTTGTCATCAGATGCGTTGTTTTTGCGTGTGGCGACTCTGTAAGTGAGAGGATGATTCGCCCGTGTTTGCGTTTTCTTCGTTACTGTTGCTTTGTCGTTTTTGTTTCTCTTTGTGGTTGTGGTGTTTTTGCCTATGTGGCTGTCACGTGTTCGGTTTGTTTAACTGAAATTGATGCAAACTGTAACACCCCAACCGATGGCGGAATCATCGAGGTGCCACGTAGTGACGATTGTTCAAAAGCACATGGTACTAAAATGTAAATATTATTGAATAATCCAAAATTGTCTTACATGAAAATGGAAAATACATTGTCTAAATGAAATGTAAATATTGAAATAACTGAATTGAAATAAAGCACTAAATGTCTCTTGCTAAAGCACTAGATCAAACTGCACCTGAAACATGTACAAAAATAGGTTTGGTCAACATTTGAAATGTTGGTGAGCATTCCTAGATTTGATATATATAGTAGGTTAAAAAGTTATACAATTCAAGTGCAAGCTACAGTGCAATTATGTAAACTATGTATCATACAAATGAGCGAAATCAACCCTGTGACTGTATAATGTACTGTATGAACTGTAGTGTACTCAACCAATGAATGGATGATAACTTAACACTGGCCACGGATTCTCCGATGAAAAAGGGGGAGAATCAATCTAGGCGGGTTGTCAATCCAAATAGCGCTATCCAATGTTAAGGTCGGCTTGTACCATGTTAATGATTTCACTAAGTACAAATGTAATCCACATGTAATGTCTAAGCATAAAGCACGTTGTAAGCAATGCACATAGTACTAGAATTGTATTGTAAAAGTGTAAACTTGTATTTGAAATTGTAATAGTGTACATGTAACACCCCAAAAATGTATAAAAGCAAAAAGGGGTAGGAATACTCACAGTTTACGTAATAGCTTGTAATTGAACTTGGACAACGAAATTTGTGTTGGAACTATCTCAAAGTATCAACCTAAAGTAATTGATAACGTGTAAGTGAAATAACTCTAGGATACATGGAATTCTAGGGCTTCGAATTTGGGGATAATGCTTATTTGATTAATTAATGAATTGTTTATTAAATATAAGAATTTTAATGAATAAATACACAAAAGTCTTTTTGTAAAATTTTAAGTTGAATATTGTCACAACCCAAGGTTTTAAGTATGAAAATAATTTTTATAAAATTATTTCCTTGAAAATAGAATGTTTAATCTAATTATTTCAAATTGTCAAAATACAACTTTAATATCTAAAAATATTAAAATCAAAGAATTTCTGAGTTAAAAATTGTATTTCAGTTCTAAATGAATAGAAATAATTTATGTAAAATTTTGGTGCAAAAATATTGAAAAATGGATTTATTATGATTTATTTATGATTAACTAACAAAAATTGGTTAAAAATATAAAATGAACGGTTTTTCCGAAATAAAAATATTTTCTGGAATGTTTAAGAATGTACAATTTTAGGATAATTTTTGTGAGATTTAATAAAATCGTTTAGATATTTTTATAGAATTTAATAAATATAAATGAATAAACTTGTATTATTAATAATATATATTAAATAAATTATTTTTGAAAAACTAAAAATTGGGTAATGAACTTTATCATTTGAAGATCATATAATAATTTTTGTGGAATTTATAAACCATGTTTTGGTATTTTAAAAAAAACTATTTTAAAGGTTTAAAAGGTTAAGTATATATAAACATATAAAAGGTGTAAAAAAAAAGAATTTGTTGTCTGAGGGATTCGAACCCTGGCCGTAGGCCGGTTCAATGTTTAGAACAGCTCGAGTCTACCAACTGATCTGCTGATCAGTTGGTATTAGTTTTCGTTTTTTAAAATATAAGAACAGATACGATTAATTATCATCTTCCCCAAATAATAAGCATAAGAACCCTAGATTTTTTAATCAAATGAAATACGCGATTACAGGCCAATTAATCATGGGGGTTATAATGTACTAGGGCCGATTACAATTAGAAACAAAAGGATTGGATTTATACCAGACGCGTAGCTTCCAATTCGTGGTCAAACGAAAAGTCAAACGTGAGCAATGCTTGATTAACACGAAGGTTTAAGAGGATTTGAGTGTGGGGGTCTGTTAATCGTTCATTTCAGAGTTCGAGTGCGAGTTCAATTAGATTATAATCATGTATTTATAAGGATTCAATCAAGCTCATATGGAAGGTTTATTAATGGTTTTAAAAATCACAATTAGTCAATTCAACGCGTTGAATCACGCGTGAAGTTTGTTTTAGAAAGAAGAGTGCGTAAAATCCGGAATAATTTTGATTTTTAGCGTGATTATAGATCAGATTTGAAGGTTCCTAGTGTTGTCTAAGTGTTGTGTTTCGAACAGTATGTGAAGAAGAGAAAGAAAGAGCAGTTAATATAGGTATATATATAATTGACGTGGGGATTTCATCAAAAACGAGCCGTAGCTCAAATGGTTGTGGCGTGGATGTTGTGTGGCTCCTGCCCGGGTTCGAGTCCCGGCAGGGACCCCTTTTTTTTCTTCTTAGCTGATAAGGGAAAGGAGGAGTGGTAGGCTGGGCCAGACTTGGGCCGGTTCTGTTTCTGGGCCGAGCTTCATGTGGGCTTCAGGAAAGCAAATGAAGGTTATGGTTGGGTTGGGTTGGGTTGGGTTTAGAGGTTTAGTCTAAAAAAAATGATTATTATTATTATTATCATTATTATTATTATTATTATTATTATCATTATTATTATTATTATTATTATTATTATTATTATTATGTATAAAATATATATATATATAATGAAAAGTGACGGATGTCACAGCATCCCCTACTTTTAGAAACTTCGTCCCGAAGTTATTAGAAACATAGGGTTATGGATGCTTGGGTAAAAATTAAGATAACTGTGGTTTGAAAAATTTCGAATGATTTGGGTAAAAGGTTTGATAGGTGTGAGTCAAGGATTGGATTAGGTTCGTCTCGAAAGGGTAAAGAGAGTAAGAATCTAGTAAATCACTACTTCAAGTTTTAGGAATAAATGTACGAGTTGATTGACTATAAAAGACTAAGTGGACTACCATGTAACTAGAGTTCGTTCCTGGTCCGACTTCCAGTTTCACTTTCAATGCATCATTAGTGTTTGTATACAGGGTGTACCGCAGCTAACCCACCACACCTTTGATACCTCGAAAACGTACTGGACGCCTACTAAAAACTCTAATAGAATTTCACACTACCCTAACGTACCTGTAAATTCATGATTACGTTCCGGACCGGAATCATCAATTTACCTTACATTAGGGTTTTGTGTCCTTCTATGACCCCACCGATTGTTGAGCAGGTTCGATAGCCTCCACCAGCCGTGGAGTAGGTTGTAGGGCCTCTCCCGACTGTTTGAAAAGGCATAGTGACCTCTACCAATCGTTGAGTATGTTCGATAGCCTCCACCAGTCGTGGAGCAGGTTGTAGGGCCTCTCCCGACTGTTGAAAAAGGCATGATGACCTCTATTAAGTGCAGCAATTATTATTCACATAGATTGCAAATTGATAGCATGTTTATGCAAGCAAGTTTGTAAGTACTACAACCGTTAAGTGTAAGCGTTATCATGAATAATTAAATGTTCAATGGATAGTCAAACTAAGGGAAAAATCAAGTTTCATGTACCAAACCATGATGTTTTTAGAAAAGCTCTGTAGGATCAAGTATCAAGTCTAAACGTTTCAAATAAATGTAAGTGTACGATTAAAATAAACGTACCCAATATGATAGATTACCAATTTGTGTTCGTACATAATAGTATGCAAGGAAATCTCTAGATGTTATATACCTATGAGTATGTCATAATTGGGTATAAAATGATAATAAGATCAAGAAAATGAAAACACGAGTATCAAGAATAATTAAATGTCTAGTGAATAGTCAAATTAACAATGATGTTTTGGGAAAAATCCTGTAGAATCAAGTGTCAGGTTTTTAGTAGTAACTAGTTCATGTGTGAGAAGGTGAAGGATATGAATTTAGTTCTTGAGAGGATGATGAAAAATCTTGAAGCAGAATCAAGGTTGTGAGAGAATGTGAAGATAGTTGATAAAGAGTTTATTTTATAGTAAGGAGATTATGTAGCAGTGTAAATTTTGAGGTTTGGATCAAAAGTTATAATCAAGTGTATAAGAAAACATGATTGTGGTATATACCAAATATTGTAAAAATTTGAACAAGTTGAAAATAAGTGACTCTAGAGACTAGATATTATTCCAAAAAAAAAAAAAAATTATTTTCAAAATTGGTTTTGTACATAAGGCAAAAGTTGTTAAATAGTACAAGCTAAGTAGTCTTTGTAATAGTTTAAAACATTATATAGAAAATCGTTTGTCACGTCAATAAATAATCAATTGAATTTGAGTTCGAGGACATCCTTTAAAAAAAATATTATGTACTTTGTGAAGGTACTAGGTAATACAACAAGTTTTAGAAATCTTTAGTTTGTGCTAAAGTATGAGGTTATAGTTTTTTTTTTAAAATAAATAACATGTGGAGAAAAGAAATAATATGATTTGGGTAGGGTGTTGAATCTTTAAAAAGTGGCTAAGAGGGTAAGGTGAAGTGTGATTGTGAAATCCATAGATGGTTATGAAAGTATGAACTTGTAAGCAATATATGAAAATCGTGAAATACAAAATATTGTATATGAACCAAGAGAGTATTATTGTAAAACTTGCATAAGATGCTTGGAGTGCCCTTGTCTAGCTGTAAAGCCCAACAAGAACGTTGACTTTCCAAAGGAATTGAACCCAATGGTGATCAAAGAAGACATGCTTTAGCCTATAAGTGGACACTCACTCCAGGAATCCCCAGGTAAGCATAACAGGTCCGTAAATGGATTTATGCGCTATGCTTGCCTATGCCAGAAAACCCAGTGTACAGGCGTCCACCCTTCCAGATTGCACGTGTCCTTATCACACTCATTAAGGTTCAACAACTTCGAAGGAGTAACAATAAGAGTAGATATTGTATCTAAGAGTGTCTTCATAAAAGGTACTGTTCCCGTTCCATGATGATGTAAACTTTCCACTCTCTGTAGGACTCCATCTCTATGCACCATGATGAAAGGTAAGAAGAATAGAGAGAGAAGAAGGGAAAGATAGAAGGAGGAAAGTAGGGAGAAATGAGGAGTAGGGTAATTCAGGAAATATTATGCATGCAAGTTGTAGTTCGGTTATAGTCTAGGCCTTTTTATCTAATTACCTAGTTCCCTATAACCATGGCTCTGATACCAATCTGTAACACCCCAACCGATGGCGGAATCATCGAGGTGCCACGTAGTGACGATTGTTCAAAAGCACATGGTACTAAAATGTAAATATTATTGAATAATCCAAAATTGTCTTACATGAAAATGGAAAATACATTGTCTAAATGAAATGTAAATATTGAAATAACTGAATTGAAATAAAGCACTAAATGTCTCTTGCTAAAGCACTAGATCAAACTGCACCTGAAACATGTACAAAAATAGGTTTGGTCAACATTTGAAATGTTGGTGAGCATTCCTAGATTTGATATATATAGTAGGTTAAAAAGTTATACAATTCAAGTGCAAGCTACAGTGCAATTATGTAAACTATGTATCATACAAATGAGCGAAATCAACCCTGTGACTGTATAATGTACTGTATGAACTGTAGTGTACTCAACCAATGAATGGATGATAACTTAACACTGGCCACGGATTCTCCGATGAAAAAGGGGGAGAATCAATCTAGGCGGGTTGTCAATCCAAATAGCGCTATCCAATGTTAAGGTCGGCTTGTACCATGTTAATGATTTCACTAAGTACAAATGTAATCCACATGTAATGTCTAAGCATAAAGCACGTTGTAAGCAATGCACATAGTACTAGAATTGTATTGTAAAAGTGTAAACTTGTATTTGAAATTGTAATAGTGTACATGTAACACCCCAAAAATGTATAAAAGCAAAAAGGGGTAGGAATACTCACAGTTTACGTAATAGCTTGTAATTGAACTTGGACAACGAAATATGTGTTGGAACTATCTCAAAGTATCAACCTAAAGTAATTGATAACGTGTAAGTGAAATAACTCTAGGATACATGGAATTCTAGGGCTTCGAATTTGGGGATAATGCTTATTTGATTAATTAATGAATTGTTTATTAAATATAAGAATTTTAATGAATAAATACACAAAAGTCTTTTTGTAAAATTTTAAGTTGAATATTGTCACAACCCAAGGTTTTAAGTATGAAAATAATTTTTATAAAATTATTTCCTTGAAAATAGAATGTTTAATCTAATTATTTCAAATTGTCAAAATACAACTTTAATATCTAAAAATATTAAAATCAAAGAATTTCTGAGTTAAAAATTGTATTTCAGTTCTAAATGAATAGAAATAATTTATGTAAAATTTTGGTGCAAAAATATTGAAAAATGGATTTATTATGATTTATTTATGATTAACTAACAAAAATTGGTTAAAAATATAAAATGAACGGTTTTTCCGAAATAAAAATATTTTCTGGAATGTTTAAGAATGTACAATTTTAGGATAATTTTTGTGAGATTTAATAAAATCGTTTAGATATTTTTATAGAATTTAATAAATATAAATGAATAAACTTGTATTATTAATAATATATATTAAATAAATTATTTTTGAAAAACTAAAAATTGGGTAATGAACTTTATCATTTGAAGATCATATAATAATTTTTGTGGAATTTATAAACCATGTTTTGGTATTTTAAAAAAAACTATTTTAAAGGTTTAAAAGGTTAAGTATATATAAACATATAAAAGGTGTAAAAAAAAAGAATTTGTTGTCTGAGGGATTCGAACCCTGGCCGTAGGCCGGTTCAATGTTTAGAACAGCTCGAGTCTACCAACTGATCTGCTGATCAGTTGGTATTAGTTTTCGTTTTTTAAAATATAAGAACAGATACGATTAATTATCATCTTCCCCAAATAATAAGCATAAGAACCCTAGATTTTTTAATCAAATGAAATACGCGATTACAGGCCAATTAATCATGGGGGTTATAATGTACTAGGGCCGATTACAATTAGAAACAAAAGGATTGGATTTATACCAGACGCGTAGCTTCCAATTCGTGGTCAAACGAAAAGTCAAACGTGAGCAATGCTTGATTAACACGAAGGTTTAAGAGGATTTGAGTGTGGGGGTCTGTTAATCGTTCATTTCAGAGTTCGAGTGCGAGTTCAATTAGATTATAATCATGTATTTATAAGGATTCAATCAAGCTCATATGGAAGGTTTATTAATGGTTTTAAAAATCACAATTAGTCAATTCAACGCGTTGAATCACGCGTGAAGTTTGTTTTAGAAAGAAGAGTGCGTAAAATCCGGAATAATTTTGATTTTTAGCGTGATTATAGATCAGATTTGAAGGTTCCTAGTGTTGTCTAAGTGTTGTGTTTCGAACAGTATGTGAAGAAGAGAAAGAAAGAGCAGTTAATATAGGTATATATATAATTGACGTGGGGATTTCATCAAAAACGAGCCGTAGCTCAAATGGTTGTGGCGTGGATGTTGTGTGGCTCCTGCCCGGGTTCGAGTCCCGGCAGGGACCCCTTTTTTTTTCTTCTTAGCTGATAAGGGAAAGGAGGAGTGGTAGGCTGGGCCAGACTTGGGCCGGTTCTGTTTCTGGGCCGAGCTTCATGTGGGCTTCAGGAAAGCAAATGAAGGTTATGGTTGGGTTGGGTTGGGTTGGGTTTAGAGGTTTAGTCTAAAAAAAATGATTATTATTATTATTATCATTATTATTATTATTATTATTATTATCATTATTATTATTATTATTATTATTATTATTATTATTATTATTATGTATAAAATATATATATATATATAATGAAAAGTGACGGATGTCACACAAACACCACGTAATAACCGCATTCCCGGCATTTACCGGCAGTTGCATTGCGTATTTGCACGATGAGTTTACAGGTGTCAGCGTGTTCATAATAGGATCATGGCACATGTAGCTTGCTGTAGAGGGCTGCGCATTTGTGGCGTCATAGCGACGAAGATTTGACCCGAGATACCCTGTAGATGAAGATGATGTTTGAAGCGGTTCTGTGCTTTGAAACTTGGCGCATGTGTTTCGCTGCGGCCTTCCACTGACTTATTCTGAGGCGCTTGCAGAAGACAGGTGGGACTGGGTTGTGGTCTTCAGGCTGCAATGGGTTGAGCTTTAATGGGTTTTGTGCTTTCCAGTTTGGCGCATGTGGCTTGCTGTGGCCTTGAACCAGACTGATTACATGTTGTTGACCCATCTTGAGGTGGCTGCAGAAGACAGTTGGGGATGGGTTGTGGTATTCAGGCTGCAATTGCAGATTCAGGTGTGGAGAGTGAGCATGGGGTCATCACCTGTTAGAATAGAAGTCCTCACCTGTTAGAATAGAATCTCATTAAATGCTTTATTACTTTTGGATCGTACATGGACGGTATTTGGAGTCGAGCAGGTATGCAAAAAGAGGTTGTTAGAATCAAATATGCAGCCTGTTAGTTATAGACTGACAGCAGTGTTGTTTGCTGACTGTTTCTCATGATTTGTTGTTAATAAATTGGTCAGTTAATCTAGAGATTTTAATGGATAAGTGTTTGTGATGCTTACCTGTGACATCCGTCACTTTCTTTTTATTTTATAATAATAATAATAATAATAATCATAATAATAATAAAACCAACATTTTAAACTAAACCTTTAAAACAAACTCAAACCCAACCCAATATTCTTTCTTTCTTTCCCACTCCTGAGCCCAATCCAGATCTGGCCCAGACACGCAGGCCCAACCAAACCTAAGCCCACAGCACAGGCCCATCTTCCCTTCCCCTTATCTCTGCTTAAAAAAAAATAATATGGACGAGCCGGGGATCGAACTTAAGTCCCCAGCCGATCCGTTTGACGCAACACACACACCACCACCAACCGGGCTACACCTCATTTCTGAATTAAACCCAACCCTAATTATATTTAACCCCATCTAGACGTTGTTTTTGTTTCTTTCCTTCGTTCGCTGCTGTTTAAAACAGCCGAACCACCCATTTTTTTTCCTTTGTTTGACCTTAAATCAATCACATGAATGGAAACAATTGACAAACAATTTTGCCTAACGAATAATGCTCCATTTCCGCGTCCAATCATCCATGTTTGCTATATATATGTTTGTGATGGAAGATTATTACTCGGCTTTGACCAAGTCATGGTCAAAGAATTAAAACCTTCTAATAATACGATTACACTATAAATTGAACCCACCTATTCATTCTAAACTCGCCGATCATTCTCATTTTATCTCCAATTTCTGTTATCTAATCACCGTTCATAACAATCAAGCTTGTGTTGACTTTTCTGTTGACCGGGCAAATCATACGAATTCGTTATTGTAAGTGATATTTTTCATGTGGGTTTTATACATCGGCATTCACACAACAATAACCCTCTGATTAATTGGGTTATTGTTGTGTGAATCATCCAATTGTAAAAACTAGGGCACGATTTCTATGAATTGGGGAAGAACACCCTTGCAGACTTAGGCTTTTAAATTTTGTTTTTCTGTTTTAAAAACAAACAAGGGCATAGCCCAGTGGTGGGAATCAGGTTGGATAATGATTGAACCGGGTCTGAACCCGGGTTCGATTCCCACAAACAAAACACATTTTTTTTATCCTTTTCTTTCATATACTTATGAGTCTAACTTTTAAAATAGATTTTTAATACTAAACATGGTTTGTAAATCCTACAAATTTTATTTTAAGTCAATCTTATGGTAAAGTTTGATACCCAACTTTTAGTTTTTCAAAATCTTTTATTTATTATATATAATAAATATTACAAGTTTATTCATTTATAATTATAAAATTCAATAAAAATATCTAAACGATTTTATAAAATTCCACAAAAATTATACTAAACTTGTATAACAATAAACATTTCAGAATTTATTTTTATTTCTGAAAAACCGTCCATTTTATATTTTTTAATTAATTTTTGTTAGTTTTATTCATAAATAATTCATAATAAATTCATTTTTCAATATTTTTGCACCAAAATTTTATATAAATTATTTCTATTTATTTAGAACTGAAATACAAATTTTAATTCAAAAATTATTTAATTTTAATATTTTTTAAATATTAAAGTTATATTTTGACAATTTGAAATAAATAGATTTAATAATCTATTTATAAGAAAATAATTTTATAAAAATTATTTTCACACTTAAAACTTTATATTGTGACCATATTTTATTTAAAATTATAAAAAGACTTTTGTTTATTTATTTACCAAATTTCTCTTATTTATTAAACGTTTAATTTATTAATTAAACAAATACTTATCCCCAATTCGAAACCCTAGAAAATACTTATAGACTAGATAGACTTAGACCTATTTGCTACCTTATACATAGGGTGATACTTGGCAACGTTGGATTACACTTATTCAATTACACAAGACTTACCACCTTGCTAAGGTGAGTATTACTTATCCCCTTTTTCGCTTTTACAACTTTTGGGGTGATTCATGCACAAGTATACAAAACTTTCATATTCATTTACACATACATTTTTATTCATTTACAATTCATATACGTGTCTTGTTTATCTTTGTGCTTATGTTTGAACATGAACGTAGCTTACATACAAAATCATACATCTAGACATAACTTATGTTATGGTGCTCTTTACATACAGACGTAACTTATGTTACGGTGCTCATTTAGACATAACTTATGTTATGGTGCTCTTATAGACTTGACACGTGTTGAGGTGCTCATTATCAATTTCATTTTATCAACTTTAAATTTGATCGTTGTCTTGTTTGGTTACTTGCGTGTTTACATAATGCCTTGGTGATGCTAGACACATGAATTGTACTACTTTTCAAACTTATACTATATGTACAAATCTAAGTAGTACTCACCAACATCATATGTTGACAAAATTTATTTTCGTGCATGTTTCAGGATAAGCTGCTTGACGCTTCATATAGGACTTTGGACTTAGACCAAATAAATCAACTATCTCAATTTTGTTATGTATTCATTTTCACATGTTGTAAAACAATATTCAATAATCAAATATTTACATTTTAGTACCATGAGCTTTTGAACAATCGTCACTACGTGGCACCTCGATGATCCCGCCATCGGTTGGGGTGTTACATTACCTGTTTGTGTTCAGTCGTGAACATCAGGGTGATCTTGGTCACGTGGCATGTCTGATTCTGACCCAGCTGAAGGAACTGCAGTTCCAGTTTCTCAGCCAGTTTCGGATCGTGAGAATGCGTTTGCCTCAACATCTGTATTATCAACATATAACCAAACACGGCGGCAAATTTCACATCGAAATACCATGTTGAGGCGTCGCAGCCGTGTTGAAGCTGAAAACACCGATTTAGACACACAAACTGTTGTTGTTACCAATACGCGTCGACAACGCCATTCCCGGGCTGTCGCCACATCCTCATTAGCATCGACTTCGTCTGGGTCTGTCCAAGCACATCGCCAAACATCATACAGAAATAGCATGTTGAGGCGTAACAGGATATCTCAGCCTCAACATGCTGATTTGAATCCAGATGTTGGTTTCGTTGCAATTACAGATTTAACATCACCTTTTTATATTGATTTCGGTGATTGTAGTGAGGTATGTGAATTTTGCGGTGCGTTGTTTTGGTTTGAGGAACGTCTAACGAGTTATCCTCTCAGTGTTAGACCACGTTACAACCGTTGTTATCGGGCTGGGAGGGTTGAATTGGCGTATCCATCCGAACCACCTCAATTGTTGGTAAATCTTTTTGCAAACCCCGATTTCATGTCTAATATACGAGCATATAATGCGATGTTTTCTATGACTTCATTTGGCGCGAAAGTAGACGATGAAATAAATAATGGTATTGGACCCTATGTGTTTAAGGTTGCAGGCCAAGTGTCTCATTGGCTCGGTTCTGTGTGTCCATTACCTAGTGATGCGCCACGTTCCTCCAAATGTATGTGTTTGATGAACAGAATGAAATAGCCAATAGACTTTGGTTTTTTCAGAGTTTAGAATCTCAAAGCACAAGTTTTGATGTTGTGGCTTCTTTAACCCAAATGTTAAACGAGATGAATGAATATGTACAACTTTTTCGAATGGCTAAAGATTTGTGTGCGCATTCAGAAATTCCAATTTTTTATATCGGGCTTTATAGCCGAGTCTCAGACAGACGTTATGATGTGCCTACAGGAAACTGTGTTGGTGCCATCTTATGTGAGGCTGATCAGGTGTCATCACAGTTTGATGTTATTATTAGAAGTAAGGATGGTACACCACATAGAGTTAGCAAATTACATTCATCTTATATGCCATTACAATATCTGTTATTGTTTCCACGAGCAGAACAAGGTTGGTCGCCTGAATTACGGCTTAAGCCGTGTGTAATTCGTATAGATGGTGTTGATGATTCTATACCAGTTGACACTGACATTCCTGAAACATCTACATCTGCAACAACATCTTCATATGATTCGAAATTAACACCAATAATGTTTTATAGTTATCAAATGCATGACCGTGAAAATTTGTATACTCATTTGCTTAAAGCATCTAGACTGTTACAACAATATATGGTAGACGACTACATATGTGTGAGCATTGTCGTTTAGAATATTACAGGTAACATCAGGACGAGTTTCGTTGTGAGTTTTTACAAGGTATTCATGATGCGATATCAAAAGGTGACACTGAGGCTAATAGTATTGGAAAACGAGTTATTTTGCCAGCCTCTTTCACTGGTGGACCACGATATATGTATAAGCATTACCAAGATGCTTTAGCTATATGTCGTGTGCATGGAAATCCGCAATACTTTATTACATTCACGTGTAATGTCCGCTGGCCTGAAATTACTAGGCATTTGAATAAAGTTGGGGTTTCTAATCCACAATATCGCCCAGATATCATTGTAAGGGTGTTCCAACAAAAGGTGCGCGCCTTTATCAAACACTTGCGAAAAGCCAAGCCCTTTGGTGATGTAGCAGCAGGTATAGACATGCCTGTTGATTAGTTTGCATCATTTTCGAATATTTCTGTGCTCACATTCTGATGTGTCTTATTTGAACGTATACAGATTTGTATACAATTGAGTTCCAAACAAGAGGGCTTCCACATTGTCATACTTTGTTATGGGTGACACATGCCTATGTTGTGCATGATGCCAGTCAAGTGGACCAGTATATTAGTGCTACTCTTCCAGATATCACTGTTGATCCAGTATTGCACAGAATTGTTACAAATTTTATGTTACATGGTCCATGTGGTTTCACCCGTTTAAATGCACCGTGTATGAAGGATAAAATTTGTACCAAGAAATTTCCAAAACCTTATGAAGATGTGTCACGGTTTGATGATGCTGGCTATGTTCATTATAAAAGGCCTTCAACTGGTGTTTCTTTTCTTAAAAATGGTGTGCCTTTAGATAATGGGTTTGTAGTTCCTTATAATGCAAACCTATTATTGCATTTTGATGCCCATATAAATGTAGAATATTGTGGGTGGACAATGTTGATCAAATATCTGTTCAAATACATTTCTAAAGGTGCAGACAGAGTTCGATTTGTATTAACACAAGACACAGTTCAATCAGATAATGAACTTAAGAAAATCACTCAGATTGTTGATGAAATTAGTAATTACTTGGACGGGAGATTCATTTGTCCACATGAAGCAATGTGGAGGATATTTGGATTTTATATTCATCATAGAAATCCTCCAGTTCAAGTTTTGGCTGTTCATCTTGAAGGAAAACAAAATCTTACATTCAAACAATCACAGCAGCTAGCAGACATCACATCTAACCCTGATACTGGTAAAACAACCTTAACTGAATGGTTTGTTAGTAATACCAAAGAAATGACCAACAATGAAACAACATTTACTAGCAGGTCCTTGAGATATATTGATTATCTAACTAAATACCGTTGGATCATTTCATCAAAAAAATGGGAAGCCAGGAAGACAAAACGTGAACCAGCGATAGGTAGGTTAGCTTATGTACATCCAACATGTGGTGAGCTATTTTACCTACGTTTATTACTGACTTATCAAAAGGGATGTTGTTCATACAAAGATTTGCGAACTGTGTCTGGTGTTGTTATGCCAACTTACAGAGAGGCTTGTGAGGCTCTAGGTCTTATTGGTAATGATAAAGAATGAGAAACAGCAATAACTGAGGCTGCAATATGGGCTTCGTCTGTTGAGTTAAGATCTTTGTTTACGTACATGTTGCTTTATTGTGATGTTTCAAACCCTCGAAAATTATGGGATGCTAATTGGAAATGCATGTCTGATGATATTAGTAGAAATATCAATCAAACTGTTAGTGGAGGCTCAAATTTCACTAATGATTCAGATTTGCAACAATATGTGTTACGTGAACTTCAGATTTTACTAAATTCTAATCCAAACCCACGTACATTGACAGAATTTGGGTTACCTGAACCAGATCCTACTATTTTCTCCGCATTGGCAAACACTTTGCTCCTAGAAGAAAAAAATTATGATAGGAATGCACTACACCTTGAGCACGTATCTTTACATGCTAGCCTACATAATGAACAATTAGTTGTGTATGATGCTGTTATGAATGCTGTTTCAACCTCAACACAGTTGTTAGCTTTTGTTTATGGACATGGTGGTACTGGTAAAACCTATATATGGAAAACACTTATATCAGGCCTAAGATCAGCTGGTATGATTGTTCTTGCCGTTGCTGCATCTGGTATTGCATCTTTGTTGTTACCAGCAGGTCGAACAGCTCATTCAAGGTTTAAGATACCACTAGAATTAACAGAGGAATCAGTTTGCCATATTAAAAAGAAAACAAATTTGTGCTAATTACTTTTAGAAACTACACTTATAATTTGGGATGAGGCGCCTATGAGTGATCGTAGGTGTTTTGAATCACTAGATAAGACTCTTAGAGATCTCACTGGAAATACCATGCATTTTTTTTGGAGGAAAGTCAGTATTATTAGGAGGTGATTTCAGACAAACACTACCAGTGAAACCAAAGTGTAGTAAAAGTGAAATTTTAACATGTTGTCTGCCTAGATCATATTTGTGGAAACATTTTGTTGTCTACACTCTTTCTGAAAATTTACGTATTACAACAAATCAATGCCACATTAGTAATAAAGAAGAATTGCAGGCTTTTTCACAATGGCTTTTAAGAATAGGTGATGGCAATGAATGAGTCGTTTTAGACTCTGAACATCCTTACATCAAAAAAATTGAAATACCTACACAATTCTTGATTTGTCAGTCTGGAAATGGTCTTCATGACTTAATTAATTTCATTTATGATGTTAACTTACTTACCAGGCCTAGCCCAACCCAGATTTCTGAACGTGCAATCATTTGTCCCAAAAATGAAACAGTGGATGTTATAAATGAGATGGTTCAACAATTAGCGCCCGGTGAATATGTTTCATATCTAAGCACTGATTCTATGGTGCCTCATTCAAAAAATGGTGCTGAAACCGACGCTATGTACCCACCTGAATACCTAAATGTTTTGAATTTTAGTGGTATTCCGAATCATTGTTTAAAACTAAAACTTAATAGTCCTGTAATGTTGATGCGAAATATGGATCCCAAAAATGGTTTGTGCAATGGAACTAGGCTTTTAGTTTCACAGTTACTTCCGCGTGTAATAGAGGCACGAATCATTACTGGAACAGCAATAGGAAATAGAGTTTACATTCCAAGAATTAATTTTGTACACAACACAAAAGATTTGCCCTTTGTTTTCACACGTCGTCAATTTCCAGTCAAAATTTGTTATGCTATGACAATAAATAAAAGCCAAGGTCAGTCCTTAAAAAGAGTAGGTCTTTACTTACCGCAGCCAGTGTTTGGTCATGGTCAGTTGTATGTTGCTCTTTCAAGAGCCACATCTTCAGCTTCATTAAAGATACTCTTACCCGAAAATCAAACACAAGATGAAAACACAACTTAAAATATCGTGTATTCAGATTTTCTAAATGAAATAAGCGCACATCAGGTTTATAACTTAGCTTTATTATTTTGTTCTTTGCATTGACTTTCGTATTATATGTGTGTGGTTAAATATGTTAACTTATATGGTTTGATGTATTTTGTAGTTTGCATCCGATGGACTATAAAGGCGTGGCTGACTTGGCACCTAGAGAGGCGACAACACTAATTGAAATAAGGGTGATTCGAAAATGGGTTCCAGCATTTAGAGATGACGAAATCCACTATGTGTTTGTTGATTCAGAGGTCAGCCTGATTTTTATAATTATGTTATTTATGTTTAACAAATTTAGTCTTGATTTAACACACTATTTAACAGGGAATGGGAATCCAAGCTATGGCCAAAGGAAGGAATAAACAGGTTGTTGAGCCAAAATTACAAATTGGGTCGTGTTATCGTATTCAAAAGTACGCATGTGTCAAACCAGATGACTTCACTAATACTCTTACACATTCTGGGACAATCTTCTTGGCACAAGCTACTCTCATCACACCAATTCCTGATACTGCCACCATACAAAAATACTTTTATGACATTGCAACACGTCGTAGAGCTCAAATGGCAGCGCCACATGAAGGCATTGTTGGTATGCAATATTATATGCTTTCATTTGTGATATTTACATTGCATTTCTATTTTAAATTTCTGCTAACCTCAATAGAACTAACACTCTATTTAAAACAGACTACATAGGGATTTATCGTGGGATTGCAAATCGAAAAACCACTAAAAATCAGCCATATGTGGTGCTGACGCTTAGAGATTGCACGTATGTTGCTCCCAGTTTTTTTAAAGTGTTGTCTTTCCGACTTATACAAATATTCATATCATTTGTTAACATATTTAATTTCAAAATTATTATGTCCAGCAATCAGGATGTAACTGTTGCGGTTTGGGAAGAGATGCTAACCTCAAAAACTAGATTTAATAGAGCTGAATATGAGTCTGCATCTCCACCAGTCATTTTGGCACTGACGGCATTAAAAGCCAAAGATTACTTTGGTTAGTTGATAATTTGTAGATAAAATAGCTTACTTTTACCTGTTTATAAAACAAAATGTTTTCTTAATTTTTTCAGGAACACTTCAATTCCAAACAACAAATGCCACTTATACGTACCGTGATCCCGTAACACCTGAAACACAAGTTTTGCTAGAAATGTAAACATTCGTTACCAAATATAGTTGTTATAAACAAACAGATTGTGTGTGTAAATTGTTGACTGTTAAAAATTCTGCACTAAATTTCCAATTATCAGGTATGCTAATCAAGGTATTCGACATCAACCGATTGTAGAATTTACAGGCGAACAAATCACAATTACCGACCTTAAACGCCTACCAACAATTCTAACAGCTGTAAGTTAAATCATTATATAAGTAATACTATTTCGCATTGTGAAGACTGAATATATTCTGTTTGCAGGGAAAAAATTTTGTGATCAAGTGTAGTGTCGATTATATATCAACATCAAATCCGTGGTACTACACAGCATGTGCGCTATGCATCAAACCGTTTTGCAAAACGGTCCTTTGTGGTTTTGTTCCGAACATGCTGATGTCGAGGCTGTGAAATACCTGTGAGTCTTTTTAACTTATTCCTACATGATATTACATTCGCATCTTATCTTACTACATTTACCATTTGCATACCAAAATTAATGCAAAGGCGAAACACATGCCTAAATATGCAAATGCCTATACGCCTAAAGACCTAGAGCTGTTACTTGATTTCGCGTTTGCCACGTCCATAAAATTGCAGGTCGACAGAACCAAGGACGAGCAAGTAAGGAGATTACTAATTCTGCTAAGACAGACCAAAAGTGGACCTGTCGATGTCAGACGAGTCGAGGCTCAGATCAATCTCCATTGGCTCGCTGGTTACATAGTACACCGTGGTGGGTACACCACCTTGATCAGGCATAATGACTGCGCCACCCTGATCAGGCATAATGACCACGTCACCCCAATCAGACAAGGTGACCACGCCACCCTGTTCAAACAAAGTGACCACAACGCCCTGTGCAGGCAGGGTCACCACAGTACCCTATTCAATCAAGGCGACAGTAACACCATGTTCAAGAACAGCGACTACATCGCCATGCTCAGGCATGGGAACTGCAGCGCCCTGTTCTGGAACAGTCATTGCAACACCTTGACTATATTGCGAGATAACAAAATCAATAACAACAAAACCCTGTTGACCACTAACCAACAGACTTGTCGAAACCTACTGGTTATGCAACATTTAATACGAAACACACACCAAAACACGTGAATAGGTATACGCCTAGACGCCTGTGAAATCTGATAGGGCTAACAAGAACCGACCCTCTCCCAACCACGTATGTTAAAACTTTCAACGGTCCTTGCATTCGCTTGGCCGTATCTGCGTTCACTAACCTGGCAACAAGTTAACCAAAAAATCAGTTGAAGATTAACCATTAGTTACTCCACGCCTACCAGCTGATCTGCCAATTTCTTAGAGCGTTGGCACCAGCTGTCAACTGACAAATAGACTGCTAAGCTTAAGTTACATATTTGATGGTATTTGTATCGTTTGATAAGCCGATAATAAAAATCATACTTACATATGTATCTTTAGTTGACTGTTCAGTTTGACATTACATTTGACGTCATTTTATTCAAATCCACATGTTCCTAAATACGTCAATGTTACAAATACAGGTATTTATTTCGGGTGACACTATCATATGGGTCAGAAACAATCGAAGCGACGTTTTTTGATAGGACTGCTACTCAGCTTCTAAACATTTCCTGTTCAGACATGATGCTAAAACCAAGATATCACAGGAAAAGATTTAGAATTGCAGGTACAAGCTACTAAAGACAGAAAAACCGGCACAACGCGGTGTACTGTTAACAATGCAAGGTTTATTGTGCAAGATATTGGAGGAACTTCTGACCCAACACCAAAGACACCTGCTCCAAAAACTCCGCTTTCTGGATCTTCCGTGCAACATGGTGCACACTCCTCTACGACACCATTAACTGCAATAGCTGCAGGCTTAAACACAACACTCACTCCAGTCAGGTCTCAATCCGAAATGTCCGCTAAGCGATCGCTTATTGAAACTGAAGGTATGTAGTATTTGTTATTTGCTACATTAACATCAACACAGTAATAAACTGTTTTTTATACAGTGTTTAAAGAACAGCCTGCAAAGAAGAAGCCTACAGGCGACTCGGAACCTTGATAACAGTGTTGTAGCAACCAGTGAACACTTTTGTTGTCTTCTATTTTTATCTTCGTGTGTAGTAAAATAGGTTTAAGACTTGCGTAGTTGTATTAGGATGTTATGTAGCTAAACTTTGGTATGGTTTTTAATGTTAGGATAATATTACGTGTGATGTTGCTTTTTGCGATTTTGTCATAAATAACTAAGTAGAATGCACAACACAAACAGTGTGACACAAATGACAAACAAACACACTGCTGGTTATGTTAGGTAAAAAACTTAAATGGATAAATAGTACTTGATTTTTTCCTAGGCGCATAGACGCGTATTAACTTACACACCTATTCACTTAAACTCTGATAATATATGCAGACAACAAAATAAAGTCTTATTTCATTAAATGTATATTTCCACCAAACAAATGATTGTAGTTCCTCTGTTTATTTGCAACTATTTACCAAAAAAAAACACACATTTAGTTTTCGTCTACGCGTTTGATTTTCATCTAAGCTTATAGACACGTGTTCGCTTAGACACTTAGACGCTAAAATCACTAGATAACAAACAGAGGTTTCACTTAGGCTCTGATAAAAAGTGCTTAATTATGTTAACAATTATATCAATTGACGCCTGTATGCCTCGACCAGAAAGAATAAGCGGAGAAATTTTATGTTATATATGGTAATCTTTTTAATATCCGAATTGAATAAAAAAACGCATTGACATAGACGCTGCAACGCTATTTTCATGTAACCTTATAAGCGCGTATTCGCTTACACACTTAAAACCTAAAGTCGCTTAATAACAAACAGAAGTTTGTTATATAAACATCGTTACAAAACGCCCAAAAACTATGAACCACAAATGTTATCGTTACTATCCGAAATCATTAGTTTCAAATTCAAATTTCTCTTACATGAATGTGAAGACAGGTACTTCAGATACAAGTACAAATATCTAAAAACATCAAATCTGCAAATTCAGATCTAAAAACATCAATACTCAAACATTGATATCAAATATAACGACTCAAGCATTGCCATCATAAAAACCAAGTTTATAACTTATAACTTACAAAACATGCATGGCATACATACCAAGTTTCCCCCAAATTTACTACCATTTTAAACACCAAACCCTCAAAAAAACATACCATTCCATACACTTTAGTACTTAAAAAACAAACATAGCAACCCAAACATAAACATAACAACAAAATAAACCTTCACCAGCAATCCTTCATAGACATCAACCTTGCTCTTCAAACACACCACCTCCTTTTCTAAATCACGCTTTTCCTCTTCCAACTTTTTCTTCTCAGCCTCTAATGCCTTCTTATCGGCACCTCTTAACACATAGTTGTCAACATCTTCCTTCCAAAAGAATAGATTGCAATCACCCCTTTTCTGCCATACAAAAGCAAATATTTAGCAATCAGGTTTCTTATGAAAACACATAAACAAAACAGGTTACTTACCAACGCAAACGCGCATTCGTAAAACTGATACCCAGGACGAGAAGTGCATGCTCCACCCACCCTAAGAGGTGCGACCAGATTATGATCACAGTACAACTTTCCATCAGTCCCTATTCTGAGGATTTTTGTGTTTGAAGACGACCTTATTGTACAGCCAGAAGATGAACTCATCTTTCTTGAAAATTATCTTTTGCCTCAATGTGAAAATAGCAATTATAAACCTAGCCTATATATATAACGTAATGCATATAATGAGGGTAAATGCATAACTGCCAATTTGTATTCAATCTTATTAATGAGATAAGACTAGACATAATGTGTAATATTATAAGAATATACACTAAATCTCTTTACCAATTGTTGCATACAACATTTAATGTCGATCTTTATAATATCCGGCTACAAATGATCATGCATATTAAAACTGGTACAAACAACCATTGCAAACACGTTACCAAAATGCGCACCGCGCGTCGATTAATCACCCTAGTTGATATAGTTTGCTAGCCATAAAAGTCATCATTTCTATCCATTTAACTTTTTTTTATTATAATATGATATCTGAAATTTCTTTTCAATTTGTATGTATTAATTTGTTTTTAATGTCTTTTACTAATCATTGATAATATTTACAATGAAGACAAAATGATTTCAAAACTTATTTTCATATGCAAAAAGCAAAACTACCTGCTCAAAACAGGGGAATTTTCTCTCCCTTAATATCTCTTCAGACATCCCTCCTCTCCACCACTACAACTGCCATACTCGCTTCCTCATCTGGCTCCGGCTTTTAATGATTTATCATGTCATCCTCTCTTTGTTAGAATAAATATAAATTATGTTTATTATATTTATTATATGGCCATCATTATCATTTATATTATATTGATCAATTACTATAATATCCCTAAGTTTATAATTGGTGATTCTTTGATGGACGGAATTACCCTTACTAAACCTAATTAGGGTGTCCCCTGTGTGTATAAATAGAGAGATAACTAGAGGTATTAGGTTAGACTCTAATAACACCATAACCTAATGTAGCCGCCACCTACCTCTCTCTCACACGATCACTTTGTGATCATTAGCCATCATTAGTGTACACACTAAAGGGAACCCGATCAAGATGATGGTGTCTTCCATTACTGAGGTTCCTGAACGGTTAAGTAAATCAGGTACACTTGATTAAATATTATGTTTATACCTTATGTTCTTATGAAATATAATCAACATGTGGTATCAGAGCTATGTTGATTATATCGTTTCAATCATGTTAATAAATCTTTTTTTATGATTCTATTCCTTCATAATATTAACAAATCGTTTCGCAACTGCAAATTAATTCAAAATTATAACCTTAAATAATGTGGCGATCGATGCCTTAAATCAGAAGGAATCTTATTGATTCATTATTGTTTAATATTGAAAATAATTGAATCTAATAGTGGTGTATATGAATGATGATTTGTTATAACTTTTTTTTAATCATTATCTAAATCAAAGAAAAGGAATTCATCGTGATTTGAATTTCTTGTTTAACAAGGTAATATTGTCTTTCATATTATTAATTTTTTACGAGAAAGTTGAATTGATCGTATCAAATAATAAATCAATTCACTGATGATTTCATAACAAAAGGGTTTTTTTTTATGGTGAAATTTTATTATTGATTTTATGTTCTATTATCGAACGCCCCACTTACGGTGTGCGCATATAATGTATATATGTGTGGCCATCGGGGGCAAAAGCAAAGTTGCACTAGTTTTAACGTTATTTTACTTATTTCGTGAAAATAACGTTAAAAACGACGGACGATTAATCATGCATCATGTGGTGGCGTTGATAGCCAAAAGACAAAGGGGTACATGCACCGATCGGGTTTGTCCCGATTGCTAAGTGTTATGTCCCTTATGTCCAAGGCTTGATACCAAACCACATCGAGCCGGGGGTCTCACTGGAAGCAGCCTCTCTATTCTTAGGGGTAGAGGTAAGGCTGTCTACATCTTACCCTCCTCAGACCCTACCTTAGCTTTGCTATAGGTGGGATTAACTGAGTATGATGATGATGATGATGATGATGTTCTATTATCGAATTTGGTCCATAAATCCAGTCGGAGATAACTACGGATTCATGAGATAAAGATCATATTGTTTATGTTAATTTTTTTGGTTGATGTTCTTCAAAAACATTATAAGAAAACCGAAAATTATTATGTTTTTTTGGTTCAAAATTGGATGGAAATTTTGTTTCCAATAATTTAGGACATAACTTTATCTCCAAGGAAATATTCGAAATCAATTATGATTATGTTAAAGATTTCGAAATCTAATGATATCTTTGGGGATAGTCATTATTTAAAACTGGAAACAGATATTAGTAAATCCCTAAATTTTTGAACCACTGACTTTATCAGTTTTCGATAATAATAACCGTTTTCGGTTTTAAGAATTAATAAATTAAGTTCTCGGATTATCAATTAGTTCCCGAATTCAGGTTCTCGGTTTTTAAGTTCTCGGTTTAAAGCTTTCGATCAGGTTCACGGACAGGAATTCTCGGTCAAGGTTTTCTATTTCGAAAACCGAAAATGATTTTTTTTCAGATTCCATAATGTGTCCGAGAACCCATCTTATTTATCGAGAACTATCATGCATTCGAGAACCAATATTTTTTCGAGAACTATTAAAGAATCCGAGAACTGTTAAAGTTATCCGAAAACATAAGTTATTCGAGTACTCATAATATATTCGAGAACTCATCAGTATATCGAGAACTAATTCTGATATTCGAGAACTCATCATGACATTCGAGAACTCATTATGATATCTGAGAACTCATTAAGTTTTCGAGTACTCATGATTTATTCGAGATCTCATAAGTCTTTCGGGAACTCATCACTTTCGAGGATTCATTAAGTCTTCGAGAACTCGTAATTTCGAGAACCCCTTATGTTATTCGAGATCTCATAAGTTTTCCGGGAACTCGTTATTTTTTTGAGAACCCCTTATGCTATTTGAGAACTCATATAATTTTTTTTTGAGAACTCAATTCTTTGAGAACCCATTATTTTTCGGGATCTATAATAAAATTTACAGTTTTGATAAAACCTAATGTATCAAGTTTATTCAAAACATTATAAAAACTTGCTTAACTTGCAATAACATTTTTGAGGTGTCACTTCTGCCCAAAGGTGATGTGTCACATTAGTTCGTTATAAAGATCTCGTTAAGCATTGTAGCTCGTTCACATAAGTGCCATAAGGTTTCATTTCTGCCCAAAGGTGATGTGTAACAGATTATGTTGGTGAACTGAGCATATTGCATTAAGACTTTGAATGTCTCACTTCTGCCCAAAGGTGATGGGTTACATTCACTGTCGGCAATTCAATACTTAAATAAATAGCGTATAGCCAAAGCTAGAGCATATTATTTAAGTAGCTTATGTTGGTGTTATGATATTATCACGTCTTCATTACAAAATTGATCCTCATAATTAATGATCCTTCATTAATATAATGATCATAATCTAAGTCTGCCTTACATCAATGCCCGTAACTCATAACTAATCTCTCATTCTTCTATAAATTACTATCTCAACTAAGTAATCCACTCTAACTATCAAAACTAAGAAGAGTTTGCTTAAACTTTGTTCTCATTAAGTTACCTCTTAAGACATGACATTCCTATGCTCTATCTAAAAAAGTATTACAGAATAACATATGAACATAAGAAGTGGAATAAAATGTCTCTTATGGTAAATTAAGAACTCCTTGTACTGATTCCTATCAGGTGAGCTATTAAAGACTCTGAAATTCCTAAGACTAATGTATTATCTATGGAAATGAAAGAATATAACGAATTCCTAAGAAGCATGAAATAAATAAATCTAACTCTATCGTTGAATGGCTTCTGTGAATACATTTTTAACATTGTATAACATGACCCATAAAGCTAAGGGGTTACACATGGAAATCAATTAATTTCTAGTGCATAATGACTTTTCCAACAGTACGATCAGATGCATTATGAATCAACTATAACACTCATAAATATCAAAGTAAAAAATGAGTGTGTTGATAGCAAATCACGTACAGGAAAAGGAACGCATTAAACTAGAAAGGTTGATGTTATTCACCTTACTACCATTAGACCTAAAAGAGGAAGAATAATTATCATAGAGAGGATAATTATAAGGTTTGGAAACAAAATACAAGTACTACTTCCTGCTATAAGTTTTTCCAAAGGGAAAGTCTTATTAAGCAAAACTGTGCCATTAAGAATAGGCATAAGCAATGAGATTACCCATAAGTAAAGAGAATAGCTGGCTAAGATATGTAGTGCCTAATTAAGGATATTTAACTCCACAAATGCTAATTAATTCCAATTAACACATGATGGTTGAGTCTAGTTTTATACATTTCCTTACCAGAATTCAACAAATACTTAAGATGAGAGTTGGTGGCAAAATTAAGGGTCTATTAACCATTAATAACTGATCTTAGTGTTGAAGCTTTATGATACCTTACGATATTCTTGAGATTACTCAGAATTTAGTATCAATACTAAAAGCTACAATTTTTTGATAGTTACAAGGTTTTAATGACCAAACCAAAGCCACTATTAAGTTAAACTCTCATATTGTTTGTTGTCATTATCTGAATAGAAACCTTATGAATTAAAACTAGATGATCCAATAACGTTTTCACAACTTTGTTATCATGAAAATGAGTATTTAACAAAGGAAAATGAGACCCATGCAATTCATCCACTAAGACCAAAATTTCATAAGAAATCATGACCAGGTCGTTAAGGATGCTTGGCTATCAAATCTCATTAAATGGAGAAAGGAATAAATGGGTTTCCATCATAAGTCATAACTAATTGACATTAGTGGAGCTTAGATAAATATCTAATTGTATCTATTCCCTTTCCTAAAGACCAAAAGTATTAAAGAAATCAATTCATATATACTTAAGAAGATTCCCTCTAAGTATGTCCTTAAGATTTCTTATGAAATATTCTCGTTCACACGCATCGTTAAAACTTATTATGTGGAGATACTAAGAGACCTAAAAGATTAGTGGGAGCATTAGATGTCCTACTTATGACTTGCAAAAGTTACAGAGGTGGGGGAACGAAAATTTGATCTATCCTCAAATTACACCTCTTGCACTGGACAACTATCTATCACAACTTGTCTCCTTAGCATTTAACGTACTCCTAACAAAGTTTTGTGGATGCCTAAATATGGGCGAACTTAGATTTCTTACTAAAGTAATCCTCATTAAGAGAAACGACAATAAACAGCATTACGTTGTTTTCTCTATTAAAATCTATGGATCTTCCAAATGTTAGATCTTAAGCATGCCGAATTCATTAAGATCTCTAAGGTAAGTGGGAGCAGTACAAGTCCTTATTATGACTTTTCGGAAGTACAAGATGCGGGGGAGAGACTCATTAAAATTCGAGACTCATTAAGTTTAACTCCGAATTTAACTTCGATTATTCCTCTTGTACACCTTACTGCACCAACTCTTACACACTTAGAAACAAATGTTGCTCCTTATATACCTGAAAATAGAAAAACACTTAACTAAAGTTAAGTTTGTATCATAATAAACCCAATGTTCAACTCAGGAGGTCATCTGGGTCTAAAACCCCACTAACTTTGATGATTATGTAACCTGCCTGACTAACACAAAATGGATGTTTGGAAAGTTTACTGATCCTACCTCTTCTAATTAAATCATTAGTATCAATCAATCTTTTAAATGGAATAAAGCTATTATTAGTATAACTCATTCCATAATTTAGAATAACGTTTGGGATTTGGTTGAATAACCTAAAGGTATTCATAATTAAACCAGATCCGAATGGGAACGTTGTAAGATAAGATTGACTGTAAAAGATTATACTCACGAAGGGATTAGATTATCAAAGAATCTTCTTACTTATGTTTCAAGAGATTTCTTTGAGGATCATTACCGTCCTAGTAGCTCATAATAACTAAGAGCCACATTAGATGGACATTAAGACAACTTTCCATAACGATGACCTACATGTTCATTAAGCAACCTGAAAGTTCTAAACTGAAGGGTAAGAACACTTAGTTTGTAAGTCAATAAGATCCATGTATGGGTTGATGCAAGCATAAAATGTGTTGGAATCATAATGAAATTCTCTTCATCAAGAACTAAGTGGATTAAAGAACCTACCTCAAGATGAGTGGGAGCAACTAATGAAAACTTGTCCTTACATAGATGACGTTTCTCTTAACAAGTATATGTTACCTAAGTCAAAGCATTTTTCATGCATAATTTTGAGATGATGAATATCGGGGATTCCTCTTACGTAATAGGAATCAAAATATACCGAGATAGACCCAAAGGAATATTAGTTTCATCCCATAAGTTTTACTCTAAATGGGTCCTTATGTATGTAACATGCAACATTGCTCTCTTTTAGAGGATAATAGGATAATTTGAGATTATCACCTTATGCTTCATTAATTAGAAGACTGATGTAAATTTAAGTCTATGCTTGTTTATGATATTGTTCGTATTACTTGATACTAGACTTGTCTAGATTGATGAAAAGCATCTAATGGAACATTACAATATCCTTAAGAAACAAGAGACTATAATCTAAAGAAGAAGTGAGAACCTAAAGTGATTGACTACTCTTACTCTAACTTTGTTATATTCAAAGGAAATCAAGTGTCAATTTCGGGGTATATCATAACGTTAGCAAACATAACTATCTTATGGAGGAGTCATAAGGAACTGTGACAACAACCTAAGTTATCATGACATAATGTGTTGCTGATCACAACAGAATGGTCATTAAATGTTGTTGGTCAATTTATCAGTTGACTCATAACTTATTAACTCCATGTAAATACTAAGTTGAAGACTTACTGTGATAAAGTCAGCTGCCCTAATTTCTCAAACAGTAACAATTTGAGAGGAGTTGCATTAGAGTTCGATACGAAATTATTGTTCGCTTATGATTAAGAACAAATAGAGGAAATCAGAATTTTGTATCGAATGCATTCATGATATGCTTATGGATCCAATAACTAAAGGTCTGTCACCCATAAGTCTCACTAATGGGCCAAGTAAGAGAAAAGGGTATTACTAATGACCATGTACAAGTGCATATCGTACTATGAATGACTTATGACTAATGACTAATGATTAATTTTCCTCATTATGATTTGTTTGTCTATTAGTATGCTAAGCTAGCATAATGGCATAAAGACAATAATATAACAAATCAACTAAGGGCATAACGTTAATTGATCCTAATGTTAAGTTTTAAATTTGGGTGTAGTATGATTAATGGGGGTCCTAAGTCGAATAAAGACTTAACGGCTATATTTCTCTGCTACATTTTGGGTTTAGAACTAAAATGAGTATTAATCTCTGCAGACTTACGTAATACTCATCATAAATGAATACTCGGCCAAGTGGGAAAATGTTAGAATAAATATAAATTATGTTTATTATATTTATTATATGGCCATCATTATCATTTATATTATATGGATCAATTACTATAATATCCCTAAGTTTATAATTGGTGATTCTTTGATGGACGGAATTACCCTTACTAAACCTAATTAGGGTGTCCCCTGTGTGTATAAATAGAGAGATAACTAGAGGTATTAGGTTGGACTCTAATAACACCATAACCTAATGTAGCCGCCACCTACCACTCTCTCTCACACGATCACTTTGTGATCATTAGCCATCATTAGTGTACACACTAAAGGGAACCCGATCAAGATGATGGTGTCTTCCATTACTGAGGTTCCTGATTAAATATTATGTTTATACCTTACGTTCTTATGAAATATAATCAACACTCTTTTTTTCTTTCCTTCAGTCAATATATGTACTTATTAGAGGGTCGATATCCTAGATCTACAAAGGAAGGAAATCCTCCGACGTCGTTGTATGTCACCCGTCTAGACTTACACCACCTTCACGATGGAAACGGCCATCATCAGAAACCCAAAGCGTTAGCGAACAACACGGGGTCACCGCTCGCCCGCTGCTGCCGGTTAAAGTTTAGATCGAGACCCATCGTCTGCCCCGTATTCTTCAGAATCCCACCCACGCCACCCCCTAAAGTGTACCGTCGTTGCGTCGTCATCGTTGGTTCCATTGGTGAAGGTAGGGAAGAGGCGTTTGACTGTATGGGAAAGGAAGAGGCGGTTATCAGTAAAATAACCGTAATTAATAATAAAAAACAGTTATCGCTAAAATAACCGTTGACCGGAAAAGATGCCGTTAAATTGCAACGTTAAGTTGCTATTTGTATATATATATTAAATTAGGGTTTTGTGGTTATGTGTGTAACTTCCCAGTTCCTCGTGATCACCCTAATTTTTTGCTTAGCGGTTCTCACAATTATTGCTATGTATATATTCATGTGCTTGCACTTCCTCTACCACATAGGATTCGAATGTTTCGATTGTGGTTAATTCAGTTCAAGCTTCACTAATGATTATGCAACACACCAAAACAAATATTTTGGTTAATTGATTATGGCTTAACGGAACCGTTATAAATGTTATTTCCCGCCGCAACGCGCGGGCACCCCACTAGTTCAACTTATATACAAGACATAAAAGGGTTTATTATGTAGTCGACTACTCGTCAATGATCTCCAGCCCAGCTGGTTTGAGGCGGGAAGGTTTATCTCCTTAGAGGGTTTCTGCCCGGGTTTGATCTCATGTTTGAATCTCACGGTCCACCGAAAAAATAACCGCTTGGGTTTGAAAGGAGAAACCTGTGGGGTGCTATGGGATTCGATCCTGGGCAGTGGTCGCTTTGCAACACAGGATTTACCGCTGAAACACTACTCTCCAAAAAAAGAATGTAGTCGACTACTCATACAATACAATTTATAATTGCTTAGTCCTAGTTCAAAATTCGAAACACTGGGACGGCGGCACGAGTTGGCATGACTGGGCAACGCGTTGTATGGCGATGGTGGTACGTGGCAATCAGGCAGGTTGCACATGTTACGCCGTAGTAGGAGGTGGTTATGGCGGCGATGGGAGTCGGTTGTTGGTGTGGTCAGGCAACGGTGAAGGTGGGAGGTGGTTGTAGTGCTAGGTTTCTTTTGTGATCTCTTGTATATCTAGGGTTTTACAATTAAGCTTGTTTTTATAACTATTGTGGAGCCCGCGCGTTGCAGCGGAGTTGACAATACGCAATTGAAAGATAAAATGATTATGACAATCAAGTGGTCAATGAAGTAAGGATGCCATGGGAGGTTGTTATACAACCTACATGTCATAATTTATATTTATGTGCACAACCTCGTAAATAGCTTTTATTCAAAGATATTATTGATGTATAAGGATATTGTTATCATAATCAAATTTTATGATAATATTTATCTAAATCTAATGTGGATAGGTAATATAGGGGATTTTGTTATCATAACCAAATAAAAGATATCTGCAAAATATTGAAATTTCTAAATTTTTCAAAAGTTTTATTTTTACAAAATATCTAAGATTTCTACAACTTATGTTTGTATGATAAAAAGAACTAAGATTTACTTGGTAATAAACATGGTATAGTTGCTACTGAAATTTTCTCTCTACTATAGACACTAGACAACCAAGTCCTAAGGCTTGATCTTAGCAAATCAAGTAGTTGAAAATTACCTGCACTCCACTGTACCATGACATTTACAAGTAAAGACAAAAGGTAGAAATTATACCTCGCTTTAACATCAAACTAAATTACTTCTTTTAGACTCAAATGAAATAGACGCAACTCTATTTTTTGCACCTAGAAAACAATCGCGGCTATCGTCACGAGTAGTAGGTGGCACACAACGAGATTTGATGGTTTGGAAGTCTAGTACAACTTTGGTTTTTTCCGTATCTACAATTGGTTTTTCCTCCCCTTATTTGACATCACAAATTATAGGATCGAAAAAAACTGACTATTTAAGACTAATTATGTACCAGTACATGAAATATTGTATTATTTATTTCTTTGGGCTTTTGGTTTTATGAAGTAAAGAAGTTTTAACCACATAATTATTAAGTCTATAACTTATATACGTTTAATTTCATTTTGATATTTACTTCCTAGTCTTTTTAAATTCTTTTTTTAACGGCCAACAAATATTTCTGCCCGACTACCCAGGGGAGTCCCCACACTATGGACAGACCCCCACGACCAACCCAATGGAGGGCCCATACATACCTCGGGTGGCTGGCGTAGTCAGGCCCACCCATGCAGTTCCCGAAATAGGGGAAAACCCAACCCCTCCCGAAATAGCATGTTTTACTGGGTTTTTGGCGCGTTAAACACTATTTTAACACGTACAAGCACGTATTCACATACCGACAAGTCACATAATGATTACAAACATATAATGCACGATAACTAACACGTTTACGTCCGTTCACCAATTCCCGGGACTCGAGACTTGCGTGTGTGTGTTAAACCCGGTGATTCCACGAATCACCAATCCTTGTACACATGGTTATGGACCGACTCCCGATGATCCCGCGGATCATTGTAACGGCTCCCGATGATTCCCCAGAATCATCGTAACGACTCGACTGACCCAGTTAAGTACGTAATATGCATGACTCGCTAAGATAGACTTACTAGTTTAGTCAATGTTACTAACCTGAGTTTGCCGGGTGTCACAATTGTGACAACACATGAGATTATTCTTGGACTTCATTTCAACATGTGTTTTATAGGGTTTGACTTGAATAAAAAAATGATTAGTATAGGAAGAGGAAAGGGCTACGGTTTGGGAAAAGAAAAAGGAGGGTCAAGTGTTAAACATGTTTAGTTAGGAAATCTCTTATGGATTCAAGTTATGTTAAGTATCTTTCCATTAGAGGTAAAGATCTCTTGACACTTGAATGACTAAACACATGATTTAGTCTAATAACTTTACTTTCTTGTGTCTTGTGATTAAGGGACAATAGGCCAAGATGATACTGTTTTCTTGATGTGTTCTTGGCCGGAAGTTTGGAAGGGAACTAGGAGGTTCATAAGCTTTCAATGTAGCATCACATCATGATCAAATGGAGGTGACTTGTCTTAGGTTTCCATGGATCTTTGATTTTGATCTTGACCATTCATGTGTGTTCAAGTGATGTAATGTTAATGAACAAAAAAAAAAAAAAGAATGTTGTAGGGGGCATGGGGGGCGACGACTAGGAGTGTTCCAAGAAGGACAAAGATTAGCTATTTTAAGTTAGCAATCTTATATAGATTAAGGTGATTAAGATATCTTTCTATTTTTGTTAAGAACCATCATGATGTTTTGGATTCCCACACTAGTTGACTAATTGCTTGGATTAGACTTAAGATAGAATAAAGAATTGTCTATGGTGTTCAAGAAAGAAATGACAAGTCCTAGGTAGTTTATCTATGGGTGATATGGTTTAGACTTGATGTGATCATACCTATGTTAGTGATGTTGATGATGGTTGTTTTGTTTGTTGTTGAGCCGAAAAAAAGGAAAGAAAATGTGAGGAAAGTGGCGGCTCAATGGTGGTATCAAAGAGGAAGTATTTTGGTCAAATATCTAATCTAAACCCTAGTGTTGATTACTTGTTCCACCATTTATAGTTAAACATAAAAACAAGATTAGATTGTTCATTAATAATGGGACAAAATGCATGTAAGTATCTTGTATTAAATATGTGTTTCACTTCCATGCACATGTGTGTGTGTGTGTATATATATATTTGTGTGACGTGTATATATTTGCAACAATCAAGCTTGAGCCGTACAATCTTTTGAGCCAATTGCTCTGATACCAATTGTAGGCCCTTGGAATGGATCGATACAAGCCAGATCAGATCTATCAAGGTGCGAAATCCCTTGATAGATGTTTATGCAAATCGATGAATCGAACAAACGATAACGAACATGAGAATATTAATAAAAACGTCTCCTATTGATTATAAACAAATTACAACTAATTCAAGACAACACACATGAACAAGTGGTTGCAGACACATTGACAACTTGCTGAACAATCTCTAAAACCATCAACCCTAGCCTACACCCCTTGCAAGGTATTTATACTTGCATGGGCCTGATCCACAAACAAAGAAGATGCATAGCCCAGAACAAAGAAGATGGCTATCTTCTTTGTTTGCTAACTTCTTTGTTTGCTAGGGTACAATAAAGACGATTACACGTTATACAAAACGACTATCTACTAGCTATTCTATCTAGTAAGCTGTTGTCACACAGAAATGCATCAAACCTAGTGCGCGAACACATAGGGTTTTGACGCGTTCCTTTCGACTTAAGGCATCCGCTATGACGTTTGCCTTTCTCGGGTGATACTTAATCTCACAGTCGTAATCGTTCAGCAACTCAACCTATCTTCTTTGCCTCATGTTCAAATCCTTTCTGATCGAAGATGTTTTGCAAACTTTTGTGGTCTGTGAAGACAGTACACTTGGTTCCATACTAGTAATGTCTCCAAATCTTGAGTGGCCAAGGGCTTCATTCAGCGTCTGCTAGAACCTAGAAGTAAGCCGTCTATCCCGATCTGAAATGATAGAAACTGGAGTACCATGTCTAGATACGATCTCCTTAATGTAGAGTTTTGCCAATTTATCCAATTTATCCGTTTCCTTGATTGGCAAAAAGTGAGCAGACTTTGTCAGGCGATCCACAATTACCCAAATTATGTCGTGACCATTTGACGTTTTTAGTAGCTTAGTCACCAAATCCATTGAGATCTGCTCCCACTTCCACGTAGGTATTTCAGGTTGCTGTAACAAGCCGGAGGGTGTCTAGTACTCAGCCTTGACTTTGGAGCATGTGAGGCACTTTCCCACGTACATTGCAATACTACCCTTTATGTTAGGCCACCAATACAGTTCCTTCAAATCCTTATACATCTTAACGGCTCTTGGATGAACCGAATACCTTGACTTATGGGCCTCTTCGAGTACCAATTCCCTCAATCCATTAAACAATGGAACCCAAATCCTATTAGCGAAATACAACGTTCTGTCGGTCATGGGTTCCAACAACCTAACCATGGCATGCAAAGCTTCTTCCTTGATGTTGGCTTCCTTGAGAGCTTCCTGCTGGGCTTCGCGAGTGCGATCCGTGAGATTCGAATGAATCATCAAACCTAGTGCGCTAACACATAGGGTTTTGACTCGTTCCTTTCGACTTAAGGCATCCGCTATGACGTTTGCCTTTCTCGGGTGATACTTAATCTCACAGTCGTAATCGTTCAGCAATTCAACCTATCTTCTTTGCCTCATGTTCAAATCCTTCTGATCGAAGATGTGTTGCAAACTTTTGTGGTCTGTGAAGACAGTACACTTGGTTCCATACTAGTAATGTCTCCAAATCTTGAGTGGAAAAACTACAGCTCCCAACTCCAAGTCGTGCGTAGTGTAATTCTTTTCGTGAACCTTGAGTTGATGAGAGGCATACACAATCACTTTATCCCTTTGAAACAAGACACACCGAAGACCTTGGTGTGAAGCATCACATTAGACCACAAAATCATCCGCACCTTCAGGCAGAGACAGAATCGGAGCGCTGCACAACCTTTGCTTCAACAACTAGAAGGCAGATTCTTGCTTGTCACCCCATTCAAACTTCTTATCTTCTGAGTCAAAACGGTTAAAGATTGAGCTATCTTAGAGAAGTTCTCAATAAATCGTCGATAATAACCAACGAGTCCTAAAAATTGTCCCACTTCCGTTGGCAACTTGGGCGCTTCCCAATTTTTTATTGCCTTAATCTTTGCTGGATCGACATGAATACCCTTTTTGTTCACCACATGACCAAGAAAGTGAACTTCGCGAATCCAAAATTCGCACTTGGAGAACTTAGCATACAACTTCTCATTCTTAAGTAGCTCAAGAATCAACTTCAAATGTTGCTCATGCTCTTCTTGAGTCCGTGAATATATCAATATATCATCAATAAAGACAATCACGAACTTGTCCAAATACGGCTTGCATACTTTATTCATCAAATCCATAAATACCGCTAGTGCGTTGGTCAATCCAAATGGCATGACTAAGAACTCATAATGACCATAACGCATCCTAAAAGCCGTTTTAGGTATGCTTTCCTCTTGCACACGCAGCTGATGATACCCAGATCTCAGATCAATCTTAGTGTAGAAACTAGAGCCTTGCAGCTGATCAAACGAATCATCAATACCGGGGAGAGGGTACCAATTCTTGATAGTGAGCTTGTTCAGTTCTCGGTAATCTATGCACATACGGAAGGATCCATCTTTCTTCTTCACAGACAACACAGGCGCTCCCCATGGAGAGAAACTCAGCCGAATAAAACCCTTATCCAACAACTCTTACAACTGGCTCGAAAGCTCTTGCATCTCTGATGGCACTAAGAGATAAGGAGAACGGGCGATAGGTGCAGCATCAGGAACCAAATCAATATGGAACTCCACTTGCCTCAGAGGCGGCAATCCAGCCAGCTCTTCAGGAAAGACTTTGGGAAAATCCCTCACGACAGGGATGTCTTCAATCTTCAACTCCTTCGACTTCTTCTCGGTTACTTGTGCTAGGAATGCACAATAACCCTTGCGGAGGCACTTATGGGCTTTCATGCATGATATGATCCGTAACGTGGCTCGACTATTCTCTCCTTTGATCGAAAGAACTTCACCACTAGGAAGGGGAATACGAACAATCTTCTCTCGGCACACAATCTCTGCATGGTTCTTCGATAACCAATCCATGCCAACAACCACATCGAAACTATCCAACTCGATTGGCAACAAGTCTATATGAAACTCATGATCTCCCAAGTTTAGGGTACACCCATCAACAACTTCTTCCGACTCAATAACCTTATCGTTGTCCAATTCTATAGAATAGCGTGTGCCCAACCTACTAGGGTCTACCCCGAGGGTCCGTCTAAAGTTGGTCAACACAAAACTTAAATCGGCACCAGTATCGAAAAGCATAGAAGCGTAAGTGTTGTTAACAAGGAACGTACCGGTAACGACATTGGGATCCTCACGAGCTTCACCAGCTCCAGTCACAAAAGCTCTACCGCGAGCTTGGTTCTTCAACTTTGGGCAGTCCTTCTTGAAGTGATCCACAACACCACATTCATAGCATCCTAGTTTCCCGTAGGGTTACGAGCAGCCTTAGCACGACAACAAGACATCTGATGCCCGATGTTCTTGCAGTAGTCACAACGAATGCTGTCACAAGACCCAACATGATGATAGTTACATTTGTTGCAAAGAGGGTGCGGTCCGTTGTACTTCTTGCGGGGCTCAACAGTAGCAGCAGTGGTTGCAACAAATGCTTGGGCAGTTTCTTGTTTCTTTCCAGACCGATTTCCACCATTTTTACCTTTCCTGGTATCTGACAATTTTCTTTTGTCACCCGCATTTCCACCTTTTTCGACCTCTTTCTTAAGCAATGCGCCTATACGCGCTGCATCATCCGTAAGACTATGAGCGAGGGTGATGACTCCTTGAATTGTGGTGGATTCAGTGGCAGTTACCATACTGCAAATCTTAGGGGAGAGTCCCCAAATGTACCTTTCAACCCTTTTGTACTCCGGAGTGACCATGTGGGGTACCAAACGAGACAACTCATGGAAGCGAGTAGTGTAAGTGGTGATCTCAGCTCCCGTCATAGTCAGATTCCAAAACTTCGACTCAAGCTTCTGAAGTTCGCTCAGAGGGTAGTACTTCTCCATCAACATGGACTTCAAATCATTCCACGAGAGACCATAAGCAGCATCTCTTAAACTTGTAGATTCCACCAAGTCAACGCCTCGTCCTGGAAGGTGCAGGTAGCATACTTGACCTTTTGATCCTCATCACATCCACTGATATCCAAGACTGATTAATCTTCTCAATCCAACGACAAATATCGATTGCTCCTTCAGACCCATGGAAACTCCATGGTTTACAAGCCATGAAAGTTTTGTAGGAACAACCATCTGCCGTGTTTTCCACTTATGTGTCATAGATAATGAGACATCATCAATAACAGTAGTGATTACAAGGCCATAGGAAGTACAACAATTCGGTATTTTACCATTGCCATTATCACTCGTCCTTCGCCGGCCATTTCCACCAGACCCACCACTGGAGTCTGCGCGGTTAGCGTCGTGCTGCGCAATGGCTTGCGCAATCACGCGGGTTAGCTCCTCGGACGTGGTTGGGAATGTGTTGTCCTCGGTATTGCGGGTGTTCCTTCAGGGCGGCATGACTTCTTTCTAATACATCAGATATAAAAAGAGTGAGACACATATTTATCGATAATATTGTCAATCATGTGCGCTCAAACCGAAAGGTTATATAGGACCGACTTAGTTAAAAAATTATACGGTATTAATGTTGTTTTAGTAGTGTTTTATAATAAATTGTTTAATTTGTTTCATTTCTCATTCCAGGAAAAAAAATTATTTCTTAACTATTTTGTTTTTCTTACCCGACCAACGATATATATAACAATAAACCGTCGACGTTCATAGCAACACAAGTATGTCGACTGAAAATACCATATTAGTAATTCATACCGTCAACTCGATTATTATGTCATGGAAACCTCAAAGCTGAACGTAACTAAATTATGTTCGATATCTACAGACTAAAACTGGATCAAAACATTGAGAATTTGAAAGGTACGAATGTGCTCACGTTCCGATAAAAGCTATCATAATTAGTGTCAAAATAGTCGTCGATCATAGAAGTTTCTATATATATCCAGATATACTCAATTAAGTTTGGACTAAAAAAATAATGTTAACAAATTTATCCATCTGATCGAACTTCCATGTAAAATAACATGTTCTGTTCAAGTTTCAGCATCATGCCAGTGACAGTTGATTTTCTTGTGGAAAACTTAAAAAAGACCAATATTGTTGGGATTGATGTCCTCTTCAAGGCAGTTACATACGCCAACTAATTATAATAAAATTTCATTTATATTATACGGTAGGAATCATGACACAATCATATATATATATATAATAAAAACATAATATATATTTATTTATATATTTTGAGTAGAATTCTTGCAGATAATTTAATATTTGTGCATGCAACTCTTCTCGATCGTTTATAAACATACAAACTTAAAACTATAAATTAATAAGTTAAAACTTGTTTGATCGATCAGCTACCTGAATATATATCTGATAATTTATAGTATATGATTATGGAATCAGGAAGATATTCCCACGCCAAGAAAATCTATGAAGGGTATATCTTTGTGGTTTAAGGTTTCAACTTCTTCGCGTGTATGATCAACCTTCTTGTAGGGTTGATAGCCACTGGCAACTCTATATCCAAAATAGTTTCTTGCAAATGAGTTACTTGAAACTTGTGTCTTGGAATTGATGTGATCTACAGCTTGTTTCCCATTACAATCCATGGGAAAAGATCCCTTGGCTGCTGCTAACATGGCTGAAGGCCTCCATGAACTAACCTTTTCTTTATGTTCATCCTTGAATTTCAAAAAGAATTCCGCGCTGGGACCAAACCCGTCTGTGTACCTGCTTGTTGATTTATCGCAAATTTTGGATTTTTCTCTTTGTTGTCTTGCCATGATAACATGCCAGTGATTCTTGACAGCATTATCGGTTCGACCTGGAAATAACCTTGAGATAAGGGCCCATTTGTTACCGTGTATCCTATGAGCTGCCAAAAGCCTTTCTTCTTCTTCTTCGCTAAATGGCCTTCGGTTTATTCTTGGATCTAGTTGATTAAACCATCTCAACCGGCAACTTTTTCCTGCTCAAAATATCATCATTTATATAAAAGATATATATAATAAATACTACCAAACTTTTGTTTATAATTTGTTAGATATCAAAGAGCAGGGGAAGGATAAATTGAAAACCCTCTTGAGTTGAGAAAACCTCGGAAACCCATGTAAAAAATCAATTTTTTTTTTTGAAAAAAATTACCAATGTAAAATACATGTTTTTAAGCATTTTGAGCCAAAAAAATATAAAAAGCGCCGAAGGGATTTTTTTTAAAAAAATAAACAAAGTTGCTAAAAAAACATATGTTTTCAGCTATTTGCTGTTTTTTATCAGGTGTAAACATGTGTTTTCGCAGCTTTGTTTATTTTTTTTAAAAAAATCCCTTCAGCGCTTTTTTTATTTTTTTGGCCAAAAACACTTAAAAACATGTATTTTACATTGGTTATTTTTTTCAAAAAAAAATAATGATTTTTTACATGGGTTTCCAAGGTTTTCTTAACTCAAGAGGGTTTTCATTTTATAATTGCCCTCAAAGAGCATATATATATATATATATAGCCGATTCAATACTATTACATGCATACCACATAATTAATATTGCCAGTGAAATTCCACATATAAAAAAGCTATTGGTATTGGTCTGATGTTATTATTAACTCTCCCGGCTCCAAAAATCTTCTTTGTTTTTTTAGTACATGTAATTACTTATTCAAGGGGAACACAAACCAGACTCTTACATGATTAAACTTAAATGGTTAAATAACATCCTTAATTATTAGGGAAACAATTTTTGTTGGATCTTGGAAGTTAATTAGCAAGAATAATTAAGAAATATAAAGGCTAACAAACCGATCGAAGAGCAGAAATTTCATAATAATAATAATAATAAGATGTTAACGAGTTTTTGAACAATATATCAAAGATGATTTAATTAGAGCATATATAGTACCAGATCTCCCTTGAAGCTTCTCAGCAATAGAGTTCCAGTTTTGAGGACCGAATCGCTGAACAAGCTGCCGGAGCTTTTCATCCTCGGCAGGTCTCCAGTGGCCTCTAGGACAAGTTCTTGCATAATCGCTAGAGCCGTTATCTACCATGAGACTTTGTCAAAATTGGTCTAATACGAGAGGTGAAGATTAAGGTGGAAAAACAAAGTATACATAGGAAAGTGGGTTGGTTTAGGGTTATAGATAAGCAGTCACTTTTGTTGGTTTTGCACGACATTTCTATCCCAATGATTTTTCTTTTTTAGTACATCTATATGTCTAATTCTGCATGTATCTACACCATTAATTATATATACTATCTTACTTATTTCTTTAATTTTACTTCATTTGTTACTTATTTTATAAATCCATGATACAAAAAAGTGCATGTATTTAAAGAATGTTTCGAAACCCTAAATCTACAATTAAGCTCAAACTACTATTTTATAATTATGAATTCAAAGAATATGAAAACTGGTCGTGTTAGCTTGGTTTCAGAAAAGTAATTATATTAACATTTTGCAAGGTTCAGCAAACAACGAAAAAAAAAAAAGAAAAAAAAACATGTTTAAAAAATTAAAGGAGTGGCGGCGCAATTTGTTGCCCGTGCGTTTATACTTATATAATTTGCCCTTTAATTATCAATGAAATATTATTTTCCCAAAAAAAAACCCCTTCTAATTTGATTTATAAAATTAGGGCGTGTGTTCATTTGTAGTTACTGTGTTGATCATTTGTGGTTACTGTGTCAGATTTGCAACTGTTAATTACCTTAGGCGTGTAAATATATATAATGTTTAATTAAATTATACAGTACTAATGTACGTACGTGGTTTAAAAAACATAGGTTAGTTAGTTGTAGGGTTAACCAAGTTGGTGTCGTGTATCTAAATATGGTTAACCGGTCCACTTTTCGTTGCAGATGGTTTGTCAAAATACATATAACCACAACATATATTTATAATCCAATAGTATTCATAAAAGAGGTTAGAACTAGTACACATTGAAAGAAAAATAGGAAGTCGTAGAAAGGGTATCAAACGGACTCCGATTGAATGATTGAACTCATTCAAGCGGCATTGAAACTGTCTCATCAAACCCTACGATTTTAGTTTTTAGGTCTTCGTTTTTTTAGGGTTTTTAGCATGTAGTTTTTAGAATATACTTTATATCATTGTGTCTTTTATGTAGCATTCTGTCTTTTTCTTATTTTCATCATTGTGTCATTTTTTTCAATTCAATGTGTCTTTTTTTCAGCATTGTGTTATATTTTTCGACACTGTATTATACTTTGTGGCTCGTTGTGTCAATTTGATGATCTATTATGTTTTTTTTTGTATTATTTTCACCCTTCTTATTTTTGTTACACTGTGTAAAATAACTTGATCCTTCATAACATAGTGAAGTTCTGCTCAATGCATATGTCACATGATTGAATTTCAAGGTTTTATTTTTATTTCTATTTTTATTTTATTGATTTACGGTATCAAACATGCAATTCCTTAGACTATGTGTAGTCGTCTGCGAGCGAGCTGCCACGAGCCACCAACAAAACCATGTGGATCGCGTGAATCGTAACACCCTCCCGTGACTCTGGCCGCGAGCGAGCTCAAGCGACCCGACTCGCGTGAGCCGGTGAGGAAAACTTTAGAGAGTGAGTTGATGAAGATGAGTGGTGAAGAGTGAGTTGCCGAGAAATGAAGATGAGTGGTGAAGACTGAGAAAGAGAGAGGGGGGGGGGGGGGAGATGATGACTTGTTTGTGTATTTTAATGGTTTTTTTTTCCAATGAAGTGGTTGTTAATTGAATATAGGTAAGGTTAACGTAAAAAGTAGCTTATGGTGATAAGCATAGAAGTAATAAGGGGCTGACACATGTCCCTAGCAAAAAAGTGTATTATTGTCCATCACCATAATTGTTGACTTTATTCAACTTTCACCCCTTTTTTAAAACGACCATAACGTTTTCATACGATATTATTTTTTTAAAAAAATTACACCATAAAAACAAGTTTTTCATCCTCTTTTTATTTCCATACCATATTGCTATACATTTAAAAAAATAAAATTTGTTGGGTTGATAACTTGCATTTTTTTGAGGGTATACTTGCGTTTTAGAAACGGCTCCGGATATTTGCACAAGTCCAAAATTTATTCACACAACCCTATTCGGGCCGTAGAGGCCTCTACGGCCCGTAGACCTCATTTTTTGAACATTCTACGAGCCGTAGAGGCCTCTACGGCCCGTAGAAGTAGTCTTATTAATTTTGACAATGAAGAAGGGAAGGATGGATGTTTATATTTTGCCTACGGCCCGTAGAGACCTCTACGGGTCGTAGACAAAAAAAAAACAAAAAACGTTTGGGACGAGGTTCGATCTTGGGCACATTATCACACAAACACACACACAAGTCTTATTTCGTATATGGGGACCATCTGGGCTACCAGTTCGCTGGTTTCTATATTGGAAAAAATAAATATAACATAAACCAGTATTAGGCACCCTCTACGGCCCGTAGAGGCCTCTACGACCCGTAGAGGAGTTGTTTTTTTTTTTCCACATTTTAATTGTTTAATAAATAACCACGAGCGTAGTGAATCATCAGAATAGTTACAAAAAAATAAATTTTAATTGTTTAATTTTTTAAAATTTTTAATGTCGTCTCGATAAGCGTGTAAAACGTTAACACAAGCGTTTATATAAGCAAAAAGATAAAACTAAACGTTAACAGGAGCGTTCAAAATAAAGATTGTTTAAAACATTTACAGAACAGAATCAGAAATAAAACATCGTATGATTAGGCGGCGGCGACGGCTGCGGCTGCTGCGAGGACGTCCCGGGCTGCTGCGAGGACCTCCCGGCCTCATGCGGGGTCTGCTGCGTGCTGGGCCCTAAAGTCGGTGGGACACGAGTCTGCATGCCCAGCTGGCGATAGATATCCTGCTGGCTAGCAATCATCCAGCGCATCGCCTCGTCCTGCCGATCACGCCACTGACGCATCGCGATGTTCTGCTGCTGACGCCAGGTGTGCATCTGCTGACGCCACGCACGCATCTCGACAGCCTCTGCGGCAGCCGCACGTACGTCCGCCCTAACATCAGGAGGCAACCTGAGAGAGTGATAAATGCGCGCCGGATTCTGCACATCCTCAGGCTGCTGCTCAGGCATCTCGACGTCCCTCAGATCGCCCCCTCCCACTCAGCAGCAAACTGCAACCCAACCTCCACAACATCACCTGCAATGGATAACAATAAATAATTAATAAATAATAATAATAATAATAATAATAATAATAATAATAATAATAATAATAAAAATAATATTCCAGGATTTTATAAAAAAAATTGGGCAGAGTTTCCCATGTTTTCATGCAAACCAGACAACACAAGTTGTCTACAAGTTTCCCAAATAATAATAATAAAAATAATAATACCTCCAAGGCCCTGATGTACCAACGGCTCATGCACAAACTCCGCACCACCCGGAGCAATTAGATAGTGGATGGCTGGATGATCCGGCGTCTTCGCCGTCTTCGCCGTACAACCCATAGCTTTCATCGTGGGTTCACCTAATGGGCTGAAAATAATATACAAACTCATAAACATTAACATTAATAATAATAATAATAATAATAATAATAATAATAATAATAATAATAATAATAATAGTAATAGTAATAATAATAATAATAATAATAATAATAATAATAATAATAATAATAAGAAGAAGAAGAAGAAGAAGAACAATACCTGGGCGGTAGTGGCGGAAACTGATTCCGGTTAACATAACCGAAATAATTCCCGGCATTGCAGCGCTCGGCAATCCAGCGCTCGGCAATCCTGCTGATCATCCCCCCGCATGCGATGCCTCCCCGCAACTGCTTATGGGGAAGGAGGCAAAGAACTCGGCCATGCACCGATGCAAGGCAATCGGCGTGCCGGTGAGTATGCAATACAGGTACATCAGGTCCGTCTTCGTCACCCGCTCGTTACAAGTGCACCGTGCCGTTAAGGAATAGGTAATGCAACGGTGAATGTAACGAGCTACGGGGTGACGAATGTTAGATGCCCTGTCACACCTCTCCCCCTACACATGATAACAACAACAACAACAACAACAATAATAATAATAATAATAATAATAATAATAAGTATAATAATAATAATAAGTATAATAATAATAATAATAATAATAATAATAATAATAATAATAATAATAAGAAGAAGAACAACACGTCGCACTCGGATTCCCGAACTCTGGACCACCAATGGTGGGCCACCACGCATAGAACACGTCATCAGGAACACTAGTGACACCTCTAGTGTAGACATCCTGAACATTATCATTAACATTAACATTTAGAATAAGAACAAAAATAATAAGAATAAAAATAAATTATATTAATACCTCTCCAAGCTCGTCGCTAGTGTACCACTGGGTGTGCGTAGCCCACTCATCTAGGGAATAACCATACTCAACGCCGAGTATGGAAAACTCGACCTCCGGCGGTGGGCGGCTCGACGGTCCGGCGCCCGATTGATCGCCACCATCCTTTCGTAGCCGAAGGCGAAAGGTGGATAGGAACTCTATCACCAACGCCCGATGGGTCGGCGCGTTGCAGTCACCAAAAAACCTGTCCAATGGGCTCCCTTCCGGGATCCACTGTCGGGAAATCTCCTCTGCACCCCCCTAGTGGCCCGAAGCGCGTCCCAACAAATCCCCCATGGGTTTTCGATCTTCTTTTTCCTCAACCTCTGAAATCTTGGATTCGGGTAATCGAATCGCCGAAAATTGCAATGCTCCCAGCCCTGTAAGTCAACCCCTGCCATGGGGCTAGGCCCCCCTGGACCACGGGCTCGTCAGGCTCCAGCTCCTCCTCATTCACGTAGTCCTCGTCTTCAAAATTTTCCATAACTGCAAAACCAAAGAATTTATAGTTAGTTAGGGCGTTTCCATAATAAAGGTGTTTCCAAAGAATCGCCAAAACATACTACACTAATACCCTCCCCCCCCACCACCACCACAGCCCACCACCACCACCACCACAGCCCACCCCACCACCCACCCCACCGCCACAGCCCACCCCACCACCCACCCCACCACCACAGCCCACCCCACCACCCACCCCACCACAACAGCCCACCCCACCACCACCACCACAGCCCACCCCACCACCACAACAATCAAATACAAAAGAAAAAAAAATCTAAATAATGATGATAATAATCAACTATAAAACAATCTAAATAGAAAAAACAAACAAAAAGAAAAAAAAATTACCTTTTTAGGGTTTGGGCGAATTTGGTGCAGTTTGGTGGAGAAGGTGGTGGTGGTGGTTGCAGTGGAGGAGGAGGCAGAGTAGGGTGGTGGTGGTAGTCGAAGGTGGTGGTTGTGGTGGTTGTGGTTGAAGGTGGGGGTTAGGGTTTGGGATTGGGATTGTTTTGATTGAAATGGGAAAGTGGTCGTTTGTGGCAGTTTTTTTTTCTTTTTAAACTGTTTACCTACGGCCCGTAGAGAGCTCTACGGCCCGTAGGTAAATAAAATTTAAAAAAAAAACGGTTTGAACGAGGTTCGATCGTGGGCCTATCAGTTCTCACACACACACATCAGTCTTATGGCAAGTATTGGGGACCATCTGGGCTACCAGTTTGCTGGGATAATACCCAAAACAATTAAATATAACATACAACTGATAACCCAAATTTTTTTTAAAAAAATCCTCTCCTACGGCCCGTAGAGAGCTCTACGGGCCGTAGACACACAAAATTTTAAGAAACTAAAAAGTTTTTGTCTACGGGTCGTAGAGACCTCTACGGCCCGTAGACTCAATGGCCTCTACGACCCATAGATGGCCTCTACGACCATCTTCCAGACTCCTACGGGTCGTAGAGGTCTCTACGGCCCGTAGATGTCTTCCTTCTACGGCCTATAGAGCCCTCTACGGCCCAGTAGAAGTTTTGGTTTTTTTTTTTAATTTTGTTAGTTTTAATTAGGTGGTATAGGTTTTTTTTATAAAAGAACGTTTTCATTTCATATTGTATATGTAAAATAATAATAAAAAAATGTACTTAATAAATCATTATACATTATAAAAACAAATTTACACCGAACTATCAGAAGAATCAGGACAACCAGTTAGGTCAAACCACTCCGGAGATTTTTGAGATAGCCTACGCCCCTCATCAAGACGATCCTTGTATAGTGTTAACCATGGGTTGTGATTTACATCTACCCAACCCAACCATGCTCCACTCGGATAAGGCATCGGAGCGTCGTCTGCTAGCTTAAGCATGATGTAGTGGTTGCCGTTCACGTGGGCTATCGAAATGACCCGATGTTCTGGCACGCTTTCAGGATGACTTTGAATAGGGAAGAATGTACTCGCTCCATCAGCACTGAAGAATTAAAGGACCACACCAAATGCCTGAGCAATCAGTAATCCAGTCAAAGGCATCTCCATCCATTTTGAATTGGGTGCATCCACGAGTCCCCTCCAATCTAAGGACGAGTATATGCGGGTGAACCCGTTATCCTCGAATGCGTTCATAATCTCGAACCAATCCTCTTGGTAATGACCCACCATCTCTTGTACAAGAAGGTGGCGGATCCAATACCAGTCTTCCTCATCCCTATCCAAAGCCACAGCTACAGATCGGAACCCACAGTTACCGTCTGGCTGAACATTTTGAATGTGCGTGACAAACCATCGATAAAGAGGATCAATCTGATGCTTAAATTCTCTAAGCACAAATTTATACCTGTCACCGCCAAACATTGGGAAATCATGATTAGGGGATGTGTACATATGTATATATGTATGTATGTATAAATAGTTATTTATGTACCTGTCCCCTACTAAGAGTGGATACTTTTTGCTACACACTCTCATTTTATCTTTACCCGGGTCTGATGGCCTACGTCTTCTAACAGGCTCGTCTTCCTACAATGGATAACAATAAATAATAATAATAATAATAATAATAATAATAATAATAATAATAATAATAATAATAATACTAACATCTTCTTACGCATCCTCCTGCTGTTTTTTTCTTTGATTTTGTAGTTGGGCGCCCGCGAGTATTTTTTTGTACCTCAGGAGGTTGAGTGTCAGTTATACTTGGATTTACCACCGACTTTATTTTTGACAACATATTTCTTTGAACGCGTGGTGATTGAGACAGCAGTGTCTCTTTGACTATCTCCCACTCACTCGCAAGGTCACGTTCCCCCCATACTACTTCCGGTTCGTAATTCAGTCGTGTCCAGAAGACGTCTATTCCGGACAGCTGTATTTTTATTCCTGTATTCAATAAAAAAAATAAATAATAATAATAATAATAATAATAATAATAATAATAAAGTAATGGTATTACCTTTATTTATATACGAATCCAATCGACATGCACACGACAACCCAGAACTCGTGAAAAGCTGGTGACAACAACTCATTTTTCGTTCCCTCAACTTCTCTATATTTTTTATCTCAGTTATCAACTTCTTGATCGCTGCATGGGAAACTTTACCGAGTAGGTCCTCAAAAAGAGGTATGTCATGGTGCACCTTTTTTCACAGACAAACTCTCTTCAAATGAGTGGTTTATTGCCCTCTCTTGTGACGTTACCACATCGTCTGCAATCATCACAAGTTTGTGGAGCGAGTTGTTAGGCCCCTTAATGTGCATCTTAAACCTTGAATGCTGGCTTTCAACTCTGTTGGTCGTATACTGACCAAAGTTGTAGTTTGTGTCTGTCCATGCAGAAACAAACCTTTCTTTGTAGTCACGGAGCCAGACCCGGTCTATATATTCAAAAACATCTGTAAAGATAGAACAAAGATATTTGTTAATGTGTGTATGCGTTTTAAACTAAATTAATAAAATATGTACCAGCTCGTTGGTCCTGACATAGTCGTTTGTAGAATCGGTCTAACCAGAGCCTATAAAATGCCGGAGATGAAGATCTACATAGTCGCTTAAAAGATTTCACGAATATTTCCGAATCTGCATTTCCAAAGGCTTGTCTGCAGTGCTTCAATATATTTCGTTGAATGTGATACCTGAATGCATAATAATAATAATAATAATAATAATAATAATAATAATAATAATAATAATAATAATAATAATAATAATAATAATAATAATAATAATAAAAAATAATAATAATAAAAATAATAATAAAAATAAAAAATAATAAAAATAATAATAATAATAATAATAATAATAATAATAATAATAATAATATGTATACCTGCATAACAACTTCGAAGCTGCTGGAAATACAATGTCGCATGCATTCATCAAGGCTTTCTCACAATCAGTTACTATAGCACGGGGCTCCGTACTATCTTCTAGCAACTCTTTAAGCCTTTGTAGCACCCACAGGTAGTTATCCTTTTTTTCACGGGAAATGAATGCATGGGCGACACAAAACGACTTGGATGTTGATGTCATACCCACAACTTGAACAAACGGAAGTTTATACTCGTTCGTTTTGTAGGTCGCATCAATCATCAGCACATGCGGGAACGCACGCCATAACCTGTGCGAGGTGGGATGGACAAACAAAATATCCTCGATCGCATTTGTCGAGGCATTCCTCCGGGTGAAGTAAACAATTTTTTTTCCACCAATGTGGCTTCGAGTACCTGCATAGCAATAATAATAATTAAAAAATAATAATAAAGAAGTAATAATAATAATAATAATAATAATAATAATAAGAGATAATAATACCTGCATTTGAGTCCTGCCGCCGTATAACAAATGCTTAACCTTGGTTATTGTGTTATGTATGTCTCTTAAGATGCAGGGACTATCCGGGTTTTGTTTTCTAACGGCCGAATGTATGTCTACTGGCGTAACATTTTGAAAATAAAGTGTATCCACCAATACTCGCCCGGACCCAGCCTCCTAGCATACGCGTGACCCTCGATGTGTTGGAAAGGTTTGTGATTATGTGTTTGGTTCTGGACCTCTACGGGCCGTAGAGGTCTCTACGGGCCGTAGAGGGTTTAATGCTCCCAACAACTAGCTTTTCTACGGGCCGTAGAGGCCTCTATGGCCCGTAGAAGAAATGCTTTTTCAAACTGACACACTGAAAGTCAGTCTGTTCATTGAATGACCTCGTACCTCGTATTCCCTACAGGCCGTAGAGCCCTCTACGGGCCGTCTAGGGTTTAAATGCACTCGACCAACCCACCTCTACGGCCCGTAGAGGCCTCTACGGGTCGTAGAGGGTGTCCTCATTTATTACACTGACACCCTCTACGACCCGTAGAGGCCTCTACGGGCCGTAGAGGGCTGTGCAAACCTAATTTTTGTTATTGTGTAAATAACATACCTCTTAGAAACGCAAGTTATACCTGATAAAACGACCTGATCAAACGCAAGTTATAAATGACAAAACGCAAGTTATACATGCTAAAACACAAGTTATACATGCTAAAACGCAAGTAATATCAAGTTTTTACATTTAGACGCACGTTATTATTGTTTATTATTATTTAAACGCAAGCAGGTAATATCATGTTTTTACATACACATAAGCAGGTTTACAGATTGATCATATAAGTAGGTAATAAGGATTTTCTTTCTTTATTAATTATTAATTTTCAAGGAGCTAGTTTGTGGGAAAATAACGACAACAATATCCCACCATCACATGAAGTGAAAGAAGATATTAGCAAAACCATGAAAAAATGTCAAAGAAGGTTAATGAAGGTGATCTTCGAACCTTCAGTTAGCAAAACCATGAAAGAATGTCAAAGAAGGTTAAGGTGATCTTCGAACCTCCAGTTATTATTCACCTCACAAAAATAGACAAACATAAGAAACAAAATTATTACTATTCTCACATTGATTCAAATTGATTTCCAACCTCGTGGTTCTCCACCTAACAAAGAAACAAACTAAAAAAAACAAAAAGTTATTGTTACATTCAGAATGTTTAAACGCAAGTAATACTATCAAGTTTTTACATTTAGAGGCAAGTAATATCAACCCAACAATTTTTTTTATAAAAAAAATATAGCAATATGATATGCAAATGAAAGGGATAAAATGTTTGTTTTTATGGTGTGTTATTTTAAAAAAAAAAAATATCGTATGAAAAAGTTATGGACGTTAAAAAAATGGGGGCGGAACTCAACAATTGTGGGTTATACCTATTTTGTCATTCTCCTCCTCTTTTGGAAACTCAACGTATACTTTCCCTCTTTTAATCTCATCAATTGATTTATTTTGATCAAAAACTTCTTATCTTTCTTGGAAACTCATTTTTACAATAAACTTTCGTATTGAATGTTATTTGTTTTAAAATTTATTTGTGCATTTTAATGTTTTTAATTTTTTGTAATATAATGTTTTTTATTATTGTTAAAAATATGGATAAAATCATCGCTCACCTTGAGCTACAACGGGATCAAGTGAGCATAATTGACACTTTAGCCAATGCCACGTTAGCGACTAGTTGTCCTTTTTTATAGGATAAAGTCTTTGCTCATCTTTAGCCACAACACGTAGTCTTATCTGTTATCTTTAGCGGGTATACATTAAGCAAACACATTTTAACGGTAAATAAAAAATAAAAAAAAAATTAACGAATAAGTAAACTCAACATAATAGTCCGGTCATGCTCATGATGCCACACAACAAGAATATAAGTAAAAATATGATAATATATATAGTCTTTTTGAGAAGACAATCTAAAATGAAGCGATGTCTGGTTTTACAAAGAAGAAGCCGGTATATTTAATAGAAAAGTAATAATGTTCATCATATTACCTGGTTATATATAAACATCACTCATTCATCAAGCAAACAAGAGTTGGTGTAAAATCAGTGTCTAGACCATAACCTATAGATGATGGATGTGCTTCTTCGATTTAACTATCTAATCACTCTTTAGAAAAGGTTAACAACAATCAGGAATTTTTATCGTTATCTAAATATACAAAATCTTGGGCCAAAAATCGTGTTAAGTTAACAATGATAAAGAAATGGTCTTTAAGTTAACAAGTAGTTTTTTTTTAAATATAACATTCCATAATTCACGATCACAGATATGCACAAAACTATGTTGAAATGTTCACAAACTTGAAGGAAGTTTACATGCAAAATTGTTATGCGTAACAACTTAAATTTTAATTTATGAAATTTTAGGCCTCCTCGATTTAAATATTTAAATTCCGTCATTATCCGTCATGTAGTAAGGTCTGACTAGATACATGTTGTGTAGTGCATTAAGGTGCAACCTCACGAGGAACAACCCCTGCAGCCATAGAGAAAAAAAAAACATAAGAATAGAAATAAACTAACAACGTTTTAGTTCTAACTAGCACAACACCATTATAGGCGTCAACTTGTTGATTTTCCAAAAATAAATAAATAAAAAATAAAAAAAAATACAATGGCTAGATCAAGTGGCATCAAGCATACGTACATGACCTGAGTTCGATACGACACACCAACGCCAAGAACACTTCCATGTAAGAACATGATGTGCCAAGAATTACACACGTTTTACATACCCATTTTCACTCTTTTTCCATCCGAAATCTTTTTTTTTTTATCTTAGTTTTATCATGATTTACCCTTTTTTTTGTTGATAATTGTAGGTTTTGAGGTCAAGGAGTGAAAAGAGGAGAAAAACGACAAAAAACGCAAGGAATTGAAGACTTCAGAAGCTGTTTCAGATGCAGCATGGCCGCGCTCTGGCCGTGCACGGCCATGCACCTGTCCCGGGCCAACAAGTCAACATTTCCAAGTCAGCAGGAAGCAAAAGGCAACGTGCACCGTCAAGCACGGGCGTGCCTACCATAGTGCATGGCCATGCTCAAGTCTTAAAGTGTTCCATGGCTTTCGATAGCTAATGTTTACAGTATAATGTAAGTACGAGGACTGTTGAGCTCATGAACCAAATGCCTCATGTTCCACATGGTAGTCACGATAGAATATACACACCAAATGATGTTTGTACTAGTTTTGTAGCATGTTTGTCCTCCAAAATATAGAAATAGTAAAATGGGGCCGTGAAACTCACCCGGTAGTGTCACGTGTGGTCTAGTGAAGCTGGAATGTGAGGTAACTATCGTCCAAACAATGATTGTCCTATGATTATTAAGGACAAAGTAAGTTGTACGTTCTTGCTTATCATACAAGTTGTTCACCTCACATTGTGGACCATGGTATTAGTGGATGTGGATCATGTCCTTGTGCACGTGGCGTTTTATAGTAATAAGTCATTTAGTGTGGACAGAATGGGCCTCATATGTTGTCATGGGCTATACGTTGTCCCCAATCTAACACGTGTGGTTGGTTTGTAGCAAAACGAGTGTTTAACATATGTTTAGGCTTTTGAGACTTCTAAGTTAGTCTTAACATATGTTCTAGCCTTCTAAACATGTGTTATAACAATAGACAATTCCTATACATGAATTGTGGTTCAAGATCCGATTATTTATCATACTAAAAACGACTCGTGGGTGTAAATCAAAGTACAAGGGAGTGACCATGAGTGTGTATAAGCATGTTTTCATGAAATCACATATGTTTGTTCCCAAAATCATAGTGAGTTGTCGAGTGTGTTTGTTTTGCAAAAAAATCGGTTTCTTGATTTGATTAAAAGTCGTGGGGTGTTTTGCAAGACATTGATCTCATCATGAGTGTGCTATATAGGCTTGTGCTCGCTATATGTGGGTGTGGTGAGCTCACGTATGAAACACATATATAAAGATGCAAGTGTATATTAGAAATCGATATCCACTTATAAAAACAAGGTAATGCCTTCGAAATAATCATCTTTAAGGTGTTATGTGGTCGAATACATGGTGTTCAAATGTCGGGGGCCGGTCAATATGAAAGTCGATTCGTATTAAGGGAATGGAAGATGTGTTTGTAGTTTAACAACATACCTAGTCGAAAGGATGGTGAGTACCGAATGATTGGCCCTCCTAACCTCCACTTGAGCTTCCAACCTTAAGTCCTAGTGCTCAGTACCAAGGGGATGGGTTTGATGGTTTGACTGAGGGTAGTAATCAAGAGAGTGAGAGTGTGTTGGTGTGAGAAATGAGATGGTTAGCTCTTTCTCATATAGGCTGAGTCTCATGTGGTGACAAGAACAATTGTGGCAAGGCAAACTATCTTGGATAAGGTTATGTTTATTGATCCTAATCACCTTAGCAGTTGAAGTAGAAGCACCTGGAGAATCCTTTGGTGTCCAAGATTGTTCAGAACGCTTAAGAATCCTAATTTGAGGTTGTTTAACCTCAACAGGTTTCTTTGTATCGTCCTTAAATGAAACATTCTTGACTACCCTGCCTGATTTAACAGACGAAGGTTCAATTGATGTTTTAACAGCAGGTTTTGGGTAAACCTTTTGTTTATCCTTAGTTGCGTTCACCATTGGTTTCTTCAGTTTCTTTTTCAATGCTATTCGGTTGCGATTGTCATAGACAATCGGATGGCTTCCTCTTTATGGATAAAACGGTTTTGATTGTAAAACTATTGTCTTTGAGGATAATATTGGATAATATTGTCTTTATGGAAAAGATTGTCTGTGTTGGTAACCATCAACTGAATTCCTTTGGTTTTGCATGCTTTCAACCTCGTGCCTTTTGTGTCGCACGTATGGGCAGACAGCAAGTAAATGCCCTCTCTCCCCACACTTGTAACACGCACGATATTCCTCAAATGAGTTTACACTTTCGCTTTAAACACTCAGGAGTGGGCTCCATTAAGTAAGCCGGTTCAAAAAATCTATTAATCTTGTTTTTAGGTTTGACAAACTCAGTGACATGAACCTTTGGTGTTTTCGAGTCATCACTATACAGTCGCTTAATCAGTTCGGGTGGAATGTCATTGGTTCGTTCATGTTTTGGAAACCAAATTGTGCTTTCCTGCCAAATTTTCTCAATTTTAGAATAGTTAGTGAACTGAATGTGATACTCATCATTAGAAATTATCTTATCGGATCCTTCCATCTGATAAAATACATTCACAGGCTTGTCACTTGACTCATTCTTTTCACATTGCTTAACTGATGGATTCTGTTTGTTAACAATTTTTGGAGGATGTGGAACCTTAGATGGAGATAAACTCTCATTGGTTCGAATGTAATTTTCCAAAGGAATATCAACATTCTTACAAGGTTCCTCATTCTCAGTTTCCGATTCATCAGTTACAGGGACTACTCCCACATCATTCAATCCTAGAATCGGTCTCACATCAGAATTCGGATCACCAACACTAGTAGTGTTTAATTCGTTCTCCGATGTGGAATCAGATATATCTGAACTCTCTGGTGTCACTGAATTAAAGTTATGGTTTTTGAATAACACCGGGGAAGGAACATATTTATAGTTTACACTATTGGATTGAACTGGTTCCTCGACAATGTGGTCTAAAACATAAGCCACATTCTTATAACTCTCCAACTTCTTGTAAATCTTTTCAGCAAAACACTTGATTTTAGCCTTTTCTAGTTTGGTTTCTTCAATTTCATTTATGTAATTGTTAATGGCTATTTGTTTAAGTGAAAGACTTTTGGTCAGTTCAGAAACATCTTTCTTATAGCTCTCAAGTGTTTTGTTGAAATCTCTCTCAACTTTACGATACGGCTCGATGACGATTTTAGCACTATCAAGCTGATTCTTTAGGTGCTTAACCTCATCCTGAAGTCTATCACATGTACCACAATATCTATCACTAGAAGAAGAGTTAGGACTTATCAGTTTTGGAGGATCTGTCATGGCCATCAAAGCAAAATGAGCTTCCTTTCCAGCAAAAAACTTGGAGTAATCCACCTTAGTAAAAGCGTCATCTACCATGCATGATTTCTTTGTCATCAGAAAGTCTGCTTCAGCTAGAAGTTGATCGATATCATCATCAAGGGAATTCACACTAGCCTCAGAATCAGATTCGCTTTCTGAATAAGAATAAACAGATTCTCGATCATCAGAGACATCGGCAACATAATCAATAATAGTCCCTGAAACTGTTTCTTAAACCGGTTCCTCAACCTTCTCAGTAACAACTTCTGGAACCTCTTCCTCAACAATCTCTTCAATCACAACTTCATAAACTTTCTCCTTTTCCAAGTTATCATCAACTATCATCGGCTCCTCGCTCACCACCTCTTGAGCAAAACATGCAACATTACCACCTATAACTTTTTCAACACCCATTTGCATTGAGTTCCAATCAAAACCTTCATCCTTTTGAATCACCAACGCTTGATTCTCATTATGCGGTTGAGTGTTTGGTGTAGAAACTGGAACAATGGTTCTGGTTTGGTTAGGCGTTGTTTGGTTTTGGTTGGTTGTGAATGCTTGTCTCGATGTGGTATTTTGGGAGGTGTTTTGTCGGTTTTGGTAATTATTTTGGTTCTAATAGTTGTTGTTGTTTTGGCTTTGGAAGGTAACTTGGTTTTGTGATTGACGATTTTGGTAATTTGAGCTGAATGGGTTTCGGTTACCTTGTTGTTTCGGTTGAGTACATTCTCTAGCAAAATGACCTTGCGTCCCAAAGTTAAAGCACGTCACCTTGGCTTTGTTGAAACCATAGGTAGTATTCGGTGAAGTAGCAAGATCAGTTCTACCCGTCTTCTCGATAAACTCAGTCGCCCTGCTCATCACGCTAGCAAATGCCCACTGAATATCAATCAGTTCCATCTCTTCTTTATTGATCTGGGCATAATCCTGATTAGTCAGATTGTTGTTGCCGATCTGACTTGCCACCAGTCCATTGTAAGAAGCAACCATTGTTGAAACCAAAGTAGTGTGTTGTTGTGCCACTTCTACCGTCACATTGTTCATGTTGGAAGTTTCCAACACGATCGGACTTTGGCTTGATGAGGCTTAGTTCATCACCAGTGCAACCAAGTACTCACCGATGATGTATAATAACAAGCAGCTGACGTAGGAGGTTGAGTTGTTGTGTATGAAGTTGGTGTGTATGATGGTCCAGATGTGAAATAACTAGCTGCGCTCATTAGTGGTTCAACCTTAGATACAAAAGTAGTTTGAGGTGCAACACTTACTCCTCCTGATGGAATAGAAGTAGAAGAAGATGATGTAGCATAGTAAAGCTCAGGATTTTGTGGAAACTACGCTCCTTTTGCCTTTCTCCTTTCTTCCATCTCTTTGTTTTCCAGCTTCTGGATAAAGTCATTGATGGAACAATACTGAAATGCATCTTTTTCATTCAAAACCTCAACATGTTGTCCCCAATACGGAGGCAACGAATCAGCAAACTTCTCAATAACTTCAATCATGGGAATAATGATCTCATAGTTCTATAACTCCGACAACAGATGAAAGAATCATGGTATAAGTTCCTTCAATGTCTCATTCCCAACATAACCAAAATTCTCAAACTCCTTCTTAATCTCTTCAATACGAATTCTCCTAGTTTTCTCGTTTCCATCATGCCTACTATTCAAAGCATCCCATAGTTGCTTCGAAGTTGCACATGGACCAAAATGATGTAGTATATTTGTGGTCAATGCCTGAGATAACTGAGAATACGCCTTCTTTTCAGCTGCAAACTTCTTTTTTTCATCATCTCTTAGGTCTTCAAGAGCAATCGGTGTATTCGTATTTTCCACCATTGGTTGACTATAACCCTTCATAATCATCTGCCACACTTCCCCACCTTTTAATCCCATGCCTTCAAGATAAATCTTGAATCTTCCTTGCCATCTATCGCTCATATCTAACATCTTCGGAAGATGATTTCCATTACCCGTAGATAAGTCATTAACCAAGGAAGTAATCGCATTGGTGGTCTGACTTTGAGATACCACTACTGCTGCGACTCCCCAATAGTCTGGCATTCGTTGTGGAGGATGTGTAACAGCAGGTTGTGACGAACTCGATGTAGCAAAGTAATTCGACATCTGTGGTGGTTGTGTGTTCTGTTTCACGGCTGCAACGACCCAAGGGTAGTAGGTACGTGCTGTGGTTGTGTCATAGCAGGTCTTGGTGTCATCGGTAATCCCCAAATCTTGTCCATGATGTTCGAAATAACAACACTTAGAAAATCTGAAAATCTGGAAGTTGGTTCGACCTAACACTGATGTCGAGGGTTCAAATGAATATGCAAGACCTTGATTCGACCTAACAATGAGTTCGAATGAGTAACTAATCTGAAAGAACTTCGGTCGACCTCAATAAGAACTTGGTTCGACCCCTCGATGGTTCGAATGAACAAGAAAGGTTCGAATGAGACGCAACACACTCTAAATGATGAACAAACAAACTGATTCGACCTAAAAACCCACTTGGTTCGACCTCAATCAAGTTAGTTTGACCTGAAAGTGATTGATTCGACCTGAAAAACACACTCCTTCGACCCAACTCAAACTCGTTCAACACGACCCGTTTGAAAATCAATTTTTCTTCAAAAATCAACCAATTTGATCTGAATTATGCAAAAGTTGATGGATTTTGATGAAAATAATCAGGTTTTGATTCGGATCTAATGGAGATCAAGTTTTGTGAAAGAAATTTTGATTAACAAGTCTAAATCAATCAGTCTCCATGTTCATGCAAAACAGAAAAACTTTTGATGTTTTTGATGAAAAATCTGATTGAAAACTATCAATTTGCAGTTGTGTGATTGAGCAAAGCTCTGATACCACTTTGTAAAGAATTGTTTTTGACAAATCAACAATAATATCACACAAGTATAAGTAATCTAGGTACGGAAACCCTAGATCACATGCAAAATGACAATGATCAGATCGGAACGCGATAATATCCATTTTCAAAGTATTTTCCATTAATAACTTGATTGATAAAGCTTACAAATGTTAGATATTAATGAAAACTACACTTAAGAACTCTCTAGAATTCTCTCTGAAAAACACACACAAACACACATGACAATTACCAAAATTTCGGACTTTTAAACAACTCAAACATATACATAGAGTTTTCCATTCGACCTTTGCAGGGGTCGAAGGAACTCATTCGACCTCTTTGAGGCTCGAATGAACAACTTATAAACATCCTGATGAGCTTCAATCTTCATTCGACCTTATCCAAATTCATTTGACCCCACGAAATGGTCGAATGGACATGACAAAACCTTTATTTCTTCAAAACTTCGCCAATCTTGTACAATCCAAAAGTGATAGCCACACATATGCATCTACACTATCTGTGCATGGTGAAAAGAGTGGTGTTCCATTGAGAATTATATCTTGTATAAAGGCCCATAAATATTTCCGTAAAGGTTATACCACCATTCTGGCACTTGTTTCTAAACCATCTGCTGAAGAGAAGAAGATTGAAGACATTCCTGTGGTGCGTGATTTCTCTGATGTTTTTCCTGAAGATTTGCTTGGTCTTCCGCCTCATCGCTAAGTTGAGTTTTTTTATTGATCTTGCACCTGGTGCAACCCCTATTTCTCGAGCTCCTTATCGTCTTGCGCCGCCTGAGATGCAAGAATTATCTAACCACCTCCAAGACCTATTGGAGAAAGGATTCATTCGACCTAATTCATCCCCGTGGGGAGCCCCTATTTTGTTTGTTAAAAAGAAAGATGGAAGCCTTCACGTGTGTATTGATTATCGTGACCATAACAAGGTGACAATCAATAATTGTTATCCTCTTCCTCGTATTGATGATTTATTCGACCACCTTCAAGGGTCCAGTTTTTACTCGAAAATTAATTTGAGATTCGGTTACCATCAGCTTAGGGTGCAGGAGGCTGACATTCCTTAAACTTCCTTTAGAACTTGTTATGGCCATTTTGAATTCTTGGTCATGCCTCTTGGTCTCACCAATTCCCCAGCAGTATTCATGGATTTTATTGAGGGATTTTCAAAGATTGCTCAACCCCTCACCTCTCTTACCAAGAAAGATAAGAAGTTTAACTGGAGTGATGCTCAAGAATCAACATTTCCAAACGCTGAAACTTAAACTCTGTTTTGCGCCTATCCTATCCTTGCCCAAGGACACGGATGATTTCGTTGTTTATTATGATGCTTCTATTCAAGGTCTCGGTTGTGTTTGGATGCAACGTGAGAAAGTTATTGCTTATGCTTCTCGTTAGCTTAAAATCCATGAGAAGAACTATACTACCCATGATTTGTAGTTGGGTGTTGTCGTTTTGCGTTAAAAATCTGGAGATATTACTTGTACGGTACCGAGAACACTATTTACACCGATCATAAGAGTCTTTAGCATATCTTTCATCAAATTGATTTTAACATGAAACAGCATCGATGGGTCGAACATTTTAATGATTGATTATGCCATTAAGTACCATCCTGGTAAGGCGAATGTTGTGGCAGATGCCTTAAGTAGGAAGGAACCTGTTAAACCTTGTCATGTTCGAGCTTTGCAGCTCACCATTCATTCTAGTCTGCCTGACCAAATCCATTCTGCTTAGCAAGAAGCTTTGAAGGAGGAAAACCTTAAAGCTGAAACCATGCATGGTACTGACAAACATCTTGAGCTTAAATCTGATGGCCTAGATTACTTTTCACAGCGTGTTTGGGTTCCATTATTTAGTAACTTGCGAGGCTTGTCTTGGACAAAGCTCACAAATCCTGATATTCTATTCACCTGTCTCTGAGAGATATATCAGGATTTGAAGATACTTTATTGGTGGCAAAACATGAAGGCTGAAATAGCTTCATACGTGAGTAAATGCTTGACTTGTGCTAAAGTCAAGGTTGAATATCAGAAGTTGTGTGGTCTTCCCCAACAACCTGAAATTCCTATTTGGAAATGGGAACAAATCTCTATGGACTTCATAACCAACCTTCTGAATCACCAAGTGGTTATGATACTATTTAGGTGATTGTCGATCGTTTAACCAAGTCTGCACATTTCCTTGCAATCAAAGAAATTGTCTAGATGGAACGGTTGGCTCGCATCTACCTTAAGGAAGTTGTCTCTCCGCACGGGGTGCCTATTTCTATCATTTCGGATCGTGATTCTCGTTTTACCTCTCATTTCTAGCAAGCTTTCCAGAAATCTTTGGGGTACTCGTTTGGATATGAGTACGGCTTACCATCCACAAACTGACAGTCAAAGTGAGTGGACAATTTAAACTTTGGAGGACATGTTTCGGGCGTGTGTTATTGATTTTGGCAAGAGTTTGGAGAGTCGCCTACCTCTGGTAGAGTTCTCTTACAACAACACCTATCATTCTAACATTAAAGCAGCTCCGTTCGAGGCTCTTAATGGACGAAAATGCCGATCTCCACTTTGTTGGCTGAAGTTAGTGAGAGCCAGCTCACTGGTCGATAACTCATATTCAAGACTACCGAGAAGATCGTGCAAATCCATAATTGCATGGTAGTAGCACGTTAATGTCAAAAGAGTTATGCCAACTGTCATCGCAAACCGTTGGAATTCCATGTTGGTGACATGGTACTCTTGAAAGTCTCTCCATGGAAAAGCATTATACGCTTTGGGAAGCGTGGTAAATTGAACCCTTGATATGTCGAACCGTTCTCAATCATGGAACGGCTTGGGCCGGTTGCATACAGACTTGATCTACCAGCTGAACTCAGTAGCGTGCGTAACGTTTTCCATGTCACTAACCATAAAAAGTGCCTGTCTGACGAGACACTCATTTTTCCCCTCGAAGAGATCAAGGTTGATGATCGATTGCGCATTGTGGAGGAACCGGTTGAAATCTTGGAATTAAAAATCAAAAGTCTTTGGCAGAGTAAGATCCGCATCGTTAAAATTTCTTGGAAATCCAACCGTGGACCAGAGTTCACACTGGAAGTCAAGGATCGGATGAAACTCAAGTATCCTCACCTATTCGAGAAGCCGACACCCGTTATTATCGAAGCAAACTAAATTTCGGGGCGAAATTCCTTTCAATAGGGGGAAGATGTAGCAACCGGAAAATTCTTTCAACACAGGGAGGATGTGACACCCGACAATCTCATGCTAATATTTCTTACAAACACTTAAGTCTACCTTAGCGAAACATTTACTAAATGAACTTAACTAGGTTAGTTGAGTTAGTTCGATGATTCGGGGAATCATCGGGAGTTGGTTTACACACACAATGTCCATGGGTTGCTGATTCGGGGGATCACTGGGAAACACATGTGCACGAGTCTCGTATCCTGGCCGTTGGTGAAACAATAATGCAAAATGGGTAACTTGTTAATAATTACGTGATATACGATCATTGGTAACCTAGTGTGTTTATGTGAAATTATATGATAATACGAGTTTTGTGTGTTAACATGAATTTATAGGGGAAGGGCAAACCCCTATGCTAAGAATCTATAGGGGAAGGGCAACCCCATGTGCTATAAATTATAAGCAAAGGGCTTTGGCTGGAAGAAAAGGGTTTTGGCTGGAGACACGGACTTTAGTTTGGGAGAAGGGCTAACCCCTTCACCTAAAATTAGGGAGAAGGGCTAACCTGTCGCCTAAAGGTGACCCATTTGCCCATTTGCAGCCCCAACAGGTATAAATACCCCAGTTTGGCATATTTTCATCATTCACAAACCCTAACTCACCACCAAGTGCTACATCTCAGCCCCTAACCTCTTATAACAATTTTTGCCCTAAAATCATTTATATCCAACCTAGAAACACTTACAAATCCATAACAAAGCTTAGATCTAAGATATGTATCATATCCAACATCTTTTCCTTTCATTTTGATGATGTTTTCATAAACCCTTGATGTCCAAAACCTAATTTCAAAGTGTTTTCATAAGCAAAAGCTTTCCTAAACATATCCAAAACAAGATCTAAACCATTTAATGAGATTTATGATAAAAAAACCCAAGTTTTTGAATATGTTGATGATCTAATAATTAGGGCTTGTGTGTTATATGTTGTTATGATGATAATATGTGTTGATATGACAATTTTTGAGATTTTAGAAGCATGTTTAGGGTATACTTGGTTGTTATATGGTATGTTATGAGTTTTGAACCATTTGGGGGTTTTCTAGAGATTTAGGGCTTGATATGATTGTTTTAATGATTATGATGGATTAGGATTCATGCTAGATTAGTCATAATTGAGGTTGATGAAGATATTAATATGATTTGATGATGATATGTGATTTTTACCTATTATGGAAACAATTTCATGCATGATGTGACATTTCCATAAACATTGCCACTGTGCATATAACCTGACCCGACAAATGCTAATTAGGGGGCGAATGGCTCACCTCTTTGCCCCTGGGAGACCCATTCTCCTGAATTGAGACCCCTTAGCCCAAAAGTAACCTCTTCACCTAGTTTTGACCCCTTTCGCCTAAGAACTGACCCCTTCGTGTGCATATGTGACCCCTTCGCCTATGTTGTGACCCCTTCGTGTAAAACATGTGAAATGACACATAACATGCGAATTTATGTGTACGGTTACCTGATAACTTATATGTGACTGTTAAACTGATATTGTTGGTCTCCAGCGGGATATTGAGCTATGTGTGATCGTGTCAAAGTCAAAATGTTTACACAAAACACACAAAGTCATGGTTTGGATAACCAAGGGTTATTAGACAAACATAACTATGGCCAAACAACTTATTATAAGCTATTAATGATAGGTTTCCAGTAGCCAGGACGCTATCAAAACAAGCCTAGTATTATCTTTCAAACAAACGTAGCCTAAGGAAAGTTTCACGACCCCTTTTTACTGTTTTCATGTTGAGGGAGAAATATGCAACGCAAACACTAACACGGTAGATCGCATTTATTGCATTATATCATATGTGTACTAAGCGACATCATCTAAAGTCCTTTCAACTTTTAAACCATGAATATGTGATAGCATAGTGGGAAAAGTGTGAATAGATATATTGGGTCCAGCAAGCCCCACTCACGTCGATTAGAGGTCGAGCGGGTGCATATTTGTTCTATCTAACTTTACGGCACCAAGTGATGCCTGGTGACAGGGAATAAGGCAAACTTATTACAAACGTTCAGCAATGGTTCATAACACTTAAGTAACTTGTAACGATGTCTAGCTAGTATCAGATATAAATGTAAGGTTTATGTGGACATGGTTTTCAAACATTTACTTTTATTGCAAACATAAAACCTGTGAACTCACCAACATTATATGTTGACATACTGATCATGTTTTCTCAAGTAAGGATTAGGCGCTCTGGAGTCGCAGTGTGTCTCATCATGTTTTAACATTTGTCAAACACTAGTACAAATGTGAACAATAGTCGCGGACATTTTAAGTGAAAGACGCGGTTAGAGTACAACCGCGAATTTTGCCACTTAATTATTATTAAAATCCCAAATTTTATTATGAATATAATTTGAAGACGCGGTGTGAAATTCTAAAGACGCGGGTATGACAAACAACCGCGACCAATGATCACCCAACCACGACTTATCACATCCCAATTTTTTATTATGAAATCCTAAAGACGCGGTAATATAATAACCCAACCATTTTATTAATAACCTTACATACTTCACCTAACTCCCAATTACAGTTCACACTGCTCTCTCTCTTCACTTGCACATCCTTGCAATTCATAAAAAATCCATCTCTCTATTTCTCTTCTCAAAGACCCTTTATATATATTTCTTTCAAATTATCCAACGATGATGGTGGTGGCGGAAGGATTAAAACAATCTAACGATGGTGGTGGCGGCGGAGACTGAGGTTGGTCGATGAGACGATGTTGCAGACGATTGTGGTTCCTTCAAACACGGCGGTGAAGGTAGCGGAACCATAGAGACGGAGATGAAGACGGTGGGTTGTTGGTGGCGGAAGGAGAGGAGACGGTGATAGACACATCAGACAAGTATATTTGTTTCTATCTCTCCTAGATCTAACGATGAAAAGCTCGAACATCACAAGATCTGATTCCTTCTTCCCCATATCTAACACGGGCAGGAGCTCGAACATCAAGTTGAAGAAGTTTTGATCTGAGCTGTAAGTTTATTAATAGTTAGTGTTTGACTTTGAATGGTTTTGAACCGTAAACTTCGAACATATGTATGCTCTGGAATTGTTTTTGTTTAATTTGAACGTATATGGACAGTGTGCTTGTTTAATAGGCTCCGGTGAGATGCCGGAGCATTAATTTTTTTTCCGGCTAGTTATCTGAAGTCGCGGTTGTCCTGCCGCGTCTAATACTTGATGCACCTGAAAACGCGCCGCATAAAGACGTGGCTAGACTCCGCGTCTAAAGGCCCAAATGACCGCGACTAAATGTTGATTTCTGTACTAGTGAAACACTGTTTAAACCATTTTGAAGTATTTTCATTTGGTACCATGGGTTGACTTGGATTCTGGTGTCATACGCCTCGTGATAAAACCTCGCACAAAAATTTGAGGGGGTGACGTGTAAGATTGGCATAGTATAGATAATATTATTTTATTGGTGAAGCTCAAGAGCTGGAGATGAGGAAAACATATCTATCTATCTATATATATAAAAGAAAACGTATATGCTGACGTGGCGTGCAATGGAGGCCTCAACCTCCCATTGAAAGTGCCACGTGGCATCATAATTGAAAGATTTTAGTGTTTTTGAATTATTTTCTTTTTTAATTAAAAAAAGATAAACATAAAACCCTAAATTCTCAATTACTAAAATTAAATTGAGTTATCTATCTATTTATATATATATATAAGAAAACGTATATGCTGACATGTCGTGCAATGAAGGCCTCAACCTCCCATTGAGAGTGCCACGTGACATCATAATTGAAAGATTTTAGTGTTTTTGAATTATTTTCTTTTTTAATTAAAAAAAGATAAACATAAAACCCTAAATTCTCAATTACTAAAATTAAATTGAGTTATTTTAGGAAAAAAAAATTTAAAAATAAATTTAAAATTTTGTCTCTCATGTTTCTTCCCATAATTTTTAAACGTTTATATCTTTTATATACAGGATTTTTTAAAGAAAAAAATTACACCAAATTAACGAGCGTTTTATTATCTTTCCAACGAGTACCATAGTGCTATATAAAAAACGGAGAAAAAATCGACTATTTTTGTGGGGTTTCATTTATACAGGAAAAAAACACACAAAGTGTTCATGTTATTCATTAATCATGTTTTTTTTCTTTTAAACCAGGTTATTATCTACGATGTTGAAAATCAGCCCAATCGCCATGTTATCATTGGAATTTTACTAGGTATACTTCATCAAGAGAAGTTAAGAGAAAGAATCGCGCAACACTGCAACACATGGTGTCACCTTATAGCAAGGTTATTTTTTTATTTATTTAATTACAAGAGTAATAATTATTACTATTAGTATTAGTATTATTAGAATGATTATATTTTTCAACCCGGGACGCTCCCGGGAAGAATTGATAGTTGCTGACGTGGCGTTCAATGGTGGCATCAACCATCTCTTGATTATGCCACGTGGCATAATGAGATGCAATTGTTACAACTTCAAACTTAAATGTTTGTTTAGTTGATTAGGTTAGGAATTATAAGAGCCATTGGAATGTGAGAAATTAGAGAGATGTAGTGAGTTTTTGAATAGCTGTAGCTTGCATAAGTGATTATTTAGATGATTACTGATTAAGTTTTAGATTAGAGAATATGAGTTATTACTTATTAGAATACTTTGAAAGTACAATGATTGAGAGATTTTGTGGTTAGTTAACTTAAGCCATTTACAAAAGGTTATCACATAAAATTAGATTTTTCAACCCCGAGACCCTACGGGATAATCAGCTAGTAATATAATACATACAAGTAGGGTAGGGTCGAAAACAATCCGGGCGATAGGAAGGAAGGAAGGAAGCATGTATCTTGAAGCTCCCAGCTGTGGCGGAGCTACGACCACATTATCCACCCAAAGAGTTCAGCCACCCAAATTCAGGCACCCGAATCCACCGCTCTTCTCCAGTCGGCGCCCCCCCAAATTGTTATCCTTATCCAATCTTAAAAGTAGCATCATCGTTAACGCTGCTTCTGCTGACAAACCCAAACCCAAACCCAAACCCTCTGAGGACCAACCCATCTCCTTCGTTACCCAAGAAAACCTCCCTCTTGAAGGCGTCATTCAGTTTGAAAAACCCGATACCACTGCCCGTTTCAGGAAATGGGGGTATTAATTACCCTTTCTTTTCTTTTCTTTTCTTTTCATTTTAAATATATATATATTTCTTTCTTATTATTATTCCTTTTTAATTTGGATTGTCTCAGTCATGTGGCTCTACTTTCTGGTGGTGATGTGTTGGCCATACTCTTGTTCTCTGCAATAGGCAGATTTAGTCATGGCTTCTCTGTTTTCGATGCCGAAACCCTAAAAACTGCTGACCCTTTTATTGCTGGTAATTGTTTTCTTTTCTTTTTTAAGAAAATTAAAATAAAGGTATTTTCTTATTACTTACTTACAGTGTTATTTAATTAAACACTGTGGGTGGGCAGGGTGGTTTCTTAGTGCTTATTTCCTTGGTGGGTATGGAGATGATGGCCGAGGGTTGAACGGTAAGACCAACGCCGTTACTGCCGCTGTCAAATCTTGGGCTTTCGGTGTTCCTGTAAGTTCTTTTCTTCTTGGCTTTCATGTTAGCTAGGTAGGTAATAGCAATTACACAACACTTTAGGATTGTTGGCCTCCACATGCTGCTAATATGCTATTACACAGACTTAGTCAGACTAGTGTTGCTTCTAATCATTGAGTAATAAGGAACAATGTAAAAGTTAACCAAATCATGAGCTTGGTTTTAAAAAGCACGCCTGAGGTGCGCCTAAGCGCGAGGCGCATTGAGGCACAAGCCTTTGCGCCTTATGTAACTTGAGGCGCACTCTGTGCAGAAAGCGCAGCTGAGGCGCAATTTTTTCTGCAAATCTGCCTCTGAGGCGCGCGCCTCATGTATGGCCCAAATCTGTGTGCTGCAGATGGTGGTACAGCATGCTTTTCAAGTTGTACTAGCATAATATTTGAATATTAAAACATATATAGAGCTTATTTGAGTCTAAACATTGGGTAAATAATCCTAGAAACCTATAAAATATATAAAAAAAATATACATACGGTGTGCGCCTCGCGTCCAAAAAGCCCGCCGCTTTTGCGCTTTGGGCTTTGCGCCTTGATTTTTGACCTTGTCGCTTTTGTGCGCTTCACGCTTTTTAAAACCAAGATCATGAGTGGAATCTAACATATTTCAAAGACTTAGATTATTATTTTCTATGATTTTTTTTTTTTTTTTTTTTTTGCGAGTGAGCTGACCTTTCTCATCGATAAACTCATCATTGCGTGAGCTTTATGTTTTTACTATGCTTATAATGAAAAATAATTAACAATATATAAGATTCATCAATCTTTTAAGTTATTTGGTTAAGCCCAATTTCTGTTACGATGATTTTCCCCTCGAGTGACTCTTGCAATCATCGATATTATTATGTAAACCACATTTCTTGTGTCATAATGATCGTAACGCTTAATGATAGTCTTTAACTCTTTATTGTTCTAATCCGGTTCTTCTTGTTTGTGTGAAAGAATAAACCAAACACTAAAACCATTAACAAGATATAAGATTCATTATCTTTTAAATTAATTGGTTAAACTTGGTATTCCGTTTTCTTTCATACTACTAATCAATTTTCTTCTAGTTTTCATGTATCAAGTTTCTTGATAAACAAGTTAAAGGGTATGTTTGGCAAGGAGCTTTTAGGAGCTTCAAGCTTCAAGCTTTTAAGAAAAAGCTCCTACTTAATAATTTAGCCTTGTTTGGTTGAAGAGGCTGGAAGCTTTTAGGTTAGAGAAAAAGCTCTACAGTAAAAAGCTACTAGTAGTAGCTTTTAAGAAAAAGCTCTACTAGCTACAAGCTTTTAGTTAGTAAATGACACAAATACCCATTCTATTTTAAAAATAAAATAAAAACCTTCTTTACAATCTTTTAATTATGACCATTTTGGTCATTTTATACATTTTATTAAAAGCTCCAGCTACTCTGCCAAACACCAAAATATATTTAAAAAGCTTCCAGCTAACAGCTTCCGGCTACAAGCTTGCAGCTTCCAGCTACCAGCCTCCAGCTAGTTTTGCTAAACATACCCAAAGAATAGGAGGTATTTAGAGATTAGGGAGGGGTCAAGGTTCAGATATTGTTATTTTAGGCCGAATTGTAATTGTAAATATTCTTTAAAATTTAATGTTTTACATCAAGCAGTGTTGGTTATTTTCATGTTAAATAATTCTCTTAAACTCTTCTAAATTACAAGTTGATATTTTTGTTTTTTTACCAGTTGGGAATAATTATTAGGGCTGCAAGTATCGGTCACATACCTCCTACCAGATTTATTGCTGTAACTATGGGTAGCACTGCTTTGTTACTTATTGGGTGGAGGGCACTGTTATCCAACATTTTAGCTGATGATAAGAACAAGAAGAACGATGTATACAAGCGTGGCAATCCTTTTGAACTCTTTGAGGTAGATATCCTTCTCTCCTCTAACTTGTGTTTATTTTCGGAGGACTATAATCATAATCATTTCGACTGAATGCACACCTACAACTCATTACTAATACTAATTACTATTTGATGTTGTTCAGTCATAGGAGACTGGATCAATTCCTTAGACTAGATTCAAAAACTTAAAACATATCCTGATCATGTGGCCTAGTGGTAAAAGGGTCTGTTCTCTCTTTGGGGGAGCCGGGTTCGATTCCCGGGAAGTGATGGAGAGACCCTTGACCCTTGTGGTCATGGGTTCGACTCCTGATCCCTCCAGGTTTTACCGGTTCACTACCGTCGTGCCTTCGGGCGGGTTTGTGGGCCGGGTTTTCCCTGGAACAGGAGACGGGTGGGACGAAGGGCTCTGTCCGTACGGACTAGAGGCCGTCTGGGGCCCCTTTCGGCCATTGGGGGCCGCGTACAGAGTACCCGGCAATACTTTAGTTGATCGTTCAAAAAAAAAAAAAAAAAACTTAAAACATGATTATCATGTAACCGATAAGAGAAAATCACGAAATCAGTCTTGTTGACCAATAAACTTACCTAAATTTGCGAATAATTCAATCCAATCAGATGCATTATCTTGCGGCGCACGGAACGTAGGAGGTGTTGTCAGCATATAAGGACACCATATTGTTCTTTTGTTATTTAGAAAAAAAGTGAATTTTTCTTTTTATCAAAAAACAAAATCAATGTCCGCTTTGGTAATTTTATTAGTCAACAAAACTAATTTTGTGATTTTCCCATCTAACTGTGGGAGAAAGTGTGTTTCCTAATTTAGATTTTGAGGACCTTTATCCCATGTACACAGTAAAGAAAATCTTGTGGCATTTGTGTTGAGATGGGCACTCAGAAGAATGGTTAATTATGCTATTTTGTTGTATTCACTAACGAACATATTTTTGGTTATTCTTTTGTAGTTGCTTACATCTTTGGTACGAAGATGGTGAGATAATATGTTGCCCCTGATTCCAGTTCAAAATCATATTCATGTTGTAAAGTATTGGTAATTGGATACAAGAATGTTGCAAAATACTTTATGACAAGTTTGTTTCTTTTTGCCCCTCTTAATATAGTCTAGATTGAAAGTCCATCTGTGGCTGCTACTTATATTACATGTTTATGTCAATATGAATTGGTCGCACTTGTTAATTACTTTTTATAATTAAATTTTAGAAGTCTGTGTTAATTACTTTATTAGAACAAATAAAACTGTACATTAATCAAATAAGTCATGTGATAAACAAAAATGGTAATAAAGTGATAAATAACTATATATATATATATATATATATAGGGCAATTATAAAATGAAAACCCTGGATAAATTGAAAACCCTCTTGAGTTGAGAAAACCTCGGAAACCCATGTAAAAAATCAATTATTTTTTTTGAAAAAAATAACCAATGTAAAATACATGTTTTTAAGCATTTTGGGCCAAAAAAATATAAAAAGCGCCGAAGGGATTTTTTAAAAAAAAATAAACAAAGTTGCTAAAAAAACATATGTTTTCAGCTATTTGCTGTTTTTTATCAAGTGTAAACATGTGTTTTCGCAGCTTTGTTTATTTTTTTTAAAAAAATCCCTTCGGCGCTTTTTTTATTTTTTTGGCCCAAAACACTTAAAAACATGTATTTTACATTGGTTATTTTTTTCAAAAAAAAATAATGATTTTTTACATGGGTTTCCAAGGTTTTCTCAACTCAAGAGGGTTTTCATTTTATAATTGCCCAGGGAAATTATAAACAAGAAACTCACTTGAGTTAAAGAAACTTTAGAAACTCAACTAATGGATCAGATTCCTCCACGTCACTTTATATGTTTTTTGATGCAAGGGTGTTTTGGGCACAATGGTTATTTATCTCTCATATTCCCACTGACACACACAATAATAGAGTACACATCTCTAATCTTTTGGCATTTTGTCTTTCTTATTTCTCTCTCATCAAGAACACATCAGTAATTTGTGTCTTGATACATCTTCTTCTTCTTCTTATTGGATTTGGGGGTTATACTTTTCAAAATGGAACAAAGAAAGTTGCACGAGGAGAGATAAAGATTAACTTGAGACTAAGAGAGAAGAAGAAGTCGCCGGCCATGGCTCCGGCTAGCCTGAACCAACAAACGAAGACAGTGGTGGGTTTCAAACCCGGTCACCGTACCAAAGGTCAGGAAATGACAGCGACGACCCTTAATGGTGACTCGACAGATCGTCACCATACCACCTCTACCATTGTCTCCGTACCACCGTTTTCCCCTCCTTCGACAACCCCAAACAACCCCAGCCTGTGTTCCCCTACAACCTTCTGTTTTCAACT